>CM061238.1:38253132-39503132 GCA_030848705.1 Heracleum sosnowskyi
TCAAGAGAATAGAGAAGTTCCACCAAGAGTAACTGTTTCAACCATGGACAACTCAATTAATGATAGATCACTTGAGCCATCCGTTGAAAGGATGAATGAAGCATCCGTTGAAATGCTTCATACCCCATCCGTTGAAAGTCATTTTGAAGCATCCGTTGAAATATCACAAAACAGAACGACTAACCCAATAAACTCAAGGGGAGTTTCTCTAAGTCAAAGTTCAAACTCAAACCAACATGATCACACTCATGAAAATGGGGCAACATCTTCAAGGCCTGCACTTGCATCTCAAAGAAAATGGACTAGGGATCACCCATTTGAACTAATAATTGGTGATCCAACCTCAAAAGTCCAAACTAGAAGAGCCACTCAATATGCATGTTTATATAGTAGCTTTCTTTCACAGGATGAACCAAAGAAAGTTGAGGATGCTCTTCTAGATCCAGATTGGGTTTTAGCTATGTAGGAAGAGCTAAACCAATTTGAGAGGAACAAATTATGGAAGCTGGTGCCCAAACCTAAAGATAGAAGTGTTATAGGAACAAAGTGGGTATTCAGAAACAAGATGGATGAAAATGGCATAGTTACAAGGAATAAATCTAAACCGGTTGCTAAAGGCTATTCTCAAGAAGAAGGAATAGACTATGATGAAACATTTGCTCCTGTTGCTAGATTGGAAGCAATAAGGATATTCCTAGCCTATGCAGCCCATGCCAATTTCAAAGTCTATCAAATGGATGTCAAAAATGCCTTTCTGAATGGGGAACTGGAGGAAGAGGTATATGTCAGTCAACCTCCTGGTTTTGAAGATCCAAATTATCCAGAATTTGTCTATTTCCTACTGAAGGCACTGTATGGATTAAATCAAGCACCTAGAGCCTGGTATGATACACTGTCACAGTTTCTTTTAGAGAATCACTTCACAAGAGGTATTGTTGATAAAACTCTTTTCTTTAGAAATGTGACTGACTCTAGTATACTTGTCCAAATTTATGTAGATGACATAATATTTGGGTCTACAGATGAGAAACTTTGCAAAAGGTTTGCCAAACTTATGCAAAGCAAATATGAGATGATCATGATGGGTGAACTAACCTACTTCCTTGGCTTACAAGTTAAGCAAGTGAAAGATGAGATCTTTTTAAGTCAAACAAAATATGTTTATGATCTTTTAAAGAAATTTGACTTAATGGATTGTTCTCCTGCAAAAACCCCTATGGCAACTACCACTAAGCTTGAATTGAATACCAAAGAAAAATCTGTAGACATTACAGGCTATAGAGGCATGGTAGGCTCACTTCTATATTTGACAGCTAGTAGACCTGATATTATGTTTGCTACATGTCTATGTGCTAGATTTCAGACTGATCCTAGAGAGTCTCATTTAATTGCAATTAAGAGACTTTTCAGATATCTCAAGGGAACACCAAACCTTGGCATCTGGTACCGTAGAGAATCTGGTTTTAATCTAATTGGTTATTCAGATGCAGACTATGCAGGTTGCAAAATTGACAGAAAAAGTACAACAGGCACCTGACAATTTCTAGGAGATAAGCTTGTCTCATGGTTCAGTAAAAAGAAAAATGCAGTCTCTACTTCTATTGCTGATACATTGCAGCTGGAAGTTGTTGTGCACAGATTCTTTGGATGAAAAATCAGCTTCTTGACTATGGCCTAAGAGTTGATAAAATTCCAATTTTCTGTGACAACACTAGTGCAATTGTAATAACTGAGAATCCAATACAACACTCAAGAACCAAGCACATTGGCATCAAGTATCATTTTATCAGGGAACATGCTGTGGAACTACATTTTGTTCCAAGTGAAAAGCAACTTGCAGACATTTTTACCAAGCCACTTGATGAATCAACATTCAAAAGATTAGTAAGTGAGCTCGGTATGCTTAACTACTCTTAATCAGATTAAATGTTTGTCTGTTTGCAATTCAGCCAGTGTAACAATGATTTTGCTGAGAATTAACATTCTCAGAAAAAGTGAGATTTTGCTCTAAGTCAAAATTACTCTTTCAACGGATACGCCTATCCGTTGAAAGTAGACCTGACAATTTGGTACACGACACGTGAACACGAGACGAACACGACACGAATAATTAGTGTTTGGGTGCAAAAATTTGGTACACGAACACGAAAGTACACGAACACGAAAAAACATGAATATAATTAGTGTCGGGTTTGAGTTTTCACAATAGGTACACGACACGGAACGAAAGTACATGAATTAATGAAGTAAATACATAATTTAAAAAAATATATATTATTTATAGTATTGCATATTTAGAAAATATATAAGCAATTACATATGAACAATAAATAAAAGTTTCACGACTAATTGGCAATAAGTTATACATTTATATATAAGAAGTATACATTTATATATATAATTTATATTTACAATTTTTTGTAAAATTGTATGTAATACATATTTAATACACATTTCATAAAAATTTACATAATTAAAATAGTTTTATAATATATAAATTTTAATTAAATTAAATTTATATTTTTGTTTAATGTACACGAATACGACACGTAAAGTACACGACACGTTTTGAATTGGATATGTGTTTCAAATTTAGTACACGAATTCAAAACGGGTCGGATATTGGTTTTACATTCAAGTACACGAAAACACGAAAGTACACGACACTGTCCATTGCCAGGTCTAGTTGAAAGTCATTCATGACACTAGATTTTTTCTTATCTTCTCCTTATTCTTCAACGGATGCACTGAATCTCTAAAGGTTTTGTCTCATCCGTTGAAACTTTAGATCTAATCTCAACTGTTAAAAGTCACTTTCTATCAGTCGTTGTATGCATACAACTATATGTGTATAACTGCAGTTAATTCGTGGCTTTACTTTTCATCTCATTATTTTTTTAACAGTTACTTTTTACACCAATCAGATAATTTCTTTTAATTATTTTGATTAACTTAGTGATTTATTTGGGGGGAGTATAAATTCAATTTTACTCCCAATTATTACTTTTCTATCATTTCCCAAATTCTCTAAGGCAAAAATACTCTCTTCTCTCCCAAAGCACAAAACCTTTCTCTGTAATCAAGCTTTTGCAGCAATGGCACCCACAAACAAGACGACGTCTCTCAGTGGGTACACCTATGAGAAGAACAATTTCACCGTGTTTGTAGATTTGGAAGCACATACTAGTTCTTATCATAAGATGATGAATTTTCTTCAAGGGTGCAAGCTATAGTATGCAATGTTTGAAGCCCCAACCCTGTATTTTGAAGTGATAGAGGAGATGTGGAACTCTGCTGTGTTTGACTCTACCAACACGACAACCAGTTTTAATCTTCAAGGTAAGGTACATATCATCAATGCTGATGTAGTAACTACTTGCTTAAACTTGCCTGAAAATAACTGCTTGAACAAACCCAATGATAATGATATAATTGTCATGCTAAACTCAATTGGATATAGCCTACCCACTAATAATCTAGGGAAAATCCAAAGGAAAGGCATGAGAAAAGAGTGGAGTTATTTGTGTGATGCCTTCATTAAGGTATTTTCTGGTAAAATTAGCAATTGTGATGCTATTACTACTTCCATGCTAGATATGCTATACATACTCCTAATATTTCTTTGTCTTTGAGCACTACAATGGAGGCTGGCAATATCCCACATCCTCCTACCCAAGTAGTCAAACCTAAAATTCCAAGATCCAAGTCAAAGAAACCAACCTCAGGTGCTTCTCAAAAGGCACCTGTTGTAAAATCCTCCAAACAACTAGAGGGGAGTGTGATGGAGGTTGTAAGTGGTGAGGGAAGGGGTGAAAGTCAACAAAACCCCAAGGACAAGGTGGGAGAGGTTAGTGAGTCCCAGCCAAGCCACCCCGTTTCCTCTCAAAAGGAAACAATGGTTGAAAAGGATTTGAGCACATCCCTAGTGGCATCCTCCCAAAAGGATGTCACTATTGAAAAGAGTTCCCAACCAGGAACACAATACAAAAGGGATAGGGACACTACAAGCCACAAAGATATGTCCAATGCCCATGAAAGGAGAAAGAGGACTAAAACCTCTGGGAATGCACAGGGCACACACACAGTACAGACCAAAATCCTTGATTTTGTGTCTGTACCTTCTCAAATTTAGGTTGATGTGGCTCCAATAAATGTGAAGTCACAGCCCCATTCTCTCAATATCCAAATTGAAACAGAAGCTCCAAACTCACCAACCAACTCTCTGGATGTGGATATGATAAACACATCAATTCCAGATTCTCCATCTCTCACATTCATGGAGAAGCCCCACTCTAAAATTGGTGGTCATCATCTTTTAGATGATTTGTTGGACCACCAATCCTTTCTTTCTGAAACTATGGTTGAATCTGTGGCACCTAAATTCAAATCAATCTCCACAGAGTCTACCTTACTCTCTATTTCTAAAGCTATTTCAGTTCATTCTTCAATGGATACCTTTCATCCGTTGATGAGTGTTTGTCTTTCAACGGATACGCCTAACAACATCCATCCGTTGAAACTATCTTCTACCACTTCTACACTTGCACCTTCAAATTCACAAACTCTAACAACAAGTGTAGATGACATGGTAGTTGTTCAAACACTCCTAGGATTGAGGGAAGGGAGTGAGAGTGAGAGGCTGGCTTGCAGCCAGGCAAAAGGAGAGATTGTGTGTGAGAGGCAAGCTAATTCTTCCAGCTTGGCAAAAGGAGAGCCTAAGAGTTCTACCTTAGTAGGTGAAGGTGAGAGTGTGAGTGGTGTGAGACAGGGGGAGCCCCTGATGCAAGAACAAAGAGAACATGAGAGAGAAAGGCAGGTACTGGAGCAATAAGGTTGGAAGACACAACCATTGATAGTGAGTTAATGAGTGTCAGTGATGTTGAAAGGGAAAGACTAATCAAGTTAGATTATCAAAATGAACTGGATCAAGTCAACCTGGATGTTGAGACATTTAATCATCCTGTTTCAGCTTATCAAGTCTTAGCTGCATAGGGCAATATGGAGGCAGAAAGGATGTTGAACTTAGTGCATACTACTGAGTCAATGTCCACAGGAAAAGAAGCTGCTAACAATCTGCCTCCAGGAGCTGGTGACGATTTTTAGTATGATGATAGTTTTGAAGAAGAGGATTCAGATGGTGGTGAAGGAGATGGTGCAGGTCGTTCCACCTTAGACAACACACCTGACTGGCTATTTTCAAATAAAGTCAAGTTTGATGCAGTCAACATGGTGCTCCTAAAGGAATATCAACAAGCTGTTACTGAATCCCAATCAGCCAACTCTACTGAGCAGCTCACTCTGTCAAAATTCATGACTTCTCTCCAACTTCAGAAGATGAAACTTCTTCATCAAAGAGCTGAGAAAGAGGAAGTCATTCTTAAGATAGATGAGATCAAAGATGCCATGGCAAGGAGAATAGACAATGCTTTCCCTCTCTCAACTATCCATACCATCAAGAGGAGAGTGCTTAAGGAAGATGAACTCTCATAGTCTGTGGAGACTCTCTCCAAAAGGATGGACACCATGGAGAAAAGGATGGACTCCTTCATGGCCAATCAAGCTATGCAAACTCAACTCCTCCAGAAATTGCTGCAAGCTACTGGTGTATCTCAAACCCTTGATGATAACAAAAAGGGGGAGAGTACACTAGTGGTCTCTGAACCAACACAATCCTCAATTGCAAAGATGCCACTAACTGAGGGGGAGTTTATCAAAGCAAGCTCAAGCATTCAATCAACTGTGGGGGAGCCACAAATAATTTCTAATCCAAGTGAATTTCAATTCACAAGGGTGGTTCTCCCTCCAGTATCTCTGCCAAAAGTCAAGCCTAGTGAATTTGACTTCTCTGGACTCACAAATGAAGAAATGGTCAAGAAGCAAGAGGAGATAGTCCAGAAGACAAGGGAGATCAATGAGAGAATCCTGAACACTGAAAGGCTGATCAAGGAATCTATCTTCAAGGCTGTGACTTTAGAACCCTCAAAACCAACTACCACTTACACTACAACTCTACAAGTTCTTACTCCTGAAGTTGTGGTCCCAAAAAGCTTATTTGATGTTGAGCCCTCCTTCATTAAGGAGTTTGAAGGTCTATGGAGTGGCATGCATGGTTCTCCAACCAAACATCATGGTAAGAACAAACTCCAAACTAATTTTCCAGTTCCAAAGCCTGATGAAGAGAAGCTTTTGGGCAAAAACATCTCAGAGTTCAAAGACACTAAAGATGTGGTAGCTAGAGAGGGGATGACTGTGATCTTTAGAAATGGAAAGACAATACACATCATAATCAGCCAAGAAAGAGGAGCTCTCTAGGAAGATGAGGGAAGCCAATCCTGAGGGATATGAGTCTACACCTGATAAACAGGCCAGGCTAGCTGAAGAGCTTGAAAAGGAATTGGAGGAAGAGGAAGAAGAAGAAAAAGTGGCTGAAGAAGAAGTGGCCTCTCCTCCAAAGCTGAAAAAAAGGAAAGATAGTGCCTAAGAAAAATCCTATTAGTAGGAGGCTAAAGTTCAAATCCAAAAGGCCCGTCTCTCTAGAAAAACAAGTAGAAGTGAAGAAAACAGGAGGCAAAACTTTCACTTTTGATGATATTATCAAGCCCTTACATCAATCTGACAAAACATTCCATGGAACCCTAATAGAGCTTAAAGAAGAACCTATAGAGTTTAATGTATACGCGAATAATAAAAAAATGATTTGGAATTCTCAAAGATTGTCTTGGAAGCTGAAAAGAAGAAGAGAAAAAGGGAGCCAAAGAAGAAAATTCTAAATGGGCCAATCAAACTTCAATCTATACCTCAAGTTGTCAAGCCATTAGAAGACAAAGCTGATTACCTCTACATTGCTGACATACAAGAGTACTCAGATTTGGACCTCTTTCTGGATGAGCTAATTGAAGTCAGAGGGATTGACAGATTCAAAAATCTACTAGAGAGGATAGTGTTTGTCTACAGGGGTGGAGTGGAAAGGCAATGACCCTTGTAAAGAATTCTAGGAGAAGGATACCCTACCTTGGTTAAGGTGTTCTCAAGCTTTAAAAATCTTAAGGGATTCTATGAAACTACAAGGTCATTAGTGATGATAAGAATTGAGGGGATAAGAGATAGTTGGAATCAACATGAGAGTTTGTCTAGGAGAATGAAGATCCCATACAATGGTCAAAGAATCCATCTTCAACCTTATTGGATGATGGAATTCAGAGATGATGAGGGATGTAGAAGATTCTTCAGACTAGAGGACCAACTACCTAAGGCTAGAACTCAATACCTTAAGTGGTTGCAATCCAAGCTAGATCCAAAGATTGTTGAAGAAGATAACTTATACAGGAAATTCCAAGAGCAGATTGAAATCAACTATGCCAAACAAGGAAAGAAGAAAGTTCAACCTCCAAGAGAGAAGAAAAGGAATTAATTTTGCTCAGTCTAGAAGAGCACTCTCTGTGTAAATTTCTCAAACTTCCAATTTTCAATTATCTAACTTTGTAGCTCAATATATTTTTTACCGCCTATTGTCAATATTTTTTAAAAGTGGTTTTGTTATCATCAAGACCCTTAATTTATGTCTGATTCTCAACCAACCATAAATTGGAGGAGATTCTTAGGAATTATGTTGATTCTTGATGATAACCAAACTATCTTAGTGAAAATTGTATAAGTTAAAATGTAGCTTTCAACGGATAGCATGTGTATATAGTATCCGTTGAAGGGTAGCTTATCTACGGATAAGACTCTATGTAACATGCTTGTATAATTCTATGTTAGCAGTTCAAGTATTAGTTTTCTAAGTCATGTTGACTATCAACGGATATGTAGAATATGGAGGCTAATTGTAAATAGTCTATGTCTTGTAATTTTACATAAGTGAATTTGAGCTTCAACAGATGGAGTCACAATATTTCAACGGATGCTACTAAAACAACCTCAACGGATGCCATCTTCATTATTTGTACCTGACACTGTGAAAAGGACAGTTCTGTTAGGAAATATGTTGTTTCTTGATGATAACTAAATTAACTTTGTAAAAATTGTACAAGTAAATTGTAGCCATATCCGTAGATGGGTAGCTTATCTATGGATAAGACTCATTGTAACATGTTTTTGTATTTCTGATGTTGAAGTTGAAGTAATCTTGTTAGGCTGAATAAGTCATGTTGACTATTAATAGATATGTAGAATAGGGAGGCTAATTGTAAATAGTTTATGCCTTGTAATTTTGCATAAGTGAAATTGACTGTCTACGGATAGCTTAATTAGCCTTCTACAGATGTGGACAAATATAATGTCTAAGGATAGCAGTTCTAGCTGTCTACGGATGTGATCAAGATACTGTCAACGGATACAACTCAAGTAGCTTCTACGGATACACACTGTACTTGTGAAAGGGACAGATCAGTTGAAGCACGTGGGTTGACAGACTACACAAAGCATGGAAGCCAGAATTTCTAGAAAGGTCACGGAAAGAAAGTAGCATTCTATTTGTATGGTTCAAAGTAGCATTTCTATAAAATCTAATCAGTCAAGAAGGGCAAGATAACAACACATGGACCACTACCCAGAATGGAGAAACAAGGATCTTGAATAGATTTACTTTTTGTATTATTGACTGTTCAAGATATCTTGTAAACTTGGGAAATATATAACCAAGTAGTTGCATTATTCTAGAACTAAGAAATCAGTTAGGCAATTTAGAGAGCAAAAGGCAGTATCCCTTGTAAATTGCTAAAGCTAGAATTTTGTATTTGCAGCTGTGTGTTTATTCATAAACATCACAGAGATTTCTTCAATAAAAATCTCTCAGGTGGACAAAAACAATCCACCTGAATTTTTAATTCTTGTGTTATCTTATTTGCTTTTCTGTTCTCTTGTTTTAATTTCATATCTTCACTATCAAGAATCACAAAGAAATTTTAAAGATTGTATTCACCCCCCCCCCCCTTCTACAATCTTGATTCATTGTCTGGGAATAACAATTGGTATTCAACCCCCCCCCCCCCACCCCCCCCACCCCCCCACCATGGAGGATGGAACTGTCCAACAACCTCCTACCCAAGTGGCCACCTCTAGAATTCCCAAACCCAAATCCAGAAAGCCAACCTCAGGTGCTTCTCAAAAGGCACATGTTGCAAAAACTACCCAAGCCCTTGAGGGGAGTGTGAAGGAGGTAGTGAGTGGAGAGGGAAGGGGTGAACATCAAAGAAACCCCAAGAACAAGGAGGGTGAGATAAGTGTGTCCCAGCCTAGCCACCCTGTATCTTCTCAAAAAGATGCAGTGGTTGAATATGAAACTACCACATCCCTAGTGGCATCCTCCCAAAAGGATGTTACTATTAAAAAGAGTCCCCAACCAGGGACACAACACAAGAAAGATAGGGACACCAGAAACCCCACATATACAACAATGGCCAATACAAGGAGAAAGAGTTCTAAACAATCTGGGGTTACACAGGGATCACACACAGTTCCTATGGCACCATCTCAAATTCAGTTTGATATGGCTCCAGTAAATGTGGAGTCACAGCCCCATTCTTTATTCATTCAAACTGAAATAGAAACACCAAGCTCACCTACACTCTCTCTGGATGTGGATATGATTCACACATCAATTCCTAATTCTTCATCTTTAACCTTCTTGGAGAAGCCCCACTCTGCAATTGGTGGTCATCATCTTATTGATGATTTGTTGGACCACCAATCTATCATTTCTCAGACTTTGGCTCCATCTGTAGCTTTAAATTTAAAATCAATCTTCACAGATTCAGCCTTAGTCTCAATTTCAAGAGATATTTCTTTTTCTTCATCTACGGATATTTCTCATCCGTTGACAAGTGTTTGTCTGTCTACGGATATGCCCCAAATCAGCTATCCGTTAACATATACTTCTACTACCTCTATAGATACTCCTTCAACACTTGCACTTGCACTTCAAATTTCAAATATATCAACTTCAAGTGTGGATGAGTTAGTAGTAGTTCAAACACTTTTAGGTTTGAGGGAAGGGAGTGAAGCCACTGAGAGTGAGAGGCTGGTTTGCAACCAGGAAAAATGAGAGGGAGAGAAAGAGAGACAGACTATTTCTTCCAGTCTGGTAAAAGTGAGTACTGAGAATTCCACCTTAGTAGGTGAAGGTGAGGGTGTGAGGGGTGTGAGCCAGGGGGAGCCCTTGATGCAAGAACAGAGAGAACATGAGAGAAAAGCCGGTACAAGAGATATAAGGATGAAAGACTCAGCCATTGCAAGTGAGTCAATGAATGTCAGTGATGCAGACAGGGAGAGACTATTCCAACTTGAATATCAACATGAGTTGGATCAAGTCAACCTGAATGCTGAGACATTTACTCATCCTGATCCAACCTATCAAGTCTTGGCTGGACAGGGCAATGTGGAGGTAGAAAGGATGTTGAATTTGGTACATACTATTGAATCAATGTCTAGGGCAAAAGAAGCAATTCAGAATCTGCCTCCAGGAGCTGGTGAAGATTTCAGCTATGATGAAGACAGTGATGATTCTGAGGGTGGTGAAGGAGAAGATGAAGGCCCTTCCACTCTCCAAGAGATGCCTACTTGGTTGTTTTCCAACTCTTATGTTCACAATGACACCAAGGTAGTCATTATCAGGAATTGTCAAAGGGCACTTGGTGAAGCTCAGACATCAAATCCACATCATGCCACCATAGTTTAGAACCTTGTGGCATCACTTCAGCTTCATCAAGCCCACATCCTTCAACAAAGAGCCAACACTAATGACATCAAGAACCATCTGGATGGGGTGAATGATGTTTTGGGAAGAAGAGTTGATGTTGTTGCTCCTTCCACATCTCAAAGATGCAAGCAAGACAAGTTGGTGAAGGATGTGGATGCTCTTACTGTGAGGATGGATAAGATGGAGAAGGAAATGGACACCTTCCTGGCCAACCAGAATCTACAGACTCAGCATCTGCAACAGTTACTACAGGCTACTGGTGTCACTCCAACCCTTGATGATAACAAAAAGGGGGAGAGTTCAAGTAAGGGGGAGAGTGCACTAGTGGTCTCTGCACTAGTAACCAAAGGTGAGCCATCAAGCCAAGGGGAGTCACCTCAAATAATAGCCAATCCAAGTGAGTTTCAACTCACAAAGGTGATCTCTCCTCAAGCTAAGGATGTCCAAGTCTTTCTCAACTCAGAGAAGCTGATCAAGGAATCCATCTTCCAGGCTGTGACTTTGTAATAACCCAAATTTATGGTAAAATTAAAACTTTTCTTATTATGATTAAGTGCATCAATGAATAGTGAATTTGGTGGATGAATAGTGATTTTGAGGATTAAGAAAAAAAAATTCATGCCACCTATGTACGAGACGTAGTGTGGATATTCCGAAGTCATATTAGTGATCTACGGAGTAAATAAGTGTATGCAAAGACGATCGGAATTCAGAAATTCCAAATTTTATTTTGGTGTAGTATTTGGCCGGGCAGTGAATTATATATTATTAGAATCAAAAAATGAGATATTAAATTTGAGGATTTGAGGATTTAATATTTTGGAATTTTATTATATTTGATTTGAGAATTTAGAACGAAAACCGTTGATACTTTATAACGAGATTAAGCGATTAAGCAAACGAATCATGGATTAAGGATTGAAATTATGACAAGATTAAATATCCTACATGATCATCAAGAGAATTATATCAAGTGGATTCAAGGATTTAAACAAAAAGGAAGCTAACCAAGAGTTAAGGAACTCTATAAAAAAAAGAGATTGAGAATATTCGAAGAAACGCGAGAACATTTTCTAAGAACAAGGAATAAAGAGGGAATAGATAAGGGATGTTGGAGTTAATATTGATTTAAGGGATTGTGCCACAGTGGAGTAATAAAATGCAACATATAAGCTGTAACGTATTGATTTTATTAAAAGGACACCAAGACGATCCAATTGGCGGAAGAAGAAAAACCAAGGTGTCATGCATGAAAGTCAACCAAAAAACTAATGGTGTATTTGCAACATTGGCAAAAATGGAGTTGTTTGATGAGAGGCCAACACTTGGACTAATGAGAGAGCAACAAGTGGACCAATGGGTGGTTAAAAACACAAAAGAAAAGATGCATCCAAGTTGAAAAACAAAACAAAAGTAAGATGAGCAAAAGCTCTCCAATCTGCCAAACAAGAGCACAACTCAAGGCAAAATTCATATCTCCACTTCTATCCATCCATAAATCACCAAATTTTTACCGTAGCTTCTCCACTCCATGGGTAAGGTTAACTCAAAATTTCATGGCAATCCAAGTAGTATAGCTTAGTCAAATCCATGCTCAAAGTTGGGGCTGAATAGTAACTCCGAGATTGATAAATTGTTTTCTTGTTTTGTTCTTAAGGTTTAAGCTATATGAGGACTATCTAAGGCTTCTTAAGTGTTTGTAAACACTTGGTAGTGTTGCTAGAGATTCCAAGAAGGTAAAACCCTAACCCACCTTTGAGTTTTATATGAGTTTTGAAGTGGTTTTGATGTTCATGTAAAGTTAAGATCATGATTAAGTGATTTAGTGATTATTTGGCCTTGTTTAATGTATAAAATGATGGGTGTTGGATTTGAGCCTCGCCACTGATCTTAGAGGTGTATGATGGTTGTTTTTTGGTGTTAAGGATGTATGGTATGTCGTAGTGATTGGTTTGGAGTGTTCGTAAAAAGGAAATGCTCGATTTAGAGCCGTCGTAATGCCCATTTTTTTTGTACTGCCTTGACAGTAGGCACTCGAGACCATAACTGTGTCTAAAGAGTAAGCAATGCTTATGATTGTGTAGATATTGTTGTCTAGTTTGTTTTTCCGCAAGAATCATGTCAAAAGAGTTTACGGTTTTTGAGTTATGGTCGTTTTAGTAAAAGTTGTTCGAGAAATGAAATTGCAGAAACACATCAACTTCATGACTGTGTTTGAGACCCTTACAAGTGATTATAAAATATGAGATTTCGTGGTAAAGTGCTAAGGTCAGTTGGAAAGATGTGTGCGAAGGTTTCGAGTCCAAAAGATTATTTTTCGATTTTATAAAAATGTGACAGCAGAGGTTGCGCAAGTGAAAACCACTAAGAACCCGACTTAGAAACCAATGTTATAAATGGTTAAGTATAACTTGAATTTGAGGATCGATTTCGAACCAAACTTACGACTTAAGTATTTGACGAGTAGCATGGACCTAGTACCAGGCTAGATTAAGCCATTAAGTGCTATGATTGTGATTCGCTTACGTGTTTAAGCATTAAGTTATAAGTGGATTATTTAGGGGATTAATCGTACGTTTTCTTTGACTTTGTCTAGATTGTCCGACATCGTCGCGAACCCCTACCACTTCTCGAGCATCAGGCAAGTTTTCGAAACCTATGCTTACTGTTGTTGTGATAATAAACTGTTTTCATATATGATATGCAAATGCGAGGTATGCATGTTTTATTCCCAAGTACATTGCGATATATAAATTGCATGCTTGTCTTCGAATGACTATATATAGTGATACTCGAGGTGATGATTTGATTATGGGCTTCTAAGCTAGATATGGGATATTAGTTAGAAGCCAAGTTTTTATAAATGCCCTAGGTAAAGGGCGTATGATTTTTATTCTTTAGGCCGTAAGTAGTTATATTTTATGTATATGTTAAAGATTATTTTCCGATAAAGATATCGGGTAATTGTTATTCGATGATTATTTATTTAATGAATGTTATTTTTGAATATTCATTTAAGGCTTATTTATTCAATGAATATTATTTTGAATATTCATTTAATCATTATTTATTTAATGAATATTATTTTGAATATTCATTTAATCATTATTTATTTAATGAATATTATTTTGAATATTCATTCAAGGTTTATTTATTTAATGATTATTATTTTGAATATTCATTTAATCACTATTTATTTAATGAATATTATTTTTGAATATTGATTTAAAGTTAATTTATTTAATAAATATTATTTGATTATTTATTAAATACTTTTAACACATTTTTAAATTGAGTTGTATTATTTAAAGTTATTCTTGACCTTCAACATTTATGAAGGATATTCTAAGATGTATTATTAATTATTTTAAATCAAGGAGAAGTTCCCAAAACACGGTTTTCCATTTGAATCTATGTTTTTGAAGAGGATTTAAATACTCGCTCAACTATCCAGAATATGGGAAACCTGAGTTAAGTGACTGCTACTCATTTTAAACTCTCAACTCAAAACTGTCAGGGGACATATATTTTCTCTGAGCAATTTAATTGCTGCAAGTCAAATGTTGTGTTACTACCTCAACGATCGAGGAGTAAATTGATGGAACAAGTCGATATCCATTAACAAGCAATAGCTTGGGAAATATTGGTAATTTTCCTTTCCAATTAGATACG
Source organism: Heracleum sosnowskyi (assembly GCA_030848705.1). Taxonomy (NCBI): domain Eukaryota; kingdom Viridiplantae; phylum Streptophyta; class Magnoliopsida; order Apiales; family Apiaceae; genus Heracleum; species Heracleum sosnowskyi. Next base: position 38,267,504 of record CM061238.1, read on the forward strand.
AATACTTTGTGGAGTCCTATCAACGAGTAATATACTTGGGGAAAGGAGGACGAACTTTACGTTTCAGAGTCATGGATTTTATTCGAACTAGGAGCCGAGTAAGTGGCTGAGTGGTGCCGGTCCATCAATGGCCCAACCGTTGGCCGGGTGGTTCCAGAGGGCGGTGGACAAGTAAATCCGTCGGTTCTTCCTTCTACATGTAGAGAAACAAATGGTGAGATGCACAACGTACGACTGATCATCGTAAAGGTTGTGGCTTCTGCGCGACAATGCTCCAGTATTAGTTCATCATCCAGTTATGGATAATTCTGCAACATGTATTGAAAGGTTTACCGATCATGTTGGCAGGGAATTTGAAAAATGTTCAAAAATGAAGTTACAATAAATCCTTGCAACTTCATCTTTTATTTTATGAGTTATGATTCTGATAAAACCTTACTCAGATTATATATGCATAAGTGGATTTTGGGTTACGGAACATTATATGAAATTTTCCTCGTAACTTCATCTTTTAAGTTATATGTTGATATTCTGCTTACATAGCAGATATTTTTCGGAAAGGTTATATTGGTTTACTTTAAAACCTCATCTTTTATATTAAACTAGAACTTTGTTCATAATATAGTAAACGTTTGCAGAAATATTATGAAAATGATATTTGAAATACAACAATGGTACTGTTTTTGGAATACATTCTGATAAGGAAATAATTTCAGTATCGAGATATTTTGACAAATTATTGTCTTATACCCGCTTTATTCTGGGTTGAGTTAAAGGTAGGATTATGCCATACTTTTATTACCTTGTTGAGCTATCGCTCACTCTTGCTATTGTTTTATAAATATTATATAGCAGCGAAGCAGGATACCAAGGATTCGGCGCACATCCCTCAAGCGAGTGGTAAGCGCAAGGCATTCTCATGAGAAGTTTCTAGTAGTGATCCTGAAAGTAGTGTGAACCAGTCAGATCAAGCTGGAGCTTTTGGAATTCATCTTATGTATAGATATGAATGGTATGAGAGGGTGGTAAGTATTACAAGGCTAAGTTGGTAATGTACCATTACTTAAGAGTTGTATCAGTAGAAAATTCAAAAGACATTTGGGTATTGTAATAAAGATTATTTATTCCGCAATTGTGGTATTTGTGTCGTTTCTGAGACTCTAACCTGTGTGTGTGTGTGTGAGAGAGAGAGATATATACATTGTGGGGTCATAAGCAGATGAATTGTGTCTATTGTGAGTAAAGCAGGCAAGGCAAGAAGTAAGTGGATCGTGACTACTCTAAATCCCTGACCCCGGATTTGGGGCTGTTACAGACTTCATCCTCAAGCAGCCATCCTATCCACACAACAATTCTGAGAGTTCTCACTCCTGACACCATTGTTCTACAAAGGAACTTTGATGTTGAACACTCTAGTGTCAAGGAGTTTGAGCCTATCTTCAGTGGCAGGACTGGATCACCACCTAGACATCATGGCAAGAACAAACTAGATGTGGACTACCCATTCCCCAAGCCTGATGAATCTAAGGTGTTAGCAATTCTTATCAGGGATCTCAAGAACACCAATGATGTAAAGCTGAGACAAGGGTTGACTGTTATCTACAGAAATGGTAAGGAAATTCACATCACAAGCAGCCATCCCAGGTTCAATGAAGTCAAAGCAGAAGAGATTTCCAGGATAAGGAGAGAAGCCAGTCCCCAAGGTTATGAATCTACACCTGAGAAACAGGCTAGATTAGCCCAAGAGTTAGTGAGGGAAATGGAGGAAGAAAGTAGTGAGGCTGTAGAGGAAGAGGCCCCTATTATGAAGAAATTGAAGAAAAGGAAGACAGTGCCTAAATCCAAGCCAACTAGATGGAAGAAAAGATCACATAGGCTTGTCTCTCCTGAGAAGGTAGAAGAGAAAAGAGATATAGAGAGGAGGATTGTCTTTAAAGACCCTGTTCCAGCTTCAACTCAGTCTCAAACCAACTTCCATAGGACTCTTGTAGAGATTAAAGAAGAACCTATTGAGCTTGAAGACTAAGTTCATAATTGAAGCAGAAAAGATGTCAAAGAAAAAGGTACTAGTCAAGAAAGCTCAACAGGGACGAATCAAGATGAATGTTGCACCAAAAGTTGCCAAACCAGTTGAGAACAAAGCAGACTTTTTGTACATTGCAGAGATACATGAGTACTCAACTATGGATCTATTCCTTAATGAAGTTAGTAAAATCAGAGGCACAGACATGTTCAGAGATTTGCCTGAAAGACTAACTTTTGTCTACAAAGGAGGAAAGGTCAGAGCATGGCTCCAGCAACAAGTACTGAATGAAGGATATTCTACCTTGGTGAAAGCCTTCTCAGGCATAAAAAACACAAGGGGATTTTCTGAGGTTTCCAGGAGTGCTGTGTTGAAGAAGATTGAGGAAATCAGGAGTAGCTGGAACTCTTCTGATAGTTTACTAAGGAAGCTGAAGATCCCTTTTAATGGACAAAGAATCCATCTCCAACCTTACTGGATGATAGAATTCAAGGATGACAAGGGTTGTAGAAGATTCTTTAGAATTTAAGATCAACTGTCTAAGGCCAGCACCAGGTACCTTAGATGGTTGCAAGGCAAGCTAGATCCAAAAATTGCTGAAGAAGATACATTCTACAGAAAGCTTCAAGATCAAAACAAGGCAAACTATGCTAAGGAAGGGAGACAGAAGATTCAACCTGCAAGAGAGAAGAAAAGGAATTAATTCTGCTCAGTCTAGAGGATTACTCTCTATGTAACTATCTCTACTCTTCAGTTTTTCATTTTTGTAGCTTAATTCAATTTTTACTGCTACTGTCTATATGTTGAAAGTGGTTTTGTTATCATCAAGACTCTTAATTTATGTCTGATTCTCAACCAGACATAAATTGAGGGAGATTGTTAGGAACTATGTTGTTTCTTGATGATAACTAAATTAACTTAGTAAAAATTGTACAAGTAAATTGTAGCCATCAACGGATAACATGCTTATGCAGTATCCGTAGATGGGTAGCTTATCTACGGATAAGACTCATTGTAACATGCTTTTGTATTTCTGATGTTGAAGTTGAACTAATCTTATAAGGTTGAATAAGTCATGTTGACTATTAATAGATATGTAGAATAGGGAGGCTAATTGTAAATAGTTTATGCCTTGTAATTTTGCATAAGTGAAATTGACTATCTACGGATAGCTTAATTAGCCTTCTACAGATGTGGACAAATATACTGTCTACGGATAGCTGTTCTAGTTGTCTACGGATGTGATCAAGATATTGTCAATGGATACAACTCAAGTAGCTTCTACGAATACACACTGTACTTGTGAAAGGGACAAATTAGTTGAAGCATGTGGGTTGACAGACTACACAAAGCATGGAAGCCAGAATTTCTGGAAAGGTCACAGGAAGAAAGTAGCATTCTATTTGTCTAGTTCAAAGTAGCATTTCTATAAAAGGCAATCAGTCAAGAAGGGCAAGCTACCAACACATGGACCACTACCCAGAATGGAGAAACAAGGATCTTGAATAGATTTACTTTTTTTATTATTGACTGTTCAAGATATCTTGTAAACTTGGGAGATATATAACCAAGTAGTAGCATTATTCTAGAACTAAGAAATCAGTTAGGCAATTTAGAGAGCAAAAGGCAGTATCCCTTGTAAATTGTTGAAGCTAAAATTTTGGATTTACAGCTGTGTGTTTATTCATAAACATCACAGAGATTTCTTCAATAAAAATCTCTCAGGTGGACAAAAACAATCCACCTGAATTTTTAATTCTTGTGTTATCTTATTTGCTTTTTTGTTCTCTTGTTTTAATTTCATATCTTCACTATCAAGAATCACAAAGAAATTTTAAAGATTGTATTCAACCCCCCCCCCCCCTCTACAATCTTGATTCATTGTCTGGGAATAACAAGTTCAGACAGAGCACATGGGTTGACAAAATTCACAAGAGCATGGAAACCAGTATTTGTGGTAAACTCAGAAGAACAAGAAGCATTCTGTTTTCTTTGGTCGGGAGTGACATTACTACAAAGGGTATTCAGCCAAAAGAAGCCAGCCACCAACAAAAGTACCATTACTCAGAATGGAGAAAAAGTCTTTTTGGACTCTACCAATTTTGTATTATTAGCTGTTCAAATTGTCTTGTAAACTTGGGATATATAACCAAGTGTAGCACTGTTTTGTATTCTTTGTAATTTGCTGAAGCTAAAACAGTGTATGCAGCTGTGTGTTTATTCATAAACATCACAGAGATTTTTTCAATAAAATCTCTCAGGTGGAACAATCAATCCACCTGAATTTTTAATTCTTGTGTTATTGTTTTACATTCTGTTCTTGATTTTATTTTAGTCCTTATCTTTGTTTAAAGAACTGAAGAAATTTTAAAGATTGTATTCTACAATCTTGATTCATTGTCTGGGAATAAAAAAAATTTCTACCAACATTATCAACACCATCATCAATATCATCAACATCTATTGTTTCACGAATTTCATCACCATTATCATCAAAAATTTTACGATAAACTCTTTTTATAATTTTTTTAAAGGTTTACAATTTTAAATACTAATAAATCAAAAAATATTTTTAGCATATTAGAAGTAGAATAGGTGTTCGAAATTATAGAGGACAAGAGTTCGAATTTATAGAGAAGACATATAAATAAAGTTTTATTTGAAGTAGAGTAAGTGTTTGAATTTATAAATGAGAATAGTTCGAATTTATAGGTAAGCCATAGAATTAGAAGTTCTATTGAAAGTAGAATAGAGGTTCAAATTTATAGAGGAGAAGAATTCGAATTTATAAAAACTACATACAATTAAAAGTTTTATTAGAAGTAAAATAGGTGTTTGTAAACATAATTAAAAGTTCTATTCGAAGTAGATTAAGTGTGTGAAATTATAAAAGATAAGAGTTCGAATTATAGGAAAAACTTATAGTTAAAATTTATATTGAAAGTAAAATAGGATTTTGATTATTTTTTTTGACAAGAGTATTGTGAATTTATATAGGTGTTTTTTTTAACGAAAGAGTGGTTCATTAGAAAGAAGTATGTTAACATGAAAATTAATTTATAAAACAAGTATTCAATATATTAAATTGACTAAATTTCATTGTGCATACCCGAAGAATAATTTATTCGTGCCAATGTGATGGCTAAATGTTTTTAAAGTAGCCATAATAGAGCTCCGTTAGATCGCGACTAACGCCGTTTCGAATTTAAGGTTAATTATGTAATTTTGCTGCCTCCCAATAATTTATCTAACACGTTACATACACTTCCCTCCATTTTGTACACCCGGTTCATCTTCTTAGTAAAGGCGATCAAAAAACCCTAATTCGTGGAGCTGCTGCTATAGTGTAATCGAGGAAGATGACTTGGTTTATGAGACTGAAGAAAGATGCTGAGATATACAAACCACTTGAACAACCCCAATATTCAGGTACGAATCAAGTACATTTGCATGTGCTTAAATATGTATACATCTATGTCACTATCTTGGTACGAAAAATTAGGGGTTTTGTTGTTTTTGTTACTAATGTTCATATGCTTCTGTGTATATGTGATTATTTGTGTGTGTATGACTATTTCTGCTTTATTTCAGGTCATATGTAACTCTAAAGTGATAATTTTTAGGGTTTTAAGCCTAAAATTTGATTTGTTACTTGATTTGGTATGTACTTAATTTGTTACTTATTATGAGTGTTGATGTAATTTGGGTAAACATATTTTTAGGCTTTTAAGTTATGTTGTACCTTTTTAATAATTGACAGATCCTGATAATTTTACCATCAAACTACACCATGGTGGAGAAATGAGGAATGATCCTAGGTCATATGTAGGTGGTTGTGTTGATTATTTTGACTTTTTCAATGGTGATGAACTGTCCATGTTAGATTTATATGCAATGATGAAGGAAATTGGGGTAATGGGGGGGGGGGTATATAACTTTTGGTATAAATTACCAGGCACAATAATGGATAGGGGTTGTTTCGAAGTGGAAACTGATGAAGAACTATTGGATATGTGTGCCTTAGTGAAGTCTAGGTATGTAGATGTTTTTGTTACCTCATGTGCACCCTTGGCCAGTTCACAAGAGATATATACTCAAAATTATGATTTTAGTCAACCTGAACCACATTATGAAGATTTTAATTTTATGGATAATACACAAGATGAGGTGAGATAGGAAGAAGAGATGAGAGAATTTTATGGCTATGAGAGTGAAACTGATGAAGATGATGATACCTATGTGTGTGAAGATGATTTTGATGACAGTTCTGAGGAGAGTTTTTATTCTGATAATTCAAACAAAGATGATATTGATGATGAACTACAGTTTGACATTAATCCAGATGACAATTTACATGGTAAGGATTATAGGTTTGATGGTGAGCAATGTGAGGAAGGTAGTGATCATTCTAGTGTGTATTATGACAGTGAGGAAGAAAGAATGGCAGCCAACAGTACATATGAGGATCAAATTGGCTACCCTGTGTATAATGAGGAATCAGAAGGTGCTCCTATGTTTGAGTTAACCATGTGCTTTAAGGATTCCAAAACTTTTAGAGCTGCAGTGAAGAAGCATGCCATTCTTGAGAGGAGGCCAATTACTAATGTTAGGAATTTTGGTAAGAAAGTGTGTTATGTGTGTGAGGCACTTTGTAAGTGGAGGATTTATGCATCTCCAATGGGAAAGTCCTCCACTTACCAAATCAAGACCTTTATTAGTAAACACACATGCATGCCTACTGTAAAGCATAATGTAACATAAGATGTAAAAGAGATAACTAAAACTCAACAAAGGACAAGACAGACAATAATATTAACAGAAACACATGAATCCAGAATCAAAGAAGAAAAGGTAAACTCAAAAAATCAAAATATGGTATGTATTCTTGAAGTCCGTAAACAGGTCACGGAAAGAAGTTCATGAAAATGTTCAAGCCTCAGTGACAGCAAAAGAAACAAGACTTTCAAGACTACAGAAGTATGTGAATGATTTAGGGTTAGTACCACAGGATTCCAGTGATTTATTTGAAGTAACCAGATCGACAAAGGACTTATCAGCAACATTGAATTGAAGACATAGAAGAATTGATCAAGTGCTATTCATCTGTGAACCAGACCAGTTGCACTAGTTGACGGCACTTAAAAAGATCAAGTTGTTTAATCATCTTAGAAGAAATTGATACAGTCTAAAACTTAAACACCCAGGAGCTCAGGATCTTTTCTTTAAAGTCAAAGACAAGAAAAGAGTTCGATGGTTTTTCTATTTAGAAAACCATCGAATATGATTTAAGAAGTTGAAAGAATTTCAAATGTAAAGTAATTTACCATTCGATAGTTTTTAATAAAAACTATCGAATGGTAAATTACTTTTACACATTCGATGGTTTTTAAATTTGGGAGCAGGTGGAAAGTATTTGTTTTGTCAGGTTGATTGGAAATTGGATGGCCAAGATTAATTCTTTGATTTCGGTTCGATAGTTTTCAAAAACAAAAGACTACAATTACTAAGAGAGAGGCAGTGTCTTCCTCAGTCAGGTTAATCACTGAAGCAATTACGAAGAGAGAAGTTTGAGCCAGAGAGATTACCAGAGAAATTAATATTGCTCAGAATTCTATCATTGTATTGATTGTGTATAACCTAGAACTCATTGAAGCTAATCTACGGATTAGAAATTGTAGCACCCCTCGAGGTTTATATTTATAAAATGATATATTCCCCGACTCTTGGTTTGATTTGGTGTCTTTGATTTCTTAGTTAAACTGAATGATTTATCCGCGAACGAAATTGAATAATTTGTAGGTATCGTATTCAACGCCCCCCCCCCCTTCTACGATACTTTGGACCTAACAATTGGTATCAGAGCGACTTGATTGACATACAAATCAGATCCGGTGAATGAGACCAAAATCAAACGTAGCTTGAAAATTCGAAGCAAATTTTTTAACTTTCAAAATTTTTCATTTAATTGGAATTTCTTGAATTTTAAACAATTTGAAATTTTCAGAAACCATGAGTGCTCCAAAGACAACTGCTGGTATTAAAGTTCCCCCATTTACTAGAGATGATTTCGGTTTGTGGAAGATGAAGATGCTGTTATTTATCAAGGCATCTAACCCGTTGTATATTGGCGTATTAGAGAACGAACCGTTTGTACCAATGAAACCAGTTAGTGAATCTACAGCTCCTGATGGCACCAGGATTCCTCAAGGCACCCAACCTAAGGATATCACTGAATACACAGATTCTGACAAAGAACTGATTTGATTGGATACATGTTTGATGTTGATATTGGCAGACTCCGCAGACAAGGAAATGAGCTATCAGTTGATGAACTGTATAAGCGGGAAACATATGTGGGATACCATTAATTTGATAATTGAAGGAACTGAAGACGTGCAGGAAAACAGATTGGACATCCTGACTTCTCAGTACGAGGCTTTTAGGTCTCTTCCAGGAGAAAGTATAAATCAGGTCTTTGAGAAATATACTAAGCTTCTTAATGAATTGGAAATGAAAGGGAAGACCTATCCACTGAGAGAAACAAACAGGAAGTTCATGATGACGCTGCCCCATCATGTAGAACACAAGTCCTCATCCCTAAGGGAAAGAATTGACTTCACAAAGATGTCATTAGAGATGATCTATGGCAAGTTGAAGACTTATGAGATGGATCAAGAACAACGAGTGATAATCTACGGACCAGGGACAGTGGACAACAAGAAAAATGCACTTGTGAGATCCGCAGCACTTGTAGTGGATGAACCAACAACTTCTGATATTCAGGTTCAAACCCCTAGAGCTGGAAAGGAGGTGATTATAGAAGCTGAAATGGATTCTGTGAATCTGGGTGTTGATGAAAGTGATTACTACACCCTAGAAGAGCTTGAGCAGATGGAAGACAAAACCATGGCGTACTTAGCTACAAAGTTTAGTCATATTCGTTTCAAGAGAAACCCTAAGTATAAGTTCAAGGGCTCAACCAACAGATTCCAGAAGAGCAAGTATTCACCAGGGACTAGCTTTAAGGGAGGCTACAAGACTGGCATGATTGATAGAAGCAAATCAAGATGCTACAATTGCAATGAGTTAGGGCATTTCGCTACTGAATGCCGGAAGCCTCGTCAAGCAAGAGACAAGAAAGATGTTAGATCAGAATTCAATGATCGTCAGGAGCTAGACTCAACTGATCAGGATTGCTGACATCATCAGGATTACATGGTTGTCAGGATCAAGATACATATCAGGACTGGGATCAAGATTGATCATCAGGACTAGAAGCTGATCAGGATTCCTACTTCGAGTTATATTTGGAGTCTAGTTAAACATGGAAGGTTATTCTGTCGGTTCCTGGTTTATAGAATGTAGCTATCAATTATGGATAGGTTTCAATCTTTGTAATTGATTAGGACTTATCATTGATAGAGAAGCTGTGTAGTATATAAACACAGTTTTGGTTTCGATTTATGTATGTGAACATAATCGAATATTTGTGAATCAAGATAGAAGCTCTCAAGAACATAGAATTTCTTGAGAGAGTTTTTGTAAGCTAGCAGCTCTCAAGAACATCAGAATTTCTTGAGAGAGTTTGTAACAGTTTTATATCAGATTTAATAAAGCTGTTATCTTTCTTTCATATTTGTGATATATACATTAAGAAGTCGATTATCTTATACTATTGTATTCAACCCCCCTTCTACAATAGATTATTACTGGGCAACAATTGGTATCAGAGCAAACTGATTTAATTCTGAATCAGATACGATCTAAAGATGTCGACAACCAAGTATGAAAGCATGAAGATTCCCATCTTGAAGAAATCAGAATATCCAACATGGAGGGTAAAGATGTTGATGTACCTGGAGGCTATGGATCCTGACTATTTGGATAGGATTCGTGATGGACCATATATTCCTACAAGGATTGTAGAACGAACAGATACAGTACCTGAACATTATGTGGTCAAGGCTAAAAGTGAATGGACTCCAGAAGAAAAAGCTCATGTACTCAGGGAACCAAAGATAAAAAATATCTTGCACAGTAGTCTTGATGCTGTCATGTCAAACAGAGTGATTGCATGCAAGTCTTCAAAAGAAATCTGGGATACATTAGAAACTTAGTGCCAGGGATCTGCATCTGTCAAGAAAAACAGAAGGGCTCTTTTGATTCAAGAATATGAACAATTTGATGCAAGACCTGATGAGAGCCTAACTGATCTATATGATAGATTTCTGACACTATTGAACAGTTTATCTTTAGTTGACAAGGAATATGAAACTGAAGATTCAAACACCAAGTTTCTAAGAGCTTTACCTGAAGAATGGGACACTCAGACCTCGATCATTAGACATCAGTATGATCTGAACACTGTGTCTCTTGATGAAGTCTATGGGATGCTAAGAACTCATGATCTTGAAGTTCAACAGAGAAAGAACAAGAAAAGCAGCAAGGCAAAATCAATTGCTTTGAAAGCAGAGGCTAAATCAAAAGGAAAAATTATGGAGGTCTCTAGAAGTAAATCAAGAATAGTTGAGTCAGATCCTGATGACTCTTCATCAGATACTGATGGCAATCCTGATGCCAATACTGATGATGATTCTTCTGACTCAGACATGGAACAGATGGTTGCTATGATTGTCAGAAACTTCAGAAGGATGAAGTTCAGGAAGAATAGAAGACAAGGCAACTTTCAGAAAAAGGCTTTTAATACAGACAAAGATAAGTATATCAAAAAGGACAACAAGGGTAGCAAATTTGACAAGTCAAAGGTTAGATGCTACAAGTGTAATGGTATGGGTCACTTTGCTTCTGAGTGCAAGAAGACAAAGGCACTTATCACATCAAGCAAGGATTGGATGGACTCTTCCTCAGAATCTGATACTGAGGTAGTCAACTATGCTCTAATGGCCAGTGCTGATGTAACTGCTGCTCCTGATGATAAGGTACTAAATACTATCTTTGATTTTGATACTGATAATGCTTCTGAGTTAAGACGTTTCTAAAGTCATTACATATTAGCTTTAGAAGTCAAACTGCTGAAAATACTAGGATATTATCTGAGATGTCTGAACTTAGAAAAAGGAATGATATATTAGAAGCTGAATTTTCTCGTATGCAAGAAGTACAAAAAGAATGTGATAATGCTAATCACATGTATTTAGAGATGAAATCCAAATGTACTGCTCTTGAAAAGGAACTTGAATATGCTAATGAGAAAATCAGAACCTGGACAGACTCTGGTAGGAAATTTCATGAGATTAATACCTCTAAGAATTGGAAAGAGTGTCTAGGATATAAGTCAGATGAGGATAAGAAATTTAAAGAGAAAATTGTCATTGATGAGACAGTCAGTCCAAAGACCTATAGACATGTTATAGATGCAACCAAATATAAGATTACTCCTGTTAATTTTGTTTTTGGTAAGGATTCCAATTCTACTTTTGAAAAGGGATCTACTTCTACTCAAGGAATTAAAATCATAAAGTCTAAACCTGTCATGAATAAAGTCATTAAGAATGTAGGTCTATTGTCTCAGAAACAGCTTAAGGATAAAATCTGTGAGGTTACAGATAAGAAAAAGGAAGCCACTGTTAAGAGAAACAGGAATGGTAAAGTTGGGATCAATAAAGAGAATGGTTATAATTATATCCCAAATGCACCTAGAAAGTGTTTTAACTGTGGTAACTCTAATCATCTTGCTATTGATTGTAAGAAGAGTAAGAAGAAGATTGCTGATATTTCTAAGTCTGATGTTAGGAATAGATCAGTATTTTATAAACCACAGAAGTCCTGTTTTCATTGTGATAGTATATGGCATTCTATTTATACTTGTAAAGATTATCATGAGTTGTACTATAACTTTTATGAACCATTGCCTAAAGTTGATAAAAATAGTGCAAACTCTGGTAGCATTGAGAATGTCATAGTGAATCATGCTTTTTTTAATACTGATACTGACAAAGCAAATCCTGATGGAGTAAATCCTGTCAGGACTGCTAAGGTCAGAAAGTCTTCTGCTATGAAAGTTAATGAATTGCATGGAAAAGGAACCCAACAAGTATGGGTTCCTAAATGTTCTAACTAGTGTGTTTCTATTCTGATTGCAGGGTAAAAAGAAAAATGTGTTAGTCATGGATAGTGGATGTTCTGTGCACATGACTGGAAACAAAGCCCTGTTATCAGAATATGAGGAAAAAGCTGGCCCAACTGTGTCTTATGGAGATGGCAACATTGGACAAACCTTGGGATATGGCAATATAATTATTGGAAATGTCATCATTGAAAAAGTAGCTCTAGTGAAGGGACTAAAACACAACCTGTTGAGTATTAGTCAAATCATTGACAGAGGTTATCATGTCAACTTCTATTCCACACATTGTGAAGTAGTCAGTAAAGCAACAGGAAAGATAGCTCTGACTGGCTACAGGCATGGTAACATATATGAAGCCAACATTCTCTCAAATACTGATGACTCTCCTACCTGTCTGATCAGTAAAGCATCAGTAGATGAAAGTTGGAATTGGCACAAGAAGCTTTCTCATCTCAACTTCAGCAATATCAATGAGTTGGTTAAGAAAGATTTAGTGAGAGGATTACCAAAAGTATTATATACACCTGATGGACTCTGTGATGCATGTCAGAAAGCAAAACAAAGAAGGACATCATTTCAGAGCAAATCAGAATCCTCTATTGAAGAACCATATCACATGCTACATCTTGATCTATTTGGTCCAGTCAACATCATGTCCATCAGTAAGAAAAGGTACACTCTTGTAATTGTTGATGAATATTCTAGATTCACATGGGTGTACTTTCTGCACAGAAAAGATGAGACTCCTGAAGTTCTGTTGGATCATGTGAGAATGATTGAGACAACAACAAAGTACAAAGTCAAGATACTGAGAAGTGATAATGGTTCTGAATTTAAGAATTCAAAGATGGAAGAGTTCTGCAAATACAAAGGAATCATTCAACAATTCTCTGCTCCTGGCACACCTCAGCAAAATGGAGTAGTTGAAAGGAAAAATAGAACTCTTATTGAAGCTGGCAGAACTATGTTGGAAGAAGCAAAATTACCTACATATTTCTGGGCAGAAGCAGTCAACACAGCATGCTCTACTCAAAATCTCACATTAATAAACAGGCATGGGAGTACTCCTTATCAGTCACTCAAGGAGAAGAAACCAAGTCTGAAGCATCTGCATGTGTTTGGCTGTAAATGTTTTGTTCTCAGAACTCATCCTGAACAACTAGGGAAATTTGAAACAAAGGCTGATGAAGGAATTTTCATAGGCTATCCTGCATCAAGAGCCTTCAGAGTTTTTAATTTGAGAACAAGAACTGTCATGGAGTCAATACATGTATCTTTTGATGACAAGAAGATAACTGGAATCAATGAAGACTCTCATAATAGATTGATTTTTTAAAATGAAGCTACCAAGGAACCTGAAGAAAGTGAATCAGATCCTGTCAATACATCAGATCCTGATGGGTCACCAAATCCTGATGACACATCAGATGCTAATGGTGCTAATACTGATGATGCAATCAATAGTGATACTTCTAGTAGTGCTAATATTGAGGGGGAGCAACAACATTCTACTACAAGTTCAGAGACAACTCAACATCAAGACAAAATTCTTCAGATACTGATTCAAGTGATGATCCTGATAACTTATCAGGAGGAGATAGCAATTATTCAAGGGGAGCTTCAAATCAAGCAAATTCTTCAAATCAAGATAACACCAATCCAAGGGGAGCATCTACTTCAAGGACTGATTTACCACCAGCAAGGAAATGGACTGCAAGTCATACTCCTGATTTGATCATTGGAGATCCTGATACAGGTGTTCAAACAAGAAGTGCAACTCAGAATGAATGTCTATACAATAACTTTCTATCCAAGGAGGAGCCAAAGAAAGTTGAAGATGCACTTAAAGATGCTGATTGGGTTACTGCCATGCAAGAAGAACTGAATGAATTTGAAAGAAATGAAGTCTGGAAATTGGTACCAAGACCAAAGAATATATCAATTGTTGGTACAAAGTGGATTTTCAAGAACAAGACTGATTCTGATGGAGTAATAATCAGAAACAAAGCAAGACTAGTTGCAAAGGGGTATTCTCAACAAGAGGGAATTGACTCTGATGATAGTGATGATGATGATGATGAGAATCGAAAAGAGAAGGAACGGCTTGCTACATCTCTCAAAATTAGTCTTGGAACTAATTTTGGTTCATCAAGTACATATATGGCTGGCAAAGCTTCCACTGGGAAAGATCAGAGACAAGATTTTTCTATTCCTTCCTTTAATCCTGTTGAGGCACTTAGACAGAATGAATGGAACAATTCATGGCACAGATCTGCTGAATCTGTAAGTTATTCTTCTACTTTGGAACATGCCTATGATGCAGTGAAATCTATAGAGAATCAAGACTTGAAGAATCATTTGAAGGCTACAACTCTGTTATCCAAAAGTCTAAAAAGTGAGATTGATTCTATCAAGAACTCAACTGAGTTGGTGAGGAATGATATATCTCAAAATTTTACAAAGGTGCCTACTGCTTTTCAGCTAAGGGTAGTAGAATCCCAAGTGAAATCTGTCATTTCTGAACAAACCTCTATCAACAGAAGGATTGATTCTCTGGATACCAAGGTAACTGACATTCAAGCCTCTCTTTCTTTAATTTTGAATTTATTGTCAAATCCTGATGTCAAAAAGGGGGAGAAGGTTAGTCAGACAAAATGCACACCTGATCTTGTATTAAGGAATTATGATGATGATACTGGAGATGATGGTAGTGACAAAGTGATACAAGGAGAAACCTCTGATGTTGCTGTTATGAAGTCTACAATTCAAACTTCACAAAGTCAAACAACGCAGTCAACTCATGTTTCTGATTCTGGAGTTAAGACAGTAAGAACTTTGGTGCAATATCAGATCTTGACGGAAGAACAAATCCTGACACCTGGTCATGGACATACTCTTGCTACAATTCCTGAAGGTGATGAAGATATTTTTATTGATAATCCTGAAGATGCATCAAATTTATTCCAGAAGTTTTCTACAAAAGATGGCAGAATTGTTACTCTATATCACACTGATAAAAGAGTTCAACAATTATTTGCAAGAAAAGCACTCTTTACAGCAAGTGAAGAATATCCTGATCTCTCACATGAAGAATTCTTAAGACAACAGAGATAAATGATAGAAAGCTTTAATAACCCTGTTCCTGCTAGAGGTAGAGGAAGCAGAGGTAGGAGAGGAGCTAGAAGAAGTAGAAGAGGTTCTTCAACTCAAACAATACCTAGACAGACAAGGTCTAGAGGGTTAAGAATTGAAGAAATTCCTGAACCTATTCAAACTCTAGTAGTTCCTGACAGATCTACTTTTGGTGATGATGGAAATATTGAAGAAGAACCTGAATTGAGAAGAAAATCAAGAAAATCAACTCTCTGCAATACAAATCAAATTGAAGAATCTAATCCTGATGTTGTTCCTGATAATATTCAAGATCCTGATGATTCTGAAATTCTGTAAGAGATTGATTTGATGATCTTATCTACTGTGATTGATTCTCACAACAAGGAAGTAGATGAAGAAGAAGAAGCCAGAAGAAGTGAAATTACAAGATCAACAAATAGAGATTTCAATCTCTATGTACAAAGGCTTAAACTCTCAAACAGAAGAAAGTGGAGGAACCCAAGCAGACAAGAATCTTCACTGGAGAGAAGCTATACCTTTGAAAAGGAAAAGGATAAGAAGTGGAAACATATTAGTACACTGAGGTGTGATACACTTATCAATTTTCAGTCTGGAGGAATTATTACAAGCGCTTCAAGTGTTGTTGATTTATCTGAGATGGTTAGATCAAAAGCACTCTGGTTAAAGATGTTTTCAAATCTGAAGCAATTGACAAGTAATTCAAGAGGAGGTATTGGACACAGGGATGCTGAATATCTAAATATGTCATATGTTGATCCTTACTCCTTAACTGAAATTGGAGGTACTTTAACTTCTGAAAACCTGAACAATTTACTAGCTGTTGATATAGTTATAGATTGTCATGATGGTTTTGACAAGAAAGAAAAGCTTCTGTACTTCATGAAAGATGGTAGTGTGAAGATTCTATCTATTCAAGATCTGCTGATGAAAACTACACAGGAACTGAAATATGTTCATTATCTTTTGAGATCCAAGAACCAAATGTGCAAAGAATGGAGGGACATGATTTTGTCAACAATAAGAAGAACACTGGATGGAAACAGTAATTTCAATGGTAATTATACTCCCATGTACTTAAATCAAAGAGGTCAGGATGTGGAAATGCAAAGGGGTACTGCTGTTAAAGAAGTAACTTTTGGCATGACACAACTTACTCTCAATCCTGATGGGAAGGAAATTGCTTATCTTTTGCTTGAAGAGCATAGTCTTCAGAAAAGCTCCATATTGAATCTCAGAGCAGCTATCTACCAGATTAATGAGGAAGATGAAGAACTCAGAAATCTTAAGGGAAGACTGATTCAAATTCTTGAAGAAAAAGAAGAAAATTTGTTAAACAACTTCTTGAAGATGAATCTGTTCTATCAAAGAATTTAAATAGATAAGTTGTTGCTGCAGATACTGTACATTTTGTATATATGTTTTTGACATCATTGGATCTTAGAAATCTATACTTTATTTCACAAAGTATGAGATTGGGGGAGATTGTTAGATCAGAATTCAATTATCGTCAAGAGCTAGACTCAACTGATCAGGATTGCTGACGTCATCAGGATTACATGGTTGTCAGGATCAAGATACATATCAGGACTGGGATCAGGATTGATCATCAGGACTGGAAGCTGATCAGGATTCCTACTTCGAGTTATATTTGGAGTCTAGTTAAACATGGAAGGTTATTCTGTCGGTTCCTGGTTTGTAGAATGTAGCTATCAATTATGGATAGGTTTCAATCTTTGTAATTGATTAGGACGTATCATTGATAGAGAAGCTGTGTAGTATATAAACACAGTTTTGGTTTCGATTTATGTATGTAAACATAATCAAATATTTGTGAATCAAGATAGAAGCTCTCAAGAACATAGAATTTCTTGAGAGAGTTTTTGTAAGCTAGCAGCTCTCAAGAACATCAGAATTTCTTGAGAGAGTTTGTAACAGTTTTATATCAGATTTAATAAAGCTGTTATCTTTCTTTCATATTTGTGATATATACATTAAGAAGTCGATTATCTTATATTATTGTATTCAACCCCCCTTCTACAATAGATTATTACTGGGCAACAAAAGATGTCTATGAGAAGAAGGATTCTTATGATGAGTTGAAGAAGGAGAATGCCAAGCTGAAACAGCAACTGGAGGCATTGTCTGGAAAGCAAAAAGGGAAAGATTATATAGCAGAGGGAAAACACTGGGATGATACTGATTCGGATGAAGAGGAGGAATATGTAAATGTTGCCCTAATGGCTGACTCTTCAGAGGAATCACCACAATTATCTCAGGTACCTATCCTAACTACAATTGACATGTCTAATTCTGAGTACAAGAAAACTGTGCAAGATCTGTTTCCTAGTTTGTTTTAGCGAAATAATCGTGTCGTTTCGATTTACGGTTTAGGAGAAACGTCCGTTTTAGTGAAAGCGGTTTCGCGTAACTAAGTAGTTCATTGCATGAACTTTGAGAATATGATCAAGCCCCTTAAAAATGGAATTAGGTCATGATATTAAAATTGATACTAACATGGACAGTTAGTAAGTGAATCGAAAAGGTTTCGGGTTAAAAAGATAATTTTTCGATTTTATAAAAATGTCGGAACCAAAGCTGCGCGAGGAGTAAGTGGTTCTGCACTCTACTGCCTAAACCTGCTGCTCTCGGGATTTTCATCCCCTTAAGCAGAAAAAAATTTCAAGAATTTTGTTCTATTCTTTCTCTAGATCGCGTACGCGAAAACGGTGTGTCATTTCGATTAACGATTAAGGAGATATGAGCGTTTTAGTGAAAGGCGTGCGAATGGTAACTTTCCGTAGCTCATCCAAGTTTGAGAATACATTTCACCAAGTGAAACCCCTGTTTTGAGATCGAAACTTTTATGATAAATATTAAAAATACTCAAGATGATTTTAGAAGTGGTTTCGTATTTAAATACGAATTTTCGGATTTATTAAAAATGTTAGAGTACGAGTCGCGTAATAGTAACTTTATGAAAAGTCAACTCTAGAGTACTACTTTGACCAACCATTGCGACTAAGATAAAAGGAATATTTCGAGTCGATTAAAATACGAACCTTGTTGAGGAATAACGTGACTACATGATGTGTTTAACATATAGTTGAATTTAAATGAGTGTTATGAGCAAATGATTACGTTAGGGGACTGATCGAGTATTTCTTTGTTTATAGAATTGCGACAAGTTCTTGAACCCCTAACAACCAAGGACCCAAGGCAAGTTTTCTCATTCCATGCTTTATTTTAAATTATAATATTCTGATGATGCATGTGATATGTGTCATGCATGCTTCCAAACCTCATATCGTATATAGATGTGATGGTATAAAATTTATGAGATGAACTATATGCATATGGTATTATGCATGCTTTCAAACCTCACGTCGTATATAGATGTGATGACATTAAAAATGGTTGAGATGAAATATATGCATATGATAGATGCATGCAAGTTTGCAAACCCTACATCCTATAAGTGATGTTGTTGTGATTTACTGTTGTGTACGTGATATATATTCTGCTTTAATGCCGTGAAAAGATTTATAACTGTTTACGCTTTTGATAAAAAGCTTTGTAAGATATAAGGTTTATATGCTATGTAACTACTAGATATAAACCGAGGTTTTAAAGACTCTTAGAGTAGAGCAGGTGAATTGTGTTTTTAAACTTATACCGGGAGTCGGTATATTTTCTTTAAACTGTTAAGGTTTATTTTCTGATAAGTATATCGAATAGATACATTCAATTATTTCATTATTCAAGGAATATTATTTTAATATTCACTTAGATTTGATGATCAAATATTTATTTAGCTTTTGATTATTAATTAATCAATTATTAATTGATGAATATTATTTGAATATTTATTATTCTTTTAATTAATTTAAAAATGATGTATATTGTTTAAAAAGTCATCATTGACCTTCAATGAGTATGAAGAATATTTCCGACCTTTATAATATTTATTTTAATTAAAGTAGGGATTCCCGAATATTATTTTAATTTAAATTTATCTTAAGAGATAATTTAAATATCCGCTAACCACTTAAATGGGACGGGAATACCCTTAAAGATTTCCAAATAGTCTGACTCCTGGGTCGTAATCTTTTAAAGAGAAATCTTATCAAATCCTAAGTGGGACGACAGTGGTCAACCCCTTCCGGTTACTTACTCCTCTATTATCCTAGGAGTAAGTAGGCCAGAAATGTTTTCAAAAAGAGAGACAAGTACTCAGTACTTAGGGAAAATAGGATTAAATTCCGATTCCCATTTCATTGATTTTTCATCCAGGACCAGCAGGAAACGCGAAAGAGGCTGTTGGACAGTACCTCTGGTTATAGCGTAAGAGGTTGCGAGGCAGTCCAACACTTATCTCGCATAGGAGGTTGTAGGTCAGTCCAGCAGATACAAAGCCCGTATGCGGCTAGGGTGATAATCGTGTTAAGATGTCGTCCATCTACTAGTAGAAAAGTGTGAGTACGATACAACGATTGATCATCGTGTATCGTGTGTGTGCCCTGAAAAAGGTCCATTCCCTCCAATTGGAGTTGTGCTGCACATTGTAATGAAAGCCTAGGTGCTGAGTTACTGATAATGTGGCAGTGACGAGTAATGATGTTCCTCATACAGTAGTTGTACTGTATGACATGTTTTGACGAAAAGAATAATAAAATATCATTCTGAATACAAATGAAGTTTAAAGGTTTTCCTTTATGATATAAGCTTACATATATGATTATGATGCTATATCTCATTTTCGAGCTATAGTGCTCGTTATTGCTTCTTTTACATACCACAACACAACAAAGTCGAAAAGGTGTTCATTACTGATATTTTACAGTATTTTGAACAGTATAAGATATCTAAATAGATATGTGAGTATATATGTTGAGAAGGTATTTAAGATATACAGTCTATTGAACTGTATAATGTTTTGATTCAATGAATAGGCTTGAAGCCTTGATTCCAATATTTGATATCTATTTTAAAAAGATATGTTTTGAGTCTTGGTTTATCATACGGATGCCAAGGATTTCCAAATGATTACGAAGAATATATGAGTATGATTATAAGTCATACGGTATTTTGAATGGTATACTATTTTGGGGTTAGACCCTAGTAGTGTTAAAAACTTTGATCCCATATGGATTATCTTCCTAAAAGGTTTAAAGATTTAAACTGGGATAGATTTCTTGCTGAGCGCTATTAGCTCATTCTTGCTTTATTAAATCTTTCAGCATGAAGAAAACATTGCTGATTCACCTCGTGTTACGAGAGCAAGGGAATGGAGAGACCACCCTTGAGTTAGTTCAGCAAGATGGACACTGCCGGTGTGAGCAGAGTAGTTGCAGCTTGAATTAGTGAGAATTATTTTGAGTAGGTTTGTATTACTAAACCTTGTATAGATGAGATCCTGGATAGTACATTTGAGTTGTAATAACAAATGTTACTTATTGTTGCTCATTTCCAAGGCTATAACTTGTGTGTGTGCGCGTAAGTGATTGAGGTCTTTGGAGTTGTATTAGTAGAATGTTGTAAGTAATGCAGGTATGGTATATTGATGGAGCGTGACAACCCAGATTCCTGACCCCGGATCTGGGGGTGTTACATTAGCAACTTGAAGAAACAAGAGCATTTTCTTCTTCCACATAGGATAATGCTTCTTGCTGAACATGGGGATTTTGATTGTACCAACTTTCTGTGTAGTAGACATTTTTGAGATTTTTGAAGAATTAAAAATTTCAGAGTTTAAGAAAAAATCTCAAAACAATTGGATCTTTGATTTGTATATTAATCAAAAGGCTCTGATACCAATTCTTAGGTCCTGACATGTTTGTAGAAGGGGGGTTGAATACAAACAATACCGTTTAATCGAATTTGTCCTTTTAAAGATTTAACAATTTAGAACAAATTAATGCGGAATAAAACTGAAACAATATTCAAGTTAAATATAACTTATATTAAACTTGCCGAGTGTTACAATTTGATCACTGATTACAAGGGTTCTTAATAAAACAAACCTAGAATAAATTCGACATGAATTTATCTATTTTTGTAATAAAAAGGATCGAATACTAAAAAGTAGTTCGATATAAAATCTAGGGATTATGATCCGCTAGAAAGTCAAAATAGTACAAGAGAATCAGTTCTTATGAATTAAATGTTAAGAACTAAACAAGAATTAATTCTCTGGCAGGAGTTAATTTGCTTTGCAGTTGAAGAAGTAATGAAGACAGAGTGAATGTAATGTTTTTGCTTTCTGTGTCTTTTGCTTCTTTGTTCTGTTGTAATGATATGTCTTCGAATGGAATGACTTCTGTACTTAAACAACACTTTTCATTTAATCAAACCCACATGCAAAATCAATTCAGAAAATGCCTTAGGAAGACTATCATGAAAACTATCAAATAAGCCTTAGAAGACTTTCGGGAAGACAAAGAAATGCATAGGGAAGACAATCGGGAAGACAAGGTATTACACTAGGAAGACAATCGGGAAGACTCACTTGTGAGTCTTCCTAGTTTAAAAAACAGAGTCTTCCTAGTTTAAACCTAAGTCTTCCTAGTTCCTTTTAATTCTAATTTAAATAATTAACTAAATAAATTATGTATTAAATTAATTCTTTACAGAATTAATTTAATAAATAATTTACTTAATAGTATTAATTATTTATAAGAGAATAAATAGAATTAGTTGACTTCTCAATTAATTTCAGAATCACTTAAAACTTAGATAAAGAATAAACATAATAGTACGTTGACACTCAATGCACTGTCTGGTTCATGAGTGACTAACGACAATGTCTGTTCTTTATCTGATTGACTTTAAGTAATGATTCACTTCCTTTTCATTCAAGAACTCTGTAACCAGTATCTTTTGCTGTCACCACTTGAAATCTCTGTCACCTTAATAAATCCACTGAGCTTGAATACTTCACTGAGGCTTGATCAACAAATTGATCTTCTTTCAATGTAGAATCACTTCAAGTCTGTAGATGACTTTAATCTTCATTCTTTGATAGATATAATCTTCTGAGATTCCTGTGACATTTGATTTTTATTATTTACTTATTACATCTTAATTAAAGTTGAGTAGAATCCTCGGTGTTTACAAATAGACCTATACATATGCCTTTCAATGCTACACCATACAGTCTTATATACATCGACTGTATGTTACAATAAAAACCTACAACATAATAAAATATTACATTTTGGTTCTGTTTGTTCACATGCTCAACTCTGAAGCTCTTCTATTCGGGAAATGTCTTGGATGGCATCACAGATAAACTTGTATATTCCCAAAGAGTGCTTTCTGGTTGAGTGTGTTTCTTTCTTCAAGAATTACTAAGTTCATGTAATTTGACTTAGCTTCCAAGCCCACGTGACATCTGCATGAAAGAGACCTTTCCTTGGATACACGACTATTAGGTCACTATCAGCTGAGATAAGTGAACATGTAGTTTTACATATTGGTCTTCATGATTGTCAAGCTTTTCCTTTGCGTCCAGTTAGAAGATAAACTTCTAGGTAGCTGCTGTAACTCTTATTTGTCCTTCAAGACATAGAAGATAATTGATGACTTCACATTTCATTTGTAGGAATTTGAGCCTTCGAATATTTACAGTTTGACTCCCTATTCCATACATCTTTTACGTCGTTATCCACCATCTTTTAGTCACGGGTGTGTAATGGTGATCTCTGAGACTGTCCTCCATTCAACCTGTTAAATAAAGAAAACTCCAAAAGATTTCTTTACATAAATTTGCTTTTCTTGTTGAATGAGATGAATATTAGTAGGCGTATTAATTCTTTATCCGTAGAATACTATTCTACTTCATTTATCCGTAGAATAGTAATCTCAGAATATTAGTAGAAGTAATATCCTAAGCTGTATCCATAGATAGAACATGACATCCTTAGTTGTATCTGTAGATCAACTATCTTCAGCTTTATCCGTAGATGGATATGATGTCTTCAGCTTTTATCCGTAGATGAGATATGATGTTCTCAGCTTTTATCCGTAGATGAGAAAAGATGTTTTCAGCTTTTATCCGTAGATGAGATAAGACTTCCATAGCTTTATCCGTAGAACAGATATTGTTAGGTCCTGATAAGTTTGTAGAAGGGGGGTTGAATACAAACTATACCGTTTTATCGAAATTTGTTCGTTTAAGATTAAACAATTTAGAACAAATTAATGCGGAATAAAAACTGAAACAATATTCAAGTTAAATAGAAACTCTATTAAACTTGAGGGGTGTTACAATTTTGATCACTGATTACAAAGAACTTAATAAAACAAATCTAGAATAAATTCGACATGAATTTATCTATTTTTGTAATAAAAAGGATCGAATACTAAAAAGTAGTTCGATATAAAATCTAGGGATTATGATCCGCTAGAAAGCTAAAGCAGTACAAGAGAATCAGTTCTTATGAATTAAATGTTATGAACTAATCAAGATTTAATTCTCCTGCAGAAATTTAGAGCTTTGCAGTTGAAGAAATAAAGACAGAGCTTTTAATGGAATGTCTGTTAGCTTTTGTCTTCTGTTTTAAATCTGTGTTATGGAATGTCAACTGCCTAGCTTTGCATTTATACAATTTACTTGTATATCTTTCCACGCGCCAAACCACTTGCAGAATGTTTATGGAAGACTTGTTGGAAAACATTTCTTTTGTTCTTGGAAGACTTTCGGGAAGACAGCCAATGAACTAAGAATACAACCGGGAAGACTAGGAATGGCTTAGGAAGACAATCGGTAAGACTTACATTTACTCTAGGAAGACAATCGGTAAGACTTACATTTACTCTAGGAAGACAATCGGGAAGACTCACTTGTGAGTCTTCCTAGTTAAATAAACTGAGTCTTCCTAGTTTAAATGTAAGTCTTCCTAGTTCATATTTATTCTAATTTAAATAATTAACTAAATAAATTATGTATTAATTTAATTCTTTGCAGAATTAAATTAATAAATAATATACTTAATAATATTAATTATTTATAAGAGAATAAATAGAATTAGTTGACTTCTCAATTAATTCCAGAATCACTTAAAACTTAGATAAATAACAAACACAATAGTACGTTGACACTCGATGTACTGTCTGGTTCATGAGTGACTAACGACAATGTCTGTTCTTTATCTATTTAACTTTAAGCAGTGATTCACTTCCTTCTTATTCAAGAACTCCGTAATCAGTATCTTTTTCTGTCACCACTTGAAATCTCCGTCACTTTAATAAATCCACTGAGCTTGAATACTTCATTGAGGCTTGATCAATAAATTGAGCTTCTTTCAATGTAGAATCACTTCAAGTCTGTAGATGACTTTAATCTTCATTCTTTGACAGATATAACCTTCTGAGATTCCTGTGACAATTGATTTTTATTATTTACTTATTACATCTTAATTAAAGTTGAGTAGAATCCTCGGTGTTTACAAATAGGACTAGACATATGCCTTTCAATCTCCCCCTATTTGTTTGTTAGACAATAACAACCAAATACCTCTAGAGGATAACTCAACTAAAACAAGAAAAGATAAGACTTTTAAGAGCCAAGCAAATAATAAAACGTTCTGGATTAAATATAACAATTTCCAGATTCAAACAGTAAAGATAAATACAAGATAGATGTTCCTCTAGACTGAACATATGAATACATTTCCCTATCTTGATTTACCTAGCTCTAAACATATAATATTTACAAATGAGCTAAACCTATCATGCCTTTAGTCTCTAATTTCACCTTCTTCAGCTTCTTGTAAGGTGACTAGAAGATCTTTGTCAAGGACACGATCACTTTCAGAAACCACACCACTTGGCATTACTGGTTGATTGGTGATCTTCTTCAATCTATTCTGCATCTGAGCATATCTTGGAATTTTCTCCGTGCAGTAGTCTGAAATCATATCAGCAACTTCAGACTTCTCTACAGAAGCAAACCCAGAAGTTCTAAGAAGATTCTCCAACTTCACCAGTTGCATAGCAGTCTGTAGCTTCATGGAATCAGGATCCAGCCTCACAGTCTCTAAAGTTGTACCTCTATAGATTTTGACTTCATAAGGAAAATGTACAACTTGAGGACTGGCCTTCATAGCAGAATCTCTAAGCCGGTCATATAGAAGCTCATTCAAGCAAGAAGATCTCTTTACTTTACTCATCAGAATCCACAATTCAGATAGAGATCTTCTTTGTAGGAGGTCAAGAGAAATGGTGAATGACCCTTCAAGCGCACTAGAGACATAGATGAACAGTTCTTGCCTCACTTGATCAAATGCAGACTTAATCCTTAGGATATCTTCCTTCAATGCCTTCATATATAATGAGTTGTCTGGATTAACCGTTCTGATCTTCTCAAGCAGCTTCAGAAAAGTAGCATCATTGTTTGTGCCTCTCTGAGGGATATCAAACATCTCCCTTGCTTTATCCCACTTGTTTCCTTGCTTCATCCTCACATCCAATCTCCTTTCTTTGACATGAATACTATGAAGACGTTGTTTGTCTTCATGTTCAGCCTTTTGAATTTTCAGCTTCTGAGATATGATGTCTGAGACCTTGGCATTCTCATCCTCCTTTCTCCTTAGCTCTGCTTGCTGTTTCTTCAACTCCTTTTGAAACAACGGGTCAGGTGTATATAGATCAGCTTCATCCTCCCAATCCTCAAAGTTTGCTGCCTCCTCAACCTCCTCCTCACCAAAAGCTTCTTCAGGTATGGTCTTCTCCAGATCACCAGATGTGTCGTAATGGAAGTCATCCTGTTCACCATGGTAGTAGTAGGCATCATCAAAGACAGTATCCTCCAATGATTGTTTACCTTTTCCCTTATCCTTTCCAGAAGCTCCTCCTTCTTTGTTTCCTCCTTCTTTCTCCTTCTCCCCCTTAGTTGAGGAATCCTCTACAGTTTGAGCTGTGGAAGCCCTAGGATTCACCTCAGATGTTCTCCTTATCTCTCCTCTTTCTCTCCCATCTCCTCCTTCATCAGCATCATCATCCTCATCATCATCTCCCTCAAAGAATGTTCTTTGATCTTCAGTAGGTTGATGTGAATTCTTGATCATATTGTATAGGTGCTTCATCCCTTCATTGAGATGCTCCATTCCTCCTTCTAACTTAGACATCCTTTCTTCATTAAACCTCTGGTTTTCATCAGTTGTTTGCAGAATAAAGTTCACCTTGGTAGAAATAGCAGCAATCTCCTTGACACTCTCTGATATCTGAGCATTTGACGTTGTAAGATCAGAGATGTCTGAAGCCACCAGTACTTGAGATTGTTGGATTGAATTCAGCTTCGGGAGTAGATTATTCTTCAATCCTTCCAGGTCATCTTTCACAGTACCCGGCTAATTTGATACAGAGGTGGTAGATTGAGCAACCACTTGTGCTTTCAGAAGATTGTTCTCAGCCTGGGTGTTAGATATAATTGCTAATGTTTGTTTATCAGTGTTTAAGCAACAGGTATTGACAAGAGTTTATCAGAAGCCAGTCAGAGTTTAGTTAAACTCTGACAGGGTGAAGAGTTTAATTGAAGCCGGTCAGAGTTTATTTAAAGTCTGACAGGGTGATAGTTGAATTAGCTGTCGGTGCAGAATTGAAGATTCTAGAAGCAATATATTCTGAAGATGGAAAGAAGCAGAATATATTGATACAGCTAAGGAAACAGAATGGAAGATAAGAAGCAATCCTTAATTGATAAGTTTTGTATAGCTAACTTGTAGGAATATCAATTAGATAAGGATTGTATGTAGCTGTGTACTATATAAAACACAGATAGGTTATCCCTAGAAGAGACGCGATTATTGATATATTATTCTTGTAACCTAGAAGCTCTTTGTGATTCATTAACATCATAAAGAGAGAAGCTGTTAATATAAATACAGTTTATTGATTCATAAACAGTGTTCTTAATTATCGTTATTCTCATACATACTTGATTATATTGTGTATTCGGCCTAACAATTGGTATCAGAGCCAAGGCTGTTTAATATATACAGTTTTATGATTCAAACACAGTAATAATCATGTCTGAAGAAAATCAAACTGCTCCCAAGGCTGAACAGGTTAAGCCTAATTCTGTGAGTCGATATGAAACAATCAGGGTTCCGATTCTCAGGCCTGTATCCGATTTGGAAGGTGAAGATGACCATGTTTCTGGAGGCTACAGATCCAGAATACCTTGACAGAATTAATGATGGTCCTCATATGCCAACTAAATTGTCCCCTGTTGTAGATGGTCAAGGACAAAAGACTGTTCCAAAGGAAAAGAAAGATATGACTCCTGAGGATATCTCATCAATTGCAAAGGATGCAAAGGTTAGACATCTTCTCCACAGTGCTTTAGATAATGTTATGTCTAACAGAGTAATTGGCTGCAAAACTGCCAAAGAGATATGGGATGCTTTAGAAGTCAGATGCCAGGGAACAGGTGCTATTAAGAAGAATAGAAAGACAATACTCACACAGGAGTATGAGCACTTTGATTCAAGACCTAATGAAACCTTGACTGAGACTTATGACAGATTTTGCAAACTATTGAATGATCTGTCTCTGGTTGATAAAGAATATGAGCTTGAAGAGTCTAATCTCAAGTTTCTGTTATCTCTACCTGAAAAGTGGGATTTAAAGGCAACAACAATTAGAGATAATTATGATCTTGCTGATACAGATCTTGATGAGATCTATGGATTGTTAAAGACTCATGAACTTGAGATAGAACAAAGAAACAGGAGATCCAGCAAGAAGACAAAATCTGTTGCTCTCAAAGTCGAGGAGAAGCCCATTAAGAAGGAATCATCAAGGAAGAAAGCCAAGGGAAAGGCTTTAGTCATAAAATCTGAAAGTGAGTCATCAAATTCTGATGGTGACTCAAACTCTGATGAAGCTTCTGACTCTGAGGATGATGAAGAGGAGATGATGCAAATGGCTGCCTTGATGGTTAAGACATTTAAGAAGATGGGATTCAAGAACTTCAAGAAGGGTAAAAGATTCTCAAGGAGAGATTCAAATTCTGAGAAGAAGAATTTCAGAAAGTCTGATGGAAGGGATACCAAGTCTGGAAAGAAGGACAAATCTGAGATCCAGTGCTACAAGTGCAAAGAGATGGGTCACTATGCTCCAGAGTGCAAGAAAGGAAGAACTGAAAAAGCACTCATCTCTAAAGGCAAAGACTGGGCAGATACTTCAGATTCTGATGATGGAGTGAATTATGCACTCATGGCAACTGTCAAAGATGAAGTTGAGTCATCAGAAAATAAGGTACCTCTAACTACTTATGATTATGATACTGATAATATTTCTGAATTAAGAATTTATCTTAAGAACATACATGTTAGTTATAGGGATCAGACTTTAGAGAATGAGAGGATTAAATCTGAGAATCTTAGTCTTAAAGAAAGAAACAAGTTTCTTGAAAGAGAACTTGAGAATATGAAGCAGATTCAAAAAGAAAGAGATGATGCTGTTTATATTGAACAGGAAGTGCTTAAGTTAAATAAGCAGCTAGAATCTGAACTTGAAAAAGAAAGAAAAATAATTAAGACTTGGACAAACTCTGGAAGAGACACTCATCAAGTGTTTCAAACAGATTCTGTAGGTTTAGGCTATTGTGAAAACGATGAACTTAGGTTTAAAGACAAAGTTAAGGTTAAACCACAACTTAAACCTGTGATATTTGTTCCAGAATCCACCAAGCTAAAATCTGTAGTTGTGAAAGAAGCTGTTATGGAGCCAGTTGAAGCTTGTGTTGAACAAGTGGATATTGAATCTAAAACAGAGAAGCTTGTTGAGCTAGAAGCTGTTAAAGAACCAATTAGAATCTGTAAGAAGCAGGTTAATGTTGGTTTAATGACAGGAAAACAGTTTAAACATAAGCTCAAAGAGGTTAAGTCTGCCATGAAACCTAAAGGGTCCAAGAGAAATAGGAATGGAAAAGTAGGCATAAATAATAGAAATAATCATATGCCTAATGCTAGTGCCTCAAGAAAAACATGTTATAATTGTGGTAGTTCTAATCATCTTGCTAGATTTTGCACTAAGAACAAACATATTAATTCTTTACCTTCTACTTCAGAAGTAAAGAATGATTATGTTAGAGTTAGACCACAGACTTTATGCAAACATTGTGGGAGCACTTGGCATTCTATTTACACATGTAAGAGTTATCATGCAATTTATCATAACTATTATGAGCTAAAACCCAACTTGAAATGGGTTAGAGCAAACTCTGCCAGTGTAAAATCTGACAATGTTAGTTTAAACTCTGATAATGCTGATTCCGCTGCAAAAGCTAACACTGTTAAGAAAGACAAAGGATCCAAGCAAGTCTGGATCCTTAAAACTAACACTTAGTGTTGGTTTGTGATTGCAGGGCATAAAAGAGAGCACCCTTATCTTGGACAGCGGATGCTCAGGACATATGACTGGAAATAAAGCCCTGCTATCAGACTTTGAGGAGAAGGCTGGCCCAAAAGTTTCCTATGGAGATGGCAACATAGGACACACTCTGGGATATGGCAATATTAATCTTGGAAGTGTCATCATCACAAATGTAGCTCTAGTCTCAGGACTCAAGTATAATCTGTTATCTGTGAGTCAAATCTGTGACAGAGGAAACCATGTAGATTTTCATAGTGAATACTGTGAAGTTATCAGTAAATCTACTGGAAAAGTTGTTCTAGTTGGACACAGGCGCAACAATATTTATGAAGCAAGTTTGGTAACAAACTCTGATGGAAAAACAGTGTGTCTGACTGCAAAAATGTCAAATGAAGAGAGTTGGAATTGGCACAAGAAGCTCTCTCATCTCAATTTGAACAACATCAATGAGCTTATTAGAAAGGATCTTGTAAGAGGACTTCCAAAATCAATACTCAATCTAGATGGTCTATGTGATTCTTGTCAAAAGGCCAAGCAAAGGAAGTCATCTTTCAAGAGCAAATTTGAATCTTCAGTAGTGGAACCTTATCATCTTCTACATGTTGATCTCTTTGGACCAGTGAATGTGATGTCAATGGGCAGAAAGAAATATGCTCTAGTAATTGTTGATGAATATACTAGATATACATGGGTGTATTTCTTATCAAAGAAGGATGAAACTGCTCAAATTCTGATGGATCATGTAAATCTACTGGACAAAGGATCACAGCACAAAGTCAAAATTATAAGGAGTGATAATGGAACTGAATTCAGAAACTCAATCTTGGAAGCTTTCTGCAAGGAAAGAGGAGTCAAACAAGAATTTTCTGCACCTGGAACTCCACAGCAAAATGGTGTAGTTGAAAGAAAGAACAGAACTTTAATTGAAGCTGCCAGAACTATGCTTGATGAAGCAAAATTGCCAACTTATTTCTGGGCAGAAGCTGTTCAAACTGCTTGTTTTACTCAAAATGCAACTCTGATCAACAAGCATGGAAAACACCATATGAGATGGTGAAGAATAAGAAGCCAAATTTGAAATATTTTCACATATTTGGATGCAAATGCTTTGTGTTGAAGACTCATCCTGAACAGTTGACCAAGTTCGAGTTAAAAGCTGATGAAGGAATCTTTGTTGGCTATCCATTGTCAACAAAAGCATTCAGAGTTTACAATCTGAGAACGAAGGTGATCATGGAATCCATACATGTGTCATTTGATGACAAGAAAATAATTGGACTTGAAGACAAGGATGGATATGATCAACTGCGTTTTGAAAATGAAGATCTATTCTCTGATGATATAAACTCTGATGAAGCAGAGTTGACAAACTCTGACGGAGCATACTCTGAACCTCTACTGGTAAATACTGAAGAAACTGAAAATTCTCAAATTGAACAAAATAGAGAACCAGTTGAGGGGGAGCGTGAAGAAGCTCAACAAGACACAGCAAGTGAGTCAGTTGAGGAAACTGATTCAAACTCTGACAGTTCAAACACTGAGCCATCCAATTCAGGGGGAGCCTCAGATACTGCAGAAAGTCAACATATGAATCAGGAGAGCATGGATCAAGGGGGAGAATTCAATAATGATGCAAGAAACCACTTACCAACAGCAAGAAAGTGGACACAGGCACACACACCTGATCTCATAATTGGAGATCCTGATGCTAGTGTGAGAACTAGAAGTGCAACAAATAATGAGTGTCTGTATCATGCTTTCTTGTCTCAAACAGAACCAAAGAAAGTGGAGGAAGCTCTTCAAGATGCTAATTGGATAACAGCAATGCAAGAAGAGTTAAATGAATTTGAAAGAAATGAAGTTTGGACACTTGTACCTAGACCAAAGAATAGATCAATTGTAGGTACAAAGTGGGTTTTCAGAAACAAGACTGACAGTGAAGGTGTGATTACAAGAAACAAGGCTAGACTTGTGGCTAAAGGTTATTCACAACAGGAAGGAATTGACTATGATGAAACCTTTGCTCCAGTTGCAAGATTGGAGGCCATAAGAATTTTTCTGGCCTATGCTGCACACAAGAAGTTTAAAGTCTTTCAGATGGATGTAAAAAGTGCTTTTCTCAATGGGAAGCTTGAAGAAGAAGTGTTTGTTGAACAACCACCAGGATTTGTAGATTCCAAGCATCCAGATTATGTCTACAGGCTTGACAAGGCATTATATGGACTAAAGCAAGCACCAAGAGCATGGTATGAAACTCTTGCTCAATTTCTTTTAGAAAGTGGGTTCACAAGAGGTACAATTGATAAAACCTTGTTTTATTTCAATTCTGGTGATGATTTGCTTTTAGTTCAAATTTATGTAGATGATATTATTTTTGGATCTACTAATGACAAACTTTGTAAGAAGTTTGCAAAGCTTATGCAATCCAGGTATCAAATGAGCATGATGGGAGAGCTTAGTTACTTTCTAGGCTTACAAGTAAAGCAAACAGATGATGGTATTTTTATCAATCAAGCAAAATATACCAGAAATCTTCTCAAGAAATTTGGTATGCTTGATAGTTCATCTGCTACAACTCCCATGGCTACAGCAACAAAGCTAGACAAAGACACAGGAGCCTCAGTAGATATGAAAAACTACAGAGGAATGATAGGGTCTTTACTGTATCTTACTGCAAGTAGACCTGATATCATGTATGCAACATGTCTTTGTGCAAGATTTCAAGCAGATCCCAGAGAGCCTCATCTAACAGCTGTAAAAAGGATTTTCAAATATCTCAAAGGCACCATAACCTTGGGTTTGTGGTATCCTAGAGAATCAGAGTTTAAGTTAATTGGTTACTCTGATGCAGATTTTGCAGGCTGTAAGATAGACAGAAAAAGTACAAGTGGAAGCTGTCAATTTTTAGGTGACAGATTAGTTTCTTGGTACAGCAAGAAACAGAAGTCAATTTCCACATCCACTGCTGAAGCAGAGTATATAGCAGCTGGTAGCTATTGTGCACAGATTTTATGGATGAAGAATCAACTGCTGGACTATGGGTTAAGGTACTCTAAAATACCTATTTTCTGTGATAACCAAAGTGCTATTGCTATGACAGGAAATCCAGTACAGCACTCCATGACCAAGCATATCAGCATAAGATATCATTTTATCAGAGAACATGTGGAAGAAGGGAACATTGAGCTTCATTTTGTGTCTACAGACCAACAACTTGCAGATATCTTCACCAAACCTTTGAGTGAAGCTACGTTTACAAGATTGGTAAATGAACTTGGAATGATCTCTGGTTCTGACTAGAGATACGGGTTAGACTCAAAATCTATCCATGTTTGATTGTTTAATGCTCATGATTCCTTGCATATATTAACTGTTATGAGTACCAGTGTTATAAACTCTGTCGGTTAAACTCTGATGCTAAACTCTGTGAGTCATAAAAAGTTGGTCATACTCTGAATGTTACAGTTTAAATGCTATACTCTGATTGTAATTTTGTCTGGAACATATGGACCAATGAAGAAATTTGTATGAAGCATAATTCTCAGTAAGTAATTGTGAATCCTTAAGAGTTGATAGATTCTGATCTCAAATATGTGCAGTAAGCTAACACAGCATGATACTGTCTCTATATTTATAGCATCTCTTAGTTTATTGATCCTATACACTGAGTCTGTATTAGCTGTTTGCATTTTCTCTCATAAGTTAATTATAATTACTGATGAAAAGTCTAAACTCTGATTATTCATTGCAAATAATTCACCCTCCAATCAAAAGATGCCAAACAGAGCACAAATTCCTTTGAGATCATGTTGTGCCTAGGAAGATCCAGGAACTTATTGTATGAAATAAGGGCTAAAATCTTTGATTTTTGGTGACTAGTGCCAACCACTGATTACTGGAAAAATAAAAAAAAAAATAATAATAATAATAATAATAAAAAATATATATATAATAAAGGGGGTGAAAAATAAAAGACATATCCAAATGAAAGGATATCAGTAATACAGAGTTTAGATAGAAAAATCAGTGTCTATGTTATACATGAGAGTTTAGGCAACCAGTTTTTACTACTTTAGTTTGTGGATTTTATGCACTTTGAGATGATCTAAATACTGATTTCGGTAAACTCTGCTACTACACACACATATTTTCACAACTGTACAGATTGAGAAAAGAGTTTATTGTCAAAGAAGGACAAATGGTAAACACTGATGTATTGTGTGAAATACGCCGAGGTTACTTTGTTTTAATCTCTGATGGTTAAAATAATTTCTTTGTTTCAGACATTTTATAATTTTGAGATTAGCCATTTGTTTTTCTGAAAAAGTATGATTGAACGGAGAAAAGAAAGAGTGTGTTTGATAAGTCCTGATAGTGATTCGTAATGCTGCTGAGTATGTTAGTTTATTGTTTAAAGTGATATCATTTCTTTCACTTTACAATTACTATGCAATATTGATAATACTGATATGTAAAGAAACAAATTTTTTTTCATTAATTGATTCAAATTTACATTCAGACAATTTCATACTCATGTTTAGCTAATCTTTCTGGTACATACTAATCACTATGGTTACAAAAGAGCAGATCTATTTAATCAGGACAAGTATTTGAATGCTACATCTGAAACAGAAGAGCTAGAGCCAGAAGCTATTGTGCTCTATTACTTCTGATGATCGCTACCCAGTTGTTCAACTGATCATTATACCATCTGGGATTGCTTGACAACATCCTGAAGATGAATCATCATCATCATCTTTTTGGATTCTCTTTCTGCTTTGCAGCTTGCAGGATTCCAAGAAGATTGTCTCCTCAGTACCCATCAGGAAGCTCTGCTGGAAGAGCATCATACAAATCTCCATAGTATGATCGTCTGCCAGGATGGGCACATCATATGGACCGGGACGGATGATGTGCACATAAGGATTAGAGATCGGTCCTTCCGCTATTTCATCATCTGCTATAAGACCTTCATCATTCAGGAAAGACAGAACAAGAAACTCATCAATGATATAGTTTGCTTGTTGATGCCAGTTCATGTTCAAGAATGATTCTACATCCATGAATTCAAAGGTTCCTGCCATTTGGTGTATGGTAATTTTAAGATATGAAGCCTGTTGTTAAAATGCTTCGGTTTTTAAAGCATTCAACAGGGTAACTGAAAGGTTTTTACTTGACTCGAAGCGCTTGGGATAATAAGGTGCGGAGTTTCAAGACAGTCATTATTATTCTGACTGTTGAGCTCCTTTGTACTTTATTATTAAAATTGATAATTTTATTATTATTGATTTTTTTTCTTTTAAGCGGATATTTTGAGTGTTATATGTGATGCCAGGTGTCTCCACGTCTGCACGTGTGTATTGGAAGTTGTTAGATACAGCTGTCAGCGTATCCACGTTTGACATCTGTCCCACTAACATACTTTTAATCTTTACAGTTATTATTTAATACACTACATACACACGATTCAATCTTTTACGCACCTCATCTTTTCATAAGCTTTTACTCACACACAAACACTCAAACACTTTCAAAGCCCAGTTCTTCTTGTTTTCAAATCTTACTAATGGCAACTACAGCGTTTATTGCTTCTGAATTAGAATTTGTTCCCAACAATTATTCTGCTCCTGTAGCAAATGAGAACGCACCGGAGGCGTTTCATTTGATTCAGAGGTTCTTGTTCAACTCTGATATCGGTACTGCTCTAACCGCACCATCGAAGCTGTCTGCGACTCAAATTCGAACTTTTTGGCAGACAGGTACTTATGATAATGGAGGAGAGTCTGGATCTCCATCTATCATTTTTGAGTTTCAAGGAGATGAATTTGCTGTTACTCCTACTACTGTTCGTGATGCTTTGGGTCTTGAAGATTTCAATGCATTCACAATCTCTGTTGGAGACTCTGAGCTCGTCAGAATGATGAGCGAGATAGCTACACTGGACCTTTGACAAAGATAGGTCAACTCAAAAGGCCATTTTTGCGCAAGGAGTGGAGCTTCTTTTTCGATTGCATTACTCGGGCTTTTGGAAAGAAGTGCACCAATTGGGATGCGATTCCCACGGATAGTCTACAGATCGGGTATTCTCTTCTCTATGGCAGTCAATTTGATGTTGCTAGATTAGTTTTAACTAATATTGGTGAGAAAATGCTAGAGAATAGAAATGTTGTTTATTTCTCTAGGTTTTGTCAATTGATATTCAATTTTTGCTGCCCAAATGTTGAGATAGTAGAGGATGATGTTATACTTTCGTTTAAACTGCACAAACGTATATTCTCTGACCTTATCAACAAGGACAACAAGAAAGGAGAAGTTGGTCCTTTAATGTTGCCTGCATCAGTGCAACAATTTCTTGACAACTTACAACAACAACAAGTCTCAACTGCTGAAGCTGGACCTTCTGTGTCTCAACCACAGAGGTCAAAGAGATCTAAAGTTCGAGCAGTTAAGTCTGGTTTGCAACACACTGAAGCTGAGGTATCAAATGTTGATGCTGTGCCTCAGAGAAAAAGAATGAAGAAAAGGCGAGCCCAAAGGGCAAAGTCTGTTGTTGCTGATTCTATTGCAGACTCAGAAACTGAAGCTGATGAAGAAACTCTTCATCAGAGAAAGAGAAGATTAGTTGCTGATCACCTTTTTAGTGATATCATTGCAAATATGGACAAAGAACCTGAGGACACTAAAGCTCCTACATCAGAGAATGAGGAGATTGTGACTACAACTGTTCCTCCAAGTACTCCTGCAATTGTTGTTGAGGAGGATATTCTAACTGCTGAGGATGCTGCAAATCCTGAAACTATTCTGATGGATTTTGAAACAGAAGCTCCTACATCAAAAGCTGATGATGTAGTTGAGGAAGCTGCTGCATACTCTGACAGCAGGATTGTCGATCATGAAGATACTGTACTGGAAGCTGATCAAGCTACTACTGAATTAGTAGAACCTATTGCTTCTCACACAGAAATCATTTCTCTTGATTTTGAGAAAGGTGAGGAAGTTGATCAGATTAGAGTTGATCCAGTTCTAGAAGCTGTTGCTGTACATGCTGATGCAACAGATAATGATCATGAGGATATTGTTTTTCTTGAAACTTTGCAACAATCAGTTGTTGAGATTGTTCAGAGAGAAGCAGAGGTTACTGCTCCAGCAAACTCTGATGTTCCTCAAACTGTAGCAGATCAAGTACCTAATGCAACTGCACAGTTCATTGATGAAATCACTGCTGAAAATGTGCTTGAAGATATTCACAGAGAGGATGACAATGCTGAAGCTAGTCCAAACTCTGATATTCAAGTGGAAGTTTCTGATCTTCAAGCAAATTCTACTGAAGAGAGGGAAGTTCAAAGGGCTGCTTCTGAGCATTTTCAGAATATGTACTACAATGCATGGGCTAATGCAGATTGTGTCTTTCCTGCACAACGGGCTGCAGATTTTCTATCTGATTCTGTCAAGAAGATTACAAATCCTGATGTCCTTACGAGCTTACAGGCAACTGTTGTTCAAGTCAAATCTCTCAATAATAGATTTGATGAGAATCAACAAATGCTTACACATCTGAGGAATGAAGTAAGTCTGAGGGATCTTACTTTAAAGGCTGACAGAACTTATTACTATGCCATGTTCAAGCAGCAAGCCAGGGATTCTGAAGAAATCAAGAAGAGGCTTGGGACAGTTGAGGACAACCAGAATGCTATGTCTGCTCAACTGACTTCCATTTCTACTGCGCTTGAATTGCTGACATCAGTACTACTTTCTGATGATGTCAAAAAGGGGGAGAGTATACCTAAAGACAAATGCAAAGATACTCAAACTCTGAGACGGAAGGATGATTCTACTGATGGGGGAAGCAGAGGAAATGAAAGAAGGATTTCTGCTCAAAGGCAAAGACGTGTAATAAACTCTGGTGGTCAATCTACTTCAAAACTCAACAAAAGTTTAGTTGTTTCAGCTAACCCATCTACTGATGAAGAGATTGCTGCTAGGATCTTTATTAAAGAGCATGGAAAGGAAGTTACTATTGAAGATATCCAGGCTGAAGAACAGATGCTTGCTGAAGAACACAAGAAAAATCTTGAAGCTGGAATCTACAAGAAACAGGAAATCAAGGCTCCTAGGAAGAAAGAAGTTGGTATTTCTATCAAAGAGAATACACAACAGAGTATACAATATACAAGGAGACCTGTGATTAGAAACTGTGATAAGGGTAAAGGCAAAATGATTGAAGAGCCTAACCTGAAGAAGAAAGATAATTCAACCTCTGACATTGCTCAAGTTGAAACAAGATTAGCAAAATCAACCTCTGACGCTGCTCAAGTTGATGATACTATTGAAGTTAAGCCAGCCTCTGACAAGGCTCAAGCTGTGCAAACTCAGCTAGCTCCTCAACTCAAAGGTTTCTTAAGACCTGTACTCTCTGAAACTCTGACACTTCAACCTGTGGATTTTTCTCAAACCAGGACTGTACTTGGAAAAGAATCTTATGATAAGTCTGGTTTAGGTTCACATAGGGAGAAGAGAATAAATAACAGATCTCAAGACAATATTTCACTGGCAGGATCTGGTATTAGGGATACACAAGAAAATCTTGATAAGTTAGAATCTGTTCAGTTGATTTTTCACAGAGTCTTGAAGAAGCAGTTTCTGTTATACTTCATGAGTGATGGAAGTGTTTATAGAGTTGGAGAATCTGATGTAAATCTCAAATCATGGGAAGAACTTGAATATGTACTTTATCTGTTGAAAGTTAAGAACAGACACACCCATAATGTTGCTCAAATCTTAAGAGAAAAGATGCTGAGATCAAAAGTGATGCTTGGAGGAGGAGAAGTCTCAAATGCTTATATTCCAAAGTATAGAGATCATGCTGGAAAGTTGGTGGAGATGAAGAGAAACAGTGCTAGATTTAAAACTGCACTGGGAATAAAAGTCTTAGAATTCAACTTAGAGTCAGATAAAGCTCAGTACATTCGGTTAGGGAATGACATGAAGAAGAACAGTATTTATTCTCTGAGGGCTACCATATATCAAACTGGTGAAGGAGATCCAGAGTATAAGGAGCTGAAAGAGATTATGATAGCTGAACTTGAAAATGCTGAGAGAAGACTGCTGATTGATTATCTCAGGACTGTACCTGATATTGAAGAAGTCAAGTAAAGTCTGACTGTAAGTTTTTAATATTTTCTATTCTAAGTCAAATTTAAACTTTGTTTTAAATTAAACTCTGTTATATGTTAAACACTGCATTTGTTAAATGGTTTTGACATCATCAATTATATGTTTAACTTGTACATTTTATTATGAACAAGTTGGGGGAGATTGTTAGATATAATTGCTAATGTTTGTTTATCAGTGTTTAAGCAACAGGTACTGACAAGAGTTTATCAGAAGCCAGTCAGAGTTTAGTTAAACTCTGACAGGGTGAAGAGTTTAATTGAAGCCGGTCAGAGTTTATTTAAAGTCTGACAGGGTGATAGTTGAATTAGTTGTCGGTGCAGAATTGAAGATTCTAGAAGCAATATATTCTGAAGATGGAAAGAAGCAGAATATATTGATACAGCTAAGGAAACAGAATGGAAGATAAGAAGCAATCCTTAATTGATAAGTTTTGTATAGCTAACTTGTAGGAATATCAATTAGATAAGGATTGTATGTAGCTGTGTACTATATAAAACACAGATAGGTTATCCCTAGAAGAGACGCGATTATTGATATATTATTCTTGTAACCTAGAAGCTCTTTGTGATTCATTAACATCATAAAGAGAGAAGCTGTTAATATAAATACACTTTATTGATTCATAAACAGTGTTCTTAATTATCGTTATTCTCATACATACTTGATTATATTGTGTATTCGGCCTAACACTGGGTTTCTTGTAACTTCCTTTGTAGATCAGCTAGCTGGTTCAACAAAGCAGTGTTTGTGTCAGTGTGTGCACTCACCTCAATTGCTCTCAGTGGTGTTTCACTCAACTCACGTGCTTGTGTTTCACTCGGTGTTTGATTCATATCTCTCACCACTAACTGTCTGTCAAGATTCTCAGTAGATGTACCTGCAGGAAAAATCACCCTAGCCCCTTCAAGAGAGGTCAGTGGTGGTGCAATGGGAGTTCGCAATTCCCGATCCCTGAATGAGTCTGTCAAAATATTTGACATTGTATACTGAATTTCTTCAGGGACAGACTCATCAAGTTGCCTTTCACTTTCTCCAGTATAAACTGCGAGTGAAAAATCCCTTAGGGGAGCCAGAGATGTTCCCTCTGGGAGGGGAGAAAATGATTCTATTATTGGTGGCGAAGAATCAGATTTTCCCTCTGATGCCTGTGAAGGCACTTCTACCGTAACTATGGTAGGCACTGTTTCAAAGTCAAAAGTAAAGTGCTCTCCTGGCATGGTGTCCTGAGTGTCATCTATATGGATATCTTCTCCCATTGTGAGTAATGGGAGTGTGCTTGACTCAGTACAAGATGCCATGGCCCTATGGCGAATTTCAATAGATTCATCCTGTTGAGAGGATGTCTCCAGAGACTGTGTAGTGGCCATATCAATGTCCATATCCTTTTGAGAGGATACAGTTGGGCTTACAGTTGTCTCCCTATAGGTTTTTCTTTTCTTTAAGGGTGGAGACAGAGCTGTGGGAACACTCATTTCAGGTATATCACTAACCTTTCTTGAACTGGTTTGAACATTAGGCTCAGATTGTGTTTCAGGAGTGTTTGACTCTCTGTTTGGCTCTATGACCTGGGTCAGAGACTGTGGTTCTAC
Source organism: Heracleum sosnowskyi (assembly GCA_030848705.1). Taxonomy (NCBI): domain Eukaryota; kingdom Viridiplantae; phylum Streptophyta; class Magnoliopsida; order Apiales; family Apiaceae; genus Heracleum; species Heracleum sosnowskyi. The sequence continues at coordinate 38,307,891 of CM061238.1, forward strand.
AATCTCTGGGTCAGCCCTAACAACCACTTGGGTTTCAATTGAAGTACCAGAAGAAGAACCAAAGTTAGGAATAACTACCTGCAGTGGTACTGGATGTGGTTCGGGAACTTGTTCACCAAAGATAGGAAGATTAATGAATTGACTCATCAATGGTGAAACAAGAACAGGTATATTGAGGAATTTGGATGAGACGTCAAGTCTGGTGTAGAATTTGGTGTCTGTGGTTGGAGAGGTTTCAAATCTAGCTTCTCGAAACAGTTCTACCTGCTCAGCAGTGAGAAGATGATTAATGATAAGAGTTAGAAAGCGAGGGTACCAACACCTTACTTTCACACCATTATCAGAATCTCTCCTAGAGTGAGCAAGCCTGTTGAGCAATAGGTTCCACAGAATCTCAGCAAAGTTCAATCTACGACCAAATACTATAGCATAGGCAATATATTGATTAAGACTGGTAATGCAATGAAAGTTTGTTTTTGTGCAGTTACCAAATACCCTAGCTATAGTATCAAAGAACAGATCCCATTCCCTTACAACAAAAGTTTTTGACAATTTCACCATTTGAAAGGGACCCTGATAATGAATATTCACAAAGAACTGTGTTAACTCATCATCAGTGGGTAATGGATCAAACCTGTCCTTTGGAAAATGCAACACATCACAAAATAAATCAAAAGTAACTGTATATTGCTGGTTTAAAATATTGAAAGTAAAAGATTTTGAATCTTCAGCAATAACAGCACTTGAACACAACATCCTTAATGGATCAATTTTCAGAAGTGCATTGGCACAAATAGAATAACTAACACATGTATTGCTATTTAAAAATTGAATCCACGGTCTAAAACGTTCCACTTTACACCTAGCCGGATCAAAATACCCAACAAAATTATTTAACACTAATTCAAAATTATTAGGATCCATTTTAAATAAAACACTTAAAAAAAAATTAATTAATTTAAAATAAAAATAAAATTTTAGGGATTTTTAGAATTAATTAAAATTGCAAAAATCCACAAAATTAAATTTTACCAAAATTAATTAATTTGCAAATTTTAGATCCTAAAAATTCGAATTACACTTGAAGAACAGAAATGAATTGGGCAAATGAATCTCAAGAACACACACAACGTTTAAAATACACAGAAACAACTAAGATCATACACGAAAAGAATTACTTAGCAAAAGCAAGAACACCAAAGTCGAATGGTTTTTTTTTTTTTTTAAAGAAAATTGACAGCAATTCGACTTATTTGTGTGATTTTGAGAGAACTAAATACTTTGCTAAGTAAAAACTTGAGCAATCAAGAACAGGATCAACGCTTTTCTGCAGAAATGAATGGAATTCGAAAGGGGAGAGTTTGAAAAACCAAGAAAAACTGATAAGGCAAAAATAAAAAGTGCAGTGTATGTACGTGTGTATCTATATATATTAGAATAAAAAATAAACTGTAAAGAAAAGGATTTGAACGGTTTTTTTTTTAAATTTGTATTGGGAAGACAATCGGAAAGACTTAGGATAGTCTTCCCGGTAGTCTTCCTAATACAAATTAGTAAGTTTTCCGGAAAATTGATTTAAAGAAAAACAGAAATAAAACTAATAATTCTAAGTCTTCCCGATAGTCTTCCTAGTTCAAAAACTGGGAAGACTTAGGAAAAGACTTAAAATTAAAAGGAAAAAACGAAAAACAAAAATGAAATAATTCTTGTCTTCCCGGTAGTCTTCCTAGTACAAAACTGGGAAGACTTACGAAAAATTCAGAAATAAATTCGAATATTTACAGAAAATGCTGAAAAACTTATAAAAATGCATGAAAAATATATAAAATTCTAGAAAAATTCACAGAAAATTCCATAAATCCTAGAAAAATATGCAGAATATTATAGAAATGCATAAAATTAATATAAACTTGCAGAAAAATTCAAACAACAATATTTACAATCTGAAAAATACCTAAATAATTCTAAATAAATATATTTTCAATAAAAATACATTTCTCTACTTAAAAAAAATATGAGAAAAATATTTTTAAAGAAAATAAAATATGTAGAGCTATTTAAATACACAAGCATGTACTATTAAATGAGAATTGGCAGTAAATATCAGTTAAATGACAAGAGAAAATGAATTTTAAAGAACAAACATGACAGAGATATTGTTAATCACTAAGACTGTTTAACATACCCAATTTACCAACTAACTTGATAAATGTGGATTCGTCAACAGATTTAGTGAATATATCTGCAGTCTGTTCTTCTGTGGGTACAAAGTGTAACTCCACAGTTCCATTCATGACATGCTCTCTGATAAAATGATACATGATATCAATGTGCTTCGTTCTCGAGTGCTGCACAGGGTTGTTGGAGATTGCTATGGCACTTGTATTATCACAAAATATGGGAATTTTGTCTAAGGCAAAGCCATAGTCCTTTAATTGATTCCGTATCCATAAGATCTGAGCACAACAGCTTCCAGCAGCAATATATTCAGCTTCTGCTGTTGAATTGGAAACTGTTTGCTGTTTCTTGCTATACCAGGAAATCAACCTACCTCCTAGGAATCGACAACTCCCAGAGGTGCTTTTTCTATCCACAACACTACCTGCATAATCAGAATCTGTATATCCAACAAGATTAAAACCAGAATCTTTAGGGTACCAGATACCTAGATTAGGTGTACCCTTAAGATATCTCAAGATTCTTTTCACAGCAACGAGATGAACATCTCTAGGGTCCGCTTGGAACCTTGCACACAAGCATGTAGCATACATAATATCTGGTCTACTAGCAGTAAGATAGAGTAAGGAGCCAATCATACCTCTGTAGCTTGTAACATCTACCTTGATAGATTTGTCAGAAGCTCCAAGTTTGATTGCTGTTGAAGATGGAGTCCTTGCTGATGCTGAATCCTCCATGTGATACTTCTTGAGGAGTTCTTTGAGATACTTGGATTGACAAATAAATATACCATTTGACCTTTGACTTACTTGTAATCCAAGAAAGAACTTCAGCTCACCCATCATACTCATTTCAAACTTACTCTGCATAAGCTCAGCAAATCTCTTACAGAGATTATCATTAGTAGACCCAAATATGATGTCATCCACATAGACTTGGACTAATATCATATCACTTTTGTGTTTCTTTGAAAAAAGAGTTTTGTCTATGATACCTCTAACAAAACCATTTTCTAAAAGAAAACCAGAGAGAGTGTCATACCATTTTCTTGGGGCTTGTTTGAGACCATAGATAGCCTTGAAGAGAACGTACACAAAGTCCAGCAGCTCCTGATTTTCAAAGCCATGGGGTTGTTCCACATACACTTCTTCATCAAGTTCACCATTCAGGAATGCACTCTTAACATCCATTTGATAGACTTTAAAATTGGAATAAGCAGCAAATGCTAAGAACATCCTGATGGCCTCAAGTCTAGCCACTGGTGCATAGGTTTCATCATAGTCAATGCCTTCAGCTTGAGAATACCCTTGTGCAACCAGTCTTGCCTTGTTCCTTGTAACAATGCCATCCTCATCTAGCTTGTTTATGTATACCCATCTTGTACCAACTACTTTCTTGTTCTTTGGCCTGGGTACCAGCTTCCAGACTTGTTGTTGTTCAAATTGATTGAGTTCATCTTGCATAGCAATCACCCAATCTGGATCAGTCAGTGCTTCCTCAGTTTTCTTTGGCTCCATTTTAGATAGAAATGCTGAGAAAAGACATTCATTCTGAGAAGCTCTTCTAGTTTTAACTCCAACATCTGGATCACCAATGATCAGCTCAAAAGGATGAGCTCTATTCCAAACAGTCTGTCTTGGAAGATTTGATCTTGATGATTCACCTTGAAATTCACTTTGATGTTGTGAGTGACTAGCTGATCCTTCATTTGCTCCCCCTGAGTTGTTGCTTGATTGCCTTGATGATTCTTCTCCAGTGTTGGTAGTATCTCCATTGTTACCAGTGTTTCCACCACCATCACCAAGATCATTATCATCATTATTATTATCATCACCAGCAATAACTTCAGGTGGGGCTTCATCATATGATTCTGAGTCTGGCAAGTTATCAAACTTCAGCTTTTCAGATGAGTCTTCTTTTTGGATACTGGGGAACTTAGTGTCATCAAAAGTAACATTGACACTTTCCTTTACTGTGTGACTGCCAACCACGTAGACCCTGTAAGATCTTCTGGAATATCCAACAAAAATAGCTTCTTGTGCCTTTGCATCAAACTTGCCACGTTTAACATTGTCATCTATAAGCACAAAGCATTTTGCTCCAAATACATGAAAGTACTTGACAGTTGGTTTCTTGTTGTTCATGATCTCATACGGAGTCTTCATTAAGTCCTTGTTGATTAAAGTTCGATTCTGAGTATAACAAGCTGTATTCGCTGCTTCAGCCCAAAAGTACGTTGGAAGTTTGGACTCACTTAGCATAGTCCTAGCTGCTTCAATCAATGTACGATTCTTTCTTTCCACTACTCCATTTTGTTGAGGAGTTCTAGGGGCAGAATACTGTCTTGTTATTCCTTTATCAGCACAAAAATCAGTTAGAATGGCATTCTTGAATTCAGTACCATTATCTGACCTTATGGCTCTAACAGGGAATCTAGAATCCAGCTCAATCAACTTTATGTGGCCAATCACCAGGAATGGGGTCTCATCCTTGGAATGTAGGAATAAAACCCATGTATATTTGGAATAGTCATCAACAATCACAAGTGCATATTGTTTCTTTGACATGGACATCACATTAACTGGACCAAACAAATCCATGTGCAGTAGCTGAAGAGGTTCAGTTATTGATGATGTATCAGTGCCCTTGTGAGAAGCTTTCTTTGACTTTCCTTTATGGCATGCCTCACACAGTCCTTCCTGTGTAAATTCCATCTGAGGCAAACCTCTAACCAATTCCCTCTTGACTAAAGAGTTCATGGTTTTGAAGTTAAGGTGAGACATCTTCTTGTGCCATAGCCAACTATCATCTGATGAAGCTTTAGCATAAAAACAATTAACTTCATCTTTGAATCCTGAGTTCAGATCAGCTATGAACAAGTCACCTTTCCTCACTCCTTGAAGAGCAGGCTTTCCATTTTTCTTGTGAAGGATCTGGCACTTCTCTCTTTCAAAGGAAACAGAATATCCTCTGTCACAGAACTGACTGATGCTGAGAAGATTGAACGTCAGACCTTCCACAAATGAAACATCTTCAATGATAACATTTCCGTACTTCAAACAGCCATATCCTTTCATAATACCCTTGCTGTTATCTCCAAAGGTTACTACTGGGCCAGCTTTTTCAACCATATCTGATAGCAGGGCTCTATCTCCGGTCATATGCCTTGAACAGCCACTGTCAAGAACCCATATAACACGGCTTACCTGTTTAACTCCCTGCAATACCAGATTGATTAGTCCTTCCTCAGAACCCACACTTGATTGGGTCCGGCATACTTAAAGAATTGGCCTTTGTCAGGCAAAACAACATTTTTAACTACAACTACTTCAACCTCTTTCACATAAGAGCGTTTCCATTTATAGCCAGCCTTAACACATTTCTGAGTAGGCTTAGGGATAAATGAATCCACTCTAGTCTGAGGAGGACTAGTAGTCTTTGCTTTAACATGCTTCTTATTATTAACATGTTGACGTGGAGCAGTCTTATCACTAGATACATGCTTTTTATTAAAGAAAGCATACATAACATTAAAAGCACAAGACATGCAATTACTCACACCACATGCTTTATGAGAAGAATTAACAGCAGGCATGTTAGTTCTACAGTTGTTTTGATCCAACTTATGGATATCTGATTTAGTCTTTTTAGTTGTAGCAACTTTGACTGGAATATCAGATATACACTTTTTGGATTGTTCAAATTCCAAAGCAATATCTTCTTCACGAATCTCCTCTGCAATGATGATAGAGTCTTCATTCAGAGGTTCTGCTTCGGACTCCCTACAGAAGGGTGTTTCAATACCCTTAAGTATATATGGAACAACCTTTCCTTCAGATTTGTATCTACAAGGGGAATTAATTCCAAGCAGTCCAATAGCCTCATTATAACCATAACCTATACTGACATGATTACCAATAGCTTGTTTATTGAGAATCTCTTTAGCTGTCTTACATGAGCTAAAATAGGCATTAGCTTTAGTCTTGAGCTCACTAATCTCTTTCTTAAGAATGGTTTCCAGTTGAATATAACATTTAACCCTATTCTCAAGAAAAGCTATTTTCTCAACAAGTTCATCCTGATTAACATGCACTAGTTTTAATTCTTTTATCTCATTTTCAAGATTTGTGTTCAAAAGAATTATTCTATCATTTTCAGTGCGAGCACATTCTAAGGTGCCACCAAGATGACGAATCATTTCAGTATCAGTAAACATTACCTCTGACATGTGTGCAGATGAAGTGCTTGCCTCTTTAGCCACTAAAGCAAGGTTCCCAATCTCACCTGCTTCTTCATCACTGTCAGTGTCATCCCAACTCTTTCCTTCAGCAACATAAGCTTTCCCAATCTTGTTCTTCTTGCTAGAATCAAATGTGTTTCTAGTCACTTGCTTTGGCTTTCTGCACTCAGTAGCAAAGTGACCCAACTCATTGCAATTGTAGCATCTGATTGTGCTCCTTTCCACAGTTCCAGTTTTGTAGCCACCCCTTGAGCCACTTGAAGATGAAGAACCACCTCTCTGAAACCTGGGTCTGAACTTAAGATTGGGATTCCTCTTGAATCTGAACTTCCCAAACTTTCTGACTATCAAAGCCAAATCACCATCCTCCAGCTGATCAAGTTCTTCTAAAGAATAGAAGTCACCACCAGATTGATCAATGGATGTTAATCCATATTCAGCATCAATAACATTCATGTTAGAACTGGAAGGTTGAACATGCTTCACTTCAAGATTCATGTTTTCAGCTTTTATCCGTAGATGAGATAAGACTTCCATAGCTTTATCCGTAGAACAGATATTGTTAGGTCCTGATAAGTTTGTAGAAGGGGGGTTGAATACAAACTATACCGTTTTATCGAAATTTGTTCGTTTAAGATTAAACAATTTAGAACAAATTAATGCGGAATAAAAACTGAAACAATATTCAAGTTAAATAGAAACTCTATTAAACTTGAGGGGTGTTACAATTTTGATCACTGATTACAAAGAACTTAATAAAACAAATCTAGAATAAATTCGACATGAATTTATCTATTTTTGTAATAAAAAGGATCGAATACTAAAAAGTAGTTCGATATAAAATCTAGGGATTATGATCCGCTAGAAAGCTAAAGCAGTACAAGAGAATCAGTTCTTATGAATTAAATGTTATGAACTAATCAAGATTTAATTCTCCTGCAGAAATTTAGAGCTTTGCAGTTGAAGAAATAAAGACAGAGCTTTTAATGGAATGTCTGTTAGCTTTTGTCTTCTGTTTTAAATCTGTGTTATGGAATGTCAACTGCCTAGCTTTGCATTTATACAATTTACTTGTATATCTTTCCACGCGCCAAACCACTTGCAGAATGTTTATGGAAGACTTGCTGGAAAACATTTCTTTTGTTCTTGGAAGACTTTCGGGAAGACAGCCAATGAACTAAGAATACAACCGGGAAGACTAGGAATGGCTTAGGAAGACAATCGGTAAGACTTACATTTACTCTAGGAAGACAATCGGTAAGACTTACATTTACTCTAGGAAGACAATCGGGAAGACTCACTTGTGAGTCTTCCTAGTTAAATAAACTGAGTCTTCATAGTTTAAATGTAAGTCTTCCTAGTTCATATTTATTCTAATTTAAATAATTAACTAAATAAATTATGTATTAATTTAATTCTTTGCAGAATTAAATTAATAAATAATATACTTAATAATATTAATTATTTATAAGAGAATAAATAGAATTAGTTGACTTCTCAATTAACTTTAAGCAGTGATTCACTTCCTTCTTATTCAAGAACTCCGTAATCAGTATCTTTTTCTGTCACCACTTGAAATCTCCGTCACTTTAATAAATCCACTGAGCTTGAATACTTCATTGAGGCTTGATCAATAAATTGAGCTTCTTTCAATGTAGAATCACTTCAAGTCTGTAGATGACTTTAATCTTCATTCTTTGACAGATATAACCTTCTGAGATTCCTGTGACAATTGATTTTTATTATTTACTTATTACATCTTAATTAAAGTTGAGTAGAATCCTCGGTGTTTACAAATAGGACTAGACATATGCCTTTCAGATATATTTAGCTTCATCCTTAGATAAAACATCTCTCATCCTTATTGACCCACCACTACTGAGTTGTTTTGGCAGACTTACCACTGAAACACTTGTTTCTCGATTAGACGTCTGTTGGCTTTCTACTGAATTGCTTCCTAACTTGATGACATAATATCTTCCATACATTTGATGTGGCTTTTAGTCCTTGGATAAATAAAGTTCCTTCTAGTTAGCTTCCTGATTATCAGCTGCTGTTATTTAGCTTTCTGACTTTCAGCTTCGACACCATGATCAAATTCTTGTCTTGAGTATTTTGTTATCATCATTCCAAACATATCAACCCTAACACAATGTAAGTAAGCATGCTGTGTATAGAGCAAAAACAAGGGCTCTAGTTAAAATAAATGGGACTCATGATGAACAATATTCACAAATTTGGAAGTATGGTCATGAAGTGATGAGAGTACTGCCTGATAGCACAATCAAGATCTTGACTGAGAATCCTGAACCTGGTGCAGACATGGGTAGATTTATGAGACTTTATGTTTGTTTGGGACCCCTGAAAAAAGCATTTACTCAGCACTGTAGGAAATTAGTTGGGCTGGATGGTTGTCACTTGAAGGGACCTTTGGTGGTCAACTTCTAGCAGCAGTTGGTGTTGATGCTAATGAGGGAATGCACCCAATTGCATGGTGTGTAGTAGAGGCTGAAAACACAGAGTCCTGGACTTGGTTTCTGCAATTTTTATGTCAAGACATAAAAAATTTGATTGACAGAGAATGGACCTTTATCTCAGACATGCAGAAGGTAATAACTTATGCCATTTGAATTATTTTACACTTTTTCATGCATTTAATTACTTGTACTTGACCTACTAATATTGTCTAACTGTTAGGGATTGATAAATGCTCTTGAAGCAGTGGTGCCTCATGCTGAACACAGATTCTGTGTAATGCATCTTTTTCAAAATATGCATAAAGAGAACAAAGGAATTGCATTGAGGCACTTGTTATGGAAGACTGCTAGGACAAGTACTAAATGGGAATGAAACTTGCACATGAACAATATGAAAGAGGCACACCTTTAATACTTGTACCAACCCTAAGTTTTATACCATTAATGCATGTACCAACCTTAAGTATTTATAGCATTAAATGTGCAAGTTGTTCATTGTCAGGTATAACCTAAGTGTTATGAATGGCTCATTCAGAAGCCTGTACAGCAGTGGACCAGATCAGCATTCAGGACAACCTCCTCAAGTGATATGTTTATTAACAATCACTATGAGGTATTTAATTCAAGCATAAGAAAATTTAGGGATTTACCAATCCTTACAATGTTCAAACAAATACATATTGCTGTGATGAAAAGAATCTAGATAAGAAGGGATAAAATGAAGGAAAAAGAACTTGTCATTTGTCCCAGTGCACAGAAAAAACTGAATAAGTAAGTCAATTTAGGGAATAACTTGTCATTTTGTCAATTCATATGTTAGTATTTCTTATACATTATATACATTGTTACAGGGCTATACAATGGGCTGGGAATTGTGTTGTCACATGGTCTGGAGGATCATCATACAATGTAACAACAAGTGATGGAGGGCATGAGATTGTGGTTGATATAGTGCAAACAAATGCACATGTAGGAAATGGGATTTGACTGGAATCCCTTGCTATCATTCATGTGCATGTATAGCTTTTAGAAATGACCCTTGGGAGATGTACATCAGTGATTGGTACAAGAAAGACCTGTACATGAAGGTATACAGTCCTTATTTTTTGTATTTTTGGTATTTTGATTCCTTCATTTCATTTTTCTTGTATTTTTTGAACCATTCCAGCTATACAGTCACACTCTAGAACCCATAGTTGGTCCTGAGTTTTGGGAATATGTAGTGGAGCCAATGCCTTTACCACCAAATGTTAAAACTCCAACTGGAAGGCCCAAAAAGAAAAGAAACACCAGGAATGATATCCTTGCAGATCCTACCAAGATGAGGAGGCAAAATACCATAGTTCATTGCACTTATTGCAAAGCTGTTGGAGATAATTGGAGGAGCTGTGAAACTAGGGTAATTTCTTAACAAGACTAAAGTTTACTTTCTTGCCAATACATGAATGTAGAATAATTTATGATAATTTGGTACCATGTAGAAATCTGATGAAGTTCAAAAAGCTGCAAGTGAAGGTATCCAGTTGAAGGTTGGAAAGACTAAAGTTAGGTGTGGAAAATGTGGAAATGAAGGACATAATGCTAGGACTTGCAAAGTTCAGGTATTTTGACACATTTGGCATGTGTTTTTTTGCTCCAAAAGTCTGTCTCCTGAGCATGATATCTTGTGTTCATTGTACTTCATATATCCATAAGGCAGTGCCAAATCAAGGTGAGACAAATGATCAGGCCCAGGGGCATCAAAATGGGCAGGCTCAGGAGCAACCAAATGGTGAGGCCCAGGAGAATCAAAATGGCCAGGACCATGGTCAAGGTCAACATGATGGTCAGAACCAGCAAGAAACCCATGCTCAAGGTCAAGCCAGAACAATGTCAAGAGGCACAACAAGTACTACAACAAAAGGAAAAATTCTTGCAAGAAGGCAGGGTAAATCCCATTTGGATGGATCTCAACAAGAAGAGATAACTACTCTTTGAGGTTTGCATGCTGCAAAAAGAGCTAAAAAGGTTGAGGCTGAGGGTGCTAAGAAGGCACTATGGAAGATTTGAAAGCATTCAAGCATTTAGCATTCTGAAATCTTTTGTTATGAGCCAAAACTTTTATAATGTTTGGTAATACTTATTTTGTTAAACTTTTTTCTAGGCATTCAGGGCTTTTATTTTAGCAATATCATGGCTTTTGGGTACATTTTGAGTCTTGTAATGACAAATTCTATGACTTGATTTATGTATTGAATTATGACTTTGTTCGAATTATGTTTTATTATTGACAATTTTAAGGAGTTGGAAATCGAGCATATAAACTGAAAATCACATACATGATCAACACATTACAAAAGTTCATCTATATATCCTGATTGAGGTCCACATGACCGTTTTTGGGGAAACAAAACACAAGTAACAACATAACTAGAACTAAACTAATAACCTTCCACTTTCTTGTTTGATTCTTCCATATTTTTACTTCTTTTTCAACTAACTTCAACATTTGCTTAAAAGAGCAATCTTCTTCTTCTTTTATATGAATCCTCCTTCGCAACCCACTAATTACTCCTGAGCAACGAGTGCAAATTGGAGGATCTACCCACTTGAAGAAATCACAGCCATTTGAACCATCTACACACCCTAAAAAATTTTTCCCGCATTTAATTGAGTCCGAGCAGTCCTTTCCACAACCCATTTACCACAATAACACTTTATAGCCATCAATTTCTTAATAGATGTGAGAGTTTTAGGGGTTTGAATCCCTAATTCTGAAAAGGGGGATTATATAGAAGACAATAAAGCCGTTGAAATTGTCTTGGACCTTTTTAGCCTCATTCCCGTTAGATTTAAACGGATCAACTAACGGAGCTGACCCGGAGCCACTATTATGGCTACTTTAAAAACATTTAGCCATCACATTTGCACAAATAATAATTTAGCCACTAATGTGCGAATAAATTATTCTTCGGGTATGCACAGTGCAATTTAGTCTATTAAATTTGAGATTTTGATTTTAAAAAGGAAAGCGTGTTTCACGGAAGGACGGATATTAGGGAGGAACGAGTAATTTTTGTAATTTAATTTATAGAGATATTTTTTCAACGATTGAGTGACTCATTAGAAAAATGAGTATGTTAACATGAAAATTAATATATAACACAAATATTCAATATATTAAATTTGAGATTTTGATATTAAAAAGGAAAACGTGTATCTCGGAAGGACGATTTATTAGAAAAAACCGAATAATTTTTTTAATTTAATTGATAGAATTTTTTAAAAAAATTATGACGCCCAGCGGGTTTTTAACATAATCTATATAATCTTAATTCATGAACACAAAGAAACTGGAAAATGACCTTTTCTGTCATTTTCATTTTTTAAATTTAAGCTTCCGTCTTGGGCGTTACTGTCCTTTTACATGCTTTTTGGGTCACCCATTTCTACATGGGTCGGATCTGTCTACATTTCCTTCACAAATTGACTAGATCCGGATGTAAATGGGTATTACCCATTACCCATGTTTACAATCTACTTTTTTTTCAAAACAAAATAGCGTGAAATTCAGTTTCTCTTCCCATGATTTTAGCCTTGACATTGTATCAATTTGGGCATTCAGTTTTCATCCATCATTTCGTGGGTTTGCATACACTTGCGATTTCAAAATTCTAAAGATCCACAATTTCAGCCAAGACTTCTGCAACTTAGTGATTGAATATAGAAAAATTATGTTATACGCTCATCTTCTCAAATCAACTCATTATCAAATTCAAATTTGATCCTTCAATTTATTGATGGTTTCGTGCGATTATATTGGTTTTTGACATCGGATTCTAACTCTCAACACACACATGGAAGAGAAATCTGAAAAAGGTAATGTTCAACACACATGGTTTTTGTTCTTTTAAACAACAATTTTTATTATAAGTTTATTGATAATTTTGTTGATTTCCATGTGCAGGTCAATTGTTTGATGAAATGTTCGAACAAGTTTCAGAAGTATTGTGGTAATACTCCAAATAATCATTGTAATATTTGTATCCTATCTGTGAATTTACACACACACACATATATATATACACTGAAAAATTATAATATTTAATTTTTTTCTACATTTATGCAGATTGGGCCACAGTCCTCTGATACATGTGTATACACGATGATACACACACAACTCTTCCCCAAATGTATTCAAAATCTTATATCTCTCGTGCTAAAGACGATCTCATAATTAAAATATTTGTTTTTCGTTTTGCAGGAAAAGAATGACAAAGTAAGAATCGAAGGATGGTCTTTCAGTACATCAAATTTACACATAATTGTAGGTATGTATTTTGTATCCATATTTTTATTTTTTAAGATTTTGATTTGTATTTATTTGATTTGTATTTATTTGATTAAATATTTGAATTTATTTGATTTTAAGAAGAAGAAGAATAACAAAAGGAAGGAGGAATAACGAATGGTAAATGAACAGTTTTCTACACTCAAATTGATATCATTTTGCACTCAATTTTATATCATGTTCTTAGCATAATGCACTCCAATTATTTGAGGCAATGACCAAGAGATTAAAACACAGTTCTTATATTTTAAAATTTGTATAAATGCAGGAGGCATTACAATATTCTAATGTTCGCATACAAGAAATAACAAAATTAGTGTCAGACATATATTGTATGAGGCTTAAACCCTGGATTTTTATAGTCTATAGTTCACATGCAGGAGTGGTTAAGGTAGTCGATCAATAGGCTTTTGTGAATATTGTTCGAATAAGCACATAAAGGTATTTACTTTCAGATCTTAGTGTCTTTCACCTTGATTTTTTTGTGCTTATCTAACCTCAATTCCCTGAAGCTTCGATTATCTTCTGTGCATTCAATTATGTGCAATGCAATTATCAATATAATAGTTCTAGCCATGGTATTGGAGCAGAAATGGTGCGTCCTAATAAGTACAACTCTCACTTTTACAATGCCAATGTTATATTATTTCTTTAGCGCCATACTAGCAACTTTTTTATTCTTTAATTGTGTATAAGATAATCTTTATTCTAATAATGAAAAAATGATCTATAATATACAATTTCATCTATCTGGTCAAGAAGGTTGATTTGAGGTTTAGTTCCATGTTCAGTCGTCCAATTTCAGCAATCCTGCAAATTTGTATGATGTGTCGTTATCCTAATTGAAATCAAGTTCAGAACGAAAGAGCTGTTATAGTGCATGGGAAGGCTTGACAAACAGCTTATAGATCTCAATACAGAACTTTTAGAAGCCAAGAGCGCCAGGGCCTTTGCTAATGTTGAATCCTTGCAGCAGCAAATTAAAGCTCGAGAAAAGCAGATTTTGCCGATCTACACTCAGATAGGTACAAAATTTGCAGAACTGCATGATACATCTTCTAGAATGGCTGCGAAAGGGGTGATTAAAGAAGTTGTTGACTGGGGTAACTCTCAATCTTTCTTCTACAAAAGATTAAATCGAAGAGTTGCTGAGGGGACATTGATCAAGACAGTGAGAGATGCTGCTGGCGACCAGCTGTCCTACAAAGCAGCACTGGATATGATAAAGAATTGGTTTACTTCGAGTGGCATCAACAACACTTGGTTGGACGATGAAGCTTTCTTTGCATGGAAAAGTAACCTAAACAACTATCATGACAAGCTACAAGAGTTGCCAATGCAGAAAGTAACATTCCAACTGATGCAGATGAGTGATTCAACATTAGATCTTCAAGCTCTACCCCGAGGTCTTGATGCACTTCTACATAAGGTAATATATAGAATTTCTTTAATCTTTCGTCATCTTATCTTATTGAACCATTGTAAAGTTGTAATATTCATGTGTAATGCAAGTGGAACCATCAATCAAGAAGCAGTTGGTGGAAGAACTACAAAAGGTGATCAATTTGCAGGCGTCGGTTGCTGTTAACGGGAAAGTAAAGGTCCCTGTGTGACATCCTTTAGTTCCAGCAAGGTATATTCATTAGTAGTTGAGGCCATTTAATATAGTCTACGTCTTAGTGGAGTGTAGATAGTTGTTCCAAATTTAGGGGTGAAGTATACTAGGACAGAAGCTCTACCTACGGTATTCTTTTCAGCTGGTTCAAAGACTAATTTTGCTTCCTTCTCCGCATTCCTTCGCACCAAACACACACTGATATGTAATTTTTCATTGGGAAATTTGAATATTAACTATGTATCATATGATTCTTTACTCTGTAATTTAGTGTTTTCAATGGTATTCTGAGCTTTTCTTTTGATTTTATTGTTAATTAATTTCATAGGTATTAAAGATTGCTTTTTCGGGTTGAATACTCATTTTGATATTTATACTGATTTTGCAGGTATCAAAGATCAGAATTTTGATTGTAGAGGTTCCATTCAAGCACCAACCACTGGATAAACAAAATGGCTTGGATAAACAAAATAGTTTGAATAACAGAAATATTTATCTGATCTATTATTCTTGGTGAGATGTGTTGACAACCTCTAGCCTACTTATGATCTTTTCTTCTTTAATCTAAACATTAATAATACACATCAAGTGGCAGGGCAGAACACCTAATCCTTGCTGATATATTTAGACGTATCAAATCACTGTAAGTTCACAGATGGTGCCCATTTTGAAAGTTAATAGTGTCAATTCAAATTTCTTTTCATTTATTCAATGAGGTTGTATTTGAGTTTCAAACTCCTTAGCATTCGGCCAAAAATATGTTTTAAGGGAGATGTTTTGACAATTTACCCTTTTGGCAAGCTTATGTCATTTCTATTTTATAAATCAAGAAAGTGCTATGGTAGCGCATGGAATTCCTGTTTTTACATACTTAAACATTAACATTAGAGCCACCATAAAATAGAATATTTCATTCATAGATGATGCTTAGTTATATTGTTAATAGTGTATTATTGTTAGCTTAATTATCTGCTCTTTTAAGATAGTAATTTGTCATAAGGAATTTGAATGTGATGGGGATTGAAATTGCAAAGTGTCTAGCCATTTCGTATGATTTTGCATTAGAAAACACATTATTTGATCCATTAAGAAATTTAATTGTAGGTTATAGAATTTAATTGTAGGTTATATGATCCACTTTTACAAGTTCCTTAGGTGCCTAGAACTCAAATGCTACGATAAGTGAGAATGTGAAACCCAATACAGGTATGGACTTATTGCAAGTTCTTCAATTTGTTATTTGTAAGATACGTACAGGTATATGATGTAAAATATTGCTTATTTTTATATTTTTAATTTTTTTGTTTGTTTCCATCTTTATGTAGACCTGTTGTGTTCTATTGCTTTCTTCCTCCGAGGATCAATTACAAGAACATGTATGTGTGCATGCCAAGGAAGTAGTCAGTGTTGGCTAGGAACTTAACGATATTTTCAAAATCTGAAAAGTAATTTGCATGTTGCTATGATATGTGATATTGTGGGTAACATGTTCAGGCTCACGGCTCACCTGTTTGTTCAACCAGATATATATTGTGATAATTGTTTGTCATGCAGAGAAAGACAGAGAAGAGCATTAGAGGATTATTAGAGGCGGAAAGATGAAAAAGGTTAATGTACGAAACAATATATAAGTTGAGGTATTTTCAAAGAAAGTAGTTCAGTTGTTAATAAATAGTTTGGCTTCAAGGAGGTGTGATCAATTGTCTTTTTTTTTATATGTCTTAATTTTTATTTTCAATTTTTTGTTGATTAGTGTACCTATTTTAAAATGAGTTCTTGATGGAGGCAAAATCTGGAAGAATTCAAGAGATGCACTTTCTGATTCAATCATGTGCAAATTACACATTTACACTTCAATTTCCCATATGACAGTTCTAGCCATAAGCGTTCTGTATATTACACAAGTTTGGGTTAATTTATGCGGGTAAGAAGGTTGATTTGAGGTTTAGTTCCATGTTTAGTAGTAAATGTCTATAATCCTAAAAAATTAGTTGATTTGCCATACACTACATCTAGATAAATTTTAGAATTAAGATAATACACTAATTTTGTGATTTAATCCTTACAATAGTATTTTATAAGATATTCCGTCGAGCCGTTCCAAGGGCTTTGACTATTATATTTTTCCATTATTTTCTTAGAAATTATCTTCTCGAAGGATTATGGTTCATTTTTCCCGTAGGTATGATTAAGTTAATGATGGGAGTAGAGTAATACATTTGGAAATTAGTGTGAGGTTAATGGTTATGAACTGGAGGCAAATTTACTGTGGGGTTTTGTGTTTAATGAATTGAAATTTTGTGGAGTGGTATTTGATCATTGTTGTGAAGTGGATGTCTCGAATGGGAAATATGTTTGCAAGCAGCCTTTCCCTGGCGAAAATTTTGACGTCAAAATAAATTTCTTTCCGCTAAACTTCTGATCATGCAAGTCATGTAATTACAATCTTCTAAATGTGTTATACAGAAATCTGATGGCAAAGCAAGACATGTCAGAACTTGGTTTTGGGAAGGAGCCCATGTTAGAAGACTCCCCATATGGAAATAGAATATGAGATGATAGAAGAATGAAGTCGCTCTCAGTTATGGCACTGAAAATTACTTCCAGCAGTTCTGATGCTTTGTAAGTGTTTATGTAATTGATGAATGTAAATCTGTATGTGAGTCAGTAAACAAGTCTTTCTCTTATTATTATAAATTGGAGTTAATACAATAATACATTCTTAGGAGGTTCACTCCTTTCTCTATTTTTCCAACCCCTACTAATGTGGGGGATGGGGGGTATTTATAGGGATAGTCTAATTGGGCTTATTTCTAATTGGGCCTATTACAAAGTGGGCCTATGTACAAACTAATATTTAAGCCTTGTTTGAGAAGTGGGCTATGGCCCAACATTTGTCCCCCTCCTTTGCTGAAAGCTATATCTTTTAGATTAGCTGGTCCCTGAAATATAAGTTAGAAGTGAATAGTAAAAGAAATTGATAGTAAAAGAAAAGAGAAGGAAAGAAGAAGAAAAAATAAGGGAGTGAAATATTTTTAATTGTTTTCCTGTGTTTTTCTTCCTTTTCTTTTTTGTTTTTCGCTTTGTCTTCTTTTTTTTTTTTATTATTATTTTTTGTTTTTGCCACCTGTACGGAACCCGGAGTTTGGTTGTGGCGTTTCGACTTCCCTTGCCTTGGGTAGCGTTTCCTTTCTTTGCAGTGGTTGGAGAGGCTGTTTTGTTCACCGTCATCCCTTCTCTCTTACAGGTACACCCCCTTTTCCTCTCGTTTTTCATACTTTAGTACTTTCTTTCCCTCTCTCTTTTTGTTTAAACTGTCCTACCTGCCGTCATCACTAGCATTCTACGCCATGTCTGTTCCATCCAATTCGTCTGAGGCCACCGTTAGTCAAGATCCTCACATAAACTTATCGGTGGATCAAACTCTCGATCCCCTTTTCGATTTGACTCATTTAGATCTTCCTGATGCCGAAACTGGTTCGGGGTTTAGTTTTTCTGAGGACGAGGGGAGAGAAGAGACTCACGAGTCGCCTCCCTTGAGTCCCGGTACCGTAACTGAGCGCGAGAGGCTGGTTGCGGAAGCCCTCGCCTCTGGTCGTCTAGAATTTAATGATAACGCTAGTCTTAACATGTCCAGTATTTACTCAAATCCCTCGCTGCGAGTGGATATAGATAAGAATTGGGTCGACCTGTCTGTGGGGGGCTATCGCTGCGAGATCCCCAACCCCGACGACCGGATATGGGCTATGCCTGAATATGGGATGCATGGCATACCTTTAATCCATTTCGATTACGGGTTGCGTCTTCCTTTGCATCCCTTTTTCTTATGTATGTTCGAGGCTATTGGGTGTGGGGTGGCTCAAATGACTCCAAATGCCATCGCGCAGATAAGCGGCTTCATAGCTCGCTGTGCCGAGGTCAATAGGTTACCGTCCTTGAATTTGTTCTTTTCTATTTATAGCGTTCATTATACCCGTGGTCAGATTTATTTTTATAAGAGGGCTGGGGTTCGTCTTGTTAATGTGAAGTCATCGAACCATGGATGGCATGGTCGATGGTTGTTCTGGTATGGGAAGGATCTGGAATTCGTGCCGTCTTGCCGAGCTGTGCCTAAGGAGACCATTGATCTTTTAAATGGTCTTAGTAAATACGACGCCGTCTTTCTGAGGACTTTCTTAGGGTCTTGGTCGCCCTATGACTGGTCGCAGTTAAAGAATGAGCCGTTTTTAGGGGGTCATAACCGTAAGGCACTTTAGTTGTGAGTTAACTTTTATTATCTCTGTCTTCTAGGCTTATTACTAACCTTACTCTTTTTGTGCCGTTGTGTTGCAGTTTCAGGTCAATCTCTGAGGCAAGTGTTAGACGGGGGCTTAAAGGAAGAAATGGAGAAGGCATTGGAGTTACTTGCTAAGAGGCCTCGTTCTCAAACGTCGCGGGGTAACCAGGAAGTGAATCATGGTGGGTCCGTGCCGATCGTGGAAATCAACGAGGATGCCAGCGTAGATCAGAGCACGAGTACTGAACTGGTGCCCCGCGACCGCAAGAGGGCGCGTGTCGATGTGGGAAACGATATCGCTGAGAAGGTCACTGTTAAGCGAGGGCAGGAGTTGTTGAAACCTGGAGTCGCAAAGTCGATAACGTTTACCGGACTGCGAGGTGGTGAACGACCTGCCATTTTGTAGCCCGAAGCCGCTGTAGAACCAGCTCGCTTCGAGATTCAGTCTTTCGAACGGTGGACGGCGGGCCCGCACGTGCCACTACGGGTATGTTTTGTTTGGGTTTTATTGTATTATCTTGTTATCCAGTCGTATTGTTATGTTGATCATATCCCACATTTGGCAGGTTTTTGAAGCTTTCAACCTGCCTCAGGATTTTAGCTCCTACGTGGACCGCTCTCGGATTGATGTCGCTGATCGGTGCCTGACGCGCGCAGGACGGGTATCTTGTTGTTTTCCTTGTAACTTTAATTCGTTTTATTTATTGCTTTGTCGTGGTATCGTGATCATCGTACTCCTTCACCTTTATTGTAGTTCCTTGCCGACATGAAGCATATCGTCCAAGAGTATCGGGCTGATGTGGACGGTCAGTGGCGATCTGAGTCCCTGCGTGAGATAGCCATGATAAAAGAGCAGCGAGCTGTAGCAGAAAAGCGAGCTTCTGACGCTGAGGCACGTGTGAAGGAGCTATCTACTGAGTTGGACAAATTAAAGATGGACAATGGCGAGGCTATCCGGACGATTGAAAAGCTCACCGAAGAGCTGGAAGGAGGGAAGAAACTCCTTGAAGCGAAACAAAAAGAGAGAGATGAGGTGAGTTTCGACCTTGACCGCTGCCGAGGTGAGCGGGATGTCCTTGCAAAAGAGGTCGGTCTTTTGAAAGCCGAGGTGGAGAAGGGCGTGGAGGAGATTTCTAATGGTCTCGAAGCTGGGTACGAACGTTGCTATTCCCGGGCCATCGCAGCCGGGATAGATATGGCAGGTCACTCATTTGACGATTTCTGTACTGACCTAGCTCGGCCGATGGGGGAGGCGGGGCCTGAGGAAGTGTCCAAGTGAAGGTGGGGAATGCCCCATAAATTTGTATTTCTTACTTTAATGGTCATATTTTGTTAACATTTATCAACAGCGTATCGCAACTAGATGTGTTTTGTTGGGATTGTTGTGTTGTGTTCGTGTCCGGTTTATAAAAATGCTGGTTTAAACCTGTTTTGGTTTTGTCCTTTGTTCGTTGTTACTTTACCCACTTGATAGTTTATAATAGTATAACATGTTAGGCTTGTGGTGATTTGATACTTGACATGAATATCATGGTGTTTGTGTATCACGTGGATACTTAAATATAAATGCTGAAAGTTCGAGAGAACATGTCTTAAACTAGACTTGTTTCGAAAATAACTTAACGAAAAGCAGTAACCATGCCAATTGTCCCTTGTTCATGGGAAAAATCTCTTTAGGTGAATTGCGTTCCATGCATTCTTCACTGGCACTCCGTCGAGTTGGACGAGCTCGTAGGTACCTGGTCTCAAAATTCTAGAAATCTTGTATGGACCTTCCCAAGGTGCCTTGAACTTCCCTGTAACAGCCGGCTGAGATGAGGCTGACTCCCTTAACACGAGATCGTTGATCTGAAAGTTTTTGGTTTTTACCTTCTTGTCAAAATACTTAGCTGTAGCCTTCTGATGACGCATTGTGGTCAAGTGGGCCTCTTCTCGAACCTCTTCCAGTAGGTCCTTGTCGAGGCGCAGTCCGTCCAATGAGGCGGCAGGGTCGAAGAGGTCGACCCTAGGTGATTGGAGATTTGTTTCCAGTGGAATAACGGCATCTGTGCCGTATGCTAACCTGAATGGAGTGTCGCCTGTGGAGGTCCTTGGAGTAGTTCGGTAAGACCAAAGGACATTGGGGAGCTCGTCGGCCCATGAGCGAGGTTGTTCTTGGAGTCGTTTCTTGAGTCCTTGTAGGATGATTCTGTTGGTGACTTCCACCTGGCCATTAGCCTGAGGGTACGCTACCGAGGCTTTTGAGTGCTTGATCTTGAGATCTCGTAGCATGGTTTCGAACTTGTCACCGACGAACTGGGTACCATTGTCGGTTACTACCGTCCTCGGGATTCCAAACCGAAATACGATGAACTCCATGAAAAATTCGATCATTTCTTTCTCTCGAATGCGGGCTAGCGGCTTAGCTTCCACCCATTTCGTGGCATAATCGATAGCAATGACGAGATATTGGAATTGTCCCTTAACTTTTGGGAGAGGTCCCACAATGTCGATTCCCCACTGGAAAAAGGGACAGGGACAGGGACAGAGAATTGGTGTCATCGTCTGCGAAGGGGCGTGGCTGACCGTACTATAGAGTTGGCACGGTATACAGCTCTTGACGTAGGTTTCACAGTCTTTCCTCATGGTGGGCTAATACAGGCCTTGTCTGATGATTTTAAGTGCTAAGTTCTTGGCCCCCATGTGTTCTCCACATATTCCTGTGTGAGTTTCGAGAATGGCGAGCTGGGACTCGGCGGGACCTAGGCAGCGAAGTAGCGGTTCTGTCAGTGCCCGCCTGTAGAGCTTTGAATCCAGGACGCAATAATTGCGGGCTTTGAACATTATCGAGCGAGCTTCTTTCTTGTCATCTGGGAGTTGGTTGTTGACTATGTAGTTTAAAAATGTGGTGCGCCAGTCCGGAGAAGTACTGATTTCGCTTACGGGAAGTTCATGAATCGTTGGACTGGACAGCTCTTCGACATACACAGGGTGAGAGTTGGTCGGGATATTGGATGAGGCCAATTTGGATAACGCATCGGCCCACTGGTTTTCCAGTCGGTCGACGTTTGTGATTGTCCACGACATGAAGCTCGCCAATAAGAATTGGGTTTTTTCCAAGTAGGATGCCATTCTGTCATTGTGAGTTTTGAATTCGCCTTTGATCTGTTTGACCACTAACTGGGAGTCGCTAAAGATATCGATGATTTTAGCTTCCAGTTCACTCGCGAGCCTGAGGCCTGCTATCAGGGCCTCGTATTCTGACTCATTATTGGTTGCCTTAAATGAGAATTTGACTACTTGTTGAACTTGAAAACCTTCAGGGCTGATTAAGATGACCCCAGCCCCACTAGTTTCCATGGTGGATGAACCATCGACGTAAAGTGACCAGGGGCCTGAGGTTAGGGGGTTTACCGCCCTTGACGGGTTTTCTTTTTGGGAGAATTGGCATTCAACAACGAAATCTGACAGTGCCTGGGCTTTCATTGCTGTCCGGGGCTTGTACTCGAGATAGAATTGACCTAGCTCGACAGTCCATGCAGCGAGACGACCGGTCATGTCGGGTTTATGTAGTATTCTTTTGAGGGGTAAATTGGTCATGACATGAACCTCGCGGCCTTGGAAGTAATGTCGTAACTTCCTACTCGCGATGACGAGAGCGAAGACCAGCTTTTCGATCTGTGGGTATCGCGTTTCCGCGTCCCGAAGTGTATGGCTGACATAATATACTGGTGACTCCGTTCCTTCTTTGAATTTTACCAAAACGGCGGCGATGTTGACATCAGTAGCGGCGAGATAAATTCGCAAGGGCTCGCAACCGACCGCATGGGTCAGTATGGGAGGAGAGGTTAAGAACTTTTTAAGCTCGTCCAGCGCCTCTTGGCACTTGTCATTCCAATCAATCTTGGACGTCTTAGCTGTCTCTTTGATTACCTGAAAGAAGGGTGCGCATCGTTTAGATGATTGGGGGATGAATCGTCTCAGAGCGGCGACACAACCCGTTAAAACTTGAACTTCCTTCAGGGTGGATGGGCTTTTAATGTCCATGATGGCCTTGATTTGAGAGGGATCTGCTTCGATTCCTCGCTGAGTGATCAAGAAGCCGAGGAACTTGCCAGTGGTGAGACCGAACGAGCATTTTGCTGGATTGAGTCGCATGCTATGGAGGCGAATTGTCTGAAAAGTTTCTCGCAAATCGTCGATGTGGTCCGAGGCTTTTTGAGACTTGGTGATCATGTCATCAACGTAGACCTGCATATTGCGACCGATTTGCGAAGAAAATATGGAATCCATCATTTGCTGGAACGTCGCTCCCGCGTTGATAAGCCCGAAGGGCATGTTTTTGTATGCAAAGACGCCTCTGTGCGTGATGAAAGCGGTTTTTTCCCAATCTTGGCTGTCCATTTTTATCTGATTATAGCCTGAAAATGCGTCCATGAATGACAAGAGCTCGTGGCCCGCAGTGGCGTCGATCAGCTGGTCGATATTAGGTAGTGGGTAGAAGTCCTTAGGGCATGCCCGGTTAAGGTCGGAGTAGTCGACGCACATGCGCCATTTACCGTTGCTCTTTTTCACCAGCACCGCATTGGCGAGCCAAGTGGGGAATTGTACTGGTTCAATGAATCCGGCCGCGAGCAAGCGGTTAAGCTCGGCGTCGATTGCCTGTTTCTTGTCCTCTGAAAAGACACGCTTCTTTTGTTTAACAGGTCGGATTTTTGGATCGAGATGTAGTGAGTGGCGAGCTATGACCTCTGGGATCCCGGGCATATCGCTGGGGTCCCAAGCGAAGATGTCGGAGAATTCACGGACGAGATCGACGATTTTTTGTCTTAGGGGGTCCTGGAGTTCTTTCCCAATTTTGACTTTTTTCTCCGAATCTCCCGGCACGAGTTCTATATCATCTGTATCCTCCATAGGTATACAAGCTAAGGTCGTGGGAACCTCAATGGCATCGTTTGGGTCAATTTCTATTACCTGGTTAATGGAGGAGTCGTCGCCAGCTTTATGTCGTGGGATCACGGCGGATAAGTAGCACTGTCTAGCTGCGACCTGATCGCCGATGACCTCTCCTACACCGAAGTCTGTGGGGA
The DNA here is from genome assembly GCA_030848705.1 of Heracleum sosnowskyi. Taxonomy (NCBI): domain Eukaryota; kingdom Viridiplantae; phylum Streptophyta; class Magnoliopsida; order Apiales; family Apiaceae; genus Heracleum; species Heracleum sosnowskyi. The sequence goes on from CM061238.1 coordinate 38,332,076, forward strand.
ACTTCATTTTGAGGTGGGGAATCGACGTGATTGCCTTGAGGGCGGCCAATGTGGTACGACCGAGGATGGCATTGTAGCTTGACGTCGCATTAACAACGTGGAATTTAACCATTTGCCACGTTTGGCATGGAGACGCTCCAAACAAGACGGGCAGGTCGATAGTACCCACCACCTTAACTTCATTCCCTGTGAACCCATATAAAGGGATGTTGACATTTTCCAGCTTGCGATCTCCGAGGTCCATTCGTGAATATGCATGGTGGTAGAGGATATCAACTGAACTGCCGTTGTCGATTAGGATCTTTTTCACAGTGTTTGTGCCTACTTTGGCGGTGATAACCAGGGCGTCTTGATGGGCTTCGATTAGCCCTGACGGGTAGTCGTCATCTGAAAAGGAGATAGTCGGCGTTGGGTTGTGTCTTGGCTTCTTTGGGGCCTCTGGGTTGATAGAAAACACCTCACGGGCGTATGACTTCTTGGAGTTATTAGATGTGCCCCCGGCGGAGTGTCCCCCTGCGATGACGTCAATGACTCTGTCGAGGTCATGGCTACGCGAGGGAGGGTGACTGTTATCATCAATGAAATGGACGAGTTGTCCTCGGCGAATTTTGCCTTCGATGAACGAGCTGAGTTGGAAACAGGATTCTGTTGTGTGACCGGTATCTTCATGGTACTCGCAATATCGGGAGCTTGGAGGCCGTCCTGGCTTCATTGGCCTTGGAGGACGGTAATCAGGTTCTGTTTTGAGAATTGCGAGTATAGTGGCTTTATCAGCATTGAGCCTGGTGAATTCCTTTTCACTGCGATCCCGTGGCTTCCATGATCTATCTACTTTGTCGCTTCTCTCCGTTTTGTCTGGCAATGGAGTTCGGTGATCATGGGAGCGGGGTTGGGAGTCATATCCACGCCTTGCATTATTTTGCGGGGATCGTCGTCGTGGACTTCGACTTCTTTCCCGTTTTTGAGAAAATCGGCGGGGAGACTGAATGCTCCCCACGGCTTCTTGTAATGTCATTCTATGCTCAATGATTTGAAATGCGGACTGGAGAGTGCGAGGGTTCTTCTCGAAGAATTCCTCTAGCAAGAGTGCATGTCGGTGTTTATCAATGCCAGCGGCGAGATAATTGATGGCGAGCTCCTCTATTAAGTTTGGAATGTCGGCGACCTCTGCTCGGAAGCGAGCTAGGAAGTCTCGTAAAGACTCGGAGTGTCGCTGTCGTATTGTCATCAACGATGCAGTTATCTTACCCCCTTTATAGTTACTGGAGAAACGGCTTTGAAACTTGCTTTTCAAGGTGTGCCAGGAATCAACGGAGCGTGGTGGCAAATTACTATACCATCGTAGCGCTGTGCCCTTTAAGCATGTGGAGAAGAATTGGCATCTGGCGACTTCGGAATGGCCAAAGAAAGCCATTCGCCCATCAAAGGTATTTAGGAACCCGATAGGGTCGCACGACCCATCAAAGTAATCTAAAGCTGGAGTTTTCAAATTTCTGTCAATCCTGGCGATCTCGATTGATCGGGACAAGGGGCTCTCCGAGGAGACGGGTAGTCCTGAATGGTTTTTTATGTAATCTTGGCATTCGGCGAGGTCATTCTGCATTTTAGCGATGTCCTCTGGACGAAATGACTCGCATGAATCACTTTGCCATGAGGGATCATTTGCTGACGACGTCATGTGTCGTTTTGGAGGTGGTCGGGAGCATTGGGATTCGCTGGATATATCCTTATCGAGGTCGTAATCTTCGTCGTAATCCTCATCCAATTGCCGATGTGGATCCTTGTTACGACGCGAGATCGTCGTCTGCTGCAATTCGCGCTGCAGACGTCGAATCTCCCTATGTTTCTCTAGGCGGGCCTCCAACAAATATTTCTGCTCCTCCAAGTACGCCAGTTCATCGTCTGACCCCGCAAACTCTTCAAAACGGTGAGTCTGCACCGGCTGCTTCCTTTGTTTCCGCATCTTAAGCAAGTGCAGACGTGCATCGCTTGTTAGCACTTTTTTGCCTGTTGGAGTCATAACCCTCAATCGTGTGTCCACGGGGGGTCCAGGGGATCCCTCATTTTGGGCATCTGTGGGGGGAAACAGCTCCCGAGGCTGCAACACGGGAGGCGACTGTATCCCTTCCCGACGAGGTACTGTAACCACCTCGTTTGTGTCGCCGATTTTGGAGATAAGCGGTTCACCCTCTTCCATATCGGTTGGATCTAAAGAAAAAAGAGCTCCTTCTAGCGCCAAATGATGAATGTAAATCTGTATGTGAGTCAATAAACAAGTCTTTCTCTTATTATTATAAATTGGAGTTAATACAATAATACATTCTTAGGAGGTTCACTCCTTTCTCTATTTTTCCAACCCCTACTAATGTGGGGGATGGGGGGTATTTATAGGGATAGTCTAATTGGGCTTATTTCTAATTGGGCCTATTACAAAGTGGGCCTATGTACAAACTAATATTTAAGCCTTGTTTGAGAAGTGGGCTATGGCCCAACAGTAATCATGTGTATCGTGTAGAACTCTGGAAGTTTATTGGATCTGGGCCATTTTTTTAACATACATTTTTTTCTTTCATTATCCTCTCTTTTCTATCTTTCACCTACCATGGCTTCCAAGTTCTCTCTGCACATCAGCCACCTCTCTTCTGGCCACGTGTAAGCTTCCCTCTGCCATTCTTTCTATGCATGTGTCTGTGTGTTCGTGTATATTTGTCAATCCCTTATCAAGTTTAGCATCAGGACATCCGGCCACCGTATTGCCATTTATAATGATAGATAGTATAGTCAGTTATATATAAATTTGGAACTACAATCACTCTTATGAAACTCGGCATAAAGTTTAGTAACCAAAATGCAACTGCCTCTGGCTGGGCAATGGGCATATGTCAGAATGTTGGTATAGCTTACTAACAAATTTATTTTAAAAGAATAGGATCTATTTTTTTGCGGTTTCCTTTTATACCTTAAGGTTTTGGTATAGTTGGTTATAGGACATTTCCATCAAAAGAACTAAAATTATATTATGAGGGCTTTTAGAAAAACAATATAACATCGTAATCTGAACGAGGTAGTATCTGGAACAGTTAGTGGATATAAAGAATCCAACCATCCAGGCAGCAAACAACATTTTCTGTAATAGAATAAAGCAACATATTTATTAATGGTTATAGCTTGAGTGCTACAAAATCTCATTACCACTTTCTTTGTGTTTGTTGCAGAGAATCAGATTTCGAGTTTGAAAATAGCACAAGGTGTATACCTAGCGCCTCGCACACCTCCAACTCCAAGTGGAAAGTACCAGAGAAGTATGCCTGTTGAGATATACACAATTGTCACAATTCAACTCAGTAAGATGGTATAAACCAAAGGTAGTTTCAGCCATGTCTTCTTCTGACCCAGATCAACCAAATGTTGAGGATGAGCAACCCGTGGATGTGGCTAAAACATTTACTCTTAACATTGAATATAGTCGTATCAATTGCCTTACATGGGTCATTCACGAATCTGCCAAGAATTTTTCAGCTGCAATTCAGACACTTGAATCAGCTAGGCACTATCCAGAACTTGCAATGGCATGGATTGGAGTTGAATTTACTCTTTTATTACTGAATTTATTATGTTGTTTGTATATGTTCTACGTGAACACCAAAAAAGGCAATTATAAATATAGTAATTTATTATAATTTTTTGGTACAAATGAATTTGCAGACAAATCATTTAATATTTTGAATTTATATTATTTCAAATTAAGAATTCATTTTAAAACCTTCTCTCAAGGAGTTCAAAATAATGAAAAATATATAAATTATCAAAATAATAATTAAATTTTTACTAATACAAACGAGTCAAGGTAAATAAAATCATTTATTATATTTTTCTTTTGTACAAATGAATTTCCACTTATTCTACATATCACTTAATATTTTTAATCTATATTACTATAAGTTCAAAAAATTTAAAACGAGTTCAAAATAATGAAGTATATAAATTGTCAAAAAGATCAATTAATTTTTACTAAAAATATGAACGAGTCGAGGTGTAGCTCATGCGACGCCAACAAACTATTTTAGTATATAATTTTAATACTTAAAGTTATTTTAACTAAAATTATTTGTTATGACTTATTTTAATTTTAACTTATTATTTTTGTAAATAATTTAATACAACTTATTTTAGTATATAACTTTTTTAATTTAAATTATTTGTTACAACTTATTTTTATTTTTGATTTATACTTATATTAATATCATAAACCATAATAAAGTCACTAAAATATGTAGTTAAATTACTCTTTCACATTCAATGCTAAAGATAAAATCAAATTTTATTAATGAATAAAGTTTTTATTATATTTCATTTTGACACTATTGTTTTGTTAGATTAACTTTAGTAAATTTATATAAAGGTCCAACTTATAACTATATAACTTTCTTTCACCCAAATAAATTAAAATAAACATATAAAATAAATTTTGCAAAATTAATTTGATATTTATTATTGATTTGAGCATATTTTACATGAAAATTGTACAAAACTCTTATAAACAAAATTATTTAATAGTTTTTGTGTTGTACAAATAATTATGCATATTCTGCTTATTTCTTAATATCCAATCTATATTGTTAAAAAATCTAAACTCAAATTTGAAAAGCTCAATTAAGGAATTAAGTAAAATATTTAAATTATCAAGAATTTGTTGTTTTTAAATGGAGCATTGTGAGTGGATGCTACGAAACTATTATAATATATAATTTAGTAATTGAGTTTATTTTTAACTATTTTAAAATATTTGTAGGTTATACTGTATACATATTTTATTAAAATTTATATAAATAATTACCACACTTTAAGTTTCCTCTTTTTAACATATAGTAAACTAAATAAATAACTTAATATAATAACCATTGTTAAGATATAACACATTTTTATTCATTAAAATCTCATTTTCATTATCTCTATTAAAATAAAAGAGTTAAGTGTTTTAAAATCTCATTTTTAATGTATACTTATTTTCATGTGACAGTCACCGTTAGATGTTTTTAATTAAAAAATTAAATAAAATATATTTGAGACACACTATTAATAAATATTTTTAGGATCTCTTGGCAATAACATATTTTTTTTCCTTTCATTTTCTTTAAAGAAATTGTAAATATATATAAAATTCAGTGCGAAAGTATATTACTAACTCGGGTGAATTGTTTTTGATAAAAAATATATGCTTTTAACATCCAATCACTATGTATTATATTTTGATAGAAGTATATAATTCTGATAATTATATTTTGATAGAATTTTATTTAAATTTCCTTTCCATTAAGTTCTAAAATTCGTTGTTTTTATTTAAACTTTTCTTCGGTAATTATCTATATCATGAAAATGTACAATTAAATTATAAATTTAGTTTTATGTAATGTTCAAATAAAAGAGAGAATATACATGTAATAATATAGAAACAAAATTCTACAATATATTATGTAATATTATATATATTTAGTTTTATATAAACAGTATGTTATACAATGTTATTTTGAGTTAATCCGCGTAGTATATGAATTTCGTACAATGATAATATATAATATATGTAAAGAAATTAACTCAATGTGTATTTATAGATAAATAAATTTTAATTATAATGCAACAAATATTTAAATGAAAAAACTAAAAAATTTATATTCCTCTTAGAGTAAAATTTGATCACAATTCTAAATTTTTATCTTTTATCACCTATCTATTTCAATTGATATTTATAATACTTTTTCAGTAATATTTTAATTAATATCTATATATTATTATGTGTACATTATGAAGCATTGAAAATAGAAAAAAAATTGTGTTATATGATGGTTTGTGGACAAAATGTAACCTACAAATTTTTAGTAATTTCTAATATTAATCATCAATATCTATAAATTGTAATAATACAATGTATTTTTTTATTAAATGAAAGCATATGCATATTTAGATATTTATTTAATAATAAAATATAAATATGTTACAAATTTCATAAATATGTGAATCTATCAAGAGAAAAATAAGTAAGGAGTTTTTCTTTTAATTTTTACATTATTCCAACTTATAAAAAATGGTTGACAGTTACTTCAATATCATCAAATTAATTATGATATCATAAATATGTAACAATTTTTGGTAGGGAGTTCGGTACCCATAAATCACATTATGTAATAAAATTATTTTTTTGTTTTTCGATAAATTACACATTTATCGATTAGATATTGTATTAGTTTATTATTCTTAAAAAAAGAACTCCCCGTGTCCCTCTCATTTCTTTCTTTACGGCCTTTTTACACGGGCTCTCTACAACTTATTTTTAAAAATTTCTTTTTCTAAATAAAAATTTAAACATTATATTTTTATTCAGAAGAAGAAAAAATTTAAAATAATTTATCTTAATATATATTAAAGAAGCCTTAAAATGCGTGTCGAGCCCCTTCCCCCAATGTAAAGATTTGAGGGGGGCGGAGGGAGTAATAATTTAGAAGAAAAGCAAATTTTACATTTTTCATTAATATAGACCAGTCGAGGCGTTGCCGTGAGGCGACGCCGAGTAAAATTCAGCAATCACGTTCTATTCAATTAAATTTATTTATAATAACTTATATTAGTTTTATTAATTTTTTATTAAAATATTTTAACAATATTTCATAATCTTATATTATTATGAATTCAGAGTATTTAGAAAAGGATATTAAAATTTTACATCTATTATAATCTTATATCTATTATAATAAATTCCTTATACGATAAATATATTTTTAATAAAATAAATTCTTGATTTTACGATGAGATCTTCTAATCTTTCAATTCTTTAAAATGCGAGATCTTCTAACCTTTAATTAAAATGTTGTCTACATTCAAATTCAAAATATAATATATATTTTACCTGAAAGGTCGTCCTACATTCAAATTCAAAATATAATATATATTTTACCTGAAAGGTTGTCATGAGGTAAATTACTTGAGATTATGCTGAAATCTCATATGAAAATGGTAGGGTCTTCCCGTACTTTCAGGATATTATATATAACTACAAAATTACCATTAAAAAACAATACTATCTCACGAAATTTCCTGAAGACAATTATATATTTAACTAATCTCCAAATTTGTTAATCAACTATTATTTTTTATTTTACGATGAGATCTTTTAATCTTTCAATTCTTTAAAATGCGAGACGTTGCCGGTAGGCGACGACGAGAAACCTTTAATTATAATGTTGCCCACATTCAAATTCAAAATATTATTTATATTTTATATGAGATTCAGGATCCTGAGGTCTCCATAAGGTAAATTACTTGAGATTATTCTGAAATCTGATATAAAAGTAGTACGGTGTTACCGAAATTTCGAGATATTATGTATAACTACAACTCACCATATTCTCCAATACTTAACTTGACATTGTTCTTGATTGTCCACTTTCTCATCAAACATTCTCCCTTAATCACACCACATTACCATCCTACTCATATATTTCCTATTAATCATAACAATGGTGAATGATAATATACTCAGCCTTCCATCAGATGAGATGAACTTGATCTTCAATTTCATTATATTTCGTATTCGTGATTTCAATACCTTCTCAAATTTCCTCATGGCTTGGGTAACTAAGAAAACAACACATAGAATCAAGGATGTCCTGGAAAAGCTGGTTTGGGATTCACTATACAAATTTCATCGACACGATTATGAAGCAACACGTTACCAGTTCAGTGGATTTATTCATTTTGCTGTTAAGAACAAAGTTGAACAAGCCATGTTCTACAATTCAGTTGATAATCTTTTCAGGAAGCATGACGTTCAACACCACCTTAATGTTTTATCCCAACTTGCAGGTAATCATTTTCCATCTTCATTCTGCTTTTTGTTTTTTAAAGCAATATACAGACCTTTCGATGTAATGAAGACATCTGAAGAAATGTATTCTTTTTTCAAAACTTGCCATATGAGAAATAACCTGCTACAACTGATGAGGTTTCTCGAAGACAGATATTCTTACATATCCAATAAATAGAAACTTCTGCCAATTTATAAATTCTGCCCAAATGCCAGAAATCCCGACCCAATGTACCAGATAGAGGGTCTTCCTTACCCAGACGAGCTATGGGACGCACTTTGTGATAAGACCGTTGATGGAAACTATCGAAATGATGGAGAAATTTGGGGCAAACAGCTAAAGATGAAGCATTTGTGGGAAACCAAATGTGTGCATTGCAAATTGCAGCTTATTCTTTTCAAGATACTGCTTTCTTCCATTCAAGATATCGAATATTATGATCGGTAGGATTCAATTATTATGTTTTTCAAATCTTAGAATCATTTCAATGTGTTATTCATGTCATCAAAGGATTTAATGACTTTAATCCTATCATTTCTGATTTTCCATTTGTTTAAATTTTATTCAGATGTTTTATGTTTCGTATTAACAAAAATTAAGTACGACCTCAACATTACTTTGAGATGGACGTGTAATATTATTACTCTGAGAATGACGTAATTAAGTACGACCTCAACGTTACTTTGAGAAGGACGTATTATATTATTACTTTGAGAAAGACGTAATTAAATACGACCTCAACATTACTTTGAAAGGGACGTATAATATTGTTACTGTGAGAATGACGTATGATATTGTTACTTTGAGGTGAACGTTACAATTACACGAACGTGTAATATTGTTAGTATGTTTGTCAAAGAGAACGAAATTAATGTCATAATATATGTCATAATATAAATATAATATAACAAATCACTTATATAAAGTCAAGATATAAAATTAGAAATTCAATAAATAAATAACAAATATTAAATTAAAACAAATATCATTCCGTATGCGAAGCACCGACATATTACTAGTTTGATTAGTAGAAAGACAACGTGAGTTGGGGCAACAAAGAGAAGAAAAAATCATTTGGGTCCCTTATACAAGGCCCAATAAATGAGTAAAAACCCAATGTACTGAAGTTAGTTCCCCAGTTCTCCAGCAAAAATATCGGCGGCAACTAAAACCTCTCTCTCTCTCTCTCTCAGAGATCATTCCGTCATGGAAGAACAGCAACTGACCGGCGACTTGCGCTTATTCTCCGTCAAAAAAACAGGAAAACAGCCCCTACCAACTCCACCACCTCCACAAACCCAAACAATTAAGCCCCAAATTGTAAAAGAAACATCCACAAACCCTAATCTCACTTTCTCCTCATTTTCCCAACTGGGCCTATCCGACTGGGCTCTCCAAACCTGCAAAGAACTGGGCCTTAAAACCCCAACTCCAGTCCAACACAGCTGCATTCCTCGTATTATTGCCGGAGATGACGTGTTAGGAATAGCACAAACTGGTAGTGGCAAAACGGCGGCGTTTGCTCTGCCTATTTTGCATAAATTAGCTGAGGATCCGTATGGGGTTTTCGGGTTAGTGGTTACTCCGACCCGGGAGCTGGCCTATCAGCTGGCGGAGCAGTTTCGGGCTCTCGGGTCGTGTTTGAATTTGAGGTGTATTGTTGTGGTTGGGGGAATGGACTCGTTAACGCAGGCTCATGCGTTGATGCAGAGGCCACATATTGTTATTGCTACTCCTGGAAGGATTAAGGCTCTTATTAATGGTAATCCCGATATTGCTTCTGTCTTTTCGAAAACTAAGGTAACCTTCTCTTTTTTTCTTGTGACTGTCTCTATTAATGTAATTATGTCTATATGTATGTATTGCAATATTATTGATTGTTGCCTTTACTATTCTTGGTGTATCCATTACCATTCGATTATTAGGAAATACAACTTATTGCTCTAGATCAGCTCTTTACATACAAATTTTGAGATAAAGAAATTTAAGGAAATATGTAATTTTAGCAAGATTTGGTCTTTGATCAGCTATATGTTATACGTTTTTTGTTATTAACTGAGGAACGACGTACATATGCATGAGTTTGGTATTAAATTATCATTACTAAATCTTGATATTTCTGTGGTTGTAGCCTCCCATTTCTATGATTCACCACCACAGTTTGAAAAAAGGGAAATCTTTATGTTTGTAGAATTGTGTAGCTCCTAACATTCAAAGCATATATGTATCCTTTCAATTTTATAGAAAACAAAATTTGTAATCTTTTTCAATTTCTACCAAGTTTCACTTGCTTTTCCACCCTATTTAGGGAATGGTGAACTCCTTGCAACAAAGTCTCTTCCGGAACTTTAACCCGACTTTCTTTGGACAAGCTCCTCGGGACCAAGCCCTTACTGCTTGGCCAACCTTGTTGGTTAATTTCAATGATTTTCTAGTATCAACATTTGGTGAATGAAAATGAGCTAAATTTACGTAATATATAAGCTATAGTTTGAATAATGCACTGTATAGATTGCTGGATTTTATCGTGGAGTCTTGTTTAAATTATATTTTGATGTTATTGCTAAACCAAAAGATGCTGCTATTCACTTGATTCAATTGTAATTTGATCGTACCCTTAATCCATTACAAAAGCATATCTTCCAAGCGGAGCAAACCATATCCTGCAAAGTCTTGTAAATAGTCAAAATTCAAAGCTAAGGCGATGTGTTTACTAAATGGAAGGATTCTGGGTTGGATAGACTGACAGTGAACCAATGATATATCGTTTTTGGTGTGTGGTTAATTGGTTATCTATTCTTATATTCACCCACATAAACTCTGTTCATACCTATTGTCTCAAACAAGTTAATTATTTGGTACTGCACATATAGGGACTTGTGGTAAATCAAAAAAGTGTTTTCTGGTCTATAAGTACTTACATTAGTTATTTTTGACTTTTTCCCAGTTTTTGGTTTTGGATGAAGCAGACAGAGTCTTGGAACCAAGCTTTGAAGATGAACTTAGAGTGATCTTCCAGTGTTTGCCAAAGAGTAGACAAACTCTACTATTTTCTGCGACAATGACAAGTGATTTAGAAGCACTACTTGAGCTTTCACAAAATAAGGTTTACTTCTATGAAGCATATGAAGGTCTCGAGACTGTAGAATCCCTGAAACAGGAGTATCTACTCATACCTAAAAATGTGAAGGATGTCTATCTGATGCACATTATGTCCAAAATGGAGGACATGAAAATCCGTTCTGCCATAGTTTTTGTATCAACCTGCAGGTATATATTCCTGTAGCTTTATGATTTGTTATATTAATTGATGATTAGAATCAAATCAATTGAATCATTTCAGCTAAAAAGATGTTTATGAATTTTAACAGAATTCTTCACTTACAATTTTGAAGCTGCAAATAGTTACAAAATATTTCTTACTATTTGATGATTGCATGTTAGAGCAGAACTTGCCATCTTCTGAGTTTAATCCTGGAAGAGCTTGATCTGGAAGTAGCAGCATTACATTCTTTCAAATCTCAGTCTCTGCGGCTTTCGGCACTACATCGATTTAAATCTGGGCAGGTTCCTGTATTGCTTGCAACTGATGTTGCCAGCCGTGGGTTAGATATTCCTACTGTGGATCTGGTAATCAATTATGATATTCCAAGGTAACATACTTTTGGTTGGAGTTTGTAACTTACACAAGTTCATGTAAGTTAAAGTATTTTCTGATAATAATGAGTTCTGCAGATATCCAAAGGATTATGTTCATCGTGTCGGACGAACTGCTAGAGCAGGGAGAGGAGGTCTGGCAGTGAGCTTCGTTACACAGGTAACATTTTTAGTGAATTTGATTTTCCTTGAAACTTATGAGTTTGTTGAAACTTTAAAGTTCAACTGAAAATCTGGATGGGAACACGGCTAATGGCGTAGTTGCTTTGATCCTATTTACAATTGTTCTGTGCACCCAAGAGTTAACAGTTTGGGTCTTAAGAATGTCTACGAAATTGTACATGATTGCAAATCTGCGATGATATGATTGTCCTTGTTGTAGTTTGTGTCTACTTTATTAAGGAACACAATACATGGTGTAGCCTGACTCATTAAGTCATAATTTTTCTGCAGAATGATGTAGATCTTTTTCTACGGATAGAAGCTGAGCTGAACAAGAAATTAGACAAGTTTGACTGCAAAGAAAACGAAGTCATCTCTGATATTACTAAGGTAATTTTTTTTTTCTTTTTTAGTAGAGTTTTTTTCGTAACGCACATTAGTTTGTTGTTGTTGTGGTCACATTTAACATGATTTTCAGATTGGCATTACGTTTAGTCATCTTTTTAAATTATTCTTGGTGGGACTTGAAGCAGTTATCCTTGTTTTGTGGGTCCATGTTGCCTTTGTCGTCACTGCTATCAAACTTTTCAACATACACAGACGATTTCCGATAACAGTACGCGAGTGTGTGATACTGTATGATGATAACATTCTCACAATAGTAGGAATGCAGGATTAATAAAGGTTTCTACTTATGATGGAAAATAGTGGCAACACAACTTCTAGATATATACTTGTATGAAATTGTAGAAAGAATGTCCAATTTAAGCTTTTGATAAATAGTTTTGTTCAACTCAATCTCCTTGTACTTTTTCTTAAACGATAATTAATTTCTTGCAGGTTAAATGATGTCTAATCAATCTTCTTATAATTGAATCATAGATAATAATTTAACGTATTTGATTCATTGATTACTGAGTATTTATTTCTATGTATATTTAAGTTTTCTGTAATCATGTGCTTTGCCGAGGTGCATACCTTGCCTTACTGCCTCCCGCTAGTCTACCAGAGGGGTTTTCTCCTCATTGTCCCTTCCGTCGGTTGTTTAAACCTTGTAAACAAAGTTCCTAATTCAATAACGATTGCAATACTAAATGGGCAGGTTTACAAGGCCAGACGTGTTGCAACAATGAAGCTGCTGGATGATGGATTTGAGGATAAAGAAAATGAACGTAAAGCTCAAAAACTAAGGATGCTTGAAGAGAAAGGACTATTGAAGGGAAATAATAAAAAGAGAAAAAGAGGAGGAAAGGGTGGACATCACTAAATGCTGCTGTAGAGCAGCATGAACCTGCAGATGCTTCCGTTAGGGTCGTAATCTGTTCCCTTGGAGATTACCTCCTGCAATTTTGTATTTTGTAATGTCTTTTTTCGGAGAAACCTTTAAATGTTCATCAAAAGGTGTTAAAGAAATTGCAGTTAATTTTTTTGAAGTTTGTAATGTGTCTCCGAAATTCCTTCTAGTAAATTAAAGGTGTCTCTATCTTTTGAAAGATTAAAAACTTCCCCTAAAAGGCCGGATTTCGTAACTTAATTGCAACTAGCTTTTGCAGAAGGTAATATATAAACAACTTTTGTACCTGAGTACACAATTATAACATTGTGGAAAGCAGGGTTCTGAGTGTTAGGATGTGGTACCAAATGAAATTTCAAATAATTAAAAGTCTTAACCATGTTTTCCGCATGGGGCCGAGACAGAAATTACAGCTTTGGAGCGGATTAGAGTTTAGTAGACCTTTGGATTATGTTGCTGCTGCAACTTTCACAATATTTGCAGCTATTATTTGAGTTTTGCGACACATAAAGATCTGCGATCCACGGATCCACGTAACTAAGAGCATCTCCGATCATAAGAAATTCTTAGTTAAAATACTATGCGACATGCCTTAAATAAGAAATATAGATATTATGTAAAAATGTTGACTTTCCAACAAGTCATAACCCTTACCAAAAAAATTATCCAAGCTCTTCATATTGACTATATTGCCAACCTTTGGGATCTGTAGCAAAATTTCACGTCATCTATTACCATACTGAAATAATAAATTCTATTTGTAATAACTTAAAATTATAATATGTTATTTTTAAAATATAACCGATCACTATGGGCAATCCCATTGGAACAAAACATCTTACAGGTTCAACAAAATTTACATAATCAGCATTTTATAAGAGTATCATTTTAGCCAATTATTTTAATAAACCCGTTAGAGATGCTCCAACAAAAGCATATATAGGCAACATCTTCTAACTTAATATAAAATATTATTGATAGATCATTGAAAGTACAGGAGGAACAATCACAAAAGAGACTAGGTGCAAATGCAATGCAACTCAATGTACAGTCATGAAATCTACATTCAGAACATGTCCTGCGCATATCTTAGAGTTGCAAGATTTAAACTACCATACTACTTGACCACTTACTAAAACTAGGGAATTTCATGATTAAAATCGACAGACTTTAGTACGACAGAGCAGAACAGATACTCAGCCTTGTGCTGAGTTGCCATTTTCCTCGTGATTTTGATGTTGTTGGGGATTCTGCCAGGGCATGTATGGTGGGGGCGGGTAGGGATGCTGATCAGGATAAAATCCTCCTTGCCCCATAGCATGCTGTTGCTGCTGGGGAACATAGTAATAAGGAACAGGATCAGCAGGTGGGAGCAGCAGCGGAACTGCAGCCCTGGTGACAGCAGGACCTTCTTCCTTCAACTCATCTCTCGGTATGATGTCAACCAGGAAATCATAGACATCGGTCTTTGAAATGGCAGCAGCAATATCATTCTTCTGCAGCGTTCTCCTTTTGTTCTCCTCGGTGTGCAACCAAGAACGCTTAGTCAGTTCCATGACGAACATCTCGCAGGCCTTTGCAAATACAACAGGGGCCTCAGAAGAAATCATCCTGACATCTTCATCTGCTTTCATGATCTTTTTTATGCGAGCAAGCGGGAGGCTATGGTTCTTGAAGTCTGTCGTCTCTTCAATTTCCAGCATTTGATTGTCCCAGAATTCCTGTAACTCACTCTGTTGGCGCTGCTGCTGTTGCTGGTAATATTGTTGATGAGAAGTAGAACCATTTGGCACAGACATGGGAACCATAGGAGTAGCTGTTAAAACTCCTGCTCCAGCATGGTAATGAGGCACCATCTGACCCGCACCATTGATCACTTGTTCCTGTTGCTGCTGTGATTCTTCTGATTGATCCATCGACAACCCCAAAGCCTTCACTTGTATGCTCCTATATAAATCAACGTTAAACGAAATCAAGACAATAAAAAAATATGCAATAAATAGTAAAATACTTACAATTTAATTTGCAGAGGAGAAGTGGTGAGGAGGAAGAAGATGTGACACACAATGTTAAATAGGAGGAAGTAAGTAGTAAACACTGGAACAAGAAAATGATAGATAGAGACAAAAGTAAGCGGGGAGTTGGCTAGTAAGTAGAACTTTGGATTTTTCTCCTTCTGTTACCTTCTATTTTCGATTACAAATCAAAACTGACGTGTACTGCCAGCTGTTGTGGGGTCGAAGAGACGCGAAGCATAGGTTATGGACTTCCACGTGGAGGAGAGTTACATCTGCGTACACGACTGCTTGATCTGTTGGAGGGTGAGGTGGTTTGGTATATTGAGGGGCGGATCCACGGATTTTTTTCCCAGGGGAGGGGAAATCAAGTACATTTTGAGAATACACTCTTATATTTTTAAATATTTATGAGAGCATTTTTATATTTTTTTCAAAATTTTAATGGTGAAAAAATGTAAAATTTTATTTTAGAGGGACACGTGTCTCCATGCCCTTTATTAGATCCGTTCGGGATGTAATGCAGTCTAGTTAGAAGATGCCATGAAATACTTTGGATTAGACCTGGCAATGGGTCGTGTCGTGTCGTGTACATTCGTTTCGTGTACTTTCGTGTTTTCGTGTCAAAAATCTGTAAATCGGACCCAACCCGGATTGAATCCGTGTACCTTTTAGGTGACACTAATCCAGAACGGATACTTTCGTATCTACACGGAAGTACACGGATTTTATTATAACTAATATATATTATTTAAATTTATTTATTTATTTATTAGAGTAGAAAGTAGAAATTAATAGTGATACTTTTATTTTATTTTCCATGTATAATTATTTACATATTTGTCTAAATATACAATATTATAACTAATATATCTTTTTTAAATTTATTTATTTATTTATTT
Organism: Heracleum sosnowskyi; assembly: GCA_030848705.1. NCBI lineage: Eukaryota > Viridiplantae > Streptophyta > Magnoliopsida > Apiales > Apiaceae > Heracleum > Heracleum sosnowskyi. The sequence goes on from CM061238.1 coordinate 38,347,965, forward strand.
AATTCGTGTACTTTCGTTCCGTGTCGTGTACCTATTTTGAAAATCCAGACCCGACACTAATTATATTCGTGTTTTTTCGTGTTCGTGTCCCAAATTTTTGCACCCAAACACTAATTATTCATGTCGTGTTCGTACCGTGTTCACGTGTCGTGTATCAAATTGTCAGCTCTACTTTGGATATATACTTCAAACTTTTAAAGAATTAAAGGAAAACGGATTACTAGTTTATTCAACTCTAATTAGTTTATTTTTATGATTAGTGTAGATATTTGTTTTTTCGATACAAATTATTTCTTCGCCAAAATAGAAAATTTTAAGCGTCGAGTTCGAATAGAATAAAAAATCGTAAATATAAGTCTATAATATTTCAGTGTTGAGCAAGTATATGGTTTACTTCGCCTCCCTGAGGTGACGGTGTTAGCACCACTGCACCAAAATAATCCTTTTTAAAAGACCATGATAAATAGTAAAAATACGGTTGAGGAAAAAATTTCCGGCCCACACTATTTAAGTGATCAAATTTTAAGAATCCGAGGATGTGGTGTTGTTGCATGGATTAAATAAGAGAATGTAAAACTTGTCGGAACACGAATATTTTTAGTTCTACTAATTGTCTTGTAATTCACGAGATATTAAAGAATACGAGAATCCCGGGATGACATAAATCTCATGACAAAGAATTTTATTGGATTTAAGTTAAACCAACATATTTAAGTATCAAGGACAACTATAGAAATTACTACGTGACGAAACGCTTTTATAGAAAAATTTATCGAACCTTGCCTGAAGGATTAAGTGATAAGTGTTGGATAACAAGTAATTAAATGCAAGAACCATGCAAACTAGATAATTAGAAACTAACCAAGCCATAACCATGTAGTTGGAGACAAGGTTCCCTAATTTAGGGAAAAAGCAAGGACCAAGATCCACAAATTCTTGATAAAGGTGTACTAAGCTAGGGTTGTAGCTTGGAAAACAACTAAATCATTATACATACAAGTAATACAAGCCATTATACACCACACAACCTTTCAAAAGCCAAGCAAAAGCTCTCCCCCACCTCCATCTAGCTCAATTCGGCCAAACAAGAGCAAGAAGGAAATAAAAATTCATAACTCAAGTTCTGCTCATCCCTAAATCACAGAATTTTGACCATATCTCCTTCATGATATAACCAAGGTACGTTCAAAATTTCATGGTCATCCAATTAGTATAACATGATAAAATATTGGATCGAAGATGAGGCATGAATAATAGCTCCGAAAATTTACTAACTTATTTCTTGATTTCTTTTGCAAGTCTAAGGATGATAAGTATAGATCAAGACTCCCTTAAGGCTTTCAAGCTCTGGTTAGTGTTTATAAATCTTCAAGAAAGGTATAACACTCATCCACCCTTTGAGTTATATTGAGATATGAGTTAAGTTTCAAGATATGTGCAAGAACATGTTAGTTTATGGAGTTTGGAGTACAAGTAGTTAAATCTTGATGGTTGGATGTTAAGATTTGGTTTTGGTTGCAAGTTCTTGAAGTTTACAGCAAGATAAATTGTTAAATATGATGATATGATGATTGGGTTGGATTGTATGTCTTGACATAAGTTTAAAATTGGAAATCATTAAGTTTTAAGCCGTCGTAATGCTCGTTCGTTTTAAGGACCGTTTTAAACAAGATTTCCAAACTGTAAAAGTATTGTTTTTGTACACCACTGCCTAGGAACTTGTAGATATTGATTTTTAGTTTGTATCCATATAAAGACCGTGTCGAGGCGATTTATGGTTTAAGAGATATGTTCGTTTTAGTAAAACCAATTCGAACAACCAAACTGCTACAACGTATCAAGTTGTAAAATGCATTCGGACCCCTTAACAGTAAGTAAATATCATGTAATTTGAATGGTATGTATTTTGGTGAGTGTAGAAGACAACCCTAAAAGAATTATGTAAAAATGTTAATTTTTCGATTTTATAAAAATGTCGGAACCAAAGTTGCGCGATAACACTAATCATGAGAGAAGCTACTGCCCTGTTCTGTGAATTCGGGAAAATGGGTCCTCTGTCCAGGGCCAAAATTTTGATGGATTATATTCTAGACATTCTCTAGATTGTTCACGCGAAAACGGTTTGTCAATCGAGTTAACAGTTAATGAGTTATGAGCGTTTTAGTGAAACTAGCGCGAATAGTAAAACTTCTCTGTTACAGTATCTTGAACTGTATGAAATGTTTGAAGAAAGACAAACGATATTTTAAAACTTGTGAACTAGTGTTGTTCATCTCGCAGTATCTAGAACTGCGTACTTATTGATTTCTAAAGATCGTGCTAAGGCACGGATAGTGTCTTTCAAAATCATGAACTAAACTTGTTCATATGGTGGTATTCTAAACTTCATATTAAGTATGAATACTTTAAATTAGAAAAACTTTATACTACTATTATATTGTTGGAAAAACTTATATTAGTAACTACTTAACTTGCTGATCATTCTTTCGCTCATTCTTGCTTTGTTAAAAATTATATTTCAGTACAAGGAGAACATAGTCGGTTTGCTCTGTATCATGAGAGAAAGGAAATGGAAGATACTCCCTTGAGATAGTTCAACTCAGGAAGGATATTGCATGAGCAAGATGGATAGGTTTAGCTATCATTAGTAAGTTGTTACAGTTATGAGTTGTAATAACTCCATGTAGAGGTTGTAGTTAATAGAGTGAGATCCTGGATAGTACATTTGGTTTTTAATAACTAATGTTACGGTGTATCGTTTCTAAGGCTATAACTTCTGTGAGTAAGTGATTGGGGTCTATGATGTTGTTTTGATTAGACCATCGAGTTAATACAGGTATTATGCGATGGGATGGTGATGTGACAATCTAGATTCCTGACCCCGGATCTGGGGGTGTTACATAAATGGTATCAGAGCTACAGGTTATAGTACTTAGAGACGAGAATGTTAAGAGTTATGTCTAAGTAAGAGAGTAACGTGAGAGCTCATATAGAGTTTGTTATTGGACTACCGGATGTAGTTGAAGGGTTTCGGGCAAGAAAACGCAACGGAAAAACACGTAAAACAGAAAAATTAACGAAACCCTCTGCAGGATCCATGCGAAAAACGATACTCCCTCTGTCCCATCCATTTCTTTACACTTTCCTTTTTGGGATGTCCCATCCATTTCTTTACATTCCAAAACTTTCCAAAAATAGTAAAGTTTTATAATATAAAAATCAACTATTTCCACTACTTTTCTCCACTTTACTTACTTTATACCTTAAATATTAACGTGTCCCACCACTTTACTCATTATTCTTACTTTTTCCCCTATTTTACTTATATTCCTTGACCTCCGTGCCCAACCCAAATATAAATAATTGGGCGGGACGAAGGGAGTATTTAATTCGTGAATAGAATCGTTTACCTTTTGAAGCTTTACGAACGACTGACTAATGGAGGTCCTTTGATATGATCACCACGTATCCCGCCTTTCGATATACGTCTCTAATTAGTCCACACGAATGCCCGATCGTCCAACGATCACCGGAGTTTGGTACTAGCCAAGAAGCAGCCTCAAATCTCTCTCTCTCTCTCTCTCTCTCTCTCTCTCTCTCTCTCTCTCTCTCTCTCTCTCTCTCTCTCTCTCTCTCTCTCTCTCTCTCTCTCTCTCTCTCTCTCTCTCTCTCTCGCATCTCCTTGATGTAGAGAGGCTAGGGTTTTTTTTCTAAAAAAAACAATTCGGAATATTAAACCCTAAAATAATACATCCTTATGTATTTATAGGGAGAGAAGAGTGGGCTGAACCCTAATCTGATTGGGCTTCCAAAACCCAGTCCGATTATTGGTTGTATTATTATTAAATTCGAATTATTGTTTAATTAATCAAGTCCCACTTAATTAATTCAATAATTCAATATAATAATAATAATTTATTTAAATTCGTAATTTAAATAAAGATCCATTTAAAACGTTCTATGTGTGTGACCCTTTAGGTTATTATTACGTTGGTAATAATTTTAATATCTAATAATAAAATTATAAACAATGAGCGACATCTAGTAATACATCATTGCTACCCAAGTAATAATAATTGGTGATCCAATTAAACCTTTCATGAATAATGTTCCATGTAATATAATCCTTTTAACCGTATATTATAGATTAAACTCGAGGCATGGTTTGTGTCATCCTCTTCGTCATTTAATCCTGGTTTACTTGATCAATGAGTAGACTATTAAACAAATCACTATTTGAGCATGGCCATGCATTTCATAGTCTCACCAGTACTCTAACAGGTAACTTTCTTATTATCAAAATGCAATAGCAACTTGGTTATTAGTTGATTTGATTCTTTTATTGATTACAGGGCAGAATGAAGACTAACCATGAACGGTTACCAGGAACATATCAGCTATAAGAAAGGAAATTGCTAGTTGCTAGAAGTTGCAACTCCTAAACTGCTCCTTAAACTCTTATGTTAGGATTTATGGGTGATAGCTATGAGACAACTTAACTAGTTATTTTAAATACTTAATTGTATTAAGTATGAACATACTGTCACAGCCAGAGTATGTTTTTGTAACTGTTTTTGTTTAGTACAAATAAGATTCTAGTGCATCTTGGTAGAAGTTCATTCACTTGTTCAAGCCTCAAGAAGTACTTAAGATGGACAACAAGAATAAAGATTACTGTCACAACATTGACAGTAAGGTTATAAGAAGACAACATGTTGCAATTCACGACAGTACATTCACTCTGACAGCAACATTGGCGGAAGCCCTCGGACAGCAACTTTACTATAACCTGACAGTAAGCTTGGAAATCCTGACAGCACCTTCTGCGGAGATTTCTTACTGTCACCAAAAGTGCATTATTATGACAGCAAGCTTAGCCATCAGGATACTGTCATGAAGGGATAACATTTGTATTGGGGAACAACCCAGTCAAACTTGTGACAGTTTGGATGTTCAAGAAACAGGCGTGTTGCAGCATCCCAACACTGCAACAGGTCTGCAAGACTACGACCGAAGCTTGAGAGATCACATGACAAAGCTCACCAATTCCAGAGTTTGACAAATCTACATCTACTGAATTGTGTTAGCTTAATATAGAATGTTTCTAAATTGCTTTGTTCTGTATTGATAAGTTGTTTGTATAGCAATTTAGGAAAGAATCACGGGTAGGCAATTTGTAAGAAGCTACCACATGAAAATGACAGCAGCTTCACAAGACCCGTGTTGATAGTGATAGGATCAGTCTACTTAGACTATCTCTCAATCCATTCTTTGTAAACTCTCGAGAAACTGAAGCTCAAGAAAACAAACATTTTCTTGAGGTTGTAGCAACCCATTGAAAAATAAATAAAACATTTATTTTGTGAGAAATACTCGTGTGTTTACTTGTGTTTGCATTCCATAAACTGATAAACTTTAATCTTAGCTTTTGTTGTTGAAACGTAGATTGGGATTTATTAGTATTGCATTCAACCCCCCCCCTTCTGCAATAGTCAAGGACCAACAACTGGTATCAGAGCAGACAAATTGTTCTACTAATCTGAGATCATGACAAGTATGCAGAAGTCAAGTAGCATAAAGATTCCAGCATTTGATAAGGAGAACTACAACGTGTGGAAAAGAAAAATCATGTTGTTTATCAAAGCTGCGAATCCTTTATACTTGGGTATCCTCCAAAATGGTCCCTTTGTTCCAAGAAAAGAAATTGAAGCCTCAACTGTGGATGGTGTTCTTGTTCCAACCTACTGGGTCAACAAATTACCTTCAGAGTTTCTGGAGCCAGAAAAAGAGAAGGTGGCCTTGGATGATTACTTGTAACTCATCTTATTGGATGCTCTCACTTTGGACAAAGCCATGTGTGGGAATGTCATTGGGTGCTCATCAGCCAAGGATATGTGAAATAAGATCGAGCTGCTATGTGAAGGAAGTGAAGAAGTGAAAGACAATCAAAGACAAATTCTTATCTCTCAGTATGAAGCTTTCATGGCAAAGTCAGGAGAAGACCTAACAACAATTTTTTAGAGGTTTAGCAAGCTGCTGACTGAGCTACAGATTCATGGCAAGTACTATGATATCAATGAGCTAAATGTTAAATTCTTACTCACACTTCCTGAGCATCTAGAGCACAGAATCACTGCCATAAGAGAAGGAAGAAATCTAAACAATGTTTCTCTTGAAACATTATATGGTGTGCTTAAGTCATATGAGCTTGAATTTTTCCAGAAAAGAGCTATACAAGCTGGTTCCAGAGGAAAGAAGGCTAATATGTCTGGTGCTCTTGTGGCTCATGTGCCAAGAATCACACAACCTATTGAAGGAATTCAAATCACCCAACCTACTCCAGTACCTACTCTTAAGATTGAAGAGGTTGTGGATGATGAGGAGAAAGTTGTTCTGCAGATAACTGATGTTGAAGATGAAGACTTCTACTCCTTAGAAGAAATGGAGAAGATGGATAATCCTACTATGGCTTACATGGCTAAGAAGTTCAAAAACATAAGATTCAAGAGAAATAAGTCATTTAAGCCTCAAGGTCAAACATCAAGGTTCAGCAGAGGGAATTCCTCCAAGGTTGAAGGTGGTGCCACAAGAGGTGGTTACAAAATAGGGATGGTGGACAGATACAAGTTTAGGTGTTACAACTGCAATGAGCTTGGTCACTTTGTTACTGAGTGCAGAAGACCAAAACAGAATCAAAGGATGGAAAAAGGGTCAAGTGGACACTTCAAGAAAGGACAAGGGAAAGCCTATGTGGCTGAGGGAAAATGTTGGGATGATTCTGATGATGAAGCGGAAGAGGAATATGTAAATCTAGCCCTCATGGCTAAGACTGATGAGGTCTCCTCTAGCTCTCCAAGTCAGGTACCTTCACTTGTCTTACTTGAAATGTCTAAAGAAGAATACAAACAAACTGTTGAGGAATTGAGTGCTGAAATGTTTAATGTTCATACTAGTTTAACTGTAGCAAATGAAGATATTGCTAGGTTAACTAAACTTAATGAAACACTCACTTCTGAGAATGACATGCTTTTGTTAAAGACCAGTCGATTAGAATCTCTAACATAGGAGAATGCCAAACTTAAAAATGAGTTAGAATGTGCTAAAAAAATTGAGAAGTTTCTAAGGAAAAAAATTAAGTGAAAATGAATTCAAAATTAAAGCCTATAGAAACTCATCCAAACAACTTCAGGATTATCATGAGAAACACATAGAGGATCAAAAAGTAGGGATAGGTTTTGAGTATGGTAAAAGACTTGGTAAGGAAACTGTAAGTCAGGATTGTTCAACTGATACTTCTGTCAAACCTCATGTCCTCAAGAAGATCAACAAACCAATTTTCAAACTTTCTGAACTTGAGTTTGATGAGGAAGCCATGCTCATCAAACAACAACTTGATGATGAGGATGAGTGCATTGACAGCACAATAGTTGGAGGAAAAGATACTGTCAAAATCCCCAAGACAGCAACTTTCCCAAACAATCTGACAGAATGTTCCAAAGATGCTGTCAGAAATGGCAAGACAGAAACTTCCAAAGATACTGTCAAGAGAGCTTCAAAGATAGTAACTTTCAGACCTACTGTTAAGACAAAAGGTGTGAAAGGTACTGTCAAGGAAAGCTCGACATCAACTTCAGAACATCCTGTTGACACAGTTACCTACAAGTCTAGAAACAGAAATGGTAAGTTAGGAAATGGCAATGCTAATGCTGGTAATGCTCCTAGAAAACTACGCAATAACTGTGGCTCTTCACATCACTTAACTCATGTTTGTAAGAAACCAAAAGAGGTCAAGGACAATGTGACCATGATAGATGGTAACTTACACAGGACCCCCATTATGCATAGATCTATGGTAGTTTGCAATAACATTGACTGTATGCTGTGTAAAATAACTGCCATGAGTACATTTTTCAATTTGCCTATTTCATCTACTGAACAATGTCTCTATATGCAAACTGTTGAGACTTCTGAGCCTACTGGAAACAGTAAGAAGGTAACATCCACTAAGAAGAAGACCAAGTCTAATTCTAAAGAAAAGTGGGTGAAGAAAGGAGTCCAACAGAAGATTCCTGATGTGATGATCAAAGTTGAAAATGTTGATTACTCTTGTGATACTGAAGTAACATGACCCAACAAGGATTGGGTACCATATGCCTCTTAAATACAATTTGTTTTGCAGGGCAAGAATAAGGAGCAGGTCATATGGATCATTGACAGTGGCTGCTCAAGACACATGACTGGTGATAAAGCCCTGCTATCACAATTTGTTGAGAAAGCTGGCCCAATCATAACCTTTGGAGACAACAGCAAGGGTTACACAGTGGGATATGGCTGTTTGGAAATTGGGAATGTTGTCATGAATGATATTGCATTTGTAGATGGATTGAAGCACAACCTGCTCAGTGTCAGCCAATTTAATGACAGGGGATTCAAGGTTGATTTTGACATGATGGTGTGCAACATCTATCACAAGAAGGATGGAAGCCTCTCTCTCAAAGAGGTAAGAAAAGGAAGCCTGTTTGTTGCTGACCTAAGCTCAACAAAGAAGGACAAGATTTACTGTTTCTACAGTAAAGCTACTGTTGGTGACAGTATGATTTGGCACAGGAAACTCTCTCACCTCAACTTTAAGCCAATGAATATGCTAATGAAGAAGGAACTAGTGAAAGGACTACCTCAACAGGAATTCTGTCAAGAAGGACTGTGTGAGGATTGTCAAATGGGAAAATTGAAGAAAGCTGTGCACAGGTCAAAGCAAGTCAACACCAACACAGAACCACTCAAACTAATTCACATGGATCTCTTTGGACCAGTCAATGTTCCATCATTAGCCAAGAAGAGATATGCATTAGTTATGGTGGATGATTATTCTAGGTATACTTGGGTGAAGTATCTAGAGTCAAAAGATGAAGCTGCTCAAGTTATCATTGATCACTTAAGAGTTCTTGACAGAGCTCCAAATGCCAAGGTTCAAATTCTGAGAAGTGACAATGACACTGAGTTCAGAAATGCCACCCTTGGTAATTTCTGCAAGGATGAAGGAATTATACAACAATTTTCTGCTGCAAGGACACCACAGCAGAATGGAGTTGTAGAAAGGAAAAACATGACTCTCATTGAAGCTGCCAGAACTATGCTTCATGACGCAAAGCTACCTACATACTTCTGGGCAAAAGCTATCAACACAGCCTGTTATACACAGAACAGAACCCTGATCAACAAGACTCATGGGAACACTCCTTACTATCTGCTCAATGAAAAGAAACCTACTGTCAAGTATTTTCATGTGTTTGGAAGCAAATGTTTCATGATGAAAGACAACCATGAAAAGAAAGGGAAATTTGACACCAAAGCCTATGAAGGTATTTTCATGGGGTATGCTCTAGAAATGACTGCCTACAGAGTCTATCTTTTGGAACACAGGATCATAGATGAAAGTGTGAATGTCACATTTGGTGAAACCAAGTTTCCTGGACTGCATGAAGAAGGTCAAATGCAGATTCTTAGATTTGAGAATCAAGGATACTTGGAGGAAGAAGAATTTGTTGATGAAGAACCCACATTCACTCAAACTGTTGAAACTGAAAAAGATGCTGTCATTGAAAATGATGTCAATCAAACTCCAGCTCAGTGACAAACAATTTCAGGAAATATTCAAAATGATGGTGACTCTGGAGACATTGAAGAAAATGGTGGAGATAATTGCCCTGGTGAAGACTCAGTCCCTCAAACTGAGGCTATTGTTTCAGATCAAACAAGAAGCTTGCCCAGAACCACAAGGTGGAACAAGGATCACACAAATGACCTAATTATTGGAGATCCTTCTTTTGGGGTGAGAACCAGGAATAATGTTTCTGCTGACATCATGTTTTCCTGTTTTCTGTCTCAAATAGAGCCAAAAGCAATTGATGAAGCATTGTTAGATTCTGATTGGGTGATTGCTATGCAAGAGGAACTCAACCAGTTTGAAAGGAACAATGTGTGGAAGTTGGTTCCAAGACCAAAAGGAAAATCGGTTATTGAGACAAAGTGGGTTTTCAGAAACAAACTAGATGAAAATGGAAATGTGACTAGAAACAAGGCAAGGCTAGTAGCTAAAGGTTACTATCAACAGGAAGGAATAGATTATGATGAGACATTTGCACCTGTTGCTAGACTTGAAGCTATCAGGATTTTTCTAGCCTTTGTTGCACACTGTAACTTCAAGGTGTTCCAAATGGATGTCAAAAGTGCTTTTCTAAATGGAGAGTTGGAGGAAGAAGTGTATGTTGAACAGCCACCTGGTTTTGAAGATGCTGAAATGTATGATTTTGTGTACAAGCTGTTCAAGGCACTTTATGGTTTGAAACAAGCTCCAAGAGCCTGGTATGATACCCTCTCAGCCTTTCGATTGGAAAACCAGTTTACAAGAGGTGTAGTAGATAAGACTTTATTCTACAAGCATCATGGCAAAGATATCATTCTGGTTCAAATTTATGTTGATGATATCATCTTTGGTTCATCAAATGAGAAGCTGTGTGAGAAGTTTTCATCTCTAATGAGAAATAAATATGAGATGAGCATGATGGGAGAACTATCATTCTTCCTTGGGTTACAAGTTCTTCAGAAAGATGATGGTATCTTCATTTGTCAAGCAAAGTATGTCAAAGAACTTCTCAAGAAGTTCAATCTAGAAGATTTATCACCTGCCAAGACTCCCATCTCTACTTCAACTAGCTTGGATCTAGACTCCAAAGGGAAGAAAGTGGACTCTAGTACTTACAGAGGCATGGTTGGATCCCTTCTCTACCTAACTGCTAGCAGACCTGATATAATGTTTGCTACATGTCTCTGTGAAAGGTTTCAGGCTGATCCAAAGGAGTCACACTTAGTAGCTATCAAGAGAATTTTTAGATATCTAAAGGGCACCCCTAATTTAGGCCTTTGGTATCCTAAAAATACTGGATTTGAGCTAGTGGGGTATTCTGATTCAGACTATGCTCGGTGTAGAATTGACAGAAAGAGTACTACAGGAAGCTGTCAGTTTCTTGGTGGAAGATTGGTGTCCTGGTTTAGTAAGAAGCAACATTCAGTTTCCACATCTACTGCAGAAGCTGAATACATTACTGCTGGAAGTTGCTGTGCACAAATTCTGTGGATGAAGAATCAACTGTTGGATTATGGCCTAGTGTTAAATAATATCCCTATCTACTGTGACAACACTAGTGCCATAGCCATCTCAGACAATCCTGTTCAACACTCTAGAACAAAGCACATTGATATCAAACATCATTTCATAAGAGAGCATGTTGAAAGAGGAACTGTGAAGTTGATCTATGTGCCTACAGAAAAGCAACTTGCAGACATCTTTACAAAACCACTGGATGAATCAACCTTTAACAAGTTGGTAAGTGAATTGGGAATGCTGAATCTGGTATGTTAATTTACTAGTTTTTCCATTCTAGTTTCTAAAATGAAGCTTGTGACAGTAACCCTAACAAGTTGCTGTCATGAGAAAGTTACTGTCTACTTACGTCTTTATCCGTTTTTGACAGCACGTTTACTTTGACTTTGTTAAATTGAATTTTGTGCTAGTCTTTTATCTGAGAGTTAGATTCTGTATGACATTAACTTGCATGGTTTTTATTGTTGAAATTGGTCAAGGAATTTCCTTGATTGGTCAGTTTTTCTTTGATTGTTGGATTAGTGATAGACATCACTTAATTACAATCTGTGGTAGTTGTATGGGTATTCTAAAATGTTGACCATTTACCTTCCCTTTACCTAGTATGCTTATAAAATGAACCTTAGGCCATATTAGTGACTCATTCATAAAAGGTAAAATGGAAAACAAAGTAGGAATCGAATACAGGCCAAAGGCAAGCTGTGATTCTCCCTACAGAGAAGAAGTTGAAGAGTTATTTGATGAATTGTTAGACGCCCTCGATGAAGAGGAAGAAAAAGAACTTGCTGCTAAGGCCATTGAGGAGGCTAAGTTGCAAGAAGAGGAGAAGGAGTTTCAAGCACTCCTCAAGGAAGTAGGAACCTCAGAAGAGGAAGTTAGGGCAGAATTTCTAGAATTGGTTAAGAAAGACTGTAATGAATAGTTAATCTTACCAAGTGTAGTAATTTAACCCTCTTCAATTAATAAAATTTATCATTTTCCTTCTGTAGTTTCTTATTGCTTGCTATATGTGTTGCTAATTGCTTAAATGGTTGAATTTGTTATGAATGAATAATGAATCAGTAATAATATTGCATATGTTTAACTGGTGTCTCTTCAGTTAAGTTCTTTATCATAACAGTTTCAACACAAAGTCTCGACAGTTGTTGTTTTCCTGCAAAGGTTGCTGTCTTCAAGAAAAGTAGTTGTCACAGTTAATTGACAGTAAGCTTCTCGACAGCAGTAAACAACTTTATGTCACGATTTGTAAAAGATACTGTCATATGAGAACTTAACGATGACAGTAAGTTTTGCGCGAAATGTTTCTATCACGAAAAACATGCTGTCATCACACCAAAGTTACTAACACGGTTGTTTTGAGCGCACAAGTTACTGTCAAAGTAGTGGACCGTTAATTTTGGACACTCATCCTCCACTAGGAGAGAGAAATCCGCTAGTAACCCACGTGACTGTTAATTGGGTTAAGACACGATTTCACTTTGTCAGTTAAAAACGCTTGAACTTCCCTCTAAATTCATCAAACATACAACTGTTCTCAAAAAGCAAACACAACACTCTCCTTTCTCTTCTCTCCAAGCAATTCATCTTCTACCTTTTTTCTTCTCTCAACAAGCAAAAATGGCCCCCAAACAATCAATTTCATAAACAAACCTTGCTGGCATTTACTCTCCTAGTGATGCTAGTGATGATTTCAAAGGGCTTGTTTCTTTCATGAATAAGTCCTATCTTGGGTATGCAATTACCTCAACTCATGTTCTTGACCTAGACAGGATTGAAAATTTCTGGGAGACAGCTGTTGCTCAAGAAGATGGTGACATCTCATCCATTCAGTTCAAAATCAAGGAGCACAGTTACACTCTCAATGTTCAGGGCATCAATGCAGCTTTGGGAATTGTGCTGGAACCAGGAAAGACCTATACCGAGCTTGCTAGTGATGAGACCCTCAAGAAGCTCTTCCTGAAAATTGGGTATTCTGGACCCATTCTTGAAGAGGGAACAACAAAATGGTACCCCTCTGGTGAAATGGACAGGAAGTATCTCCGCAAGGAGTGGAACATGGTGTTTGATGCAATGGTGAAAGTGTTCTCTACCAAGACCACAGGCTGGAATGGAATTCCCACCTACATCAAGAAGCTCACTCACTCTCTTGTTCATGGGTACAAAGTGGATGTTGGAAAGCTGTTCATGGCACACCTCAAGACTGCCATAGGTAAGAAGGTAAATATCTATCCTCGATTTCTAATGTTGTGCCTTAATTCTTTATGTGATTTTGATGAGAATGCCCCTCGTTTAGAGGTATGCCCTGTACTAAAAAGAAACACACACACAACTCTCACTTCACAGAATTTAAATGCACATATTCCACTATGTTTCACCAAACACATGGTTGATCAAGTGCCTAACCTTGATTTTCAATTACCTTTTGGTTTTGACACCTTCACTGTTGAGAATGAAGCTGGATTAGACCCCAATTCAGCTAACCCTCATTCTACCCCATACACTCAGCCTAGGTTCTCTAGACTTCCCAAAGTACAGAGACAAGCCTTACAAGAATCCAGAAAAAGACCCCTAGAGACTGGTGTTGGTGGTAGTGTTGAGAGTCAAGAGGGAGTTCCTGCACCTAGTGCAACAAATAAGGAAGGTAGTCAAGCAGAACCTACAGTGGTTCCTCCTGAGCCTAAGAAGAAGAGAGCTAAGAGGACCAAAACCACTGTCAACCACCCTGCAGTCTCCCAAAAGACTGTAGAGGCAACCAGGGAAATAAACTCATCCCTAGATGTTCCTTCTCAACAAGGGACATCTATTGAAATTGGTCTGTCTCCCAAGGCATCCTGTACAGAGTCTGCACAACCTCATGTTCCAACTCATGAAGAACCTCCACTTGCAGAAACACACATGGAGTCAGGACACAGTGAGGATTTCACTTCCCCCATTGATGCTTCACAAGTTCCATCTGTGGAGCAGCCATCACTCTCTTCTCCACTTTCACCTTCTTCCTTCCCTACTCATTCATTTGTTTCTTCTCCACAACCTAGAGAGAGGGACAGTCCCAACCCTTCAGGTTTTGATCATCCATCTCCAATCATGGATGAGCCCCCATCAAGTGGTCCACAAGAACCCATCTCTCAAAGTGAAATGGACACCACTCCTTCAAACAATGAGAAAAAGCAAGGTACATCTCTGCTAGAAAGTGAAACAACTAGTACCTTGTTCAATCTCCAACGAGCATCTTACCTCAGGGAAGATGATGTCACAGGTGACCCTGCTGTCAAGGACTCAGCTGACATTGCTGTCACAACCAAACATGCTGTCCAATATGCAGTGGAACCTACTGTCAATATTCCAACTGACAGTAACATTCTTGACAAAGTTCCTGTCACCTCTTCTCAGCCTGCTTTTGATGATGTAATTGTTGAAGATGTCTCTGTTCTTAAAGGTACATTCTAAACCATCTGTTTCATTGCATGTAAGTACTGCTCATACCCACGCATCTAGCATGAGTGAGGGTGTGCAAAAGAAAAGAGAGATAAAAGAAAAGAGAGGTGAGCATAAAAATGAGAGGCAGCCAAATGAGCTGGCAAAAGGTGAGGGACTTGAGCATGTCCAGAGAGAATTTAAGGGAGCCCCACACTTACAGGCACTAGGCCATGAGAGTTCTTTTTTGAGGAGTGATGAGATCACTCAGAAAAACTATGAGAGTGTGAGAACCCCCACAGCCTCCAAGCCCCAATCTTTTCCTTCACCCCCAAGAAGGTTAAGAACAGGTGGCCCCTCTATTGCACTCAGGTTGGAAGCTCTAGAGAACATGTGTCTCTCCATAGAATCCAAGATTGATAGCCTGTCTATTATGGTGGCCTCTGGCTTCTCCAGTCTTCAGGAAACCATTCAGGTTCTTACTGCTAGTCTTGATGCTGCCAACTTACCTAAGGGGGAGAAAAGGGCAAGATCAGAATCTCAAAGGGCAGAATCAGGAAGGGAGCAATCAGAATCAGTAGGTGTCCCTAAGCAGGATGTTGCTCAGGGGAACATATCTCAAAGGAGGTTTCAAGGAGTGAGGGGGATCATGCAGCTAAAAAGAAAACAGTACCTGCAAAAAGAAAAAGGGGAGCAAAAGGAGGTTCAGGAACTAAGGGGGAGCAAGATCAAGAAGCAGAAAATCTCTTTGAATATGAGATGGCTGGAGAAACAGTTCTTATGTCTAAAGAAGCCCTGGAAGCAATGCAAGGGAATGTTCCTTCCAAGAGACTAGTACTACCTCATGTATCAATAAGAGAGCCAACTCCAATGCCAAAGGAGAGTGCTCTTGAAAAGCAATGGAGAGAAAAAGAGGAGCATAATAGGCTGGGAAAAGGGAAAGACAAAATGCCTAAATACATCTT
The DNA here is from genome assembly GCA_030848705.1 of Heracleum sosnowskyi. Lineage (NCBI taxonomy): Eukaryota > Viridiplantae > Streptophyta > Magnoliopsida > Apiales > Apiaceae > Heracleum > Heracleum sosnowskyi. The sequence goes on from CM061238.1 coordinate 38,363,508, forward strand.
GTCAGGCAACACATGGAGTGAAGGAACAGAGTTCAGCCAGGAAGATGCCAATGTTTTAATGGTTGACTACAGGGAAAACACTTTGAAAAATCATGATGAGGACTTCTACAAGATAGTTGATGAAGCTATGAAGGAGCCTAGCAGAAGGTTGAATAACTGCTCAACCTTGCTTAAAGAGAAAATCACCAGTGTATGTGTAAAGATCAATGAAGAAAGGAGGTGGGCTATTGATGTGTACTTAAACACTGGGATATCTTCATTCATCACCATGTAGCTATTGCAGAGCCTTCCAGCAAAGGTGCTAACAGTGATGAAGAACAAAATCAAGGCAAACCATACATCCTTCAATGAGATCTTACATCTGCAAATGCTGAATTTAATTTCAGAGAAACTTCCAGAAGTCTACACCAACCCATTTTGTGTCTACTATGAAAGTACCACTAAAAGTGGTTGCATGAGATGTGCATACATGAGTCTAGGAGGCACTTCAATAATGGAGTCAAGGGCAATATTGAAGGTGTTAAACATGATTCTCAACTCTAAAGCCAACAAGGAAAGAGTTCTTGCTGTCAAGGCAATCTATGACTTGCTGGTGAAAAGAGACAAGGAACTGAGCTCCACTATAAAGAAGATGATCTCTAAAGCAAACTCCAACAGAGCTGAACAAGGAGAAAGCTGTCCCTATGATGTTCCTCATGGTGATGATGATGTGTTGGATGGTAGTGGAGGAACTGGAGAAGCAGGAAATGCTAGTGGAAGTACTTCTGGGAATGTTGGATCTAAATCCCAGGAGGAAAATAAAGAAGAAGCTCCTGTGCAAGAAAAGAAAGATGCTAGAGTTACAGAAGAAGAGGAGTCTGTATTGATTGAAGCTTTGGAGGCAAATATCTTAAGATGTGCTATGGACAGTATTAATGCTGAAAAAGATACTATCATCAAAGAAGTTATCACAGAAGACACTGTCCTCAAGGAAGCTGTCATGAAAGAAGCTGTCACAGAAGACATTGTCAAGGAAGATACTGTCATAGAGGACACTGTCAACAAAGATGCTGTCAAGGATGGAATCAAACCTACTGTCAAGCCAAAGAGGACAAAATCCCTAGCCAAGGCTTGGTTCTCTAGACAGGAATCAGGAAAAAGAAGCTCTCTGGATCTTTTGGAAAAAGAAGCTGAACAAATCAGGAATGTTGAGGTAAAGTTGGATAACAACAAAGAAGCAACTGAATATATTCTTTGGTTTGATGCATCAAGATCTGTGATAGTTAAAAAGGATTTTGCCATGGAGATGGTATCACATGATGTATCAAAAACTCTTGAATACAGTAGGAGAACAGAAACAAGGAGAATTGAATACTTCTACTTGGTAAGGATGGTCAATCTAATGCAATATTATGACAATGTTCCTGAAAAAGTCATGAACCATGTCTTGGCATACAAAGCTGTGAGAGGTGAAGAATTCTATCAGAAATTTGGGGAATGGTCACTGTTTGATGATGCTGACATTGCTCAGTTACTTGAATATTCTGATGAAGAAATAGCTGAGTATGAAGATGATCTTCCTGAAGAAGAGGTGCAAACCCAACCAAGTCAAGAAGAATCCTCAAATCCTACAAGAAGAGAAACCACTGAAGATATGGAAGATGCATTTTTGAATAAAAGCAGAGAAGCCAATAAAGTGGAGAGTGAAGGACCCAATTACCAATCTTGTATGCTTGAGAATCCTCTGAGAATCAAGTTCATATGGGAAGAAATTCCAGTGAGAAGCTTTCATAAACTCAAAACCAGTGCCCTGCAAGACTTACTTTACCTGGTGATTGGATCAATTCACCCATTGGAACAACAATGCTCTACTGAGATTGAGGGCATTCTTCAAAGGAGAAAGGGTGAAGACTCAAAGCTAGATAAGTCAAGGAGAAAAACCCTACATGCATATCCTGGAAGTAGATTCAAAGTCTTTGAAGGCACACTGAAGTTCAGAACTCATGCATTTGGTAAAGACTTATGGTTGGATCTTCAGGATGCAAGAGTATGCCTCTCCAAGACAGTCCAAAAGCACCTTGATGAAATTGAAGATGAGGCTATCACTCCTGATGAAAAAGCACCGGTGGAAGAACTCAGAGAGGTTCTTAAGGAAGCTCTCAACAGAGAGGATGAAGCAAGACAGAAAAGGAATTCTGAAGCTAAGTAAAAATCCTTTGTCAATTCTGATCTTGATAGTTAAGTTGTCAGCATGTATTAATTGTAAATTTGTTGTTATTGTCAATAAAAACAAATTAGGGGAATTTTTAGGATTTATGGGTGATAGCTATGAGACAAATTAACTAGTAATTTTAAATACTTAATTTTATTAAGTATGAACATACTGTCACAGCCAGAGTATGTCTTTGTAACTGTTTTTGTTTAGTACAAATAAGATTCTAGTGCATCTTGGTAGAAGTTCATTCACTTGTTCAAGCCTCAAGAAGTACTTAAGATGGACAACAAGAATAAAGACTACTGTCACAGCATTGACAGTAAGGTTACAAGAAGACAGCATGTTGCAAGTCACGACAGTACATTCACTCTGACAACAACATTGGCGGAAGCCCTCGGACAACAACTTTACTGTAACCTGACAGCAAGCTTGGAAATCCGGACAGCACCTTCTGCGGAGATTTCTTACTATCACCAAAAGCGCATTATTGTGACAGCAAGCTTAGCCATCAGGATACTGTCAGGAAGGGATAACATTTGTATTGGGGAACAACCCAGTCAAACTTGTGACAGTTTGGATGTTCAAGAAACAGGCGTGTTGCAGCATTCCAACACTGCAACAGGTCTGCAAGACTACGACCGAAGCTTGAGAGATCACATGACAAAGCTCACCAATTCCAGAGTATGACAAATCTACATCTACTGAATTGTGTTAGCTTAATATAGAATATTTCGAGATCGCTTTGTTCTGTATTGATAAGCTGTTTGTATAGCAATTTAGGAAAGAATCACGGGTAGGCAATTTGTAAGAAGCTGCCACATGAAAATGACAACAGCTTCACAAGACCCGTGTTGATAGTGATAGGATCAGTCTACTTAGACTATCTCTCAATCCATTCTTTGTAAACTCTCGAGAAACTGAAGTTCAAGAAAACAAACATTTTCTTGAGGTTGTAGCAACCCATTGCAAAATAAATAAAACATTTATTTTGTGAGAAATACTCGTGTGTTTACTTGTGTTTGCATTCCATAAACTGATAAACTTTAATCTTAGCTTTTGTTGTTGAAACGTAGATTGGGATTTATCAGTATTGCATTCAACCCCCCCCCCCTTCTGCAATAGTCAAGGACCAACATCTTAGATTGAAATTTTTTAGTTTTTGTTATAAATTATTAAATTAGCTACTTTTTTACTTTGTACTCATCTCTGGCATTGGCGAACACTTTGACCCTCTAAATGGATAGGCTTACTTCAAGAACCATTTTGGGAGGTTCAACAACGGCCACTTGATTATAGACTTCTTAAGTAAGTAATTTCAAGAGTTTAGTACCTTCAAATATGCGTCTTTTTTTGTTAATTTGATGGTATCATATAGTGCTACAAATTCCCAGGTCTAGATATTTTCATTTCAAACTTTAAAGTTTATACACATTAGAGCGCATTCATTTGATAGACCTTGTCATCTACTCTGCACGTCTTGCTAACTAAATGGCCTATAGTTTGAGTTTCTTTTTTAAATAACTTAGCAGTTATCACTAGTATGTTCAGGAGTAAACTTTGATGGTGAATTCACTAAATAGGTCTGGTCTTGGTCCAGGCTCTAGGCTCCAGGGGAATGATATTGCTCGTAGTTGTCGCTTGTGTACATGACAAGGATATTTTCTGCACCCACGTATCACTTCCACATTAATATTAATGCTTAAAAATCCAACACTTTATGCTTTGGTTTAGTTCATTAAATTATTTAATACTTATTATACACTCACTAATCATGATTATATGGTTTGCACAATTTATTGCAGATGCGAGATCTTAACTGGAGGAGTACTTAAGTAAAGTTGCTAGCTCAGAAGTTTTAAGTTTCAGATTGCACACAATACTTTTCATTGTTTTTAGTTTGCCGCTAGTATTAGTCAGTAATTTTTTTTAAATGTTTGATGCTTGGAGGCTCACCATGTCGTAATCATTGATAGGTACTTGTTAGCATTGCAAAAGTTTCTAACAGTCGCATGTTCTGCATTTCTATGGCTAATTAACAATAAATCAATAAGCATGCGACTAGAAATATTAAAGTTGTAATTTTTAATTTTTTTCAAATTTAAGTGGGAAGGATCTTCCAATCCATATATTTTTTAAATTTTATTGCATTAAATTTTTTATGTAAAAAAGTTTAAATTAATTTGTTCGTGAACACAAGCTCGCGAAACATGTTCGTGAGAGGTCGTGAACATGTTCGCGAATAACTTTTTTTTTAAATGAGTCGATACACAAACAAAAAATTTAACTCGATAAAAGTTCGAGTTAGGGTTCGAGTTCGAAAATTTTTTAACGAGTCGAAACACAAACAAAGAAGAGTTCGTCTCGATTCGGCTCACTTACAACCCTAATCATCTCTTTCTCCTCTACAATACAATATCAAATTTGACTATCAAATATTTATAAAATTTTAAAAGAATTATTTTAGAGATTTGTGCTCGATGAGGGGGGGGGGGGGGAGAGATGCGTGTAGACCATGATTTAGGTATATTGTAAATGTACAGTAGTCAGCATCACCAAAGTAATATTATGAATCTTATATACATGTGTTAGTTTATATTTTTCAAAATATAACAAATTTGAAAATTAAAACTTTGATGGTCGAAATTGACATCATATTGTAGAGGAGATTAGGATGATCTTGTTGTAATTTAAAAGAAGAGATTTCGTTAAAAAAATGAATGAGATATTCAAGTTTCAAGTTTTAAAAATCTTCATCAATGGTGGACAACAGCTTGAGGAAGAAGACAACTGTTAAAAGACGCTTTTGCCCTTATATTGACTATCGGAGTTAAACTTATTTGACGGACATACACACATTGTAAAAAAAAAGGTAAACTTCAGTATAACAAGTGATAGTTTTTGAAGTGGAGTATTGCAAGTGGTCTGACAGCCTAACTACAGGTACACAAAGTGCACTTTACTCTGAATAGAATTAAAACATGTTGCTTTTATGATGGTTATGTAACATTATTTCACTATACTTACTAGATTTGAAAACTCTATTAACAAGGGGTCTGCACTAGAGATCAAGTTAGCTACTCAAGTCATAGGTTTCTACTTCTTCTAATTTGTTACTCTGTTTTGCATAGATTCACACACTTTTACGCAAAATTTGGAGTTTTAACATTGTAATATGCAGGATTACTTGCGTTAACTGTTGGACCCCGAGATTGTGCTAATGAGATATACGATGAATCACTTCGCATACTACCCCAGGCTCTTATAACCAAATCTCAACCTATACCAGTAATTTCCTCTTTTGCTATTTATGTCTGCATTATATTTTTTTATACTCTTAATGATTGACTTATTTCGTTTGGTATAGATTTTGGAGTGCTTGGCTATTGTGACTTTTGTCAGAGACAATGATTTTGATGAAACCGAAAGATCGATGAAAATCATATGGGAGTATCTGAATAAGGTCAGCGAGGATAAATTCTGGAGTGAGAGAGATGAAACATTATACATACAAGTAATGAAAGATGCAGGAATGAAGAATGTTCAAAGTGGAGCCAATGCTACATCGGATGTATTAGAGTTATCTAGCGCACTGGTTTCTTTTTTGTATAATTGAATGTTGTACACCTGCTAGTTTCTGAATATGGTATATGTATCTTAATCGATTTTAATATCATTTAGGATCACAAATGTCGTCAGACCTCCTTGAACGTCTGTGGTAATATTTTTACACTCGGGACATGGTCTGAACAGAAAAAGGTAACTCGTACAGTTGTAATTTTGGTTTTGTCTTCATCTTTTTGTTAGCTAAATAGTAAAATCCGACATATAGATGAGCTATCTGGAGCGTTTCCTAGGAGATGGATTCAAGAAGCACATTGTGGTTGGTACTAGAATTCTGATTCAACGTTTCTTATTATATTTTTTCTATTTACAAAAACTGCTGAATGTTACTGTCGTGTTTAATATTGTTCAAACATGATAACGATTTTCTTCGGAATGCATTCAAATGCACTATGGAAGAATATGCAGGTCCAATTTTGTACGTGCCTGAAGAAAAAGAGATTTCTTATTTTAGCTTTTAGTTGTCATGGCTTCTGTTCTGTTTCACAAAAACTACTATATTAGTTTAATGATGTTACATTTTAGGTCACTATAAATTGCAGGAGGTAGAGATATTAAAAATATTGAGGTATGAATAATGTCCGAAGTATCAATATGTGTTGTTTTATTTGACATGAAGTTTTGATTCTTGTGTCATGAACTGTCAATATCTTCATGTAATACAACAATCTTCTTGCAGAGGCAAACTGGTCATTCGCGTAATTCTATTATGAGCAAAGGAAAGACTCAGCATAGGAAGAAGCTTCGCATGATATCACAGGTTTCTTCTTTGTGCCTGATAACTCTAAATTTTACACCATTGTTGTGAGAGAAATTTGGTACAACACAATTGAGAGAATCTCGCTGGAATATTCGCAGAACGTGTCCTTGGTTATTGGACAGAGCTGTAGGTTTCAGCTTGAAACCTGAAGCCCGCAGTAGGTGTAGAATAATAGAAGTATGTCTCCGGGGGCTGAGTTGACAAAACCACCGGTTGAAGTGGGCGGCGTAAGTCCTACACGACCAGTCAATTCACCGGAATATGTATCACAAAGAATACACGAGCCTTTTGCGTGTAAAGAGTGAAAATCCGAATCTCTTAGTCAAGTGCCTACATATCCTATTTATAGGAATCAAGCCCCATGTAGTTTTATTAGGTTTATACTTCTTCTATCCTGTGAATTCGGCCACTCTAAGATAATCCATCTTAGGGTTTTAACCGAATTAAACACCTATAGCCAAGATTTCCAGTGTCCTAGTCCACATCCATCACTAAGTCACGTGAATCCTCATGCCCGTAATGTATATCCGAAATAATCAATACAAGCCCTATATTGATTGTACTTGCTCCATCCAACACGTATTTATTATGATCAGGACTCCTTTCCTAAGAATAATTATGTACTTTTAAACAATAGGAAATAGAGTCCTTATCCAACTTGCATTCTGCCTTCCGGGGATCCTGACTACTCGGCACCTGAGAGCAGTCCTAAGGTTCGGACCACCTAAACCTCAGTACCTTTCACATGAACCTCGATACCTTGAACCTGCCTTGGTACCTTGGACCTATCTTGGTACCCTGAATCTAAACCATGGTGACCTAAACCTATACCTCGGTACCTCCAATCCTAGCACAATACATCACTACTGGACTTGTAACAGATACGGGCCTTAAATTGAGCCCATGTGAGATTTTGGGCACAACAACTACCCCCCGGTTCCTTGCGGTATTGAATACAAGAGGAACCAAAACCTTTCACTCACAAGCTCTTAATCACATAAATCCGAAAAATAAACCAAGCTTCACATACTTTGAACCTCTAAGCTTACGCGAGGAAACTCCATGTAAGTAACAAGAGATTCAAATAACGACAGCATTCGTTTTGCTCTTTGATAAACAACCTTTAACCTTATATCCAGCTATAGGTATGCAGCTGAACATCATTTACCCGAATAATCCTCCATTATTTTCCCGAAAATTAATCATGTGTTTTAATTTAGTCCCAATAAAAAATCTCTACCTATTTACACATTATCCCTTCAACTAGAATTCAAATTTCAAATTAACATGCAACAAACTTCTTGTATTCTTCCTAGAAAATTGAACCATGCACCTGCATTTATCCTTCCCATTTTTCCAAATTCCCTTTTGATTTTTTTTAACCAATCAGATGGTGCCACATGGCGTGCCTGTTCCTATTCACGCGTGCGTTTAAATACATGCCCTTCCATTCTTTCTTTTCTTTTCCAATACAAACTTCACACTCTCCACTTTCTCTCCGGCGAAAATGCTTTAGGACGGCTCAGGGTTCCGGTGATACTCCAACCTCCAACGATCCTCCGCCTGCAACCCTTCATAAGGTACAAATCTATCCCTCTCCATCACTTTTAATCCTTATTTGATGTTGCATGCCGTCCTTTTATGTGTTTACTTCATATGTAGACTTACACACATATAGACATACACACACCTGTATGTACACACACGCCAACACTTACATCCGTCGTCTTTTTAATTCGTAAATCATGTTGCCATGCATATATTCTTGGATCTGTAACTATACAATTTTGCCCATTGCCTTCTTCATGTTTTTGAATAAAATTAAAACCCTCAAAACTGGTGTCCTTTCATTTCCATAAATCACACATAGTGTTCCGTCCATTCGCCTTCCCAAAGGCTATTGTCTGCATGTCTCATAATTCCCGTGCATTGCTTGTTTTTGTATAATTCAATGCATGTATGTCGCTGCTTAGACAGATTCAACCCATTGAGCCGACAACCAAAACCCTTTTTCCTCAGCTATAGGTTTAGATCTAAGCGCAACTAACCTCTTATACATATAAGGACCTCTATACACCTGTATCGACCCTTCAGGTGTAGAGATAACTTTGAAGCTAGTATCCCGAGAACTTATTATTACCTTGGTCACCACTGTTTGTCATAAAATCCCAGTGACAATTCACAAAGGCGCACAATTGCACACCCCTGTAAGCTTCACAGTTTACTCGTCCTTTTGCTTGCCTGATTGAGGAGAAACTTGTTGGTTGTTAACTTATCCTGCTCCATCTTTTGCAGATGTCAGGGAATTCAGCCCCCGTAAGCTCTCAACAGTCGACAACCCACGAGGTTCAGACTCCTATTGACCTTCCAGACTCCGACTCCCTATCTGCCAAAACTCTTTCACCAAATCCACTAGCTATCAAACCAGTCAGCACTAGAACTCGCTCAAAGGTTAAGGTACTAGTTCCTGAACAAGCCATTATATCAGTTCGAACAAATCTTTTTCCCCATAAGATCAGAGATTCTCAACCAGTAGCCATCCGTCAAACATCTTCTGACATATTCGACCCATTGAGCCGACAACCAAAACCCTTTTTCCTCAGCTATAGGTTTAGATCTAAGCGCAACTAACCTTTTATACAGATAAGGACCTCTAGACACCTGTATCGACCCTTCAGGTGTAGAGATAACTTTGAAGCTAGTATCCCGAGAACTTATTATTACCTTGGTCACCATCTGTTTGTCATAAAATCCCAGTGACAATTCACAAAGGCGCACAATTGCACACCCTGTAAGCTTCATAGTTTACTCGTCCTTTTGCTTGCCTGATTGAGGAGAAACTTATTGGCTGTTAACTTATCCTGCTCCATCTTTTGCAGATGTCAGGGAATTCAGCCCCCGCAAGCTCTCAACAGTCGACAACCCACGAGGTTCATACTCTTATTGACCTCCCAGATTCCGACTCCCTATCTGCCAGAACTCTTTCATCAAATCCACTAGCTATCAAACCAATCAGCACTAGAACTCGCTCAAAGGTTAAGGTACTAGTTCCTGAACAAGCCATTATATCAGTTCGAACAAATCTTTTTTCCCATAAGATCAGAGATTCTCAACCAGTAGCCATCCGTCAAACATCTTCTGACAATTATCCAATCCCTGAAACCGAAAGATTACCTTACTCCAAATACCATTCTTTCAACGAAGAAGCTTCATCTGTCAACACAAGAACCACTATCCATCCTGAAACCAACTCTGAGGTGGAGGTGGAAACCTCAATGGAAGGTGAAGCCCCCTCTGAATCTCAAGGTGTTATCCCAGCCTGCGAGGAGCTTGATACCTCGATGAATGCCAATAGATTGAAAGTTCTTCTTCAGAAACATCGACCCAGCTGCCGTCTAGTGATACCTTCCCCCGGGGAGAGGTGTCATCATTTTGACAACTTTGAACATGATCAAGCCATACCCTCAGCTGTGTTTTCTGCCACATTTTTTAGAATGGGTTTGTCCATCCCTTTGCATCCTTTCATCAACGATATCATTACCTACTATGACATTGCTCCCCTACAAATGACCCTGAACGTCTACCGAATGGCCATGTGTATGTACATCCTTTATGATCAGCAATTTGAAAAGAAGATGTCTACCCGTGAGCCGGGTTTCTTTTACCAGCTCAAACAAACGGGAAAGAATTCTGGTTTCTTTTACTTGTCCGCTTGGAATGTCCATGGTGGACAATGCATTAAAGGCAATAGAAAAGGAATGACTGATTGGCTGCCTCAATTCCTTTATTGTTATGACTGCCCCTAACTTACACCTAATTCTCATATAGAGATTCCGAGTAAGACAGCTCTCAAGGGTCATTCCCTGGAAAGAGCCCAAGAGGCCTTGAGGCTGTCAGCAGGGCTAGGAGATGGTGCTAGCCTGCTGACAGATCAAAACCTTAAGAGATGTGGCTTCTTGCCCAATGAAAAATCCATGAACCTGATTCCAACAGAGGACTCTGAAGCTGGAGCCTCAAACAAAATAGGTTCCCTACCATGTCCTTATGCTTTACTTTATCTTATGTGCATTCACGACATACTATCATCTCATTCACATATTTAACTTGCTTATACTTTAACCTTTGATCTTCCTTTCAGATATGGCTTCTGGTGTGCCATCTTTTGTCAACAAGTCCGCAAGCTATGATGATCTTTTTGGAGACGAAGAGAAAGATCTTGTTCCTATCGATGCTACTCCCATATCTAGACTGAAATCAACCACTGCTTCCCAGGATAAATCTACCACTTCTTCTAAGAGGAAACTGCCACCAGCTGTTGCCACCGACTCTGCTAAAGGCCCGGGATCTCGTTTTAGCAAAAAGTCCAAGCCATCAACCCCTGGAACCCCGGGTGAAGGTTCCAGCCCTCTAATTCGTAAGTTTTTTACCATGGCAGGGAACCAGATTCCAAAAGAGGCAATTGCTGAATGGGACAAGATGAGTTTATCTGAAGCTGCTAAGGCCACCACCTGGTGTGAAGCTCAAAGCTTCTTTCACACCTTGAAGCGCAATGAGGAAATGGTGGCAGCGGCCCGTGGTGATCATAAATTATCCGAAGAAGTTGAGCATTTGAAGGCCCTCCTTAAAATAAGCGAAGATGAGAAGAAGAAGTTAGCTGACGCTAGTAAGAAGCTTAAGGCTTCCGAGGCTAAGCTGTTGAAAGAACGTGAACAATTAAACGCCTCCATAATAAATATTGACACTGAGAAGGATGCCTTGAAAGCTTCTTAATGCGAAGAAGGTTCAAGACTTCAAGAAGAAATTAGATTCTCTTAACACCACCATTGCCTTGGAAAATTCCACCTGTGAAGCCGCCAAGCGCGAAAAGTTTGAGGCCGGGTACAGCCACGGGGTGAACGATTACATTGAATCCACATATGATCATTTGCCGACCTTGGACTGGACCCTGTTGGGCGATGATGCAGTGAAGCTGGTGGAGGAGATCAAGAAGAAGGAAGCTGCCGTGGCTGTGGATCAGGAAAGGGTCGTTCAATCTGAACCTGAAGCTGAGGCGCAGGTCGTGGTTGAGGGATCCAACCCTGATGCTCGAGTGGAGGACGCGGAGATGGCCGACCCAGCTCCTGACCAGGATGCTCCTGAGGCGTCTCCTGACAACCTTGCTCCATGACCACCACTTTTAATCATAAGTTCTTTTAAAATCATTTATACCCTTGTAAGGGTTAACTTTTGTGGTTTTTATTCCGATAACATTCCGGGCGTTCGCGCCATAAGTTTCAACATTTGGATGAGGGTGCAGGTACCTCCAAATACCTCGCAAGATGTAACCTTTAACTCTTGGTTTTCATCTTTTAATTTACCGTACTTCTATCTTTCCAAATCCATGTTTTTAGTCTTTCCAATCAACCTTTACTATGTGTATTCCTTAGACTATCATGATGGGTCTATATGCGGTTGACTGCGGCTGCGCGTCAAGTCCTGAACGCGTAAGCTAACCCTGTTCTGCAGCATTAGGTAACCAATGTCCATGTACCACGGTAAATAGATATGTGCCAATCCAGGAATATCCCTGATTTATACCATGTAGGTAGCCAATAGGATATAGTCAATGAGATCATTTTTCACCCAAGGTTGATCAATACGCATATTTGCGTTATTGTAGCCGCAAACCTGAAGCTCACCTGAGCTATTTTCTACCTCTTAACCAGAGATATGAGCCATATAAAAATTATTCACAACATGATCATACCAATAGTATAATGGGTAAGTAAACCATCCTTGAACCTAATATCCTTAGGTACATAATCCATATTCTGTAAACTAAAATATCCATAAGCCGTTTCATCCAACGCCTTATAAAAACAGATTATCCATGCATATCCCTGCCTAGGGTAATGCGCCATTAAATTTCATGTACTTCATAAATCCGTATGAAACTTAATCCATGCTACAGCTTCAATGTAGTTTTGACTTATTCAGGTGTTCCAACTTGCAATCGTGCAAGGGGTTTAATCCTGAGTGTGGCCTGTGTTTGGCTCCTACACTTTACCATGATATTTATGCCTAGTGTCCCTAGGGCTTATATGAGTTGTTAATAGGCTTGAATTTTTATTTCTTAAGTCTTAACCTTCACATCATAATCTATGAGTGTGAATTTCCAATCCAATCCAATAATATTAACTCCAATCCAAATCCATTAAATCCAATCCAATGACATTTTGTTTCAAAATTTAACATTTTAGACATGTATAGAGTATATCCACTACCCCCCCCCCCAGTTCTTTATCATATAATCATGTATGATGAAGAACTGAACAGAAATAGTCATGAATTCGATCTTTATCTACATGTAATTCTTACAGTAAACACATACAGAATAACGAGGTATTCAAGCAAGAACAACCATATGAACCAAAACAGAGGTTTCATTAATATTGTTAAGTTTGTCAAAAGACATCAAATAGGTAGGGTGTGCATACACTATCCCCCGAGTGTTCAGAGAACAAATAGAAATAAAAATTTTAAATCTGAAACAAATTGCTTTGAAGCTGAACCAAGCAGCTATGAAGCTGGAGCTTAACAGCAATGAAGCTATACCTAAGCATGGCAGTTACAACTAATAAACCGCTTTTATTATTCCTACGCCTGAAAGAGGCCTACAGAAATAGTACCTGAAATTTTTACTGATAATATTTCTTAAGATGTTCTCCATTCCATGCCCTTGGAATGAGCTTTCCATCTAACTCCGTGAGATGATAAGTACCTTCCCATAAGACAGCTTTTATGAGGTACGGACCTTCTCAATTAGCACCAAATACACCATGACCATGAACCTTCATGTTGGGCATCATCCTCCTTAAAACCAAATCACCGACCTTCATTGGACGAGCATGAACCTTGCCGTCAATGTACTTCCGAGTACGTTGCTGGTATGCTGCGCAGTAGGTCGCACCTCCTCCATCAAATCCAAGTACAATCGATGATTTACCTCATTATTCCCAGGATCATAGTTATCCCTTCTAAATGATCCAGCCCCAATTTCCACGGGCACCATAACTTCACAACCATAGGTTAAGGTGAAGGGTGACTCCCCAGTAGTGGTTCGCGGTGTTGTGTTGTATGACCACAAAACCATAAGGAATTCCTCAAGCCAACACCCTTTGTTTTCCTCCAGTTTGGTCTTCAAAGTATGCTTGATGATCCTGTTGACAGCTTCTGTTTGACCATTACTTTGAGGGTGATAAACTGCCATGAAGCCCTTCTGAATCCCCAGATCATCACACAGCTTTCATAACTCTTTGCTATCAAATTGCTTCCAATTATCTGAAATGAGTTTCTAGGGAACTCCAAATCTACAAACGATTGCCCTGAACACAAATTCCTTTATCTTTGCAGCTGTTATCTTAGCCAGAGGTTCAGCTTCAGCCTATTTGGTGAAATAGTCTACAGCTACGACAGCATACTTCACACCTCCTTTCCCTTGAGGAATCTCCCCAATCAAGTCGATTCCCCACACAGCGAAAGGCAAAGGGCTGGTGAGAGGTTTCAACGGGACAGCTGGATTGCTATTGAAATTTGCAAACCTTTGACAACGATCACATGCCCGAGTGAACTTGTGAGCATCCTTCTGAATCGTAGGCCAATAGTATCCTTGACGGAGTATTTTATGTACCAGAGAGGTCCCACCTGAATGATTACCACAAATTCCTTCGTGGACTTCTCGCATGATGTACTCGCACTCGTCACCTGATATGCACCTTAAAAGTGGCTTGTTAAATCCCTTTTTGTATAAAGAACCATCATAGATAACATACCTTATAGCCTGATATTTTAACCTTTTGTTCTCTTCTTTCTTTTCTGGCACGACTCCCTTTGTGATGTACTCCATGATAGGTGTTGTCCAAAACACCTCAGTCCCAGGTTATAACCTCAAGCTTAGGGATGTTAGGCTGAAGTTGTATCTCCAGAGGTATTACCCCTAACATGGTAGCTTCCTTTTGTGAACCTAATTTTGCAAGCGCATCAGCATCAACATTTTGGGCCCTTGGGATTTGCTCAAGGTTCACTTCCTTGAACCTACTTATCAGCTCCTGAGAGTACCTCATATAGAGGTCAGTACGAGGACCTCTATCCTGGAATCCTCCTCGAATATGTCATACCACCAACATAGAGTCACTAAAGACAGTCAGGTTTTCCACCTTCATTTCCAAAGCGAGTTTCAAACCAGCTATTAGAGTGTTAGGCCGAATACACAATATATAATCAATATAAGTATGATAATAACAATTGAGAACACTGTTTATGAATCAACAACTGAATTATATAAATAACTCTTCTCTCAGTGATGTTAAAGAATCACAGAGAGCTGCTAGGTTACAAGAATAATGTATTCAGTATTCGCATCCCTTTTAGGGTTAACCTATCTGTGTTTATATAATACACAGTTACATAATCAATCTCTAATTGATATCCTATAAATCAGCTATACAATTTATATCAATCTAGGATTGCTTCTGTCTTCTGTCCCGTTTATTTAGCCATCTCAATATATTATGCTTCTTTCCATCTTCAGAATATATTGCTTCTAGAATCTTCATATTAGCACCGACAGCTAAAGTAAACTCTCACCCCGTCAGACTTTAACAAACTCTGACTGGCTTCTAGTAAACTCTGATGAGTACCTGTTGCTTAAACACTGATAAACAATCATCAGCAATTATATCTAACAATCTCCCCCAACTTGTGCATAATAAAAATGTACAAGTTAATAGATAATTGATGATGTCAAAACATATAACAAATGCAGTGTTTAAAATATATCAGAGTTTAACTTTAACTTAGAACAGAAAACTTTAAAAACTTACAGTCAGACTTTACTTAATTTCTTCAATATCAGGCACTGTCCTGAGATAATCAATGAGAAGCCTCCTTTCAGCTTTTTCTAGCTCATCCACCATGATTTCTTTCAACTCTTTAAGCTCTAGATCACTTTCTCCAGTCTGGTAGATAGCAGCTCTCAGAGAATAAATGCTGTTCTTTCTCATTTCATTCCCTAGCCGGATAAAGTAAGATTTGTCTGACTCTAGGTTGAATTCCAAAACCTTTATACCCAGTGTTGTCTTGAACTTGGCACTGTTTCTCTTCATTTCAACAATCTTTCCATAAACATCTCTGTACTTAGGAATATATGCACTTGAAACACCTCCTCCAAGCATAACTTTTGATTTCAGCATCCTATCTCTTAGAACTAGAGCAGCATTATGAGTACTTCTATTCTTAACCTTAAGAAGATATAGAACATACTCTAGCTCTTCCCATAGTTTCAATTGAATATCAGCTTCACCAACTCTGTATACTCTTCCATCTGACATGAAGTATAACAGAAACTCCTTCTTTAATCCTCTGTGGCAAATCATCTGAACAGACTCTAGTTTGTCAAGGTTTTCTTGAGTAACCCCAACACCAGGTTCTGTCAGTGATGTAAAATCTGCAGGACTGTTATTAATTCTTTTCTCCCTGTGTGAACCCAAACCAGACTTATCATAAGATTCTTTTCCATGTACTGTTCTGGTTTGAAGAAAGTTCACAGCTTCTAGCTTCAGAGTTTCAGGAAGTACAGGTCTTAAGAAACCTTGGAGTTGTGGAGATAGCTGAGTTTGTACAACTTGAGCATTGTCAGAGGTTGTCACAACTTTAGTAGAAATATCAACATGAGCAATGTCAGAGGTTGATTGATTTATCCTTGATTCAACTTGAGCAACGTCAGAGGTTGAATAATTCTTTTTTTGAAAACTGTCCTTCTTCTACCAGTTTTCCCTTTCCTTTTCCAGAAACATCTACTGTAGGCCTCCTGGAATATTGTATACTCTGTTGAGTATTTTCCTTAATAGATAGTGAAATTTCCTTCTTCCTAGGAGCCTTAACAGCCTTCTTCTTGTAAGTACCAGCTTCAACCTTTTTCTGGTGTTCTTCAGCAAGAAGCTTCAACTCAGCATCCATATCTTCTACTGTGGCTTCACCACCATGTTCTTCCATAAACAGTTTAGCAGCAATCTCTTCATCAGTAGTTGGATTTGATGAAATCACTAGACTCTTAAGTCTTGAAGAAGATTGACCACCAGAGTTTAACCTCTCAGAGTTTGTCAGCTTAGCAGAGTTTGACCTTAGTCTCCCTTGCTCTTGAACAGTTTTTGACCTCTTCTCTGCTTCCTTGCTTCCACCATCATCATTAGAATCATCCCTCCGTCTCAAAGTTGAAGTCCTTCTGCATTTGTCTTTAGGAACTTTCTCCCCCTTTTTGACATCATCAGGAATAAAAACTGATGTTAGCAACTCCAATGATGCAGCAATAGAATCAATCTTAGTAGATATTTCAGCCTGATTGCTCTCAACCTTGGTTAGCCTCTGCTTGATTTCTTCTTGATCCTTGATCAGAGATGAAAATTTAGCTCTATCTTTCTTCAATGCTAATTCCTTAAGAGCAATATCATTACCCAATCCAAGGACAACTTTGTGAGTCTCATCAAAGCGATTGTGCAATGATTTGACTTGAACAATGGTAGCCTTAAAATGTGTTAACAGCTCAGGATTAGAAATCTCTTCAGCCGACTTATGTACAAAATCAGCAGTCCTTTGTGTAGAGAAAATGCAGTCTGCTCCTGACCAATTAGCATAACGCATTTCTCTGTAATGAGCTTTAGTTGCATTTTGATTTTATTTGATAGACTCTGCAGTAGGATCCCTTAGAAAAGGTATTGACTCATGATCATCAGAGTTTGAAAGTGCAACATTGATCCCATAGTTTGCATGATCAGAATTTACAGATGTGTGATCAGCATTATCAAAATCAACTCTAGCTTCATTAACATTTTCTGCTATCTGCTCTGCAATTTCTTCAGCAACATTGTCTGCAGTAGCCTCAGCGTTTATCTGTGCAGCTTCATGAATCTCAGAGTTTGCATTTACAAGAACCTCTGCTTCTACAGGAACAGACTCTGCAACAACTTCTTCTGTTTGAACAGTATTCTCTTTCAGAGTCTCTGCTGTAGCTTCATCCAATTGCTCTACAGCAGCTTCAACTACCTGATCAACCTCCTCACCCATTTCAGGAATTTGATTAGTAACAGAGAGATTCTCTGTGTGAGTAGCAAAAGACTCTTCAATAATCAGGGTGGGTTGATCAGTTGCCACATCCTCAGTATCACAAACACTGATACTAGGATGTGCTTCAAGAATTTTATCCATATCAAAATCAGCAAATAAAGCATCTTGCTCAAACATTTCAGCCTCTGTATCAGCATTTGCCATGTCAGGCACAGTGGCTGCTTCAACATCTTCAGTAGCCTCCTGAATAATAACTTCAGGAGTTCCAGTATCCACAAAGACCCTGTCCTCATTATCATCATTTACAGCAGACTCCTGAACAACAACTTCTGGAGCTTCATCCTGGACAGCTTCAGTGTCTGGTGTAGATTCATCCAAATTATCAAAAAGATAATTAGCTACTAATCTTCTTTTCCTCTGATGAAGAGTTTCATTATCAACATCATCCTCATCATTAGTTTTTGGTCTATTTGCTCTTCTCTTCTTAGAATGACCAACACCCTTTGGCACAGAAGACTTGGACACTCCCACTTCAGTAGCTGGTCTAACAGACTTTACAGGTTTGGAACCAACATGCTTAGTCCTACCACTGGATTTAGGTTTGACAGATGGAGATGGAGGAAGTTCTGTTTGTAAAGGTTCTGGTTGGGGTTCTGATTGAGAAGAAGTTTGTGTTTGTGGATGGATTTGATCATTTACAAACTGTTGCACAGATGCAGGAAGTAACAAATCTCCAACTACCCCTTTCTTAACATCCTTGTTGATAAAATCAGAGAATATCCTCTTGTGTAATTTAAAACAAGAAATAACATCTTCATCAACTATTTCTACCCCTTGAACACATGCAGAGAATAAAATCTGACAAAATCTAGAAAAGTAAACTACCCCTCGATTCTCTGTCATTTTCTCCCCTAAATTAGTTAAGACAAGTCTTGCAAAATCAAAATGATTATCATATAAAAGAGAATACCCGATTTGCAGACTGTCCGTGGGAATATCATCCCAGTTGGTGCATTTCTTCCCGAACGTTCTTGTTATGCAGTCAAAGAAGAAGCTCCACTCCTTCCTCAAGAACGGTCGCTTCAACTGTCCTATCTTTGTCAAGGGCCCAGAATACCCAATCTCTCGCATCATCCTTAGCAAATCAGTGTCACCCATTCCAATTGTATATGAAGAAAACTCAGGAAACCCCATTGCAGTTCGAATTGTACCAGAAGTAATTACATACTCTGCTTCTTGAAATTCAAAGATTATAGATGGGTTGCCAGAATCACCACCATCATCATAAATACCCGTCTCCCAGAAAGCCTTGATTTGCGAACCAGAAAGTGTTGTTGGTTCTACTAGAGCACGCCCAATCGCTGACTGAGCAAGAAATTCCTGAATCATGTGAAACGCCTCTGGTGCGTTGGCAGTGTTTAGTGGTGCTGCATAATTGTTAGGAACGAACTCTAACCCAGAAGAAACAAACGCTGTAGTCGCCATTAGTAAGATTTGAAAGAATAACAGAGAATCAGATGCAGAAGCTCGAAAGAGTTTGAAAGTAGAAAAGTGTTTGTGAATATGTGTGTGTGACAATAGATGTGAATTGGAGTAAGATGTGAAAGGTTTAAACGTATGTGTGTGTATTGTTTAAATATGAAATTCAAAATTAAAAACTGAACAGTTTTTAATCATTAATACACAACTGTCTTACTCCGTTAATCGTGTGAGTGTGACACGTGGCACACATGCAATGACTGACAGCAGTAATTGGCAGTTTCCAATGCGCATGCGCAGTAAAAACAGCAATAATTACCGCCTTTTACACTTTCCTAGACACGCAACCTTTTTCTTCTGTTTAATACAAATTAGAACCGTTACCAATCATACTCTTTTGTTTTCAAGAATGTTTTCTCAAAATTGTTAACTGTCTGAAACACATAATTAATTTTAATCATCAGAGATTAAAATAAAATTACCTCAGCGTAGAGTACACAGTTCATCAGTGTTTACCAATCCTCCTCCTTTATTCATAATCTCTTTTCTCTCAATGCACAGTTGTGAAAAAATTGTGTGTGAATATCAGAGTTTACTGAATATAAATATTTAGAGCATCTTAAAGTGCATAAAATCCACACAATAAATCAGTAAAGACTAGTTGTCCAAACTCTCATGTATAAAATAAAATATGATCTCATCTAAACTCTGTACTATAAAATTATTATTTTCACCCCCTTCGATTTTTTATTTTTTTTAATTTTTCCAGTAATCAGTGGTTGGCACTAGTCACCAAAAATCAAAGATTTTAGCCCTTATTTCATACAATAAGTTCCTGGGTCTTCCTAGGCACAACATGATCTCAAAGGAATTTGTGCACTTTTTGGCATCTTTTGATTGGAGGGTGAAATATTTGCAACTAATTATCAGAGTTTAGACTTTTCATCAGTTAATACAATTAATTTATGAGAGAAAGTGCAAACAGCTAATACAGACTCAGTGTATAGGATCAATAAACTAAGAGATGCTATAAATATAGAGACAGTATCATGCTGTGTAAAATTTCTGCACATTTTGAGATCAGATCATATATTACTCAGAAATATTCATGATTACTTACTGAGAATCATGCTTCATATAGGTTTCTTCATCGGTCCATATGTTTCAGATAATATCACAATCAGAGTATAACATCAGAGATTAACTTCAGACTTTAACCGACAGAGTATGACTGACACTTTATGACTAACAGAGTTTACTATCAGAGTTTAACATACTGGTACAAATAACAGTTAACACATGCAAAGAACCATGAGCATAAAATCAATCATGTATAGATTTTGAATCTAACCAGTATCTCTAGTCAAAACCAGAGACCATTCCAAGTTCATTTACCAGTCTTGTAAAGGTAGCTTCACTCAAAGGTTTGGTGAAGATATCTGCAAGCTGTTGGTCTGTAGACACAAAATGAAGCTCAATATTTCCTTCTTCCACATGTTCTCTGATAAAATGATACCTTATGCTGATGTGCTTCGTCATGGAGTGTTGTACTGGATTGCCTGTCATAGCAATAGCACTTTGATTATCACAGAAAATAGGTATTTTAGAGTACCTTAATCCATAATCCAACAATTGATTCTTCATCCATAAAATCTGTGCACAACAGCTACCAGCAGCTATATACTTTGCTTCTGCTGTGGATGTGGAAATTGATTTCTGTTTCTTGCTGTACCAAGAAACTAATCTGTCACCTAGAAATTGACAGCTTCCACTTGTGCTTTTTCTGTCTATCTTACAGCCTGCAAAATCTGCATCAGAGTAACCAATTAATTTAAACTCTGATTCTCTAGGGTACCACAAACCAAGGGTTATGGTTCCTTTGAGATATTTGAAAATCCTCTTCACAGCTGTTAGATGTGGCTCTCTGGGGTCTGCTTGAAATCTTGTACAAAGACATGTTGCATACATGATATCTGGTCTGCTTGCAGTAAGATAAAGAAGAGACCCTATCATGCCTCTGTAGTTTGTCATATCTACTGAAGCTCCTGTATCTTTGTCTAACTTTGTTGCAGTAGCCATGGGAGTTGTGGCAGATGAACTATCAAGCATACCAAATTTCTTGAGAAGATTTCTGGTATATTTTGCTTGATTGATAAAAATCCCATCATCTGTTTGCTTTACTTGCAAGCCTAGAAAATAACTAAGCTCTCCCATCATGCTCATTTGGTATCTTGACTGCATAAGCTTGGCAAATTTCTTACAGAGTTTGTCATTAGTAGACCCAAAAATTATGTCATCCACATAGATTTGAATTAACAGCAAATCATCACCAGAATTAAAATAGAACAAGGTTTTGTCAATTGTACCTCTAGTGAACCCACTTTCTAAAAGAAATTGAGCTAGAGTTTCATACCATGCTCTAGGTGCCTTCTTTAGTCCATATAATGCCTTGTCAAGCCTGTAGACATAATCTGGATGTTTGGGATCTACAAACCCTGGTGGTTGTTCAACAAACACTTCTTCTTCAAGTTTCCCATTGAGAAAAGCACTTTTCACATCCATCTGAAAGACTTTAAACTTCTTGTGAGCAGCATAGGCCAGAAAAATCCTTATTGCCTCCAATCTTGCAACTGGAGCAAAGGTTTCATCATAGTCAATTCTTTCCTGCTGTGAATAGCCTTTAGCCACAAGTCTAGCCTTATTCCTTGTAATCACTCCATCACTGTCTATTTTGTTTCTGAAAACCCACTTTGTACCAACAATAGATCTGTACTTTGGTCTTGGTACAAGTGTCCAGACTTCATTCCTCTCAAATTCATTTAACTCCTCTTGCATTGCTGTAATCCAGTTAGCATCTTGAAGAGCTTCTTCCACTTTCTTGGGCTCTATTTGAGATAAGAATGCATGAAACAGACATTCATTATTTGTAGCACTCCTTGTTCTCACACTTGCATCTGGATCTCCAATAATTAAATCAGGAGTATGAGCTTGTGTCCACCTCCTTGCTGTTGGAAAGTGGCTTCTTTCATCATATTAGATCCTCCCCCTTAATACATGCTCTCCTGATTTTCTTCTTGACCATTTGCATTCTCTGAGGCTCCCCCTGAATTGGACTGTTCAGTATTTGAACTTTCAGGGTTTGACTCAGAGTTTCTGTTTGATTCTTCATTTGACTCAAATTCAGAATTTGAGTCATCACTTTGAGAAGTTTCTGAAGTTTTTTCACGCTCCCCCTCAACTGGTTCTCTATTTTGTTCTGTCAGAGAAACTTCCTCAGTGTTTATCAGTAGAGGTTCAGAGTATGCTTCGTCAGAGTTTGTTGGATTTGCTTCATCAGAGTTTACATCATCAGAGTTTAGATCTTCATTTCCAAAGCGAAGTTGATCATGATATTCTACATCTTCTATTCCAGTTATTTTCCTGTCATCAAATGACACATGTATAGATTCCATGATCACTTTAGTTCTCAGATTGTAGACTCTGAATGCTTTAGATGATAGTGGGTATCCAACAAAAATTCCTTCATCAGCTTTTAAGTCAAACTTGGTCAACTGTTCATGATGAGTTTTCAACACAAAGCACTTGCATCCAAAAATATGAAAATACTTCAAATTTGGCTTCTTATTTTTCACCATCTCATATGGTGTTTTCCCATGCTTGTTGATCAGTGTAGCATTTTGAGTAAAACAAGCAGTTTGAACAGCTTCTGCCCAGAAATAAGTTGGCAATTTTGCTTCATCAAGCATTGTTCTGGCAGCTTCGATTAGAGTTCTGTTCTTTCTTTCAACTACACCATTTTGCTGTGGAGTTCCAGGTGCAGAAAATTCTTGCTTCACTCCTCTTTCCTTGCAGAAAGCTTCCAGTTCAGAATTTCTGAATTCAGTACCATTATCACTCCTTAGAATTTTCACTTTGTACTGTGATCCTTTGTCCAATAGCTTCACATGATCCATCAAAGTTAAGGCAGTTTCATCCTTCTTTGCTAAGAAGTACACCCAGGTGTATCTGGTGTATTCATCAACAATTACCAAAGCATATTTCTTTCTGCCCATTGACATTACATTCACTGAACCAAAGAGATCAACATGTAAAAGATGATAAGGTTCCACAACTGAAGATTCAGATTTACTCTTGAAAGATGACTTCCTTTGCTTGGCCTCTTGACAAGAATCACACAGACCATCTAAGCTGAGTATTGACTTTGGAAGTCCCCTTACAAGATCTTTTCGAATCAGCTCATTGATGTTGTTCAAGTTTAGGTGAGAGAGCTTCTTATGCCATTTCCAACTCTCTTCATTGGACATTTTTGCAGACAGACACACAGCTTTTCCTTCAGAGTTTGTTATCAAACTTTCTTCATAAATGTTATTGCGCCTGTGTCCAACTAGAACAACTTTTCCGGTAGATTTACTGATAACCTCACAGTGTTCAGTATGAAAATCTACATGGTATCCTCTGTCACAGATTTGACTCATAGAAAGCAGATCATGCTTGAGTCCTGAGACTAGAGCTACATTTGTAATGATGACACTTCCAAGATTGATATTGCCATATCCCAGAGTACGTCCTATGTTGCCATCTCCATAGGAAACTTTTGGGCCAGCTTTTTCCTCAAAATCTGATAGCAGGGCTTTATTTCCAGTCATGTGTCCTGAGCATCCACTGTCCAAGATAAGAGTGCCCTCTTTTATGCCCTGCAATCACAAACAATCACTGAGTGTTAGATTTAAGGATCCAGACTTGCTTGGATCCTTTGGCTTTCTTAACATTGTTAGCTTTTGCAGCGGAATCATTATCAATAGAGTTTAAACTAACATTGTCAGACTTTACACTTGCAGAGTTTGCTCTAACCCATTTCAAGTTGGGTTTTAGCTCATAATAGTTGTGATAAATAGCATGATAACTCTTGCAAGTATAAATGGAATGCCAAGTGCTCCCACAGTGTGTGCATAAAGTCTGAGGTCTAACCCTAACATAATCATTTTTTACTCCACACTTGGAGGGTAAAGAATTAATATCTTTGTTTTTCCTGCAAAAACTAGCAAGATGGTTAGTACTTCCACAGTTATAACATGTTTTTCTTGGAGCAACAGTGGTAAGCAAATGATTATTCCTTTTATTTATGCCTATCTTTCCATTCCTGTTCTTCTTGAACCCTTTCTGTTTCATGACAGACTTTACTTCTTTGAGCTTATGATTGAATTGTTTTTCTGTCATTAAACCAACATTAACCTGTTTATCACAGATTTTTACTGGTTCTTTAACAACTTCTAGCTCAATTTGTTTTTCTGTTATTGAACCAACATTAACCTGTTTTTCACAAGTTTCAACTGGCTCCATAACAGCTTCTTTCACAACTACAGATTTTAGCTTACTGGATTCAGGAACAAATTTCATAGGTTTAAGTTGTGGTTTAACTTTAACTTTATCTTTAAACCTAAGTTCATCTTCCTCACAGTAACCTAATCCTACAGTATCTGTCTGAAAAACTTGATGTGTGTCTTTTCCAGAATTGGTCCAGGTTTTAATCACTTTCCTCTCTTTTTCCAACTCAGATTCTATTTGCCTATATCTTTTAAGCAATTCCTGTTCAACATAAATAGCATCATCTCTCTCCTTTTGAACTTGTTGCATGTTAACAAGTCTCTCTTCAAGAAATTTATTCCTCTCTTTAAGACCTAGATTCTCAGATTTGATTCTTTCATTCTCTAAAGTCTGATCCCTATAACTAACATGTATGCTTTTAAGATAAATTCTTAATTCAGATATATTATCAGTATCATAAGCATAAGTTATTAGGGGTACCTTGTTTTCAGATGACTCAGCTTCATCTTTAACAGTTGCCATGAGAGCATAATTGACTCCCTCATCTGAGTCTGAAGTGTCTGCCCAGTCCTTGCCTTTAGTGATGAGTGCTTTCTCAGATTTTCCTTTCTTGCACTCTGGAGCATAATGACCCATCTCTTTACATTTGTAGCACTGGATCTCAGACTTGTCTTTCTTTCCAGACTTGGTATCTCTTCCATCAGACTTTCTGAAATTTCTCTTATCAGAGTTTGAATCTCTCCTAGAGAATCTCTTTCCTTTCTTGAAGTTCTTGAATCCCATCTTCTTGAAGGTCTTCACCATCAAAGCAGCCATTTTCATCATCTCTTCTTCATCATCCTCAGAATCAGAAGCTTCATCATCAGTGTTTGAGCCATCATCAGAGTTTGATGACTCACTGTCAGATTTAATGACTAAAGCCTTTCCCTTGGCTTTCTTTCTTGATGATTCCTTCTTGACAGGCTTTTCTTCAACTTTAAGAGCAACAGATTTTGTCTTCTTTCCAGATCTTTTGTTTCTTTGTTCTATTTCAAGTTCATGAGTTTTAAGCAACCCATAGATTTCATCAAGATCTGTTTCTGCAAGATCATAATTGTCTCGTATTGTTGTCGCCTTCAAATCCCATCTTTCAGGTAGGGATAGAAGAAACTTGAGATTTGATTCTTCAAGTTCATATTCTTTATCAACCAGAGACAGATCATTCAACAGTTTACAAAATCTGTCACATGTCTCAGTCAAAGATTCACCAGGTCTTGAATCAAAGTGTTCATACTCTTGTGTGAGAATAGTCTTCCTGTTCTTCTTTATTGCACTTGTTCCTTGACACCTGACTTCTAAAGCATCCCAAATTTCTTTGGCAGTCTTACAGCCAATGACTCTGTTAGACATGACATTATCTAAGGCACTGTGGAGAAGATGTCTAACTTTTGCATCCTTTGCAATTGATGAGATGTCCTCAGGAGTCATATCTTTCTTTTCCTTTGGAACAGTCTTTTGTTCTTGACCATCAACAACAGGAGACAGTTTGGTTGCCATATTGAAGGAATATAAGGATGAGCGGAAGCATGAAATAACATTTTATTTCGTAAAATCCATATATCGCACATATAGAAAACTGTAAAATGATGTGGAATCAAAATCTTACCTTGAAAAATCGAAGCTTTGAATCGAGATGATCGTTAGCAGTAGCTTCTCAGAGTGTGAAGCCCTCTACCGGTATCCACCAAGAATAATTCTTCGATGAAGCTTTTTATAAAATGGAGGTTTTCCTTTTTCTTTTGAGAGAGAGAGAGAGAGATGAAGAAGAAAGGAGGCAACTAGGTTTTTCACAAAAACAAAAGTGTGTCTAACTCTTCTCATCTCATCTTTTATATAGGGCTCAAGTAGGGTTAGTATATTTAATATATCAATATATATTAATATATAAATCCCTCACTTTCTCTTATAAAATGTTTAAATAATAATTAAAACTATTTTAATCATTATTATTATTCTCTCTCAAAATACCTTCATCAATAAATTAATCTTTTTATGGTGTGACCCTGTAGGTTCAATATTAAGCCGGTAGTAGAAATAAATAATAATAAACTTTTTATTTATTTATATGAATTCTAAAATTCATTAAATATAATTAACTGATTAATTATATTTATTCTACATCGTGAGTGATGCTTCTCAACATATCGCGACTATCCGGATAATATGAATTCACTGCTTAGAATACCAAGAACCTGTCAGTGACTAGTTACAGTACAATCATTCCTTCTACCCTACAATATCCCGATTAAATATAAGGCATGGATCTCGTGTCAGGCCTATCAAATTTAATCATATGATTTCTTATTCATAATGCTAAGTTCATATTAATGCAAATTAGAAACTCCTTTCTAATTTCATACACTCTGGCCAGAGATTCCAGAACTCGCATACTAAGAATAACATAGGATATTCTCTTCCTATACTGGAAGGGGTAGATCCTCTATTGACGTTAACTATCTCCATACACAAATCCCTATGCCCAGAATAGACCTAATGGATGTCCTTGAGACTAAGGACTAATCCAAAGCATAGTTCATTATATACAAGATAACTCTAACGATCTCAAGTCTAAGGACACTTGTACAACTATCACTCAGTGAATAACTATTGACACGTGAGTAAACTCCATTAGCTATTCAACTTATCGAGTCATGTTCAGTGAACTTATTCCCTAACAAGCACCTACATACTAGCTATAGTGTCACCACACAAATGCCTATGAGAACAGACATCCTCCTGACGGGAGCAAGCATAGTATGTACCAATCTTTACGGATTCACCAACTTCCGATTAGTTATCCTATGATCAGGAACTGTTTAAGTCTAGAGTTATCATCTTCTAGATCTCATTATTATAATCTCATTATAATTCTAGAAGCTTTACTCTAAACTATGGAACATCTTATTTAAAACACTTTAAATAGATAAAGCCCGTAATAAAAACAAAACAAGTCTTTTATTAACATTAATGAAATCAAATAAGAATACAAGAAAGTTCTTCCTAACTCATCATACATGATTGGATTTAGGACAAACACTTTCACATATGAGGACCATCATTGATTCTATCAAGGTATTCTGGATCCGTGGCTTCTAGAAACATGGTCATCTTTACCTTCCATATTGGATATTCCACAGGTCTGAGAATTGGAACCCTGATTGTCTCGTATCGACTTACAGAAGTTGATTGAACCTTTTGAGCATTAGAACCTGCCTGGATGTTTTCAGCCATGATTATACTTGTGTTTAGATTGAAAACTGTATATATTTAACAGCCTTGGCTTTGATACCAATTGTTAGGCCGAATACACAATATATAATCAATATAAGTATGATAATCACAATTGAGAACACTGTTTATGAATCAACAACTAAATTATATAAATAACTCTTCTCTCAGTGATGTTAAAGAATCACAGAGATCTGCTAGGTTACAAGAATAATGTATTCAGTATTCGCATCCCTTTTAGGGTTAACCTATCCGTGTTTATATAATACACAGTTACATAATCAATCTCTAATTGATATCCTATAAATCAGCTATACAATTTATATCAATCTAGGATTGCTTCTGTCTTCTGTCCCGTTTATTTAGCCATCTCAATATATTCTGCTTCTTTCCATCTTCAGAATATATTGCTTCTAGAATCTTCATATTAGCACCGACAGCTAAAGTAAACTCTCACCCCGTCAAACTTTAACAAACTCTGACTGGCTTCTAGTAAACTCTGATGAGTACCTGTTGCTTAAACACTGATAAACAATCATCAGCAATTATATCTAACATAGAGCTTCATACTCTACATCATTGTTAGTCGCATAAAAAGCAAAGTGAATGGAGCTTTGAAGCTTATGACCTTCCGGGCTTATGAGAACAATACCGGCTCCTGCTCCATTTCCATTTACTGCTCCATCCACGTAGAGTGTCCACCAAGGTGAACAATTTTCAACCATCTCCTCCGGAGCTGTAGGTTCAGCTATGCACTCATCACCCTTAACCTCAAACGATGGAGGAAATTCCAGCAGAAAGTCTGTCAGCACCTGTCCTTTTATAGCCGTCCTTGGCTCATACTCAATATCAAATTGGCCTAACTCCACAGTCCACTTCATAAGCCTACCCGAAGCTTCAGGTTTATGTAAGACTTGCCTTAAAGGGAAAGAGGTACGTACCTCGATCTGATGTGCCTGAAAATAAGGCCGAAGCTTCCTTGAAGCTAAGATCAGTGCATAAGCCAACTTTTCCATATTATAATACCTTGTCTCAACATCCAACAACCTTTTGCTCACGTAATAAACCGGGTGCTGAACCTGCACCTCCTCCCGAACTAACACAACGCTGATTGAGTATTCTGAAACTGCCAAATATAGTATAAGGACCTCTCCATCGAGAGGTTTAGACAGTAATGGAGGACTGCCCAATTGCTCCTTTATTTTTATGAAGGCAGCTTCACACTCCGGGCTCCATTCGAAGTTCTTTCCTTTCTTGATTGCTGCAAAGAATTCTCTACATTTATCCGAAGACTTAGATACAAAACTGTTCAGAGCTGCAATCCTACCAGTAAGACTTTGAACCTCCTTTATGTTACGAGGAGACCGCATCTCAATCAAAGCTTTAATCTTTGCGGGGTTCGCTTCAATTCCTCGGTGATTGACAATGAAGCCTAGAAACTTTACTGATTCCACACCGAAGACACATTTTTTAGGGTTGAGCTTCATTCTGAACCTTCGTAGTATGTTGAACATTTCTGATAGGTGCAGCACGTGATCAGCTGCAGCTTTCGACTTGACCAGCATCTCATCTACGTAAACCTCCATAGTTTTTCCAATTTGGTCCTTGAACATCTTTTTAACAAGCCTTTGGTAGGTATCTCCAGCATTCAACAACCCAAAAGGCATGCCAATGTAACAGTATAAACTTCTATCTGTGAAGAAGGATGTATGCTCCTGATCAGGTTCATACATGGGAATCTGATTATATCCCGAGTAGGCATCCATGAAGCTCAAAAGAGCATGCCCAACTGTAGCATCAACCAACTGATCAATGCGTGGAAGTGGAAAGCTGTCTTTAGGGCACGCCTTGTTCAAATCTGTAAAATACACACAAGTTCGCCATTTTCCATTGGGTTTCTTGACAAGCACTGGGTTTGCTAGCCAATCCGGGTAGAATGATTCTCTTACCAAGCCAGCTTCCAACAACCTGTCAACCTCTTCTATAATAACCCGAATTTTTGGAAAAATTTAAAACTTTTCTTATTATGATTAAGTGCAGCAGTGAATAGTGATATTGGTGGATGAATAGTGATTTTGAGGGTTAAGAAAATTTTTCATGCCACCTATGTACGAGACGTAGTGTGGATATTCCGAAGTCATATTAGTGATCTACGGA
Organism: Heracleum sosnowskyi; assembly: GCA_030848705.1. Classification (NCBI taxonomy): domain Eukaryota; kingdom Viridiplantae; phylum Streptophyta; class Magnoliopsida; order Apiales; family Apiaceae; genus Heracleum; species Heracleum sosnowskyi. The sequence continues at coordinate 38,393,411 of CM061238.1, forward strand.
GTAAATAAGTGAATGCAAAGACGATCGGAATTCAGAAATTCCAAAATTTATTTTGGTGTAGTATTTGACTGGGCAGTGAATTATATGTTATTATATTCAAGAAATGAGATATTAAAATTGAGGATTTAATATTTTATTATTTTATTAAAGTCGATTTAAGGATTCGATCGTTGGAGTGAATAGTGAATAGTTACTATTCACTACGAGAATCGCGTAGAATTTTATTCGCTCTTTTTAGGAAATATTTTCGAATCGTTTCAAGAAGGACAAGGCGATATTTACAGGATTAAATATAGACATGGAAGTAACATGTAACAAGATTAGTTCGAGGGATGCAACATTTGGAGCATCCATGTGAAAGGAAGCGAACCAGTAAAGTTACTTTAACAGAACCAATGCATGTTCGACACATGTCGAGAGAAGAAGCAACCAAGGGGATGACTCACCCTTTTTAATTATACAATATCTAAGTAATTAAAAACAAGAAAAAGGAAAAGAAAAACCAAAAACATCACCACCATCATCAAGAACCTTCGGCCAAACTGTACCAGCCAGATCTCCTTCGTTTCTTACTCAACTCTTGTGTTCTTTATCTTGTTGGAAAGGTCTTGAGATAATCTACAACTTCTATTTCACAAGATGTTTCCATTTAAGCACGGTAAGGCCTTTGTTTTTGCAGTTCTTTTACTGGGTGAATAGTAACTCCGAGAGCTAACCTTGTTTTTCATGATTTCTTTTGATGATTCAAGCTCTCCTAAGGTTAGATAAAGGCTAATCAAGGCTTATTGAGGTCACCCATACATCAAGGAAGGTAACCCTCTTTTGAAACCCTAGTTCATAATTTCATTTTTGATGATTTAGACGAGTTATAGAGATTTGATGTATATGTAGGACATTATGGTTATGATTGGGTTTGGATGAATGTTAAATTGGTTTATGTGGAGGCTTGGCAGTGGTAGGCCTTGGTTGGATGTTGAAGAACATGTATGAGTTGTTGGAGTAGAGAGTATGATAATTGGAGTGTTTGGATTTTGGGATTATCCGATGTATAGCCGTCGTAATGCCGAAATTTCTAAAACCTTTGAAAACAGAGCTTAACAGTCGAGATAGGTCTCTGACCTTGATGAGTATATGACTTGTACTTATAGATTTTTGAATGTAGATTGTTTTGGCGCAAGAATCAGAACTATCCGACTTACGGTTTAGGAGATATGGTCAAATTAGTATAAGTGGTTCAGAAACGAAAAGACAAGTTTGTAACTGAAATAAAGCTCTCTTGACTTGATCATTGCAGGAGCTAATTTTGGTAATTAAATATTAGAGACAGTAAGGAAAGTATAGGAGAAAACCTTGTGTGAAAATGATCATTTTTCGATTTTATAAAAATGTTCGAAGTAAGGCTAAGTGCGAGGAACCCCTTAAAGCAAGCACTTGAATACCACTTTAGAAAAACCCTGAGAACGAGTTGAAAATCTTGAAATGGATCATAAGAGGTTGACTCTAGAACACTTATAGATTCAAGTCAGACCAAGGACAAGTTGGAATGATGTCCCTGGATAGCAAACAAGTGCCTAATTTTAAGATGTTAGTAGAGCTTGCAAGAGTTATGATCATATAGTTGCATTGGTGTGGTGTTTAAACTTAAGTGTAATGTTTGCTCAATCCCTAAGTACGAGTTGCTGACAAAAGATATCTTTATTGTTGATAGATTACCGGACCACCGCCAGACACCACCCTCAGGCACAGAGATCAGGCAAGTTTTCAAACCTATATTTTTTTTAAACTGTTGTGGTGATGAATAAAAGGTTTTGAGATATATGCTATATGTTTATGTTTTCAAAATGTTATCTATGAGGTTAATTAAAAGTTATTGATATGAGTTGAACTTATAAGCTATGGATACGGCAATATCTATAAGCCGATATGTTAAGAAAAACCCTCAGGAGGGGGTATATACTCTGTACATACGCTATGGACCGGGAATGGTATCAGTTGCTATCTAGGGTTATTTTATTGTGTTATTATAATTAATCCTGATAAATGATTTACAAACTAAAGACTATTTGGAGTTTAATCTATTAAGGGTATATTTAAATATACGATGAATAGTTATTATCTACCCTTTTGTTAAGAGAGTACTTAGAAATTATTTCTAAATAAATATTCTATATTAAATATAGTTTGCATTAATTATTTAAAGCCCTACTTCTTAAGGAAGTATTTTGTGAAAACTATTTTAAACCCTAGATAGCTAATAAAGTTTTATTCAGTCAATTATAAACATAATTAGAGAAGGTTCTCAAATCTATTTCCCTTTTAAGTCTATATTCAGAAAGACTTAAATGTTCGCTCAAACTACAAAGATGCATGGAACCTTTCTCAAGATTTTATGCTTGTTTCTAGTAGACTGCCCGGTCCTAAATCTTTTTAAATCAATGAAATTATCAGTCTGATATACTACCATCAAAATGATTTTGATTACTTCCTCAAAACTCGAGAAGTAAGATCAGTGAAATCAGTGATATCCATTAACAAGCATCAGCCTGGGGAATATGAGTGAATTTCCTTTCCAACCAGATACGACTACTTTGTGGAGTTGTATACTTGGGGAAAAAAGGAAAGGAACTTTATGTTTCAGTGTTATGGATTTACTCGAACTTGGAGATATGTAAGGGACTGAGTAGCGCCGGTCCCCTAAGGGAATTACAATATGGCCGACGGACTGGTGAACGGGTCTGTTCTTCCCTTAGATGATTATCAGTGCCCGACCGTAGGATAAGTGGAGAGTAACAGAATCGACCGTCTATGAACGGGTCTGTTCTTCCTGCCTACAACCGATTGGCGGGGAGGTAAGTCGGTGTGAGACTGATTATCTTCCCTTCTACGTAGAAAAACAGCAGGGGGATACAGCTTGCGACTGATCATCGCAGGGGTATCCTCGGCGCCTAGCATCTCCATCTACAGTTCACTATTCATGAAAGAGCACATTTTGTGCAAGTTTTCAGAGAAAGAGAAATTATTCCAGTTACTCAGTTTTATGCAAGTTTTCAGAGAAAGAAAGTTTATTCCAGTCATTCAGTTCTATGCCAGTTTTCAGAAAGAGAAAGTTTACTCAAGAGTATTCCAGTTTATTTCAGTATATGAGTTTACCAGAAAGAATATGAATTTATGAAAAGGTATATGATTTTTGGAAAAGATATGTGGAATCAGATGAACTTTGAAGATAGATTGAAAATATTTTACAGTGATTTTATTTCCAGAATATGATATGAGATAAATGTTTGATATGAAAGATGATATTTGGAAATTCCTACAACTTCATCTTTCATCTTGTGAGTTATGACTCTGATAAAAACCTGATTAAGGATATATATGCATAAGTGGATTTTGGGTTACGGAAACCTTATATTTTCCTTATAACTTCATCTTTCAAGTATATGTTGATAGTCTGCTTATATTTTATATAGCAGATATTTTACGGAAAGGATATACTGAGTTATCTTATTATTTCAGCTTTTATACTATACTAGAACTTTGTTCATAGTATGAATATCGAAAGTTGCAGAGTATTCTGAAATGATATTTGAAGTACAATAATGGTACTATTTTTGGAATACATTCCGATAAGGAAATAATTTCAGTAACGAGATATTTTGACAAATTATTGTCTTATACCCGCTTTATTTCTGGGTTGAATTAAGGGCAGAATTATGCCATACTTTCATTACCTTGCTGAGCTATCGCTCACTCTTGCTATTATTTTATATATATTATATAGCAGCGAAGCAGGATGCCAATGGGACGGCACATACCTCGCAAGGCGTTTCCATAAACAGTTTCTAGCAGTGATCCCAGGAATAGTACGAACCAATCGAATCAGGCTACGGCTTTTGGTATTCAACTTATGTATAGACATGAATGGTATTAGAGGATTGTGAGCATCAGAAGGCTAAGCTGGTAATGTAACGATACTTAGAAATTGTATCAGTAACAGATTCAAAAGACATTTGGGTATTGTAATAAAAATTATTTATTCCGCAGTTGTTGTATTGTGTCGTTTCTGAGACTCTAACATGTGTGTGTGTGTGAGAGACATATGTTGTGGGGTCATGAGCAGGTGAATTATGAATGGTGTGAGTAATACAGGTAAGGCAAGGAGTACGTGGATTGTGACAACCCTAAATCCCTGACCCCGGATTTGGGGTTGTTACATCTTCCGTGAGGGCTAAAGCTCACTCACCACTTATTGACCTTCGTTTTTGCCTTATAGCGATCCTTTCGGGGTCAATGTTAAGGCGATGACACACCACCCTAGGATCAATCCCCGCCATGTCAGAATGGCACCAAGCAAAAACATCTAGGTTATCTTTTAAGAAGCGAGTCAATGTTTCCCTAGCTCCAGGTTCCAGCTGTTAACCAATCTTCAACTCCTTAGAAGGGTCAGCCGCATCCACTAGAATTGACAAAGTGTCACCAGCAGCACCTGCAGTTTCCTTAGCTTCAGGCATCCGAGGATCTAGATCAATCTTCACCTGAACCTTTGTATCAGTCTTCCTAGGCCGTGAAGGAACCTTGGGCGAGCTTTCCACATGACCATCCTCGAAATCACTATCATTTGTTTCTTCAACAATACCTTCGATAAGAGGTTCATCGTTTTCTAAAACTTTTGGTGGGGGTGCCTCCAGCATCCGTACCTTATTCTGGGTATCTACCCCCAAAGAAAAGACAATATCCGTGGAGTCCTCTTCACCTGGATGTTGGATAATCATAATCATATTGCACGAATCTTTTACCTGTCGTGGAGGTTAATTCTTCGTTGATGCTTCCAGGTACCTATAACAATTATCTGTGGTTGTTAGGAATATGTTGTTCTTGATGATAATTATAAAAACACTTAGTAGATTTTGTGTTAAGTCACTTTTGTAATTGTCAACGGAATGGTATGCTTTGCAGCTTCCGTTGACAGGTAGCTCATCAACGAAATGAGTAATGTAGCAATTACACTGTACAATACTTCACTACTTGATAGGCATTTGTTGTAGGTATCAGATAGGTTTTCTAAGTCATGTTGACTAAGTACTAGATAGGCAAAATAGGTTGGTTAATTGTAAATATTTTGTGCCTTGTAATTTTGCCTAAGTGAAGACTTGTCAACGGAATGGAGATTACACTATCAACGGAATGAAGAATGGACCATCAACGGATTGAAGAATAAAGCTATCAACGGAATACATCTCTCTACTATCAACGAATCACTATCACTTTTCTGAACAGTTGACAAAATGATAGTGACAGTTTTCTGACTGATCAAAAGGTGATGTAGAAGTGTACTTTGCATTGGGAGCCATTAAAATGGTCACTGGGAATGAGGAAACATTCCATTTCCCAATTAAGTTCTTGAGTGGGATCATAATAAGCATGAAGACAAAATACAAGATCTCCAAGGACCATTGGACAAAAGGAATGAAAAGCAAGCTACTGGCGGTTACCTTTAGTACATTTTAGAGTTGCCAAAAATAGCATTGTAAACTTGGGATATATAACCAAGTGTAGCAGTTCATTTTAAAAGAAGAAGTGAGATATAATAATTTTGTATTAGCTTGTTTAAAGAGCACTCTCACTCTACATTAGGAACTGAGCAGCTGTGCTACATTTGTAACACGGATTATTCCCGCAAAAAAAAAACCTCTCAGTTGGATCCTCAAAACATCCAACTGAAATTTTATATTTGCTTGTGTGATTTTATTTTCTCTGTCAAGTTATTTAAAAGTTGTTTTAAGTTTAAAAATATCTAGAATTGTATTCAACCCCCCTTCTACAATTCTGTTAGGTCATTTGGGATTAACAGTGGTGCCTCCATCAACCAACAACAAATGCTTTGAAGCTTGCTCAACGGAGCGCAAAGCCTTACTACAGCATTCCCTGGAATCTACCTGACAGCCCTTTAGACACCCGATCCCGTTAGGAGTAGGGAACTTCATGGAGAGATGGTAGATAGAGGTTACCACCCTCATCTCCTTCAAGAGAGGCCTGCCCACAATGCAATTGTAGGAAATGTCTTCATTTACCACCATAAATTCTACCACCTGCATAGCTCTTAGAGGTTCAGCCCCCAACACACCAGGGAGCTTCACCCTTCCTACGACCTGACTGGTCCACCAGTGAATCCATATAAGTCATTGTAAGCAGGGGACATTTCCTTGTCTGCCAGTCCCATTTTCTGATAAGTGTCAGAAGCCAGTATATTGCAAGAGCTTCCATTATCCACCAGAACTCGATGCACATTGAGCCCTCCAATCGTGATAGTCACCACCGATACATCATTGTGGGGGTGATGCACATGCCTTGCATCGTCTTCAGTGAAGGTGATGTCCGCAGCTTCACCTTTAAACAGCTTCGGGGGCCTGTCTGCCAAATGATAAACATTCGTGAGAGGGTTTCCTCTAGCCTCACGTGTATAATTCTTCATTGCATTCCTGCTGAAGCCTCCAATATACGGTCCACCAATGATTATATGGATACTACCAGCCCTGGTAGCTCGTTCAGGTGCAGACTTCTCTTCATCTCTCTTGGACTTGTCATCTTTGTATTTTTTCTCCTCTTGGGCCACAAATTCCGTGAGGAATCCTTTTCTAATCAAGTCCTCGATATGATCCTTGAGGTGTCGGCAGTCGGCAGTTCCATGCCCGTTAGCATCATGGAAGGCACGGTACCTAGCCAAATCCCTTCTCCCAGGAGGTCCCGTCTGGGAGGGCTTCCTGAACATCACCGTCTTATCACCAACTTCAAATATATGCTCAACAGGAGCAGCCAAAGGAGTGTATTCTGAGTACCTCCGACTACCTTTCGAAGATGGGTACTTGTATTCCACGGTCCTCTTTGCACCTGTGGTGTTCACTGACAGAGGTGCAGTCTTCACCTCCTTGCCTGCATCCTGGCCATCAGCTGAAGCTGTGTTATAGGTCGTCCGCTTGCTGTATCTTCTATCCTTCGGGCTATAGGACCTATTCCTTTTATTCCTGTTCTAATCCCGTGAAGCATTATCCTTTTTCAAATTCTCCAAGGATTGTTCCACAACCTTATGCCTTTCTGCCTTGGCATAAAAATCGGCCAAGGTAGTAGGTTCCTTACTCTGTAGCTCTTTCCAGAACTCAGTCACAGGCTTGACCCCAGCTACCAGGAAATTCTTATAAGTCTCATCTGTGATTTTCCTTACCCTTGGAACCTCAGCGTTGAACCTCTTGAAATACTCGTTGAGCGTCTCGTTATCACGTTGCTTGATGTTCGCGAGTGTGTTAGCCGGAGGTGCGAACGTGACTGAAGCTCTAAATTAGGTCACAAACATCTCACCCATTTGCCTCCATGACTTAATTGAATTGGAGGGAAGCCTCTTGAACCATTGGTGAGCACTATCCCTGAGAGTCGCAGCCAGCAATCGACATTTAGTGCGATCTTTTATTTGGTAAACCTCCATCTCTGTGTTGAAACGGCTAAGAAACTCCACAGGGTCCGTAGTCCCATCAAACTTCAAGTCTCCCACTCCCCTGTAGCTGCGAGGTAAGGGCGAATCTCGCACCTTCTTAGTGAAAGGTGATCCTACCGTCAACCCTGACTGTGGACCTTTTTCTGCCATAATCTTTTTGAGGACTTTTCTGAGGTCTTTCTCCTTATACTTTCCATCATCTTCAGCTGACTCAGAGGTGTCATCGGTGTCTTCTCCATCATTGGAGCTCCCATTAGAGCTATCATCATCTTTATAGGATGAGCTAGAGCTATGCTCATCTTCAGGTTTCGAGTGAGACTTCTCCTTATGACTCCTCGACCCCTTAGACTGTGATTTCTCACTTTGTACCTTCTTGGGGGCCTTCTGTTTTGCCTCCAAAAGCTTATGCCTTAAATCCTTATTCGTGAGCTTCTTTCCCATTCAGTCGAATACAGTTATACTCCTCGTAGCTGAAGGTTCAGGGTCCTCCTTATCTTTAGGTTCAGCTTCAGAGTCCCAGTTTGGATTACTCTGATCAGTTTCAACATCAGAAAAAGTCTTTTTGGTCTTCTCCTTGTCAGGCCCTTCTTCGTCACTGCCAAAATCCAGCCGAATTGGTGTAACCTTTGGTGCCTTAGAGCGCTTTTCCGAGGACCTTTGCTTTTTTCGCCATTTTATCATCTTTTCAGACCTTCTCTCCAAGGAATCCACCCTTTCACCAATTTTCTTAAGGTGATCGAAAATATCCTTGTTCGTAACCTCGCCTTGAGGACCCTTTACACGATCATCTTCACCATTAGTTAGCGTTTACGTATTACCGGAATCATCCGACATCTTTTCTCTCTCAAGATTTTGATGGAGTTCCCCTCCTCCTAGCGCCACTTATGTTGTGAGAGAAATTTGGTACAACACAATTGAGAGAATCTCGCTAGAATATTCGCAGAACGTGTCCTTAGTTATCGGACAGAGCTGTAGGTTTTCAGCTTGAAACCTGAAGCCCGCAGTAGGTTTAGAATAATAGAAGTATGTCTCCGGGGGCTGAGTTGACAAAACCACCGGTTGAAGTGGACGGCGTAAGTCCTACACGGCCAGTCAATTCACCGGAATATGTATCACAAAGAATACACGAGCCTTTTGCGTGTAGAGAGTGAAAATCCGAATCCCTTAGTCAAGTGCATACATATCCTATTTATAGGAATCAAGCCCCGTGTAGTTCTATTAGGTTTATATTTCTTCTTTCCTGCGAATTCGGCCACTCTAAGATAATCCATCTTAAAATTTTAGCCGAATTAAACACCTATAGCCGAGCTTTCCAGTGTCCTAGTCCACATCCATCACTAAGTTCCGTGAATCCTCATGCCCGTAATGTATATCCGAAACAATCAATACAAGCCCTATATTGATTGCACTTGCTCCATCCAACACGTATTTATTATGATCAGGACTCCTTTCCTAAGAATAATTCTGTACTTCTAAACAATAGAAAATAGAGTCCTTATCCAACTTGCATTCTGCCTTCCGGGGATCCTGACTACTCGGCACCTGAGAGCAGTCCCGAGGTTCAGACCACCTAAACCTCAATACCTTTCACCTAAACCTCGATACCTTGAACCTGCCTTGATACCTCGGACCTATCTTGATACCCTGAATCTAAACCATGGTGACCTGAACCTATACCTCGGTACCTCCAATCCTAGCCCAATACACCACTACTGGACTTATAACAGATATGAACCTTAAATTGAGCCAAGTGAAATTTTGGGCACAACAACCATCATTTTAATTTGTTTGCTATTAAACTCTTTCCTAAATTGACTTCGAAGTTGCGTAGACATAAGCCTTAGTTACCGACTTCGATTAGACTACTGCTAATGGGATATATATTGTAATGGCTACAGGAAAAAAAAGCATACCATATTTACCGGGAGATGGACTGACGAAGAAGTGTAGAAGTAATGAACTTCAAAAGTTTATGAAAAAAGTTAAAGTATACATTTCCAGTTCTTACTTTTATGTAGGATTCAGGGAGGGAATTCCATACATTTTTGTATTACCTATCCTCAAATCGCAACAAGTTTTCCATCTTTCACTATTACTTTTATACATTTGCTTTAGTTTTACTCGTCTTATAGGCAGAGTATTGTTGACCTTTCTTGTTTTTCTGGTGAAATGTTTCAGTTGCATAAATTTAAATACTACTTATCTATGCTTCCAATGAGTCTCACACTCTCCAGATCTTATTGACGGAGAGCTTGGCTAAAGCGCAGAGATGCCTAGTCATGATGTTTCGTTTTCTTCATCTAGAACAGCAGGAGATCGTCATTATTCCCTCATAGATCACCAACATCTGAGATTTTGTCAACAAGATTCACTCTCGTGTCTTCAAAGAAACACTCCAATATATAATTCCGAAAATCCACAACAGTCCCTTTTAAAGTTTTCAGTAAAGAATGAAGGTAGCTTCGTTCGTTGTAAGAATGCAGATCTTGACATGTAGTATATTTTACAGCTCCTATAATCAAAAGATTCTCATTTGCCAAAGATCTTTGTCCTATTGACAGATCCGAACACTAAACAACTCCACTCAAAGAAGCAGAAACACACACAAACATTTAGACAACCATATATAATACCAGATTACTCTTGCAAATGACTTTTATCAGAAAATGCATGGGAGTGAAACCTCAAAAGAGACTAGGTGTTTACAGTACATTATCATACCACTTCACCGTGGATTAGAAGCTACAGAGATTCATCTTAAACATCAACAAAATACAAAAGTGCTATGATAGACCCATAAAGATGCTTAGTATCATCAATTTCCATTTTCCTCCTGATTCTTATGTTCTTGGTAGCTGCGGGTGGGCCTGCTGATCAGGATAGAACCCTGCTTGTTCCACTGCCTGCTGCTGCGGAACATAGTAGTACGGAACAGAATCAGCATGTGGACCCAGCAGCGGAATTGTGGCCTTGGTGATACCAAGACCTTCTTCCTTCAATTCATCTCTTGGGATGATATCAACCAGAAAATCAAAAATATCAGTCCTTGAAATTGCAGCAGCAATATCATTCTTCTGCAGCGTTCTCCTTTTGTTCTCCTCGGTTAGTAACCACGAACGCATAGTCAGCTCCAAGATAAACATCTCACAGGCCTTTGCAAATATGACAGGGGCCTCGGATGAAATCATCCGAACATCTTCATCAGCTTTCATGATCTTCTTTATGCGAGCAAGCGGAAGGTTATGATTCTTGAAATCCGGCATCTGTCCAATTTCCTGTATTTGATTAGCCCAAAATGTCTGTAGCTGAGTCCGTAGGTGCAGCTGCTGTTGCTGGTAGAAATGTTGTGCCTCGTAGCAATCAGGCTGCTGGAGAGAAGCAGAGTCAGTTGGATGCTGAGTTGGTGCAGACACTGGTACCACAGGTGTACCAGTTGCAACTCCTGGTCCAGCAGCATGGTAATGAGGCACACCATAAGTCATCTGCCCAGAACTATCTATCACATCTTCCTGTTGTTGCTGAGGTCCTTCCGATTCATCCATTGCGTTCCTACGTACCAGCCTTTCAATTAAATATTCTTACTGTCATATATACATAAATCATTGCCAATTTAATATCATTCAACAAACCAGATAAACCATAACAAACCTGCTTGAGAATAAACAATATTGCCTTGTGTTTAAGACAGTGGTGCAGCCAGAATTTGATTTCAAGGGGAGCCAAAATTTACACCATCGGTCAAAAGTTCAGATTCCATCAAAAGCTTAAATTATATATATTCTAAATTCACAATAAAGATATAAATAATTGGTTACATTTAATTTGTTAAATTTAAAATTATTGAGGGGATATTATATTTCCACAACCAATTAACTTTTACATAAAATGGTAAAATCTCAGCATATTTCGATACCTTTTGGCCCTTCAAAATGGTTCAAGATACTAATAGCATCTTCAGGAGCCTCTCTGTTCAAACTCCTAACATGAGCTTGATAGCGCACAATTCAAGTTGTTCGCTAACAGTTCATATGGTTTTTATTCAACCAAGTACAAATTATAAAATAGCTCACGGTTCTCACAGTCTCACACCCAAATCGAAGAATCGCATGACTTACAATAATGTAAAAGAGCTGATTAGTCAATATATATATTAGGCTATTGATATTTATTTCGTTAAATTTTTAAAAATTAAGTGTTGCTATTTCAAAAAAAAAATCTGCTTTTAAAAAATTTCAATTAAGCTTAATTGATTATGTAATATGTGAAATAGTCCATATTTCTGAGCTGGTATTTTTATTTGAAATATTTAATAGACTGATGGTAGTATGTAATATGGAATATGGTACTTTTTTCGGCATCCAAAATTAATAACCTTTGTAAAGAGAAAAACGATTTAAGTATAATTTAACATATTTGAATTGTTCAGGATGTTAATATATAAAAAATACACAATTTTAAATTAAATCAAACGAGCCGAGCCGAGTTAAACGAGTTCGAATAGCGTTTACTTATCATACGCATTTTCATGTACAAACTCGTGTTGGGTTAATAAACAAACCGAGACAATTCCATATAAACGAGCTGGCTAATATCTTGATAAATTAAGCTGTAAACGAGATATGAAGCAAAAATGGATGGGTTAAAACTTAAAACTTAAAAAAATAGAAAGTTGTATACATCCATGCCTTGTGGTTGTTGTAGGTGCACACAAACAAACATAAAGAAAAGAGTTAAACAAATACTCTCTCTGTCCCGTCTATTTCTTACTCACACAGAGATTAACCCTTTAACATAAACCCTTTAACACAGATTCAAAAACAGATTCCTACTCAGACAAAGAAAAAGACCCTTAGATCTTTGCAAGGGGCTTATAAGAACATGGGGGGTAGCTGCCTAGGGCACAAACAAAATAGAAAGTATACTACAAACAAACAAGAAAGTGTTACTTAAAAAACTTGGAAATAAAGAAAGAAAATACTTACAACAGATATGCAGAGGAGAAGTGAGACTGAGAAGCTGTGAAGAAATTATACACACAATTTGTAAGTATTTATTTATAAATAGGAGTGGTAAAGACTGGAACTGGAAAACAAAAGTGAGTGATGCAGACAAAAGAGAAAGGGTCCAAATCTTTTTCTTTTCTTTTTTTTGCAAAGTAGGGTCGAAATCTTTTGTTTCTATTTCTGGTTTTATTTATAAAAATATACTATAATCTCAGTTTTTTTACTTGGTATTGGGGAACAGCTGTCGGGTCGGGAGACGCCAAGCCCTTGGACTATTAGTATTTAATTAACTATTGATAAAATAAGTATTGATTTGTGATTGTAAAAGAGTTCATGTCGAGCCGCATGTTTCAACGATTATTATAATTAATCTTGATCATCACCAAACGATAAACATATTTGATATTAGTGAGGGATTACGGTCCGTAACCAAAATAATTATTTTAAATTAATATAATAAAACCCTTGACATATTATATTTTTTGTTGCAAGTGCTTTATTGATAAAACTAGCACATTAATAACATTTTTGAATAGAACATTAGTTATTATTTTTATTTTTAATATTAAAATTTCAAAGTTCAATAACAAAAAGTAAAGATTATCAAACTTTCAGAAAAAATATATATAATTTATATTTTAAAGCAAATCATATGTAATCCACATAAAAATAACACTTACTTCTTAAAAGAATTATAAATTGAAATATGCATTTTAAGTTAATTTTAATTTTTCTTTTTTAAAATCGACATCCAAGTTAATGACTAAAATATTGACTAACGTTAACTATCAAAATTTAACGAAAATTTATTAGAAAGATGAATAATGTGAACAATGTAGCGTGTTAGAAAGATGGAGATGCAAAATATTGATTTGTAAAGTATGCAAGCTAAACTACATATCTTCAAAACTGATAAAATACAAAGATTAAATTTTGATTTTAATCTTTTTAATTCGGATTGAAGTCTTACCTATTTTCTATCTTTTGATAATGCATTGTCACGTCATTCATCATTGCGAGGTGATATATACGGTATTTGATATTAAATATTATATATAAGCTGATTAATGAAATTAATTAATGTTTTTTATACTGATTCATTATGAATTTAGACATTTGCACTCTTACTTAGTGTTGTTTACTTAGTGTTGTGAGATAAATTTGGTATAATACTTGTGATGCAGGTTGCTGAAATAACTGATGAATTCCTTGATTCTCGGCTTCAATGGTGGGTGCGCATGTCTTCGGTCTAGGGTGCAACTACCGGAGCGGACGGTTGTTTGTGCTGATTTTGGAACTGAGTTTGCAGGGTTTTCGGGCATAGGTGACGGAGTAATACCTACTCGGGCATCGCCCAGAAATACGTATTACTCAAGTGGTTCTACATATTTCTTGTAGAATGAGGTGAGATTCAACCCCTGCAAAGTGTCTACATATCCTATATTTACTAGCTTTATACCCGTGCAATGCACGGGATATTTTATAAATATTATTTATAAATTTTATATTTTAATTTTAATTATTATTTTTTTGAAAAATTATAGACTAATGTTTTCAAATCATATTTAGTGGATGATACTTATTTTATTAATATTAATCTTTATTATTTCCATTTTTTATTTTCCTTTTCATGAAATTCCTTGTTTTCTTTAATTTTAAAATTATTAAATTTCATATTTTTTATATTTTTAGATTCAATAAATTTATTTTACTATATTTAGTTAATTTCTGGTTTTTTTAAAAGAAAAATCAAAATAACATTTACAAATTCCGATCACAATTTATTCACAATCTAATAATATTTTTAATTTTTATTCCACATAATTTCAAAACTATGATTACAACAATACTTATAAAATGACAAATACTCCCCTGACCAAAATGTCTAAACCCCATGCTAATTATATATAGGATAACTATATAATTTTTAGTTTTTATTTAATAGTAACAAAAATTATAATTACTAATAATATTATGAAAAGACAAACATGCCCCTGACGACCATACCATCTAAACCCCCTTAGGCTAATTATATATATGATATAATAGGAATTAAGTCACATGTAGTTCTTAGAGTTTGGACTCCTTACTTGATAAATAAGCCACGTCCTAATAAGCTTTATCCCTCCTAGCCATGTTGATCTTGTAGTATTTCAGTTGATAGAAAGAGTCATAGCTTCCTTAGGACACTGTTGAACCCCAGTGTCCGTTGTACAGCCGCTTGTATGCCTTTATCATGTATATATTCCATAATTATCCCCCAAGTGAGATTTTGGGCGCAACAACTACCCTTGGTTCCTTGACGTCATTGAATTTGAAAGAAACCAAAGCAAGATGAGGTCCAATCCTTCCTTATCATTCCTCAGAGAAATACATAGCTTCCACACCGTGCTTCCAAGATTACATGAGCTAACTCGGCATAAGAAACAGGAAACACATTGGTGCCGCACATGTATCCCAATTTGAATCCTTAAATGAAATCCTTCCATGAGCCTTAGACCGCGTTTGACATACTAGTTGCAATAATGAGCTTCTTAACCTTGCCTGCTGAACCTGTTGGCTTCCTGCCTTCCCTTTGAAAATCATAGCTTGATTCCTCAAAATGTTCATATTCTTATGAAGTTGATCTTCATGTGTGAATCCTTTGTGGGTGATGCCATGAAGCTCTTGTTGTTGCGAATAGGCTTCATCCTTCCAGTACCCTGGGTTACTAAGACAAGTAGAAAAAATGATTAATAGCATGAGCTAAGTAGCTCACATGTATAATGCACATAGCCCATACATATATAATGTGTACATGCAATTATGAATATGCAAGTGCAGATAATTTTGTATATATATCAGTTGCTGCCTTTGCAACCATATAGAACCTTGGCGAACACACTCTTTAAGACAACGCCACAAATTTCAGAAATTTCCATGGTTCCGTCACAATAGATCTCTTAAGATGTTTATATTTTTGTTCAATTTTTTGGGACTTCTCAGATAATGTGTAGCTCTCATGGGACATATCAGAGGGTGCCCAAATTTCATAACTTCCTTTTTCCAACAATCTCATACCCACACCTTATATCCGCATATTGTAAGTGATTTCATATTTGCACCACAAGAGAGACCAAGGGAAGGCCATGGAAACCTCATCAATTGTTGTTATGTCTTTCCAAGTGGTTACATTATGGGGCATAAAATGTGCCTAGGTACCTACTTAACAGCTTCAGCTAGCAAGTTTGAAAAACTTTTGAAAACCATGGTGTATGAGTATATGCAAAATCATTTTGAAATCCACTACGGTCTTTTGTCAAGTTAGGACCTTGACGTTTCGTATCCATCACGAATTGGCGTACACGCTGTTCAGGTGCCATTGTCTATATAAGAATGTGTATTCGTTTACCTCTGAGCGCCCGAGTTAGGGAGCGAGGCCTTCAATAAGTTTACCCAGTAGGGCAAGGTCTTTAATCCAGATAATAAATAAAGTTGACACCTTTATTCAAACGCGTGGCATTGCGAGACTTATAGTTTTCCCATGCTATACTACTTGACAATTTCAGTTTGCAAGTTTGAAAATATTTTTGAACCCCATGCCTAATATAAGTAAATGTGTATGGCATAAAACCCATTGTGTGTAAACATGTGTTCATGTATAGTAGAAGATAATGATCCATTTGAAAAGATGAGGTTCGTAATGAATTTTTTTAGCTTGACGCTATAAAAAATTTCTTGTATGCACAGAAAATATGTAAGATAATGAATATGTAAAAGCAAGAGAGTAGAACTTATCTTTGCCTTTATTGTGTCAACTCATACCAGGGTTCAGTCAGTGAACCTATAAGGTTGAAACTCCATTCTGCATACGCCTAAGGGAACCTCGTTTCCAATATGCAAGGCCTTCCATGACGAGATGTCGACTTACAACCCTGACCTTCAGATTTCCATTTCATATGACATGTAAGCCTTCTACAGCCTGAATCCCTAAACTTGTTAAGAATCCTGGACACTACTGGGTGAAACCCCTTAGGTATACTTGAACATCTAGAAACCTACAAGCTGGAAGCCATAAACTAGGAGTTGTTTCTTGTTAGCTACGAGTGACAGGTAAATATCAAGGAACCTCTAAGTTGGAACCTAATAGCTGTAAGCTATTAGCAGCAAGTAAATGACGAGGAACCCGCTAGATGCATTACGAGTGTGGGTGAACCCATTAAGCACATGTGAGTTCCGAGGAACCTGTAAGTTGTTAGTTACATGTACTTTTTATAAATCACAAGTGAACATGAATGAACCTGTGTTCCATAGGTGAACGCCAGCGAACTTGTTCACCACATGTAACTACCATCGAACCTGAATTCATAGGATTCTTTCGAGCTTTCATGCTCTTTGATACCTGTCTATAAACTTGTTTTGCCACCCTAACATACATATATTTCTATGCATGCATAACTGTTAGCCATTACATCATGTAGCACATGGTACAATAAATTTCATGTTGCATGTTTACATGTAAACATTTAAACACACAAGTGACCATTTCACCTGAAGCTAGACATTCACATAATTTTCATGCGCTTATACTCCAATTTTAGCGAATATCCACATTATATTTACCATGTAGGAGCATGTTATTTACTATAAGTTATGAATAACAATCACGTGATGATACCCAATACAATAAATCATGTTACAGTTCAATATAGGGGTTCATGCACAAACAGTCCATTTACACTCCCAGGGTGCGAGTGACACGACCTATCCATATAACTCACTGGAACCTTTACCGTGTCACCTAAATGTCTCATTTGTTCAGATACTTAGAGGCCTAATGAATTTTAATCCATTTAATTGTTAGCGTACTACCATGTGAACTAAACCGTGTTTGGCCTTCACAAACCTATTCTCCAAGGATCTTAATAAATCCTAACCATGTATATGAATTTATAACTTAAAAATTTCAAGTATTATTCCGGGAAACATACACACTACCCCCAAGTTCCTTAATAAGGGTTTCGCGTATGGTAAATACATAAATCCAAGTACATTTACATGCTTCATATAAAAACTAAACCGAAGCACATAATCAATCAAAATCATGTATAGTTTATCAAGTACCACAACAATATAAGAAGTCATAAGCGTAGATTAATATGTACCAGTGTACTTTTAAGGTATCATGCGCGTACCAGGGTTACAAGACGTGCTCTAAACCTTCTTCATTGTCCAAGTGTTTGTCATGTGTAAAGTAGAAATTTCAGTGGTATGCTTAGTTGTACCCTGATAAGCTTGATAATGTACCACCACCTGTTGAGGGTTCACGTGGAGCTCGCCACACTACCTGTAGAGGCTTCACGTGGGCGTGAATGAATGAAGGTTCCACCACCTATAGAGGTTTCACGTGGACCTCTCCACACTACCTGTAGAGGCTTCACGTGAATGAATGAAGGTTACGCCACCTATAGAGGTTTCACGTGGACCTCGCCACACTACTTGTAGAGGCTTCACGTGGGCGTGAATGAATGAAGGTTACACCATCTATAGAGGTTTCACGTGGACCTCGCCACACTACTTGTAGAGGCTTCACGTGGGCGTAAATGAATGAAGGTTCCACCACCTATAGAGGTTTCACGTGGACCTCGTCATAATACCTGTAGAAGCTTCACGTGGGTGTGAATGAATGAAGGTTCCATCACCTATAGAGGTTTTACGTGGACCTCACCACACTACCTGTAAAGGTTTCACATGGGCCTAAGGTAGATGAGAGCTCTGTGTCGTACCCAAAGTATGACTACTCCACTTATGTTGAAGTTAGAGTATATACGATTCATATATGATAGTCAGGCTTTGTTTAAGACCTTAACTTTGCTTTAAAATGGTGCTATTTTCAAGTTATTGCCTTGAGTTATGTATGTATATACATAATACCCCCCGGTTCTTTGTAGCCATTGAATGCACGAGGAACCTTATGCAATTCCGGAACCAGGTTCAATCAACCTTCACTCTGAACCTCTAAGCTTACGTGAGCGTACTCATTGTAAGAAACAAGAGATATCATAAAAAAATCAGCTACTACTCAGAATATTACTTCCAACAAGTACCATGTTACCTTTCCTTGATATTAATTCCACAACTCGTGTAATAGAGCCTCCGGGGTTCGGATGTCGTACCCTACGTCGTGGTTCTCTAAACAAAGTTTCCAACCTTTTATGCTTGATGCACGTGTATCAAGACATGCTTATCGTCGACAAGCACCTCTGCGTCTTGATAATTTTATCCATACCACCTGATATGGTTTCCCAATGATCTCTTCCTTGGTGTCCGAAATTCACATAAGTCAAGCTTCTGTAGGTTCAGTTGTTGGAACCTCTTGTTATAGGTTTTAGATTTCCACACCTTTAGAACCTTGCTCTAATTGGATGCCATGATCACAACTGTGGCTACCTATGAACCAGACCATGTTGATCATAAGAGAATCGTGTTTTATGCCAGGTTGGCCATTACAATCCAGTAAGGGTTTCTGAACTTGAAAACTATCGAGGCTTCGTGAATCTGAACCTCATTCGTACACCCGTTCATTCAAAAATTGGGTATTTTCAAAAACATTCTATGCATTTGCCGAGTATCTTTTACCCCCGAGTCTTCGGTGTAGTTTATCCATGGCCAAGGATTGAACCTTATAAAGCTTCTACTTCAATTTGAGTAGAATTCTGAATAAGCATCCATGAAGCGAGCAACACACGCCTTGCTCTATCTAGTGACCTCTGCTTAGCTGCTTCCACCAGTATCCTCAATTATTCCTTCTACCAGGTACTTCAGGTTTCTTTAATCCTTTGATAAAGAAGTTTCTAATAGCAGAACTTTGGGGGGAGCTACCCTTATTTTCCTTTCATTGCTTCAGCGTACGAGGATCCAAGTCCATTCTGACCGAGATTCCATTATCAGCTTCTTTGTTTCTTTGAGCTTTTACAGCTCTTTGGTTTTTTCCTTAAGAGGTTCTTTTATGAACCTCATACCACCTCCTTTATTAACCAAGAGGTTAGTCATACATCTTTTCTTGTGTGGTAGCATATCTCAGAATTATGTTGAGACCTTTATCCTCATAATTTTTTTAGTAGGGTGGCTAAGTGTCCACCTCCTGCTTCCATGATAACTCTTCCGCTGGAGTTCAGCTTCACCCAAGTCAGGGCTTCGCACATTTTGATTTATGCTCGCCACTAGATATTTTGAGCTTCCACCTTCCATTTCTGGCGAAGCTTTCGACATGAGCGCCTTTTATAAGTTGTTTTCACCTTCTTCTGTAGTTGTTGCTACATGGCCAACCAAGAATTTCTCGAGGTTCTCTCGTACTTAATAATGAAAAGACCCTCAGTCATGGCTTCCATGTGATACATCTTGCCTTTATTATAGCAGCAAGTGACTATGTCATGGGTGGTACTACCCACCAAAAAATTGGAACTTTTTTCATGAGGTTCCATCATTAGAGCTGCTGGTAACATGATTCCTCCAGCATTCGAAATTATGCTTCCTTCGAATTCGTATAGTGAGTCATTCATTTTCGATCGTTTCCTTAATCAAGCCACTCGTACAGTGAGATGTCCATTCTGGGCAACAAGTGATTCCTTTTGGGGTTCTCAACAGCCTGATTTTAGGGCATAAAACAAATCCAAATTGGGCGCTAGATGAATCCTAAAAAAGGGGCATGAGAACAGCCATCAGGGCACAAGGTGAATCCTTCAGAGAACCTCAATAAATTGAAGTAGCTTATTGTAGTGGAAACCCTCTATTGACATTTGCTTTCCCATCCAATATTAAAATATGATTTGATTGTGTTGTCACTGTGGAACCTCATGTTATGGTAGAACTGCCACGTTGGAACCCCTAGATTGAGTTTTACTATTATCCATTTTGGCTTAGAGCCTTTTGTGAGGGTTTTCTTGCTTAAACCTCTTGTCATATTGCTTCCAACTTGTAGTGGAGGTACTCATTATTTAGCTTTTTGTGAATTTTATTAGCTGAACCTTTTGCCAGAAACCTCCTTTCTTACGTGGCTTACCATCTGTAGCCCAGAAGTTGTACCATGGAAGCTCTTTCCTTGACCATCTTCCTTGAGAACCTTTTTTATTTCTTCCTTCGGAGTGAGATATGATGCATGTTGGGGTTCTGCTCTAGAACCTCCATTGAGGGAACCTTCTATGACCTCAACATCATGTTGGTGGAACCTTTAGGTTGAGGCTCTTTCTTAATATATCGTTTGGAACTCTCTCCATGATGTTTTTTATTTGATAGGCCTTTTATGTGGTTCTATGTGTCCTGATCTTTCACCTTAAGAACCTTATCCATGAATGTAGAACCCTTGTGAATCCCATTGTCGGGAAGCTCTTTTCTGGGGGAGCTATCTTCACTAGTCACTCCTTATTTTTGTTACGAAGAGCTTCATTTTTAAGCTTCCTGCCCTGTCTATCAAACACATTGGGGCTTCTTTTAAGTGAAGCCCGGGGGTCCTAGGACTTATCTTCCTGGAACCTGCCATCACGGAACCCCTGATATAGTTCCTCAAACCAGTGGACCTCTTCTTCATGGGAGCTTAGTGTTTCAACTCATTAGTATTCTTCTGATCAGTGTTGGTAGGGAACTTTTGTACCGGGTATAGGAAATTCCAGTAAGATACCTCTAAGCTAACGTGAGCTACGTACCTCTAAAGAGAATTATGTATAATATTCCCAGTAGCTCAACTATAAGGAGGTTTATATCCTTGTCATCATCCAGGTTCATCTGTTGATCATCAGCCAGGGGGTTCGCACCTTTGTTGTCATTTGGGGTTCACCTGTTTACTCCGCTTATAGACTAAAGTCTGGCACGAACTGAAGTTTTGCTCCATAATTTTTAACGGTAAACCTTAACTGGTTGAACCATTTTTCTGGTTGAACCCTTAAACTTCAATTCACCATTTCCTGAATATAAGAGCCGTTAAGTCAGATTCAGAAATCAAGCATTTGGGGTACCTTTAGTTTCGAGAACCTTCTGCCAAGGGTGTAGTCTCCTGATAGAGGCTCCTATTGTATTTGCTCCTTGAACGCCTTGATTGCAACCTCTCCATATGGCTTTTACTTCCATTAGCACGTGGGTATTCAGCTTCACGCTTGTAACGCTCCTGATGTGAGAAGCTTCTGAGTTTGGAACCCGTTCCTAGATCCTTCTGATGGTAATTAATAGCTAAAAACTCCAGTTTCCGACCAGTCTATGCATCTCAGAGCCATATCTCTTCTTTTTGGCATTTTATCACCAAATGACCAGTTCTTCGATTTTCCATCCGATTTATTAGGGTGAAGGTGGTTGACGGTAACCACCTTCTTCTTCATCTTTTTTCCGATGAGCCACGATTTGTCCTCTGTTTCTCCATGTTTTCATATCCTTTTTCCCATAGAATTGTTTTTCCTACTTTTGCGTTGGATTCGATCCACAAAACCCTTGCTCGAGACTTCGTCCTCGGGCTCTTTTTCAAGATTACCTCGATGTCATTCGGTGTAAGACCATCGCCGAAGCTTTTTGTCATCTCTCCTCTCAAAGAATTAGCCAAATCCCCTCCTTGTAGGGCCAAAAATGTTGTGAGAGGAATTTGGTACAACACTTGTGATGGAGGTTGCTGAAATAGCTGATGGATTCCTTGATTCTCGGCTTCAACAGCGGGTGCGCGTGTTCAGCCTAGGGTGCGACTACCGGAGCGGTCGGTTGTTTGTGGTGATTTTGGGACTGAGTTTGCAGGGTTTCCGGGCATGGGTGACAGAGTAATACCTACTCGGCCATGAGGATGCCCAAAAATGCGTATTGCTCAAGTGCTTCTACATAATTCTGGTAGAATGGGGTGAGATTCAACTCCTACAAAGTGCCTACATATCCTACATTTACAGGAATCAAATCCCATGTATTTCTTAGGGTTTGGACTCCTTACTTGATGAATAAGCCACATCCTGATAAGCTTTATCCCTCCTACCCATGCTGATCTTGTAGTATTTCAGTTGATAGAAAGAGTCCTAGCTTCCTTAGGACACTGCTGAACCCCAATGTCCTTTGTACAACCGCTTGTATGCCTTATCATGTATATATTCCATAATTATCCATGTATATAGTATATATCCTTCCATCTGATGTATTTATCCCGAAATAGGTGATAGAATCCTTTTCCAAGTCCGTCTCTTGAGTCCATTTTCGTTCCCCTAAAGTTTAGGAGATTGAGTCCTCGCCAAACACTGATTCTGGGAGTGCTGCTGGAACCCTGAGCCTGGAACCTGAAGCCTAGATACACCTCTTCGGAGTTCACCCATACGAACTCCTGACCATAGAAGGTTCATCAGTTTCCAGTGTCCTTGGATCATCCTAAGGGGCCAATAGGCTGATATTACCAGGCCTGAACCCATCTAGCTCACCTGAATCATGTAGATTGGGCCGACAACCTTCATGGGCCTTAAATTGAACTCAAGTGAGATTTTTGGAGCAACACTTACAACTGTGACTCTTGTTGCCAGGATGTTACAAAAAATAATTTAGGGGAACATATATATTTCATAAGTTGTTTTAGTTCTACGCGCATTTAAATTCAAATGAAGAAATTTTTATTATATATTTTGTAAAAATTATAAATCTTGTATAATATAGTGCAATTTAATTGTAAAAATGATGAAAAAAATAAAAAGAGAAATGTATTGCGGTGTTTTGATATTAAAATAACAATCTGAATAAACAGAAAAATATATAAAATGATGTCTAAGTCGTCTACGCATGAAAAGACGTTCACCTCTATTATGCAAATTAACTTATAACCCATTCAAAGTTACTTTTAAGTGTTTTATTTTTTGAATTATAATATTTTATTTTTAATTTATTATTCTTTATATAAACCTTTTAATAAATTGTTTCATTATTTAATTTTAAAATACATACTTTTAACCTGTGATGAGAAACCATTATAAATCGCTTAAGTTAGTTATATATATAATATAATACTAGAATAGCACCCGTCCGATTCACGGCTGTAATAATTTTTTATATATTTATAATTTTAATATTAAATTTTAATATGAAGTTTTATATTATAAATGTTGTTAAGGCTGTAAATATATTATTCAGATTTTTAAATATTTGTTTGAATAATATACTTAAAGTAGATATAGTTTATTTAAAATATTGAGTTGTAAATAGTATACGATAATATTGGTAAAAGATGTTTGAAAAATAAATTAAACAAGTAATTAGAAAAATGAAAGAAAGGAGAAAGAAAGAGAATTAGTGAAGTTGATAATTAATGAGAGAGAAGCGGGAATTTTTTTAATAAGAGAATGACATGTGGCAATTTATTAAGTTAGTGAGTCTTTCTTTTAGTATTAGTATATACTCAGTTCGTCCCACTCAAACTGACCTGTTTGACTTTTCTTGGTCAAATTGACTAATTTTGTAATGTAAATTACATATATTATATATTGAATATAATTAATGTAAAAAATATTATTAAAAAATATAAAGAAATTATTATAACGTACATTTTTTAGATTTGAAGAAATGTAAGTCAATAATTTTTAAAAGTTAGTCAAAGTTTGATTAGTTTGACCAAGAAAAGTCAAACAAGCCAGTTTGAGTGGGACGGAGAGAGTATTTGGTACTAACTTAAAATTAGCTTAAAACTCAATACACGGATTATTATTAATAGTTGTTATTTAATTATTTACGTTATAATATTTTAATTACATTTGTTAAAAAAATAAGTAGTCATGTTTATAGATAAATTCTTAACAAATCAAAAGTATTGAAATAAGTTTTAATTAAGGGTTTACCTATTAATAGTTGTTATTTAATTATTTACGTTATAATATTTTATTTACATTTGTTAAAAAAAATAAGTAGTCATGTTAAAATAGATAAATTTTTAACAAATCAAAAGCATTGAAATAAGTTTTAATTAAGAGTTTACCCGTGATATTTTTGGAAAAGCAGGGGTTTTAGTAAGTAAAAATAGAAAAGATAACATATTTTAGTTAAAAAGGTAATTGCCCGTGAAATTTTTGGAAAATGAGATGATTTTGTTAGAAAAAATAGAAAAGGTAATGTGATTTAACTGAAAAAGGTAACTGGTTATAAATATATCTTATTATTTAATAATATTTTTTTATAGATAAGTAAGGATAATTAAGTAAAATCACGAAGTACCAAAAAATAGGTACCGTACCGACCAAACTTTTAATATTTCATTTTTAATAATATACTAGCTTATATCCCGTGCAATGCACGAATTGTTTTTAATATGTTTTATTATATTAATTCACAATTTTATTTTTAGTATTATTTTTAAATTATATTATATTTTTAATTTTATTAATATTTTATAATTCTAAAATAAATTTTTTTTTAATATATTGTTGACGAATTTCGAACCTTGGACTTTTAAAAAATTAATTTATCTATTAAAATTTAAAATCTTAATTGATATTACATTCAACGGTTTTCATCTATTTATATTAAGATCCAATGATTCTTACTTTTTTGTAGTACTATAATTCCTTAACGACCAAAACTCTAGATTTTTTTAATATATTTTGAGATAAAAATATTATTTTTTTTATTTGATACTTAGTTGATGGAGTTCGAACATCTCCCTGTTCTCATCTATATATTTCAAAGTTTAATAATTCTTATTTGTTTTTATGGTATTGTACCGTGAAGACCAAAATTATGGATAAAATATAAAAAACAATATTCTTGAATAAACTATTTCGTATTGTGTTTTACCAGTTCAAAACATATATATATATATATATATATATATATATATATATATATATATAATGTATATTTATTCAAATATATGATTTAAAATTTGAATTCCTTCTTAAATTTTTAAATAGGTAATATTGATATGTTATTAAGGTGATTCAAAACTTAAATTTTTTTTAGTATGTTATGAGTATAAGAATAAAGATCCACACTCGTGAGATAGTAATCGGTTATTTGATTGTATTACATAATTATCTAATTCTTCATTTTATTTATAAGCAAATCAAAATATATCGTAAGTAAATATTTAACAATAGATGATTAGATTTATTTGTTTACATATATTAGTTGTGATCTTAGGAAAAATATGATGAGATTAATCTCATGATCCTCATTCTCTATAACTATTATATTCGAAATTATTGTTAATGAATATGAAACTTTCAATTTTTAATAATACTATATTATTTCCCATGCTACGCACACCACACTTTAAAATATTATTTTGAATAATATAAATATATAATGAGTACATTTAAAAGTCTATTTAGTAAACCTTGTATTATTATATTATGTAATGAAATGCATAAATGAGATTACTAAAATTGAATTTTTTTGTAGATTTCTATAATGAGCTTACCAAAAATATAAAAGAATACATTATTAAAATATTATTTTGGATGAATCAAAGTGTTATGTCCCTTCAAACAAAAGTGTTATGTTAATACTAATTAACTAAGTCGTTCTACTTGTAATTTGTACGTAAAATTTGCAACATAAATCCATGTACAATACGTCTCTTATAACATAACGTTCACATGTATTATTGTTATCCATGATGTTAGAAATGAATACCACTAGAAACTAGACAGAGGGGGGGTGAATGGATAGTTTGATATATTTTTCGATCTTGAAAACTAAGTAAACAACTGTATGTGATTATGATATGTAATATGCAGAAAGTAAATAACACACACAATCACTTTAATCTACTTTGTATAAGCAAATTAAATACTACAGCTTTCCAAGAAATTCACAATCGAATTTCTGGCTTCTAAACAAGAACAGTTTGAACTTGTTTGCTTACAGAGAAAAGAGCTTAGCAAATGACTATGTGTATCTCTCTTACAGCTTACAGTTGTGTGTGCACGATATATATATTCCCCTATACAAACTAGGCACACACAATATTACACAGCTACCCCTTCTGAAAGTCCAACTTGTCCTGCCATAAGAAGTTCACTGTGTCAGGAAGGACCACCTGCTTTTCGGAGTCTTTCCCGTTTCTGTAGCTGCTTGTCTCTTATCTTTCTCTCCAAGTTTAGCTGTAGATTTGCCATCTGTTCTTTGGACCACCTTGCCAGAACAAATGCTTCAGTATTTGTCTCCTTTGATTCTTGGTTCTGTACCTTGATTTGTCTTGTTATAAACGGCTAAGTGTTGATATCGTGAACTCCACTTTATCACTGACTTCGCGATCTCCCTTGTGAGGACTACGCGATATAGCCTTTGAGGACTTTGCGACATAGGTCATTTGACGACTATGCGACATAGGTCATTTGATGACTATGCGACATAGGTCATTTGATGACTATGCGACATAAGGCTTCTGAGGACTTCACGATCTAGGCTCCTTTGACTTTGCTGACTTCAACACTTCACGACATGTGTCTTGAGGACTTCTCGACATAGTACAAAATGGACTATGCGATATAGTACTTCACGACATGGATATTGGTGACTTCACGACATAGCTTTCTTTTGACTTTGCTATATAATGCCTTAGACAAATTCCTGCAACTTATTTCTTCATGGCCTTATTCAACTCTATCCTGCTGCATGAACACTTCTGAACTTCTACCAGGATAATTATTCAATGGCCTATATACATTCTAGATGCAAGAAACTTTACTAAGCTCATTATAAATCTGAGCATACATGATAAAGCTATTGTTCATGAAAACAAGACAAGTACATTTAGAGACCTATACTCTATCCCAGTGATAGAAATCACTAGGTCATGTAGTGTGACATAGTCACAAAGTGTAGGCTTGTTAATAGTGGTATTCAGACATGTCTTGAGCCTAACAATCTCCCCCAAATTGTGAGTAAGATCCTTAGGCACAATTTCATGTCTGATAACAAGCCTAACTTATATAAAAGGAAATTTTAGTAACAGAAAGAACAATTCATGAACCTTGAGATCAGAAATTTGATTACATAGAAAAATTGAAAGCTTACAGATTACTTTTGTTGCTCAGCAGCTTCAGCTTCCAATTGCTTCTCTAGCAAATCATCATATATCTTCTTTTTCCTTATTTCTTCTTTTCTCTTCATGTCTATGATGGCTTCTTGAAGTTCTTCTCTTGCAATCAGTTCTTCAATGAGAGGTGAGCCTTCCAAGTCATCAATTGCAGCCTTGAGTGCACTTTCTACATATGAGTCCAGAAACTCCATCCTTATTTTGCTTTGACCTCCATGTGAGTTTTTGTACTCCACAATGTAAGGATTTTGTTTGACCCTGCACATCCCTTTCTGCCTTAGCTCCTTAGCCCTCTCCTCCATCTCAGCCATTTCTTTCTCTTTCTGTATGTTTTTCTTTTCATTCTCTTTCCTCATGTTTTCTTCATAATCAGCATGCAACTTTAAGTACCTGGCAATATCTATCTTCCATGTCCTTTCATCTTTTTCTTCAAAATTCAGTAAGGCATTTATCCTTTCAAGCTCATACTTATAGAAATATTGCCAGCTTCCTTGCTTCATTTTCCTTTCTCTTCCATCAGTGTACTTGATATCTAGATGATCCAACTTCACTTTGACTTCAAAGATCCTTTGAGCCCTCAAAAATGCTAGGGCATCTTCATCATAGTCCTCATCTAGTGGAAGCACATTGATGCCAATAACATTTGTGAGTTTTCCAGTCTTCTTTGTTATCCTTATCCTTTTGGGTACACTCTTGATCTTCAAATGCTTCACAAGAGATACCTTTCTTGAACAAGGAGAATTAGTCTTCAGTGCCACATCACTTGGAAGTAGCTTCATTCCTTTCCCCTTCATCCACTGTAACACTCCACTAGCTGTGACTTTGTGGAAGTGTTTTCTTGAGATTATTTTAGTGGCTTCATCTTTCATCTGTGGTAATTCAGGTTCAGAAGTCATGGATAATGATTTTGGAGGATCATTGCTAACAGTACCCACCCTAGACTTAGAGTCTTGTGTTGTGGTTAAAGTACTACTAGCAATGTCCTTGACTTGCTGAAGTCCACTCCTAGTTCTCTTCACAGTCTCCTTTGCCCCCTTTGTGTCATCTCCAGCATCTTTAGATTTCTTGGAAGATTTGCTCCTGCTGCTGTCACTTGGTCCATCCTTATTACTCCTTGAATGAGATCTCCTCCTGTAGGTTTTCTCCTCATCATCATCCTCCCCATCCTTCTTCATGTTCTTTTCTTTGATAGATTCAGGCAAAACACCATGAATCAGAAAAGATTGTAGAATGTTAATCATCTCTAATTCCTCTGCTGTCTTGACTCCTTTCTTTGCTCTCAGCATTTGCAGCACTTGATTGATCTTTGAGTTATTCTTCATTTGCAGATCTTTGGGAATGACTAGTTGGTCAATACTTCTGACTTTGGATAGACTTTGAAAAATTACTGTCCTTGGCTTGGGTATGACCTCAGGCAGTCTTTGATTTTGATTCAACTCCAAGTCATTATAAAGACTTTCATTGTTAGCCCCACTCCTTTCAATCAACTCCAGAATTATTGACACTTCAGTAAACCTCAGTTTCTCTAGAGTTTGAAATGCTAAGTGCCACAAGCAGTTGTCCTTGCACACCATGATTATTTCTCTCAGATAAACATCCCTGATTTTCTTTACTGCAACTGTGAAGTACTTGATACTTTCCCTGAGCTTCTTTCTGTACACTTGTGCATCTCCTTGAGCATTCTTGTAGGTGGCTTTCAGAAACTCCAGGAATGCCTCATCATGATAGATGTTAGAGTTTGCCACTTCCTGTAGCTTGGCCTCAGTGATAAGTGTAGCTTGGGTAGGTTTAGCAATTGGAGTAGGTATAGCAGGTTGAGAGGTTGAGATGTCTTTAGGCATTGTGGATGGATAGAATGTTGTGGTGACTGTGCTTTTCTGACCTTGTGCATTGATGACCTCTACAGGGGGAAGATTGATTGGCTTTATTGTCTCTTCAATGAGCTTGCCCTTAAGTTTTGACTGCTTGGTAGGTGCTCCCCCTGTCTTTTTCACATTGACCTCCTTTCCTTTCTCCCCCTTAGGCTTGGGATCAGACAAAATGTCTTGAGTTTCCCTAGGAATAGGCAGGTTCATAGATCTCATCATTGAGGTCATCATTTGTTGCTGCTCCAGCAAAATGTTTGTTGTGTTGGTGCCTTGATCATCTAGTTTGTCATTGAGTTGGCTTAGAGATGTAGATAGCATTCTGTTTTCATCCTTGAGAGAGGCCACGTCTCTTTCTAAGCCATCCACCTTAGAGAATAATTGTTGAGACCTAAATGAGTTGAGGGATTGATCTTTGACCCTGGCAAAGTCATATTTGGAGATGTCTGACAGAGGGACTTCATCCACCAGCTTATCACCATACTGGTTTTTCCACATGACATTCAACATAGCATTGGTGGTGATGGTAGATTTTGCTTGATTTTCCAGTGTAGAAGCCAGTTTCTTGATGTTGTCTGTGACCATGGCAAGAGTCACATCCATCATGGACACATTGGTGGAGGTTTTCTGGACTTCTTTGAGGATACCATCCACCTTGGGAAAATCAGAGAGATAAGAGTTTCTGAGCTTAGTGAGGGATCTGTCTGTCTCCTCCTGAATTGAAGAAATCTCTGATTGAAGCCCTTTCCCAAGATAATGCAGAGCCTTCAACTGGTTCTTGTACACATCATTCACAGCTTCATAGATGGCAACAAGAGAAAGATCCTTAGCATTTGAGCCCAGAGAGGTGAGGTATTCTTCTCTCACAAAAGCCAGGGCATCCTTGAGCTTGAGAGTCCTCTTAGCATCCAACCAGGCATCCACATTCCCCTCTGGTTCAGCTGTATCCACAATCTTCTCCTGTTGAGCTTCAACATCCTCCTTATGGCATAGCAGGATAGCTTCATAATCAGCATTTGGAAGGTTGGAGGTGAGGAGATGTTGAGCTATCTTTGAGAACTCATCAATCTGTGCCACATGGAGATCTTGTATGGCTTCTTCAGACATTTTGGAAGGCACAGATGATGATCCTGAAGGCCTGTCATGGTGCACAGGCTTCAGCCATTCTGACATTGTGGCCTGAGCCAAGTAAGAGCTAGTGCTAAGCACTTCATGAGATGTGTGAGTTTGAGTCTCCTCCAGCCTTGGAATGGCTGTAGGGTCTGATGTTGTCTCCATTGAAATGGGATGTGTTACAACATCAGCCCTATTTGTCTGTGAAGACATTTCCACATCCCTAAGGATGGGAGAATTAGGCACAGAGTCTCCAGTGAAAACTGGTGAATCCTCCATGTTTGTGTTGGTGTCATTAGGATATGCCCCAGCATGCATTCCCTGACCAACTGAATGTGGGTCCTGAGTGGTGAGCACAGTGTCAAGCACCATGTCACTTGAAGTTGGCTCAATCACAGGGCTGGATTGTGATTGATCAAGGGCAAGATTGTCATGAGAATGACTCTCTTGTTCAGAAGAAATTTTAGTGGAAGAATCTGAGAGAGAAGTGGGGTTCAGATTAGATTTTGGCAACTCCCCCTGAGAAATAGGAGGAGTTTCAACATTGATGTGCTCTCCACTTAGTGTTTGATCACCCTTATCACTCCTAGGGTCAAGAGTGAGGTCTTGACCCTGTGCAGACTCATTACAACTTGCAGTGGGGAGGCTGCTCTTTTCAATGCCCATGACCTGTTGAGAGGCCATAGACAGTAGCAGGTGTACCCCTTTTTCCACATCTGAATCCTGTTGGGAGGATTCAGTGGTAGCTTTAGATTTTGACTTCTTCTTTGGTCTGGTGAGAGGTGACTCAGGAATCTCACTTGCTAGCTCTACAGATTCATGGATAATAGCTAGGGTTCTCTTCTTCTTCTTTTTAGGAACATCAACCTTTTGAGAGATTGATGCACTTGGCTGACTAGACTCTACAGTGGTGTTTACAGTGGGGTTGCTGGATGGGATAGGGAGGCTTGGGTTAGACTGTGAAGCTCCTTCAGTCTCAGCCTTCCCTGTCCAGGAAAGAGCATGGTATATGGGCTTATCAAGTGGATAAGACTCGAATGTGTCCTGCATATGCTTGGTCACACTCAAGATCACATCCACCTGATTCCTTGTGTCCAATGAACCAAACAGAATCTTGGACATGGACTTGGAATAAGCCATCTTTGATTTATCAATACCCTCCAAGTCATGGACATTAGCATCAAGATAATTTAAAATAACTTGAAGAAAGTGAGGGTAAAAGATGTCATTACCTCTTCCACGGATTGTCCTCCCTAGCCTTTGAGTCAATTCCTTGAGGATTATTGCTCCAACATTAATTTCCTGATTGTAGGCTAGGGAATAGGCCAGCTTCACAGCAATGTGACTGATATGGTCCCATCCTGTTTTTCTGCAAAGGAACGCCTTCTGGAGTGCATCAAATAGAAATGACCACTCCCTTCTTACAAATTTCTTGTTCAGCTTTCCAGTATCAATCTCATCTGCATACCGAATGAGGGTCATGAAGTCTACAATTTGAGCATCTGTAGCTTCTTGGTCATGACCCTCCACCTTGAACCCTAAAGCTTCATTTATCTCCTTCTCCCCAAACTGGAAGTGTTTGCCTCCAATTGAACAAGCTATCTCCTGGAACGAAGTTCCATCTTCCCTGGCCATTGTAGAAACCAACGCCGTTCGCCAAAATCCTTCCAATACATCAACATACAACGTGGGGTTCAAGGTTAGGGCTTGGCTGAGGTAGGAATCATTCAGGAACCGTACAAAACACTTGTACCTGGGTTTAGCCTCAGCCTCAGAGGGAATGGTGAGAAGATTTGTTTCTTTGGGAATGGTTAAAGGAATAGAGGATGATACTGTTTGAGATTTGGGTGCCATTTCAAGAGAGAGAGTAAGAAAGAGAGTAGAGAATTTGTGCTTAGGTTAGAAAGTTTGAGAGCAATAGACAAGATGAAAAGTTGCAAACGGTTAGAAAAAGGTATTTATATGATAGAGACACTGCGATATGGAGTTATGAATGTGTACAGTCTATATGTATGTCGCGAAGTCAAAAATGGCCTGTACCGCAAAGTCTTGCAAAGTATATCGCATAGTCTCAACAATGAACTATGTCGCAAAGTCTTCAAAATGAAAGGATCGGGGAGACTTTGCGATATAGTAGAAATACCCTGTCTAAAGCTCTCTTTTAGGAATTTTAAGCAATTTGTCAGACTTTTATCAAATTTTGAAATAAAATTAATTTAAATCAAAATTCTGTCAACTATGGAGACTTGTCGATATAGTTATACTAAGTCGCGAAGTCGTAGAATTAACTATGTCGCAAACTCATGAAATGAACTATGTCGCGAAGTCTCACAATCTCAACAGTTTGCGATATAAGTCTGTTTAATTTGAACTATGTCGTGAACTCTGAAAATCATCTATATCGAGATGTCTCAAAAGCTCACAACTCCACTCACAAATATGATTTTGAAAAATATGCAGTAAAATACTGAAATATTTATAAATCATATCTCAGCTAATTTTCACTCCAAACAAATAGATCATTTAAATACAGTGAAAATTTACTGCTGCAACAATTACCTAGCATACTTACTTGGAACAACTAAATGAAGGATTGAGCATTCCAATTTCACTCACAAGTCTGTTGAAGACTGCTTCATTCAGAGGTTTAGTAAATATGTCAGCTAATTGTTTCTCAGTTGGAACATAAGAGACTTCTATGGTACCATTTGCAGCATGTTCCCTAATGAAATGGTACCTGATCTCAATGTGCTTTGTAGTAGAATGATTAACAGGATTGGCAACAATGGATATTGCACTAGTATTATCACACATCAGAGGAATGTGTTCTAACACTAGTCCATAATCCATGAGTTGATTTCTAATCCAAAGCAATTGAGCACATCAACTTCCAGCAGCAATGTATTCAGCCTCAGCTGTGGATGTTGCTGTGGATTGTTGTTTCTTACTAAACCAGGACACTAACCTTTGACCTAGGAATTGACAGCTTCCAGAGGTGCTCTTCCTGTCAATTCTGCATCCAGCATAATCAGAATCTGTGTAACCAACCAGGTTGAACCCAGTGCCCTTTGGATACCATAGCCCAAGATTAGGAGTCCCCTTCAGATATTTGAAAATCCTTTTGATGGCCATCATGTGAGATTCCTTGGGATCAGACTGGAACCTTGCACAAAGGCATGTAGCAAACATGATGTCTGGCCTGCTAGCTGTGAGATAGAGCAGGGATCCAACCATTCCTCTATAGACCTTGATATCAACTCTCTTGCCTTTCTTGTCTTCATCCAGCTTTATTGCAGTAGACATAGGAGTTTTAGCTGGGGATGACTCTTCTAAACCATATTTCTTTAAAAGATCCTTGACATACTTAGATTGGTTTATAAAGATGCCATCCTCCCTTTGATGTACTTGCAGGCCTAGGAAGTAGGTTAACTCTCCCATCATACTCATCTCATATTTGCTTTGCATCAACTTAGAGAATCTTTCACAGAGTTTTTCATTTGAAGAGCCAAAGATGATGTCATCCACATAGATTTGAACAAGAATGATATCATTTCCATGCTTCTTGAAGAATAGGGTTTTGTCAATTGTACCCCTGGTAAATTGATGCTCAAGAAGGAATTGAGATAGAGTTTCATACCAGGCTCTTGGTGCCTGTTTGAGTCCATAGAGTGCCTTGAGCAGTCTATACACAAAGTTTGGGAAGTCTTCACTTTCAAAGCCAGGTGGTTGAGACACATAGACTTCTTCAGCAAGATCACCATTGAGAAATGCACTTTTCACATCCATTTGATACACCTTAAAATCTGAGTGAGCTGCAAAAGCCAGGAAGATTCTTATGGCTTCCAGTCTAGCTACAGGTGCAAATGTCTCATCATAGTCAATGCCTTCTTGCTGACTATATCCTTTGGCAACCAGCCTTGCTTTGTTTCTAACTACCACTCCTTCTTCATCCATCTTGTTTCTGAACACCCATTTGGTGTCAATAACATTCTTTCCTTTTGGAGGTGGCACTAGTTCCCATACTTTGTTTTTCTCAAATTGATTCAACTCTTCTTGCATGGTAACAATCCAATCAGAATTCTTCAAAGCTTCTTCAATTAATTTAGGTTCCTCTTGAGACAGAAAGCAGCTATACAGACAAGTATTTAATGTTGCCCTTCTTGTTCTAACTCCCTCACTAGGATCTCCAATGATTTGATCCCTAGTGTGGGCTCTGTCCCATTTCCTTGTGTGCCCCTGTTCATTTCCTTGATCTGTTCCAATCTCATTTTGGTTGACAGTTGCATTCTCTTCTTCTCCCCCTGTGTATGTGAATCCTTGCACAGGTGTTTGAAGAAGATTGTCAACTTCAAGAATTTCATTTTCTAGAACAGTTTGAACAGGGGATTCATCTTCACTTTCAGAATCCTCAAGATAACCTTGATTCTCAAATCTCAATAGCACACTGTCTTGATCACTTGTTTTTAGTCCTGGAGTTTTCTTGTCATCAAAGGTAACATCCATGCTTTCCATGACTTTGTGTTGCTCAGGTACAAACACTCTGTATGCTGTCCTTTCCAGAGAGTATCCAATGAAGATACCTTCAAATGCCTTAGCATCAAATTTTCCAACATGCTCAGAGGTATCTTTCATCACAAAGCACTTGCTTCCAAACACATGCAGGTGCTTGAAGGATGCTCTTTTTCCAGTCATTAATGAGTAAGAAGTTTTGCCAGACTTCTTATTGATTAATGTTCTATTTTGCACATAGCATGCTGTGTTAACAGCATTAGCCCAAAAGCTAGTGGGTAGCTTTGCATCCAGCAGCATTGTCCTTGCAGCTTCAATGAGAGTTCTATTCTTTCTCTCAACTACTCCATTTTGTTGAGGTGTTCTAGGAGCTGAGAATTGTTGAGAAATTCCTTTATCTTTGCAAAACTCATACAATGTTGAATTTCTGAACTCAGTCCCATTATCACTTCTCAAAGCAACTACAGAGGCACCAGTGCTTTGTGCTTCTTTATCAACTCTCTTGATATGCTCTATTATGACTTGGGGTGCTTCATCCTTGGAGAATAGGAATTCCACCCAAGTATATCTTGAATAGTCATCAACCATCACTAGAGCATATTTCTTTTTGGAAAGGGACATTACATTCACAGGGCCAAATAAGTCCATGTGAATTAGTTGCAGAGGTTTTGAGTTTGTATTGAGCAACTTGTTCTTGTGACTTGATCTTTTAATCTTCCCTTTCTGACAAGCTTCATATGCTCCATCTTGCACAAACTCCAAGGCAGGCAAATCCCTGATGAGTTCTCTCTTGGTTAGAGAGTTCATTGCCTGAACATTCAAGTGAGACAGTTTCTTGTGCCACAGCCAGAATTCCTCATTTGTGGCTTTTGTGTAGAAACAACAAATTTCTCCCTTATCTGCAGCCTTGAGATTAGCTACAAACAAGCTTCCTTTCTTCACACCAGTTAGAACAACTTCACCACTTTCCCTTTTTGAGATTGAACAAAGGTCTTCATCAAATTCCACTTTGAAGCCTCTGTTGGTAAACTGTCCAATACTCAAGAGATTATGCTTCAGTCCTTCAACAAATGCTACATCTTCAATAATGACATTTCCAGATTCAACACTGCCATATCCCATTGTATAACCAATGTTGTCATTTCCAAAGGTTACTGATGGGCCAGCCTTTTCCTCAAAATGTGATAGCAGGGCTATATCACCAGTCATGTGACTTGAGCATCCACTGTCCAAGATCCATATGACTCTTTTATTCCTGTTGCCCTGCATTCACAAAGTGACTAAGTTGTTTTTGGTACCCACACTTGGTAGGGTCCAGATGATTTAGAAACATTTTGATTAATAATTCTTCTATCATAAATTGCATTTCTCATAGTAGGAGACTTCACTTTTTCTGTGGCTTTGGAGTTTACACTCTTAGGCTCACATGAAGTTTTCACCCTCTCAACCCTGATTGGGGACCCTGTCCTATGAGAATGTATGTGTGTGTGTGATTCACCAGATTGTGCAGAGTCAAGTTTATGTTTAAGAGATAAACAGTTAGCAATCACAGTCACATAGCATGTCATGCAGTTTGGCTTACCACAGAAAGAATCATGACTAGAATTTATGCTAGCAGAAAGGTTACTTAGGTTATCAACTTCAACAATTTCAGGCTTACTACACTTATGAGTCAAATGATTAACAGATAGGCATTTTTGACATTGTTTCCTGGGAGCATTTGGCACATAAGCATAGTTGTTTCCTTTGTTAACACCAACTTTACCATTTCTGTTTTGTTTCCTTTTCTTAACAACTTCTTTCTTTGCTTTAGAACTCTTGACAAGATTGTCTTTGGTCTCTTTCTGATTGACAAGTTCAGGAAAGGAAGAAGTGTTCTTAGCAGCCTCATCTTCTTCAAGTAGTTGTTGCTTGATGATCAGTAGTTCCTCATCAAACTCAACAACACTCTTCTTGAAGATGGGCTGTTCAACACTTGACAGTATGGTTGGGGCATTTTTGTTTGTAAGAGTTTCCTTTCCTTTGCCCTTGACTTTCTTCCTTCCCTTGTCATTATCATAGTCAAAACCAACTCCAACCTTGCAGTCTGCAGTGTGTTCCTTGTGGTAGGTTTGAATAAGTTCAGAGGAGTTTTTGAAGCTTCTAAGTTTCAGTTCAGTTTCAGCAATTTGTTCTCTAAGAGCATTCTCTATCTGCTCAGCACAAATCACTTTGTTTTTAAGATACTCAACCTCCTTTTTCAAACCATCCAGGTTCACAACCATTAACTCAAGTTGCTCATTCTTTTCTGTAAGCTCAACATTCTTAGCAGTTAGTCTGTCAATTTCTTCATTAGCTACTAACATGCTAGTATGAATATTAAACATCTCAGTGCTCATATCTTCAACAGTTTGCTTATATTGAAGGGGAGTCATATCAAGAGAAGTAAGAATAGGTACCTGACTTGAATCACCTTCATCAGAGAATGCCATCAAGGCATAGTTTGAGTACTCTTGTTCTTCTTCTTCATCAGAGTCATCCCAGCATTTTCCCTCAGCAATAAAAGCTTTGCCCTGTTGTTTCTTGAGTAGAGCCTCATACTTAGCTTCAAGCTCTAAGTATGCTTTGTCCTTCTTGACTTGTTTAGGCTTTTTGCACTCAGTGGCAAAATGCCCAAGTTCATTGCAGTTATAGCACCTTATCTTGGTCCTATCCACACTTCCTGTCTTGTATCCACCTTTAGCAGCACCAGCAATCCCTTTTCCTTTATTGAAGGTGTTTGAGCCACTAGATCCACCAGTGTTTCCATTATTGAACTTGGACCTAAATGGCTGCTTTCTTTTAAACCTTATGTTAGGATACCTCCTTGCCATATAAGCAAAAGATTTGTTTTCCATTTTGTCCAGCTCATCTATACTGTAGAACTCATCCTCTTCAGGTAAATCATACACAACCTGAGTTTCATCACCAGTGTCTTCAACTTCTAGTTCCTCAATCTTGACCTGACTGATTTTAAGAGAGTCCATTCTTTGACTTAGGTTGTCAGCAATAAGTGCACAGGAGGTATTAGCCACTAACCCTTGCTTTGCTTGAATAGATCTCTTTTGAAACAGCTCTAACTCATATGTCTTTAAAACACCATACAACACATCAAAACCAATCTTTGTCAGATTTCTTTCTTTAAGAGAAGAGATTCTTGGTTCCAAGTGATCTGGCAGAGTTAGTAGAAACTTCATATTGAGCTCTTCTGTTTCATAGTGTTTGTCATAGAGTTTGAGCTCGTTTATCAGCTTGTTGAATCTCTCAAACACTTCTGTGATTCCCTCTTTTGGCTGAGCCATGAAGGCTTCATATTGTGAAACAAGAATCTGCTTCTTGTTCTTTCTTACTTCAGTAGTTCCTTCACAGAGCACTTCTATAAGATCCCACATCTTCTTGGCACTAGTACAATGAGCAACAGTGCCATACATGTTGAAGTCCATAGATTCACAAATGATAAGTTGAAGATGTCCATCCAATGCTACTTTATCCTTTTCAGGATCAGTGTATTTTAAGGGATCTTTAGGCACATGTTTTGCTGGTACAATCTCAGTGCCAATGGTTGTTTCACCAATCTCAATCATTGGAATGAAGGGACCATGCTTTAGAATATCTAAATACATGGGGTTAGAAGCTTTGATGAAAAGCAACATCTTCTTCTTCCATAAACTGTAGTGCTCCTTGTTAAAGGGAGGAATCTTAATACTGCTTAGTTTCTGTGAACTCATCCTTGATCTTTTCCTGTTTGTACGTTAACAGCCTACGCTTTGATACCACTTGTTAGAAATGAATACCACTAGAAACTAGACAGAGGGGGGGTGAATGGATAGTTTGATATATTTTTCGATCTTGAAAACTAAGTAAACAACTGTATGTGATTATGATATGTAATATGCAGAAAGTAAATAACACACACAATCACTTTAATCTACTTTGTATAAGCAAATTAAATACTACAGCTTTCCAAGAAATTCACAATCGAATTTCTGGCTTCTAAACAAGAACAGTTTGAACTTGTTTGCTTACAGAGAAAAGAGCTTAGCAAATGACTATGTGTATCTCTCTTACAGCTTACAGTTGTGTGTGCACGATATATATATTCCCCTATACAAACTAGGCACACACAATATTACACAGCTACCCCTTCTGAAAGTCCAACTTGTCCTGCCATAAGAAGTTCACTGTGTCAGAAAGGACCACCTGCTTTTCGGAGTCTTTCCCGTTTCTGTAGCTGCTTGTCTCTTATCTTTCTCTCCAAGTTTAGCTGTAGATTTGCCATCTGTTCTTTGGACCACCTTGCCAGAACAAATGCTTCAGTATTTGTCTCCTTTGATTCTTGGTTCTGTACCTTGATTTGTCTTGTTATAAACGGCTAAGTGTTGATATCGTGAACTCCACTTTATC
The DNA here is from genome assembly GCA_030848705.1 of Heracleum sosnowskyi. Classification (NCBI taxonomy): domain Eukaryota; kingdom Viridiplantae; phylum Streptophyta; class Magnoliopsida; order Apiales; family Apiaceae; genus Heracleum; species Heracleum sosnowskyi. The sequence goes on from CM061238.1 coordinate 38,432,819, forward strand.
ACTGACTTCGCGATCTCCCTTGTGAGGACTACGCGATATAGCCTTTGAGGACTTTGCGACATAGGTCATTTGACGACTATGCGACATAGGTCATTTGATGACTATGCGACATAGGTCATTTGATGACTATGCGACATAAGGCTTCTGAGGACTTCACGATCTAGGCTCCTTTGACTTTGCTGACTTCAACACTTCACGACATGTGTCTTGAGGACTTCTCGACATAGTACAAAATGGACTATGCGATATAGTACTTCACGACATGGATATTGGTGACTTCACGACATAGCTTTCTTTTGACTTTGCTATATAATGCCTTAGACAAATTCCTGCAACTTATTTCTTCATGGCCTTATTCAACTCTATCCTGCTGCATGAACACTTCTGAACTTCTACCAGGATAATTATTCAATGGCCTATATACATTCTAGATGCAAGAAACTTTACTAAGCTCATTATAAATCTGAGCATACATGATAAAGCTATTGTTCATGAAAACAAGACAAGTACATTTAGAGACCTATACTCTATCCCAGTGATAGAAATCACTAGGTCATGTAGTGTGACATAGTCACAAAGTGTAGGCTTGTTAATAGTGGTATTCAGACATGTCTTGAGCCTAACACATGATATACATGAACGCTATATTAATAATTTTTTAATACTGTTATTTTTTATTATCAAATTGGAACTACTCATAAATTGAAGAGAAAAGAGAGTTACGAATATTTACATAAGAAACCTAATTAAATTTGGTTTAAATGATCAAAATACACTTTTTAGTTTTTAAATATAATCCTACTTTGATCAAATATACTTTTTAATATTAGATCTAACGGTTCTCGTCTATCTATTTAATATATAACCGTTCTTATTAATTTTTCGTACAATGAACATATAGACTACCAAAATTTTGGATAAAAACCCCTTGTTATATACGCTTGTTATATGTAAGGATATAATTAATAAATAACTATTTATCTTTATACTAGACGTAACATTAAAAGTTTGGTATGTCGATAGGTTGTTACTTAGTGATTTTACTTAATTACCCTTACTTATTTTTTAAAAATTATTAAATAATAACATTATTTATAACCAATTAGCTAAAATACATTAATTTTTCTATTTTCTAAGAAAATCCCCTCTTTTTCTAAACAAATCACGGGGGTTACTCTTTCTATTTTTCGTTACTAAAATTCCTCATTTTCCAAAAAAATCACGGGGCAAACACTTATTTATTTATTTTAAAACCTATTTTAATACTTTTAATTACGGACAATTTCCTTTTTCAACTAAAACATGTTATGTTTTTATTTTTATTTACTAAAATCACTCCTTTTCCAAAAATATAACCAATTATCTTTTCAGCTAAAATACATTACTTTCTTCTATTTTTTCTAACAAAATCCTTCTTTTCTAAACAAATCATGGGCAATTACCTTTTTCAACTAAAACATGTTACTTTTTCTATTTTTTCCTTACTAAAATCCCTCATTTTCCAAAAATATCACGGGTAAACCCTTATTTATTTATTTTAAAATCTATTTTAATACTTTTAATTATGGGAAATTGTTGGGATTTATGGGTGATAGCATTGAAACAACTTAACTTTGATTGTACTTAATTTTTCAAATTAAGTAGAACATACTGTCATAGCCAAAGTATGTTCTTGTAATCAGTATGTAATGTTATTCTAGTTGTATTGTTTGAAAGAAGTTCACTTATGTGTTCAAGCCTCAAAGAATGCTTTTTGGATGACAACATGAATAAAGGTTACTGTCCTAAAGCTGTGACAGTAAGATTACAAGAAGACAGAATGTTGCAAGTCACGACAGCATATTCACTCTGACAGCAACATTGGCGGAAGACTACGCGACAGCAACTATTGCCCTCGACAGCAAGTTTGGGATCCTCGACAGCACTCTATGCGGGGAACTCATACTGTCACCAAAAGATCATTCCTGTGACAGCAAGCTTTTTGGCAAAGGTAACTGTCTCAATAAAGATCCTTATGCTAGGTATCTTTCTCAGTCAAATCCCGTGACAGTTTAAATGTTCAAGAAACAGGCGTGATGCAGTATCCCTAAGCTGCACCAAGTCTGCAAGACTACGACAGAAGCTTCAAAGCACTGCAAAACAAAAGCGAATCAATTCAAGAGCAAGGTCAAGTCTTTATCTGCTGAATTGGTTTAGCTGGAAATAGAATGAATCTAGGTTGCTTTCTTTGTAATGTATATCTGACATGTTAGCAATTTAGGAAAGTCACATGGGTAAGACAATCTGTAAGAAGCTGCCACTTGACAGTGACAGCAGCTTCACAAACCCGTGACTGATAGTGATAGGGTTAGTCTTATACCTACTATCAATTCATTCTAGAAGTGTAACGAAGACAAGCAAGTGTCTTTGAAGAAAACCCGAAGCTCGAGAATTCTTTCTTGAGGTTGTAGCAACACTTTGCAAAATAAATAAAACATTTATTTTGTGAATCTTGTTCTTACTGAATACTGTTCGTGATTGCATATATTGCTGATAACGTTTAATCTTGATTTTAGTTGTTGAAATTTAGATTGAATTTTATCAGTATTGCATTCATCCCCCCCCCCCCTTCTGCAATACACAAGGACTAACAACTGGTATCAGAGCTTTCAGATTAACATACATATCTGAGATCCCGAAGAAAATGTAGAAATCAAACAGTATCAAGATCCCAGCATTTGATAAAGAGAACTACAGCATTTGGAAAAGAAAAATCTTGTTGTTTATCAAAGCTGCAAATCCACTATACCCAGGTATACTCGAGAATGGTCCTTTCATACCAAGAAAGGAAATTGAAGCCACAACAGTGAATGGTGAGATTGTTCCTGCACCTTGGGTTCCCAAAGATCCCTCAGAAATCTTGGAACCTGAAAAGGAGAAAATGGTGCTAGATGATCATTTGCAACTTATCTTGCTCGATTCTCTCACGCTGGATAAAGCCATGTGTGGAAGTGTGATAAGCTGCACATCAGCCAAGGAGATGTGGATCAGGTTAGCCTTACTCTGTGAAGGAAGTGAAGAGGTTAAGGGCAACCAAAGGCAAATTCTAATATCTCAATATGAGGCATTCATGGCTAAGCCTGGTGAAGACTTAACCTCCATGTTTGAAAGGTTCAGTAAGCTCTTAACTGAATTACAGATACATGGCAAGTACTATGACAGAAAAGAATTAAATGTCAAGTTCCTGCTCACACTGCCTGATCACCTTGAACACAAGACAACAGCCATACGAGAAGGAAGAGATCTCAACAATATAACCTTTGAGACACTTTATGGTATTCTGAAATCTTATGAACTCGAACTCTTTCAAAAGAGAGCCATACAAAGTGGAACAAGGAACAAGATGGCTAATATGTCAAGTGCCCTAGTAGCACATGTGCCAAGGATCACACAGCCAAGTGAAGTACTACAGATCACACAATCAACCCCAACACAGACCTTGAAGATAGAAGAGGTGGTTGAAGATGATGAGAAAGTGGTACTACAGCTTAAAGATGTGGAAGATGAAGACTTCTACACAATGGAGGAACTGGAAAGCATGGACAACCCTACTATGGCTTACATGGCCAAAAAGTTCAAGAACTTTAGGTTCAAGAAAGATAGGTCATACAAGACTCAAGGCCAAGCATCCAAGTTCAGCAAAGGAAGCTCATCAAAGGCTGCTGTAGGAAGTTCAACCAAAGGAGGATACAAAACTGGATTTGTGGATAGATCAAAGTTCAAATGTTACAACTGTGGAGAACCTGGTCATTTTGCTACTGAATGCAAAAGACCCAAACAGGTTCAAAGATATGAGAAAGGAACTGGTGGATACTCCAAGAAAAATCAAGGTAGAGCCTATGTGGCTGAAGGAAAGTGTTGGATGATTCTGATGATGAAGAAGAGGAAGAATATGTCAACCTAGCTCTCATGGCTAGCACTGATGAGGTAGCATCAACACCTTCAAGTCAGGTACCTTCACTTGTCTTACTTGATATGTCTACTGATGAGTATAAGAAAACCATTAAAGACTTAAGTACTGAAATGTTCAATGTCTATACTAGCTTATCTGCTGCTAATGAGGAAATCTCTAGACTAAGTAAGCTAAATGAAACACTTCAGTCTGAAAATGATTCTCTTGTTCTCAAAACCAGTTCACTAGGCTCTTTAGCTCAAGAGAATGCTAAACTTAAAAATAAATTAAAATGTGCTAAGGAGGTTGAGGAATTCCTGAGGAATGAGATTGCTGAAAATGAATTTAAGATTAAGGCCTATAGAAACTCATCAAAGATAGTTTAGGATTACAATGATAAGCATACAGAAAATCAGTCTGTTGGTATAGGTTTTTCTTATGGTAGAAGACCTGGAAAGGAAAATGTGATTCAAGATTGTCCTGGAAATGCTGCTGTCAAACCCACCATTCTCAAGAAAGTTAAAACTCCTATTTTCAAAGCTGCTGAAATTGAGTTTGATGAAGAAGCCATGCTCATCAAACAAGAAATTCTTGATGAGGATGAAGGTGTTGACAGCACATTCAAGGAAGGAAAGGATACTGTCACAATCCCCAAGACAGTAAACTTACCAAGCAATCAGACAGTAAGTTCAAAAGATGTTGTCACAGTTGGCAAGACAGAATCTTTCAAAGATACTGTCAAGAATGGTTCCAAGACAGCAACTTTCAAACCTTCTGTCAAGACAGTAGGAATAAAAGATACTGTCAAGGAAAGTTCGACAGCAACTTCTGAACATACTGTCAATCCAGTAACTCCCAAGTCTAAAAACAGGAATGGTAAGGTAGGTGTCAATAAAGGAAATGGATACACTAATGTTGGAGGTGCTTCTAGGAAACTATGCAATAACTGTGGATCTACACATCACTTAACACATGTTTGTAAGAAACCAATTGAGGATAAGATCAATGCTACTGAACTCAATGGTAACTTACACAGAACCCCCCTTATGCATAGAACTATGAGTGTCTGTAATAACATTGATTGTATGCCATGCAAAATCACTGCCATGAGTACATGCTTTAACTTACCTGTTCTCTCTACTGAAAAATGCTCATACCTAAACACTGTTGAGACTTCTGAGCCTGCTGGCAACAGCAAAAAGGCTTCATCCACTAAGAAAAGGACCAAGTCCAATTCTAAACCTAAGTGGGTGAAAAGAGAAGTCAAACAGGAAGTCTTTGATAATGCTTGTGATGTTGTGACTGAAAGAAACTCAGGAAACACTGAAACTGCAGGACCCAACAAAGATTGGGTACCATATGCAACTTAGAAACATTCTGTTTTGCAGGGTAAGAAGAAAAATCAGGTCATGTGGATCATTGACAGTGGTTGCTCAAGACACATGACAGGTGATAAAGCCCTGCTATCACATTATGTAGAGAAAGCTGGCCCAATCATAACCTTTGGAGACAACAGCAAGGGTTACACAGTGGGATATGGCTGTCTGGAAATTGGAAATGTTGTCATTGAAGATATTGCTCTTGTGGATGGATTGAAGCACAACCTACTCAGTGTCAGCCAATTCAGTGACAGAGGATTTAAGGTTGACTTTGACATGATGGTGTGCAACATCTATCATAAGAAGGATGGAAGCCTCTCTCTAAAAGGGGTCAGAAAAGGAAGCCTGTTTGTTGCTGATCTAAGCTCAACAAAGAAGGATAAAGTTTACTGTTTTTACAGCAAAGCTACTGTTGGTGACAGTATGCTTTGGCACAGGAAGCTCTCACATCTCAACTTCAAAACAATGAACATTCTAATGAAGAAAGAGTTAGTGAGAGGTTTGCCCCAACAGGAATTCTGTCAAGAAGGATTGTGTGAAGATTGTCAAATGGGCAAACTAAGGAGAGCTGTGCACAAGTCCAAGCAAGTAAACACCAACACAGAAGCACTCAAGTTAATTCACATGGATCTCTTTGGACCAGTCAATGTACCATCTATGGCCAGAAAGAGGTATGCCTTAGTAATGGTGGATGATTACTCAAGGTACACTTGGGTAAAATTTCTTGAATCCAAAGATGAAGCTGCTCAAGTGATTATTGATGAAGTCAGAGTTCTTGATAGAACCCCAAACTCAAAAGTTCAAATCTTGAGGAGTGACAATGGTACAGAATTCAGAAATGCCACACTTGGAAATTTCTGCAAAGATGAAGGAATTGTACAACAATTCTCTGCTGCAAGGACTCCACAGCAGAATGGAGTTGTAGAAAGAAAGAACATGACTCTCATTGAAGCAGCTAGAACTATGTTGCATGATGCTAAGCTGCCAACATATTTCTGGGCTGAAGCTATCAACACAGCCTGTTATACTCAGAACAGAACCATGATCAACAAAACTCATGCAAGTACTCCTTACTGTCTGTTAACTGGAAAGAAACCTACTGTCAAATATTTTCATGTGTTTGGGAGCAAATGCTTTATGATGAAAGACAACCATGAGAAGAAAGGAAAATTTGACACCAAGGCTTTTGAAGGACTATTCATGGGTTACAGCACAGAAAGGACTGCCTACAGAGTTTATGTTATGGAACACAGGATTATTGAAGAAAGTGTTAATGTCACATTTGATGAAACCAAGTTTCCAGGACTACATGAAGAAGGAAAGATGCAGACATTCAGATTTGAGAATCAAGGATACTTGGAAGCTGAGGAGATTGTGGATGAAGAACCTAGATTCACTCAAGTTGTTGAAGTTGATAAAGATACTGTCAATGCCACTACTGTCAACCAAACTCCAGCTCAGTCACAGACCATATCCTCTAACATTCATGACAATGGTGACTCTGGAGACAATGAAGAACATGGTGAAGACAATGGGATTGGTGATCACTCAACTCAACAAACTGAAGGAAGTGTTCCTGTGCAGTCAAGTAGCTTGCCCAGAATCACCAAGTGGAACAAAGATCACTCAAGTGACCTTATCATTGGTGATCCTAATTCTGGAGTGAGGACAAGGAACAAAGTCTCTGCTGACAGCATGTTTTCATGCTTCCTGTCACAAATGGAACCCAAGACAATTGATGAAGCACTGTTGGATTCTGACTGGGTGATAGCCATGCAAGAAGAGCTAAATCAGTTTGAAAGAAACAATGTATGGAAATTGGTTCCAAGACCTAAGGGAAAGTCAGTTATTGAGACCAAGTGGGTTTTCAGAAACAAACTTGATGAAAATGGATTGGTGACAAGGAACAAAGCAAGGCTAGTGGCTAAAGGTTACTGTCAACAGGAGGGAATAGATTATGATGAGACATTTGCTCCTGTTGCAAGACTTGAAGCTATAAGAATCTTTCTAGCTTATGCTGCACACTGCAACTTCAAAGTATTTCAGATGGATGTCAAAAGTGTCTTTCTAAATGGAGAGCTGGAAGAAGAAGTGTATGTGGAACAGCCACCAGGGTTTGAGGATGCTGAAATGCATAATTTTGTGTACAAACTCTTCAAAGCTTTGTATGGACTAAAGCAAGCACCCAGGGCATGGTATGACACACTTTCCACCTTTCTTCTGGAAAACCAGTTTACCAGAGGAGTTGTGGACAAGACACTTTTCTACAAGCATCATGGCAAGGACATCATTCTGGTACAAATCTATGTGGATGACATCATTTTTGGTTCTACAAATGAGAAGATGTGTGAGAAGTTTTCCCATCTCATGAGTAACAAATATGAGATGAACATGATGGGAGAATTGTCATTCTTTCTGGGGTTACAAATTCTTCAACAAACTGATGGAATCTTCATAAGTCAAGCTAAGTATATCAAGGAACTTCTCAAAAAGTTCAACTTGGAAGATTCATCTCTTGCAAAGACACCAATGTCCACAGCAACTAGTCTGGATCTTGATCCTAAAGGAAAGAAAGTTGACTCAAGCACCTATAGAGGCATGGTAGGATCCCTCATATACCTAACTGCTAGCAGACCTGACATCATGTTTGCTACATGTCTCTGTGCAAGGTTTCAAAGTGATCCAAAGGAGTCACACTTGGTAGTCATCAAGAGAATCTTTAGATACTTAAAAGGCACTCCTAACCTAGGCCTTTGGTATCCTAAGAATACTGGATTTGATCTAATTGGTTACTCAGACTCAGACTATGCTGGATGCAAGATTGACAGAAAGAGTACTACTGGTAGCTGTCAATTTCTTGGTGGAAGATTGGTCTCATGGTTTAGCAAGAAGCAACATTCAGTTTCTACCTCAACTGCAGAAGCTGAGTACATTGCTGCAGGCAGTTGCTGTGCACAAATTCTATGGATGAAAAGTCAACTTCTAGATTATGGTCTAGTGTTAAGAGAAATTCCTATTTACTGTGACAACACTAGTGCCATAGCCATCTCAGACAATCCAGTTCAACACTCTAGGACAAAGCACATTGATATAAGACATCACTTTATCAGAGAGCATGTTGAACAAGGAACTGTGAAGCTGATTTATGTCCCAACTGACAAGCAACTTGCTGACATCTTCACTAAGCCATTGGATGAAGCAACCTTCAACAGGTTGGTAAGTGAATTGGGAATGCTGAATCTGGTATGTTAATTTACTAAGGTTTCTAAATTTTCAATTCTTATTGAAGCTCATGACAGCAACTTCAAACCTGCTGTCAAGAGAAGTTACTGTCTACTTGGTTTATGTCTGTTATGTGATAGCATGTGTTGATTTGACTTTTCATGTCAGTATTTTGTGCCAGTCTCATACGTTTAAACCGTGTATGACTTTAATGTGGTTATCCGTTAAGTTTGAGAGTTAAAAATCTGTTCCATTGGACTTTCACACTCTTTTGCATTAATCTGTAGGATTAAAGGAGGACACGACCATTAATTACTTTTGTGGTAGTGGTATGGGTACTCTAACTGTTGACCATTAGACTTTAATCCTTAGACGGTTTTGCCTATAAATTAACCTTAGGTTTCACCAGTCTGCTCTCAGTTTTAAAGTAAATAATGGAAAACAAAGTAGGAATCGAAGTTGGTCTAAAGAAGTGTGATAGTGAACCCGACAATGAAGAGATCGATGAGCTCTTTGAAATGCTGTTGGACGCCATGGATGAGATAGACGAGGAAAAGGAGGCCAAGGCTAAGGAAGAGGAGGCCAAGGCTATGGAAAAAGAGAAGGAGCTTCAGGCACTTCTTGAAAAAGAAGGCCGCTCTGAAGAAGAGATTAAGGAAGAAGTCTTAGAACTAGTTGATAAAATCATAGAATGATGTACTCAATGTTCAATATTAATGATTTTATTAATAATAATAAAAGTTCCTGTTTATGTGGTTACTGAGTTTATGACTTGTCTGTGTAACTTGTTTAATATCTGTGTTTGAAAGATTACATTGCTAAATTCATATTCTGTTAATTTTAGGTTAAGTATATGAGCAACGCATCCTAATTAGTTCATGACAGAAACAATTTCCCATTTAAATTACTGTCACAAAGAAGTATACTGTCCTGTGTCTCTTGACAGCAACCTTCTTGACAGCAGGGAAAGACTTTCTGTCACGACCTTTAAAGGATACTGTCACTCAAATGCTTAACGGTGACAGCAAGTTTTTGCGCAATAGTTGCTGTCGCGCAAAACCTACTGTCACCACCACTTCTTACTGACAGATTGTTTCTAGCGCACAGGTTACTGTCAACAATAGTGGACCGTTGTAATTGGATATTCACCCCACGATTGACAGTGAATAACGGGCAGTAACTCACGTGTTAAGAGAGTGGGTTAAGACACGTCCTTTAACTCCACTTTTTGAGCAAACGTTTGAGATACCCATATTTATTCTCCAGTTACTCAGACATATCACTCTCACAAAACTCAAGGCAAAATACTTTTCTTCAAGCAAAAAGCTACTTTCTCACTTTCTTCTTTTCTTGAAATCTCCATGGCCCCCAAACAGTCTCTCTTTCAAACAAACTTTACTGGCATCTTTTCCCCAAATGATGCTGGTGAAGGTTTCAAAGGACTGGTGTTTTTCTTGAACAAGTCCTATCTTCGTTCAGCCATTACCTCAACTCCACATCTCGACCTAGACAAACTTGAGGAATTTTGGCGGACTGCTGTTGCTCTAACTGTGGGTGAAAACCCAGCTATTCAATTCAAGATTAATGGGCAACAATACATTCTCACAGCTGAGGTCATCAGTACTGCTCTTGGAATTACACTGGAAGAAGGCCAAAACTTTGCTCCACTTGCTAATGATGACACTCTGAAGAAGCTCTTCTTGAAGATTGGGTATGCAGGCCCTATTCTCGAAGAGGGAACAACCAAGTGGTACCCGTCTGGTGAAATGGACAGGAAGTATCTAAGGAAGGAGTGGAGCATGATATTTGATGCAATGGTCAAGGTGTTCTCTACCAAGTCCACAGGCTGGAATGGGATACCCTCCTACATCAAGAAACTGACACATTCTCTTGTCCATGGATACAAGGTGAATGTTGGAGCTCTCCTCATGGCACAACTCAAAGCTGCCATAGGTAAGAAGGTATCACACTACCCTCGCTTTCTTATGTTGTGCATTAATTCATTCTGTGATTTTAATGATGCTGCTCCTCGTTTAGAGGCTTGCTCAGTTTTGAAAAAGAACACACACACAATGTTATCTTCACAGGATCTAAATGCACATATTCCACTTTGCTTCACTCAGCACATGGTTGATCAAGTGTCCAACCTTGATTATCCATTACCTACTGGTTATGATTCTTTTTCTCTTGAGGATGAAACTGAATTAGACCCAAATTCAGTTAACCCACATTCAACACCATACACTCAGCCTAGGCCCTCTAGACTTCCCAAAGCCCAAAGAGAAGCCTTGCAAGAATCCAGAAAAAGATCCTTAGAAGCTGATGTTGGTGGTAGCTCTGTTAGTCAAGAGGGAGACACTGCACCTAGTGCAGCAAATAAGGAAGGTAGTCAAATAGAACCCACAGTGGTTCCCCCTGAGCCTAAGAAGAAGAGAGCTAGGAGGACCAAAACCACTGTCAGCCACCCTGCAGTCTCCCAAAAGACTGTAGAGGAAACCAGGTAAATAAACTCCTCCCTAGATGTGCCTTCTCAACAAGGGACATCTATTGAAATTGGCCTGTCTCCCAAGGCACCCTGTACAGAGTCTGCACAAACTCATGGTTCCCAACCTGAGATACCCCCACTTGAAGAAACACACAGTGCGTTAGGGCACAGTGAGGATTTCTCTACTCCTATTGATGGTTCACATGTTTCATCTGTGAATCAACCCACACTCTCTGCTACACTTTCACCTTCTTCCTTCCCTACACATTCTTTTGTTTCTTCTCCACAACCTAGAGAAGGGGACAGTCCCAACCCTTCAGGTTTTGATCATCCATCTCCAATCATGGATGAGCCCCCATCTAGTGGTCCACAAGAACCCATTTCTCAAAGTGAGATGGACACCACTCCTCCAAACACTGAGCTAGGGCAAAGTGGTATTTTGTCAGAAAATGAAATAGCCAACACTTTGTCTGAACTCCAAGGAGCATCTTACCTTCAGGAAGATGCTGTCACAGCCTCTGTTGCTGTCAAAGACACTGGAAATGTTGCTGTCCTGGACACAGCTGCTATCATGGGTGGAGAGAAAGATACTGTCACTACAGAACCTACTGTCACTCCACCTCCCAAAGATGCTGTCATGCCAGAACCTGCTGTCCAGACTCCAACTGACAGTACCATTCCTACTCAAGATGCTGTCCAGCCCTCCCAGCCTAATTTTGATGCTGTACTTGTTGAGGATGCCTCTGATGATGACCTACCTCTTGCCAAACTCCTAAAGGTACATTCTAAATCTTCTCCTTCCATGCATGTTAGTACTGCTCATACCCATGCATCTAGGTTGAGTGAGGGTGTGCAAAAGAAAAGAGAGATAAAATAACAGAGAGGTGAGCATAAAAATGAGAGGCAGCCAAATGAGCTGGCAAAAGGAGAGGGACTTGAGCATGTCCAGAGAGATATTGAGGGAGCCCACACTATTCAGGCACTAGGCCTTGAGAGTCAAACTGTGAGGGGTGATGAGATCACTCAAAAACACCCTGAGAGTGTGAGAACCCCCATAGCCTCCAAGCCCCTGTCTTTTCCTTCCCCTCCAAGAAGGTTAAGGTCTGGTGGCCCCTCTGCTACTTTTGGTAACAGGATTGCAGCTCTTGAAGGACAGTGTGCTACTTTGGACTCCAAACTGGACTCTCTCTCTCAACTGGTGGTTGATGGTTTTGCTGCTACTCAACTCTCTATTCAGTTCCATACTAACCTGGTAGCTGCCAACTCAACTAAGGGGGAGAAGGTAGCAAGATCAGAATCATTGCCTATTCAAGAATCAGGTGGAACTCAGGGGGAGCCTGTAGCTGTGAAGACCAGAGGGGGAGCTAAAAGGAAAGAAATGTCTAAGGGGGAGCAAGTCAAACCAAGCAGTGCAAAACCACAGGATAAAGCTGAAAAGCCTGTTGAAGTGGAAATGGATGGAGAAAGGGTGTTAATGTCAAAGGAAACTCAAGATGCATTGCAAAGAAGACCTGTATCTAGACATCCAATCTTCCCTCCTGTGGTGATTAGAGAACCTACTCCAGAAACTCAAGAAACTGCTTTACAGAAGAAATGGAGAGAAATGGAGGAACAAAACAAACTTGGGAAAGGTAAAGGGAAATTGCCTGAATCCATTCATGGTGGAATTATATGGACAAATGGCACTGAATTTGATCAAGAGGAAGCCAATGTCTTGATGGTGGATTACAGGGAGAGCACATTACACAACCATGACAGTAAGTTTAGCAGTTTGGTGGAAGAAGCAATGAATGCTCCTAGCAACCGTCCAACCAACACCACAAAACTGTTAAAGGAACAAATTACTAGTGTCAGTGTAATGGTGAATGATGAGAAAAGATGGGCTGTAAGTATTTATCTCACTTCTGGCATATCTTATTTCATCACAATGCAGCTATTGCAGAGTCTGCCAGCAAAGGTGTTGTGTGCTTTGAAGGGAAAGATCAGGGCAACTCAAACACCATTCAATGAAATATTGGATATGCAAATCCAGAACCTGATCATGCAGAAGCTACCTGAAGTCTACTCAAATCCACCATGTGTTTTCTACAGATCTAAAACTAAGGATGGCACAAGAAGGAACAGCTTCATGAATATTGGTAGCCCATCCAGAATGGAAACCAAGTCAATTCTGAAGGTACTAGATGGAATACTCAGTTCAAATGCCAATCCAGGAAGAGTTCATGATGTTCAAGAAATCTACAAAATGTTGGTGTTGAGAGACAAGGCACTGGGAGCTAGAATGAAGGAGCTAATCACTAGAGCCAATGCCAAAAGAAATGATCAAGGTGGAAGTTGCTTCTATAACATTCCTCCCCATGATGATGATGATGATGAAGATGGTGAGGATGGAGGTGGTGAAGCTTCTGGAAATGCTGGAAATGCTGGTGGAAGTAATTCTGGGAATACTGGTATTCAATCTCAGAATGAAGGCAATGAAGAAACTCCTAGCCAGGAAAAGAAAGATGCTGGTGCAACAGATGAAGAGGAGTCAAGAATACTGGAAGCTTTGGAGGCAAGCATTCTTAGATGTGCTATTGACTGCATAAATGCTGAAAAAGATGCTGTCACCAAAGGTACCGTCGACAAGGATACTGTCATAGAAGATGCTGTCTTGGAAGATGCTGTCGACAAGGGTACTGTCAAGGAAGGTTCTGTCAAGGATGAAGCCAAGGCTATTGTCAAGTCCAAAAGACTGAAAGCTAAAGCTAAGGCATGGTTTACTAGACAGAAACCAACAGGGAAGCACAAGTACTCAGGAAAGGAAAAGGCCACTGGATTTGGCAGGAATCTCAAAAAGCCAATTCAATCAATTCCTCCCAACAGTCTTAAGATTCAACAAATGCAATCAAGAGAAATCAAGAGCGTTGAGGTTAAGCTGGATGCAAATCAAGAGGCCACTGAGTACATTCTGTGGTGGGCAGAATCAAGGTCAGCCAAGATTGACAAGGACTTCAATCTGGTAGCCACATCGACCAAGAAAAGTGAATCAACCATAGATAAAAGAAGAATTGATTTCTTCTACCTGGAAAGAATGGTAGAGTTGCTGGAGAGCTATGATGATGTTTCAAAGGCTGTCATGGAACATGTTCTAAAATATCAGGCAGATAGGGATGCTGAATTTTATCAGAAATTTGGCTATAACTTTGCAGATTTTGATGATGCTGATATTCTTACTGATCTCCCAGCCTCTCCTATACCATACCACTGGTACTATGAGTTTGATGACTTACCCACAGAAGAAGGGCAAACCCAACCAACTCAGGAAGGGGAACCCAAGCCAAGCAAACAACCTGAATCTTCTGAATATTCTCAAACTCAGTCAGAACTTGATAAGAAGGAAGCTGAATTACTGGAAAAACACAAGGCCTCTAACAAGGCAGAAAGTGAAGCTCCAAATTATCAATCATATATGCTGGAAAATCCCCTAAGAGTCAAGTTCCTAAAAGAAGAAATCTATGTCTGCAGCTTGCATAAGCTTAAAACATCCACTCTGAAGGATTTACAGTATATGGTAGCTGGTTCAATTCATCCCTTGGAACAGATTTGTTCTGATGAGATAGAGAAGTTATTGGAAGGGAGAAAAGGAGAAGACTCAAAACTGGACAAGCAAAGAAGGAAGTCTCTCAATGCTTATCCTGGAAGTAGATTCAAGCTCATTAATGAAGAACTTCATTTCAGAACCTATCCATATGATATAGAGCAATGGCTGAATCTCAGGGATGTTAGTTCTCTCATATCCTCTTCCATAAAGAAGATCATTGATGAAGTAGAGGATGATGCAGTGTCTGCTGCTGAAATTTCTCTTGTAGAAAGTCTAAGAGGCTGCTTGGCAGAAGCTCTCAAAAGAGAGGATGTAGCAAGACAGAAGAGGAAATCTCAAGCTAAGTAAAAATTCTTAAATTCTGATCTTATTAGTTAAGTTGTCAGCACATATTGTAAATTTGTTGTTATTTTCCATAAAAACAAATTGGGGGAGATTGTTGGGATTTATGGGTGATAGCATTGAAACAACTTAACTTTGATTGTACTTAATTTTTCAAATTAAGTAGAACATACTGTCATAGCCAAAGTATGTTCTTGTAATCAGTATGTAATGTTATTCTAGTTGTATTGTTTGAAAGAAGTTCACTTATGTGTTCAAGCCTCAAAGAATGCTTTTTGGATGACAACATGAATAAAGGTTACTGTCCTAAAGCTGTGACAGTAAGATTACAAGAAGACAGAATGTTGCAAGTCACGACAACATATTCACTCTGACAGCAACATTGGCGGAAGACTACGCGATAGCAACTATTACCCTCGACAGCAAGTTTGGGATCCTCGACAGCACTCTATGCGGGGAACTCATACTGTCACCAAAAGATCATTCCTGTGACAGCAAGCTTTGCGGCAAAAGTAACTGTCTCAATAAAGATCCTTATGCTAGGTATCTTTCTCAGTCAAATCCCGTGACAGTTTAAATGTTCAAGAAACAGGCGTGATGCAGTATCCCTAAGCTGCACCAAGTCTGCAAGACTACGACAGAAGCTTCAAGCACTGCAAAACAAAAGCGAATCAATTCAAGAGCAAGGTCAAGTCTTTATCTGCTGAATTGGTTTAGCTGGAAATGGAATGAATCTAGGTTGCTTTCTTTGTAATGTATATCTGACATGTTAGCAATTTAGGAAAGTCACATGGGTAAGACAATCTGTAAGAAGCTGCCACTTGACAGTGACAGCAGCTTCACAAACCCGTGACTGATAGTGATAGGGTTAGTCTTATACCTACTATCAATTCATTCTAGAAGTGTAACGAAGACAAGCAAGTGTCTTTGAAGAAAACCCGAAGCTCGAGAATTCTTTCTTGAGGTTGTAGCAACACTTTGCAAAATAAATAAAACATTTATTTTGTGAATCTTGTTCTTACTGAATACTGTTCGTGATTGCATATATTGCTGATAACGTTTAATCTTGATTTTAGTTGTTGAAATTTAGATTGAATTTTATCAGTATTGCATTCATCCCCCCCCCCCCCCTTCTGCAATACACAAGGACTAACAGAAATTATCTTTTTTAACTAAAACATGTTACTTTTTCTATTTTTCCTTACTAAAACCCCTCCTTTTCCACCAAAAATATCACAAGCAAACCGTTACTTATTTATTTTGAAACATATTTTAATTAGATTTTTATTTTCATATTAATTATATCTTGTACTAAATCAGATTTTTATCAGATAAATTATAATATTTTATTGAAATAATAAGAAATTTAGTAATGAAAAATATTTTTTTATTAATTTTGGACGGGCACTTAGAATTATTGAAGAGACCGACTCAAGAATGGGCAGAATGCCTGTTTGAAACATAATTTTGACAAAAGGAAGATGGTGTTTTTCGGTATATATTTATCACGGATATTTTTATTTCCTGTATACTTGCATGATACAAAAAATTGACTTAGCTTCTGAGAACAGATACTTTCAAATGAAACAAATAACTTCCTTTTCGAATTTTGAAATAGGGTGTGTGCCTGTGAAACTTCTCCCCATATTCTTTGGTTCTTTACTATTGGAATTTATGGGTGATAGCATAGAAACAACTTAACCTTGTATATACTTAATTTTTAATTAAGTAGAACATATTGTCACAGTCAAAGTATGTTCTTGTAATCAGTGTGTAATGTCATCTTAGTTGTGTAATTTGGAAGAAGTTCACTTGTTGTGTTCAAGCCTCAAAGAATGCATATTAGATGACAGCATGAATAAAGGTTATTGTCATAAGCATTGACAGTAAGATTACAAGAAGACAGAATGTTGCAAGTCACGACAGCATATTCACTCTGACAGCAACATTGGCGGAAGACTACGCGACAACAACTTTAGCCCTCGACAACAAGTTTGGAAACCTCGACAACACTCTGTGCGGGGAACTCATACTGTCACCAAAAGAACATTCCTGTGACAGCAAGCTTTGTGGCAAAAGTAACTGTCTCGAGAAAGATCCTTGTTCTAGGTATCTTCTCAGTCAAATCCCGTGACAGTTTCAATGTTCAAGAAACAGGCGTGTTGCAGTATCCCTAAGCTGCACCAAGTCTGCAAGACTACGACAGAAGCTTCAAGCACTACAAAACAAAAGCGAATCAATTCAAGAGCAAGGTCAAGTCTTTATTTGCTGAATTGTTTTAGCTGGAAATAGAATGAATCTAGGTTGCTTTATTTGTATTGTATATTTGACATGTTAGCAATTTAGGAAAGTCACATGGGTAGACAGTTTGTAAGAAGCTGCCACTTGATAATGACAGCAGCTTCACAAACCCGTGTTGACAGTGATAGGATTAGTTTTATACTTAGACTATCAATTCATTCTAGGCACGAAGTGGTAACACAAGCAAGTAAGTGTCTTGAAGAAAACCGAAGCTCAAGAATTCTCTCTTGAGGTTGTAGCAACACTTTGCAAAATAAATAAAAACATTTATTTTGTGAAACTTGTCTTTTAGACCATACTGTTTGTGAACGCATACATATTACTGATAACGTTAAATCTTAGTTTTGGTTGTTGAAATTGAGATTGAATTTTATCAGTATTGCATTCATCCCCCCCCCCCTTCTGCAATACACGAGGACCAACAACTGGTATCAGAGCAAACAGATTAACATACATATCTGAGATCACGACGACAATGCAGAAATCAAACAGTATCAAGATCCCAGCTTTTGATAAAGAAAACTACAACATTTGGAAAAGAAAGATCTTGTTGTTTATCAAAGCTACGAATCCACTATACCCAGGTATTCTCGAGAATGGTCCTTTCATTCCAAGGAAGGAAATAGAAGCCACAACAGTAAATGGTGAAGTCATTCCTGCACATTGGGTTCCCAAAGATCCCTCAGAATTTTTGGAACCTGAGAAGGAGAAGATGGTGCTAGATGATCACTTGCAACTCATCTTGCTCGATTCTCTCACGTTGGATAAAGCCATGTGTGGAAGTGTGATAAGTTGCACATCAGCCAAGGAGATGTGGATCAGGTTAGCTTTACTATGTGAAGGAAGTGAAGAAGTTAAGGGCAACCAAAGGCAAATACTGATATCACAATACGAGGCTTTCATGGCCAAACCTGGTGAAGACTTAACTTCCATGTTTGAAAGGTTCAGTAAGCTCTTAACTGAACTACAGATACATGGCAAGTACTATGATAGAAAGGAATTGAATGTCAAGTTCCTGCTTACACTGCCTGATCACCTTGAACACAAGACAACAGCCATACGAGAAGGAAGAGATCTCAACAATATAACCTTTGAGACACTTTATGGCATTCTGAAATCCTATGAACTTGAACTCTTTCAAAAGAGAGCCATATAGAGTGGAACAAGGAACAAGATGGCAAATATGTCAAGTGCCCTAGTAGCACACGTGCCAAGGATCACACAGCCAAGTGAAGTACTACAAATCACACAATCAACCCCTGCACAATCCTTGAAGATAGAAGAGGTTGTTGAAGATGATGAGAAAGTAGTACTACAACTCAAGGATGTGGAAGATGAAGACTTCTACACAATGGAAGAACTGGAAAGAATGGACAATCCTACTATGGCTTACATGGCCAAAAAGTTCAAGAACTTTAGGTTCAAGAAGGATAGGTCATACAAGCCCCAAGGCCAAGCATCCAAGTTCAATAAGGGAAGTTCATCAAAGGCTGCTGTGGGAAGTTCAACCAAAGGAGGATACAAGACTGGATTTGTGGATAGGTCAAAATTCAAATGTTACAACTGTGGTGAACCTGGTCATTTTGCTACTGAATGCAAAAGACCCAAACAGGTTCAGAGGTTTGAGAAAGGAACTGGTGGATACTCTAAGAAGAATCAAGGTAGAGCCTATGTGGCTGAAGGAAAGTGTTGGGATGAGACCGATGATGAAGAAGAAGAATATGTCAACCTAGCTCTCATGGCTAGCACTGATGAAGTAGCATCAACATCTTCAAGTCAGGTACCTTCACTTGTCTTACTTGATATGTCCACTGATGAGTATAAGAAAACCATTAAAGACTTAAGTGCTGAAATGTTCAATGTCTATACTAGCTTATCTGCTGCTAATGAGGAAATCACTAGGTTGAGTAAGCTAAATGAAACACTAAAGTCTGAAAATGAATCTCTTGTTCTCAAAACCAGTTCACTAGACTCTTTAGCTCAGGAGAATGCTAGACTTAAAAATGAATTAAAATGTGCTAAAGAGGTTGAGGAATTCTTGAGAAATGAGATTGCTGAAAATGAATTCAAGATTAAGGCTTATAAAAACTCATCAAAGATAGTTCAGGATTACAATGATAAGCATACAGAAAATCAGACAGTTGGTATAGGTTTTTCATATGGTAGAAGACCTGGAAAGGAAACTGTGATTCAAGATTGTTCTGGAAATGCTGCTGTCAAACCCACCATTCTCAAGAAGGTTAAAATTCCTATTTTCAAAGCTGCAGAAATTGAGTTTGATGAAGAAGTCATGCTCATCCTACAAGAAATTCTTGATGAGGATGAAGGTGTTGACAGCACATCCAAGGATGGAAAGGATACTGTCACAATCCCCAAGATAGTAAACTTACCAAGAAATCGGACAGTAAGTTCAAAAGATGTTGTCACAGTTGGCAAGACAGTATCTTCCAAAGATGCTGTCAAGAATGTTTTCAAGACAGTAACTTCCAAACCTTCTGTCAAGACAGTTGGAATAAAAGGTATTGTCAAGGAAAGTTCGACAGCAACTTCTGAACACACTGTCAATCCAGTAACTCCCAAGTCTAAGAATAGGAATGGTAAGGTAGGTGTCAATAAAGGAAATGGATACACTAATGTTGGAGGTGCTTCTAGGAAACTATGCAATAACTGTGGATCTTCAAATCATTTAACACATGTTTGTAACAAACCAATTGAGGATAAGATCAATGCTACCGAGCTCAATGGTAACTTACACAGAACTCCCCTTATGCATAGAACTATGAGTGTCTGTAATAACATTGAATGTATGCCATGCAAGATCACTGCCATGAGTACATGCTTTAACTTACCTATTCTCACTACTGAAAAATGTTCATACATGCACACTGTTGAGACTTCTGAGCCTGCTGGAAACAGCAAAAAGGCTTCATCCACTAAGAAAAGGATCAAGTCCAACTCTAAACCTAAGTGGGTGAAAAGAGAAGTCAAACAGGAGGTTTTTGATGATGCTTGTGATGTTATGACTGGAAGAAACTCAGGAGACACTAAAACTGCAGGACCCAACAAGGATTGGGTACCATATGCAACCTAAACACATTCTGTTTTGCAGGGCAAGAAGAAAGATCAAGTCATGTGGATCATTGACAGTGGTTGCTCAAGACACATGACAGGTGATAAAGCCCTGCTATCACACTATGTAGAGAAAGATGGCCCAATCATAACCTTTGGAGACAACAGCAAGGGTTACACAGTGGGATATGGCGGTTGTCTGGAAATTGGAAATGTTGTCATTGAAGACATTGCTCTTGTGGATGGATTGAAGCACAATCTGCTCAGTGTCAGCCAATTCAGTGACAGGGGATTCAAGGTTGATTTTGATATGATGATGTGTAAAATTTATCACAAGAAGGATGGGAGCCTCTCTTTAAAAGGGGTCAGAAAAGGAAGCTTGTTTGTTGTTGACTTAAACTCAACAAAGAAGGATAAAGTTTACTGTTTTTACAGTAAAGCAACCGTTGGTGACAGTATGCTTTGGTACAGGAAGCTCTCACATCTTAACTTCAAGACAATGAATATTTTGATGAAGAAGGAGTTAGTGAGAGGTTTGCCTCAACAGGAATTCTGTCAAGAAGGACTGTGTGAAGATTGTCAAACGGGTAAACTAAGGAGAGCTGTACACAAGTCCAAGCAATTGAACACCAACATAGAAGCACTCAAGTTGATTCACATGGATCTCTTTGGTCTAGTCAATGTACCATCTATGGCCAAAAAGAGATATGCCTTAGTAATGGTGGATGATTACTCAAGGTACACTTGGGTGAAATTTCTTGAATCCAAAGATGAAGCTGCTCAAGTGATTATTGATCAAGTCAGAGTTCTTGATAGAACTCCAAACTCAAAAGTTCAAATCTTGAGGAGTGACAATGGTACAGAATTCAGAAATGCCACACTTGGAAATTTCTGTAAAGATGAAGGAATTGTACAACAATTCTTTGTTGCAAGGACTCCACAGCAGAATGGAGTTGTAGAAAGAAAGAACAGAACTCTCATTGAAGCAGCTAGAACTATGTTGCATGATGCCAAACTGCCAACATATTTCTGGGCTGAAGCTATCAACACAGCTTGTTATACTCAAAACAGAACCATGATTAACAAAACTCATGCAAGTACACCTTACTGTCTGCTAACTGGGAAGAAACCTACTGTCAAATACTTTCATGTGTTTGGGAGCAAATGCTTTATGATGAAGGATAACCATGAGAAGAAAGGAAAATTTGACACCAAGGAATTTGAAGGACTATTCATGGGTTACAGCACAGAAAGGACTGCCTACAGAGTTTATGTTATGGAACACAGGATTATTGAAGAAAGTGTTAATGTCACATTTGATGAAACCAAGTTTCCAGGACTGCATGAAGAAGGAAAGATGTAGACATTCATATTTGAGAATCAAGGATACTTGGAAGCTGAGGAAATTTTTGATGAAGAACCTAGCTTCACTCAAACTGTTGAAGTTGACAAAGATACTGTCAATACCATTACTGTCAACCAAACTCCAGCTCAGTCACAGACCATAACCTCTAACATTCATAACAGTAATGACTCTGGAGACAATGAAGAACATGGTGAAGACAATGGAATTGATGAGCATTCAACTCAACAAACTGAAGCAACTGTTCATGTTCAATCAAGTAGCTTGCCCAGAATCACCAAGTGGAACAAGGATCACACAAATGACCTTATCATTGGTGACCCTACTTCTGGAGTGAGGACAAGGAACAAAGTCTCTGCTGACAGCATGTTTTCATGCTTCCTGTCTCAAATGGAACCCAAGACAACTGATGAAGCATTGTTGGATTCTGACTGGGTGATAGCCATGCAAGAAGAGCTAAATCAGTTTGAAAGAAACAGTGTATGGAAGTTGGTTCCAAGACCTAAGGGAAAGTCAGTCATTGAGACCAAATGGGTTTTCAGAAACAAGCTTGATGAAAATGGATCAGTGACAAGAAAAAAGCAAGGCTAGTGGCTAAAAGTTACTATCAACAGGAAGGAATAGATTATGATGAGACATTTGCACCTGTTGCAAGACTTGAAGCTATAAGAATCTTTCTAGCTTATGCTGCACACTGCAACTTCAAAGTATTTCAGATGGATGTCAAAAGTGCCTTTCTAAATGGAGAGTTGGAAGAAGAAGTGTATGTTAAACAGCCACCAGGGTTTGAGGATGCTGAAATGTATGATTTTGTGTACAAACTCTTCAAGGCCTTGTATGGACTAAAGCAAGCACCCAGGGCTTGGTATGACACACTTTCCACCTTTCTTTTGGAAAATCAGTTTACTAGAGGAGTTGTGGACAAGACACTTTTCTACAAACATCATGGCAAGGACATCATTCTGGTACAAATCTATGTGGATGACATCATTTTTGGTTCTACAAATGAGAAGCTGTGTGAGAAGTTTTCCTCTCTCATGAGTAACAAATATGAGATCAGTATGATGGGAGAATTATCATTCTTTCTGGGATTACAAATTCTTCAACAACCTGATGGAATCTTCATTTGTCAAGCTAAATACATCAAGGAACTTCTCAGAAAGTTCAACTTGGAAGATTCATCTCCTGCAAAGACACCAATGTCCACATCAACTAGTCTGGATCTTGACCCTAAAGGAAAGAAAGTTGCCTCAAGCACCTATAGAGGCATGGTAGGATCTCTCCTATACCTAACTTCTAGCAGACCTGACATCATGTTTGCTACATGTCTCTGTGCAAGGTTTCAAAGTGATCCAAAGGAGTCACACTTAGTAGCCATCAAGAGAATCTTTAGATACCTAAAAGGCACTCCTAACCTTGGCCTTTGGTATCCTAAGAACACTGGATTTGATCTAATTGGTTACTCAGACTCGGACTATGCTGGATGCAAGATTGACAGAAAGAGTACTACTAGTAGCTGTCAATTTCTTGGTGGAAGATTGGTCTCATGGTTTAGCAAGAAGCAGCATTCAGTTTCTACCTCAACTGCAGAAGCTGAATATATTGCTGCAGGCAGTTGCTGTGCACAAATTCTATGGATGAAGAATCAACTTCTGGATTATGGTCTAGTGTTAAGAGACATTCCTATTTACTGTGACAACACTAGGACAATAGCCATTTCAGATAATCCAGTTCAACACTCCCGGACAAAGCACATTGATATAAGACATCACTTTATCAGAGAGCATGTTGAACAAGGAACTGTGAAGCTGATCTATGTCCCAACTGACAAGCAACTAGCTGACATCTTCACTAAGCCATTGGATGAAGCAACCTTCAACAGGTTGGTAAGTGAATTGGGAATGCTGAATCTGGTATGTTGATTCACTAAGTTTTCTAAATTTCCAATTTGTTTATGAAGCTCATGACAGCACCTTCAAACCTGCTGTCAAGAGAAGTTACTGTCTACTTGGTCTATGTCTGTTATGTGACAGCATGTATTGATTTGATTATTCATGTCTATATTCCGTGCCAGTCTCATACTTTTAGACTCTGTATGACATTAATGTGGTTATTTGCTTAGTTTGAGAGATAAATATTTGTTCCATTGGACTTTCACACTCTTTGCATTAATCTGTAGGATTAAAGGAGGACACGACCATTAATTACTTTTGTGGTAGTTGTATGGGTACTCTAACTGTTGACCATTAGACTTTAATCCTTAGACGGTTTTGCCTATAAATTAACCTTAGGTTTCACCAGTCTGCTCTCAGTTTTAAAGTAAATTATGGAAAACAAAGTAGGAATAGAGTACAGGCCAAAAGTCTCGTGTGATTCTCCTCTTCACGAAGAAGTGGAAGCCCTGTTTGATGAACTTGACGACCTACTTCATGAGGAAGATGAACAGTCTCAAGCCCTTCAAGCACGGGAAGAAGAAAAATGGAAGATTCAAGAGGAAGAACTTCAGGCACTTCTCAAGGCAGAAGGTCGCACTGAAGAGGAGATTAGGAAAGAACTTTTAGAATTAGTTGATAAAATCATAAACTGATGTACTCAATGCTATATTTAAATGATTTTATTAATGAAACTAAAACTTCTTGCTGTTGTGTTTATTGAGTTTTTACTTTGTCTGTGTTAATTGCATAGTATCTGTGTTCAAACGATTAAATTGCTAAATCCATACTCTGTTAATTTTAGGTTAAGTTTATGAATAAAGCATTCTGGTAAGTTCATGACAGAAATAATTCCCCAACTAAGTTGCTGTCATTAAGAAGGATACTGTCCTGTGTCTCTTGACAGCAAACTTCTTGACAGCAGGGAAAGACTTTCTATCAAGACTTTTACAGGATACTGTCATTCAGATGCTTAACGGTGACAACATGTTTTTGCGCAATAGTTGCTGTCGCGCAAAACCTACTGTCACCACCGCTTATTACTGACAGATTGTTTCTAGTGCACAGGTTACTGTCACGAATAGTGGACCGTTGAAATTGGATATTCATCCCACGTTTGACAGTGAATAACGGGCAGTAACTCACGTGTTGTGTGAGAGGGTTAAGACACGTTCTTTAATTCCACTTTTTGTGCACAAACGTTTGAGCTACCCTTTTTACTCCCCAGTTACTCAGACATATCATTCTCATCAAACTCAAGGCAATTTACTTTTCTTCAAGCAAAAAGCAACTTTCTTACTTTCTTCTTTTCTTGAATCTCCATGGCCCCCAAACAGACTCTCTCTCAAACAAACTTTGCTGGCATCCTTTCCCCAAATGATGTTGGTGAAGGTTTCAAAGGACTAGTGTTTTTCTTGAACAAGTCCTATCTTGGTTCTGCAATTACCTCAACACCCATTCTCGACCTAGACAGACTTGAGGCATTTTGGCAAACTGCTGTTGCTCAAACATAGGGTGAAAACCCATCTATTCAATTCACAATCAATGGGCAACACTACATTCTTACAGCTGAGGTCATCAACACTGCTCTTGGAATTACACTTCAAGAAGGCCGAAATTTTGCTGAACTGGCTAATGATAACACTCTTAAGAAGCTCTTCTTGAAGATTGAGTATGCAGGCCCTATTCTCGAAGAGGGAACAACCAAATGGTATCCGTTTGGTGAAATGGATAGGAAGCATCTGAGAAAGGAGTGGAGTATGATCTTTGATGTGATGGTTAAGGTGTTCTCTACCAAGTCCACTGGCTGGAATGGAATACCCTCCTACATCAAGAAACTGACACATTCTCTTGTCCATGGATACAAGGTGAATGTTGGAGCTCTCCTCATGGCACACCTCAGGGCTGCCATAGGTAAGAAGGTATCAATCTACCCTCGCTTTCTTATGTTGTGCATCAACTCATTCTGTGATTTTAATAATGATGCCCCTCGTTTAGAGGCTTGCTCTGTTTTGAAAAAGAACACACACACACACACACTGTTATCTTCACAGAATCTCAATGCACATATTCCACTTTGTTTCACTCAGCACATGGTTGATCAAGTGTCCAACCTTGATTTTCCATTACCCTCTGGTTATGACTCTTTCACTCGTGAGAATGAAACTGAATTAGACCCAAATTCAGTTAACCCCCATTCAACACCATACACTCAGCCTAGGCTCTCTAGACTTCCCAAAGCCCAAAGAGAAGCCTTGAAAGAATCCAGGAAATGACCCTTAGAAGCTGATGTTGGTGGTAGCTCTGTTAGTCAAGAGGGAGACACTACACCTAGTGCAACAAATAAGGAGGATAGTCAAACAGAACCCCCAGTGGTTCCCCCTGAACCTAAGAAGAAGAGAGCTAGGAGGACCCAAACCACTGTTAGCCAAGCTGCAGTTTCTCAACAAATTGTGGTTACTGAAAGGGATTCAAACACCTCCCTAGATGTGCCTTCTCAACAAGGTGCATCTATTGAAATTGGCCTGTCTCCCAAGGCACCCTGTACAGAGTCTGCACAAACTCATGGTTTACAACCTGAGGAACCCCCACTTGAAGAAACACACAATGAGTTAGGGCACAGTGCGGATTTCTCTATTCCTATTGATGGTTCACATGTTTTCCCTGTGAATCAGCCCCCACTCTCTGCTACACTTTCACCTTCTTCCTTCCCTATACATTCTTTTGTTTCTTCTCCAAAACCTAGAGAAGGGGACAGTCCCAACCCTTCAGGTTTTGATCATCCATCTCCAATCATGGATGAGCCCCCATCTAGTGGTCCACAAGAACCCATTTCTCAAAGTGAAATGGATACCACTCCTCCAAACACTGAGCTAGGGCAAAGTGGTATTTTGTCAGAAAGTGAAACAACCAACACTTTGTCTGAACTCCAAGGAGCATCTTACCTTCAGGAAGATGTTGTCACAGCCTCTGTTGCTGTCAAAGACACTGGAAATGTTGTTGTCTTGGACACAGCTGTTGTCATGGGTGGAGAGAAAGCTACTGTCAACACAGAACCTATTGTCACTCCACATCCCAAAGATGTTGTCATGACAGAACCTGCTGTCCACGCTCAAGCTGACAGTAACATTCCTGCCAAAGATGCTGTCCAGTCCTCTCAGCCAGATTTTGATGCTGTAACCATTGAGGATGCCTCTGATGATGACCTACCTCTTGCCAAACTCTTGAAGGTACATTCTAAATCTTCTAATTCCATGCATGTTAGTACTTCTCATACCCATGCATTTAGGTTGAGTGAGGGTGTGCAAAAGAAAAGAGAGATAAAAGAAAAGAGAGGTGAGCATAAAAATGAGAGGCAACCAAATGTGCTGGCAAAAGGAGAGGGACTTGAGCATGTCCAGAGAGATCGTGAGGGAGCCCACACTATTCAGGCATTAGGCCTTGAGAGCCAAACAGTGAGGAGTGATGAGATCACTCAAAAACACCCTGAGAGTGTGAGAACCCCCTTAGCCTCCAAGCCCCTTTCTTTTCCTTCCCCTCCAAGAAGATTAAGGAATGGTGGCCCCTCTGCAAATTTTGGTAACAGGATTGAAGCTCTGGAAGGACAGTGTGCTACCCTGAACTCCAAGATGGACTCTATCTCTCAACTGGTGGTTGATGGTTTTGCTGTTACTCAACTCTCTATTCAGTTCCTTACTGACCTAGTAGCTGCCAACTCAACTAAGGGGGAGAAGGTAGCAAGATAAGAATCTATATCTATTCAGGGATCAGGTGGAACTCAGGGGGAGCCAGTAGATGTGAAGACCAAAGGGGGAGCAAAAAAAGTTTCTGGAATCAAGAGTAAAGAAATGACAAAGGGGGAGCAAGTCAAACCAAGCAGTGGACAACCAAAGTATAAAGCTGAAGATCTTGTTGAAGTTGACCTGGATGGTGAAAGGGTGTTAATGTCTAAGGCAACTCAAGATGCATTGCAAAGAAGACCTGCATCTAGACATCCAATTCTACCTCCTGTGACAATTAGAGAACTAACTTCCTGAATCCATCCAGAAGGGAAATACTTGGTCCAATGGTACTGAGTTTGATCAAGAAGAAGCCAATACTATAATGGTGGATTACAGGGAGAGCACATTACACAATCATGACACTGAATTTAGTAGTGTGGTGGAAGAAGCAATGAATGCACCAAGCAACAGTCCAACCAACACCTCAAAACTGTTAAAGGAGCAAATCATCAGTGTTAGTGTAATGGTGAATGATGAGAAAAGATGGGCTGTAAGTATCTATCTCACTTCTGGCATATCTTATTTCATCACAATGCAGTTATTGCAGAGTCTGCCAGCAAAGGTGTTGTGTGCTATGAAGGGAAAGATCAAGGCAACTCAAACACCATTCAATGAAACATTGAATATGCAAATCCAGAACATGATCACACAGAAGCTACCTGAAGTCTACACAAATCCACCATGTGTTTTCTACAGATCTACTACAAAGGATGGCACAAGAAGGAACAGCTACATGAATTTGATCAGTCCATCCAGGATGCAAACTGAGTCAATTCTGAATGTGTTATATGGAATACTCAACTCAAATGCCAATCCAGGAAGAGTCCATGCTGTTCAAGAGATCTACAAAATACTGGTGTTGAGAGACAAGGCACTGGGAGCTAGAGTAAAGGAGTTAATCACCAGAGCCAATGCCAAAAGAACTGAACAAGGTGGAAGCTGCCTCTATGATATTCCTTTTCAAGATGATGAGATTGGAGGTGGTGAATCTTCTGGAAATGCAGGTAATGCTGGTGGAAGTAATTCTGGGAATACTGGTATTCAATCTCAGAATGAAGGCAATGAAGAAACTCTTAGTCAGGAAAAGAAAGATGCTGATGCAACATATGAAGAGGAGCCAAGAATACTGGAGGCTTTGGAGGTAAGCATTCTTAGATGTGCTATTGACTGCATAAATGCAGAAAAAGATGCTGTCACCAAAGGTACTGTCGACAAGGAAACTGTCATAGAAGATGTTGTCATGGAAGATGCTGTCGACAAAGGTACTGTCAAGGATGAAGCCAAAGCTACTGTCAAGCCCAAAAGACTGAAAGCTAAAGCAAAAGCATGGTTTTCTAGACAGAAACTTGAAGGAAAGCACAAGTACTCAGGAAAGGAAAAGGCCACTGGATTTGGCAGGAATCTTAAGAAGCCAATTCAATCAATACCTCCTAACAGTCTTAAGATACAACAGATGCAATCTAAAGAAATCAAGAGTGTTAAGGTTAAGCTGGATGCAAATCAAGAGGCCACTGAGTACATTCTGTGGTGGGAAGAATCAAGATCGGCCAAGGTTAATAAGGACTTCTATCTGGAAGCCACATCAACCAGTGGTAGAACGACAACCATAGATAAAAGGAGAATTGACTTCTTCTACCTGGAAAGAATGGTGGAGTTGTTGGAGAGCTATGAAAATGTCCCAGAGACTGTCATGGAACATATTCTGAAATATCAGGCTGATAGGGATGCTGAATTCTTTCAGAAATTTGGCTACAACTTTGCAGATTTTGATGATGCTGATATTTTAACTGATCTACCAGCTTCTCCTATACCATATCACTGGTACTATGAGTTTGATGATTTACCCACAGAAGAAGGGCAAACCCAACCAACTCAGGAAGGGCAACCCAAGCCAAACAAAAGACCTGACTCTTCTCACTTCTCAATATTCTCAATATCAGTCAGAACTTGATAAGAAGGAAGCTAAACTCCTGGAAAGATGCAAGACTGCCAACAAGGCAGAAAGTGAAGCTCCAAATTATCAAACATGTATGCTGGAAAATCCCTTAAGAATCAAGCACCTAAAAGAAGAAATCTACGTTTGCAGCTTGCACAAGCTAAAAAAACTATTCTGAAGGATTTACAGTATATGGTAGCTGGATCAATTCATCCCTTGGAGCAGATTTGTTCTGATGAGTTAGAGGAATTATTGGAAAGGAGAAAAGGAGAATGTTCAAAGCTGGACAAGCAAAGGAGGATGTCTCTCAATGCTTATCCTGGAAGTAGATTCAATCTCATTCATGAAGAACTCCACTTCAGAAGCTATCCATCTGATCAAGAGCAATGGTTGAATCTCAGGGATGCTAATTCTCTTATCTCTCATACTATCAAGAAGATCATTGAAGAAATAGAAGATGCTGCAGTCACTCCTGCTGAAATCTCTCTTGTAGAAGGTCTAAAAGGCAGCTTGGTAGAAGCTCTCAAAAGAGAGGATGTAGCAAGACAGAAGAGGAGATCTCAAGCTAAGTAAAAATTCTTTATCCATTCTGATCTTGTTAGTTAAGTTGTCAGCATATATTGTAAATTTGTTGTTATTATCCATAAAAACAAATTGGGGGAGATTGTTGGGATTTATGGGTGATAGAGCATAGAAACAACTTAACCTTGTATATACTTAATTTTTAATTAAGTAGAACATACTGTCACAGCCAAAGTATGTTCTTGTAATCAGTGTGCAATGTCATCTTAGTTGTGTAATTTGGAAGAAGTTCACTTGTTGTGTTCAAGCCTCAAAGAATGCATATTATATGACAGCATGAATAAAGGTTACTGTCATAAGCATTGACAGTAAGATTACAAGAAGACAGAATGTTGCAAGTCACGACAGCATATTCACTCTGACAGCAACATTGGCGGAAGACTACGCGACAGCAACTTTAGCCCTCGACAACAAGTTTGGAAACCTCGACAGCACTCTATACGGGGAACTCATACTGTCACCAAAAGAACATTCCTGTGACAGCAAGCTTTGCGGCAAAAGTAACTTTCTCGAGAAAGATCCTTGTTCTAGGTATCTTCTCAGTCAAATCCCGTGACAGTTTCAATGTTCAAGAAACAGGCGTGTTGCAGTATCCCTAAGCTGCACCAAGTCTGTAAGACTACGACAGAAGCTTCAAGCACTAAAAAACAAAAGCGAATCAATTCAAGAGCAAGGTCAAGTATTTATTTTCTGAATTGTTTTAGCTGGAAATAGAATGAATCTAGGTTGCTTTCTTTGTATTGTATATCTGACATGTTAGCAATTTAGGAAAGTCACATGGGTAGATAGTTTGTAAGAAGCTGCCACTTGATAATGACAGCAGCTTCACAAACCCGTGTTGACAGTGATAGGATTAGTTTTATACTTAGACTATCAATTCATTCTAGGCACGAAGTGGTAACACAAGAAAGTAAGTGTCTTGAAGAAAACCGAAGCTCAAGAATTCTCTCTTGAGGTTGTAGCAACACTTTACAAAATAAATAAAAACATTTATTTTGTGAAACTTGTCTTTTAGACCATACTGTTTGTGAACGCATACATATTACTGATAACGTTAAATCTTAGTTTTGGTTGTTGAAATTGAGATTGAATTTTATCAGTATTGCATTCATCCCCCCCCCCCCTTCTGCAATACACGAGGACCAACACTTACCTTATTTTTTAAAAAAAAAATCTTAATACCTATCCAGAGCTGAGCAGAAAAGTTTAACAATTAACAATTATTATTCGAAACAATTACTTGGAATTGAAGAGAAAATAAAATAATAATTTTTATATTGAGAATTCTATTCAACTTAGAAAACATACTCATATTTGGTTTCTATTATTAAAATACATTTTTATTATCTAACTATAATTCTACTAACAATCAAACAAATTTTTTAATATTAGATCTAACAGTTCTCATTCATCAATTTTATGATCAACGGGTTTTATTCATTTTGCGGTACATGTCTATAGTTTTGGATAAGATCTCGCATATTATATACTAGCTTAAAACCCGTGTGATGCACGGATTGTTATTAATAATTATTATTTTTATTATTTTTATTTTAATATTCTATTAATTTGCATTTGCTAAAAAATAAGTAGGCTTGTTAAATTTTTTTAAATAATTAAAAGTATTAAAATATATTTTAAAATAAATTAATAACTGTTTACCCATGATATTTTTGGAAAAGGAGGGGTCTTAGTAAGGAAAAATAGAAAAAGTAACATAAGGATTTGTCATGAATATTTTTTGAAAATGAGGGGTTTTAGTAAGGAAAAATAGAAAGAGTAACATGTTTTAGTTGAAAAAGTTAATTGCCCGTGATTTTTTCAGGTAATGTATTTTAGCTGAACAGGCAATCAGTTATAAAAATGTTATTATTTAATAATAATTTCTTTAGAAAATGAAAAAATAGAAAAAGTAACATGTTTCAGCTGAAAAAGTGCTAATAATTAAAAATATTAAAATAAATTTTAAAATAAATAAGTAAGAGTTTGCTCATGATATTTTTGGAAAATGAGGGCTTTTAGTAAGGAAAAATCGAAAGATTAACATGTTTTTGTTAAAAAATAATCGTCCGTGGGATTTTTTTAGAAAAAAATAAAAAAAAAAAGTAATGTATTTTATCTCAAAAGGTAATTGGTTATAAATAATGTTATTATTTAGTGATAAGTTTTTAAAAAAAATAAGTAAGGGTAATTAAGTAAAATCACTAAGTACCGACCGTCCGTCCGACTACCAAACTTTTAATGTTTAATCTTTAATAATATAGCTTAAAACTCGTGCGATGCACGAATTGTTTTTAATAATTGTTAATTTTATTATTTATATTTTATATTTTATTTGGTTGAATTTATTAAAAAAAATAAGTAGATGTGTTAAACATTTTTAAATAATTAAAAGTATTAAAATAGATTTTAAAATAAATAAGTAACGGTTTGCCCGTGATATTTTGGGGAAAAAAAGGTT
The DNA here is from genome assembly GCA_030848705.1 of Heracleum sosnowskyi. Lineage (NCBI taxonomy): Eukaryota > Viridiplantae > Streptophyta > Magnoliopsida > Apiales > Apiaceae > Heracleum > Heracleum sosnowskyi. The sequence goes on from CM061238.1 coordinate 38,465,186, forward strand.
TTAGTAAGAAAAATGGAAAGTAACATGTTTTCGTTGAATTTTAAAATATAAAAGTAACGATTTGCCCGTGATATTTTTGAAAAAGAGGAGTTTTAGTAAAAAAAATTAGAAAAGGTGACATGTTTTAGTTGAAAAAGGTAATTGTTAATTAAAATTATTAAAATAGATTTTAAAGTAAATAAATAAGAGTTTGTCCGTGATATATTTGAAAAAGGAAAATAGAAAATATAACATATTTTAGCTGAAGGTAATTGCCCGTGATTTTTCTAGGAAAAAATGGGAAAGGTAATTGCCAATTAAAAGTATTAAAATATGTTTTAAAATAAATAAGTAAAGGTTTGCTGGTGATATATATGAGAAATGATGTATTTTAGTAAGGGAAATAGAAAAAGTAACATGCTTTAGCTGAAAAGGAAATTGCCCGTGATTTTTTTAGAAAACAAATGGTAATGTATTTTTAACTGAAAGGGTAACTGATTATAATAATTTTTATAATAATTAAAAAAATAATTAAATAAGGCAAGTACCGTACCAAAAAACAGGTACCAAAACTTTCAATATTTCGTCTTTAATAATACTAGTTTAAAACCCGTGCGATGCACGGATTGTTAATTGTTATTTTATTATTATTTTTTAATATTTCATTAATTGTAATTGTGCAAAAAATAAGTAGGCATGTTAAAATAGCTAAACACTTTTAATTAATTAAAAACATTAAAACATATTTTAAAATAAATAAGTATGGGTTTGCCCGTTATATTTTTGGAAATGAGGGGTTTTAGTAAGAAAAAATAATGAAAGGCATATGTTTAGGCCTATTTGTTTACATCGAGGATATAACTCAACATTAAACAAGTCCGTAATAAGTAAGTAATAATTCAAATTGTCACATGAATCTCAGAAGATCATAACAGTCAAAAGAATGAAGTTAAAAGTCATCTACAGACTTGAAGTAATTCTACATTGAAAGAAGCTCATTAATTTGATCAAGCCTCAACGAAGTTTACAAGAAAATGAATTTATTAAAGTGACAGAGATTTCAAGAGTGTGACAACAAAGGTACAGGTTACAGTGGTTTATAGAAGGGATTTAAAAAGAAGAGAATCACAGCTTCAAAGTTAAAAATGAAGAACAGACATTGAAGTTAGTCGCTCATGAACCAGACAGTACATCGAGCGTCAACAACAGTCAGTGAAAGTTCGTCATTAATTAAAGAGGTTCTGAAAGGCATATGTATAGGCCTATTTGTTAACATCGAGGATACAACTCAACTTAAACAAGTTTGTAATAAGTAAGTAATAATTCAATTGTCACAGTATCACAGGAATCTCAGAAGATCATACCAGTCAAAAGAATACAGATTAAAGTCATCCTACAAACTTGAAGAAATACTGCATTGAAAGAAGTTCAATTTATTGATCAAGCCTCAGTGAAGTATTCAAGGAAGTGGATTTATTAAAGTGACAGAGATTTCAGATGTGTGACTGCAAATGTACAGGTTACAAAGGTTGAACAATAGTTAAAAGCAGCTAATGGACCACGGCTTAAAGTCAAGATGAAGAACAGACATTTCAGTTAGTCACTTATGAGCCAGACAGTGCATCAAGTGACAACTACATTCCAGTGAATATTCTTCATCAAGTTCCAGTGGTTCAAGGATTGGTTATGCTATCTTGTAAGAATTTAAATTCTCTTTTAAATTAGTTATTAATTTATTTATTAATTTAATTCTTCAGAATTAATTTAACAAATAAATTAAGCAATTAATTTATTGAATAAATTAATTCATCATAATTAATTTATGAAATAAATTAATTATTAGAATTAATTTAAAATAGAATTAAAATTAAATTAGAATTACATAAATAAAATGAACTGGAATGACTATCAAGGATAGTCATCCCGATAGTCATTTTACTTTAAAAATGAACTGGAATGACTATCAGGGATAGTCATCCCGCTAGTCATCCTAGTTCATTTTATTGTATTATAAATTAATTCTCCTAAATTCTGATAGTCATTCCAGTACAAAGCATAGTCATTCCAGACATTTTAATAGTCTTTTTAGACTATTTTGATAGTCATTCCAATGAGAAAAGAAACGTGCAGATTAGTATGTCAAGTGGATTAGCTTTATGAAGAGAAAGGTAATCAAGACAGAACAGAACAACTTAACATTTCATCTATCAAGAACTTTCTGTCAAAACCTATCAAGAACTACCGTGGACATTTCTTGATCAGTGAATTAATTCTAAAATCATAGTGTTAAATCCAAACCACTAGAATTCATTCACTTGTACTGTTTAACTATCTAGCGGATTTTTATCCCTAGAACGTATTTCAAATTATCAATTATTGTTATATCTTTTTATTACAAAAATAGATAAATTCATGTCGAATTTAATCTAGATTTGTTTTAATTAGTTTGAGATTCAATCTTGTAATCAGTACCATATTTGTAACACCTTTCAAGTTTGATATAAGTTATATTTAACTTGAATTCTGTTTCGTTTAATTCTGCCATACTTTGTTCTTAAATTGTTTTATTCTAAAACGAAGAAATTCGATAAAACGGTAAAGTTTGTATTCAACCCCCCCTTCTACAAACTTATCGGGACCTAACAGGTTCTCAGGACTATTTCTTTATTTAAGAAATTAGTTTTCATTCTCTTTTGATTATCTATTTTATTTAATTAATTTAACTAATAAATTAATTCTTTCAGAATTAATTTATTGGGTAAATTAATTAAGTAGATAATTAATTTAGAATTAATTCTAAACTTCTAAAATCAGAAAGACTAATAGTAAGGCCAGTAAGACTATCCATGATAGTCTTACCGAAAGTCTTGCTGGTTTAAACAAGGTTTCAGAAATTATTAATAATATTAACTAAGTCTTACCGAAAGTCTTTTTGGATCTAGGATAGTCTTATTAATATTAGAAATAGTATTTCTGAAAATATAATAGTCTTTCTGATTATTAGAAATAGTCTTTCTACTTTAATTAGGATAGTCTTTATGCTTTATTCAACCAATACACGTGCATATTACTTTTGATCAAGTGGATTAGTTTAAAAAGAAAAGAAGATCAGACAGAAGCAGAACAAAACATTTCATCAACTCAAAGAAATTTCTGTCAAGAACATCAACTACTGCCGGATCAATTTCTTAAGTGAATCAATTCTAGAAATTATAGTGTTAAATCCAAACAACTAGAATTCATTCATTTGTATTGTATTGACTATCTAGCGGATCTTTATCCCTAGAACGAATCTCGAACTATCGTTTATCGTTATATCTTTTTATTACAAAAATAGATAAATTCATGTCGAATTTATTCTAGATTTGTTTTAATTAGTTTGAGATTGTATTCTATAATAAGTACCAAACATTGTAACACCTTTCAAGTTTAATATAAGTTATATTTAACTTGAATTCTGTTTCATTTAATTCCGCAATAATTTGTTCATCAATTGTTTAATCTTTAAACGGACAAATTCGATAAAACGGTATAGTTTGTATTCAACCCCCCTTCTACAAACTTATCGGAACCTAACAAATAAAAAATGTAACATATATTTAGTTTAAAAAGGTAAATGCACGTGATATTTTTGGAAAATGAGGTTTTAAAATTTAAAAATTCGATAAAACGGTATAGTTTGTATTCAACCCCCCTTCTACAAACTTATCGGGACCTAACAATTGGCATCATAGCCTTTTGATTGATATAAAAATCAAAGATCCATTTTTTGTGATTTTTTCTTAAACTCTGAAATTTTTATTCTTCAAAAATCTCAAAAATGTCTACTACACAGAAGGTTGGTACAGTAAAGATTCCCATGTTCAGTAAGGAGCATTATCCTATGTGGAAGAAGAAGATGCTCATGTTTCTTCAAGTGGCTAATGTAAAATATCTTGGAGTGCTGAAAAATGGTCCTAAACTTTCTATGATTGTTGAGGAAGAGCAGATAGAGAACGATGTTGTTACTAGAGCTGCTAGGATGTACCCTAAGGATCCCAAGGACTATACTCCTGATGAAAAAGAGGATGCTTCCCTGGATTCCTGCTTACAGTTGATACTGGTTGATTGTCTTGATCCTGTCTTGCATAATCATGTTCTAAACTATGTTTCTGCCAAACACACTTAGGATACAATAGAGATAATCAATGAGGGGACAGAGGAAGTCAGAGAGAATAAGATGGAAATTCTCACCTCTTCATATGAACATTTCAAATCAAACCCCGGTGAAGGTATCTCTGAGGTTTTTTAGAGATACAACAAATTGATAAATGATCTGAATCTCCATGGAAAGCACTATACTATCAAGGAGATTAACAAGAAGTTCCTCCTGACACTTTCATCTCATTTGGAGCACAGAATATATGCAATTAGAGAAGCAAGAGATCTTAGAGAGATTTCTTTGGAAAGACTCAATGGTGTTCTGAAGACCTATGAGCTGAAGCAGATTCAGCAAAAGGAGATATATGGAACTGGAAAGATAGTTAGTACTTTTACTACATTGGCAACAGAAGTCCCACAACAACTGGAAGTGAAGGTTGTTCAACCTTCCAGTTCTGACATGGATGTTATTGTAGCTAAATATGGCTTAACATCCACTGGTCAATCTGGTGGTGACTTCTATTCTATGGAAGAACTTGAATAGCTAGAGGATGAGTCTATGGAAATGATAGTGAAGAAGTTTGGCAACTTTAGATTCAGAAGGAATCCTAATCTTAGGTTCAAGCCCAGGTTTCAGAGAGGTGGTTCTTCTTCTTCAAATAGCACAAGGGGCGGCTATAAAACTGGAACCGTGGACAGAAGCACAATCAGGTGCTACAATTGTAATGAGTTGGGTCACTTTGCTACAGAATGCAAAAAGCCAAAGCAAGTGAGAAGGAACTCATTTGATTCTAGTAAGAAGAATAAGATTGGGAAAGCTTATTTTGCCGAAGGAAAGAGTTGAGATGATACAGATAGTGATGAAGAAGCTGGTGAAGTTGGAAACCTAGCTTTAATGGCTAATGAGGGAAGCACTTCATCATTCATGTCAGAGGTAAAGTTTACTGATTCTGAAATGATATATCATCTTAGTAGTACTGTATCTTGTGCACGTAGTGAAAATGATTGAATAATTCTTTTGAACACAACTCTTGAAAAGGAGGTAAAAGAATTAAGACTTGTGCATGTTAATCAGGATGAACTCACTAAGAAGATATCATTTCTTGAGAATAGGGTTAAATGTTATATTCAACTGGAAACCATTCTTAAGGATCAGATCAGTGAACTTAAAATTAAGGTTAATGCTTACTATAATTCTTGTAAGACTGCTAAAGAAATCTTCAATAATCAAATTATTGGTCAAACTGTAGGAATAGGGTATGACTATAATGAGGCTATTGGAGAGTTAATCATTAACACCCCTAATAGAGTCAGTGATGCAGAAAGGGGTGTACCACATGTGCTTAAGGGTATTGATAAACCTTTCTTTAGAGAATCCTTGGCAGAACCTCTGAATGAATATTCCATCATTATTCAAGAGGAGATGCGTATTGAGGATCTTGTTTTTGAACTTGATCAGTCCAACAAGTGTATGTCTGATAATAAAGTCAAAGTTGTTTCAGCAACGGAGACTAAGTCAGACATTCATAAAGTGTATCCAAACAACTGTAGAACCAACATGCTTGTTGTTAATCTTTCTCATAAATCATGTGGTGTGGTGAATTGCATGTCTTGTGCTTTCAATGTTATGTATGCTTATTTTAATAGTAAGCATGTATCTGATGATAAGACTGCTTCACGTCAACATGTTAATAATAAGAAGCATGTTAGATCTAATACTACTAGTCCTCCTAAGACTAGAGTGGATTCATTTATCCCTAAGCCTACTCAGAAATGTGCAAAGGCTGGCTATAAATGGAAACGCTCTTTTGTGAAAGAGGTTGAAGTAGTTATAGTTAAAAATGTTGTTTTGCCTGACAAAGGCCAGTTCTTTAAGTATGCCGGACCCAATAAAGTTTGGGTTCCGAGGAAAGACTAATCAATTTGATATTGCAGGGTGTGGCACAGGTAAACCCTGTTATGTGGATTCTGAACAGTGGTTGTTCAAGGCATATGACCGGAGATAGAGCCCTGTTATCAAATGTGGTTGAGAAAGCTGGCCCAGAAGTTACCTTTGGAGATAACAGCAAGGGTATTACCAGAGGATATGGTTGTTTGGAGTTTGGAAATGTTATCATTCAAGATGTATCCATTGTGGAAGGTCTGAAGTTCAATCTTCTCAGCATCAGTCATTTCTGTGACAGAGGATATGTTGTTTCCTTTGAGAAAGAGAAGTGCCAGATCCTTCACAAGAATAATGGAAAGCCTGCTCTTCAAGGAGTAAGGAAAGGTGATTTGTTCATAGCTGATCTCTACTCTGGATCCAAAGATGAAGTTACTTGTTTTTATGCTAAAGCTTCATCAGATGAAAGTTGGCTATGGCACAAGAAGATGTCTCACCTGAACTTCAAAACCATGAACTCTCTAGTTAAGAGGGAATTGGTGAGAGGTTTGCCTCAAATGGAATTTACACAGGAAGGACCGTGTGAGGCATGTCAGAAAGGAAAGTCAAAGAAAGCTTCTCACAAGGGCACTGACACATCATCTATAACTGAACCACATCAGCTACTGCACGTGGATTTGTTTGGTCTAGTTAATGTGATGTCTATGTCAAAGAAACAATATGCACTTGTGATTATTGATGACTATTCCAAATATACTTGGGTTTTATTCCTACATTCCAAGGATGAGACCCCACTGATGGTGATTGATCATATAAAGTTGATTGAGCTGGATTCTAGATTCCCTGTTAGAGCTATAAAGTCAGATAATGGAACTGAGTTCAAGAATTCAGTCCTAAATGACTTTTGTGCAGATAAAGGAATAACAAGACAGTATTCAGCCCCTAGAACTCCTCAATAGAATAGAGTGGTGGAAAGGAAGAATCGTACATTGATTGAAGCTGCAAGGACTATGTTAAGTGAATCAAGACTTCCAATGTATTTTTGGGCTGAAGCTGTGAATACTGCTTGTTATACTCAGAATCGAACTTTAATCAACAAGGACTTAATGAAGACTCCTTATGAGATCATGAACAACAAGAAACCAACACTTAAATACTTTCATGTATTTGGGGCAAAATGCTTTGTGCTTAAGGATGGAGATGTTAAACGTGGCAAATTTGAGGCCAAGGCATATGAAGCTATATTTGTTGGTTATTCCAGAAGATCTTACAGGGTGTACTTGATTGATAGTCACCAAGTGAAGGAAAGTGTCAATGTTACATTTGATGATACTAAACTCCCTAGTATCCAAACAGAATATTCATCTGAAGAACTGAAGTTTGATAACTTGCTAGACTCAGAATCAGATGATGAAGCTCCACCTGAGATTGTTGTTGGTAATGAAAATAACAATGATGATAATGATCATGGTGGTGGAAACATTGGTAACAATGGAGATACCACCAACACTGGAGAAGAATCATCAAGGGACTCAAGCAACAACTCAGGGGGAGGAAATGAAGGTTCAACTAGTCATTCACAACACCAAAATGAATTTCAAGGCGAATCATCAAGATCAAATCTTCCAAGACAAATTGTGTGGAATAGAGCTCATCCTTTTGAGCTGATCATTGGTGATCCAGGTGTTGGAGTTAGAACTAGGAGTGCTACTCAGAATGAATGTCATTATTCAGGGTTTCTGTCTGAGATGGAACCAAAGAAGACTGAGGAAGCACTGAGTGATCCTGATTGGGTGATTGCTATGCAAGATGAACTCAATCAATTTGAACAACAGCAAGTCTGGAAGTTGGTACCCAGACCAAAGAACAGGAAAGTAGTTGGTACAAGATGGGTATTCAGGAACAAGCTAGATGAGGATGGCATAGTAACAAGGAACAAAGAAAGACTGGTTGCTCAAGGGTATTCACAAGCTGAAGGCATTGATTATGATGAAACCTATGCACCAGTGGCTAGGCTTGAGGCCATCACGATTTTCTTAGCATTTGCAGCTTACTCCAATTTTAAAGTCTATCAAATGGATGTTAAGAGTGCATTCCTGAATGGTGAGCGGGATGAAGAAGTGTATGTGGAATAACCCCTGGCTTTGAAAATCAGGAGTTGTTAGACTTTGTGTACTTTCTCTTCAAGGCTATCTATGGTCTCAAACAAGCCCCAAGAAAATGTTATGACACTCTCTCTGGTTTTCTTTTAGAAAATGGTTTTGTAAGAGGTATCATAGACAAAACTCTTTTTTCTAAGAAACACAAAAATGATATGATTTTAGTCCAAGTCTATGTGGATGACATCATATTTGGGTCTACTAATGATGATCTCTGTAAGAGATTTGCTAAGCTAATGCATAGTAAATTTGAGATGAGTTTGATGGGTGAGCTGAAGTTCTTTCTTGGATTACAAGTAAATCAAAGGTCATATGGTATATTTATTTGTCAATCCAAGTATCTTAAAGAACTCCTCAAGAAATATCATATGGAGGATTCAGCATCAGCATGGACTCCATCATCAACAACTGTCAAACTTGGAGCTTGTGACAATTCTATCAAGGTAGATATTACAAGCTACAGAGGTATGATTGGCTCATTACTCTATCTTACTACAAGTAGACCGGATATTATGCATGCTACATGCTTATGTGCAAGGTTCCCTAATTTAGGTATTTGGTACCCTAAATATTCTGGTTTTAATCTTGTTGGATATACAGATTCTGATTATGCAGGTAGTGTTGTGGATAGAAAGAGTACCTCTAGGAGTTGTCAATTCCTATGAGGTAGATTGATTTCCTGGTATAGCAAGAAGTAGCAGACAGTTTCAAATTCAACAGCAGAAGCTGAATATATTGATGCTGGAGGCTGCTGTGCTCAGATCTTATGGATAAGGAATCAATTGAAGGACTATGGCTTTGTATTAAACAAAATTCCTATTTTATGTGATAATACAAGTGCCATAGCAATCTCCAACAACCTTGTTCAGCACTCGAGAACCAAGCACATTGACATCAGGTATCATTTTATCAGAGAACATGTCATGAATGGTACTGTGGAGTTACATTTTGTACCCATAGAGGAACAAACAACAGATATTTTCACTAAGGCTCCGTTTGGCATTGCTGTTGCAGACAGCAACAATATCTTTTTTCTGAAAAGCAGCTAAAAAGTATTTGGTAAAATTTAAAAGCTGCTTTTTTGAAAAGCGCTTTTGGCTGAAAAGCTGCTTTTAGAGAAAGCAGGTCCCTCCATGCTTTTGAAAAAAGCTGCTTTTCAGCTTTTGCGGGAAGCAGCTACTGGTTTCAACATCAAAACTCACCAAAAACATTAATTTTTTATATTATACATCAAAGCATGCACATATCAAAATTATTAACAAACAGTTATCTGATTTTTACAACAACACTTATTTTAACAACACTTTTTTCAACAGCACAGCAATTTTTAACAGCAATCCCAAACAGAGCCTAAGTCTCTTGATGAATCCACTTTTACCAGGTTAGTTGGTAAATTGGGTATGTTAAATAGCTTTAGTGATTAGTACTGATAATTGTTTAATGTTTGTTCTTGGTTAAAATACAAGTGCTATGTTCTGTATATTTTCTGAAATTCACTTGTATTTTAGTTTATCAAAACATTTTCTTAGTTGTTGTGTAATTACTGATCTTAAATGTCATGCTGCTATCAAGTTTGTTTAAGTTTCTAGGTTAAGTATTTTTAAATAGTTTATTTGCTCTAAAAATATTTTTCTCAGAATTTTCTATTGAGAAATTTATTTTTACTGCAAATTTATGATTTTGGAAATATTTAAATAATTGTTCAAACTGTTTATATAATTTTTCTTGTATTTTTAGAATTTTTCCTTTCATTTTACTGATTTTTCCTTAATTTTCTACTAATTTTTCAGGTTTCTATTTGTTTTTATTAATTTTTTAACAGGTTTACTAATTTTTATTTCTAAAAAGACTACCGGAAAGACTATTTAATAGTCCTACCGATAGTATTTTTGAAATACTAATTTTGGTTATTTGTTTTGATTTTATTTCTTTTGTTATTTAGACTTAAATTGTTATTAATTTTAGTCTTTCTAGTTTTAAAACCAGAAAGACTATCGGTAGGACTATTATTGGAGTCTTTCCGGTAGTTTTTCTGTTTTTTTATTTATTTATTAGTTTAAACTGATTTCTTTTAACAGGTTTTTGTTTTTGTTTTTTCTTTTGTTTTTAGTCTTTTAAATTCAGAAAGACTATCGGTAAGACTATCCCTGATAGTCTTCCCGATAGTCTTTCCCAAAAATCTATAAATACCTGCTCAGTTTTTGTTAATTATTCACTAAGTCTTTCTAAGCTCAAGTTTTTACTTAGCTTTCTTTTCTCTTCTAGTTCGTTTAATCATTTTTCTAAAGGAAGTGCTGCCATTTTTTTTTCTAATTAAATCTTTTCAAGCATTTCTTTTGTGATTTTAACTGAACCATATTTCTGTCATAAATCTTGATTTGAATTGTTTGGATTATTTGTTTTTGATACTTAAAATCCTTAAAATTCTTATTAATTTTTATTAATTGTTTATTTCTCTAATATGGCTTTTGAAATTGTCAAAAACAATTTTTTAGGTTATACTGATCCTCTAAAATGTTCCGTTGAACGTTTTAGGCCTTGGATTCAGTTTTTAAATGAGCATTCCATCATTAGTCATGTTATCACTATGAATTCTTTAAAACACGAACCCTTGAGGATTTTGCGTGCTACTGCTATCGTGTCCACTGACTTATCTTCTTTCACATTCTCTGTCGGTGACACACACTATACACTCAATAGTGATATCTTTTGTGATGCTCTACAACTTCCCAGAGATAACTTTGTGAATCTACCGTCTGAAGCTGACCTAATTCAATTTTTCACAAACATCAATTATCAAGGTCAGGTAGATTTGGTAAAGTTATCCAAGAGCAATCTAGTCAGTGAGTGGGATTTATTCTTTGACACTCTGGCTAAGGTCTTCAGCAACTGCACCAAAACCAATTTTCACAATATTCCTTCTCTTCTTCAGAATATTGGTTTTGCAGTTGCTAATAATCTTCGTATCAATTTTGGCCATCTCATCTGGAATCATTTGGTCAGAAGAGTCTTAGTGGCCAAGAGTGATCATACTAGTGGAAGGAAAATCAAATATTTTTATCCTCGCTTTCTCACTATTATGATCAATCATGTTCTCACTGATGAACACAAACAACTGTTTATCTTGGTATGTTTGAACATTGTCAGACTACACATGTCAAATTTTTTCAAAGACTAAACACCACCTTCAAATATCTCTCAGTCCCTGTGGTCATTACACCTTACATGACCCAGTTCATTCAACTTCCTGCTTTTGGATTGCCAGTCCCTGAGCAACAACCTCCAGTGGATCAATCCACCCATTCTGGAACTGAAGATGCAACTCCATTACAGGTAGTATTTCATATCCTTGGATCTTCATCTCATAATGTTATTGAAACCCAAGAGGTTCATAGGGCTGACCATGAGTTTGTAGAACCACAAACTCAATCCCAGGTCATAGAGCCATACACTGAGTCAACTCCTATAACCACTCAACCTGAACTTAATGTAAATATAAGGCATGGTAGTGTTAGTGGAGAAGATTCTATGAGAGAAACCACAGCTCTGTCTCCACCACTCAAAAAGAGAAAAACATACAGGGAGACATCTGTTAGCCCGTCCGTATCCTCCCAACAGGATATGGATTTGGAAATGGTCATTGAACAGTCTCTGGAGACATCCTCTCAACGGGATGAATCTATTGAAATTCGACATACGGTCATGGCAATCTGTACTGAGTCAAGCACACTCCCATTACTCACAATGGGAGAAAACATCCAAATAGATGATACTCAGGACACCTTGTCAGGAGAGCACATAGGTTTTGATACAGTGTCTACCATAGTTACGGTAGAAGTGCCTTCACAGGCATCTGAGGGAAAATCTGATTCTTTTCCATCTCAAATAGAATCATTTTCTCCCCTCCCAGAGGAAACACCTATGGCTCCCTTAAGGGATTTTCCACTCGCAGATTTATCTGGAGAAAGTGGAAGGCAACCTAGTGAGTTCAACACTGAAGCAATTCAGTTTCAAAGTTCAGATCACTTTTTGAACTTCACTAGGGATTGGGATTTGCGAACTCCCATTGCACCACCACTGACCTCTCAAGAAGGGGCTACGGTGATTTTTCATGCAGGTACCTCAAATCAAAACTTGGAAAGACAGCTTGTTGTGAGAACTGAGAGTCAAACACCGAGTGATACACAATCACATGAGGTGAGTGAAACACCACTGAGAGCAATTGAGGTAAGTGCACACACTGACACAAACACTGCTTTGTTGTTAGCTCAGATAGCTAGTCTTCAGAAACAACTCATGGAAACCCAGGCTGAAAAGGATCTTCTCAAAGCACAAGTGGTTGAACGGTCTTCTTCTTCCACCTCTGTAACTAATCAGCTGGGTACTGTCAAGGATGATTTGGAAGGTCTGAAAGTTTCTCTACTCCCAAAGCTAAATGCCATCCAGCAGTCTCAAGTTCTTGTAGCCTCAGACATCTCTGATCTTACAACGTCAAATGCTCAGATATCATAGAGTGTCAAGGAGATTGCTTCTATTTCTACCAAGGTGGACTTTATTCTACAAACAACTGATGAAAATCAAACGTTTAATGAAGAAAGGATGTCAAGGATAGAAGGAGGAATGGAGCATCTTAATGAGGGGATGAAGCACTTGTATAACATGATCAAAAATTCACATCAACCCAATGCTGAACAGAAGAAATTCTTTGAGGGTGATGATTATGATGAGGATGAGGATGATCAAGGAGGAGATGGAGGTGATGAAGGAGCTATAAGGGGAAGAATTGAGGTTAATCCTGATGCGACTCAAGTCAAATCTGTAGAGGATTCCTCAACTAAGGGGGAGAATATAGAGAAACAAGGAGGAGGAGATCAAGCTGGAGGTTCAGGTAAGGACAAAGGAAAACAGAAGTTAACTTTTTCTGATGTTGACTATTATCAAGGTGAACAGGGAGATTTTGACTATGTTGAATCTGAAGAAGCCCCTGAAGATATCTTTGGTGATGTGGAGGTTGAAGAAGAAGCTGATTATGCTGACTGGGAAAAAGAGTCTAATGTTGATCCTTCCTTTGAAGCTGAGCTGGTGAGACAGAAAGCTGATCTCAAAAGAAGAGAGGAGGAGAATATAAAAGTATCTGACATCATTTCTAAGCATCTTGTTATCCAAAAGGCTAAACAACAAGAAAAGCAACGGCTTCACAATCTGAAGGTCAAGGAAAGAAAATTGAATGTGAGGTTGAAGCTAGGAGAAGAATGGGACAAGGCTAGAGAGATGTTTGCACATCAGGAAGGAACTAATAATGATGGAAAGTTTCTTGGTATGCTAGAAAGATACAAGAAGGTCAATCCAGACAACACTGTATACATGAAAGCTCTTCATGCAGAGATTTCAAGGATCACAACTGGATTTGACAGAGTTAGAGAGGAGTTGAAGATCTACATATACACACATAATGAGGGAACTTTCTTAGTTTCTCTCAATCTTCTGGAGAGTAGAACTCTCTCTGAACTATGGGTCTTCATGTACAAAGTGAAAAGAACTTCTCCATTGGCTGAGCTGTTGCATGACCAGCTTAGAGACTTTGCAATGAAAGCTAGCCCTCAGGTAGTGTAAGTACCTTATGAAGTTAAATTCTATAAAGGAAGGGCACTTCAGACTTGTGGTGTGGATCCAATCTCTTTGAAAGATTTTCCTGCCAAACATCTTGTCTACCTGGAGAACATGTTAAGGACTTCAGGATTTGCTACACAAGAGAAGACATAAGTTGCTGATTTGATTTAAGACTATTGCATAGCCAATATTCCAAGATATCATCAATTGAAGAATAGGCTGAAGAAAGTCACAACTCAACCTGTCAGACCTAGTGGCATTACTTCTGAATCTGATCGTGTTCTGGACAAGGATTTGCTTGAAGCACTAGAAGAAGGAGAGATGATGGATGAAGATAACTGAAGAAGCTCTGTTTTGTAAATTTTAAATGTTTAGAGCTTAGGTATATCAAGATAGGATAAATGTATTCATATGTTCAGTCTAGAGGAACATATATCTTGTACTTACCTTTAATGTTTGAATCTGGATAATGTTTAATGAAATCCAGAACTTTGTGTTATTATTTACTTAGCTTTTAATGTCTTATTTCTACTTGTTTAGTTAGTTGAGTTATCATCTAGGTATTTGCTTGTTATTCTCTAACAAACAAATAGGGGGATATTTGAAAGGCATATGTTTAGGCCTATTTGTTTACATCGAGGATATAACTCAACATTAAACAAGTCTGTAATAAGTAAGTAATAATTCAAATTATCACATGAATCTCAGAAGATCATAACAGTCAAAAGAATGAAGTTAAAAGTCATCTACAGACTTGAAGTATTTCTACATTGAAAGAAGCTCATTAATTTGATCAAGCCTCGGTGAAGTTTACAAGAAAGTGGATCTATTAAAGTGACAGAGATTTCAAGAGTGTAACAGCAAAGGTATAGGTTACAGTGGTTTATAGAAGGGATTTAAAGAGAAGAGAATCACAGCTTCAAAGTTAGAAATGAAGAACATACATTGAAGTTAGTCGCTCATGAACCAGATAGTACATCGAGCGTCAACAACAGTCAGTGAAAGTTCGTCATTAATTAAAGTAGTTCTCAGGACTATTTCTTTATTTAATAAATTAGTTTTCATTCTCTTTTGATTATCTATTTTATTTAATTAATTTAACTAATAAATTAATTCTTAAATTAATTAAGTAGATAATTAATTTAGAATTAATTCTAAACTTCTAAAATCAGAAAGACTAAAAGTAAGGCCAGTAAGACTATCTATGATAGTCTTACCGAAAGTCTTGCCGGTTTAAACAAGGTTTCAGAAATTATTAATAATATTAACTAAGTCTTACCGAAAGTCTTTTTGGCTCTAGGATAGTCTTATTAATATTAGAAATAGTATTTCTGAAAATATAATAGTCTTTCTGATAATTAGAAATAGTCTTTCTACTTTAATTAGGACAGTCTTTATGCTTTATTCAACCAATACACGTGCAGATTACTTTTGATCAAGTGGATTAGTTTAAAAAGAAAAGAAGATCAGACAGAAGCAGAACAAAACATTTCATCAACTCAAAGAACATTATGTCAAGAACATCAACTATTGTCGGATCAATTTCTAAAGTGAATCAATTCTAGAAATTATAGTACCAATCTCGAACTATCGTTTATCATTATATCTTTTTATTACAAAAATAGATAAATTCATGTCGAATTTATTCTAGATTTGTTTTAATTAGTTTGAGATTTTATTCTGTAATCAGTACCAAAAATTGTAACACCTTTCAAGTTTAATATAAGTTATATTTAACTTGAATTCTGTTTCATTTAATTCTGCAATAATTTGTTCATCAATTGTTTAATCTTTAAACAGACAAATTCGATAAAAAGGTATAGTTTGTATTCAACCCCCCTTCTACAAACTTATCGGGACCTAACAAATAAAAAATGTAACATATATTTAGTTTAAAAAGGTAGATGCACGTGATAATTTTGAAAAATGAGGTTTTAAAATTTAATAATTAAAAGTATTTAAATACGTTTTAAAATAAACTAGCTTAAAACCTGTGCGATGCACGGATTGTTAATTGTTATTTTATTATTATTTTTTTAATTGTATTTGTTAAAAAAATAAGTAGGCAGGTTAAAATAGCTAAACACTTTTAATTAATTAAAAATATTAAAACAAATTTTAAAATAATTAAGTAAGGGTTTGCTAGTTATATTTTTGGAAAAGGAGGGGTTTTAGTATGGAAAACAAATGTAACATATATTTTGTTTAAAAAGGTAAATGTTGGAATTTATGGGTGATAACATAGAAACAACTTAACTTTGATTGTACTTAATTTTTAATTAAGTAGAACATACTGTCACAGCCAAAGTATGTTCTTGTAATCAGTATGTAATGTTATTCTAGTTGTATAATTTGAAAGAAGTTCACTTGCTGTGTTCAAGCCTCAAAGGGTACATAATCAGATGACAACATGAATAAAGGTTACTGTCCTAAAGCTTCGACAGTAAGATTACAAGAAGACAGAATGTTGCAAGTCAAGACAGCATATTCACTCTGACAGCAACATTGGCGGAAGACTACGCGACAGCAACTTTAGCCCTCGACAGCAAGCTTGGGAACCTCGACAGCACACTATGCGGGGAACTCGTACTGTCACCAAAAGCACATTCTTGTGACAGCAAGCTTTGCGGCAAAAGTAACTGTCTCGAGAAAGACACTTGTTCTAAGTATCTTTCTCAGTCAAATCCCGTGACAGTTTCAATGTTCAAGAAACAGGCGTGATGCAGTATCCCTAAGCTGCACCAAGTCTGCAAGACTATGACAGAAGCTTCAAGCACTGCAAAACAAAAGCGAATCAATTCAAGAGCAAGGTCAAGTATTTATTTGCTGAATTGCTTAAGCTGGAAATAGAATGAATCTAGGTTGCTTTCTTTGTAATGTATATCTGACATGTTAGCAATTTAGGAAAGTCACATGGGTAAGACAATCTGTAAGAAGCTGCCACTTGACAGTGACAGCAGCTTCGCAAACCCGTGACTGATAGTGATAGGATTAGTCTTATACCTACTATCAATTCATTCTAGAAAAGTAACGAAGACAAGCAAGTGTCTACGAAGAAAAACGAAGCTCAAGATTTCTCTCTTGAGGTTGTAGCAACACTTTGCAAAATAAATAAAACATTTATTTTGTGAATCCTGTCTTCTCGATTATACTGTTTGCGAATGCATACTCATTATTGATAACATTAAATCTTAGGTTTGGTTGTTGAAACTGAGATTGAATTTTATCAGTATTGCATTCATCCCCCCCCCCCCCTTCTGCAATACACAAGGACCAACAACTGGTACCAAAGCTTTCAGATTAACATACATATCTGAGATCCCGACGACAATGCAGAAATCAAACAGTATCAAGATTCCAGCTTTTGATAAAGAGAACTACAGCATTTGGAAAAGAAAGATCTTGTTGTTTATCAAAGCTGCGAATCCACTATACCCAGGTATACTCGAGAATGGTCCTTTCATACCAAGGAAGGAAATTGAAGCCACAACAGTAAATGGTGAGATCATTCCTGCACATTGGGTTCCCAAAGATCCCTCAGAAATTTTGGAACCTGAGAAGGAGAAAATGGTGCTAGATGATCACTTGCAACTCATCTTGCTCGATTCTCTCACGTTGGATAAAGCCATGTGTGGAAGTGTGATAAGCTGCACATCAGCCAAGGAGATGTGGATCAGGTTAGCCTTACTTTGTGAAGGAAGTGAAGAAGTTAAGGGAAACCAAAGGCAAATACTGATATCTCAATATGAGGCATTCATGGCCAAGCCTGGTGAAGACTTAACTTCCATGTTTGAAAGGTTCAGTAAGCTCTTAACTGAACTGCAGATACATGGTAAGTACTATGACAGAAAAGAATTAAATGTCAAGTTCTTGCGTACACTGCCTGATCATCTTGAACACAAGACAACAGCCATACGAGAAGGAAGAGATCTCAACAATATAACCTTTGAGACACTTTATGGCATTCTGAAATCGTATGAACTTGAACTCTTTCAAAAGAGAGCCATACAAAGTGGAACAAGGAACAAAATGGCTAATATGTCAAGTGCCCTAGTAGCACAAGTGCCAAGAATCACACAACCTAGTGAAGCACTACAAATCACTCAACCAACCCCTGTACAATCCTTGAAGATAGAAGAGGTTGTTGAAGATGATGAGAAAGTAGTACTACAGCTCAAGGATGTGGAAGATGAAGACTTCTACACTATGGAGGAACTGGAAAGCATGGACAATCCTACTATGGCTTACATGGCCAAAAAGTTCAAGAACTTTAGGTTCAAGAAGGATAGGTCATTCAGGCCCCAAGGCCAAGCATCCAAGTTCACCAAGGGAAACTCATCAAAGGCTGTTGTGGGAAGCTCATTCAAAGGAGGATACAAGACTGGATTTGTGGATAGATCTAAATTCAAGTGTTACAACTGTGGTGAACCTGGTCATTTTGCTACAGAGTGCAAAATACCCAAACAGGTTCAGAGATTTGAGAAAGGAACTGGTGGATACTCTAAGAAGAATCAAGGTAGAGCCTATGTGGCTGAAGGAAAGTGTTGGGATGAGTCTGATGATGAAGATGAAGAAGAATATGTCAACCTAGCTCTCATGGCTAGCACTGATGAAGTAGCATCAACATCTTCAAGTCAGGTACCTTCACTTGTCTTACTTGATATGTCCATTGATGAGTATAAGAAAACCATTAAAGACTTAAGTGCTGAAATGTTCAATGTCTATACTAGCTTATCTGCTGCTAATGAGGAGATCACTAGGCTGAGTAAGCTAAATGAAACACTAAAGTCTGAAAATGAATCTCTTGTTCTCAAAACCAGTTCACTAGACTCTTTAGCTCAGGAGAATGCTAAACTTAAAAATGAATTGAAATGTGCTAAAGAGGTTGAGGAATACCTGAGAAATGAGATTGCTGAAAATGAATTTAAAATCAAGGCTTATAAAAACTCATCAAAGATAGTTCAGGATTACAATGATAAGCATACAGAAAATCAGTCAGTTGGTATAGGTTTTTCTTATGGTAGAAGACCTGGAAAGGAAACTGTGATTCAAGATTGTCCTGGAAGTGCTGTTGTCAAACCCACCATTCTCAAGAAAGTTAAAACTCCTATTTTCAAAGCTGCAGAAATTGAGTTTGATGAAGAAGCCATGCTCATCAAACAAGAAATACTTGATGAGGATGAAGGTGTTGACAACACATTCAAGGATGGAAAGGATACTGTCACAATCCCCAAGACAGTAAACTTACCTAGCAATCAGACAGTAAGGTCAAAAGATGTTGTCACAGTTGGCAAGACAGAATCTTCCAAAGATACTGTCAAGAATGGTTCCAAGACAGTAACTTTAAAACCTTCTGTCAAGACAGTAGGAATAAAAGATACTGTCAAGGAAAGTTCGACAGCAACTTCTGAACATACTGTCAATCCAGTAACTCCCAAGTCTAAAAACAGGAATGGTAAGGTAGGTGTCAATAAAGGAAATGGATACACTAATGTTGGAGGTGCCTCTAGGAAACTATGCAATAACTGTGGATCTACTCATCACTTAACACATGTTTGTAAGAAACCAATTGAGAATAAGATCAATGCAACTATGAGTGTCTGTAATAACATTGAATGTATGCCATGCAAAATCACTGCCATGAGTACATGCTTTAACTTACATGTTCTCTCTACTGAAAAATGCTCATACCTGAACACTGTTGAGACTTTTGAGCCTGCTGGAAACAGCAAAAAGGCTTCATCCACTAAGAAAAGGACCAAGTCCAATTCTAAACCTAAGTGGGTGAAAAGAGAAGTCAAACAGGAGATTACTGATAATGCTTGTGACTTTATGACTGAAAGAAACTCAGGAGACACTGAAACTGCAGGACCCAACAAGGATTGGGTACCATATGCATCTTAGACACATTCTGTTTTGCAGGGCAAGAAGAAAGATCAAGTCATGTGGATCATTGACAGTGGCTGCTCAAGACACATGACAGGTGATAAAGCCCTGCTATCACATTATGTTGAGAAAGCTGGCCCAATCATAACCTTTGGAGACAACAGCAAGGGTTACACAGTGGGATATGGCTGTCTAGAAATTGGAAATGTTGTCATTGAAGATATTGCTCTTGTGGATGGATTGAAGCACAATCTACTCAGTGTCAGCCAATTCAGTGACAGGGGATTCAAGGTTGATTTTGATATGATGTTGTGTAACATTTATCACAAGAAGAATAGTAGCCTCTCTCTAAAAGGGGTTAGAAAAGGAAGCTTGTTTGTTGCTGACTTAAATTCAACAAAGAAGGATAAGGTTTACTGTTTTTACAGTAAAGCAACTGTTGGTGACAGCATGCTTTGGCACAGGAAGCTCTCACATCTCAACAGGAATATTCAAGACAATGAATATTCTGATGAAGAAGGAGTTAGTGAGAGGTTTGCCCCAACAGGAATTCTGTCAAGAAGGACTGTGTGAAGATTGTCAAATGGGCAAACTGAGAAGAGTTGTGCACAAGTCTAAGCAAATGAACACCAACATAGAAGCACTCAAGTTGATTCACATGGATCTCTTTGGACCAGTCAATGTACCATCAATGGCCAAGAAGAGATATGCCTTAGTAATGGTGGATGATTACTCAAGGTACACTTGGGTGAAATTTCTTGAATCCAAAGATGAAGCTGCTCAAGTGATCATTGATCAAGTCAGAGTTCTTGATAGAACTCCAAACTTAAAAGTTCAAATCTTGAGGAGTGACAATGGTACAGAATTCAGAAATGCCACTCTTGGAAATTTCTGTAAAGATGAAGGAATTGTACAACAATTCTCTGCTGCAAGAACTCCACAGCAGAATGGAGTTGTAGAAAGAAAGAACAGGACTTTCATTGAAGCAGCTAGAACTATGTTGCATGATGCCAAACTGCCAACATATTTCTGGGCTGAAGCTATCAACACAGCCTGTTATACTCAGAATAGAACCATGATCAACAAAACTCATGCAAGTACTCCTTACTGTCTGTTAACTGGAAAGAAACCTACTGTCAAATATTTTCATGTGTTTGGGAGCAAATGCTTTATGATGAAGGATAACCATGAGAAGAAAGGAAAATTTGACACCAAGGCTTTTGAAGGACTATTCATGGGTTACAGCACAGAAAGGACTGCCTACAGAGTTTATGTTATGGAACACAGGATTATTGAAGAAAGTGTTAATGTCACATTTGATGAAACCAAGTTTCCAGGACTGCATGAAGAAGGAAAGATGCAGACATTCAGATTTGAAAATCAAGGATACTTGGAAGCTGAGGAAATTGTGGATGAAGAACCTAGCTTCACTCAAGTTGTTGAAGTTGATAAAGATATTGTCAATGCCACTACTGTCAACCAAACTCCAGCTCAGTCACAGACCATAACCTCTGACATTCATGACAATGGTGACTCTGGAGACAATGACGAACATGGTGAAGACAATGGGATTGGTGATCATTCAACTCAACAAACTGAAGGAAATGTTCCTGTACAGTCAGGTAGCTTGCCCAGAATCACCAAGTGGAACAAGGATCACTCAAGTGACCTCATCATTGGTGGCCCTAATTCTGGAGTGAGGACCAGGAACAAAGTCTTTGCTGACAACATGTTTTCATGCTTCCTGTCTCAAATGGAACCTAAGACAATTGATGAAGCATTGTTGGATTCTGACTGGGTGATAGCCATGCAAGAAGAGCTAAATCAGTTTGAAAGGAACAATGTATGGAAGCTAGTTCCAAGACCTAAGGGAAAGTCAGTCATTGAGACCAAATGGGTTTTCAGAAACAAGCTTGATGAAAATGGATCAGTGACAAGAAACAAAGCAAGGCTAGTAGCTAAGGCTTACTGTCAACAGGAGGGAATAGATTATGATGAGACATTTGCACCTGTTGCAAGACTTGAAGCTATAAGAATCTTTCTAGCCTATGCTGCACACTGCAACTTCAAAGTATTTCAGATGGATGTCAAAAGTGCCTTCCTAAATGGAGAATTGGAAGAAGAAGTGTATGTTGAACAGCCACCAGGGTTTAAGGATGCTGAAGTGTATGATTTTGTGTACAAACTCTTCAAAGCTTTGTATAGACTAAAGCAAGCACCCAGGGCATGGTATGACACACTTTCCACCTTTCTTCTGGAAAACCAGTTTACTAGAGGAGTTGTGGACAAGACACTTTTATACAAACACCATGGCAAGGACATCATTCTGGTACAAATCTATGTGGATGATATCATTTTTGGTTCTACAAATGAGAAACTGTGTGAGAAGTTTTCCTCTCTCATGAGTAACAAATATGAGATGAGTATGATGGGAGAATTGTCATTCTTTCTGGGATTGCAAATTCTTCAACAATCTGATGGAATCTTCATTTGTCAAGCTAAATACATCAAGGAACTTCTCAGAAAGTTCAACTTGGAAGATTCATCACCTGCAAAGACACCAATGTCCACCTCAACCAGTCTGGATCTTGATCCTAAAGGGAAGAAAATTGACTCAAGCACCTATAGAGGCATGGTAGGATCTCTTCTATACTTAACTGCTAGCAGACCTGACATCATGTTTGCTACATGTCTCTGTGCAAGGTTTCAAAGTGATCCAAAGGAGTCTCACTTAGTAGCCATCAAGAGAATCTTTAGATACCTAAAAGGCACTCCTAACCTAGGTCTTTGGTATCCCAAGAACACTGGATTTGATCTAATCGGCTACTCAGACTCAGACTATGCTGGATGCAAGATTGACAGAAAGAGTACTACTGGTAGCTGTCAATTTCTTGGTGGAAGAATGGTCTCTTGGTTTAGCAAGAAGCAGCATTCAGTTTCTACCTCAACTGCAGAAGCTGAGTATATTGCTGCAGGCAGTTGCTGTGCACAAATTCTATGGATGAAGAATCAACTTCTGGATTATGGTCTTGTATTGAGAGAAATTCCTATCTACTGTGACAACACTAGTGCCATAGCCATTTCAGACAATCCAGTTCAACACTCTAGGACAAAGCACATTGATATAAGACATCACTTTATCAGAGAGCATGTTGAACAAGGAACTGTGAAGCTGATCTATGTCCCAACTGACAAGCAACTTGCTGATATCTTTACTAAGCCATTGGATTAAGCAACCTTTAACAGGTTGGTAAGTGAATTGGGAATGCTGAATCTGGTATGTTGATTTACTCAGTTTTCTATATTTCCAAATTCTCTATTGAAGCTCATGACAGCAACTTCAAACCTGCTGTCAAGAGAAGTTACTATCTACTTGGTTTATGTCTGTTATGTGACAGCATGTGTTGATTTGACTTTTCATATCAGTATTTCGTGCCAGTCTCATACTTTTAAACCGTGTATGACATTAATGTGGTTATCTGTTAAGTTTGAGAGATAAAAATCTGTTCCATTGGACTTTCACACCCTTTTGCATTAATCTGTAGGATTAAAGGAGGACATGGCCATTAATTACTTTTGTGGTAGTTGTATGGGTACTCTAACTGTTGACCATTAGACTTTAATCCTTAGACGGTTTTGCCTATAAATTAACCTTAGGTTTCACCAGTCTGCTCTTAGTTTTAAAGTAAATAATGGAAAACAAAGTAGGAATTGAAGTTGGTCTAAATAAGTGTGACAGTGAACCCGACAGTGAAGAGATCGATGAGCTCTTTGAGATACTGTTGGACGCCTTGGATGAGATAGACGAGGAAAAGGAGGCCAAGGCTAAGGAAGAGGAGGCCAAGGCTCAGGAAGAAGAGAAGATGCTTCAGGCACTTCTCAAGGAAGAAGGTCGCACTGAAGAAGAGGCTAGGGCAGAGCTTTTAGAACTAGTTAATAAAATCATGAAATGATGTACTAAATGTTCCATTCTGAATGATTTTACTAATAATAATAATAAAAGTTCTTGTCTTTGTGGTTATTGAGTTTAAGCTTTGTCTGTGTTAATTGCTTAATATCTGTGTTCAAAAGATTACATTGCTAAATCCATAATTTGTCAATATTAAGTTAAGTGTATGAATCAAGCATTCTAATAAGTTCATGACAGAACCAATTCCTAATCGATGTTACTGCCGTTAAGAAGGATATTGTAACCTTCTTGACAGCAGGGAAAGACTTTCTGTCAAGACTTGTAAAGGATACTGTCATTCATATGCTTAACGGTGACATCAAGTTTTTGCGCAATAGTTGTTGTCGCGCAAAACCTACTGTCACCACCTCTTATTACTGACAGATTGTTTCTAGCGCACAGGTTACTGTCACCAATAGTGGACCGTTGAAATTGGATATTTATCCCACGTTGGTCAGTGAATAACGGGCAGTAACTCACGTGTTTAAGAGTGGGTTAAGACACGTTCTTGAAATCCACTTTTTATGCACAAACCGTTTGAGATACCTCTATTTATCCCCCAATTACTCAGACATATCTTTCTCTTTCTCATCAAACTCAAGGCAAAATACCTTTCTTCGTGCAAAAAGCAATTTTCTTACTTTCTTCTTTTCTTGAAATCTCCATGGCACCCAAACAGACTCTCTCTCAAACAAACTTTGCTGGTATCTTTTCCCCAAATGATGCTGGTGAAGGTTTCAAAGGACTCGTGTTTTTCTTGAACAAGTCCTATCTCGGTTCTGCCATTACCTCAACCCCCATTCTTGACTTAGACAGACTTGAGGCATTTTGGCGAACTGCTGTTGCTCAAATTGAGGGTGAGAACCCGGGTATTCAATTCAAAATCTTTGGGCAACACTACACTCTTACAGCTGAGGTCATCAACACTGCTCTTGGTATTACACTTGAAGCAGGACAAAGATTTACTGAACTTGCCAATGATGACACTCTCAAGAAGCTCTTCTTGAAGATTGGGTATGCAGGCCCTATTCTCGAAGAGGGGACTACCAAATGGTATCCAACTGGTGAAATGGATAGGAAGCATCTGAGAAAGGAGTGGAGCATGATACTTGATGTAATGGTCAAGGTGTTCTCTACCAAGTCCACAGGCTGGAATGGAATACCCTCCTACATCAAGAAACTGACACATTCTCTTGTCCATGGATACAAGGTGAATGTTGGAGCTCTCCTCATGGCACACCTCACAGCTGCCATAGGTAAGAAGGTATCAATCTACCCTCGCTTTCTTATGATGTGCATTAATTCATTCTGTGATTTTAATGAGTCTGCCCCTCGTTTAGAGGCTTGCTCAGTCTTGAAAAAGAACACACACACACTGTTATCCTCACATGATCTCAATGCACATATTCCACTTTGTTTTACTCAGCACATGATTGATCAAGTGTCCAACCTTGATTATCCATTACCTTCTGGTTATGATTCCTTTACTCTTGAGAATGAAACTGAATTAGACCCAAATTCAGTTAACCCACATTCCACACCATACACTCAGCCTAGGCCCTCTAGACTTACCAAAGCCCAAAGAGAAGCCTTGCAAGAATCCAGAAAAAGACCCTTAGAAGCTGATGTTGGTGGTAGCTCTGTTAGTCAAGAGGGAGACCCTGCACCTAGTGCAGCAAATAAGGAAGGTAGTCAAACAGAACCCCCAGTGGTTCCCCCTGAGCCTAAGAAGAAGAGAGCTAGGAGGACCAAAACCACTGTTAGCCAAGCTGCAGTTTCTCAACAAACTGTAGGTACTGAAAGGGATTCAAACACCTCCCTAGATGTGCCTTCTCAACAAGGTGCATCTATTGAAATTGGCCTGTCTCCCAAGGCACCCTGTACAGAGTCTGCACAAACTCATGGTTCACAACCTGAGATACCCCCACTTGAAGAAACACACAGTGAGTTAGGGCACAGTGAGGATTTCTCTACTCCTATTGATGGTTCACATGTTTCATCTGTGAATCAGCCCTCACTCTCTGCTACACTTTCACCTTCTTCCTTCCCTACACATTCTTTTGTTTCTTCTCCACAACCTAGAGAAGGGGACAGTCCCAACCCTTCAGGTTTTGATCATCCATCTCCAATCATGGATGAGCCCCCATCTAGTGGTCCACAAGAACCCATTTCTCAAAGTGAGATGGACACCACTCCTCCAAACACTGAGCTAGGGCAAAGTGGCATTTTGTCAGAAAATGAAACAGCCAACACTTTGTCTGAACTCCAAGGACCATCTTACCTTCAGGAAGATGCTGTCACAGCCTCTGTTGCTGTCACAGCCTCTGTTGCTGTCAAAGACACTGGAAATGTTGTTGTCCTGGCCACAGCTGCTGTCATGGGTGGAGAGAAAGATACTGTCACTACAGAACCTACTGTCACTCCACCTCCCAAAGTTGTTGTCATGCCAGAACCTGCTGTCCAGACTCCAACTGACAGTAACATTCCTGCCACAGATGTTGTCCAGTCCTCTCAGCCTGATTTTGATGCTGTGATCATTGAGGATGCCTCTGATGATGATCTACCTCTTGCCAAACTCTTAAAGGTACATTCTAAATCTACTCCTTCCATGCATGTTAGTACTGCTCATACCCATGCATCTAGGTTGAGTGAGGGTGTGCAAAAGAAAAGAGAGATAAAAGAACAGAGAGGTGAGCATAAAAATGAGAAGCAGCCAAATGAGCTGGCAAAAGGAGAGGGACTTGAGCATGTCCAGAGAGCTATTGAGGGAGCCCACACTATTCAGGCACTAGGCCTTGAGAGTCAATCTGTGAGGGGTGATGAGATCACTCAAAAACACCCTGAGAGTGTGAGAACCCCCATAGCCTCCAAGCCCCTTTCTTTTCCTTCCCCTCCAAGAAGGTTAAGGTATGGTGGCCCCTCTGCTACTTATGGTCACAGGATTGCAGCTCTTGAAGGACAGTGTGCTACATTAAACTCCAAGCTGGACTCTCTCTCTCAACTGGTGGTTGATGGTTTTGCTGCTACTCAGCTCTCTATTCAGTTCCTTACTGACCTAGTAGCTGCCAACTCAACTAAGGGGGAGAAGGTAGCAAGATCAGAATCATTGCCTATTCAGGAATCAGGTGGAACTCAGGGGGAGCCAGTAACTGTGAAGACCAAAGGGGGAGCTAAAAGGAAAGCAATGTCAAAGGGGGAGCAAGTCAAACCAAGCAGTGGACAACCAAAGGATAAAGTTGAAGAGCTTGTTGAAGTTGACTTGGATGGAGAAAGAGTGTTGATGTCTAAGGCAACTCAAGATGCATTGCAAAGAAGACCTGCATCTAGACATCCAATTCTACCTCCTGTGGTAATTAGAGAGCCAACTCCAGAAACTCAAGAAACTGCTCTACAGAAGAAATGGAGAGAAATGGAGGAACAAAACAAACTTGGGAAAGGTAAAGGGAAACTGCCTGAATCCATCCATAAAGGAAATACTTGGTCCAATGGTACTGAGTATGATCAAGAAGAAGCCAATACTCTAATGGTGGATTACAGGGAGAGCACATTACACAATCATGACAGTGAATTTAGCAGTTTGGTGGAAGAAGCAATGAATGCTCCAAGCAACCGTCCAACCAACACCACAAAACTGTTAAAGGATCAAATCACCAGTGTCAGTGTAATGGTTAATGATGAGAAAAGATGGGTTGTAAGTATTTATCTCACTTCTGGCATATCTTATTTCATCACAATGCAGTTATTGCAGAACCTGCCAGCAAAGGTGTTGTGTGCTTTGAAGGGAAAGATCAGGGCAACTCAAACACCATTCAATGAAATATTGGATATGCAAATCCAGAACCTGCTCACACAGAAGCTACCTGAAGTCTACACAAATCCACCAAGTGTTTTCTACAGATCTGTAACTAAGGATGGCACAAGAAGAAACAGCTTCATGAATTTGGTTGGCACATCCAGAATGGAAACCAAGTCAATTCTGAAAGTGTTAGATGGAATACTCAGTTCAAAGGCTAATCCAGGAAGAGTTTATGTTGTTCAAGAGATCTACAAAATGCTGGTGTTGAGGGACAAGGCACTGGGAGCTAGAGTGAAGGAACTAATCTCTAGAGCCAATGCCAAAAGAAATGATCAAGGTGGAAGCTGCCTCTATGACCTTCCTCCTCAGGATGATGATGATGATGATGATGATGATGATGAGGTTGGAGGTGGTGAAGCTTCTGGAAATGCTGGAAATGCTGGTGGAAGTAATTCTGGGAATACTGGTATTCAATCTCAGAATGAAGGCAATGAAGAAACTCCTAGCCAGGAAAAGAAAAATGCTGGTGCAACAGATGAAGAGGAGACAAGAATACTGGAAGCTTTGGAGGCAAGCATTCTTAGATGTGCTATTGACTGCATAAATGCAGAAAAAGATGCTGTCACCAAAGGTACTGTCGACAAGGATACTTTCATAGAAGATGTTGTCATGAAAGACACTGTCGACAAAGGTACTGTCAAGGAAGGTTCTGTCAAGGATGAAACCAAAGTTGTTGTCAAGCCCAAGAGACTGAAAGCTAAAGCTAAGGCATGGTTTACTAGACAGAAACCTGCAGGAAAGCACAAATACTCAGGAAAGGAAAAGGCCACTGGATTTGGCAGAAATCTTAGGAAGCCAATTCAATCAATTCCTCCCAACAGTCTTAAGATTCAACAAATGAAATCAAAAGAAATTAAGAGTGTTGAGGTTAAGCTGGATGCAAATCAAGAGGCCTCTGAGTACATTCTGTGGTGGGAAGAATCAAGGTCTGCCAAGATTGACAAGGACTTCAATCTGGTAGCCACATCAACCAAGAACAGCACATCAACCATAGACAAAAGAAGAATTGACTTCTTCTACCTGGAAAGAATGGTAGAGTTGCTGGAGAGCTATGATAATGTTTCAGAGTCTGTCATGAAACATGTCCTAAAATATCAGGCAGATAGGGATGCTGAATTTTATCAGAAATTTGGCTATAACTTTGCAGATTTTGATGATGCTGATATTTTAACTGATCTCCCAGCTTCTCCTATACCATATCACTGGTACTATGAGTTTGAGGACTTACCCACAGAAGAAGGGCAAACCCAACCAACTCAGGAAAGGGAACCCAAGCCAAGCAAAAGACCTGAATCTTCTCAATATTCTCAAACTAAGTCAGAACTTGATAAGAAGGAAGCTGAACTACTGGAAAGATGCAAGGTCTCCAACAAGGCAGAAAGTGAAGCTCCAAATTATCAATCATGTATGCTGGAAAATCCCCTAAGAATGAAGTATCTAAAAGAAGAAATCTATGTTTGCAGCTTTCACAAGCTAAAAACAACTATTCTGAAGGATTTACAGTATATGGTAGCTGGATCTAATCATCCTTTGGAGCAGATTTGTTCTGATGAAATAGAGAATGTATTGGAAGGGAGAAAAGGAGAAGACTCAAAGCTGGACAAGCAAAGGAGAAGGATTCTCAATGCTTATCCTGGAAGTAGATTCAAGCTCATTAATGAAGAACTTCACTTCAGAACCTATCCTTATGATATAGAGCAATGGCTGAATCTCAGGGATGCTAGTTCTCTTCTCTCTCCTACCATAAAGAAGATCATTGAAGAAGTAGAGGATGCTGCAGTTTCTGCTGCTGAAATTTCTCTTATAGAAGGGTTAAAAAGCTGCTTGGCAGAAGCTCTCAAAAGAGAGGATGTAGCAAGGCAGAAGAGGAAATCTCAAGCTAAGTAAAAATTCTTAATCCATTCTGATCTTGTTAGTTAAGTTGTCAGCACATATTGTAAATTTGTTGTTATTTTCCATAAAAACAAATTGGGGGAGATTGTTGGGATTTATGGGTGATAACATAGAAACAACTTAACTTTGATTGTACTTAATTTTTAATTAAGTTGAACATACTGTCACAGCCAAAGTATGTTCTTGTAATCAGTATGTAATGTTATTCTAGTTGTATAATTTGAAAGAAGTTCACTTGTTGTGTTCAAGCCTCAAAGGGTACATAATCAGATGACAACATGAATAAAGGTTACTGTCCTAAAGCTTCGACAGTAAGATTACAAGAAGACAGAATGTTGCAAGTCAAGACAGCATATTCACTCTGACAGCAACATTGGCGGAAGACTACGCGACAGCAACTTTAGCCCTCGACAGCAAGCTTGGGAACCTCGACAGCACACTATGCGGGGAACTCGTAATGTCACCAAAAGCACATTCTTGTGACAGCAAGCTTTGCGGCAAAAGTAACTGTCTCGAGAAAGACACTTGTTCTAAGTATCTTTCTCAGTCAAATCCCGTGACAGTTTCAATGTTCAAGAAACAGGCGTGATGCAGTATCCCTAAGCTGCACCAAGTCTGCAAGACTATGACAGAAGCTTCAAGCACTGCAAAACAAAAGCGAATTAATTCAAGAGCAAG
Organism: Heracleum sosnowskyi; assembly: GCA_030848705.1. NCBI lineage: Eukaryota > Viridiplantae > Streptophyta > Magnoliopsida > Apiales > Apiaceae > Heracleum > Heracleum sosnowskyi. The sequence goes on from CM061238.1 coordinate 38,495,218, forward strand.
GTCAAGTCTTTATTTGCTGAATTGCTTAAGCTGGAAATAGAATGAATCTAGGTTGCTTTTTTTGTAATGTATATCTGACATGTTAGCAATTTAGGAAAGTCACATGGGTAAGACAATCTGTAAGAAGCTGCCACTTGACAGTGACAGCAGCTTCGCAAACCCGTGACTGATAGTGATAGGATTAGTCTTATACCTACTATCAATTCATTCTAGAAAAGTAACGAAGACAAGCAAGTGTCTACGAAGAAAAACGAAGCTCAAGATTTCTCTCTTGAGGTTGTAGCAACACTTTGCAAAATAAATAAAACATTTATTTTGTGAATCCTGTCTTCTCGATTATACTGTTTGAGAATGCATACTCATTATTGATAACATTAAATCTTAGGTTTGGTTGTTGAAACTGAGATTGAATTTTATCAGTATTGCATTCATCCCCCCCCCCCCCTTCTGCAATACACAAGGACCAACAGTAAATGTTCGTGATATTTTTGGAAAATGAGGTTTTAAAATTTAATAATTTAAATTATTTAAATACGTTTTAAAATAAATAAGTAAATGGTTTGTCCGTGATATTTTTAGAAAAATAATGGATTTTAGTGAGAAAAATAGAAAAAGTAAATTGAAAAGGCAACCCGTGATATATTTAGAAAATGAGGGACTTTGTTTGAAAAAATCTATAATGTGTTTTAGCTGAAAAAGTAATTGGTTATAAATAGGTATTTGATTATTTATATTTTATAATATTTTTAGTAATTGCATTTGTTAAGAAAAATAAGTTGACATGTTAAAATTGGTAAACTTAAAAAAAATATATTATAATATTAGGTTTAAAAATAAATAACTAAATGTTTATCCGTGATATTTTTGTAAAATGATGGGTTTTAGTAAGGAAAAATAGAAAAACTAACATGTTTTAGTTAAAAAGATAATTGTCTCTGATATATTTGAAAAAGTAGGGGAATTTGTTAGAAGAAATAATGTATTTTAGGTGAAAAATATAATTTGTTATAAATAAGTAATATTATTATTTGATAATATATTTCTATAAATAAGTAAGGTTAATTAAGTAAAAAAGGGCAATTAAGTAAAATCACAACGTACCATACCGACCGACCAAACTTTTAATGTTTCGTCTATTATATAATAGTATTGATAAGTAAAGGGTTTCTTTTGATATTTTTAAAAAAAGAATGGATTTTAGTCAGAAAAATAGAAAAAGTAAATTGTAAAAGACAATTTCCTGTGATATTTTTAGAAAAAGAGGGACTTTGTTAGAAAAAATATATAATGTGTTTTAGCTGAAAAAGTAATTGGTTATAAATAGATATTTGATTATTTATATTTTAATATTTTTAGTAATTGCATTTGGTAAGAAAAATAAGTAGACATGTTAAATTAGGTAAACTTTTAAAAAGTAATTATAATATTAATATAGGTTTAAAAATAAATAACTAAATGTTTGTCCATGATATTTTTGAAAAAGGACGAGTTTTAGTAAGGAAAAATAGAAAAACTAACATGTTTTAGTTAAAAATGGTAATTGTCCGTGATATATTTGAAAAAGTAGGGGAATTTGTTAGAAAAAATAATGTATTTTAGATAAAAAGGTAATTGGTTATAAATAGGTAATATTATTATTTAATAATATATTTCTATAAATAAGTAAGGTTAATTAAGTAAAAATACGAAGTACAGTTAATTAAGGGCAATTAAGTAAAATCACAACGTACCATACCGACCAACCAAACTTTTAATATTTCATCTATTATATAATAGTATTGATAGTATAGACAGATATATAGATTTATAATATTAGTATTTTATGCTACTAAATGGAATAAACTGTGATATTTTTGAGGTTTAGTTAGGAGAAATATTAGTTAGAAAATATAAAAAATAATATACGTTTTGGGAAAAAAGCTAATCGGTTATTTATTAATAATTATAATATTATTATTTTATTTTATTAAATAGAACTGTTCGTGATATTTTTGAAAAATGAGAGGTTTTATTTAGGAAAAATAGAAAAGTACAATTTTAGTTAGAAAATATAAAAAAGAATATACACTTTGACTAAAAATGGTAATGAGTTAGTTATTTGCAATTATAACCTTATTATGTTACTAGCTTTATACCCGTGCAATGCACAGGACGTTTAATAAGTTATTTTATTTTAGTGTTTTTATAATTTTATTTATTTATTAATATCTTTGTGTATTTTCAAAAAAATATAAATTCATTAAGTTAATAATATGTTTTTTTATATGTATATATTATTTCGGTTTATGTTGTAATTCTTGAAATGATAAAAAATACTAATTTTTTATATATACAAATTCATTAAAATAATGATTATTTATATGTTTATTCATTGTTTTTATAAGTTCAATTTAAAATAATGATTATTTATATGTTTATTCATTGTTTTTATAAGTTCAATTTTAATAAATTTTAGTGTAAATATTTAAAATATTAAAATTATACTACTTCTATTATTATTTACTTTTATAGAAATATTATTTTTTCTCTAAAGTAGAGCATTATTAATAACTCTAATTGTGTAATTGTTTTATAGTAGAGAGTTTTTAGCTATGTAGGACCTGTTTTATAGTAGAGAGTTTTTAGCTATGTAGGACCCGCTGACGACCAAACCAAACCATACCATTTAAGTGTTTTACACTAATTATATATAATAAAGATATAATTTTATTAAATTAAACTGTCTGCGATATTTTTGGAAAATGAGATGTTTTAGTTAGGAAAAATAGAAATGATATTCTATATAATAATTTTAATATTTTATCTAACGGTTCTCATCGATTTGATCAAAAATATCTAACGACTATGAATAGATTGACCTGACTACAAAAACTTTAAGGACCAGACTACAAAACTTTCAATGTTTCGTCTTTAATATAATAGTATAGATACAGATATAATTGTATAATAATATATAATAGGATATAATATAATTACTTCTAATCCGGTTATAATACTAATACTTAAACTTTTGACTTATATTATTTTTAGATAATAATTTACTCTATATTTTATAATAATAATATAATCCTACTTAGCAAAAAAAAAAAATTATAATATAATCTTGATAGTCTATTTTTAAAAATATTAAATTCAACGGTTGAGATTATTTTGTCAGTACTGAGGACCGACCAAAGTTTTGGATAAGATCTCCGTTACGCTTATTATATATAAGGAGTTAATTATAGATATAATATTAACAATATAAATAAAATAGAACATAATATTATGTGGTTGATGAGATTTTATCTCTATTCATATTTTTAAAATTTGTTAAATGTTAAATTTAAATCTAATATTTCTCATTCATTTGATCTAATGAGAGATCTAAGGGCTCGTTTGGTTCGTGAATTGGTATATGGTCAGGAAGCGGATTAAGGTGATATCGTATTGAGGTATCATTTTTGATATCATGTATTTAGTTCGATACCGGAATGAATATATTTAATTTAAGATAAATTTGATTGACTAATTTAAAATATTAATTTAATTATATTTAATATATTTTTGAGTTAATGATTTATTTTTATATTAAAATTTTACATTTAGTTGCTTAAGTAGAGATGAAAATAGTAGAATTAAAGTTGATTCCCGATACCACTCACTCCCTCATACTCACCTTATTCCTACTATATCAAAAACTCATATCTTAAGGGATTTGAGGAATGAGTTTTGAAATATTTTTTTCTCAACAAAACATGAATTGCAATGAACGAGATTCCTGAATATCGCAAACCAAACAACCTCTAAACGTTATAACTGAAAAAGATAAACAAAATAAGGTGTCAACTAAACTACAACACTTCTTATTCATTCGATTTGTGTCTTGATAACCTTTAGTTTTAAATATAATATTTCTCATTTTATTTGATTTGAGAGATCCAAACAGTGGCTGAGCTAAATTATGACGAGTGGGGATTAAAGTCACATTAGAATTAATGGATTATAAAAATTTATGCATAATTAATATTCAACCCCACTAAAATAAAGAAAAAACTACATATTATTATCTTACTCAACATTTGTGAACTTTTATTTTATATTTTAACTTTTATTTTTACACAAGTTTAAAAATTTCTCTTACATCACATTAAAAATATAAACATTACAAAAATATTCTTTTCTTATACTAATAACATAAATATTAAATAGTAATTATTAGTAAATAAGAACCGCAACGCTAACCCCTATTTCTTGTTTAGGTTTTTTTTTCTTTATTCGATCACTTCTCTTCTTCTTTTTGACGTAAAGGAAATAATTAATTAAAATACTGAAATTCAGCCGGGACAAACCCCAAACTGTCAATTATAACCTGATTGTGAAACAAAAAATGAGCTAAAAAAATAGCCGTTTTGTTTTCAGATCGCTTAACACATAGAATATCCAAATTCTTTAATCTAAAAAGTATTACAATGACATCTCGAACAATCCAACCTACATCAGCTGTGAAATTAGTAGCATCGCAATTGACCTTCACATAAGTACCATTTGTAGCTCAATGTTAAGAACTATCAGTTACATCGACTGATATTGAAGCAACAAATGCCCCCAAAATATGAACAATTTTTTGTTGTGAAAGGTGAGCTCTTGCAGTATTCACCACCATCCAAAATTTGATGCAAGCCTTACATATCATCCAAAATACCATATAAATCCTTCTCAGAAAAATTACCAAAATCCATAACAAATCACACAAAAACATCAAAACATAACACACTAACATTCCAAAAAGATGGGCACGACTAAACAACCTTGATAACAAGGTACTTGACAAGAACTCACCCAAAAAGGATTAGATCTCGATTTTATTAAAAAAAACTGATAAATAGAATAGATGATGGGAGAGCAAAGAGGCTTAATAGGTGAAGGGGATAAAGATCGAAGAATGGAGAATTAGCGGCTAGAACCCTAGTTTTGAGAGTCGACTCTCAAAACAGCTTAGAGAGAGGAGAGAATTTGGAAAACTCTTAGGGTTTTAATTTCTATTCAATCACTTTAATATTGATGCAAGACATCTAAATTATGTTTAACTTATTTTAGTTATTATTTTTTAACTATTAAAATATAATTTGAATCCAACAGATGGTATCAAATTTTTTTGGAGTAATTTGTAATATCTTAAAAAAGTTGTCTAATAATTTTTAATTTTTGTTTTGTAATATATTTAAACGCTAGTATATTTTGAAAATATTATTGTTATTTGATTCTAGAATGGGATAAAATTCTCTTTAAAAAAAAAACTTATATTTTTTTTTACAATAGTTTAGCCCCCACAGCTATATTTTTCTAGCTCCGTCACTGAATTCAAATGTTATAATTCAAAATAATAACCAAAATGAGATGTGAACCAAACTACAACATTTCTTATTCATTTGATTTGAAAGTTCTAACTATTATAATTGAAAATGATAACCAAAATGAGAGCTGAACCAAATTATATATATTATACCTCATTTGTTTATTATATAAAAATGTTAGATTTAATATGTCGTTAGCGTATTCAAACATTTTACCTGTATTGAATGTTTTAAATATCAAATCTAACACCTTTCATTCATTTGATTTAAAAGATCTAATAGTTATAATTGAAAAGGATAACCAAAATAAGGTGTTAATCAAGTTACAAGTTAAAAATTACAAAGTACACACATTTACACTACATTTTACTTATTATAATTTAGTTTGGTATAAATATAAGATACTGTAACATTAGAATCTACCCGATCCATTGAACCTGTGGGCTGTCTCTATGGGTAGTACCAGCATACATTTCAAAGAAACCATCGAACATATAAGGAAAATAAAATATATTGGCCATTTATCTGATTATGCGGTAACAAAAATTACTCATTTTCATTTTTATATAGAAATTAACAAACCAAAAGCTATACTATTAGAGTAGAACATGATAGAAGGACACTAAAACTAAATATACCGGGGACCTGTATCTCTCGATATAATCAATCTGATAAAAGTGGCCTTTACAAAATACAATTAAAATATACACGTATCGAAATTGCCATCACCGCAAGTAGTATGAGATGCATAAACCCTAGCTTGATGCCTTGTGAATGGGTGCTCGAGTTTGGCAAGCTGCAGCCATTACACGCAGGCGATTCGTAATCTCAGTGAAGGTTGGCCTAACCACAGGGTTAGGAGCCCAGCATTGCTCCATTAGCCTTTTCCATTCATGATCACATGAGTTTGGGATAGCTGGTCTTAGTGTGTTATTCACAATACCTCCTAAAAATCCAAGAAAAAAGACAGAGTCAAAACTCAGGGACTAAATTAGAAGATCACAAGTGGCAGTGTCAATAAGTAATCCAACTAATAGAATTACTGAATTTACACACTCAGAGTTGACCGTGTATGAAATCCATGTTAGCTTACAAAAATATCAGGACTATTGCAAAAGCTAAGCAACTACCCAGTGTTTTATTTATTCTCCTTCAATGAATTTAAGGCCATATCAAATAATTATCCTAATATCCATTATAAAAATTAAGGGCCAAATTCTTACTATTTAACAATCTTTCAAAAATTGCAAAGGCGTAACCAAGCATAATATTTCAAAAACGTATTTTGACAACATATTTAGTGATGGGTTGATGGCAACCAAATTGTAGAACCAAGCTGGATAAGTCGGTGGTTTACTTTCTACATTATGGTTAATGAAGCTACTTTACTAAAAGATAATACTAAAAAAAATTGTTCAAACTGAATATTCTCATATTTTTTCATTTCTCTACACCGCCATTTAAGTATGTGGAACTGTTTGTTGGGGCAATGGTGTGATCATAAATCAACACTCCACTTGGGGATACCAAGTGGTTTTTCCATCAATGTTGTCTTCTATCAACACTAGCTACCCACACTTCAGCAGTACCTAGAAGTATCAATTAACTTAAGATTGTGTTAGGGAACGTAAAATTCATTTCAAATGACATGAATTAAGGTGTCATTTCAAAATTCTCACATTGATGCTTATGTTTGAATGTCTTGGAATTAAATCAAATCCAAATCTTTTTGGTTATCCAGACATGTCATTTGTACCATATCCAGAATTTTAAATGAATTCCACGTTCCCAAACAAGCCACAAGGTATTTTGTATCTATCTTGGTGTATTAGTGTCAATGTACAATGTATTTCACATAGGATACTGCAAGGAATCAAAATATGTCACTGGTAGGAAAAATAGAAAACAGTAATTAACTGGTTACATGAGAAACAGGAGGGAGAGGCATAAAAGGTATTTCAGGAGGGGTATGAATAGATAAGGATAAGGAGATTCAGGTTGTTTCCTTTCCATCACTAAAAGTTTCCATTTCTCATTTACTATATAACACTCGCTGTAATTCCTACTGAAGTTATGTAATTGGGTGGTTCCCAGCAGATACAACATGGTTTTCCATCAAAGCAGTACTGTATCAGATATTAGCTACCCACTTTAGCAGTAACAACACGTGGGTATTGGTTTATCTAGTAGGATAAAAAAAGTTTCTTTGGAGATCTTCAAAAAAGTAATCAGTATTCAGTTTAACTGAATTTAAAAGTAAACAATGACAAAAATGCTCACCAATAATTGCACCATAGTGCATGTTTGCATAAGGCTCCTCACCAGTGAGAATCTCCCACAAGACAATACCGAAGGAGAAAATGTCAACCTGCTTAATAATGCAAGGAAACTTTAAGAGGTGAACTGGAAATTATTTTCAGTAGAGGGAACTTGGAAGTGATAGAGGGATCCCTGTATCTTACTCTTATTTGAGCTTTATTTAAAATCTATGCTCACATTTCTGTTCTAGAAATTGAGTGGACCAAAAAAATTAAAATTCTATTACTTCTAATATATATACTTTTTTCCTTCCCTTGTAAATGTCCCTTGTGACAATTTTTCAGCCAAATTGACCAATCTTTTAGTATTCAGTTATAACTACAATTCTACAAGAACTGGATGTAAATCATATTTATAAAAGAATGGCAAAGAAAACAATGAAAAAAAGTCAATTTTTCTAAGAATTTTCAAAAAAGGCTAAATACAGCAAGGGAGGAAATATTCCTTAGTCGGTAACATGGTTGATTTAAGATACAGACAAGTAGTTTTCCAGCAACTAGGAAACTTTAAAAACCTAGCATTCCATCTTGGACACAAAGAAATTTACATTTCCAAGTATATTGCATACATCCACAATCTCTTTCACATATAATGCAACTAGAGTCCATATTCGTTTCGTCCAGCAACTAGGAAACTTTACAAACCTAGCATTCCATCTTCGACGCTGAAAATTTTACATTTCCAAGTATCCACAATCTCTTTCACATATATTGCAACTAGAGACCATATTTGTTACTGATATAGTGTAAGTATCGATTACCTTTGAGAATTCCTATATGTTGTTATTCCAGGTTTTAACAAATGCGTCAATAAGATAGAAATGGCAGTACCATACCTTCTCAGAAACTTTACTGCTACTTCCATTCAGCAGTTCCGGGGCCATCCAAGGTAGGGTTCCCCTAACTCCACCGGAAACCAAGGTATTGCGCTTGATTTTTGACAGACCAAAATCAGCAACCTGAAAAGTAGTAGTAAACCAATGATGAACAGATGTTTAGCTTGAAGCATTCTTTAAATAACAGTATGTACAAGGTAAATCATCCATGAACACAACTTCATTAGAGAAACATTTTTATTCTTAGATAATTCAAATTATAACCTTGCATATGGGCCGAGAAGGATCTTTCAAGTTCACCAGTAAGTTGTCACATTTCAAATCAAAATGCACAATGTTTTTTGAATGTAAATACTCCATCCCAAAGGCTGCATCCATGGCAATAATGAGTTTCTTCCGGTGATCAAGATGCCTTCAAACAAAAGAATGAAAAGTATCCATCAAACTGCAGTTACTGGTAATGTTGGGGCCACAAGGAAATAGGTTACGAAAAAAGGTCTAAAAGAAATTACATGTACGAAAGTTTCATAATATATACGAATATTAAGGATCTTCACCCTCACATTTACACGACAGCAGTCTCACTGTCAGATTTGGTTTTCGTTCATTTAGATTAGAAGATATCTGGAAAAAAGACATGATTTGAGAGCAATAAGTGGAAGTTTACCTATCCTTACGCAGCAAAACATGCCTGAGAGAACCATCAACCATGAACTCTGCGACAGTAGCTAATGTACCCCCAGGTCCATCTTGTACCACACCATAGAATGCCACCACATTTGGATGGTGAAGCTTTGACAGAATTTCAGCTTCCCTCCAGAACTCTATGGTCTGAAATTCAAGGAGTTAAAAAACCAGAAGTACATGCACATGCTCTTACTTAGGACAAAGCACTCTCTCACATGAGCAACAAAGGGCGAACAGAATTACTAGTGGGTGTGTGTGTGTGGGTGTGTGTGTGTAGGCTTGTGTAACAAATAGAAAAACTAATTTAGCCGCAAACTTCAGACCAGGTGAAATCATAATTGTAATTTTCATGAATCTTATCTGTTTTCTTAGGGAATTATAAACTTATGTAGCGTAGTGGAACTTGATCCTGTGTGTGTGTGCATGGTAATGTGAATGAACTACTAAAACAAAAGTATATAACTTGATTCTTATCCAGTTTAACAATCTTCCAACACTTGGTTTCACACCTTTAAAAGGTGAACAAATCTTCTAAAAGAGATTAGCAATTTAGATATAATGTAATTCTAGGAAAAGCTACAAAGTACCTACCAATCTCTCTTGCTCTGATGATCGACCTGCAAAGCAGCTCTTCTTTATTCTTTTAATGGCGACATCCGAACCTCTCCATTTTCCATGATAAACTGTTCCAAATGTGCCGGAACCAAGTTCCCTTAGTTCCTCAAGATCTTCATTCTTTATGATCTGTAAGCAAATCAAAGAAAAGTTGATGTGAGAGGATAAGATGCTGTGATTTCGACTGATTTTCCTAGATTTGACATAGAGAAAACTTGCAGGCAAACACTATATGCGCAGCCACCTAATCACTCAGCACAGTGTGTCAGACATTTGGCCTTGCTTCATATTCAGAAAAGCGATGACTCGTACCAAGAGCTGATTATAACTATTGAGATTCTATAATTTCTTAAAATAACAGAATATAAATGATACTTGATGGCGTGGTTTAAGTTGCATTGCTAAACATTTCCTGACGAAGACCGGGACCAAGTTTGTGTGAGTGCCATGGTACTTTCACTTGAGACGATTTCTGTGATGTTCCAGAATAATTATTCATTATTTTGTATGACCTCGTCAGTGATTAATTATGCTACAAAGTTTATATCATTGGAACTCCTAGTTCTCAGATACAATTGAGATGCATATGACATAGTATGTTCTTGTTTTTTTAATAGATATATTAAGTCGTGTGTATACTCAAAAAAAAGTTTGGGTAAAATTCTCACGCACATACCTGCAAAGAACTGATATCGAATTCGGCAAAAGCAAGATCCAGTGGAGGTAAGCTCCTGATTCCATCCTGCAAGCAACAAAGCTTTAAGAACTGGCTCCTTAGAATGCATATATCCAGGAAAAAGATATACTAATCTATTACTACCAGAATATGTACCTCGTACTCAGATTCTGGTATTCTTATGATATCGGCCGGTACATCTAAATGCATCGTACCGCTGCCTTCCACCAGGGAAGGATTATAATCAGAATGCAAAGCTGTAGTGGAAACTTCACTTACACCAGACATTTCTTTCTGACCACCAAAATTATTTTGGGAATCTATTAGTGGAGTAAGTTTATAAGCTTCTGAATCATCCTCTTCCACTTTGGGAAGTCTAGATGAAAAATCAAGCTGATCTTGGTCAATAAGCGAAACATCTTTTGGAGCAAATTCACCATGTGCCAATTTCTGAAAAAAAGACCAGTGTTTAGGCTCATGGTTGGCTATATTCATGCTCAGAGCTCCATCTTTCTGCAGTGTAATACCAGAAGAATTCTCCGAACTGACAGCTCTTGAGAATATATCAGAAAGGAAATCATGAGGAAATCGATCATTTATATCAATAGATATGTCTCCTCGCTCTGGTCTCGAAACACTAACAGAAGATTCTACCCATGAAACGTTTCTAGGTGAGATCCCAATCCCGGCAGTAGACTGAGAGTTCCCCTGAACGTAATTAGCAGTAAAATCGCTTTCAAACCTGTCATCCCAGGGAAAGTCTGGAAGACTAGATGCAGGATCGTCGTGGTGGTTAGCTCCTGCAATTTCATCAGCAGAGGAACTATTCGTGTTACCATTCATGGAGCTTGTTTTGTCACCAGGCATAGGGACCTGATTATCGGTTCCATTCTCTTTGTCAGTTAAATGGACCTTTGTCGCCTCATTATTATTCTGGAATTTTTCAGTTTCAACATCAGAAGTTCTAGGGTTGTCAAACTTTGCACTCGGGTCACAATGGTCAATCTTAGGGGACGGTTCAACATTTTGTGAATTTTCGCCAGATCCTTCTATAGGATCCTGCTGTGCAATATCAGAACGAGAATGAGGAACAAGGAACTGAGAACCAAGATCATCTGATCTGGTTAATCGGTTTAGTAACTCCGCTTGCTCTCGTGGATATCGCTCAGAGCAAAAGAGACTCTGAGGAGGTAGAGGAGGCTCAAGATAGCTTAAATCAATAAGATCAGCCTGTGAATTGGCATTTTCAGAAGCAATAGCACTACTAGTTGTCAACAACTCATTGTCATTTGAAGTAGAATCTTGTGTGGGATTAATCACATCAAGAGGTGAAGAGACTGGCAAAGACTCAAGGTGGCCTTCATTCTTTAAAGGCATCAAAGGAGATTTTCTCTCTGGTGTTGGTACGACTGCAGACACCTCTTCAACGGGAAAGTGATCAACATCTTTTCCCATAGATCGAATAATTTCATGTTCAATGTCTTGATTACTCGAACTATCACCATTCATATTCACCTCTACTTCTTGCTTATGAGTATCCGGCGAACCTAAAGCACCAGATGGCTGATCCTCCGACAAACTTCCTTCTTGTGTCACAAGTGCAGAATAAGGCAGTGGAAGAGTACCATCCCCAACAGGTGTAGAATTAAAAGTGTGGGGTTCGGAGACAGAGTGCAAGCAATTCTGAGCTTCTTCATGATGCACCTGACCTTGATGAGAATCAGATTGTAAATGGGTTTCCTGAGCATCGGAAGATTTAGGAAGAATTAATTGAGAATATTGATTTAATGACGAGACAGCAGTAACACTTGCAACTCTACTTGTGTCCCTTCCTAGTCCCAAATCCATTCCATTGACAGCAACTACATACTGGACTTCAGAATCCCCACCAGATCTGGCCAAACCAAAATCAGCATCGTCTAGATCATTTACAGAGAATAAAAACATCCTAAGTTTTTTTGATCCATCTCCATCTCCTAGCACGTTGCACTCCTCCATCATATTCTGCAAGTCCTCATCAGAAGATACCGAAACTAAAGCATCAAGATCCTCCCCTGGAAGCTGATACTTAATTATATGTGTATAAATATAAATTGTTGTAGTTTTTTGCCATATCTCTTGCCAAGAAATGTCTGTCTTTATTCTAATAATGCGTGTTTCTCCTCCAACATATCTGAGTTTTCCATCACGAGGCCGGGGAAGAATTTTACCACCAAAGCTGCAGAGAATTTTAATTTTTCTTGATGAGCCATCAGATGCACTGGAAGAGGAAAACTCATGAACTATAGTCCGGTTACTATTATAAACTGATGAATTATGTTGTACTGATGGTACAGACGTATAGTTACTTTTTTCTTCAAACACAGAGTTCTTTCTCTCAAATTCTTTTGGCTCCTTCTCTATAACAGTAAGCCTAGAGATATCCGAACTACTTTCAGACCCGGTATGACTGATCCCTAAAACGCCCTTTAACTCTAAGTAACCTGTTGTATAACTAGGATCACTAGCAGCAAATGGATCAAATGGCTTCCTAGGATTCACGCGATCACGCATAAATTCAAGGGCAAACTCCTCGCCTGTCTGTATAGAGTAATTAAGTACAGGTTTAGCTTCAGCAAATTTAAACTCTGAAGGCCTGACATTGGTATTTATACGACCCATGGGATCCACCATGTATCCTTGAGATGTATGTCCAATTTCTACATTATCTGGAGCTATATTGTTGAGTGCCACACGATTGTAGTTTTTTGAATTTTCCATTACACAACTATCAATTTACTGATTCTTGGTGGGGGGAAATGTCAAGCTTGTAAGACCATGAAAAATGTATGCACGTGATACACGAAACACATTTTTGAAAGTATCAATCCATAGAGTGTGTCCTTAAGTAGTGAGCATGGCTACAAGAGATTACACAAAAGAATATTTGAGCTTTCGAAGAGACTTGGCAACTCAGACCGAAATTCAACTTCAGCTAGTTGAGACAACTAGATTGTTGACGCTGGAAATCAGGCACAGAATACCTTGAAGATTGCTGGTGATCCTGCACTCTTTCAAATACAAGTACCGGATTATATAATAAAATCAGGAACATAAAAGAGTTTAAGAACAGCAAAGACGAAAATAACTTCTTTAAATGGATTATATGTTGTATATCTGTCTATGCACGTGTGTGCGGGAAACAGTTAGTGAGGTTCAACGCGATGTTAATTTGGATGGAGTAAGATATGTACATACTACATACATTTCCCAAATAAATTACTTGAAATCAAATAATTTATCACAAAACTTGAGGGTGTTTGGCTAAGCTCATTGTGAAAAAGCAAGTTCTAAGTACCTATTTATGTACTTTTTTTGGGAGATAAATACTTACTTTGTGTGAAATGAGTTTAGCTGCGAAGTATCTTTAAACGAAAACTTAATTTGTTTTGTTAAACAATTACAACTAATAATCAGCTTCCCCGCAACGGACCCTAAATATAACCTAAAAAATAAATCAGGTGAAGTTTACATGAACCACTATTTAACACAAGACTCCTCAAATAGGGGAAACCTACCTACTCCAGAAACAGACACCAAATACAAATTATAGAATTATGCAAACAATCATTCACGAAAACATCGAAACTGCTGATCACTTTACTAAATAAAAATGTAAAACACAGTATATCTACTCTGCTTGAAATATATAGTAATAAACCAATCCTAACCAAATTAAATGAGTTGCAGTGCGTGACTATGTTATTAATTACATGAAAATCGCAACACAAAACGAAACACAGCAGATCTAAAAGATCAAACAAAGAAATAGATAATAATGAGAATAAATTTGGAATACGTGAATAATAAATTGGAGAGAATTAACAGTTACCGTGAACTCGGATATTGAAACAGCAATCGAAAGTGTTGTTAAGTGTGTGTAGATAGTGTGTGTAAATGGATCAAGTTGAAATTGAGCTGAGGCAGTTGATTGTGAGGGGGAGGGGCCGAGGGGGTTTCAAACAAAAGATATTCGCCTTTCTTATGCCTTCATTCCTTCTTTATCATTTTTTTATTATTTCCCGCAATATATTTCAGTTTACCGATTAAATAATACTCCCACAGTATCGTTCATTGGTTAACCTTTGAAATGGAGGGGTCGACATGCATTTTAAGGCTCCTATAAAATATAATTCCATTCTGAATAGTTGATCTAGTAATAATCCAACGGCTTATAACAGTTCTACGGTCCAACGGCTTATAACAGTTCTACGGTTCTGATAGGTTCCTTGATAGGGATAGAATAAGCTAGAGGGGGGTTGAATAGCTTATTACCTTTTTTTACAATTTGAGCTTAGCGTTTTTAAATTTTCCTTCTCACTTCAAAATAAATTACTTATAAATAAGTAACTTAAAATGCGGAATGTAAAAGCGAGAAAGATAAAGAGTACGACACAATCGATTTTATCTTGGTTCGTGATGTCGCAATCCCCTAACTGTTGCCCAGTAATAAACAATTGTAGAAGGGGGTTGAATACAATTGTATAAGATTCTCGATTTAATAAGATATGAATCACAAATATGAAAGAATAATAACAGCTTTATTAAATCTGATATAAAACTGTTACAAAACTCTCTCAAGAAATTCTGATGTTCTTGAGAGCTGCTAGTTTACAAAAACTCTCTCAAGAAATTCTATGTTCTTGAGAGCTTCTACACGTTTGATTCTCTTCGAACCAAATCGTAAAACTGTGTTTATATACTACACAGCTTCTCTATCAATGATAAGTCCTAATCAATTACAAAGATTGAAACCTATCCATAATCGATAGCTTCGTTACTACAAACCAGGAACCGACAAGATAATCTTCCTTATTTAACTAGACTCCAAATATAACTCGAAGTAGGAATCCTGATCAACTTCCAGTCCTGATGATCAATCCTGATCCCAGTCCTGATATTCATTCTGATCCTGACGACCATGCAATCCTGATGACGTCAGCAATCCTGATCATTTGAAGTCTAGATCCTGACGATCATTGAATCCTGATCTAACAATCTCCCCCAATCTTATACTTTGTGAAATAAAGTATAGATTCCTAAGATTCAATGATGTCAAAAACATATTTACAAAATGTACAAGTATCTTCAGTAGCAACTTATCTTTTTAAATTCTTTGATAAAACAGATTCATCTTCAAGAAGTTGGATAACAAATTTTCTTCTTTTTCTTCAAGAATTTGAATCAGTCTTTCCTTAAAATTTCTGAGTTCTTCATCTTCCTCATTAATCTGGTAAATAGTTGCTCTGAGATTTTGTATGGAGCTTCTTTGTAGACTGTGCTCTTCAAGCAAAAGATAAGCAATTTCCTTCCCATCAGGATTGAGAGTAAGTTGAGTCATGCCAAAAGTCACTTCTTTAACAGCAGTGCCCCTTTGCATTTCCACATCCTGTCCCCTTTGATTTAAGTACATGGGAGTATAATTATCATTGAAATTTTTATTTCCATCCAGTCTTCTTCTTATAGTTGACAAGATCATGTCACTCCATTCTTTGCACACTTTATTCTTCCATATTAACAGATAATGAACATATTTCAGTTCCTGTGTAGTTTTCACCAGCAGATCTTGAATGTACAGAATCTTCACACTACCATCTTTCATGAAGTACAGAAGCTTTTCTTTCTTTTCAATACCATAATGACAATCTATAACTACCATCTTGCAGAGAATTAATTGTCTTGGCTTTCTTCTCAATTCAGGTTCTTCTTCAACATTTCCATCATCACCAAAAGTAGACCTGTCAGGAACTACTAGATTTTGAGTAGGTTCAGGAATTTCTTCTATTAGTAACCCTCTAGACCTTGTCTGTCTAGGCACTGTTTGAGTTGAAGAACCTTGTCTACCTCTTCTAGCTCCTCTCCTACCTCTGCTTCCTCTACCTCTAGCAGGAGCAGGGTTATTAAAGCTTTCCATCATTTCTCTCTGTTGTCTTAAGAATTCTTCATGTGAGAGATCAGGATATTCTTCACTTGCTGTAGAGAGTGCTTTTCTTGCAAATAATTGTTGAACTCTTTTATCAGTGTGATATAGAGTAACAATTCTGCCATCTTTTGTAGAGAACTTTCCTGAAGTACTTTTCCTGTCTATTTTGCATCCTGCAAAATCAGCATCTGAATAACCACACAAACCAAAATCTGATTCCCTTGCATACCAAAGGCCAAGTGAAGGAGTGCCTTTGAGATATCTGAAAATTCTTTTAACTGCAATCAGATGAGGTTCCCTAGGTTCTGCTTGAAATCTTGCACACAGACAGGTTGCAAACATGATATCTGGTCTACTGGCAGTGAGATACAATAAAGAGCCAATCATTCCTCTGTAGTGAGTTACATCTACCTCAGCACCTTGATCAGGATCAAGTTTGGTAGCTGTAGCAATGGGAGTACTTGCAGTAGCACAGTCTTCCATGTTAAACCTTTTCAATAAATTCCTTGTATATTTAGACTGATTGATAAAAATGCCATCATCAGTCTGTTTAACTTGAAGACCAAGAAAATAACTCATTTCTCCCATCATGCTCATTTGATATCTTGACTGCATAAGCTTGGAAAACTTTTCACACAGCTTATTGTTTGTTTACCCAAAAATGATATCATCCACATAAATCTGAACCAAAAGCAAATCCTTACCATGATTCAAATAGAATAGAGTTTTATCAATAGTACCTCTTTTGAATCCACTTTCCAGTAAGAATTGAGCTAAGGTTTCATACCATACTCTTGGAGCTTGTTTTAGTCCATAAAGTGCCTTATCCAATCTGTAAACATGATCTGGATATTTTGGATCAATGAAACCAGGAGGTTGTTCAACATATACTTCTTCCTCCAGTTCACCATTTAAGAAAGCACTTTTCACATCCATCTGGAAAACCTTGAATTTCTTATGAGCTGCATATGCCAGAAAGATCCTGATGGCCTCTAGTCTTGCAACAGGAGCAAAAGTTTCATCATAGTCAATTCCTTCTTGTTGAGAATACCCCTTTGCAACTAGTCTTGCTTTGTTTCTGATAATTACACCATCTGAATCAGTCTTATTCTTGAAAATCCATTTTGTACCAACAATTGACCTGTTCTTTGGTCTTGGTACTAGTTTCCAGACTTCATTCCTTTCAAATTCATTCAATTCTTCTTGCATTGCAGTAACCCAATCAGCATCTTTGAGTGCATCTTCAAATTTCTTTGGCTCCTCCTTTGACAGAAAGTTATTATATAGACATTCATTTTGAGTTGCACTTCTTGTCTGAACACCTGCATCAGGATCTCCAATGATTAAATCAGGAGTATGACTTGCAGTCCATTTCCTTGCTGATGGTAAGTCATTCCTTGATGTAGATGCTCCCCTGGATTGGTGTTATTTTGAATTAATGAACTTGCTTCAGATGAAGCTCCTCCTGAGATGTTGCTATCTCCTCCTGATGAATTATCAGGATCATCACTTGAATCAGTATCTGAAGAATTTTGTCCTGATGATTGAGTTGACTCTGAACTTGTAGTCGAATGTTGTTGCTCCCCCTCAACATTTGCATTACTAGATGAATCTCTATTATTTGTATTATCAGAGTTAGCACCATCAGAATTTGGTATAACATCAGGATTTGAAGTGTCATCAAGATTTGATGAACTGATAGGATTTGATTCAGTTTCTTCAGGTTCCTTGGTAGCTTCATTTTCAAAAATCAGTCTATCATGCGAGTCTTCATTCAAGCCTATTATCTTTTTATCATCAAAAGATACATGTATTGACTCCATGACAGTCCTTGTCCTCAAATTAAAAACTCTGAAGGCTCTTGATGCAGGATAACCTATGAAAATTCCTTCATCAGCCTTAGTTTCAAATTTTCCTAGCAGTTCAGGATGAGTTCTGAGAACAAAACATTTACAGCCAAACACATGCAGATGCTTCAAACTTGGTTTCTTCTCCTTGAGAGATTGATAAGGAGTAACACCATGTTTGTTTATCAATGTGAGATTTTGAGTATAGCATGCTGTGTTGATTGCTTCTGCCCAGAAATATGTAGGTAACTTAGCTTCTTCCAACATAGTTCTGCCAGCTTCAATAAGAGTTCTATTTTTCCTTTCAACTACTCCATTTTGCTGAGGAGTACCAGGAGCAGAGAATTGTTGAATAATTCCTTTGTATTTGCAGAACTCTTCCATCTTTGAATTCTTAAATTCAGTACCATTATCACTCCTCAGTATCTTGACTTTGAACTTTGTGGTTGTCTCAATCATCCTCACATGATCCAACAGTATTTCAGGAGTTTCATCTTTTCTGTGCAGAAAATACACCCAGGTGAATCTAGAATATTCATCAACAATTACAAGAGTGTACCTTTTCTTACTGATGGACATAATGTTGACTGGACCAAATAGATTAAGATGCAGCATGTGATATGGTTCTTCAATAGAGGATTCTGATTTACTCTGGAATGATGTCCTTCTCTGTTTAGCTTTTTGACATGCATCACAGAGTCCATCAGTAGTATACAAAACTTTAGGTAATCCTCTCACTAAATCTTTCTTAACCAACTCATTGATATTGCTGAAGTTGAGATGAGAAAGCTTCTTGTGCCAATTCCAACTTTCATCTACTGATGCTTTACTGATGAGACATGTAGGGGAGGCATCAGTATTTGAGAGAATGTTGGCTTCATAAATGTTACCATGCATGTAGCCAGTCAGTGCTATCTTTCCTGTTTCTTTGCTGACTTCTTCACAATATGTGGAATAGAAGTTGACATGATAACCTCTGTCAGTGATTTGACTAATACTCAACAAGTTGTGTTTTAGTCCCTTCACTAGAGCTACTTTTTCAATGATGACATTTCCAATGATTATATTGCCATATCCCAAAGTTTGTCCAATGTTGCCATCTCCATAAGACACAGTTGGGCCAGCTTTTTCCTCATATTCTGATAACAGGGCTTTGTTTCCAGTCATGTGCACAGAACATCCATTATCCATGACTAACACATTTTTCCTTTTTCCCTGCAATCAGAATAGAAACACACTAGTTAGAACATTTAGGAACCCATACTTGTTGGGTTCCTTTTCCATGCAATTTATTAATTTTAGCAGCAGAAGACTTTAAGACTTTAGCAGTCCTGACAGGATTTATTCCATCAGGATTTGCTTTGTCAGTATCAGTATTAACAAAAGCATGCTTCAGTATGACATTATCAATTCTACCAGACTTTGTACTATGATCAAACTTAGGCAATGGATCATAAAAGTTATAGTACAAATCATGATAATCTTTACAAGTATAAATAGAATGCCCTATACTACCACAATGAAAACAGGACTTCTGTGGTTTATAAAATACTGATCTACTCCTGTCATCAGAAATAGGAATTTCAGTACTTTTCTTTAAACTCTTTTTACAGTCAATGGCAAGATGATTAGAGTTACCACAGTTAAAACAACATTTTCTAGGTGCATTTGGGATATACTTATAACCATTCTCTTTATTGATCCCAATTTTACCATTCCTGTTTCTCTTAACAGTAGCTTCCTTTTTCCTATCTGTAACCTCACAGATTTTTTCCTTAAGTTGTTTCTGAGACAGTAAACCTACATTCTTAGTGACTTTACTCAAGACAGGTTTAGACTTAATAACTTTAATATTTTGAACAGAAGTAGATCCCTTTTCAAAAGTTGAATTGGAATCTTTACTAAAAACAAAATTAACAGGAGTAATCTTAGATTTGGTTTTGTCTATAACATGTCTATAGGTTTTTGGACTAACTGTCTCATCAATAACAACTTTCTCCTTAAGTTTCTTATCCTCATCTGACTTATATCCTAGACACTCTTTCCAATTCTTAGAGGTATTAATCTCATGAAATTTTCTACCAGAATCTGTCCAGGTTCTGATTTTCTCATTAGCATGCTCAAGTTCCTTTTCAAGAGTAGTACATTTAAGTTTCATCTCTAAATACATGTGTTTAGCATTATCACATTCTATCTGTACTTTTTGCATTAGAGAAAATTCAGCTTCTACATGCTCATTCCTTTTCCTAAGTTCAGACATCTCAGATAAGATTCTAGTATTCTCAGCAGTTTGACTTCTAAAGCTAATATGCAATGACTTTAGAAAACGTCTTAACTCAGAAGCATTATCAGTGTCAAAATCAAAGACAATATTAAGTACCTTATCATCAGGAATAGCAGTATCATCAATATTGGCCATCAGTGCATAGTTGACCACCTCAGTATCAGATTCAGAGGAAGAGTCCATCCAGTCCTTGCTTGATGTGATGAGTGCCTTTGTCTTCTTGCACTCAGAAGCAAAGTGACCCATACCATTACACTTGTAGCATCTAACCTTTGACTTGTTAAATTTGCTACCTTTGCTATCCTTTTTGATGTTCTTGTCTTTATCTGTATTGAAGATCCTTTTCTGGTAGTTTCCTTGTCTCCTAGCTTTCCTGAACTTCGTCCTTTTGAAGTTTCTGACAATCATAGCAACCATCTCTTCGATGTCTGAGTCAGAAGAGTCATCATCAGTATTGGCATCAGGATTGCCATCAATATCTGATGAAGAGTCATCAGGATCTGACTCAGCTACTCGAGTTTTCCTTTTTGAGACTTCCACAGCTTTTCCTTTTGATTTAGCCTCTGCCTTCAAAGCAATAGATTTTGCCTTGCTGCCTTTCTTATTCTTTCTCTATTGAACTTCAAGATCATGAGTGCTTAGCATTCCATAGACTTCATCAAGAGACACAGTGTTGAGATCATACTGATGTCTAATGATTGATGTCTGTGTATCCCATTCTTCTGGTAAAGCTCTTAGAAACTTGGTGTTTGAATCTTCAGTTTCATATTCTTTGCCAACTAAAGATAGGTCGTTAAGGAGTGTCAGAAATCTATCATATAAATCAGTTAGGCTCTCATCAGGTCTAGCATCGAATTGTTCATATTCTTGAATCAAGAGAGCCCTTCTGTTCTTCTTGACAGATGCAGATCCCTGATACTGAGTTTCCAATGTATCCCAGATTTCTTTTGCAGACTTGCATGCAATCACTCTGTTTGACATGACAACATCAAGACTATTGTGCAGTATATTCTTTATTTTTGGTTCCCTGAGTACATGAGCTTTTTCTTCTGGAGTCCATTCACTTTTAGCCTTGACCACATAATGTTCAGGTACAGTATCTGTTCTTTCTACGAATCTGGTAGGAATATATGGTCAATCATGAATCCTGTCCAAATAGTCAGGATCCATAGCCTCCAGGTACATCAGCATCTGAACCTTCCATGTTGAATATTCTGACTTCTTCAGGATGGGAATTTTCATGCTTTCATACTTTGTTGTCGACATCTTAGATCGTATCTGATTCAGAATTAAATCAGTTTGCTCTGATACCAATTGTTGCCCAGTAATAAACAATTGTAGAAGGGGGGTTGAATACAATTGTATAAGATTCTCGACTTAATAAGATATGAATCACAAATATGAAAGAATAATAACAGCTTTATTAAATCTGATATAAAACTGTTACAAAACTCTCTCAAGAAATTCTGATGTTCTTGAGAGCTGCTAGTTTACAAAAACTCTCTCAAGAAATTCTATGTTCTTGAGAGCTTCTACACGTTTGATTCTCTTCGAACCAAATCCTAAAACTGTGTTTATATACTACACAGCTTCTCTATCAATGATAAGTCCTAATCAATTACAAAGATTGAAACCTATCCATAATCGATAGCTTCGTTACTACAAACCAGGAACCGACAGGATAATCTTCCTTATTTAACTAGACTCCAAATATAACTCGAAGTAGGAATCCTCATCAGCTTCCAGTCCTGATGATCAATCCTGATCCAGTCCTAATATTCATTCTGATCCTGACGACCATGCAATCTTGATGACGTCAGCAATCCTGATCAGTTGAAGTCTAGATCATGACGATCATTGAATCCTGATCTAACACTAACGAATTGGAACACCCCTACTCCAGTTCCTGAATTCCTCCCCGGATTTGAGATTTCTTCCACTATAAATAAAACACTCCTTATAGTAGGCGGAGAAGCCTTTACAACAACTATATATCTATCTTAGAGCCTAACTACCCGTTAACTCCTCAAAATAATATAGTCTACCCCTTGTAATATTATCTTGGAACATAACTCCCCGTTACTTCCTCAAATACTATACAAGTAACCCCTTGCGTAGACTTCGTACGTACACCCTTTTACGGTCTTGGGTCTTAGATATTGGGTCTTGGGTCTTTTCTCCTCCTCAAGGTGCAAAGACACTCAACTTCCCGTTGACGTGTCTAAGACTTGGGTCTTAGAGCGAGAATCACCTCACCTCACTTCACCTCACGTTAAAAGGATATAATACAAGTACTACGACTTGAAAACCCTTTTATTGAAAGATAAATAAACTAGTAATACAACTAGAACACAAATGCAAGATATAAATATTAACAAGTCCAACAAGTTAATATAAATAAGAGCCAAGTATATTTACTTAAGTAAGTATTCGGTTTTAGCCAAATATAAACAAAGTTAAATATACACTTACTTATGTTACACAACCACAAGTAAATATGAGATAGAACAAATTATAAATATTCCGTAAAATATTAAACAAGCTTCTAAACTCAAGTATTATTCGGCCAAATGAATAATCTCTTAAGTGGAAGGCCGAATGGTTCGAATTGTTTGGTTTAACAACAAATTCGAATGGTCTTGTTCTTAAGTCCTTTGAAGGATTATAAATCAATTAAGATTGAAAGGACTTATATGAGCCAAGACAATAAGAATCTCTCTTTTGATATACAACTTAAACAAGTTTAAAACCATTTAAGGTATAAACAAGTTCTATGCAATTTAAGCACAAATCAAAAGATAGTTCTTAGCCTTTTAAACCAAATGTTCACCAAGTGGTTACCAAGGACTTAGAGAGAGATCAAGAACTACTTCAAGATACTCCTCTTAGTGTGTTATAACTTATCAAGATACACTTAAATAGTTAACTTTAAGAACAAGTGTATACTTGGTTATAAGTGTAAGAAAACAACACCAAATGTGTTCCAAATGAGCACCAATGCAAAGGTATGCAAGGAGAGGTTAATGGTGGCTCAAGAACACAATCAATAACACTCTAAATGCTGCCTAAAATGTGCAAATGCACTGCCCTAAGAGGTCTTACCCGAGAGGTGTTAAACAAGGCTAATACCAAGCCAAAACACCACTTAAATTGTCTAATAAGAGTGCCACTTGAAAGGTATACAAGTAAATGATAATGGAAACTCAAAGACACATCCAAGAACACTCTAAGGGCTGCTAAGAAACGTGCAAGAGCACTGCCCAAAGATGCTGGGCCGAGAGGTGTTAAAACGAGGCTAATGACAAGCCAAAACACCAATAAAAATGTCCAAAATGAGCACCACTTGAAAGGTATTCAAGAAGGTAACAAAGGTAGCTTAAAGACACTTCAAAGAAAACTTTAGGGACTGTCTAAAATGTGCACAATCACTGCCCTAAGTGTCTTTCCCGAGAGGTTAATGGCACGACAATAACAAGCCTAAAACAAGCCAAAACTACCTCTAAAATAGTCGGGTTTGAGCACCACTTGAATGATATTCAAGAAGGGATAAAAGGTGACTAAAATACTCAATTAAGAGTGCTTAATAGGCTTCAAGAAAAGATGCAAGGAGCTGCCTAAGAAGCTTGGTTGAATGGTGTTATACAACTACCAAAATCGAACCAAAAACACCAACAAACAAGGCCTAAATGAGCACCACTTGAAGATTATTCAATATGAGATAAATGGTGACTCAAATACTAAATTAAGAGCACTATGGAGA
Organism: Heracleum sosnowskyi; assembly: GCA_030848705.1. Taxonomy (NCBI): domain Eukaryota; kingdom Viridiplantae; phylum Streptophyta; class Magnoliopsida; order Apiales; family Apiaceae; genus Heracleum; species Heracleum sosnowskyi. Next base: position 38,519,539 of record CM061238.1, read on the forward strand.
TGCACAAAAACGAGCTAAAGAGCTCCCTAAAGTGGAGTGGCCGAGTGGTGTTTAAATCGGCAAGAAATGGATGCAAATCCAAAGCTTAACGGTGATTAATCACTACACCATAGATTGCCTACCGCAACATCGTCCACCTAGGTGTTGCCAAATTATGTTACCCTAGCTATGCTATCTTTGGCCTACTATTACATTGTGTTTTTGGTGTTAGCTTAGCCACAATCGTGGTGTTACCTTAGCTAAAAAGTGTTTAATGTGGTAACATGCATGTTAAATGTTACCTTAGACTTTAAATAAATGAACATATTAGTATTTTAAGATCAAATAAGAATTTAATAAGAATTTTTTTAGGACAATGCAAGAATTTATAAATAAGATAAAGGATGACATATGAATTTTAAAAATAATAATATTTTAAAATAATAAATCTTAAAATGTAAATTTATAATTTTAAAATTAACTATTTTTTTTTTAAAAAATATGTATAAAATTTTAGGACAATGCACGAATTTATAAATAAGATGAATGAACTATTATTTTAAAAAAAAATTAAACAATTATTTAAAATATTAATTAAAATATGTATTTATTATAATAATTTGTAACATAAAATTTTAAAATTTTAAAAAATAAAGATAAAAAATTTTGAGTAGCACATGAATCTGTGAAATGTGAGAGCGGCATTATTTCACTAAAACTCCCCCCAAATTTTCACTAACTCCCTCCCAATACACCTTTCTCTCTCAGTACACCTTTCTCCCTCTCAATTTCACTCTCTCGTTCCCACTTTCACTCTCACTCTCTCTTTCCAAGATTCATACGTAATTAGGGCTTGTAAATTTCTTAGATTTCAAGTTATGGCTCAATTGATTTGAGGGGTCGAGGCTTTTGTTCTTCGTCGAGGCTTTGGTTCTTCAAATTAGGGCTTGGGTTAAATTAGGGCTTTAATTTTTGAGTTCAATTACTTAATATATCTTGACGAAAACTTCATCTAATCAACTCTATATCTTTGATTTCAGGCATTCTTTGGCGGGGCTTTGCATTTCAAGGCTTTTATTTAAGGTCTCTTTCTCTCCCTCTCTCCCGTTTCGATTTTTGGGCTTTGTTTTTAGGGCTTTTGCTTTGTATTTTTTACTCTAAAATTTTACTGGATTTATGATTTGGATTTTATTATTTTTTTGGTTTTTTTTTAAATTTTTATGTGGATTTTTATGTGAGATTGCACTCTGTTTTCGACATGTAAAGTTTTAGTATGTGAGATTACACTCTGTTTTCGATATTTCAAAACTGTATGATGTTGAAATGGTTTATTGTTGTCAATTTTATATGTTCGATTGATTTTCAGTACTTGAATATGGTTGTTGTGCAGAACAGTTGTGGAAATTGTTAATTTTGTGTAGTGTTTGTAATTTTCTGAGCAATTGATATGGCTGCAAATACAAGAAGTGTGGGCAGAGCCATAGGATATGGGGACACTTGTGCCAGAGAGACTCGTGAGAAGCTGAGGGTTGTGGTATGTTGGCAAAGTTAATGATATATATTTAATATTCTAGGGTATTAACTAGACAACTACAAATTTTCAAATGTTCCTTTTTCATTTTTTACATGGTTATTTGTAAAATGTAATGAAATCTAAACTTTTTGTCTACATGGGAGCTAAATTTTTGTGATATTTTGAAAGGTTGATGGGGGTGATGGCACAGTGGGTTGGGTCCTCAGCTGCCTCGGAGGACTTCATAAACAAGGACGAGAACCAGTTCCACCAACATGAAGTATTCCTCTTGGTACTGGAAATGACTTGTCCAGAAGTTTTGGTTGGGTAAGCTTGCACAACATTACACCTTTTACTATTCTACAGGCTTATTAAAGACTTGCCTCAGTCACACCCATTATGTGTGCAAAATTTTCTCAACTTTATCTGTTTGTGCAAGTGTAAAAAAATAATGGATAACATAAAATAAAAGCTAAACATGAGCTTCCACTTTCTGTTTACCTTGATAATCAACTTTAGTCCCGGACATTTATACAAGTGTTTTTTACCATTTATTTAGGGTGGTTCATTTCCTTATAACTGGAAATCAGGCATCAAACGAACACTCGACAAGGCTGCCAGTGGTCAAATAGGCCATCTTGATAGGTGAGTAGTTTAGTGTATTTTTGGTCAACTGTGTTTTAATTTTCATTGAGGTTGGTCATTTTCATACATTTTTGTTTCTGTATTTTGCTGGAGACCAAAGGCCCTTCTGTTAATTGAACTCATTTTTTAAATTAAAATTTTCTCATCTGGGAAAAAAATTCTTCTCTGAAATTTTATATTTAAATGACCTTGTTTAACACCACACATCTGCAGATTATATTGTCTGTTAATTTTCACGTAATAAAAACCGTTTTACACTAGCAGTTTAAGATATGGGTTTGTTGATTCCCCGATAAAATTAATCTTTCTTGATAACTTTAGTTAATTTATAGCTTCTACAAAACAGGGCTTAGTTCATGGTTTTCATGCATAACCAATACGGCAATACTGTATGTCCTAATTTAATGATGGAAATCATTCAAGATGTTCCAAAATTATAAACAATTTAAAATAGAAGTTCACATGTTAGGTTTTGCTAATGACCTTGCAAAATGCGCTACCTGGCCTTGATTATGAGAGGGACATGAAGTTACCCTTGACCAACATATCTGATCAGGCTATTAATATATATCTGATCACCGAAACTAGTTTTTCAGTACGAACCTTAAATAGTTTAGAGCTCATGTAATAATTTGTAAAAGTCTAATCAGAGGACTGATATGAATATCAATTTTGGATAAATGATCATACTTCTGGTTTTGCATGACAACAGGTAGTCAATGCTCTATGGCAAATAACCCATGGTTACAGCGTTACAAATTAAAGATTATTCTCCTCCGGAATCAGAATCAGAATCAGAAGCTGAAATCGAAAGCAACGGCCACAATGTAGCTATGTCTTTATCTTAACTCAGATGATCCGGCATCCAAGGCCCTTCTTTGTCAAAGCATATCAATATCAGATCAGATTATTATGGTGAAGTTGGAACACCAAGGGATAGCAGATCAGTGTATCGTAATCTGATGAAAAAGAGGCCGGCAATACTCCCTGCCTTAAAGCTATAGAAGATATTATATTTTTTTATCAACATTTTTTACTGTTAAGTATGGATGTGAACTAGTTAGTTTAATTAAGTTTGTGAAATATTAGTATGTTGTTGACTATGTAGTAGTGAATTTGTTTAGAATGTTTGATGTGTTTTTGGGAGTTGGTTTAATATGTTTGGATTATGGATTTTTGGAATGGTGTATTGGAATGAATAGGTTATTTTGGTAAAATATTTGTTTGTAAGGATGATAAATGTTTCTATAGCAAAAATATTGCAAAAAAATGTGGGCCCTATATTGTGGGTCCCACAAGGTGGGCCCCATACTATGGGGCCCACTGTTTAAAAAAAATAATACTATAAGGTAACAAAACTTTATGTTAGTTTAGCTCTAGTTTATGTTGCTATAGAGTTCTAGGGCAACAGAAAACCCATGTTGCCCTATGCTCATAAGATGTTACCTTAGACGCCCTAGGGCAACACCGTAAAAACTATCATAAATTTTATGTTACCTTAGCCATATTGTGGGGCTACAGCAACATATTGACCCCCTGATACAACATATATTTTATGTTACAGTAGGCAATCTATGGTGTAGTGAATCTTGGAGGGACAAAGCTTTGCATCAAAATCTTTTGGAGGATTTTGGTACTCTAAGAAGTGAGTATTCTAGAGAGAAAACTCCAGCACTTCTAGGACACAAGATGCTCAAAGAAATGAGTGAGTTTAGCTTGGTATTTATAGCAAAAAATGTGGTTATTAACCAATAGTTAAAGCTAAGCATACAAAGGACAAAGCTAGGTGTCAACCAATCATAAAATGATTTGATAAAGTACCTACATACTCCAGCTCATAAACATGTGGGAATTAGCTTAATATAAAATATTCAAGAAGCTTCCATTGGTACGAAAAGGCTGATAAATACGTAACGAAGTGACAAACCCATTTCGTGAGATTTTCTTTAAAAATTCTTAAACAAATATGAGACAAATGCAAAAAGTCTTCAAATATATTATAAACCTTATGGTTAAAAACGACCTAGGGGTTTTTAATAATTTGATGCACTTTTGCGAACCCGTAATAAACACCGAGCAGTTTTCAGGGGTTCCGGAAAAAGGTCTTCATAAAACCATGAAACATTTTCTAAAATTTATTTTAGTTATTCTAGTGACATTCCCAAAGTTTCAAGTCAAAATAACATGTGGAGGTATTTTATTTAAAAATCTTTTGATAAAATGTCCTTACGCGATAAAATAAAATATGTTAGTCTTTTAGCGGAAATTGATGACTCCGAGACTAAAGTTTTGAATTGAAATATATTCAAACATAACATTCCTTGTGAAATGATGACTATTAGGTCAAATGAATCATTAAGATGAATATTTGACGAATTTATTCATTTGAATAAAACTGTTTAGGGGCTCACCAAATCCTCTGCACTGCCTCTAGGCATCACCAAATCCTCACTTTTTATACTCTCAAAGACAACATCTACAGGCTCAATTGGACTGAAGTCTTTCCCGTTGGAAGGCTGGGGGCGAAGCTGGTGGAGGATCAGGAGAAAAAAGCGGGCAGTGTATAATAGAAAACCATGGTCTTATCATTATCATCAACCTCTATGACCTCTGTCTCCCTAGGTATTTCTACAGTCACAGGAATTCCCATGATAGTCTCATTTGAAGGTGAAGAGTTATACATGTTGCTGTGAAAGTGAATGAGTTGAGATAGACTATTCTCAAGAAGACTCATTCTAGTCATTGTGGAAGTGACATAACTTTTGAGAATTTCATGCCTAGAGGCAAGTTTCTCATAGTTATCAACAAGAATGTCAAAAGTGGACTTCAATGCATCATAATCAACCTTAAGAGACTCTAATTCTGCAGACATGGCTCTAAATTTCTCATAAGAAATTTGAAAAGTGAGCTCAACACTCTTAGGTGCCTCATCAACATAATAAGAAACCACAGGAGCCACATGGGGGTCAATGTGGACGTTGAGAGGTAAGACAGTTTTGGTAAATTTCTCAGAGATTGTGTTTGGGACATGGAAGAAAGGAGGTATGCTTATGTTAAACTTAAGGTATTGAAAGACCTTAGTTAACAAGAGGCCATAAGGTTGTTGGCTTAACTTAGATGCATCATACATCTTGTGCATAAGCACATGAGGAATGTTGAAAGTAAGTCTGTTTGTGGGGATCTTATACATGAGTTTCATCTCAATAAAAGAGACATGCTTTTCATTAGAAGGGTAGAAGTTCTCTTTGACAAACTGAGCTAAGTGCTGATAGATAGGAACAAAATGTTCAACCCTAAAACCTTTGTCATTTCAGAAGACATTTGGAGGGACTTGATTATGACGGAAGGTAGAGTTTTGTGCAACTCTAGATCTTGAGCAAGGGTGTCATTGTCAATGAGGCATGGCATTCCACTTACAACTGAGGTAAGATAGACTGCCCCATTTGATCCAGGGTTAATGGTGAGATTATTATAGAAATCAGCCACCAAGTTAGGAAGAACCCTCTTAGTAGGATATGACAGAAATGGCTCTAGTTTAGCTCCAGTGAGCATCCTATAAAGATCATAATCAGGAAATAGCTCAACAAGGGAGCCTGGAATGAGTTTGCTCTTAGCAGACTTGGCATGAGCATTGCTTGTCACAAACAAAGCATTGTTATACTTAGCCTTCGTCTTCTTGATTTTGAAAGTAGAAGAGGATTGCTTAGAGCTAGGTTTAGACGTTTGAGAGTTGTGACCTAAGGACAAAGATGTGTTTAATGGTTTCATGACTCTCTAGCAATTACTACAACACTACTGAACTAATGTGTATAAAGACAAAGGAAGTGAATGCAAGAATGTTAAATGAATGCAGAAAAATACTTATCTTAAATACACATAATTTGTAAAAGTTACGCACATATGTCATTGTTGTGACGCCCTCAAATCCGGGGTACAGATTTGGGAGTCACTCGACCAACGTAACACAAATACACCTGTATGCATGTATAATAATAAAATAAAGTATCCATTAACCAAGATCGCATCCAGATTATGGCATGAAACAAGCTTCTAAGTCACTTATTATTATTATTACAAACTGGTTCACAAAGGTAAACGTTATACAAACTTAAAGTACAAAGCTAGACATCTAGTCTAACTGCCAAAACAAGACGACAAAAACTACCCGTCCAAAGACTATGACCCTGGGTGATCTCCTAGCAGCTGGAGAACTATCACTCATACTACGTCTGCTCATTCTCTTGCTTCATTGGAAGAGGGTTAGACAAACAAGTATGAGCCAAATGTGCTCAGCAAACATATATATATATACCAACCACAATTTTAAAATAAAAGGGTAAACATGGATACCAGAGTATAAATCACAAGTACAGAGCATATGGCTGTAATCAAACTCAAATGTAACAAATGGTTTTAGAATTGGACTTTTACATTTTAAGAAAACATTAAGGTTAAGCTGCTGATCAGTCACGTATTAACCCCGGACTAAGCACACATCGAAGTCCTTTGTTGCCCAGTAATAAACAATTGTAGAAGGGGGTGGAATACAATTGTATAAGATTCTCGACTTAATAAGATATGAATCACAAATATGAAAGAATAATAACAGCTTTATTAAATTTGATATAAAACTGTTACAAACTCTCTCAAGAAATTCTGATGTTCTTGAGAGCTGCTATGTTACAAAGATACTCGAGTGTATGATTGGTTGTTAAACCAAAACCTAAACTGTGTTTATATACTACACAGCTTCTCTATCAATTACATGATAAGTCCTAATCAATTACAAAGATTGAAACCTATCCTAAATTGATAGCTGCATTCCTACAGACCAGGAACCGACAAAATAATCTTCCTTATTTAACTAGACTCCAAATATGACTCGAAGTAGAATTCCTGATCAGCTCCCAGTCCTCATGATCAATTCTGATCCCAGACCTGATATTCATCTTGATCCTGACGATCATGCAATCCTGATGACGTCAGCAATCCTGATCAGTTGAGTCTAGATCCTGACAATCATTGAATCCTGATCTAACAATCTCCCCCAATCTCAAACTTTGTGAAATAAAGTATAGATTCCTAAGATTCAATGATGTCAAAAACATAATTACAAAATGTACAAATATTTACAGCAGGAACTTATCTGTTTAAATTCTTTGATAGAACACATTCATCTTCAAGAAGTTGGATAACAAATTTTCTTCTTTTTCTTCAAGAATTTGAATCAATCTTTCCTTAAGATTTCTGAGTTCTTCATCTTCCTCATTAATCTGGTAGATAGCTGCTCTGAGATTTTGTATGGAGCTTCTTTGTAGACTGTGCTCTTCAAGCAAAAGATAAGAAATTTCCTTCCCATCAGGATTGAGAGTAAGTTGAGTCATGCCAAAAGTCACTTCTTTAACAGCAGTGCCCCTTTGCATTTCCACATCTTGACCTCTTTGATTTAAGTACATGGGAGTATAATCACCATTGAAATTTCTATTTCCATCCATTCTTCTTCTTATTGTTGACAAGATCATGTCACTCCACACTTTGCACACTTCATTCTTCCATCTTAACAGATAATGAACATATTTCAGTTCCTGTGTAGTTTTTATCAGCAGATCTTGAATGGACATAATCTTCACACTACCATCTTTCATGAAGTACAGAAGCTTTTCTTTCTTTTTTATACCATCATGACAATCTATAACTATATCAACAGCTAATAAATTGTTCAGGTTTTCAGAAGTTAAAGTACCTCCAATTTCAGTCAAGGAGTAAGGATCAACATAAGACATATTCAGATATTCAGCATCCCTGTGTCCAATACCTCCTCTTGAATTACTTGTCAATTGCTTCAGATTTGAAAACATTCATAGCCAGAGTTCTTTTGATCTAACTATATCAGATAAATCAACAACACTTGAAGCACTTGTTATAATTCCTCCATTCTGAAAATTGATAGGTGTGTTACACCTCAGTGTACTTATGTGTTTCCACTTCTTATCTTTCTCTTTTTCAAAAGCATGGCTTCTTTCTAGTAAAGATTCTCGTCTGCTTGGATTTCTCCACAATCTTCTGTTTGAGAGTTTAAGCCTTTGTACAAAGAGATTGAAATCTCTATTTGTTCTTCTTGTGATTTCTCTTCTTCTGGCTTCTTCTTCTTCATCCACTTCCTTGTTGTGAGAATCAACCACAGTAGATAAGATTAACAAATCAATCTCTTGCAGAATTTCAGATTCATCAGGATCTTGAACATTGTCAGGAACAATATCAGGATTAGAATCTTCAATTTGATTTGTATTGCAGAGAATTAATTGTCTTAGTCTTCTTCAATAAACTCCTTGTCTTCCTTCTCAATGATATCATTGATAACATGATCTATTAGATTTTGTGAAGCTTCAGGAATTTCTTCAATTAATAAACCTCTAGACCTTGTCTGTCTAGGCACTGTTTGAGTTGAAGAACCTCTTCTACCTCTTCTAGCACCTCTCCTACCTCTGTCTCCTCTTCCTCTAGCAGGAGCAGGATTATTAAATCTTTCCATCATTTCTCTCTGTTGACTTAAGAATTCTTCATGTGAGAGATCATGATATTCTTCACTTGCTGTAGAGAGTGCTTTTCTTGCAAATAATTGTTGAACTCTTTTATCAGTGTGATAGAGAGTAACAATTCTGCCATCTTTTGTAGTAAACTTCTGGAATAGATTTGATGCATCTTCAGGATTATCAATAAGCACATATTCATCACCTTCAGGAATTGTAGCAAGAGTCTGTTCATGACCAGGCATCAGGATTTGATCACCTGTCAGGATTTGTTCTTCCGCCCGGATCTGAGATTGCACTAATGTCCTTACTGTCTTAACTCCAGAATCAGAAACATGAGTTGACTGCGTTGTTTGACTTTGAGAAGTTTGAATTGTAGACTTCATAACAGCAGCATCAGAGGTTTCTCCTTGTAGTACTTTGTCACCACCATCATTTCCAGTATCATCATCATTATTCCTTAATACTAGATCAGGTGTACATTTTGTCTGACTTACCTTCTCCCCCTTTTTGACATCAGTATTTGACAATATATTCAAAATTAAGGCAAGAGAGGTTTGAATGTCAGTTACCTTTGTATCAAGAGAATCAATCCTGTTGTTGATCGAAGACTATTCAGTAATGATTGACTTAACTTGGGATTCCACTACCCTGAGTTGAAGAGCAGTAGACACCTTTGTAAAGCTCTGAGAAATATCAGTTCTCACTTTGTCAGTAGAATCTTTGACAGAATCTATTTCATGTTTCAGGCTTTTGGATAACAGAGTAGTAGCCTTCAAATGATTTTTCAAATCTTCATTCTGAATCAACTTAACAGCATTATAACCATGATCCAATGCATAGGGATAGCTTACAGATTCATCAGATCTATACCATTCATTTTCCCATTGATGCATTCTCAGCTGCTCAACAGGATCAATCTCAGAAGGAACAGAAAAGTCTTGTCTTAAGTCCTTTCCAGTATTAGCCTTTCCAGCCATGAATGTGCTTGATGAACCAAAGTTAGTTCCAAGACTAGATTTTAAAACTCTGGCAAGCTAATCCTTCTCTTCATTATTATCATCATCATTATCATCATTATCATCAACATCATTATCATGAGTAACGTCAGGATTAGGAATAGCAATACCTTTCAGTTTATCCTGTGAATCTGTGATAGGATGGTTCATTGGTCGTGATCTTAATGGCTGTATAAGAATTGGCTCAGCATCAGGAGCACCACTATCATCAGGAGCAACACCGTCAGGATTTGATAAGTTTGCATCAGTATTTGCTACCAATGGTTCTTGTGGAGCCTGAGGTTCAGAAGCTGCTTTAACACTTTGAGTTAAAGGTTCTTGTGTACCTCCCTCAGTGACAGTGTCCTCGACCAATCTTTCACCAGAAGCTGTAGCTTTGCCTGCATCTTCACTTTGAGAAGATGGTTCTTGTGTGACCATTGTTATTCCCAAATGACCTAACAGAATTGTAGAAGGGGGGGTTGAATACAATTCTTGATATTTTCTTGAAACTAAAACACTTTATAAAATAAAACTGAACTGAATAAATAAAAACACAAGATATAAATAATTCAGTTGGATTGTTTGATGATCCAACTGAAGTGTTTTTATTGCGGAAATAATCTGTGATACAAAAGTACACAGCTGCTCAGTTACAAGGTTGTAGAGAAGAATTGCTCTCAAAATAGCTAATACAATCTATTTGTGTTTCTTCTCTCACACTTTTTAAAGTAACTGCTACACTTGGTTATATATCCCAAGTTTACAATTCTACGTTTGGTTAAACTAAAGAATAATAGTAGTAACCATCAGTAGCTTGCTTTTCATTCCTTTTGTCCAATGGTCCTTGGAGATCTTAGCTTTTGTCTTCATGCTCATTATAATCATTCCCAAGAGCCTTATTGGAAATTGGAATGTTTCCTTATTTCCAGTATCCACTTTGATGGCTTCCAATGCACAGTACACTTCCATATCTCCTTTTAGATCTGTTCAGTAAACTGTCACTATCACTTTGTCAACTGTTCAAAAAGCAACATTGATTCGTTGATAGCAAGGAGATGTGTTTCGTTGATAGCTTCATTCTTCATTTCGTTGATGGTGTTTCCCTCGTTTCGTTGATGGGTAAACTCCATACCGTTGACAGAGTAATCTTCATACCGTTGACATGTCTTCACTTAGGCAGAATTACAAGGCATTACATATTTACAATTAACCAACCTATTTTGCCTATCTAGTACATAGTCAACATGACTTAGAAAACCTATCTAAAACATATAATAGAATGCCTATCATACTGTGAAGTATTGTACAATGCAATTGCTACAACACTCATTTCGTTGATGAGCTTCCTGTCAACGAAACACTGCTAAGCATGCTATTTCGTTGACAGCTACAAAATTGACTTTACACAAATTCTACTAAGTGTTTTATGCTTATCATCAAGAACAACATATTCCTAACAATCTCCCCCAATTTATGACTGATAGAATAACAGCCATAAATCAAGAGACTTGATGATAACAAAAACACTCAGATACATCATAAATTACAAAAGTAGAAAATGTATTAAGCTTCAAAACTTTATAGACAAAATATAAGACTTACAAGACTAATGCCCACAAGTGCTCCTCTAGTCTGAGCAAATGTTTCATCTGTGACTTCTTTGTGGCATAGTCTTCTTCCCTCTCTTGGAGTTGTTTTCCTCAATCTGGACCTGTAGCCTTCTGTAGAAGATTTTCTCCTCTTCATCTTGATCACCAAGCTTGGATTGCATCAGCTTTAGAGTTTGATTAGATGCCTTCTCCAGCTGGTCTTCCATTCTGAAGAATCTTCTGCAATTGTCCTTGTCCTTAAACTCCATCATCCAATAAGGTTGAAGATGGATTTTCTTTCCTGTTGAGGGAACTCTAAGTATCCTTGGAAGAGCCTCAGGCTTGTTCCAGCTAGCCTTTAACTGACAGATTTTGGAGACCACCTCAGACTTGGCTGTTTTGGTGAAACCAAAGTCCTTTTTCAAGCATCTAAACACTGAGAGTAGTGTTTGATAGTCTTCTCCTAAAATTCTGTAGAGAGGCCACACTTGTTCTCTACCTCCCTTGAATATGAACACTAGTCTTTCAGGCAACTTTTGAGAAGCTGCAATTCCCCTTACTTCCACCAGGTTGTCTAAGTCAAGATGTAGACTGGATTCTTCCCTGATGTCAGCAATGTACATGCAGTCCTCTGGGTTTGAAGGGGGTTTTTGAGATTGTGGCTTTCTCACAAAAGCAGGCTTTGCTTTGACAGGCCTCTTCTTTGTCTTCATTGGTTGATCCTTTTCTAACAGGAACTTTGGAAAGTATGCCTCATCAAAATCAATTGGTTCCTCTTTTGGCATGATTGGTTGATCATGAAAATTGACAGGATGTGCAGGATCACAGGCCAACTTTCCCTCAAAAACTGGATTAGCAATTGTTGGAGGTGCAATAGGTAAAGAAGAGTCTGATGCAGTACTCTGAGAATCAGCACTCTCAAAGTCTATGTTTCTCCTAGCTCTCTCTTTGGGTTGCCTTGTGCTCTTCTTTGAACTCCTTTCCTCTCTAGTGCTTTCCTCTTGCTTCCTTTCTTCTTCATCTAGAGCTTGAGCTACTGCAAGAGCTTGCATAGCTGCTCTTTCTGATTCCTCAGCCTTGGCTTCAGCAAAGTTTGGATGACCAGCCCAAACACAGATTTGCTGTCCATTCCTGTAGACAATTGCCCTTTGCTTCCTTATCTCATAATCATTACTTTCCTTGCTTTTTGTGATGAGTAGACCAAGAAGCTTGTGCTCATCTGGATAAGGTGCAGGATAGAAAGTCCTTGCTATGTTTTTGCCCTTTGGTTTAGCAGGGGACTTGGGAGATAGGCTTCTTTGAATTGTAGCTTGTTCCACATCCCTAATGCATGAAGTTTGTCCTTTTTCTTTCCTTGGTCCTTGAGTGACTCCATGTAGAAGGGGCTCTTGTTGATAGAAAGAATTTGTCTGTGGCTCCCATTCCGTTGATGCTATTGCCATGGCATTCGTTGATGACTGTTCCGTTGATGGATTTGAGTCCTTATCTTCAGTAATCTTCTTGAACTTTGCTTCTATGTTGGACCAATGTTCTTTGATTTGTTCTGCAAGTCTCATCCTCATAGAAGCTTCTTGTATAAGGTCAATACCATCCTTTTGCTGCTTGCCAAGCTCCCCCATTGCTAATGGCTCCTTTGGTAGGGAAATGGCTGGAACCATAACCTTGGTAATTTGAATGTCTAGCTCCTTAGATTTCTCCCCCTTTTTGTTATCATCAAAAGAGATGGCTGGGAGTCCTTGAGCTGCCACTAGCTGGGCCAATAGTTGTGTTTGTTTCTCCTGTTCCTTTTGCATCTGTGATAGAGTGGCTTCCACCTTGTCCACTCTAGAAGAGAGAGTCTTCAAGGAGGACTCCACTTCAGGTTCTTTAGTGAAAAACCTGTTCATCCTGGACACAGTGAGAGGAGGAAGCTTTTCATCTAGCCTCCTATCATTAGCAGCCCTAAGGTTGCTGATTGAATCCTTGATCTCTGTAGCCTCAATCCTTGTCTGCAACATTTGTAGCCTTTGAATTTCCAGAGAATCCATTATGGCTTTGTAGAATTTCTTGTCTCTTGGTCCTGCAGACTCATGAGCTAGATAAGCTTCTTTGTACTGCCTTGTGATAGCAGCATCCAAATTGCTTCTACCATGCATATCTTGAGAAAGCCAGTTTGGTGTAGGAGGCACCACAGAAGTCCCAGTCTGGGCAGTAGTGTCCACCTGTAGATTATCACCATAGCTGTCCTCATCATTAGAGAAATCAAAGTCTCCACTTGCTTCAGCTCCTGGAGGTAGATTGGTCAAGGCATCCTTTGCTCTTTGCATTGATGCAGTTGTGTGAATTAGTTGTAGTGACCTCTCTGCCTCCACATTGCCCTGTTGAGCCAAAATTTGATAGGCTGACACAGGATGAGTAAAGGTCTCAGGATCCAGGGAAATACTATCCAGAGTTTGCTGATAAACCTCTTGGAAAGTAAGTTCCCTTTCTCCCTCACTGACCTCTATTAACTCATTAGCAATGGCTGCTTCCATCCTTATTTCTCCTGTAGTCCCTTCTCTCTCTCCACTCTGTTCTTGCATCATGGGCTCCCCATGGCTCACACCTCTCACACCCTCACCTTCACCTTCTAAGGTGGAACTCTCAATCTCTCCTTTTGCCTGGCTGGAAGAAATAGCCAGCCTCTCACTCACATTCTCTCCTTTTGCCTGGCTGCAAGCCAGCCTCTCAGTTTCACTCCCTCTCAATCCTAGAAGTGTCTCAACTACCACTAGATCATCTGCACTAGTTGTGGGAACAACTTGATTTTCAATTAAAGGTGCAGAGTGAACTATCAACGGAATGGTAGTTTGAACTGTCAACGGTATGGATACCGTTGATGGAGAAACACTTGTCAACGAAATAGACTGTTTCGTTGATGAAGTCAAGAAAGCACTTTGAAAATGAGAAATTACAGTAGAGTCTGTGGTGATTGATTTTAAAGAATGGTCCACAGATCCCCTTGCAACTTCAGGAAAAATTGGTTGATGGCCCAACAAATCACTTAACAAGTGATGGCCACCAGCTTCAGAGTGGGGCTTCTCCAAGATTAGAGTTGGAGAATCAGGAATAGATGTATGGATCATGTCCACATCTAAAGATTGAGTTGGTGAATTTGATGGAGATAATTCAAGATTGATGTTTAGAGAATGGGACTGTAACCCCAGAGAAATGATAGGGGTTACATCAAACTGAATTTGAGAAACTGGAAGTGTTGCTTCCAGTGTGTGTGCACCCTGTGTACCCTTGGACTTTTGCTTCACTCTCCTTTGGTATTGGGAAAATGTAGACTTTGGGCTAGAAGTGTCCCTTACCCTTTTGGACTGTGCTCTAGGAGGAGAGCTTGTTTCAATAATCACATCCTTTTGGGAGGATGCAATTAGACTTGTGCTTAAATCCATGTTACTCATTGTGCCTTGTTGGGAAGACACAATGGGGCTTGGCTGGTACACACTAACCTGTCCTTCCTTATCCTTGGGGTTTCTTTGATGTTCACCCCTTCCCTCACCTCTCACAACTCCAGACTCACTCCCCTTAGGTTGTGTGGTAGTTTTTACAACAGGTGCCTTTTGAGAAGCACCTGAGGTTGGCTTGGAGGATTTCTTTGATTTTGGTTTTGTTGCTAGGGTAGGAGCCTGTTGGGTCACAGCTACAGACTCCATAGCAACATTGGAAGGTAAAACAGTAGAGGTGATAGCTACACTAACAGGGATAGTAGTAGTTACCTCAATGATTGGCAGATATACCACTGGAACATCACCATTGTGGTTCAGCCTGAGTATGTCTGTCAATACTCTCTTTTCTTGCACAAAGCACTCGAACCTGGCATTAGGGTTAGAGATAACTAATGGTGCTGGACTAACATGGTTAGCCAACATCATCAGAAACCTAGCATAATAGATATTTTTCTTCCTATTTGCTTTGTCACCCAACTTAGCACCAATTTCATACATAAGTTGGGTGCTAAAGTTGTGATATCTATCATTTAGAAGCATGGTTAGGAGAATTAACATAGAGTTAGTTAATGCATCAAAATTACTAATCTTTCCAGAAAAGACCTTAATGAATGCATCAGCTAAATAACTGTATTCTCTAACCAAACCTCTCCTAATTATTCTACCCAGATTATCAGTAGGCAAAGAGTAGTTTATAGAATTTAACATGGTAGTTATTTCAGTGTTAGTAGGCAAAGCATCACAGTTATTATCAGGAATATGTAAACATGCTTGCAAAACATCAGAATTAACTATGTACTCATTACCTTGAAGAGTGAATTTTAGTGTGCAGTGTGTTCCACTATACTCACATGAGGTCCAAATTTCCTCGATTATCTCATTGTAGAGTGGTGTAGAGTGAAACATTGCATAGCTCAACTTGCAATTCTTCATGAAATCCATCATTTTGAAGAACAGACTGTTCGGATTTTCCTTGACAACAAAAGGGATGGAGTTGTTCTTCTCATAGATGAACCCTCCAGCAGACATAAGCTTGACTATAGGTGCCATTGTTGATTAAAGGAAAGCTTCGAACTGAATTGCTTGTTAGAGAGAAGAAGAGAGAAAAAGCCTTTGGAATTTTTGAGAACAGGTAAAAAGAAATAATAAAACTAAAATTTCTTAAATACTCCCCCAAAAATTCTCAGAAAATGAATCCAATAATAAATGTAAATTACTGGATTGGCTTAAAAATATAACCGTTACTCTTAAAGTATTACCATGATTTATACTTACAGGGGTGTATGCATAGATCGTGGTAAAAGACGTGTCAAATTTCAACGGTTCAGATAAAAAGCGCTAAATCAACGAATCAGGATTGGGCGGTTAAAGTCCCGTCTTATTTCGTTGATAAAGCTGCGTTTCGTTGATATAAAAGAGCTATCAACGAAACACCCAGAAAACTGCTAAGACTGTCAACGAAATGGTGCATTCCGTTGGCATAGTAATTTTGACTTAGACAAAATTTTACCTTTTCCTGAGAAAATTCATTCACAGAAAAACATAGCAAATTTCTGGCTGCATTTTAACTTGCAAATATCTCAAAAATAATTAAGAGAAATTTAGCATACCTAGCTCACTTACTAATCTTGAGAATGTTGATTCATCAAGTGGCTTGGTAAAGATGTCTGCAAGTTGTTGTTCACTTGGAACAAAATGTAACTCCACAGTACCATTCATAACATGTTCTCTAATGAAATGGTACTTGATGTCAATGTGCTTGGTCCTTGAATGCTGCACTGGATTCTCAGTAATGGCAATGGCACTAGTGTTGTCACAGAAGATAGGAATTTTCTCAACTCTTAATCCATAATCAAGTAGTTGGTTTTTCATCCATAACATTTGTGCACAACAACTTCCAGCTGCAATATACTCAGCCTCAGCTGTGGAGGTAGAAATTGAGTTTTGTTTCTTGCTGAACCATGACACAAGCTTGTTTCCTAGGAATTGACAGGTTCCAGTTGTACTTTTCCTGTCAATTTTACATCCTGCAAAATCTGCATCTGAATAACCAATTAGTTCAAAACCAGATTCTCTAGGATACCAAATGCCAAGGTTTGGTGTTCCTTTGAGATATCTGAAAATTCTTTTAATAGCAACTAAATGGGATTCTCTAGGATCAGCCTGAAATCTAGCACATAGACATGTAGCAAACATAATATCAGGTCTACTAGCTGTTAAATATAAAAGTGAGCCTACCATGCCTCTGTAACTTGAAATGTCCACAGATTTTTCCTTAGTATTCAATTCAAGTTTGGTGGCAGTAGGCATGGGAGTTTTGGCAGGAGAGCATTCCATTAGGTTAAACTTCTTTAATAAATCATGAATGTATTTTGTTTGACTAATGAAAATGCCTTCATTAACTTGCTTTACTTGTAGACCAAGAAAGTAAGTTAATTCTCCCATCATGCTCATTTCATACTTACTTTGCATAAGCTTGGCAAACTTTTGACAAAGTTTCACATCTGTAGACCCAAAGATTATATCATCTACATAAATTTGAACAAGTAAAGTAGAGCCATTTACAACCCTGTGAAAAAGAGTTTTATCTACAGTACCTCTAGTGAAATGATTCTCAAGGAGGAACTGTGAGAGAGTGTCATACCAGGCTCTAGGTGCTTGTTTCAAACCATAGAGTGCTTTGAGAAGGAAGTACACATAGTCTGGAAAATCATCATCTTCAAAACCAGGAGGTTGACTTACATACACCTCCTCTTCCAATTCCCCATTCAGAAAAGCACTCTTCACATCCATTTGATAGACCTTGAAATTGGCATGGGCTGCATAGGCTAGGAAAATCCTTATTGCTTCTAGTCTTGCAACAGGAGCAAAGGTTTCATCAAAATCAATTCCTTCTTCCTGTGAATAGCCTTTTGCAACCAATCTAGCTTTGTTCCTTGTGACTATGCCATTTTCATCCATCTTGTTTCTGAACACCCACTTTGTACCTATAACACTCCTGTCATTAGGCCTGGGCACCAGCTTCCAAACATTGTTTCTCTCAAATTGGTTTAGCTCTTCTTGCATGGCTAATACCCAATCTGGATCTAGAAGTGCATCCTCAACTTTCTTTGGCTCATCTTGAGACAGAAAGCTACTATATAGACATTCTTCTTGAGTTGCTCTTCTAGTTTGGACTTTTGAAGAGACATCACCTATAATAAGTTCAAAGGGATGATCTTTAGTCCATTTCCTTGAGGGAGGTAGATTTGCTCTTGAAGACGTAGCTTCATGATCATGATTGCCTTGATTGGATATTTGTCCTTGAGAAACTCCCCCTGAGTTTGTTGTCCCTAATTGATCACTTCTAGAAGCATTCCTATGACTATCAACGGTATGACCGTTTTGGCTGTCAACGAAACGCTCATTCTGACTGTCAACGAATCCACCACCATGACTGTCAACGAAATGACCATTTGGTCGGCTAGCTGCTATCCTTTTTAACCTTAATGCAGCAATTTCATCTTCACTGCTGCTTTCATCTGTGCTAGATACAACAACTTTAGGCTGTTTCTCAGTAGCCTTATCATGATTCACTTGTTCTCCTTCCTCATTCTCAAAAGAGAGACTTTCATGGAAACCTTCATCACAGAGACCTTGTATTTTGAGATCATCAAAAACAACATGTACAGATTCCATAACAATGTTGATTCTGAGATTAAAGACTCTGTAAGCTTTCCCTGCTGCATATCCCACAAATATTGCTTCATCTGCCTTTGCTTCAAATTTCCCCAAATGCTCAGCTTGATTTCTCAGAACAAAGCACTTGCATCCAAAGACATGAAGAAAATCTAATAGTGGCTTCTTTCTTTTGAGTAACTGATAAGGGGTCATTCCTTTGGCCTGATTAATCAAAGAAATATTTTGAGTAAAGCAAGCTGTGTTAACTGCCTCAGCCCAAAAATATGTAGGTAACTTTGATTCATCTAGCATTGTCCTTGCAGCTTCAATAAGTGTTCTGTTTTTCCTTTCAACTACACCATTTTGCTGTGGTGTTCTTGCTGCTGAAAACTCATGCAAAATACCATTTTCTTCACAGAACACCTTCATGCTTGAATTCTTGAATTCTGTCCCATTGTCACTCCTAATCCTTCTTACTTTGAAATCAGGATGATTGCTTACCATCTTGATGTGATTGATAATGATTTCACTTGCCTCATCTTTAGAGTGCAAAAAGAAAGTCCATGTAAATCTAGAAAAATCATCAACAATCACAAGACAGTATTTCTTCTTTGAGATGGACATAACATTTACAGGGCCAAATAGGTCCATATGAAGCAATTCAAGCTGCTGGACAATTGATGACACTGTCTTACTTTTGAATGATGCCTTCTTCTGTTTTCCCTTTTGACAGGCATCACACAAACCATCCTTGGAGAACTCCACCTGTGGAATTCCTCTAGCAAGATCTTTCCTCACCAAATCATTCATAACTTTGAAATTCAGATGGGATAACTTCTTGTGCCATAACCAACTTTCATCCTTGCTTGCCTTGCTGAAAAGACAAGTGATGGTGTCTGAACTTGTGCTACTAAAGTCAGCAATGTACACATTCCCTCTTCTGAATCCAGTCATTACCACATTGTTGTTTCCTCCTTTAGAAACAACACAGGCTTCTTTTGAAAAAGTAACTAAAAATCCTTTGTCACAAAGTTGGCTGATACTAAGCAAGTTGTGCTTAAGACCATCCACCAATGCAACCTCATCTATGATGACATTCTCTTTTGAAATCAAGCCATATCCCTTTGTGTAGCCTTTGCTGTCATCTCCAAAAGCAATACAAGGGCCAGCTCTTTCCTGAAACTCTGTGAGCAGGGTAGAATCACCAGTCATGTGTCTTGAACAACCACTATCCAAGTACCAAAGATTCCTTTTGTCTCCCTGCACACAATAAAACCAAATCAAGTTGATTTTGGTACCCAAGTTTCCTTGGGTCCTGTCTTGTTAGCCTTTGCATTCCCTTTTGTACCATTTTTCACTTTGGGCTCAGATTGATTCAAATCAATCTTTACCCTTGGTGTTGATTTCTGAGGGTTGCTCATATTTTCATTCATAGCATGCATAGTTGGAGGAACAATCATGTTATTCATGTTCCATGGCATTTGTGGCATGTTAAACATATTCATGTAAGGATTAGACACAAATGGCATGCTAGCATATGGATTCTGAAATTGTGCATATGGAGCAAACATGTTAGACATAACAGGCATTGTAGGCATGGAACTGTTCATTGCAGGCTTGGGCATTTTCACATTGGCAGATTTCTTAACAGATTTGCAGTTAGTAGACAAATGACTAACACTTCCACAATTAACACATGTCTTTCTAGGAGCATATTTATCAGGTGTGTAATTGTTGTGTTTGTTAATTCCTACTTTGCCATTCCTGTTATTCTTTTTATTTCCCTTAGCCTCATTATGAACTTTCTCTACCTTGTCTTTCAATTGCTTGTTAGACAAGTGACCTATATTAGCTCTCTCAACAGGCTTCTCAATTTTCTTTGATTTACTAGACTCACCTTGAACAAAGTTCTTGGCGACAGGACCATACTTGTCATTAAGTCTAGTGAGTTTATTTTTTTCTTTGTCTGTCAACGAAACAGCCTGATCGGTTGATGGTTCATGTGTCAACGAAACATTGCATTCCGTTGACATATCAACCTTCAACAAATGATCATTGTTGTTTGTTGACTCTGTTTCTGATTCTAAGGTTTCACCAACATACCCTAGCTTCTCTTTGTTCCTTTTCCATGATTGCTCACAAAAGGATTCCACGCCTTGAACATTAATTATGTTGGCAGCAACATTCCTGGCATCCTTCCATTTTGCAATCACACCTTGTTCTATCTCAAGTTGTGTTTTAAGAATTTCTTCCCTTTGTAACACGTTCTCAAGTTCCTTCTTAGCATCCCTACTAACACATCTCATTTTCTCAAATTCAATGAGCTGTGCTTCTAACATTGCATTCCTATCACTTAAGAGCAGATTGGTCTCTTTTATTCTTGAATTCTCTTTAGTAAGTGATTTAAGAGTAACACGCAAATTATATAATACAGTAGACATTTCATTTACTGCACTATCGCATTCCTCTTTAGAAAGCTCAGAAAGATTAGTAATTGTTACCTGGTTGCTTGAGGAACTTGCTTCCTGCTCATGATTGTCAGCCATAAGAGCCAAGTTGACATACTCAACATCATCATCAGAATCTTCACCATTACCAGCCCAATCATACTCCTGAGACATGAAAGCCTTTTCTTTTTGTTTGAGAAGTTCAAAGTATTTCTTTTTATAATCAACAGGCTCAAATTTCCTGTTGCCCTTCTCAACCTTGGGCTTTCTGCAGTCTCCAGCAAAGTGACCAATCATTCCACAATTGAAACATTTTGACTTAGACTTTTCAATCCAGTTTGTTTTGCTAGGTTGAAAGTCTCTTCTTGGTGGCCTTGCTTCTGAGTTTCTTTTGAACTTGAACTTAGAGAATTTTCTAGACAGAAAAGCAATGTGTTCATCAATCTCATCTAAGTCCTCCAAGTTGGCTGGTTCTGATTCTTCTTCTTCTGTCATCTTGTCTTTACCCTTGCTAACATCACTCCTACAACTAGATCGACTAGTTGTGGCCTTTGCAGTTTCTTTATTGTCATCTTCAAGTTGGTTCACAGATGCAATCAATGCAATAGATCCACCCTTCTTTTGTACCTTTTCAATTTCCTCATCTTGCTCCATTTCCAGCTCATAAGTCTTCAAGGTTCCATAAAGCCTTTCAAGAGTGTAGTCTTTGTACTCTTGAGTGTTTCTGAGAGAAACGGTCATAGGCTTCCATTCTTTTGGAAGAGCTCTAAGAAATTTAAGGTTTGAATCCTTGGTTTGATAGATCCTCCCATACAACTTTAATCCATTCAAAAGCTTTTGAAACCTACTAAACGTGTCATTTAGGGTTTCACCAGCTTTAAAATGAAAATGCTCATATTGTTGTATAAGGAGTTGCATTTTATTTTCCCTGACTTGCTCAGTTCCTTCACAGAGAGTTCTAACAGTATCCCATACTTCCTTAGAGGTTGTACAGTTGATAACATTGTCAAACATCTCTTGCTCCAAACCATTAAACAGAATGTTCATGGTCCTTTTGTCTTTATGAACTTCTGCAATATCTTCAACAGTCCATTCTGAGACAGTTTTTGGAATCTCTACATCAGGTGCATCATCTGGCAGTCCAACTCTAGAATCAAGCTTCATGGGAACGTGTGGACCTTTCTCAATGCAGTCTACATACCTCTCATCCATAGACATGAGATGTAAATGCATCTTTACTTTCCAGTGAAAGTAATTGTCTTTATCAAGAACTGGTATCTTCACACCTGCATCCTTCTTCACCATGGTTTCTGTTTTTGGTCTTGATCTTTAAACTTCTTGTATGTTAGAAGCTCGCTCTGATACCAATTGTTATTCCCAAATGACCTAACAGAATTGTAGAAGGGGGGGTTGAATACAATTCTTGATATTTTCTTGAAACTAAAACACTTTATAAAATAAAACTGAACTGAATAAATAAAAACACAAGATATAAATAATTCAGTTGGATTGTTTGATGATCCAACTGAAGTGTTTTTATTGCGGAAATAATCTGTGATACAAAAGTACACAGCTGCTCAGTTACAAGGTTGTAGAGAAGAATTGCTCTCAAAATAGCTAATACAATCTATTTGTGTTTCTTCTCTCACACTTTTTAAAGTAACTGCTACACTTGGTTATATATCCCAAGTTTACAATTCTACGTTTGGTTAAACTAAAGAATAATAGTAGTAACCATCAGTAGCTTGCTTTTCATTCCTTTTGTCCAATGGTCCTTGGAGATCTTAGCTTTTGTCTTCATGCTCATTATAATCATTCCCAAGAGCCTTATTGGAAATTGGAATGTTTCCTTATTTCCAGTATCCACTTTGATGGCTTCCAATGCACAGTACACTTCCATATCTCCTTTTAGATCTGTTCAGTAAACTGTCACTATCACTTTGTCAACTGTTCAAAAAGCAACATTGATTCGTTGATAGCAAGGAGATGTGTTTCGTTGATAGCTTCATTCTTCATTTCGTTGATGGTGTTTCCCTCGTTTCGTTGATGGGTAAACTCCATACCGTTGACAGAGTAATCTTCATACCGTTGACATGTCTTCACTTAGGCAGAATTACAAGGCATTACATATTTACAATTAACCAACCTATTTTGCCTATCTAGTACATAGTCAACATGACTTAGAAAACCTATCTAAAACATATAATAGAATGCCTATCATACTGTGAAGTATTGTACAATGCAATTGCTACAACACTCATTTCGTTGATGAGCTTCCTGTCAACGAAACACTGCTAAGCATGCTATTTCGTTGACAGCTACAAAATTGACTTTACACAAATTCTACTAAGTGTTTTATGCTTATCATCAAGAACAACATATTCCTAACAACCATTTCAATAGCTAGGCCTTCACCCAAACTTTGATTGAGTGGTTCTTGTGTGGCAGGATCTTCAGTAGTAGCTGCTGAACCACTTTGAGATTCAGGTTCTTGTGGGCTTGATCCTTTCAGCTTCTTGAGTCTCTTGAAAACAATCTCTGCTGCTTTCCTCTTCTTTTCCAAGGAATGTGAAAATCCAAGCTTTGAAGCAGTCTCAGCAACCTTCTCTCATGAAATTTCAACAATCTTTGCAGTTGGAGAGGCTTTTGCTGGAGAGTCTGAGATAGAGACAATTTTTGTTTGTGCATCAGGAATACCAACATCAGGATTTGCTAGAGCATCAGGAGTAGATGACTCATCAGGATTTGATGTCTGAATATCAGTATCCTTCATTTGCACCTTCAAAGGAATATGATACCTGCCTTTTGACAATATCCTTTTTTCTGTGGCTTTGAAGAAGGTGCCACAGCTTCAGTAGCAGTATCAGCAACTTCCTTGATTATCTTAAATTTAGAGGAAATTGGCATGTCATCTTCAGAATCAGTCTCATCCCTTAATACCAATTTTCTCTTCACAGAAACAGCCTCAGTCACCTTCTCAGCTTTCTTCTGAACCAGGACCCCTTGTACACCCCCTTGTTTCTTCTTTTTAGTGAGTGGTGTAGAGGAAAAATCCTTTGAACCTGATTGTCTTCCAGACACATCAGTTCTAGCTGATTTCTTTGATTTTACAACTAAAGTCTTTTAAGAGACAGTAGAGGTGGTTGTTAACTGTTTAGACTATTTAGGTGGAATGTTGAGGTCAGGAACAAGGTGTGATTGGCCTTGCCCCATAGCATTAGAAAGTAATCCATAACAAGTAGGCATTTTCTGATGTAAGAAAAACCTAACCTCATCAGGAATAAAAGCATTGCCAATAAAACCATTTGCCTTATCATTGTTGACTAAGGACTTAATATTATTCTCAGTAATTCTACAGATTGGTAGAACTACATCATCCTCAAAAACAACATTAGGACATAAGTGATTAAATATCAACTATAAAAATCTAAGAAAACAGACAAAACCTAACTTATCTGATTTCCTATCACTTAAAGCTTTTAAGATAAAAGACCCATAATCAAACACTGTAGAATGGATAAGAGAGTACCCAATTTTGAGAGATCCTGATGGAAGAGCATCAAAATTTGATGTCTTTTTCAGGAAACAACGACTGATTGTATCAAAGAAGAAATTCCATTCCTTCTGAAGCTTTGTCCTGAAGAGATTGCCATACCTCTTTACTTCCCCATTGTATCCTAATTTTGTAACAAACTCAAAAAGAGTCGAGTCTGAAACATTATCAGGAACAGCATCACCAAGAACAGGTCAATGCAGTGCATCCTCCACAATTGCAGGAGTCACATAGTGAGTAACCCCATCATATTCAAAACTCATCAGGATTGAGTCAGAATGCCCTTTGTCAAAGGTAACCGAGTTCCAAACCTGCATGATTGACTTAAAAGAAACACTTGCAGGTTCTGTTAAAGCAGACTTCAATGGGCTTGAAGCTAGAAAATCCTGAATAATGTGAAACTCAGAAGGCAAATCCTGATGATTCAGAATAGCTACAAAATTATTAGTGGCAAAAGTAACACCACTAACCACAGTCTGTTTGTTCATGAATGATGAAGACGCCATTTAAACAATATAGAAAGCTTGAGAATTGAGATTTAGAAAATAGGGTTCTTGAGCACAGAGAGAGAAAGAAGATGAAAAACTGATGAAGAGTAGTAATCAGAAATTTAGCAAATCAAATGTATTTTGTTAAAACAAAATATTACTCTCAATGACAGGTGGCAAATTATGATTTATGCAAAAATGATTAGTGGACAAATTATGTGCGTAATTAGACATAACTGCACCGCTTTTTATGTGTATCTATTTGTATATATCTATTAGTGTGACACACGTGTGCATACAGTTGTCCAACTCAAACGTTTCTCATCAGATACTGACGAAAAATCAGGCACAAATTAAGCAATGAAATACTGACATGTACATCAGGATTGACCAGTTGACTTCCTGTCATGATAGAGTCCTATCAGGATTTGATCAAAATGACTTACCTTTCTGAATGACCATCAGGATTTCTTCTCTGTAGCTTTTCTCAAAAATTCTCAAAATTCATCATTCCAAGTTCATTCACCAACTTATTAAAAGTAGCTTCAGGTAGTGGCTTGGTGAATATATCAGTTAGTTGTTGATCAGTAGGAACAAAGTGAAGTTCAATTGTTCCTTCCAGAACCTGTTCTCTTATGAAATGATATCTAATACTGATGTGTTTAGTAAGAGAATGTTGAACTGGATTTCCTGTCATTGCAATAGCACTTTGGTTATCACAATAAATTAGGGATTTTTGAGTATGACAAGCCATAATCTAACAAATGATTTCTCATCCACATTATCTGAACACAACAACTTCCTGCAGCAATGTACTCAGCTTCTGCAGTTGAAGTAGAGATAGACTTTTACTTTTTACTAAACCATGAAACTAGTCTACCACCCAAAAACTGACAACTTTCTGAAGTACTTTTCCTGTCTATTTTGCATCCTGCAAAATCAGCATCTGAATAACCACACAAACCAAAATCTGATTCCCTTGCATACCAAAGGCCAAGTGAAGGAGTGCCTTTGAGATATCTGAAAATTCTTTTAACTGCAATCAGATGAGGTTCCCTAGGTTTTGCTTGAAATCTTGGACACAGACAGGTTGCAAACATGATATCTGGTCTACTTGCAGTGAGATATAATAAAGAGCCAATCATTCCTCTGTAGTGAGTTACATTTACCTCAGTACCTTGATCAGGATCAAGTTTGGTAGCTGTAGCTATGGGAGTACTTGCAGTAGCACAATCTTCCATGTTAAACCTTTTCAACAAATTCTTTGTGTATTTTGACTGATTGATAAAAATGCCATCATCAGTCTGTTTAACTTGAAGACCAAGAAAATAACTCATTTCTCCCATCATGCTCATTTGATATCTTGACTGCATAAGCTTAGAAAACTTTTCACATAGCTTATTGTTTGTTGACCCAAAAATGATATCTGTAACAGCCCCAAATCCGGGGTCAGGGATTTAGGGTTGTCACAATCCATGTACTCCTTGCCTTACCTGTAATACTCACACCATTCATAATTTACCTGCTCATGACCCCACAACATATGTCTCACACACACACACACACAGGTTAGAGTCTCAGAAACGACACAATACAACAATTGCGGAATAAATAACTTTTATTACAATACCCAAATGTCTTTTGAATCTGTTACTGATACAATTTCTAAGTATTGTTACATTACCAACTTAGCCTTCTGATGCTCACAATCCTCTTATACCATTCATGTCTATACATGAGTTGAATACCAAAGCCGTAGCCTGATTCGATTGGTTCGTACTACTCCCGGGATCACTGCTAAAAACTGTTTATGGAAAAGCCTTGCGAGGTATGTGCCGTCCCATAGGCATCCTGCTTCGCTGCTATATAATATATATAAAATAATAGCAAGAGTGAGCGATAGCTCAGCAAGGTAATGAAAGTATGGCATAATTCTGCCTTTAATTCAACCCAGAAATAAAGCGGGTATAAGACAATACTTTGTCAAAATATCTTGATACTCAAATTATTTCCTTATCGGAATGTATTCCAAAAATAGTACCATTACTGTACTTCAAATATCATTTCATAATACTTTGCAACTTTCGATATTCATACTATGAACAAAGTTCTAGTGTAGTATAAAAGCTGAAATAACAAGATAACTCAGTATATCCTTTCCATAAAATATCTGCTGTATAGAATATAAGCAGACTATCAACATATACTTGAAAGATGAAGTTATAAGGAAAATTCACTATCATCTTTCACATCAAACATTTACCTCATATCATAATTTGGAAATAAATACAATGTAAAATATTTCCAATCCATTTCTAAGCTCATCTGGTTCCATATATCTTTTTCGTAAAATCATATGCTTTCTGATAAACTCATATACTGGAATAAACTTGAATACTCTTGAGTAAACTTTCTTTTTCTGAAAACATGCATAAAACATGCTCTTTCATGGATGATGAACTGTAGATGGAGATTCTGGGCGCCAAGGATACCCTTACAATGATCAGTCGCAAGTTGTATCCCCCTGAACTTTTTCTACGTAGAAGGGAAGAATAGACAGTATCTGACTGACCTACCTCCCCGCCAATCGGTTGTAGGCAGGAAGTACAGACCCGTTTCACCAGTCCGTCGGCCTGTGACTCTCCTATGAGGAAGAACAAACCCGTTTCACCAGTCCGTCGGCCTGTTGCTCTCCTCTTTCCTACGGTCGGGCAATTTCTGATAAACTAAGGGAAGAACAGACCCGTTCACCAGTCCGTCGGCCATATTGTAATTCCCTTAGGGGACCGGCGCTACTCAGTCCCTTACATACTCTCCAAGTTCGAGTAAATCCATAACACTGAAACATGAAGTTCCTTTCCCTTTTTCCCCAAGAATACAACTCCACAAAGTAGTCATATCTGGTTGGAAAGGAAAATTCACCCATATTTCCCAAGCTGACGCTTGTTAATGGATGCAACTAATTTCACTGATCTTACCCCTCGGATCTTGAGGAGGTAATCAAAATCATTTTGATGGTAGTGAACCAGACTGATAAATTCATTGATTTAAAAAGGCTTAGGACCGGGCAGTCCACTGGAAACATACATAAAATCTTGAGAAAGGTCCCATGCATTTGTAGTTTGAGCGAACATTTAAGTCTTTCTGAATATAGACTTAAACGGGAAATAGATTTGGGAACCCTCTCTATTTATAATAAAAAATTGACTGAAATATACTTTATTAGCTATCTAGGGTTTAAAATAGTTTTCACAAAATACTTACTTAAGAAGTAGGGCTTTAAATAATTAATGCAAACTATATTTAATAAAGAATATTTATTTAGAAATAATTCTCAAGTACTTTCTTATCAAAAAGGGTAGATAACAACTATTCATCATATATTTAAAATATACCCTTAATAGATTAACCTCCGAATGATCTTTAATTTATAAACCACTTATCGAGATTAATTGTAATAACACAATAAAATAGCCCTAGATAGCAACTGATACCATTCTTAGTATGTAAAATAAATATAGAGAATATATAATATATCTCTAGATAACAACTGATACCATTCCCGGTCCAAAGTATAAATGCAGAGTATATTCCCCCTACTGAGGGTTTTTCTTAGCACATCAGCTCCAAAATATTACTATATCCATAGCTTATAAGTTCAACTTGTGTCAATACCTTTGACTTAGCATCATAGAAATCATTTCGAAATCATACACATATAGCATATATCTCAAAATCTTTAGTTATCACCACAACAGTTTTTAAAAAGGTATAGGTTTGAAAACTTGCATGCATCTATCATATGCATATATTACGTCTCAACATTTTTAATACCATTACATCTATATACGATGTAAGGTTTGAAAACATGCATAATATCATATCGTATGCATCATTAGTATACTTAATGGAAAACATAGCATGAAATAAGAAAACTTGCATCTAGTATATGCATACTTCAAAATATGGTTTTAGAAACTTGCCTGATGCTCGAGAGGTGATAGGGGTTCGCGACGATGCCGGACAATCTAGACAAAGTCAAACGAAAACACACGGTTAATCCCCTCGATAAACCACTTATAATTTAATGCTTAAACACGTAAGCGAAATACAACCAAGGCATTACTTGCTCGCTCTAGCGTCACACTAAGTCCATGTTATTCGTCAAATACTTATATCACAAGTTTGGTTCGAAATCCATCCTCAAATCCAAGTTATACTTAACCATTTGGAACCTTGGTTTCTAAGTCTCGTTTTCAGTGGTTTTCACTTGCGCGACCTCGACTAAAACATTTTTATAAAATCGAAAAATAATCTTTTTAATCCGAATCCTTTTCGTGAGCCTTCCTAACTGTCTCTAGTATTATTCCTCAAAGTTTCACATTTTAATATGGCTTCTAAGTGGTCCAAATATAGCCTCAAAGTGGCTGACCAGAGAAGGGTGATTCCTCCGAACGACGTTTACTAAAACTCACTTTTCTCCTAAACCGTAAATCGTATAGGCATGATCTTTATACCAAAACAAACCTTAAAGCAAGACCTATAGGCTCCTGGTCAGTTCTGCTCAAAAATATTCCAAGAACAGTTCGTAATTCTTGCTCAAAGCAACCTTAAATCAAATGGGCATTACGACGGCTATAATCGTAACGTTTTCCATTTCCAAAACACAACCAAATCAATACCAATTAATCCCAAACTCACCATCCACCTTATACACCCTCCACTCAGTCAAATCCTCCATAAATAATCAAACCAAATTCATAACCCATCCCCCAAACTCAACCAACAATTCATATAATTACTTAATCATGATCATAAACATCAAAACCACTTCAAACTCATATAAACAAAAGGGGGCAGAGGTCATTATACCTTCCTTGAATCCTTAAACACACCACAAGAGCTTGTAAGCCTCAAAAGAGTCTTCATCCATGGTTATCATCCTTAAACTTGCAAAAGAAAATCAAGAACAAGTTATGAATTCTCGGAGTTACTATACACCGGTTTAAAGAACTGGAAAACCGAAGGCCTTACCTTGCTCAAATGGAAGACACCCGTGAAATAGGAAATGTAGGTTATCTCAAGACCTTTCCAACAAGCTATATATCGCCAATTACCACCAAGAAATGAAGGCGATATGGCTTTTACAATCCGGCAGTCTGTTTTTGGCCGAAAAAGGAGAAAATGAAAATGTTTTGTTTTTCTTTTGTCTTGGTTGGTCAATTAGAAATGCTGATTTTTATGTCAAAAGTGGTGAGTCATGGTTTGGTGTATTGTCCTCTTGACACTTGTCACACATGCAAGAGTGGTGGGCAAGTGGCTTGACTGCTTTGCTTTACTGGTTCGTTTCCTTTCACACGGATGATCCAATTGTTGCATTCCTTGTATTTATCTTGTTACATGTTACTTCCATGTCTATATTTAATCATGTAAACGTCGCCTTGTTCCCCTTGAAACGGTTCAAAATATTTCCCAAAAGAGCGAATAAAACTCTACGCGATTTTCGCAGTGAATAGTAACTATTCGCTATTCCCTTCAACAATCGAATCCTTAAATCGACTTTAATAAAATAATAAAATTCCAAAAATATTAAATCCTCAAATCCTCAATTTTAATATCTCATTTCTTGAATATAA
This sequence comes from Heracleum sosnowskyi, assembly GCA_030848705.1. Lineage (NCBI taxonomy): Eukaryota > Viridiplantae > Streptophyta > Magnoliopsida > Apiales > Apiaceae > Heracleum > Heracleum sosnowskyi. The sequence continues at coordinate 38,550,053 of CM061238.1, forward strand.
TAATATATAATTCGCTGCCCGGTCAAATACTACACCAAAATAAAATTTGGAATTTCTGAATTTCGATCGTCTTTGCATTCACTTATTTACTCCATAGATCAGTAATATGACTTCCGAATATCCACACTACGTCTCGTACATAGGTGGCATGAAAAACTTTGTTAATTCTCACAATCACTATTCATCCACCAAATTCACTATTCACTGATGCACTTAATCATAATAAGAAAAGTTTTAAATTTTACCAAAAATTCGGGTTATTACATTCTCCCCTCCTTAAAAGGATTCCGTCCCGGAATCAACTTAGGAGTAACTGGGGTACTTCTCTTCCATTGCACTTTCTAACTCCCAGGTGGATTCTTCCACCTCTTGATTTTCCACAAACCTCTCACTAGCTTGGCAACCTCGTCACTTAGCACTTGCTCTTTTCTATCCGTGATTTCCACAGGTTGTTCTTTGTAAGTCAGACCAGGTTGTATATCTACCTGCTCGTACTCTAATATATGCCGGGCATCTATAGTATACTGACGTAGCATTGACACATGAACCCCGATATGACCATTCTACAAGTTTGGGGGGAATAAGGCTGGCTCGTAGGCCACCTTCCTGACGCGTCTTAAAATCTCAGATGGCCCAATGAATCTCGGCTCACTTCCCTTTCTTTCCAAATCTCATTAATTCCTTCCACGAGGATATCTTTTAGCATCACGAATCTCTAACCTCATATTCTCTATCTTGTTTGTACATAAAATACACCAACATAAACTTGCTTTTCATCCATCAATATGCCATTTAGCTTATCTATAGCAGTACTATCTTTATACTCGCGGGCTTAGTCCGCATACTTTCTCTGTCTGTCTTGGCTGTTACTAGCCACTTGTTGATGAAATCTTTTATCTTTCTAGTTTGTTGGACTAACTTGGGTTTGGTGTAAAATCTCATCCTTTAATTCCCGATCATTCGGAATCCATCTCTGTCTCATTTTAATTAAGGGTATCGGCCACCACATTGGCCTTCCCCGGATGGTAGTGTATCTTACAGTCATAATCCTAGGTCAATTCTAGCCATTTCTCCATCTCATGCTATCTACTATCATGGGTAACTCAAAGCCAATTCATTACATTCCATAAAATTTGTGGGTGTATTAGTCAACCCAAAATAACTTCGCTGAAAACTCGAAGTGTCTCTTCCTAGTACGAATCGCAGTCTTGGGTATATCCTCGGATTTAACTTCCAACTGGTGATACCCAGTTCTAAAATAAATTTGGAAATACACAGCGTTATTCTGCTGATCAAACAATCATTTACAAGGGTACCTATTCTCCATGTCGAACTCATACAACTCTCGAGGTTCGATACATAATCTTGTGCTAACATCTTTCTCTCTTACAACAACACCGGGCTCTCCATGGTGGTACACTGGGTCTTATCATATCCTTATACAACAACTCTTGTAACTGAGTCACTACCCTTTCATTCCCATTATACTCTGAATACTCGGTATTCATTCTCATGTCATCCAAATCGATATCTGGTAGCTCATTAAAACCTTGTACAATCTCCCAAAACCATTGTAGTTCCCTTTATACTTGGTATCTCTTTTCTTGGCGTCAACCATAAGAGCTAATTAAGCCTCGTATTTCTGACGTAATAGTTTCTTAGTCTGAACTATATTCAAGAATCTCTAAATCTGCCTCCATCCTTTACTTATTACTCTTTTTCTTTGCAATCAATTGGCTCCATTGGGTGTCAACCAACCCATCCTTATTATCATATCAACTTCTCCCAACTTGAAAGGAATAAGGTCTTATCAAAAGTGTCGACCTCATATTTCTAGTTCACAACCTGGATGTACCAGTCTTATGGGAAAATCCCTCGAATGGCTATTTCTACTTGTAATTATTCCCTTAGTGGCTCGGCCTTAGGGTTTATTTGTCATGCAACTTCTTGATATACAACGATACATTAGCTCTGTCTAAACAGTATAGAAGGGTACCTGCTATTTAAAGGTCCTGACAGTGGGCTGCTTGTTGGAGGTAGCCCTGGTTGGAACCTACTGGCTTTCTTTTACTTTGTGTTCACAAACGTCGGAACAAAACTCGATAACTCGGAGAACTTGGCCTCATACTCGGTCACAGTCATGGTTTCTTGTTTTAACTCTTTAACTTTCATTTTCATCCGGGTCTCCATATATTTCCGGAAATTATTCCTTTAAAACAACACACGCTGCACCTCTCCCAAGTCACCATATCAGCTCCCTCTAACTCCATCGTCAGTACTTATCTTGCTAACCCAGAGGTAGTCTACATTCGTAAACAACTCCTCCAAAATCTCAATTCCACTATAGGGCATCTGTCTAACACCGTTGTCATTGGAGTTCACGGCACATCGCTATTTCTTTCACGTATATCGATTGACACGCTTTCCATTATCATAATATCCTTGGGAGAATAACCCAATTTCATTGATATGTCACAAAGATTCTATTCGTCTTAGGGATCCGCTCCTGTCATAGGCGATCTCGTTGCGAATCTAATTCCTATCAGCGAATTTTGACTTATTTGACCTGGTTGGCCTCCCCTTGAAATTCAATAAGGATAACAAAATTTTTGGGGCTTTGAAAGATAGCTCCCATATCAAAGAAAATGTCACACACTGGTGATCATAAGGTTATGAGTTTTAAGGTAACCTTATTGGAGGTAAGAGAATTTTACCGAGAGATCAATATGATCATAAGAACTCAACGTTGTGTGCCTCAATTGAGACATTACTAAAGGTAATTAGCCTTCTTGTATTTCACAACTTACAAGTGATGGCGTCCCATCAGACTTCTATCACACAGACAGATAGTCCTTGTAGCCCCTATAAGTATAGGGTTGTTCGTCTCAGTGGAAGTTGAAAAATATGAAAGCAATTCGATATCAATTTAATGATTATCGTCTTTCGACAATATTTCTTAAAGGAACACCTTGGATTAAAATTGAACAGATTCCAAAGGTGCGGTTTTCCAAAGAAAATACAAAGAAAAGAATAACCACAAAGATACTGGTACTTAACAAACAAGTGGTGAGGTATCACCATAGGGTCATTCATTATTTGAAGGAAAGTGAAAGCTTAAATAACATCATTTGGAAGGGCTTCGAAAGCCTGAAAGTAGGCATTGTGACAGCCTCTGGCACAAGTGAAACTGAATATGGTTTAGCACAAGTGTTATAAAACAACTTCGAAGAGGGAATATACCCTTTATCAGAATTCTTTCCTGGAGAGAGGTCAAGATAGATCATAGATTGGGGAGGTACCCCACATAATTTGCAAATGGGGAGGGTATTACCAAGGTCTCTACGGATGCCTTTTACGTCGGCTCCTCTAATGGATAATCGTTCAATTCCAAAGCTTTTCTTCTCCATGCACACCCTAAGGTGCTCGATACTTACGTTATTGCCGACTCATAACAATCGCTAAGGATTCAACCATCGACCTTTGAAATCGCAGGGAATTCTATTCGACTAGGCGCAAACATCTCAAGTAAGCGTTCTGTTCTATAAAAAGACTTCGATACCGTTGTCGCCCGTAGCAATGACAATTCCACATGTCGACTGGGCGGTACTTCGGAAGATCGTTAGAAACTACAAGCTTAAATCCGGTCTCTATTTCAATCATCCTTATACCCAATATTCCTTCTCCCATATCAATCCCGTGCGCTACATAAGCTTAACACTTTTGGCACAATAGCCTTTTCATTTAAGTCAATCCCGGAACTTCTCAGTCCGTCTTGGTCCTTAAATATATTTCGCCTTTACCGTCCAATCTCAACTTCATCATTTTATCTCTACAAGCAATTATAGCAATCAGGGTCTGTCCACCAACCCATATAACGGCTATCTTACCCAATCCACAGGGTCCGCTCTAATTTCCACTCTCTTTGGTGACATCCTCTGGTAATCAGAAAGACAAGGTTTGCCGAAATTTGCTGAATTTCTTTCCAAAATCAGGGAAATTTGATCAATCTATTTACCTACTAGTAATGCTCGGATCTGATTTCCGACCTTTCTGTTCTATCCTCATAATTCCTTCCTGGTTTCCTGAGGGTGTTAAATCTCGTTCTCGATTCCGTCTTAGCGTGCTTGTCTTACAATGACATTTGCAGGGTACATATACCCAAAATTCTCCTTGAGATAATAAAATCCCTCAATGATGTAATAGACACTATTTCCAGTGGAATCGTTGGTCGTGGGGGATTGAAACCTCGTAGCCAAAGCAATTCCTTTCACTATTCTTAGGCAACCAAGTACCCTTAATCGTTCGTGAAAATCTGAACACCTTGGTTCTTACGCATGCCGCCTCCTTATGGGCAACTATAACCGACTACGAGTAACAGGTTTCGTTCAAGTCGAATCAATCCACTGATACTGGCTATACCGCCTCTACCTCTTCTGCTTTGGAGACTCTACTCCATTTTCTTTGTCATATCTCTTGATGAATCATGAACGATCCTTAAACTCTCGTCTCGTCACTTATTTATCCCCTGAAGGTTCGTCCGGTCTTATTATTAGACCTCAAGTAACACACCACATCTTTATCAATCGGCACGTTCTCTACAAGATTCTTTCCTTGACCCACTATGGGGTCTTCCTCTAGATCCTCCTATGGATCTTTCTTTATCGGGTCTCCGTCCATTTCAAGGAGCGCATCATCAAATGCCTACTCGAAGGCCTCGGGATCTGGCATCTCAGAGTCCCATCCATCTATAACTCATACGAATCGAGGTGACTAACCACGAAGTCCTAAGTACCGTTTCCCAAAAGAAGTCCCCTCTCGGGCTTCATCTTAAACAGTCAGGGTCATGTCCTCTAACCCGACTACGAACTCAATTTGAGCTCTAGATGTTCTCATCATTACTAAGGGTATTGTAAGACTCGATCTCCTATCGTTTCTGAGGACTGTAACCTAACGCTCTGATACCATCTCTGTAACAGCCCCAAATCCGGGGTCAGGGATTTAGGGTTGTCACAATCCATGTACTCCTTGCCTTACCTGTAATACTCACACCATTCATAATTTACCTGCTCATGACCCCACAACATATGTCTCACACACACACACACAGGTTAGAGTCTCAGAAACGACACAATACAACAATTGCGGAATAAATAACTTTTATTACAATACCCAAATGTCTTTTGAATCTGTTACTGATACAATTTCTAAGTATTGTTACATTACCAACTTAGCCTTCTGATGCTCACAATCCTCTTATACCATTCATGTCTATACATGAGTTGAATACCAAAGCCGTAGCCTGATTCGATTGGTTCGTACTACTCCCGGGATCACTGCTAAAAACTGTTTATGGAAACGCCTTGCGAGGTATGTGCCGTCCCATAGGCATCCTGCTTCGCTGCTATATAATATATATAAAATAATAGCAAGAGTGAGCGATAGCTCAGCAAGGTAATGAAAGTATGGCATAATTCTGCCTTTAATTCAACCCAGAAATAAAGCGGGTATAAGACAATACTTTGTCAAAATATCTTGATACTGAAATTATTTCCTTATCGGAATGTATTCCAAAAATAGTACCATTACTGTACTTCAAATATCATTTCATAATACTTTGCAACTTTCGATATTCATACTATGAACAAAGTTCTAGTGTAGTATAAAAGCTGAAATAACAAGATAACTCAGTATATCCTTTCCGTAAAATATCTGCTGTATAGAATATAAGCAGACTATCAACATATACTTGAAAGATGAAGTTATAAGGAAAATTCACTATCATCTTTCACATCAAACATTTACCTCATATCATAATTTGGAAATAAATACAATGTAAAATATTTCCAATCCATTTCTAAGCTCATCTGGTTCCATATATTTTTTTCGTAAATTCATATGCTTTCTGATAAACTCATATACTGGAATAAACTTGAATACTCTTGAGTAAACTTTCTTTTTCTGAAAACATGCATAAAACATGCTCTTTCATGGATGATGAACTGTAGATGGAGATTCTGGGCGCCAAGGATACCCTTACGATGATCAGTCGCAAGTTGTATCCCCCTGAACTTTTTCTACGTAGAAGGGAAGAATAGACAGTATCTGACTGACCTACCTCCCCGCCAATCGGTTGTAGGCAGGAAGTACAGACCCGTTTCACCAGTCCGTCGGCCTGTGACTCTCCTATGAGGAAGAACAGACCCGTTTCACCAGTCCGTCGGCCTGTTGCTCTCCTCTTTCCTACGGTCGGGACTTTTCTGATAAACTAAGGGAAGAACAGACCCGTTCACCAGTCCGTCGGCCATATTGTAATTCCCTTAGGGGACCGGCGCTACTCAGTCCCTTACATACTCTCCAAGTTCGAGTAAATCCATAACACTGAAACATGAAGTTCCTTTCCCTTTTTCCCCAAGAATACAACTCCACAAAGTAGTCATATCTGGTTGGAAAGGAAAATTCACCCATATTTCCCAAGCTGACGCTTGTTAATGGATGCAACTAATTCCACTGATCTTACCCCTCGGATCTTGAGGAGGTAATCAAAATCATTTTGATGGTAGTGAACCAGACTGATAAATTCATTGATTTAAAAAGGCTTAGGACCGGGCAGTCCACTGGAAACATACATAAAATCTTGAGAAAGGTCCCATGCATTTGTAGTTTGAGCGAACATTTAAGTCTTTCTGAATATAGACTTAAACGGGAAATAGATTTGGGAACCCTCTCTATTTATAATAAAAAATTGACTGAAATATACTTTATTAGCTATCTAGTGTTTAAAATAGTTTTCACAAAATACTTCCTTAAGAAGTAGGGCTTTAAATAATTAATGCAAACTATATTTAATAAAGAATATTTATTTAGAAATAATTCTCAAGTACTTTCTTATCAAAAAGGGTAGATAACAACTATTCATCATATATTTAAAATATACCCTTAATAGATTAACCTCCGAATGATCTTTAATTTATAAACCACTTATCGAGATTAATTGTAATAACACAATAAAATAGCCCTAGATAGCAACTGATACCATTCTTAGTATGTAAAATAAATATAGAGAATATATAATATATCTCTAGATAACAACTGATACCATTCCCGGTCCAAAGTATAAATGCAGAGTATATTCCCCCTACTGAGGGTTTTTCTTAGCACATCAGCTCCAAAATATTACTATATCCATAGCTTATAAGTTCAACTTGTGTCAATACCTTTGACTTAGCATCATAGAAATCATTTCGAAATCATACACATATAGCATATATCTCAAAATCTTTAGTTATCACCACAACAGTTTTTAAAAAGGTATAGGTTTGAAAACTTGCATGCATCTATCATATGCATATATTACGTCTCAACATTTTTAATACCATTACATCTATATACGATGTAAGGTTTGAAAACACGCATAATATCATATCGTATGCATAATTAGTATACTTAATGGAAAACATAGCATGAAATAAGAAAACTTGCATCTAGTATATGCATACTTCAAAATATGGTTTTAGAAACTTGCCTGATGCTCGAGAGGTGATAGGGGTTCGCGACGATGCCGGACAATCTAGACAAAGTCAAACGAAAACACACGGTTAATCCCCTCGATAAACCACTTATAATTTAATGCTTAAACACGTAAGCGAAATACAACCAAGGCATTACTTGCTCGCTCTAGCGTCACACTAAGTCCATGTTATTCGTCAAATACTTATATCACAAGTTTGGTTCGAAATCCATCCTCAAATCCAAGTTATACTTAACCATTTGGAACCTTGGTTTCTAAGTCTCGTTTTCAGTGGTTTTCACTTGCGCGACCTCGACTAAAACATTTTTATAAAATCGAAAAATAATCTTTTTAATCCGAATCTTTTTCGTGAGCCTTCCTAACTGTCTCTAGTATTATTCCTCAAAGTTTCACATTTTAATATGGCTTCTAAGTGGTCCAAATATAGCCTCAAAGTGGCTGACCAGAGAAGGGTGGTTCCTCCGAACGACGTTTACTAAAACTCACTTGTCTCCTAAACCGTAAATCGTATAGGCATGATCTTTATACCAAAACAAACCTTAAAACAAGACCTATAGGCTCCTGGTCAGTTCTGCTCAAAAATATTCCAAGAACAGTTCGTAATTCTTGCTCAAAGCAACCTTAAATCAAATGGGCATTACGACGGCTATAATCGTAACGTTTTCCATTTCCAAAACACAACCAAATCAATACCAATTAATCCCAAACTCACCATCCACCTTATACACCCTCCACTCAGTCAAATCCTCCATAAATAATCAAACCAAATTCATAACCCATCCCCCAAACTCAACCAACAATTCATATAATTACTTAATCATGATCATAAACATCAAAACCACTTCAAACTCATATAAACAAAAGGGGGCAGAGGTCATTATACCTTCCTTGAATCCTTAAACACACCACAAGAGCTTGTAAGCCTCAAAAGAGTCTTCATCCATGGTTATCATCCTTAAACTTGCAAAAGAAAATCAAGAACAAGTTATGAATTCTCGGAGTTACTATACACCGGTTTAAAGAACTGGAAAACCGAAGGCCTTACCTTGCTCAAATGGAAGACACCCGTGAAATAGGAAATGTAGGTTATCTCAAGACCTTTCCAACAAGCTATAGATCGCCAATTACCACCAAGAAATGAAGGCGATATGGCTTTTACAATCCGGCAGTCTGTTTTTGGCCGAAAAAGGAGAAAATGAAAATGTTTTGTTTTTCTTTTGTCTTGGTTGGTCAATTAGAAATGCTGATTTTTATGTCAAAAGTGGTGAGTCATGGTTTGGTGTATTGTCCTCTTGACACTTGTCACACATGCAAGAGTGGTGGGCAAGTGGCTTGACTGCTTTGCTTTACTGGTTCGTTTCCTTTCACACGGATGATCCAATTGTTGCATTCCTTGTATTTATCTTGTTACATGTTACTTCCATGTCTATATTTAATCATGTAAACGTCGCCTTGTTCCCCTTGAAACGGTTCAAAATATTTCCCAAAAGAGCGAATAAAACTCTACGCGATTTTCGCAGTGAATAGTAACTATTCGTTATTCCCTTCAACAATCGAATCCTTAAATCGACTTTAATAAAATAATAAAATTCCAAAAATATTAAATCCTCAAATCCTCAATTTTAATATCTCATTTCTTGAATATAATAATATATAATTCGCTGCCCGGTCAAATACTACACCAAAATAAAATTTGGAATTTCTGAATTCCGATCGTCTTTGCATTCACTTATTTACTCCGTAGATCACTAATATGACTTCCGAATATCCACACTACGTCTCGTACATAGGTGGCATGAAAAACTTTGTTAATTCTCACAATCACTATTCATCAACCAAATTCACTATTCACTGATGCACTTAATCATAATAAGAAAAGTTTTAAATTTTACCAAAAATTCGGGTTATTACATTCTCCCCTCCTTAAAAGGATTCCGTCCCGGAATCAACTTAGGAGTAACTGGGGTACTTCTCTTCCATTGCACTTTCTAACTCCCAGGTGGATTCTTCCACCTCTTGATTTTCCACAAACCTCTCACTAGCTTGGCAACCTCGTCACTTAGCACTTGCTCTTTTCTATCCGTGATTTCCACAGGTTGTTCTTTGTAAGTCAGACCAGGTTGTATATCTACCTGCTCGTACTCTAATATATGCCGGGCATCTATAGTATACTGACGTAGCATTGACACATGAACCCCGATATGACCATTCTACAAGTTTGGGGGGAATAAGGCTGGCTCGTAGGCCACCTTCCTGACGCGTCTTAAAATCTCAGATGGCCCAATGAATCTCGGCTCACTTCCCTTTCTTTCCAAATCTCATTAATTCCTTCCACAAATCTTGGACACAGACAGGTTGCAAACATGATATCTGGTCTACTTGCAGTGAGATATAATAAAGAGCCAATCATTCCTCTGTAGTGAGTTACATTTACCTCAGTACCTTGATCAGGATCAAGTTTGGTAGCTGTAGCTATGGGAGTACTTGCAGTAGCACAATCTTTCATGTTAAACCTTTTCAACAAATTCTTTGTGTATTTTGACTGATTGATAAAAATGCCATCATCAGTCTGTTTAACTTGAAGACCAAGAAAATAACTCATTTCTCCCATCATGCTCATTTGATATCTTGACTGCATAAGCTTAGAAAACTTTTCACATAGCTTATTGTTTGTTGACCCAAAAATGATATCATCCACATAAATCTGAACTAAAAGCAAATCCTTACCATGATTCAAATAGAATAGAGTTTTATCAATAGTACCTCTTTTGAATCCACTTTCCAATAAGAATTGAGCTAGTGTTTCATACCAAGCTCTTGGAGCTTGCTTTAGTCCATAAAGTGCTTTATCCAATCTATAAACATGATTTGAATATTTAGGATCAATGAAACCAGGAGGTTGTTCAACGTATACTTCTTCCTCCAGTTCACCATTTAAGAAAGCACTTTTTACATCCATCTGGAAAACCTTGAATTTCTTATGAGCTGCATATGCCAGAAAGATCCTGATGGCCTCTAGTCTTGCAACAGGAGCAAAAGTTTCATCATAGTCAATTCCTTCTTGTTGAGAATACCCCTTTGCAACTAGTCTTGCTTTGTTTCTGATAATTACACCATCTGAATCAGTCTTATTTTTGAAAATCCATTCAGTACCAACAATTGACCTGTTCTTTGGTCTTGGCACCAGTTTCCAGACTTCATTCCTTTCAAATTCATTCAATTCTTCTTGCATTGCAGTAACCCAATCAGCATCTTTAAGTGCATCTTCAACTCTCTTTGGCTCCTCCTTTGACAAAAGGTTATTATATAGACATTCATTTTGAGTTGCACTTCTTGTCTGAACACCTGCATCAGGATCTCCAATTATCAAATCAGGAGTATTACTTGCAGTCCATTTCCTTGCAGATGGAAATTCATTCCTTGATGTAGATGCTCCCCTGGATTGGTGTTATCTTGATTAGAAGAATTTGATTCATTAGAAGCTCCCCCTGAATGATTGCTAACTCCTCCTGATGAATTATCAGGATTACCACTTGAATCAGTATCTGAAGAATTTTGTCATGATGATTGAGTTGACTCTGAATTTGTAGCAGTTTGCTGTTGCTCCCCATCAACAGTTGCACTACTAGTTGAATCATCATTATTTGCATCACCAATATTTGGTGTTTCATCAGGATTTGATGGATCATCAGGATTTGGTGACCCATCAGTATCTGATGAATTGACAGGATCTGATTCATTTTCTTCAGGTTCCTTGGTAGCTTCATTTTCAAAAACCAATCTATCATGTGAATCTTCATTCAAGCCAATTATCTTCTTATCGTCAAAATATACATGTATTGATTCCATGACAGTCCTTGTTCTCAAATTAAAAACTCTAAAGGCTCTTGATGCAAGATACCCTATGAAAATTCCCTCATCAGCCTTTGTTTCAAATTTCCCTAGTTGTTCAGGATGAGTTCTGAGAACAAAACTTTACAGCCAAACACATGCAGATGCTTTAGACTAGGTTTCTTCTCCTTGAGTGATTGATAAGGATTAACACCATGTCTATTTATCAATGTGAGATTTTTTGTATAGCATGCTGTGTTGACTGCTTCTGCCCAGAAATATGTTGGCAATTTAGCTTCTTCCAACATAGTTCTTCCAGCTTCAATAAGAGTTCTATTTTTCCTTTCAACTACTCCATTTTGCTGAGGTGTGCCAGGAGCAGAGAATTGTTGAATAATCCCTTTGTATTTGCATAACTCTTCCATCTTTGAATTCTTAAACTCAGTACCATTATCACTCCTCAGAATCTTGACTTTGTACTTTGTGGTTGTCTCAATCATTCTCATATGATCCAACAGTATTTCAGGAGTTTCATCTTTTCTGTGCAGAAAATAGACCCAGGTGAATCTAGAATATTCATCAACAATTACAAGAGTGTACCTTTTCTTACTGATGGACATAATGTTGACTGGTCCAAATAGATCAAGATGCAGCATGTGATATGGTTCTTCAATAGAGGATTCTGATTTACTCTGGAATGATGTCCTTCTTTGTTTAGCCTTTTGACAAGCATCACAGAGTCCATCAGGAGTATACAAAGCTGTAGGTAATCCTCTCACTAAATCTTTCTTAACCAACTCATTGATATTGATGAAGTTGAGATGAGAAAGCTTCTTGTGCCAATTCCAACTTTCATCTACTGATGCTTTACTGATTAGAAATATAGGGGAGTCATCAGTATTTGAGAGAATGTTGGCTTCATAAATGTTACCATGTCTGTAACCAGTCAGTGCTATCTTTCTTGTTTCTTTGCTGACTACTTCACAATGTGTGGAATAGAAGTTGACATGATAACCTCTGCCATTGATTTGACTAATACTCAACATGTTGTGTTTTAGTCCCTTCACTAGAGCTACTTCTTCAATGATGACATTTCCAATGATTATATTGCCATATCCCAAAGTTTGTCCAATGTTTCCATCTCCATAAGACACAGTTGGGCCAGCCTTTTCCTCATATTCTGATAACAGGGCCTTGTTTCCACTGTCCATGACTAACACATTTTTCCTTTTTCCCTGCAATCAGATTAGAAACACACTAGTTAGAAAATTTAGGAACCCATACATGTTAGGTTCCTTTTCCATGCAATTTATTAATCTTAGCAGCATAAGACTTTTTGACTTTAGCAGTCCTGACAGGAATTACATAATCAGGATTTGCTTTGTCAGTATCAGTATTAACAAAAGCACGCTTCAACTTGACATTCTTAAGGCTACCAGAATTTGCACTATTTTTAAACTTAGGTAATGGATCATAAAAGTTATATTACAAATCATGATATTCTGCACAAGTATAAATAGAATGCCATATACTACCACAATGAAAACATGACTTCTGTGGTTTATAAAATACTGACCTACTCCTGACATCAGAAATAGGAATTTCAGTACTTTTCTTTAAACTCTTTTTACAATCAATGGCAAGATGATTAGATTTACCACAGGTAAAACAACATTTCCTAGGTGCATTTGGGATATACTTATAACCATTCTCTTTATCGATCCCAATTTTACCATTCATGTTTCTCTTAACAGTAGCTTCCTTTTTCCTATCTGTAACCTCGCAGATTTTATCCTTGAGTTGTTTCTGAGACAATAAACCTACATTCTTAGTAACTTTATTCATGACAGGTTTAGACTTAATAAGTTTAATACTTTGAACAGAAGTAGATCCCTTTTCAAAAATTGAATTGGAATCTTTACCAAAAACAAAATTAACAGGAATAATCTTAGATTTGGTTTTGTCTATAACATGTCTATAGGTTTTTGGACTTGTTGTCTCATCAATTACAACTTTCTCCTTAAATTTTTTATCTTCATCTGACTTATATCCTAGACATTCTTTCCAATTCTTAGAGGTATTAATCTCATGAAATTTTCTACCAGAGTCTGTCCAGGTTCTGATTTTCTCTTTAGCATCTTCAAGTTCCTTTTCAAGTGCAGTACATTTAAGTTTCATCTCTAAATACATGTGTTTAGCATTATCACATTCTATCTGTACTTTTTGCATATGAGAAAATTCAGCTTCTAAATGCTCATTCCTTTTCCTAAGTTCAGACATCTCAGATAAGATTCTAGAATTCTTAGCAGTTTGACTTCTAAAGCTAATATGCAATGACTTTAGAAAACGTCTTAAATCAGAAGCATTATCAGTATCAAAATCAAAGACAGTATTTAGTACCTTATCATCAGGAATAACAGTATAATCAGTATTGGCCATTAGGGCATAGTTGACCACCTCAGTATCAGATTCTGAGGAAGAGTCCATCCAATCATTGCTTGATGTGATGAGTGCCTTTGTCTTCTTGCACTCAGAAGCAAAGTGACCCATACCATTACACTTGTAGCATCTAACTTTTGACTTGTCAAATTTGCTACCCTTGCTGTCCTTTTTGATATCCCTGTATTTGACTGCATTGAAGGTCCTTTTCTGGAAGTTGCCTTGTCTTCTAGCCTTCCTGAACTTCATCTTTTTGAAGCCTCTGACAATCATAGCAACCATCTCTTCCATGTCTGAGTCAGAAGAGTCATCATCAGTATTGGCATCAGGATTGCCATCAGTATCTGATGAAGAGTCATCAGGATCTGACTCAACTATTTTTGATTTCCTTCTAGAGACCTTCATAGCTTTTTCTTTTGATTTAGCCTCTACATTCAGGGCAATGGTCTTCGCCTTGCTGCTTTTCTTATTCTTTCTATGTTGAACCTCAAGATCATGAGTTCTTAGCATTCCATAGACTTCATCAAGAGACACAGTGTTGAGATCATACTGATGTCTAATGATCGAGGTCTGAGTATCCCATTCTTCAGGTAAGCTCTTAGAAACTTGGTGTTAGAATCTTCAGTTTCATATTCCTTGTCAACTAAAGATAAACTGTTCAGGAGTGTCAGAAATCTATCATATAAATCAGTCATGCTATCATCAGGTTTAGCATCGAATTGTTCATATTCTTGAATCAAAAGAGCCCTTCTGTTTTTCTTGACAGATGCAGATCCCTGGCATTGAGTTTCCAGAGTATCCCAGATTTCTTTTGCAGACTTGCATGCAATCACTCTATTGGACATGACAGCATCAAGACTACTATGCAGGGTGTTCTTTATCTTTGGCTCCCTCAGTACATGAGCTTTTTCTTCTGGAGTCCATTCACTCTTTGCCTTGACCACATAGTGTTCAGGAACAGTTTCTGTTCGTTCTATGATCCTTGTAGGTATATATGGTCCATCACGAATCCTGTCTAAGTAATCAGGATCCATAGCCTCCAGATACATCAGCATCTTTACCTTCCATGTTAGATATTCTGATTTCTTCAGGATGAGAATTTTCATACTTTCATACTTGGTTGTCGACATCTTAGATCGTATCTGATTCAAATTTAAATCAGTTTGCTCTGATACCAATTGTTGCCCAGTAATAAACAATTGTAGAATGGGGGTTGAATACAATTGTATAAGATTCTCGACTTAATAAGATATGAATCACAAATATGAAAGAATAATAACAACTTTATTAAATCTGATATAAAACTGTTACAAACTCTCTCAAGAAATTATGATGTTCTTGAGAGCTTCTAGGTTACAAAGATACTCGAGTGTATGATTGGTTGTTAAACCAAAACCTAAACTGTGTTTATATACTACACAGCTTCTCTATCAATTACATGATAAGTCCTAATCAATTACAAAGATTGAAACCTATCCTAAATTCATAGCTGCATTCCTACAGACCAGGAACCGACAGAATAATCTTCCTTATTTAACTAGACTCCAAATATGACTCGAAGTAGAATTCCTGATCAGCTTCCAGTCCTGATGATCAATCCTGATCCCAGTCCTGATATTCATCTTGATCATGACGATCATGCAATCCCGATGACGTCAGCAATCCTGATCAGTTGAGTCTAGATCCTGACAATCATTGAATCCTGATATAACATCCTTTAAGTAGGATCTCTGGCCTCATTTGGCCTTAATTTATTCCGACCATGAATATGGTCTGACCGTTATTGGTCCATTTTAAAAACATTCCAATTCTATCGCAGGGTAACAATACTAGCATGCTCAACAAAGTTAAGTATGAAATGTAACAGTCATTATGACATCAAAAGGAATTGCAACTGCTCAATATAAAGTAGGGTTCAAGAAACAGGCTCTAGATGGTCTCAACAGTATAAATTATTCCATTACGGAAGAATAAATAAGGTCAGGGTAGTTACAATGCAAAATAGAAAGTGAAAGCTATGCTACTTGGCACAAGTGTGAGGGTTCAAGAAAAACATGCATATCAATAAAAAGGTTAGTAACACTTGCATAGGTGCAAGATGGAAATAGAATACTTGCCTGGTCAAACGAAGTCAATTATACTCTATCAATCTGTTATATTAGCTTCTCATTTCCTTTGCCTCGGTTACTCGATTCTGTAATGATTAACTCACGTTAGTATGTCTAATTACTTTTATTCTGCCTTTTTAATATTACTCGTATATATCTTTAAGCCCAAATAGTCAAACATGTAATTACTAGTATTTACCGATCGTTCGTTTCTAATTTACGACATTATTACTCGATAACCAGATATTTCACATAATTTATAGAGCATATATTGGCATTTAAACACATTAATCAAGTCATATAAGTCACATAATATTTAAGAAATAATTTTAGAAAAATATCTGACTCACGTTTGAAAAGAAATTAACCTTTAAACAATTTTAGATCAAAGTCAAATCATTTTTCATAATTTAAAAGCATTTAATAAATAAATAAATCAACTACTATCAAATTAATTGATCAATCAAAATTATTTAAATAAATCTTTGAGAGAAAAATAATTTAGAAAATAAATTAAATTTAATATAAATTAATTAAGCTTAATTAATAATTAATTAATAAAATTAAATGATTAACTAATTAATCAATCAATTAAATAATTTATGTAATATCCGTGAACTTTATTAATAATATAAATTATATTTTATGTGTAGAATAATTATTGTGGAGTGTTTGGAGTCTTAATGGTTAAGATTATTGAGTAATAGTATGTTAATGGTTGTGTCGAAAGCCCCTTTCGAATATATTTTCCTTTAAAAATATCTTCAGTTGTGAGCCCCGTTTTGAAAATTCAAGGGCCCCGTTAAAATTTTGTACATCATTATTATTCCTTCATCTTTCGTATCCGAATCATTATTGGAAGATTTCTTCGTATTATTATATTCCTTATTATCCGATACTATCAAAAGTATCTGTTTTATTCAAAAAGGAAAAATTATTCCGTACCTTAATTGTTTAGGACGATTGATATATCGTTCATGTCAATAATACATATGTTATAGCCCCATTATTCTTGAGCATTCGTTATATAAATGATATGTATTGATATGGATAGTTATCAGTCCTTGTGGATAACTATCACCTCGTAAAACGTGAACTTTACTTTATTAAAGATTTAAAGCGATCCAGTGGATCGATATCGATCCAAAAATTTCATTTGGGGTATTATTTTCCACTAAGTATAAAAAGACGAATCTTACATTATCCTTCGTATAATTTGTATTACATATATACAAAAATATAAAAATTCCTGAACCGTGTTCTTCGTGTTTGTTAATCCCAAATGACCTAACAGAATTGTAGAAGGGGGGGGGGGGGGTTGAATACAATTCTTGATATTTCTTAAACTTAAAACAACTTACAAATAAAAACTGAACTTAAAGTAAAAATCACAAGCACATAAATAATTTCAGTTGGATTGTTTGATGATCCAACTGAAGTGATTTTTATTGCGGAAATAATCTGTGATACAAAATGTACACAGCTGCTCAGTTACAAGATTGTAGAGAAGTATGCTCTCAAAGATAGCTAATACAAACTATTTGTTTTTCTTCTCTTATCTTTAAAGTAACTGCTACACTTGGTTATAAATACCCAAGTTTACAATTGTACGTTTGGTTAAACTAAAGAACAATAGTAGTAACCATCAGTAGCTTGCTTTTCATTCCTTTTGTCCAATGGTCCTTGGAGATCTTTGCTTTTGTCTTCATGCTTATTTTAATCATTCCCAAGAGCCTTATTGGAAATTGGAATGTTTCCTTATTTCCAGTAACCATTTTGATGGCTTCCAATGCAAAGTACACTTCCATATCTCCTTTAGATCTGTTCAGTAAACTGTCACTATCACTTTGTCAACTGTTCAAAAAGCAATAGTGATTCGTTGATAGCAGGGAGATGTGTTTCGTTGATAGCTTTATTCTTCATTCCGTTGATGGTGTTTCCTTCGTTTCGTTGATGGTGTTTCCCTCGTTTCGTTTATGGGTAAACTCCATACCGTTGACAGAGTGATCTTCATACCGTTGACATGTCTTCACTTAGGCAAAATTACAAGGCATAATATATTTACAATTAACCAACCTATTTTGCCTATCTAGTACTTAGTCAACATGACTTAGAAAACCTATCTAATACATACAACAGAATGCATATCAAACTGTGAAGTATTGTACAGTGCAATTGCTACATTACTCATTTCGTTGATCAGCTTCCTGTCAACGGAATGCTGCAAAGCATGCCATTTCGTTGACAGCTACAAAATGACTTAATACAAAATCTACTAAGTGTTTTTATAATTATCATCAAGAACAATATATTCCTAACAATCTCCCCCAATTTATGACTGATAGAATAACAGCCATAAATCAAGAGCCTTGATGATAACAAAAACACTCAGACATATTACACATGATAAAAGTAGAAATTGCATTGAGCTTCATTGAATTTAATTGAAATGCAAAGAAGAAAATCTTACAAAACAAGTGCACAGAGTTGCTCCTCTAGACTGAGCAGATTTTTCATCTTTGCCTCTGTGGTCTTGTTTTCTTCCCTTTTCTTGCATTGTTCTCCTCAATTTGAGCTTGAAGTCTTCTGTAGAAAATCTTCTCTTCTTCATCTTGATTCCCCAACTTGGATTGCATTAACCTTAGAGTTTCATTGGATGCCTTCTCCAGTTGGTCTTCTATTCTGAAGAATCTTCTACAGTTGTCCTTATCTCTGAATTCCATCATCCAAAAAGGTTGAAGATGAATTATCTTTCCTGTTTGAGGGACCTTCAATACTCTGGGAAGTGCACCAGGCTTGTTCTCGCTAGCTTTGATTTGGCAAATCTTGGAGACAACCTCAGACTTGGTTGTTTTGGTAAAACCAAAATCTTTCTTCAAACATTTAAACACAGATAGCAGTGTCTGATAGTCTTCTCCCAGAATTCTGTGTAGAGGCCAAACCTGTTCTCTCCCACCCTTGTAGACAAATACCAATCTCTCTGGTAGTTTGTAAGAAGCTTCTATTCCTCTCACTTCAACCAGGTCATCAAGATTGATATGAATGTCAGACTCCTCCCTGATATCAGCAATGTAGATGAAGTCTTCTGGGTTGGTAGGGGGTTTCTCAGCTTGTGGTCTCCTTACCAGAATTGGCTTAGCCTTGGTAGCCCTTTGCTTAGATTTCTTCTTGGATCCATTTCAAAGAGGAATTTTGGAAAGTTGGCCTCATCAAACTCAATTGGCTCTCCCTTTGGCTCAATTGGCTGATCATGGAAATTTACAGGATGATTAGGATCACAGGCTAACTTTACCTCTGAAACTGGATCAAGAATTGTTGGAGGTGCAATTGGTACAGAAGAGTCTGATGCAATGCTCTGAGAGTCATCATTCTCAAAGGCTATGTTTCTCCTAGCTCTTGCCTTTGGTTGCCTTGTGCTCTTCTTTGCACTCCTTTCCTCTCTTGCTTTTTCTTCTTGCTGTATTTCTTCTTCATCAAGAGACTGAGCAACAGCAAGGGCTTGCATTGCTGCTCTTTCTGACTCTTCAGCTTTAGCTTCAGCAAAGTTTGGGTGACCAGCCCAAACACAGATTTCTTGTCCATTCCTGTAGACAATTGCCCTTTGCTTCCTTATCTCATAATCATTGATTTCCTTGCTTTTTGTGATAAGTAGACCAAGAAGCTTGAGCTCATCTGGATAAGGTGCAGGATAGAAAATCCTTGCTATATTTTTGCCCTTTGGTTTAGCAGGGGACTTGGGAGATAAGCTTCTTTGGAGTGTAGCTTGTTCCACATCCCTAATGCATGAAGTTTGTCCTTTTTCCTTCCTTGGACCTTGAGTGACTTCATGTAGAAGGGGCTCTACCTTATAGAAAGAATTGGTCTGTGGCTCCCATTCCGTTGACACTAGAACCATGGCATTCGTTGATGGTTGATCCGTTGATGGATTTGAGTCCTTTGTAGTTCCAGCAATTTTTTTGACCCTTGCTTCTATGTTGGACCAATGGTCTTTGATTTGTTCTGCAAGTCTCATCCTCATAGAAGCTTCCTGGATCAGGTCAATACCATCCTTTTTCTTCTTTCCAAACTCCCCCATTGCTAATGGCTCTTCTGGCAAGGAGATGGCTGGGACCAAAACCTTTGTGATTTGTATTTCTAGCTCCTTAGTTTTCTCCCCCTTTTTGTTATCATCAAGTGAGATGATAGGGATTCCTTGAGCTGCCAGAAGCTGGGTGAGTAGGCTAGTTTGCTTCTCCTGTTCCTTCTGCATGTGAGAAAGTGTAGCCTCAACTTTGTCCACCCTAGAGGAGAGAGTTTTCAAAGATGAGGACACTTCAGGTTCCTTGGTGAAAAACCTTGACATCTTGGAGACAGTGTGAAGAGGAAGCTTTTCATCTAGCCTCCTGTCAGTAGCATCCCTAAGGTTGCTAATTGAATCCTTGATTTCTGTAACCTCAATCCTTGTCTGCAACATTTGTAGCCTTTGAATTTCCAGAGAATCCATTATGGCCTTGTAGAATTTCTTGTCCCTTGCTTCTGCAGACTCATGAGCTAGATATGCCTCATTGTACTACCTTGTGATAGCAGCATCCAAGTTGCATCTACCATGCATATCCTGAGAAAGCCAGTTTGGTGTAGGAGGCACCACAGAAGTCCCAGTCTGTGTAGTGGTGGCCACCTGTAGATTGTCACCAAAGCTGTCTTCATCATCAGAAAACTCAAAGTCTCCACTTGTTGCAGCTCTTGGAGGTAGATTGGTCAAGGCATCCTTTGCTCTTTGCATTGATGCAGTAGTATGAATTAAGTTGAGTGACCTTTCTGCCTCCACATTGCCCTGTTGAGCCATAACTTGATAGGCTGACACAGGATGAATAAAGGTCTCAGGATCCAGGGAAATACTATCCAGAGTTTGTTGATAATGCTCTTGGAAGGTAAGTTCCCTTTCTCCCTCACTGACCCTCATTAACTCACTAGCAATGGCTGCTTCCATCCTTATTGCTCATGTAGTCCCTTCTCTCTCTCCACTCTTTTCTTGCATCATGGGCTCCCCATGGCTCACACCTCTCACACCCTCACCTTCACCTACTAAGGTGGTACTCTCAATCTCTCCTTTTGCCTGGCTGGAAGAAATAGCCAGCCTCTCACTCTCAGACTCTCCTTTTGCCTGGCTGCAAGCCAGCCTCTCAATTTCACTCCCTCTCAAACCTAAAAGTGTCTTAACTACCACAAGGTCATCTACACTAGTTGTGGAAACAACTTGATTTTCAATAAGGGGTGTAGAATGACCTATCAACGGAATGGTAGTTTGAACTGTCAACGGTATGGATACCGTTGATGGAGAAACACTTGTCAATGAAAGAGGCTGTTTCGTTGATGAAGTCAATAAAGCACTTTGAGAAAGTGAAATTATAGTAGAATCTGTGGTGATTGATTTTAGAGATTGGTCCACAGATCCTCTTGCAACTTCAGAAAAAAATGGTTGATGGCCCAACAAATCACTTAACAAGTGATGGCCACCAGCTTCAGAGCGGGGCTTCTCCAAGATTAGAGTTGGAGAATCAGGAATAGATGAATGGATCATGTCCACATCTAGAGATAGAGTTGGTGAATTTGATGGAGATAGTTCAAGGTTAATGTTTAGAGAATGGGACTGTAACCCCAGAGTAATAATAGGGGTTACATCAAACTGAATTTGAGAAACTGGAAGTGTTGCTTCCAGTGTGTGTGCACCCTGTGTACCCTTGGACTTTTGCTTCACTATCCTTTGGTATTGGGAAAATGTAGACTGTGGGCTTGAAGTGTCCCTTACCCTTTTGGAGTGTGCTCTTGGAGGAGAGCTTGTTTCAATAATCACATCCTTTTGGGAGGATGCAACTAGACTTGTGTTTAAATCCATTTTACTCATTGTGCCTTGTTGGGAAGACACAATGGGGCTTGGCTGGATTTCACTCATCTGTCATTCCTTATCCTTAGGGTTTCTTTTATGTTCACCCCTTCCCTCACCTCTCACAGCACCTACAACACTCCCCTTAGGTTGTGTAGTGGATTTTACAACAGGTGCCTTTTGGGAAGCACCTGAGGTTGGCTTGGAGGATTTCTTTGATTTTGGTTTTGTTGCAGGGGCAGGAGCCTGTTGGGTCACAGCTACAGACTCCACAACAACAGGACTGGGTGATACAGATGAAGTAACAACTATACTAGAAGGGATAACAGTAGTTACCTCAATTATTGGCAGATACACCACTGGAACATCACCATTATGGTTCAGCCTCAGTATGTCTGTCAATACTCTCTTCTCTTGCACAAAACACTCAAACTTGGAAACAGGGTTAGAGATTACTAATGGTGTTGGACTAACATGATTAGCCAACATCATCAGAAACCTAGCATAGTAGATATTCTTTTTCCTATTAGCCTTGTCACCCAACTTAGCACCAATTTCATACATAAGTTGGGTGCTAAAGTTGTAATATCTATCAGTTAGGAGCATGGTAAAAAGAATCAACATGGAATTAGTTAATGCATCAAAATTACTAATCTTTCCAGAAAAGACCTTGATAAATGCATCAGCTAAATAACTATATTCCCTAACCAAACCTCTCCTAATTATTCTACCCAGATTATCAGTAGGCAAAGAGTAGTTTATTGAATTTAGCATGTTAACCATTTCAGTGATTGTAGGCAAAGCATCACAGTTATTTTCAGGAATATGTAGACATGCTTGCAATACATCAGAATTAACTATGTACTCATTACCTTGGAGAGTGAATTGCAGTGTGCAGTTTGTTCCACTATACTCACATGAGGTCCAGATCTCCTCGATTATCTCATTATAGAGAGGAGTTGAGTGAAACATTGCATAGCTCAACTTGCAGTCTTTCATGAAGTCCATCATCTTGAAAAAGATACTGTTCGGGTTTTCCTTGACAACAAAAGGGATGGAGTTGTTCTTCTCATAGATGAACCCTCCAGCAGACATAAGCTTGACTGTGGGTGCCATTGTTGTGTGAAGAAAAGCTTCGAACTGAATTGCTTGTTAGAGAGAAGAAGAGAGAAAAACCTTTGGAATTTTTGAGAACAGGTAAAAAGAAATTAAAGAAAATAGAATTTCTTAAATACTCCCCCAAAAATTCTCAGAAAAAGAGTCCAATAATAAATGTAAATTACTGGATTGGCTTAAAAATATAACCGTTACTTTTAAAGAATTACCATGATTTATACTTACAGGGGTGTATGCATAGATCGTGGTAAAAGACGTGTCAAAATTTCAACGGTTCAGATTAAAAGCGCTATATCAACGAATCAGATTTGGGCGTTTAAGGTCCCGTCTATTTCGTTGATAAAGCTGCGTTTCGTTGATATAAAAGAGCTATCAACGAAACACCCAGAAAAATGCTAAGACTGTCAACGAAATGGTGCGTTTCGTTGACATAGTAATTTTGACTTAGACAAAATTTCACTTTTTCCTGAGAAAATTAATTCACAGAAAAACATATCAAATTTCTGGCTGCATTTTAACTTGAAAAAATCTCAAAGTATTTAAGAGAAATTTAGCATACCTAGCTCACTTACTAATCTTGAGAATGTTGATATATCAAGTGGCTTGGTAAAGATGTCTGCAAGTTGTTGTTCACTTGGAACAAAATGTAACTCCACAGTACCATTCATAACATGTTCTCTAATGAAATGGTACTTGATGTCAATGTGCTTGGTCCTTGAATGTTGCACTGGATTTTCAGTAATGGCAATGGCACTAGTGTTGTCACAGAAAATAGGAATTTTCTCAACTCTTATTCCATAATCAAGTAGTTGATTTTTCATCCATAAAATCTGTGCACAACAACTTCCAGCTGCAATATACTCAGCCTCAGCTGTGGAGGTAGAAACTGAGTTTTGTTTCTTGCTGAACCATGAGACAAGCTTGTTTCCTAAGAATTGACAGGTGCCTGTTGTGCTTTTCCTGTCAATTTTACATCCTGCAAAATCTGCATCTGAATAACCAATTAGTTCAAAGCCAGATTCTCTAGGATACCAAATACCAAGGTTTGGTGTTCCTTTGAGATATCTGAAAATTCTTTTAATAGCAACTAAATGGGATTCCCTATGATCAGCTTGAAATCTAGCACATAGACATGTAGCAAACATAATATCAGGTCTACTAGCTGTTAAATATAAAAGTGAGCCTACCATGCCTCTGTAACCTGAAATGTCCACAGATTTTTCCTTAGTATTCAATTCAAGTTTGGTGGCAGTAGGCATGGGAGTTTTGGCAGGAGAGCATTCCATTAAGTTAAACTTCTTTAATAAATCATGAATATATTTTGTTTGACTAATGAAAATGCCTTCATTAACTTGCTTCACTTGAAGACCAAGAAAGTAAGTTAATTCTCCCATCATGCTCATTTCATATTTACTTTGCATAAGCTTGGCAAACTTTTGACAAAGTTTCACATCTGTAGACCCAAAGATTATGTCATCTACATAAATTTGAACAAGTATAGTAGAGCCATTCACAACCCTGTGAAAAAGAGTTTTATCTACAGTACCTCTAGTGAAGTGATTCTCAAGGAAGAACTGTGAAAGTGTGTCATACCAGGCTCTAGGTGCTTGTTTCAAACCATAGAGTGCTTTGAGGAGGAAGTATACATATTCTGGAAAATCATCATCTTCAAAGCCAGGAGGTTGACTTACATACACCTCCTCTTCCAATTCCCCATTCAGAAAAGCACTCTTCACATCCATTTGATAGACTTTGAAATTGGCATGGGTTGCATAGGCTAGGAAAATCCTTATTGCTTCTAGTCTAGCAACAGGAGCAAAGGTTTCATCAAAATCAATTCCTTCTTCCCGTGAATAGCCTTTTGCAACCAATCTAGCTTTGTTCCTTGTGACTATGCCATTTTCATCCATCTTGTTTCTGAACACCCATTTTGTGCCTATGACACTCCTGTCCTTAGGCTTGGGCACCAACTTCCAAACATTGTTCCTTTCAAATTGGTTTAGCTCCTCTTGCATAGCCAAAACCCAATCTGGATCTAGAAGTGCATCCTCAACTTTCTTTGGCTCATCTTGAGACAGAAAGCTACTATATAGACATTCTTCTTGAGTTGCTCTTCTAGTTTGGACTTTTGAAGACACATCACCTATAATAAGTTCAAAGGGATGATCTTTAGTCCATTTCCTTGAGGGAGGTAGATTTGCTCTTGAAGAGGTAGCTTCATGATCATGATTGCCTTGATTGGATATTTGTCCTTGAGAAACTCCCCCTGAGTTTGTTGTCCCTAAATGATCACTTCTAGAAGCATTTCTATGACTGTCAACGGTATTACCATTTTGGCTGTCAACGAAACGCTCATTTTGACTGTCAACGAATCCACCATCATGACTGTCAACGAAATGACCATTTGGTCTGCTAGCAGCTATTCTTTTCAATCTTAATGCAACAATTTCATCTTCACTGCTGCTTTCATCTGTGCTAGATACAACGACTTTAGGCTGTTTCTCAATAGCCTTAACATGATTCACTTGATCTCCTTCCTCATTTTCAAAAGAAAGACTTTCATGGAAACCTTCATCACAGAGACCTTGAATTTTGAGATCATCAAAAACAACATGTACAGATTCCATAACAATGTTGGTTCTGAGATTATAGACTCTGTAAGCTTTCCCTGCTGCATATCCCACAAATATTGCTTCATCTGCCTTTGCTTCAAATTTCCCCAAATGCTCAGCTTGATTTCTCAGAACAAAGCACTTGCATCCAAAGACATGAAGAAAATCCAATAGTGGCTTCTTTCTTTTGAGTAGCTGATAAGGGGTCATTCCTTTGGCCTGATTAATCAAAGAAATATTTTGAGTGAAGCAAGCTGTATTAACTGCCTCAGCCCAAAAATAAGTTGGTAACTTTGATTCATCTAGCATTGTCCTTGCAGCTTCAATGAGTGTTCTGTTTTTCCTTTCAACCACACCATTTTGCTGTGGTGTCCTTGCTGCTGAAAACTCATGCAAAATACCATTTTCTTCACAGAACACCTTCATGCTTGAATTCTTGAATTCTGTCCCATTGTCACTCCTAATCCTTCTTACTTTCAAGTCAGGATGATTGTTTACCATCTTGATGTGATTGATAATGATTTCACTTGCCTCATCTTTGGAGTGCAAAAAGAAAGTCCATGTAAATCTAGAAAAATCATCAACAATCACAAGACAATATTTCTTCTTTGAAATAGACATGACATTTACAGGGCCAAACAAATCCATATGAAGCAACTCAAGCTGATGGACAATTGATGACTCTGTCTTGCTTTTGAATGATGCCTTCTTTTGTTTCCCTTTTTGACAGGCATCACACAAACCATCCTTGGAAAACTCCACTTGTGGAATTCCTCTAGCAAGATCTTTCCTCACCAAATCATTCATAACTTTAAAATTTAGATGAGATAATTTCTTGTGCCATATCCAACTTTCATCCTTGCTTGCCTTGCTGAAAAGACAAGTGATGGTGTCTGGACTTGTGCTACTAAAGTCAGCAATGTACACATTCCCTCTTCTGAATCCAGTCATTACCACATTGTTGTTTCCTCCTTTAGAAACAACACAGGCTTCTTTAGAAAAAGTAACTAAAAATCCTTTGTCACAAAGTTGGCTGATACTAAGCAAATTGTGCTTAAGACCATCCACCAATGCAACCTTATCTATGATGACATTCTCTTTTGAAATCAAGCCATATCCCTTAGTGTAGCCTTTGCTGTCATCTCCAAAAGCAATACAAGGGCCAGCTCTTTCCTGAAACTCTGTGAGCAGGGTAGAATCACCAGTCATGTGTCTTGAACAACCACTATCCAAGTACCAAAGATTCCTTTTGTCTCCCTGCACACAATAAAACCAAATCAAGTTGATTTTGGTACCTAAGTTTCCTTGGGTCCTGTTTTGTTAGCCTTTGCTTTTCCTTTAATATCATTTTTCACCTTGGGCTCAGATTGATTTAAATCAATCTTTACCCTTGGTGTTGATTTCTGAGAGTTGCTCACATTTTCATTCATAGCATGCATAGTTGGTGGAACAAACATGTTATTCATATTCCATGGCATTTGTGGCACATTAAACATATTCATGTATGGATTAGGCACAAACGACATTCTAGCATATGGATTCTGAAATTGTGCATATGGAGCAAACATGTTAGGCATAACAGGCATTGTAGGCATAGAACTATTCATTGCAGGCTTGGGAATTTTCACTTTAACAGTTTTCTTAACAGATTTGCAGTTAGTAGATAAATGACTGACACTTCCACAATTGACACATGTCTTTCTAGGAGCATATTTATCAGGTGTGTAATTGTTGTGTTTGTTAATCCCTACTTTGCCATTCCTGTTATTCTTTTTATTTCCCTTAGCCTCAACTTGAACTTTCTCTAACTTGTCTTTCAATTGCTTGTTAGACAAGTGACCTACATTAGCTCTCTCAACAGGCTTCTCAACTTTCTTTGATTTACTAGACTCACCTTGAACAAAGTTCTTGGTGACAGGACCATACTTATTATTAAGTCTAGTGAGTTCATCTTTTCTTTTCTCTGTCAACGAAACAGCCTGATCGGTTGATGGTTCATCTGTCAACGAAACAGCCTGATCGGTTGATGGTTCATGTGTCAACGAAACATTGCATTCCGTTGACATATCAACCTTCAACAAATGATCATTGTTGTTTGTTGACTCTGTTTCTGATTCTAAGGTTTCACCAACATACCCTAGCTTCTCTTTGTTCTTTTTCCATGATTGCTCACAGAAAGATTCCATACCTTGAACATTAATGATGTTGGTGGCAACATTCCTGGCATCTTTCCATTTTGCAATCACACTTTGTTCTATCTCAAGTTGTGTTTTAAGAATTTCTTCTCTTTGTAACACGTTCTCAAGTTCCTTCTTAGCATCCCTACTAACACATCTCATTTTCTCAAATTCAATGAGCTGTGCTTCTAACATTGCATTCCTATCACTTAAGAGCAAATTAGTCTCTTTTATTCTTGAATTCTCTTTGGTAAGTGATTTAAGAGTAACACGCAAATTATATAGTACAATAGACATTTCATTTACAGCACTATCGCATTCCTCTTTAGAAAGCTCAGAAAGATTAGTAATTGTTACCTGGTTGCTTGAGGAGCTTGCTTCCTGCTCATGATTGTTAGCCATAAGAGCCAAGTTGACATACTCAACATCATCATCAGAATCTTCACCATTACCAGCCCAATCATACTCCTGAGACATGAAAGCCTTTTCTTTTTGCTTGAGAAGTTCAAAGTATTTCTTTTTATAATCAACATGCTCAAATTTCCTGTTGCCCTTCTCAATCTTGGGCTTTCTGCAGTCTCCAGCAAAGTGACCAAGCATTCCACAATTGAAACATTTAGATTTAGACTTTTCAATCCAGTTACTTTTGTTAGGTTGAAAGTCTCTCCTTGGTGGCCTTGCTTCTGAGTTTCTCTTGAACTTGAACTTAGAGAATTTTCTTGACAGAAAAGCAATGTGTTCATCAATCTCATCTAAGTCATCCAAGTTGGCTGGTTCTGATTCTTCTTCTTCTGTCATCTTGCCTTTACCCTTGTTAACATCACTCCTACAACTAGCTCGACTAGTTGTGGCCTTTGCAGCTTCTTCATTGTCATCTTCCAGTTGGTTCACAGATGCAATCAATGCAACAGATCCACCCTTCTTTTGTACCTTTTCAATTTCTTCATCTTGCTCCATTTCCAACTCATATGTCTTCAAGGTTCCATAAAGCCTTTCAAGAGTGTAGTCTTTGTACTTTTGAGTGTTTCTGAGAGAAACAGTCATAAGCTTCCATTCTTTTGGAAGAGCTCTAAGAAATTTAAGGTTTGAATCCTTGGTTTGATAGATCCTCCCATACAACTTTAATCCATTCAAAAGCTTTTGAAACCTACTAAACGTGTCATTTAGGGTTTCACCAGTTTTAAAATGAAAATGCTCATATTGTTGTATAAGGAGCTGCATTTTGTTTTCCTTAACTTGCTCAGTTCCTTCACAGAGAGTTCTAACAGTGTCCCATACTTCTTTGGAGGTTGTACAGTTTATGACATTGTCAAACATCTCTTGCTCCAAACCATTAAACAGAATGTTCATGGTTCTTTTATCTTTATGGACTTCTGCAACATCTTCAATAGTCCATTCTGAGACAAGTTTTGGAATTTCCACATCAGGAGCATCATCTGGCAGTCCAACTCTAGATGCAAACTTCATGGGAACGTGTGGACCTTTCTCAATGCAGTCTACATATCTCTCATCCATAGACATGAGATGTAAATGCATCTTTACTTTCCAGTGAAAGTAATTGTCCTTATCAAGAACTGGTATCTTTACTCCTGCATCCTTCTTCACCATGGTTACTGTTTTGGTCTTGATCTTTAAACTTCTTGTATGTTAGAAGCTCGCTTTGATACCAATTGTTAATCCCAAATGACCTAACAGAATTGTAGAAGGGGGGGGGGGTTGAATACAATTCTTGATATTTCTTAAACTTAAAACAACTTACAAATAAAAACTGAACTTAAAGTAAAAATCACAAGCTAATAAATAATTTCAGTTGGATTGTTTGATGATCCAACTGAAGTGATTTTTATTGCGGAAATAATCTGTGATACAAAATGTACACAGCTGCTCAGTTACAAGATTGTAGAGAAGTATGCTCTCAAAGATAGCTAATACAAACTATTTGTTTTTCTTCTCTTATCTTTATAGTAACTGCTACACTTGGTTATAAATACCCAAGTTTACAATTCTACGTTTGGCTAAACTAAAGAACAATAGTAGTAACCATCAGTAGCTTGCTTTTCATTCCTTTTGTCCAATGGTCCTTGGAGATCTTTGCTTTTGTCTTCATGCTTATTTTAATCATTCCCAAGAGCCTTATTGGAAATTGGAATGTTTCCTTATTTCCAGTAACCATTTTGATGGCTTCCAATGCAAAGTACACTTCCATATCTCCTTTAGATCTGTTCAGTAAACTGTCACTATCACTTTGTCAACTGTTCAAAAAGCAATAGTGATTCGTTGATAGCAGGGAGATGTGTTTCGTTGATAGCTTTATTCTTCATTCCGTTGATGGTGTTTCCTTCGTTTCGTTGATGGTGTTTCCCTCGTTTCGTTGATGGGTAAACTCCATACCGTTGACAGAGTGATCTTCATACCGTTGACATGTCTTCACTTAGGTAAAATTACAAGGCATAATATATTTACAATTAACCAACCTATTTTGCCTATCTAGTACTTAGTCAGCATGACTTAGAAAACCTATCTAATACATACAACAGAATGCATATCAAACTGTGAAGTATTGTACAGTGCAATTGCTACATTACTCATTTCGTTGATGAGCTTCCTGTCAACGGAATGCTGCAAAACATGCCATTTCGTTGACAGCTACAAAATGACTTAATACAAAATCTACTAAGTGTTTTTATAATTATCATCAAGAACAACATATTCCTAACAGTGTTCTTGAAGATTACATTCAATCTTGGAAGTGTTATTGGAATCCAAATCTCAAGTTATCAAAGCTCTTGATCTCTAGTTTCAGAATCTTCAAACCATATCATCATCTGGTAATGTTTCAATTTATTATGAATTTTTCAATATTCGAATTAAAATTAGGGTTCTTGTTCGAATTGGGGATTTCTTTTCTGTCGATTCTCCGTTCAATTGATTGCTTCTAACATGTTCCTAGGGTTCTAATGAGTAGGAATTCATGCTTTAATTTCATGTTTATGTTCGATTTTGAGAAATTCGATTTTAGGGTTTTTACCCGAAATTTCTTTTGAATAGTCTGTTCATATGAATGACCTGACATAGTTTTTGATAGAGGGCTTTTGTTGTATGTGTTCTTAGCTTCATTTTAACATAAAGAACGTCGAGTTTCATGTACGATTTAGGTAGATCGGAAAATTTGTGTAAGGTCGCCAGAATTTGATCGGGATTGGGATTCCGGCTGCGTTTTTGGTTTGTTTTGGTCGGAATGAATAGCTGAGTTTGTAAGGAATGTTTTGGTATAAAAAGCCCCAAATTCTGATGTGTTTTTGAGTCGCCGGATTCTGGAAAACCCACCGGAATCTAGAAAATTTCCGGTTGTTCTTCCCGACCCATTTTTGTTCTTCCTGACCCGTTTACCCGAATTGTTGACCCGGTTTCAATCTTCGAAACCCTAATTCATTTTTAGAAAACTGTTTTTGGATTTTATTTTTAAAAATAATTCGAAAATAGTTTAAATATTTATAAAAATCATATTTTTCTTTTAAAAATACATTTTTATATTCAGAAAATTTTGTAAAATTATATTTATTTATTTAAATTCGAAAACTGATTAAATTTAATTATTTTTTATTAATAATTAATTTATTTTATTAATTGATATAGTTTATTAATCAGTTAATTCTTATTAATTAATTATTAATTAGATTTAATTAATTTAAATTAAGTTTAATTATTTTCTAGCTTGATTTAATGATTTAAAAATAGTTTGAGTGTTTGGAAATTGTCAATTAATTTTATATTAATTGATTAAATTGTTTTTAAATACTTATATTGGGATTAATAATCCAATTTTTGATTTAAAAATTATTTGTGACTTATTTAAATTCAAATAAGCATCGAATATTGTTTTAAAAATGTTTATAAGTGCTATATGGTTTATATGAGTTGAATAATGTGTTTTATTGTCTGTGAATGCTTTGTATGAGGGCTAGTGTCTGAGTTTTGATTTTTGTAAAATAGAACGAGCGTCCGATAAATGCTATTAAATACCTGATTACTTGTTTAGACTTAAAAATGGTTATGAGTATATGCCGAAGGTAGAACGAGGATAGTTAGACTTATTATTATGAGTTGTTTATTATAGAATCGAGTTCCCGAAGTAAGGGAAAGGAGAAGGTAGAGTAAGCGAGATAGACCGAAGTCAGCTACGTAGACCAGACAAGTATCTGTGCATTTACTTGTTGATTCAATTGATATTGTTTCCAATGATTATGCATGTTACCCTCAGAACAATTCAGATTATTCCATCTTTACTCCGTACTTGAGCAACTGATGCTATTTCCTTGAATATTCCTAACTCTTTGATTAATCCACAATCATGTTGAATATCAGAAACCTTCACCTTCAATTCAGTTTATATTGATGATAACCATTGTTGACCTTCTTAAATGAGTACGTTGTACCATTGAAACCATTCTGAATCTATTTCTCGGACTTCATTTGATATTGAGCAGTTGAAGCTCTTTTGCAACTATTATACCTTTTCATTGTGTACGTTCTACCATTGAAACCATTTCGAATCTATTTCTCGGACTTCATTTGATATTGAGTAGTTGAAGCTCTTTTGCAACTATTATACCTTGTCATTGTGTACTTATCTTGTGATGCATGTTATTGCTTATACTCTATGATAGAATTGACATGTTTTTAAAAATAGGACCAATAATGGTCGGAATAATTTAAGGCCAAGATGGCCATGGATCCTAGTGGAGGACTTTGCTATAAGCAAGTCCGGGGTTGATGCGTGACTGATCAGCAGCTCAACCTTTTGATTTGAAAAAAATGTAGAAGTCCAATTCTAATCCCTTTTACTTCCATTGAGATTGTTAAAAAGTTTATGTTTGGCTTAAACCTTGTTGATTCAGATAATTGTGATCTTCCTTTCATTATGGAACTATGATTGATATATATTATGCTTGTTGAGCACTTGTGGCTCATACTTGTTTTGTTTTTAACCCTATTCTAGTGAAGCGAGAATATGAGCAGACACAGCGCGAGCGATAGTTCTCCAGCAGATAGGAGACCATCTCGAGTGGTTGTCATTGGCAGGGTAGTTGTCTATTTTGGTAGTTAGACTAGACGTCTAGCTTTGAACTTTAAGATGTTTAATATTAATAACTCTGAAAACTGGTTTGTAATGTAACTTAGAAGCTTGTTCAATACCATAATCTGAACGCGGTCTTGGTTAAGGGGTGTTTTATGTTATTATTATATTATGCATGTGTATTATCCAGGTATATTGTGTTTCGTTGGTGGAGTGACTCCCCAGACCTGTGCCCCGGGTTTGGAGGGCGTCACAGGTTGGTATCAGAGAGACATGTTATGGCATTTGAAACAAGTTAGGACGTAGGGTCCAGGATAACGTAGAGAGTTAGAAATTCACTTAAAGTCTATAGAAGGTCAATTAGGAATATTATGCGTGGTAATTGAATGTGGTTATATAATTGCTACCCCTAGCTCTAGTTCAGATTCAGACCCGTCAGAGCGTACGATAGAGGAGAGACATGTACCAGAAGAGAGAGCAGGACCGTCGCGGCCGATACGACCCCAGCCTGGACATTCTATAGTCAGGAGAGATCATATACCTTGTCCCGTTCCACTTCGACGCGTAGCACCAGCACCAGTGTCTCAGGCATCATTTTCCGGACCTTTGTACCAGCTTTCTCAGCCACCAGTTCCACATCATGAGTATCAGAGGGTGAGAGGGGAAATGGAGTATTTCTATAGACAGGTATTGGAGATGAGAGGGACTCGTTCGTCAAAAGCAGCCGTAGCCCAAGAGAAGGACAGACTCAGAGGTCAGATAGGAGAGATTCATATGAGACTTAGGGTTACGAGGACATTAGTAGAGACGAGGTTGTAGGGACTAGCTTCCAGCCGAGAGGGAGAGACTGTAGCAGGGTTGAGAGAGATATTGGACTATGCGGTGAGGGAGATTGGAGAGGTTACCGGACCAGCATTATGGAGGACTAGAGATGATGATCCGTGAGCAGGATTAGATAAAGTTGGATGTTATGTGGGTGTATGGATTTCCAGCTAGATAGTATATAGATGCATAGTATAGTACCAGCAGTGCACCGGGCTTATAGTATCGCCTTGGGTTGTTGTTGTAATTTTGATTGTTGTACTGTTGATCGGTAGTTGTAGTTCATCTATGACATACTCTACTTTTGAAAGCATTATACGCTTGTATCAGATGTATATATATATATATATATATATATGATAATCACCTTTTGCAGAACTATTATTATTCTCTTGTTATTCATTTCAGCACTATAATTGTCATTCTACTTGATACAACGAGGGTATTCTTACGCCGTTGAAAGTTGTAAACCTTGGTTCTATCAATTGAGTTCTCTTTCTTTTCTACTTATGAATTATTTGATTAAACCAATTATTGTTTATTTATCAGTAATATGCCTCCTAGACGAAGTACCCGTGCAAATGATTCCTCTGACCAAGAAGGTCAACAGAATTCACCTCCAACGGGTCACATAGATCCGATTGTAATACAGCTTTTGAATACTCTTACTCAACAAACTGCTGCCCTAGCACAACAACAACAACATATTCAACAACAGCTACTACAACAGCAGCAGCAACAACAGCAGCAGCAGCAGCAACACCAGTAGTTACGTTTAAAGCATTTCAAGCAGCGAAACCTCCGGAATTTAAAGGATCTGCAGACCTAGTTGAGGCGAAGGCATGGTTAAAGGAAATAGAGAAAGCTTTTACCTTAATAGAGGTAACGGAAGAAAAGAAAACAGAGTACACTAGTTATTTCCTGAAGAGTGAAGCAAGTTATTGGTGGGAAACGAGTAGGGCTATGGAACCCGAGGGATTAATTACGTGGGGCAGGTTTACAGAATTGTTTTTAGAAAGGTATTTTCCTGATTATATGCGAGACCAGATGGAGTTGAAATTTTTAGAGTTAAAACAAGGTAGTATGACTGTTCCTCAGTACGAGACAAAGTTTACTGAATTGTCTAGGTTCGTTCCGACATACGTTGACACGGAGAAAAATAAGGCCAAGAGGTTCCAACAAGGCATGAGGTCATGGATTCGTAGTAAGTTGGCCATTCTGGAGTTGGACACCTATGCAGTAGTGGTTCAGAAGGCAATGATTGCGGAAGCAGAAAGTGATTCATACATGAGAGAGAAAGAGAATAAGAAAAGGAAGATAGGGACATCTAATAAGGGACAGCAACATGGAAGTTCACAAGGTTAGTCGAATAAGAAACCAGGATTTCAGCCCGACATGAGTTCAAGTTTTAAGGAACCAGATACCGGGAATACAGGGCAAGACAATCGTTTACCAGCCAACAATCAACAGGGAGTTTCTAGACCCCCACTACCAGAATGTAAGACCTGCGGGAAAAGACATCCAAGAGTATGCAACCGATTGAGTGTCACGTATTTTAAATGTAACCAGAAGGGTCGTTATGCCAGAGATTGCAAGATATGTATTGTGTGTCACCGATGCAAGGAACCAGGTCATATGATTAAGGATTGCAGAGCACCAGCACCCGTGAACAACATGATTCGAGCTATAGAGGCACCTCCAGCTGTTGATGTTCAACCGCAAGCCAGAGTCTATAACATGTCAATGAGGGAAGCAGTGAGAGACACCGATGTGCTGGCAGGTACACTTCTAGTAAACTCTATTAGTAGCTTACGAGATGGCCTTACCCCCGCATATGCAGCACGTTCATAATGTGTTTCACGTATCAATGCTTAAGAAGTATCGACCAGATTCGAACCATATAATGGAATATGAACCCATAGAGGTCCGGTCAGATTTGTCTTATGTAGAACGACCAATTCAGGTATTGGATCGTAGGGAGAAAGTGTTAAGGAATAAGACCGTAGCATTAGTAAGAGTTTTGTGGAGGAATCCTACGGTGGAAGAGTCTACCTGGGAGTTAGAAAGTGATATGTTAGAGTAGTATCCCCAGTTGTTTCCTTGATCTGATTCTGAGGACAGAATCCTATTAAGGGGGGAAGGATGTAATATCCGTGAACTATATTAATAATATAAATTATATTTTATGTGTAGAATAATTATTGTGGAGTATTTGGAGTCTTAATGGTTAAGATTATTGAGTAATAGTATGTTAATGGTTGTGTCGAAAGCCCCTTTTGAATATCTTTTCCTTTAAAAATATCTTCAGTTGTGAGCCCCGTTTTGAAAATTCAAGGGCCCCGTTAAAATTTTGTACATCATTGTTATTCCTTCATCTTTCGTATCCGAATCATTATTGGAAGTTTTCTTCGTATTATTATATTCCTTATTATCCGATACTATCAAAAGTATCTGTTTTATTCAAAAAGGAAAAATTATTCTGTACCTTAATTGTTTAGGGCGATTGATATATCGTTCATGTCAATAATACATATGTTATAGCCCCAGTTTTCTTGAGCATTCGTTATATAAATGATATGTATTGATATGGATAGTTATCAGTCCTTGTGGATAACTATCACCTCGTAAAACGTGAACTTTACTTTATTAAAGATTTAAAGCGATCCAGTGGATCGATATCGATCCAAAAATGTCGTTTGGGGTATTATTTTCCACTAAGTATAAAAAGACGAATCGTACATTATCCTTCGTATAATCTGTATTACATATATACAAAAATATAAAAATTCCTGAACCGTGTTCTTCGTGTTCTTAAAGATTACATTCAATCTTGGAAGTGTTATTGGAATCCAAATCTCAAGTTCAAGTACTCAAATCAAAGCTCTTGATCTCTAGTTTCAGAATCTTCAAACCATATCATCATCTGGTAATGTTTCAATTTATTATGAATTTTTCAATATTCGAATTAAAATTAGGGTTCTTGTTCGAATTGGGGATTTCTTTTCTGTTGATTCTCCGTTCAATTGATTGCTTCTAACATGTTCCTAGGGTTCTAATGAGTAGGAATTCATGCTTTAATTTCATGTTTATGTTTGATTTTGAGAAATTCGATTTTAGGGTTTTTACTCGAAATTTCTTTTGAATAGTCCGTTCATATGAATGATCTGACATAGTTTTTGATAGAGGGCTTTTGTTGTATGTGTTCTTAGCTTCATTTTAACATAAAGAACGTCGAGTTTCATGTACGATTTAGGTAGATCGGAAAATTTGTGTAAGGTCACTGGAATTTGATCGGGATTGGGATTTCGGCTGTGTTTTTGGTTTGTTTTGGTCGGAATGAATAGCTAAGTTTGTAAGGAATGTTTTGGTATAAAAAGCCCCAAATTCTGATGTGTTTTTGAGTCGCCGGATTCTGGAAAACCCACCGGAATCTGGAAAATTTCTGGCTGTTCTTCCCGACCCTTTTACCCGAATTGTTGACCCGGTTTCAATCTTCGAAACCCTAATTCATTTTCAGAAAACTGTTTTTGGATTTTATTTTTAAAAATAATTCGAAAATAGTTTAAATATTTATAAAAAGCATATTTTTATTTAAAAATACATTTTTATATTCAGAAAATTTTGTAAAATTATATTTATTTGTTTAAATTCGAAAACTGATTAAATTTAATTATTTTAATTATTTTTGATTAATAATTAATTTATTTGATTAATTGATTTAGTTTATTAATCAGTTAATTCTTATTAATTAATTATTAATTAGATTTAATTAATTTAAATTAAGTTTAATTATTTTCTAGCTTGATTTAATGATTTAAAAATAGTTTGAGTGTTTGGAAATTGTCAATTAATTTTATATTAATTGATTAAATTGTTTTTAAATACTTATATTGGGATTAATAATCCGATTTTTGATTTAAAAATTATTTGTGACTTATTTAAATTCAAATAAGCATCGAATATTGTTTTAAAAATGTTTGTAAATGCTATATGGTTTATATAAGTTGAATAATGTGTTTTATTGTCTGTGAATGCTTTGTATCAGGGCTAGTGTCTGAGTTTTGATTTTTGTAAAATAGAACGAGCGTCCGATAAATTCTATTAAATACCTGATTACTTGTTTAGACTTAAAAATGGTTATGAGTATATGTAGAAGGTAGAACGAGGATAGTTGGACTTATTATTATGAGTTGTTTATTATATAATCGAGTTCCCGAAGCAAAGGAAAGGAGAAGGTAGAGTAAGCGAGATAGACTGAAGTCGGCTACGTAGACCAGGCAAGTATCTGTGCATTTACTTGTTGATTCAATTGATATTGTTTCCAATGATTATGCATGTTACCCTCAGAACAATTCAGATTATTCAATCTTTACTCCGTACTTGAGCAACTGATGTTATTTCCTTGAATATTCCTAACTCTTTGATTAATCCACAATCATGTTGAATATCAGAAACCTTCACCTTCAATTCAGTTTATATTGATGATAACCATTGTTGACCTTCTTAAATGAGTACGTTGTACCATTGAAACCATTCTGAATCTATTTCTCGGACTTCATTTGATATTGAGCAGTTGAAGCTCTATTGCAACTATTATACCTTTTCATTGTGTACGTTCTACCATTGAAACCATTCCGAATCTATTTCTCGGACTTCATTTGATATTGAGTGGTTGAAGCTCTTTTGCAACTATTATACCTTGTCATTGTGTACTTATCTTTTGATGCATGTTATTGCTTATACTCTATGATAGAATTGACATGTTTTTAAAAATAGGACCAATAATGGTCGGAATAATTTAAGGCCAAGATGGCCATGGATCCTAGTGGAGGACTTTGCTATAAGCAAGTCCGGGGTTGATGCGTGATTGATCAGCAGCTCAACCTTTTGATTTGAAAAAAATGTAGAAGTCCAATTCTAATCCCTTTTACTTCTATTGAGATTGTTAAAAACCTTATGTTTGGCTTAAACCTTGTTGATTCAGATAATTGTGATCTTCCTTTCATTATGGAACTATGATTGATATTTATTATGCTTGCTGAGCACTTGTGGCTCATACTTGTTTTGTTTTTAACCCTATTCTAGTGAAGCGAGAATATGAGCAAACACAGCGCGAACGATAGTTCTCCAGCAGATAGGAGACCATCTCAAGTGGTTGTCATTGACAGGGTAGTTGTCTATTTTGTTAGTTAGACTAGACGTCTAGCTTTGAACTTTAAGATGTGTAATATTAAAAACTCTGAAAACTGGTTTGTAATGTAACTTAGAAGCTTGTTCAATGCCATAATCTGAACGCGGTCTTGGTTAAGGGGTGTTTTATGTTATTATTATATTATGCATGTGTATTATCTAGGTATATTGTGTTTCGTTGTTCGAGTGACTCCCCAGACCTGTGCCCCGGGTTTGGAGGGCGTCACAGGTTGGTATCAGAGAGACATGTTATGGCATTTGAAACAAGTTATGACGTAGGGTCCATGATAACGTAGAGAGTTAGAAATTCACTTAAAGTCTATAGAAGGTCAATTAGGAATATTATGTGTGGTAATTGAATGTGGTTATATAATTGCAGCCCCTAGCTCTAGTTCAGATTCAGACCCGTCAGAGCGTACGATAGAGGAGAGACATGTACCAGAAGAGAGAGCAGGACCGTCGCGGCCGATACGACCCCAGCCTGGACATGCTGTAATCGGGAGAGATCATATACGTTGTCCCGTTCCACTTCGACGCGTAGCACCAGCACCAGTGTCTCAGGCATCATTTTTCGGACCTTTGTACCAGCTTTTTCAGCCACCAGTTCCACATCATGAGTATCAGAGGGTGAGAGGGGAAGGGAGTATTTCTATAGACAGGTATTGGAGATGAGAGGGACTCGTTCGTCAGAAGTAGCCGCAGCCCAAGAGAGGGACAGACTCAGAGGTCAGATAAGACAAATTAATCAATCTAAAAATCCGACCAAAACCAAAAATTCTGTCGAGTTCTAAAACTTCTGATTTGCTCGATTTTATGCTCAAAATTTGAATCAAAAATCATAATCATGCTCCACATAACACATAAAATCTAACCACGCAACCAATTAACACGAATTTTGAATATTAAAATATTCCCCAAATTGACTAAATTTGAATTAATAAGAAAAAAAACAAGAAATCATACCCACACGAAAAATGGTGACAGATTTAGATAGAGGGTGATGAGAGCTTCGATTTGATTACAAGAGCGTTGAAAACGAATTCCGGTAACGCCTTCGAAATTGAGTTTGATTCTCGAACAACGTGAATAACACGAAGAACACGTATCGTATTTTTAGGTATTTATCGATATATTAAGATTTATTATACGTAAAATAATTTACGATACGCCTATTTATATTAAACAGAAAATAATACCCGAAACGACAATTTTGGATCAATATTGATCTGTTGGATCATTTTTAATTCGAATAAAGCGTACCGGTTACGAAACGATAATTATCAAAATTACGGATAATTACAAAAATTGATTAACAATATATATACGAACTAAAATATCTCTATAACGAATGTTCAAGAATATTTCCCAAATCAACGAATGAATTATTGGTACGAACGATGTACCAATTACCCGAATAATTAAAGAACGAACTAAATTTTCTTTTCGAATAAAACGATAGTATCGAGGAATTGAATAAATATCAATACGAAAAATCATTCAATAACGAAACAGGCATGAAAAACGAGATGAACATAATGTAACAAAACTTTAACTGAAGCCCCTATAATTTAAAAATGGGGAATAAAATGAAAGATATTTTGGACTGACTCGTTTTCCGAAAAAGGACCCAAAAATTAACAAATAACACGTATCACTTATTATGCAACCAGATACATTTTTAATAATCGGTCTAATATCTAACAATTTGGTTCATCTTACTAAATCTAATTATTATCAATCCAATAAATTCAAAACAATTATTCTACGTGCAAAATATCGAGTCTATTATTAAATAAAATTTAAGAGATGTTACATCATTCCCACCTTAATAGGATTATGTCCTCGAATCAAGTTAAGAAAACATGTGGGGATACTTCTCTATCATATCGCTTTCTAATTACCAGGTAGACTCTTCTACTCTAGGATTTCTCCACAAAACTTTTAGTAACGATACAGTTTTATTCCTCAATACTTTTTCTTTACGATCTAATATCTCTATTGCTTGTTCTACATATGACAAGTCTGGTTGAATTTCTATTGGTTTGTACTCTATCACATGACTCGAATTAGTTCGATACTTCTTAAGCATTGATACGTGAAATACATTGTGAATGTGCTACATGTGTGGAGGTAAGGCTAACTCGTAGGCCACTTTCCCGAATTGCTTTAGAATCTCAAATGGTCCAACATATCTCGAACTCAGCTTTCCTTTCTTCCCAAATCCAACTAATCCCTTCCACGGTGAAACTTTAAGCAAAACTTGTTCTCCTTCTTCGAAGTCCATATCCTTTCTGGCTAGATCAGCATATTTCTTCTGTCGGTTCTGAGCGGTTATCAATCTTTTTTGAATCAGTTCAATCACTTCTTTCGTCTGTTGTACCAACTCTAGTCCTATCACCTTTCATTCACCAACTTCTTCCCAATACACTGGAGATCGACACTTTCGTCCATATAAAGCTTCGTAAGGCGGCATTCCAATGCTTGCATCAAAGCTATTGTTGTATGAAAATTCTACTAAGGGTAGATGATCATCCCAATTGCCCTTGAAGTCAAGTGCACACGTTCTGAGCATATCTTCGATAGTTTGATTTGTCCTTTTACTCTAGTCGTCTGTCTGCGAATGGTATGCCATACTCATTTTCAATTCGGTGCCCTAGCATTCTTGAAAAATTCTCCAAAATCTTGAGTTGAATCTAGGGTCTCGATAAGATACTATTGATACTGGAACTCTGTGACGTACTACGATCTCTTTTATATATAAATGAACTAGTTTATCTCGCGAGAATCTCTCATTAATTGGAAGAAAGTGCGCATATTTTGTCAATCGATCAACAATAACCCAAATGGCATCATGGTTAGCTCTTGTTCTAGGCAATCCTACCACAAAGTCCATTGCAATGTGTTCCCATTTCCATTCAGGAATTTCAAATGGTTGTAGCAATCCACTTGGTCTCTGATGTTCCGCTTTGACTCTTTGACATGTAAAACATTTACCTATCCATTCAGCAATCTCCCTCTTCATATCTGGCCACCAAAAGTTGTTCTTTAGATCTCGATACATTTTCGTGCTTCTAGGATGAATCGAATACTTCGAGTTATGCGCTTCTTGCAAACTTTCATTCTTCAGCTCTGCCACATTAGGTACCCATATTCGAGAAGTAAACCTTAGAATTCCTTTGTCATCTAGCTGGATGCATATCTCTTCGCCTGTTAAATTGCTTGTGTTGTCGTTCATGACTTGTTCTTGGTATCTTCGTATCTTTTCTAACAATTCAGGTTGAAACGTCATGGTGTAAATCATATCTGTTGCATCATTCGGAACACGTATATCTATATCTAGCATTTCAAATTCTCTGTACAATTCTTTGGTCATCGTTAACATATTTAGTCTCTCCTTTCTACTTAAAGCATCTGCTACCACGTTTGCCTTGCTTGAATGATAGTTGATAGAAACATCATAGTCTTTGATTAGCTCCAACCATCTTCTCTGTCTCATGTTCAGCTCCTTCTGCATGAAAATGTACTTTAAACTTTTGTGATCATTATAGATTTCACACCTATCTCCGTATAAGTAGTGTCTCCATATCTTCAGAGCGAATACTATGGCTGCTAACTCCAAAAGAAGATTAACCTTAATCGCTACGACGCAAGTGATTCAATTCCACGTCTTCTACTGAATTCCTTGATTCCCTTTGAGCGAAGTATGACCTTCGATCTCCCAAAATTTCCTCTCCTCAAAGCCTAGAAATTCCAAAACTTTAGTTTCGTGCGGCTGCTCTAGGTCTCAATTTCGATTTCTGTTGTATGTCCAGCTTTAAGGAGAACGAGAATATATATAGGCTTCAATAGGGATCATGGACAATTAGGTCGGGCCTTCCAATGACATTCCGAG
Organism: Heracleum sosnowskyi; assembly: GCA_030848705.1. Taxonomy (NCBI): domain Eukaryota; kingdom Viridiplantae; phylum Streptophyta; class Magnoliopsida; order Apiales; family Apiaceae; genus Heracleum; species Heracleum sosnowskyi. The sequence goes on from CM061238.1 coordinate 38,592,708, forward strand.
TCAAGCCCAATGTCATTAAATATTAATTCAATCCACTAAAGAATTAATATTTGCACTACCGTTCCTAATACCGCAATTCTTTTATTATTTAATTCGGATCCTATATTATTTGCTTATTAAATTCCCCACGTTTAAGATATCGCATGTCCATTAATTAAATTAATCATTGACAATTAATTTAATTAATATCTTATTTATCCTTGATCATCCACTCAACCTTGTAATTATGTGAGAAATTAATCTGCCTGCAGGGCTTCACATAATTATCTTAATGAACTTTCAAGAGGACATCATCAACCCGAATATTATCAGGACATGGATTCCTTCTGTAATTAATATCCCACTCTGCATGCAATGTCATTTCTCAATACATAATATTGTAATTAATAATTAATTACATCTTATATGAATATGTTATTCCTAGAACAATGCAACCTAGATTGGGGGGTTGAATACAATCTAGTTAATTTTACAAAACTTTTTCAAACCTTGTAGAGTATGAACATATGAGTTTGTAAATTAACTAAAATTCAGTCAAGCTTTGAACAAAAAAACTGAATTCTTCAAGTTAAAAAGAAATGCAGGAGACAAGCAAACTTTTTAAACTTTTCAGGTTGGTTTATCGGAAAAAGCCCACCTGAGATGTATATTGAAGAATTCTCTGGGTTTGTTTAAAACAAACTCAGCTGCTTACACAGATGATGAAAAAGAGCCTAAGTGTTTTTTCTTTTAGCTCGGTGCTCTCTTCACACTTTTCTATGCTACACCATACAGTCTTATATACATCAACTGTATGTTACAATCAAAACCTACAACATAATAAAATATTACATTTTTGGTTCTGCTTGTTCACATGCTCGACTCTGAAGCTCTTCTATTTGGGAAATGCCTTGGTTGGCATCATAGATAAACTTGTATAGTCCCAAAGAATGCTTTCTGGTTCCATGTGTTTCTTTCTTCAAGAATTACTAAGTTCATGTAAATTGACTTAGCTTCCAAGCCCACGTGACATCTGCATGAAAAAGACCTTTCTCTGGATACACGACTGTCAGGTCACTATCAGCTGAGATAAGTGAACATGTAGTTTTGCATATAGGTCATCATGCTTGTCAAGCTTTTCCTTTGTGTCCAGTTAGAAGATAAACTTCTGGGTAGCTATTGTAACTCTTATTTATCCTTCGAGACATTGAAGATAATGGATGACTTCACATTTCATTTGTAGGAATTTGAGCCTTCGAATATTTACAGTTTGACTCCCTATTCCATACATCTTTTACGTCGTTATCCACCATCTTTTAGTCATGGGTGTGTAATGGTGATCTCTGAGACTGTCCTCCATTCAATCTGTTAAATAAAGAAAACTCCAAAAGATTTCTTTACATAGATTTGCTTTTCTTGTTGAATGAGATGAATATCAGTAGGCGTATTAATTCTTTATCCGTAGACTACTATTCTACTTCATTTATCCGTAGAATAGTAATCTCAGAATATCAGTAGAAGTAATATCCTAAGTTGTATCCATAGATAGAACATGATATCCTTAGCTGCATCCATAGATAGAGCATGACATCCTTAGCTATATCTGTAGATCAACTATCTTCAGCTTTATCCGTAGATGGATATGATGTCCTTAGCTTTTATCCGTTGATGAGATAAGATGTCCTCAGCTTCTATCCGTAGATGAGATAAGATGCTTTCAGTTTTTATCCGTAGATGAGATAAGACTTCCATAGCTTTATCCACAGAACAGATATCTTTAGCTTCGTCCTTAGATAAAACATTTCTCATCCTTATTGACTCATCATTACTGAGTTGTTTTGGCAGACTTACAACTGAAACACTTAGTGCTTGATTAGACGTTTGTTGGCTTGCTACTGAATTGCTTCCTAACTTGATGACAGAATATCTTCCATACATTTGATGCGGCTTTTAGTCCTTGGATAGATAAAGTGCCTTCTAGTTGGCTTCCTGATTATCAGCTGTTGTGATTTAGCTTTCTGACTATCAGCTTCGATATCATGATCAAATTCTTGTCTTGAGTATTTTGTTATCTAGTCTTAGGAGGACTAGCAGTCTTAGCTCTAACATACTTCTTATTATTAACATGTTGATGTGGAGCAGTCTTATCATCAGATACATGCTTACTATTAAAATAAGCATACATAACATTAAATGCACAAGACATACAATTAACCACACCAAATGCTTTATGAGACAGGTTAATAGTAGGCATGTTAGTTCTATTGTTGTTATGATCCACTTTATGAATGTCTGACTTAGTCTCCGTTGTTGAAACAACTTTGACATTATTCTTAGACATACATTTATTGGACTGAGCAAGTTCAAAAGCAAGGTCCTCAACACGCATTTCCTCTTGGATAATAATGGAATATTCATTCAGAGGTTCTGCCAAGGATTCTTTAAAGAAAGGTGTTTCAATACCCTTAAGCACATATGGTACACCCCTTTCTTCAGCACTGACTCTATTAGGGGTGTTAATGCTTAATTCTCCAATAGACTCATTATAGTCAAAAACCTATACCTACATTTTAACCAATAACTTGTTTATTGATGATAACTTTAGCAGTCTTACATGAATTATAGTAAGCATTAACCTTGGTTTCAAGTTCACTGATCTGATCCTTAAGAATGGTTTCTAGTTGAATATAACAATTAACCCTATTCTCAAGAAAGACTATCTTCTTAGTGAGATCATCCTGATTAACATGCACAAGTCTTAATTCTTTTACCTCCTTTTCAAGAACAGTGTTCAAAAGAATTATTCTATCATTTTCACTACGTGCACAAGAAACAGTACTACTAAGATGATAGATCATTTCAGAATCAGTAAACTTTACCTCTGACATGAATGATGAAGGGCTCCCCTCATTAGCCATTAAAGCTAGGTTTCGAACTTCACCAGCTTCTTCATCACTATCTGTATCATCCCAACTCTTTCCCTCAGCAAGATAAGCTTTCCCAATCTTGTTCTTCTTGCTAGAATCATATGAGTTCCTCCTCACTTGCTTTGGCTTTTTACATTCTGTAGCAAAGTGACCCAACTCATTACAATTGTAGCTCCTGATTGTGTTTCTGTCCACGGTTCCAGTTTTATAGCCACCCCTTGTGCTATTTGAAGAAGAAGAACCACCTCTCTGAAACCTGGGCTTGAACCTAAGATTAGGGTTCCTTCTGAATCTGAAGTTGCCAAACTTCTTCACTATCATTGTCATCGACTCATCCTCCAGTTGTTCAAGTTCCTCCATTGAATAGAAGTCACCACCAGATTGACTTGTAGATGTTAAGCCATATTCAGCCACAGTAAAATTCGAGTCAGAACTGGAAGGTTGAACAACATTCACTTCCAGCTGCTGTGGGACTTATGCCACCAGTGCAGTAGTAGTACTAACTATCTTCCATGTTCCATATATTTCATTCTGTTGTATCTGCTCCAGCTCATAGGTCTTCAGAACACCATAGAGTCTTTCCAAAGAAATCTCACCTAGATCTCTTGCCTCTCTAATTGTTGATATTCTGTGCTCCAAATGAGATGGAAGTGTTAGAAGAAACTTCTTGTTAATCTCCTTGATAGTGTAGTGCTTTCCATGGAGATTCAGATCATTGATTAATTTATTGTATCTCTCAAAAACCTCAGAGATACCTTCACCAGGGTTTGATCTGAAATGTTCATATGAAGAGGTGAGAATTTCCATCTTATTCTCTCTGACTTCCTCTGTCCCCTCATTGATTATCTCTATTGTATCCCAAATGTGTTTGGCAGAAACACAGTTTAGAACATGATTATGCATGATAGGATCAAGACAATCAACCAGTATCAACTGTAAGCAAGCATCCAGGGAAGCATCCTCTTTCTCATCAGCTGTGTAGTCCTTGGGATCCTTGGGGTACATCCTAGCAGCTTGAGTAATAACATTGTTCACAATCTGCTCTTCCTCAACAATCACAGGAAGTTTTGGTCCATTTTTCAGCACTCCAAGATATTTATAATTAGCCACTTGAAGAAACAAGAGCATCTTCTTCTTCCACATAGGATAATGCTCCTTACTGAACATGGGGATTTTCACTGTACTAACTTTCTGTGTAGTAGACATTTTTGAAATTTTTGATGAAGAATAAAAATTTCAGAGTTCAGAAAAAAATCACAAAAAATGGATCTTTGATTTGTGTATCAATCAAAAGGCTCTGATGCCAATTGTTAGGTCCCGATATGTTTGTAAAGGGGGGGGGGGGGGTTGAATACAAACAGTATTGTTTAATCGAATTTGTATTGTTCTTGATTTAACAATTTCAATAACAAATTACTGCAGAATAAAATGAAACAATATTCAAGTTAAATATAACTATATTAAACTTGAAGGGTGTTATAATTCAGTGTACAGATTACAGAGTTCTTGTTAAAATAAATCTAGAATAAATTCGACATGAATTTATCTATTTTTGTAATAAAAGGATCGAATACTAAAAAGTAGTTCGATATAATTTCTAGGGATTACGTTCCGCTAGATTGTCAAAGCAATACAAGTAATCAATTTCTAGTTGTTTGGATTGTACATTTACTGCTAGAAATTAATATCCTGATGAATTTAAAGCTCTGGACAATTGTTTCTTTTCAATGGCAGAAGTAAAGGAATGTGAAGTTATTTTTCTATCTGTCTGTCTTCTACTTGATTTGATGATCACACTTGTATTTAAAACAAGTCAAATGTAATGCTTTCCACGCTCCAATTCCATAATCAACAAATTCTTCTGATATTACTTTCGGTAGTACTATGAAAACACCTAGCAGTACTATCGGTAGTACTGCCAAATAAACCAGCAGTACTATCGGTAGTACTGTCTAGGATAGTACTACCAGTACTAATTGAAAGTACTTCTAGAATTAAATAAATTCTGATTTAATCTATGTACTTAATTGATTTAATAAATAAATTAATTCTAAATGAATTAATTTATAGATTAAATAAATTAAGTTATTGACTTAAATAATTCAATAAATTAATTAATTCTTGAGAATTAATTTATAAATAAAATTACTTAAGATCTAGATTAATTAACACTCCATGTACTGTCTGGTTCATGAGTGACTACCTTTAATGACGATTCTTCATCTTTTGACTTTAAGTTGTGGTTCTTTCTCCTTTTATTTAAACAAAGAACTGTAACATGTACGTTTTCTGTCACACTTCTGAAATCTCTGTCACTTTTAAATAGTTCCACTTCCTTGAATACTTCACTGAGGCTTGATCAATAAATTGAACTTCTTTCAATATAGAATTACTTCAAGACTGTAGATGACACTAATCTTCATTCTCTTGACAGATATTATCTTCTGAGATTCCTGTGACATATGAATATATTATTTACTTATTACATCTTTGTTTATGTTGAGTACCTCGGTGTTTACAAATAAGCCTATACATATGCCTTTCAATCTCCCCCTATTTATTTGTTAGACAATAACAATCAAATACCTCTAGAGGATAACTCAACTAAAACAAGAAAAGATAAGACTTTTAAGAGTCAAGTAACTAATAAAAAGTTCTGGATTATATTTAACAATTTCCAGATTCAAACAGTAAAGATAAATACAAGATAGATGTTCCTCTAGACTGAACATGTGATTACATTTCCTATCTTGATTCACCTATGCTCTAAACATATTACAATAAAAACTGAGCTCTATTCCTCATGCCTTAATCTCTAATCTCACCTTCTTCAGCATCTTGCAAGGTGTTTAGAAGATCTTTATCAAGGACACGATCACTTTCTGAAACAACACCACTTGGCTTGACTGGTAGATAAGTGACTTTCTTTAATCTGTTCTTCAACTGAGAATACCTGGGAACATTTTCATTGCAGTAGTCTGAAATCATTTCAGCAACTTCAGACTTTTCTTTAGTAATAAACCCAGAAATTCTCAGAAGATTCTCCAACTTCACCAGCTGCATAGCAGTTTGTAAACTTCAAAGAATCAGGATCCAGCCTAACTGTCTCCAGAGTTGTACCTCTATAGATTTTAACTTCATACGGAAAGTGTACCACTTGAGGGCTGGCCTTCATAGCAGAATCTCTGAGCCGGTCATAAAGAAGTTCATTCAAGCAGGAAGATCTTTTCACTTTGCTCATCAGAACCCAAAGCTCTAACAGAGATCTTCTTTCAAGGAGGTCAAGAGAAACTGTGAATGACCCTTCAAGGACACTTGAAACATAGATATACAATTCATGTCTGACTTGATCAAATGTAGATGTAATCCTTAAGATATCTTCCTTCAAAGCCCACTCAATCAAAGTTAGGGTGAAGGCATAGCTATTGGAATGGTCCCACAAGAACCATTTTCTCAAAGGGAGAATGAAGACATCAACATTCCAGCCACACAAGAACCATCTCAAGATGCAGGCAAAGCTACAACTTCTGAGAAATTTCCTGACAATGCTCAAGGGATTTCTGGTGAAAATGAAAGATTGGTCGAGGACACTGTCACTGAGGGAAGTACACAAGAACCTTTAACTCAAAGTGTTAAAGCAGCTTCTGAACCTCATGCTACACAAGAACCATCGGTATCAAATCCTGATGCAAGCTTATCAAATCCTGACGGTGTTTCTCCTGACGCTAGTGGTGCTCCTGATGATGAGCCAATCCTGATACAGCCACTTAGCTCCAGACCAATGACAGATACTATCACAGAATCACAGGATAAATTAAAAGGTATTTCTATTCCTGATCCTAATGTTCCTGATGATTCTAATGTTGATGATAGTGATGACAGTGATGATAATAATGAAGAGAAGGATCAGCTTGCTACAACAATCAAAGCTAGTCTTGGAACCAACTTTGGTTCATCAAGCACATTCATGGCTGGCAAGGCTACTACTGGAAAAGATCTCAGACAAGATTTTTCTGTTCCTTCTGAAATTTCTCCTGCTAAGGCACTTAAACAATATGAATGGAACAATTCATGGTACTGATCTTCTGAATCTGTTAGCTTTCCTTCTGCTTTGGATCATGCCTATGATGCAGTGAAATTGATTGAGAATCAAGATTTGAAGAATCATTTGAAGGCAACTACTCTATTATCCAAAGACCTCAAAAATGAAATTGATTCTATCAAGTCTGCTACAGAATTAGTAAGGACTGACATTTCTCAAAACTTCACAAAGGTGCCTACTGCTCATCAACTAAGAATAGTGGAATCCCAAGTCAAGTCAGTCATTACTGAACAAACCTCCATCAACAGCAGAATTGATTCACTTGATTCCAAGGTAACTGATATTCAAACCTCTCTTGCCTTAATTTTGAATTTATTGTCAAATCCTGATGTCAAAAAGGGGGAGAAGGTAAGTCAGACAAAATGTACACCTGATCTAGTATTAAGGAAAAATGATGATGATACTGGAAATGATGGTGGTGACAAAGTTCTACAAAGAGAAACCTCTGATGCTGCTGTTATGAAGACTATTCAAACTTCTCAAAGTCAAACAACGCAGTCAACTCATGTTTCTGATTCTGGAGTAAAGACAGTGAGGACATTGGTACAATCTCAAATCCTGACGGAAAAGCAAATCCTGACAGGTGATCAAATACTGATGGATGATCAAATCCTGACGCCTGGTCAAGGACAAATTCTTTCTACAATTCCTGAAGGTGATGAAGATGTAATCATTGATAATCCTGAAGAAGCATCAAACTTATTCCAGAAGTTCAAAACAAAGAAAGGTGATGTTGTGACTCTTTATCATACTGATAAGAGGGTACAACAGTTATTTGCTAGAAAGGCACTTTCCACAGCAAGTGAAGAATGTCCTGATCTCTCACAAGAAGAATTCTTAAATTCTCAAAGAGAAATGATGGAGAGTTTCAAGAATTCTGCTTCTGTTTGAAGTAGAGGAGGCAGAGGTAGAAGAAGTGCTCAAAGAGGTAGAAGAAGCTCATCAACTCCAATTATGCCTAGACAAACAAGGTCTAGAGGATTAAGGATTGAAGAAATTCTTGAACCTACTCAAATTCTAGTAGTTCCTGACAGGTCTACTTTTGGTGATGATTGAATGGATGAAGAAGAACCAGAATTGAGAAGAAGACCAAAACAATCAACTCTCAGCAATACAAATCAAATTGAAGATTCTAATCCTGATACTGTTCCTGACACGGTTCAAGATCCTGATGAATCTGATATTCTACAAGAGGTTGATTTGTTAATACTTCCTACTGTGGTGGATTCTCATAATAGGGAGGTAGATGAAGAAGAAGAAGTCAGAAGAAGGGAAGTTACAAGAACAACAACTAGAGATTTCAATCTCTATATTCAAAGGCTTAAACATTCAAATAGATTGTTGTGGAGAAATTCCAGAAGACAACAACACAAGCTGGAAAGGAGCTATGTTCTTGAGAAAGAGAAAGATAAGAAGTGGAAACATATTGACACACTTAGGTGTGATAGACCTATCACTTATCATTCTGGAGGGATTATAACAAATGTTCCCAGTGCTGCTAATATTGCTGATTCTCAAAGATCAAGAGCACTCTGGTTATAGATGTTTTCCAATCTAAGACAAATGCCAACCAATTCAAGAGGAGGAATAGGTCACAGAGATGCTGAGTTTCTGAACATGCCATATGTTGATCCTCACTCTTTGACTGAAATTGGAGGTAACTTAACTTCTGAAAACCTGAACAATTTATTATTTGTTGATATAGTTATAAATTGTCATGATGGTTTTGAAAAGAAAGAAAAGCTTATGTACTTCATGAAAGATGGATCTATGAAGATTCTATCCATTCAAGAGCTATTGATAAAAACTACACAGGAACTGAAATATGTTCATTATCTGTTAAAATGGAAGAATGAAGTGTGCAAAGTATGGAGTGACATGATTTTGTCAACAATTAGAAGAAGACTGGATGGTGGTAGAAATTTCAATGGTGATTATACTCCCATGTACTTAAATCAAAGAGGTCAAGATGTGGAAATGCAAAGGGGCGCTGCTGTTAAAGAAGTGACTTTTGGCATGACACGACTTAATCTTAATCCTGATGGGAAGGAAATTGCTTATCTTTTGCTTGAAGAGCACAGTCTACAAAGAAGCTCCATTCAGAATCTCAGAGCAGCTATCTATCAGATAAATGAGGAAGATGAAGAACTCAAAGATCTAAAAGAAAGACTTATTCAGATTCTTGAAGACAAGGAAGAAAATCTTTTGTCAAACTTTTTGAAGATGAATTTGTTCTACCAGAAAATCTGAAAAGATAAGTTTGCTATTGTAAATACTTGTACATTTTGTATATATGTTTTTGACATCATTGAATCTAGGAATCTATACTTTATTTCACAAAGTATGAGATTGGGGGAGATTGTTAGATCAGGATTCAATGATCGTCAGGATCTAGACTCAACTGATCAGGATTGCTGACATCATCAGTATTGCATAGCTATCAGGATTGCATGATCGTCACGATCAGGATTGATATCAGGATTTCATATCAGGACTGGGATCAGGATTGATCATCAGGACTGGAAGATGATCAGGATTCCTACTTCGAATTATATTTGGAGTCTAGTTAAATAAGGTTATTTATTTTGTCGGTTCCTGGTTTGTAGGAACGTAGCTAGCAATTTAAGATAGGTTTCAATCTTTGTAATTGATTATGACTTATCATGTAATTGATAGAGAAGCTGTGTAGTATATAAACACAGTTTAGGTTTCGATTTAGAGAGAACATACACGAGAACATAAGAGATCAAACACTCGAGTATCTTTGTAACCTAGCAGCTCTCAAGAACATCAGAATTTCTTGAGACAGTTTGTAACAGTTTTATATCAGAATTATTAAAGCTGTTATTATTCATATTTGTGTTTAAAGTCGAAAATCTTATACAATTGTATTCAACCCCCTTCTACAATTGTTTATTACTGGGCAACAAGACCCCTATGGTAGCACATTTTTGTAACACCCTCAAATTTGGTCAAAGTGTAGCCATAGCCTGTTTTTTTCCTTTTACCAACATTTTTTTGGGCTATAACCACACTTTTTCAGGTGTTGCTGAAGCCCACTTATGGCGTAGTGCTTAGCCAGAGAATTCATTGCCTTAACATTCAAGTGAGACAGTTTCTTGTGCCACAACCAGAATTCTTCATTTGTGGCTTTAGTGTAGAAACAACAAATTTCTCTCTTGTCTGCAGCCTTAAGATTAGCTAAAAACAAGCTTCCTTTCTTTACACCAGTCAAAACAACTTCACCACTTCCTCTTTTAGAGATTATACATTGATCTTCAACAAATTCCATTTTGAAAATGCTCAAGAGGTTGTGCTTTAGTCCTTCAACAAATACTACATCTTCAATAATGACATTTCCAGATTTAACACTGCCATATCCCATTGTATAACCAATGTTGTCATTTCCAAAGGTTACTGATGGGCCAACTTTCTCTTCAAAATGTGATAATAGGGCTATATCACCAGTCATGTGACTTGAGAATCCACTGTCCAAGATCCATATGACCCTTTTATTCCTGTTTCCCTTCATTCACAAAATGACTAAGTTGTTTTTGGTACCCACACTTGGTAGGGTCCAGTTGATTTAGAAACATTTTTGTAATTGATTCTTCTATCATAATCAGCATTCTTCATAGTAGGAGACTTCACTATGTTTGAAGCTCTAGAGTTGACACTCTTAGGCTCACATGAAGTCTTTACCCTTTCAACCTTGATTGGGGTTCTTGTCCTGTGAGTGTGCATATGTGTGTGATTCACATGATTGTGCATAGTCAAGTTTTTGCTTTAAAGATAAGCAATTAGCAATCACAGTCACATAGCATGTCATGTAGTTAGATTTACCACAGAAAGAATCATGGATATTATTCATGCCACCAGAATGGTTACTCAGGTTATCAACTTCATTACTGACAGGTTTATTACACTTATGAGTCAAATGATTAATAGATAATCATTTTTGACATTGTTTCCTAAGAGCATTTGGCACATAAGCATAACTGTTGCCCTTGTTGACACCTACCTTACCATTCCCGTTCTGTTTCTTTTTCTTAACAACTCCTTTATTAACCTTAGGACTCTTGACAAGGTTGTCTTTGGTTTCTTTCTGATTTACAGATTTGGGAGAGGAAGAAGTGTCTTTAGCAGCCTCATCTTCTTCAAGTAATTGTTGTTTAATGACCATTAAATCTTTATCAAACTCAACAACACTCTTTTTGAAGATGGGCTCTTTAACACCAGACAAAATAGTTGGAGCATTTTTGTTTACAAAAGATTCTTTTCCTTTGCCCTTGGCCTTCTTCCTTCCCTTGTCATTCTCATAATCAAAACCAATTCCAACCTTACTGTCTTCAGTGTGTTCCTTGTGATAGGTTTGAACAAGCTCAGAGGAGTTTCTATAGCTTCTTATCTTTAATTCATTTTCAGCAATTTGTTCCCTAAGAGCTATTTCTATTTGTTCAGCACAAACTACCTTATTCTTAAGATACCCAACCTCCTTCTTCAAACCATCAAGGTTCACAACCATTAATTCAATTTCTTCATTTGCAACCAACATGCTAGTATGAATATTAAACATTTCAGTACTCATGTCTTCAATAGTTTTCTTGTATTGAGAGGGAGTCATATCAAGAGAAGTAAGAATAGGTACCTGATTTGAAGAATCACCATCATCAGAAAAGGCCATCAAGGCAGAGTTTGAATACTCCTGTTCTTCTTCTTCATCAGAATCATCCCAGCATTTTCCCTCTACAATAAAAGCTTTACCCTACTGTTTCTTGAGTATAGCTTCATACTTAGCTTCAAGCTCTAAGTATGTTTTGTCCTTTCTGACATGTTTGGGCTTCTTGCACTCTGTAGCAAAGTGCCCAAGTTCATTGCAGTTATAGCACCTTATCTTGGACCTATCCACACTCTCGGTCTTGTAACCTCCTTTTGCAGCACCGACAATTCCTTTCCCTTTACTGAAGGTGTTTGAGCCACTTGATCCACCAGAACCACCGGCATTAAACTTGGACTTAAATGGCTGCTTCCTTTTGAACCTGATGTTAGGATACCTCCTAGCCATATAAGCAAAAGATTTGTTTTCCATCTTATCAAGTTCTTCTATACTGTAAAAATCATCTTCCTCGGGCAGATCATAGATGACTTGAGACTCAACACCAGTGTCTTCAACTTCCAGCTCTTCAATCTTTACTTGATTGACTTTCAGAGATTCCATTCTTTGACCTAAGTTGTCAGCAATAAGGGAACAAGAAGTGTTGGCCATCATTCCTTGCTTTGCTTGAATGGACCTCTTCTGAAACAACTCTAGCTCATATGTTTTCAAAACACCATACAATACATCAAAGCCAATCTTGGTTAGATCTCTTTCCTTGATAAAAGAGATCCTTGGCTCCAAGTGATCTGGTAGAGTCAATAAGAACTTCTTGTTGAGCTCTTCTGTTTCATAGTGTTTGTCATAGAGTTTGAGCTCATTTATCAGCTTGTTGAACCTTTTAAATACTTCTGTGATTCCCTCCTTTGGCTGAGCCATGAAGGCTTCATACTGAGAAACCAGAATCTGCTTCTTGTTCTTTCTCACTTCTGGAGTTCCTTCACATAGCACTTCTATGAGATCCCACATCTTCTTTGCACTACTACAATGAGCAACAGTGCCATACATGGTGAAATCCATAGATTCACAAATAATGAGTTGGAGATTTCCATCTAGTGCCACTGTTTCCTTTTCAGGCGCAGTGTATTTGGAAGGATCTTTAGGCTCATAATGCATTGGTATCTTTTCAGTACCAACAGTTGTTTCTGCAATCTCAATCATTGGAATGAAGGGACCGTGTTTTAAAATGTCTAAATACATGGGGTTTGAAGCTTTGATGAACAGTAACATCTTCTTCTTTCATAGATTGTAGTGTTCCTTGTTAAAGGAAGGAATCTTGATACTGCTTAGTTTATGTGAACTCATTCTTGATCTTTTTCTGTTTGTATGTCAACAACCTTCTTTGATACCACTTGTTAGATATGATTATCACTAAGAAACTAGACAGAGGGGGGTGAATGGATAGTTTGAATATTTTTCTTTTTCTTGAAACTAAAAAGCTGTGTTAGATTGTGTTGTATGAAAATGCGGAATCAAATAAACAAGACACACACAATCACTTTAATCTACTTTGTATTAAGTAAATCAAATACTACAGCTTCCAAAATTTCACAAGTGAAATTCTGGCTTCTAAACAAGAACAGTGTTTTCTTGTTTTCTTACAGAGAAAAGAGTGCTTGAATATTTCTATGTATATCTCTCTTGCTACTAACAATAGGGTGTGCACAATATATATATCCTATACAAACTAGTGCACACTCCTATTTACACAGTTACCCCTAACTGTAACTCCAACTTGTCCTTCTATAAGAAGTTAACTGTGTCAGGAAGGACCACTTGCTTTCTGTAGCCTTTCCCGTTTCTGTAGCTGCTTGTCTCTAATCTTTCTCTCCAAGTTTTGCTGTAGATTTGCCATATGTCTTTGGACCACCTTACCGTAACAGATGCTTCAGTATTTGTCTCCTTTGAATTTTGGTTATGTACCTTAATTTGTCTTGTTATGAACGGCTAAGTGTTGACATCGTGAACTCCAACATATTCCTGATCCTTTGACTTGTCGACATAGAGCATTCATGACTTTGCTATATGAGGACTTTGTTATATGAGTATTTCAGGAGTATGCGATATGGCTTATTTCTGACTTCACGATATAGCCTTTGAAGACTTCACGATATAGCCTTTTTGAGTACTTCACGATATAGCCTTTTTGAGGACTTCACGATATAGCCTTTTTGAGGACTTCACGATATAGCCTTTTTGAGGACTTCACGATCTAGTACAATCTGACTTTGCGATCTCAACACTTCACGACATAGTTCATTTTGGACTATGTGATCTCAGTACTTCACGACATGGATATTGGGGACTTCACGACATAGCTCATTCTGACTTCACGATATGGGGACTTAGACAAATTTCTGTAACTTATTTCTTCAAGGCCTTATTCACATCCTGCTGCATGAACAACTTTGAACTTCTACCAGGACAATTATTTTATGGCCTATATACATTCTAGGTGAAAGAAACTTACTAAGCTCATTATAACTTTGAGCATACAGAATAAAGCTAAGTACATGAAAACAAGACAAGTACAATGGAGACCTATACTATATCTCAGTGATAAACTTCACTAGGTCAAGTAGAGTGACATAGTCACAATGTGTAGGCTTGTTAATAGTGGTATTCAGACATGCCTTGAGACTAACAAGGAACAAATGACATGTTGGCATATCTGGTTGAGTCTTGAGCATTGTGAGCAAAAATGTGATGCATGACAGGCATATCAGTCATAAGCAGTTGAGCAGACCTTGGTTGAACATATTTGCAAGTAGTATACAAGTGATTAACACTACCACATCGAATACATGGCTTTCTGGAAGTACTTTCTTCTGATAGGTAGCTGCTATTATTGTTAATCATTGTTGGTTCATTCTTTCTCTTCTCTGCATCTGCCTTTGACCATTCTTCCTTGATGGTTTTGCTGCTTAATGATTGAACACGGTTTTTGAAACCTGGTCCAAACTTCTTGCTCAGTTTCTCTAGAGTCTGATTACTCCTAAATGGTTTTACCATCGTTGGAGCAGTCTCCACGTCCTCTAGCTTCTTGTTATTGCAATTCCAGGTCTCCTTGCAAAATGTGTCAATTCCTTGAATCTTGATAATGTTGGACACAATGTAACTGGAATTATTCCACCTTGCAATAACTTCTTGTTCCCTTTTCAGCTGCTCTTTCAGAACCACTTCTCTTCTTAAGACAGCCTCAAGTTCTTGTTTTGCATTTAGGCAATCAACTTTTGTTTTCTCAAACTTAGAGACTTGAGTTTCCAACATAGCATTTATCTCACAAAGCATAACATTAGTTTCTTTGAGTCTGACATTTTCTTCAATGAGAATGTTAAAAGAAATATGCACATCATTTAATTCATCAAATAAACTCATTACAGTGTTGTAACATACTTCTTTAACCTGCTTTGTTGGCTTCAAAGAAAATACCTGATTGCTGGTTGAACTTGCTTCTTGATTTTCATTGGCCGTGAGTACAAGGTTGATAGATTCCTCTGTTGAAGTTGAATGACCCTCTTCAGCTGAGACCCTTTTTTCAAAAAGGACTTCATCTTCCAGTGCCATTCTTTCCTTGCCCTTGTCTGATGCGGTTCTGATACATTCACAGATCTTCAAGTTGAATGTTGATCTTGTTGCTTTTGTTCTTTCCTCTTCTTTCAAATCTTGGTTGGAGATGACCACATCTCTGGTTTCTTTCTCCCTTTCATCTCTGATAATCCTTGCGTCTTGCACAACCTCAAGATTACTGTCTTCGAAGAGTGCTTAACAGATCGCTAAGATTTAGATCTTTAGACTCAAGGGTGTTTTTGATAAACACAGAGATATGCTTCCATTTTCTGGGTAAAGATTATGCAAACATTAAGTTTGAGTCCTTTCTTGAAAACTCCTTCCCACACATATTTGAATCTTGTAAAAATCTCTGAAATCTTGAAAGAAAATCAGACAATTCTTCACCCGTTTCATATGCAATGTGTTATTCCCAGAACAATGCAACCTAGATTGTAGAAGGGGGGGGGGGGGCGTTGAATACAATCTAGTTAATTTTACAAAACTTTTTCAAACCTTGTAGAGTATGAACATATGAGTTTGTAAATTAACTAAAATTCTGTCAAGCTTTGAACAAAAAAATTGAATTCTTCAAGTTAAAAAGAAATGCAGGAGACAAGCAAACTTTTTAAACTTTTCAGGTGGTTTTATCGGAAAAAGCCCACCTGAGATGTATATTGAAGAATTCTCTGGGTTTGTTTGAAACAAACTCAGCTGCTTACACAGATGATGAAAGAGAGCCTAAGTGTTTTTTCTTTTAGCTCGGTGCTCTCTTCACACTTTTCTATGCTACACCATACAGTCTTATATACATCAACTATATGTTACAATCAAAATCTACAACATAATAAAATATAACATTTTTGGTTCTGCTTGTTCACATGCTCGACTTTGAAGCTCTTCTATTTGGGAAATGCATTGGCTGGCATCACAGATAAACTTGTATAGTCCCAAAGAATGCTTTCTGGTTCCATGTGTTTCTTTCTTCAAGAATTACTAAGTTCATGTAAATTAACTTAGCTTTCAAGCCCACGTGACATCTGCATGAAAAAGACCTTTCCCTGGATACACGACTGTCATGTCACTATCAGCTGAGATAAGTGAACATGTAGTTTTGCATATAGGTCCTTATGCTTGTCAAGCTTTTCCTTTACGTCCAGTTAGAAGATAAACTTCTGGGTAGCTGCTGTAACTCTTATTTATCATTCGAGACATTGAAGATAATGGATGACTTCACATTTCATTTGTAGGAATTTGAGCCTTCGAATATTTACAGTTTGACTCCCTATTCCATACATCTTTTACGTCGTTATCCACCATCTTTTAGTCACGGGTTTGTAATGGTGATCTCTGAGACTGTCCTCCATTCAACCTGTTAAATAAAGAAAACTCCAAAAGATTTCTTTACATAGATTTGCTTTTCTTGTTGAATGAGATGAATATCAGTAGGCGTATTAATTCTTTATCCGTAGACTACTATTCTACTTCATTTATCCATAGAATAGTAATCTCAGAATATCAGTATAAGTAATATCCTAAGTTGTATCCATAGATAGAACTTGACATCCTTAGCTACATCCATAGATAGAGCATGACATCCTTAGCTGTATCTGTAGATCAACTATCTTCAGCTTTATCCGTAGATGGATATGATGTCCTTAGCTTTTATCTGTTGATGCGATAAGATGTCTTCAGCTTCTATCCGTAGATGAGATAAGATGCTTTCAGCTTTTATCCGTAGATGAGATAAGACTTCCATAGCTTTATCCGTAGAACATATATCTTTAGCTTCATCCTTAGATAAAACATCTCTCATCCTTATTGACTCACCATTACTGAGTTGTTTTGGCAGACTTACCACTGAAACACTTGGTGCTTGATTAGACGTATGTTGGCTTGCTACTGAATTGCTTCCTAACTTGATGACAGAATATCTTCCATACATTTGATGTGGCTTTTAGTCCTTGGATAGATAAAGTGCCTTCTAGTTAGCTTCCTGATTATCAGCTGCTATGATTTAGCTTTCTGACTATCAGCTTCGATGTCATGATCAAATTCTTGTCTTGAGTATTTTGTTATCATCATTCCAAACGTATCAACCCTAACAGAATCAAAGCATGTGCCTTGCATACAAGTGTCAATCACTACATCCGAATTAAGAACCTAAGAAATAATAATATCATAGAATCTTAGTTCTTCTTAACTGTTAGAATAAAAGAACAATTCTAATATTTTGATCTTGTTCGATATACACAAAGTATACAAGTATTATTCAATAGTCAAGATAAACTATTCCCAAATAATACTTCAGTCATTCCAGTGGGTTGTCTAATACCACTTATACTGTGAACCTTTATTATATCATATATAGACATTGATAATCTAATCTTCTGTTATCCCATTTGATACTAGATTATCCATAATATAGAATAAACAGGCAATGTAATAATATGCAATCAAGATTCTCAATAAAATGGAAAATGTTATATACTTTAAACGAATAGTTCAGTATAAAATAAAACCCAACAATCTCCCACTTATACTCAAGCTATTCTTTGAGTATATCAGTTTTTATTACAAGCAATCCACTACCAGTTTAAATAACTACTATGTGACCAGAAATCTGAATCCTATCGCCTCCACGTGTTCCTCAAAAGCCTTAGCTGGTAAGAACTTCGTGAAAGGATCTGCCCGGTTGTCCTTTGATGCTATATCGGTCACAATGATATCTCCTCGCTTAACGAACTGTCGTATGAGGTGATATTTACGTTCGATGTGTTTTGATGCCTTATGTTCTCGTGGTTTCTTTGTATTTGCAACAACACCAGTGTTGTCACAATAAATTGTGATATGCTGTGGCAAATCAGGAACTACATCCAAATCTAGCAGGAAGTTCCTGAACCATACTGCCCATTTGGCTGCCTCAGAGGCTGCCACGTATTTAGCTTCCATGGTTGAGTCTGCGATGCATTTCTGATTCACAATCCTCCATATTACGGCTCCACCTCCTAAAGTAAAAACACACCCCGAGGTTGACTTCCTCTTATCCCTATCTGTATGGAAATCTGAATCGGTATATCCCACAGGCAACAAGTCTGAGGCCTTGTAAATTAACATATACTTCTTAGTCCTTTGCAGGTACTTAAGTATTGTTGTTACTGCACTCCAATGTTCCTGACCTGGATTAGACTGATATCTACTGACCATGCCACGGCAAAGCAAATATCAGGACTCGTACATAACATAGCATACATTAAGCTTCCACATGCTGAAGCATAAGGAACTGCTTTCATGTTCTCTATCTCTTTAGGTGTCGTAGGAAACTGCTCCTTCGATAGAGAAACTCCATGTCTGAAAGGTAAATTACCCTTCTTAGAGTCCTGCATGTTAAAACAAGCCAATACCTCATCAATGTAAGGTTCTTGAGATAAAACCAACATCCTTTTCTTGCGATCTCTTATTACTTTGATCCCAAGGATGTATGCGGCTTCACCTAAGTCCTTCATTTCAAATTTTTTGAACAACCATGCCTTAATTGATGACAACATCTCTACATTGTTTCCAATGAGTAAAATGTCATCTACATATTGCACTAGAAAAACCACTGCATT
The DNA here is from genome assembly GCA_030848705.1 of Heracleum sosnowskyi. Taxonomy (NCBI): domain Eukaryota; kingdom Viridiplantae; phylum Streptophyta; class Magnoliopsida; order Apiales; family Apiaceae; genus Heracleum; species Heracleum sosnowskyi. Next base: position 38,611,530 of record CM061238.1, read on the forward strand.
TCCCTCACTCTTCCTATACACACACGCTTCGCTTGGACTCTGATCATATCCATATGACTGGACTGCCTGATCAAAACGAATGTTCCAATACTTGGAAGCTTGTTTCAGTCCATAAATAGACTTCTTAAGCTTACACACTAGATGCTCTTGGCCTTCCTTAATGAATCCCTATGGTTGCTACATATAGATGGTTTCCTTAAGACTTCCATTAAGGAAAGCTGTCTTGACATCCATTTGCCAAATCTCATAATCGAGATGAGCTGCTATAGACAAAAGAATCCGGATTGACTTAATCATAACTACCGGCAAAAAGGTTTCCTCATAATCGATCCCTTCTTTCTGAGTATACCCTTTCGCAACAAGTCTTGCCTTCCAGGCTTTCACCTTTTTATCAGATCCTCTTTTTTTCTTGTAGATCCACTTACATCCAATGGGTTTTACACCTTTGGGTGGTTCCACGAGCTCCCAGACTTGATTGGAATTCATAGATTCCATCTTAGACTGCATAGCCTTATGCCATAGATCTGCATCCTTATCTTGTAGTGCTTCTTCGTATGTCCTGGGATCCTCATCATGTTCACCAGAGACTAAGTCCGAAGACTCTCCCAAAAACATGAATCTCTCAGGTTGTTGAACAACCCTCCCACTACGACGAATCACTAGTGCGGTATTAGTGATAGGTTGTGCATTTACTTGTGGTTGTTCTACTTGTACTATCGGCACATTAGGATTATATGTTCCTCCCACTAATTCCTCTAAAACAACAGTACTCATGGGTTTGTGGTTCATTATATAGTCTTCCTATATTGTGCATTTTACCTAAATAAAAAGAACAAAACATCGATGATGATTTGTGGGGTCATTTGAAAACTGAAATGGAAAAGAAGTGTAACCACACCCTGTTTTCTGAAATTTTAACACATATTTTACATTAATGAAATGAAAGTACACTGAACATTTAATTTTAATTATAACATTAATGCAGTGAAAGCAGAGCATATTGAAGAGCAATTATTGTGCACCCTATATGTTGGGCCATTGAACAAGTTTGTTAAACCTGGTCATTGTTTTCTTGGATTAGATTCTCAATTTTTATAGTTTATTTTTCTCTTGTTTTTAATGTATTTGTGGTTGTGGCTTTATCTAGATTGAGTAATTATTAATTCTTGTGGATTTAAATGTCAAATTTAGTACGACACTGTCAAATTTAGTACTACTTCCGATTGTTGTCAAGATTGTTGTATTTGTCATGTTTATTGTTACTTGCTTTTGTTTTTTTTTCTAAATATAGTTAGATAATTGGATGTTAAATTACGTATGTTTGTATCCATGTTTATGAAATGTAACAGCCCCAAATCCGGGGTCAGGGATTTAGGGTTATCACAATCCATGTACTCCTTGCCTTACCTGTAATACTCACACCATTCATAATTTACCTGTTCATGACCCCGCAACATATGTCTCTCACGCACACACACACAGGTTAGAGTCTCAGAAACGACACAATACAACAATTGCGGAATAAATAACTTTTATTACAATACCCAAATGTCTTTTGAATCTGTTACTGATACAATTTCTAAGTATTGTTACATTACCAACTTAGCCTTCTGATGCTCACAATCCTCTTATACCATTCCTGTCTATACATGAGTTGAATACCAAAGCCGTAGACTGATTCGATTGGTTCGTACTACTCTTCGGGATCACCGCTAGAAACTGTTTATGGAAACGCCTTGCGGGGTATGTGTCGTTCCATTGGCATCCTGCTTCGCTGCTATATAATATATATAAAACAATAGCAAGAGTGAGCGATAGCTCAGCAAGGTAATAAAAATATGGCATAATCCTGCCTTTAACTCAACCCAGAATAAAGCGGGTATAAGACAATAATTTGTCAAACTATCTCGATACTGAAATTATTTCCTTATCGGAATGTATTCCCAAAAACAGTACCATTAATGTACTTCAAATATCATTTCATAGTATTTCTGCAAGCTTTTGCTATATTATGAACAAAGTTCTAGTATAATATAAAAGATAAGGTTTCGAAGTAAACCAGTATAACTCTTCCAAAAATATCTGCTATGTAAGCAGAATATCAACACATAACTTAAAAGAAGTTATAAGATGATTCAGTATAAACAACTCCCTTACCATAACTCATGTTATGTAAGGTATCCACAGAGTCATATTCATAAAATAAAAGATGAAGTTGCAAGAATTTATTGACACTTCATTTCCAAACACTTTTCGACCCCCTGCCAACACGATTGGTTCATCTCCCCAATACATGTTGCAGGAATATCCAAATTGGATGATGAACTAATACTGGAGTTGCTACCGCGTCCGCTGTGCCTAACCTTGCTATGATCAGTAGCAGGTCGCACCGCTCAAATAGTTTTCTACATGTAGATGGAAGTATCACGACGGCCTGACATTGTCTACCGCCTTACTGTGACCTCCCGCCCATTTGGGGCAATAAAAATTTGGATGGGCCCACGCAACTTGACCACTTACACCACTCCTAGTTCAGATGAAATCCATGACTCTGAAACGTAAAGATCGTCCTCCTTTCCCCAAGTGTAACACTTGTTGATACGACTCCACTAAGTAGTTATATCTAGGTTGGAAAGGAAGATTCTCCAATATTTCCCAAGCTATTGCTTGTTAATGGATATCGACTTGTTCCAGGAATTTACCCCTCGATTGTTGAGGTGGTAATACAATATTTGACTTGCAGCAATTACATAGCTTTGAAAAAATACATGTCCCCTGACAGTTTTTGAATTGAGAGTTTAAAAAGAGTAGTAGTCACTTAAATCAGGTTTCCCATATTTTTGATAGTTGAGCGAGCATTTAAATCCTCTTTAAAAGACAGATTTAAATGGAAAAACATTATTTTGGGAACCTCTTTTGATTTACAAATACTTAATAATATTTATTAAATAAGTAAATCTTAAATGAATATTTGAAAATAATATTCATTAAGTAAGTAATCCTCAAATGAATATTTGAAAGTAATATTCGTTAAATAAATAATCCGCAAATGAATATTTGAAAATAATATTCATTAAATAAATAATTAATCTTCAAATGAATATTCAAAAATAATATTCATTAAATAATCCTCAGATAATATTCACAATAATATTCTTCGATTAAGTAAACCTCAAATGAATATCTGAAATAACATTCCTTAATTAATAATTCTCATTTGAATATTCGAAATAATATTCATTAAATAATTAAATCTCAAATAAATATTCAAAAGTAATATCCATTAAATAAATAATCCTTAAATGGATATTCACACTAACAATCTTTAAGTCAATAATCCTCAAATGAACATTCATAAATAACATTCTTTAAATAAATAATTAATCCTCGAATAACAGTACCCGATATCTTTATCGGAAAATAACCTTTATCATATACAAAATATAATCCCTTCTGATCTTTCAAGAAAATCACACGCCCTTATCCTAGGGCAAATATAAAATCCTGGCTTATAGCTGATATCCCATATCTAGCTTAGAAGCCCATACTCAAATCATTTCCAAGTAATAACCTTCGAATGAAGTAATATTCAAATAACATTCCTCAAATCATTTCCAGGTAATTAATACTTTCTAGAAATATAATTAATGTTTAATAATAGCAGTCCTCAAAATAATTAGTACACTGCCGCTGGAATCCCTCCGGGTTTCCACGACTATCTCTATATCTCAAACTACTGACTCCCGGTCTAGAGTCGAAAACAAGAAGTATGCTCTTATCTCTAGAGCTACAAGGTATACCGGTTCATAAGTACATTATCTCAAAGCTCGTATATAACCAAAATCAAATTCTATTTTATACAATATATAACATGTATCGCAAAACTGTATAACTCCACACATGACAAAAGCAGTAATATATAATCAATACTTCAAAGTATAGATTTAGGAAACTTGCCACAATACTTGCAACAAAGATTTGTTATATAAATTGGGAATACACAAGTATTGAATATTGGAAAATATACCTACTCTGAATAATAGAGTAAGGTTTAGTAGACTTGCCTGATGCTCGAGAAGTGATAGGGGTTCGCGACGATGCCGGACAATCTAGACAAAGTCAAAGAAAACGTACGATTAATCCCCTGGATAATCCACTTGTACTCAATGCTTAAACACATAAACGAAACACAACCAAGGCATTACTTGCTTGCTCTAACGTCATACTAAATCCATGTTATTCATCAAATACTTATATCATAAGTTTGGTTCGAAATCCATCCTCAAATCCAAGTTATACTTAACCATTTGGAACCTTGGTTTCTAAGTCTCGTTCTCAATGGTTTTCACTTGCGCGACCTCGGCTAAAACATTTTTATAAAATAGAAAAATAATCTTTTTAATCCGAATCTTTTTCGTGAGCCTTCCTAACTGTCTCTAGTATTATTCCTCAAAGTTTCACATTTTAATATGGCTCCGAAGTGGTCCAAATATAGCCTCAAAGTTGCTGAACAGAGATGAGTCATTCTTCCGAATGGCGTTTACTAAAACTCACTTTTCTCCGAAACCGTAAATCGTATAGACATGATCTTTATATCAAAACAAACCTTAAAACAAGACCTACATGTTCATGGTCAGTTCTGTTCAAAAATATTACCAGACCAGTTCGTAATTCTTGCTCAAAACAGCCTTAAATCAATTGGGCATTACGACGGCTATAATCGTAACGTTTTCCATTTTCAAAACACACTCAAATCAATACCAAACAATCCCAAACTCACCATCCACCTTATACACCCTCCACTCAGTCAAATCCTCCATGAATACTCACAATAAATTCATAACCCATTCTCCAAACTCAACCAACAATTCATCTAATTACTTAATCATGCTCTTAACTTTACATAAACATCAAAACCATTTCAAAACTCATATCAACTCAAAGGGGCAGAGGTTTATACCTTCCTCCAAGCTTGCTTTCTGCCATACTCCTGATGTAGCCTTAGATTCTTGCTTAATACAACCTTTGGAAGCTACAAACTCATTATCAAAACAAAACAAAACAAGATACAAGTTACTATTCATCATCTTCTCCAACTGTTAATCACTGAATCGAATGGGTAAAACACAGAGATGAAGCGAGCTCTTACCATGGTTGCATAGAGCTTCTCGAGAGCTTCGATTTGAGTGGTAGAACGCCAAAAACGGACCACGGAATCTCGAGTTACGATCATTTCTTTCTCCCTCATTTTTCTTCTCTCTTTCTCCCGAATTTTTCCTTCCTCTTTTTCTTTTCTTTGTTTTGGTTAATAAAGATAAGGATGCTGATTTTTTGTTAATATAGGGGTGAGTCATAACTCTTAGCTTGTGACACTTGTCCAACATGCATTGGTTTAGCTAAAGTAGCTTTACTGGTTCGTTTAATTTCGTAGAACGCTCGCAAGGTTTCTCGAGGGTTCTATCGAGGTATTTTACCGAAATCGTTCTCGATACTTCTAATTCATTTATCAAATCCATATCCATAGAATTAATAATTTAAATCCTTAAATATCCTCAAATAATAATTATTTAGTCCGTTTTTGGTGAAATTTCGGAGAAAACGAAAAATGCTATTTTTCCGATTCTGACAGCTTCTGCATTCTTTTATTTCCATCGTAGATCACTAATGCGACTTTGAAAGTTTATTATATCGTCCCGCATATAGGGTGGTCTGAAAAACTTTTAAATGAAGAGTTACTATTCATCAGTGGTTTTTCTATAATCCTTTGGATCAAAATCCGTTCCAATATTCCTGATCTGTTTTCTCTTTACTCTTTGCACTTAGAAAACGTTCTAGTGATTTCTCGGGCGTACGCTATCTTGTTTACGGAGTTGTCGGATGTATTCCAGATATTGATTTGGATGACATAAAAATACTTTCCTTCCCTGGAGTATTGTATTCTTATCTTCCAGATTGATTGTTCTTATTTATGTGTTCAGTCCATTCTTACTATTCTCAAAATGTTTGAAAACCGAAATTCATATTCATTTCATAACTTGATTCTCAAAGTCATTGCCACTATCCATATTTACATCAACATATAATAAAAGTTTTAATTCTACCCAAAATCTGGGGTCTTACAGTCTCCCCTCCTTAAAAGGATTCCGTCCCGGAATCACTCTGAAAACAAATGGGGATATCTTTCTAGCATCTCGCTCTCTAGCTCCCAAGTTGATTCTTCCACATTATGATTCCTCCATACCACTCTGGCTAGTTTGATGGCCTTGTTTCGGAGTACTTGTTCCTTTCGATCTATAATTTCCATTGGTTGCTCCACATAGGTCAAGTCTGGTTGTATGTCTACGTGCTCGTACTCTACATATGCCGGGCATCTATAGTATACTGACGTAGCATTGACACATGAACCCCGTTATGACCATTCTACAAGTTTGGGGGGTAAGGCTGGCTCGTAGGCCACCTTCCTGGCGCGTCTTAAATCTCAGATGGCCCAATGAATCTCGGGCTCACTTCCCTTTCTTTTCAAATCTCATTAATTCTTTCCCTGGAGATACCTTTAGCATCACGAATCCCTAACCTCATATTCTCTATCTTGTTTGCACAGAAATACACTTGCTTGCCATTCATCAACTTGCCATTTAGCTTATCAGTAGCAGTACTATCTCTATACTCGCGGGCTTAGTCCGCATACTTTCTCTGTCTATCTTGGTTGTCACTAGCCGCTTGTTGGTGAAATCTTTTGTCTTTCTAGTTTGTTGGACTAACTTGGGCGTTGTGTAAAATCTCATCTTTTAATTCCCGATCATTCGGAATCCATCTCTGTCTCATCTTAAAGTAAGGGTATCGGCCACCACATTGGCCTTCCCCGGATGGTAGTGTATCTCACAGTCATAATCCTAGGTCAATTCTAGCCATTTCTCCATCTCATGCTATCTACTATCATGGGTAACTCAAAGCCAATTCATTACATTCCATAAATTTTGTGGGTGCATTAGTCAACCCAAAATAACTTCGCTGAAAACTCGAAGTGTCTATTCCTAGTACGAATCGCAGTCTTGGGCATATCCTCTGATTTAACTTCCAACTGGTGATACCCAGTTCTTAAATAAATTGGAAATACACAGCGTTCTTCCGCTGATCAAACAATCATTTACAAGGGTACCTATTCTCCATGTTAAACTCATACAACTCTCGAGGTTCGATATATAATCTTGTGCTAAAATCTTTCTCTCTTACAACAACACCGGGCTCTCCACGGTGGTACACTGGGTCTTATCATATCCTTATACAACAACCCTTGTAACTGAGTCACTAACTCTTTCATTCCCACTATACTCTGAATACTCGGTATTCATTCTCATGTCATCCCAATCGATATTTGGTAGCGCATTAAGATCTTGTAAAATCTCCCAAAACCATTGTAGTTTTCTCTATACTTGGTGCCTCTTTTCTTGGCGTCAACCATAAGAGCTAATTAAGCCTCGTATCTCTGGCGGAATAGTTTCTAGTCTGACTATATTCAAGAATCTCTGAATCTGTCTCCGTTCTTTATTTATTACTCTCTCTCCCTTACAATCAGTCTAGGCCCCATTGGGTGTCAACCAACCCATTCTTATTATAATATCCACTTTTCCCAACTTGAAAGGGATCAGGTCTATCAAAAGTGTCGACCTCATATTTCTAGTTCACAACCTGGATGTACCAGTCTTATGGGAAAATCCCTCGATTGGCTATTTCTACTTGTAATTATTCCATCAGCGTCTCGGCCTTAAGGTTTAATTGTCATGCAATTTCTTGATATACAACGATACATTAGTTCTGTCTATACAGTATAGAAGGGCACCTGCTATTTAAAGGTCCTGATAATGGGCTGCTGGTTGGAGGTAGCCTTGGTTGAAACCTACTGGCTTCTTTTATTCTGTGTTCACAACTCCGGAACAAACCTCGATAACTCGGAAAAACTTGGCCTCATACTCGGTCACAGTCATGGTTTCTTGTTTTAACACTTTAACTTTCATTTTCATCCGGGTCTCCATATATTTCCGAAAATTATTCCTTTAAAACAACACACGCTGCATCTTTCACGAGTCACAATACCAGCTCCCTCTGACTCCATCGTCAGTACTTATCTTGCTAACCCAGAGGTTGTGCCCATTCGTAAACAAATCCTCCAAAATCTCAATTCCACTATAGGGCATCTATCTAACACCGTTGTCACTGGAGTTCACGGCACATCGCTATTCCTTTCATATATATCGATTGACACGCTTTCCATTATCATTATATCCTTGGGAGAATAAACCAATTTCATCGATATGTCACTAACAGTCTATTCGTCTTAGGGATTCGCTCCTGTCATAGGTGATTTAGTTGCGAATCTAATTCCTATCAGCGAATTTTGACTTATTTGACCGGGTTGGCCTCCCCTTAGAATTCAACGAGGATAACAATATCATGGGGCCTTGAAAAGACAGCTCCCATATCAAGGAAAACGTCACACACTGGTGATCATAAGGTTAGGAGTTTTAAAGTAACCTTATTGGAGGTAAAAGAATTTACCGAGAGATCAACATGATCATAAGAACTCAACGTTGTGTGCCTCGATTGAGACATTACTAAAGGTAATTAGCCTTCTTGTATTTCACAACTTACAAGTGATGGCGTCCCATCAGACTTCTATCACACAGACAGATAGTCCTTGTAGCCCCTATAAATATAGGGTTGTTCGTCTCAGTGGAAGTTGAAAAGTATGAAAGCAATTCGAGATCAATTTAATGATTATCGCCTTTCGACAATATTTCTCAAAGGAATACCTTGGATTAAAATTGAACAGATTCCAAAGGTGCGGTTTCCAAAGAAAAGAATAACCAAAAAGATACTGGTACTTAACAAACAAGTGGTGAGGTATCACCATAGGGTCATTCATTATTTGAAGAAAAGTGAAAGCTTAAATAACATCATTTGACAGGGGTTCGAAAACCTGAAAGTAGGCATTGTGATAGCCTCTGGCACAATTGAAACTGAATATGGTTTAACACAAGTGTTATAAAACAACTTCGAAGAGGGAATATACCCTTTATCAGAATTTTTCCTGGGGAGAGGTCAAGATAGATCATAGATTGGGGAAATACCCCATATAATTTGCAAATGGGGAGGGTACTACCAAGATCTCTACGGATGCCTTTTACGTCGGCTCCTCTAATGGATAATCGTTCAATTCCAAAGCTTTTCTTCTCCATGCACACCCTAAGGTGCTCGATACTTACGTTATTGCCGACTCATAATAGTCGCTAAGGATTCAACCATCGACCTTTGCAATCGCAGGGAGTCCTATTCGACTAGGCGCAAACATCCCAAGTAAGCGTTCTGTTCTATAAGAAGACTTCGATACCGTTGTCGCCCATAACAATGACAATTCCTCATGTCGACTGGGCAGTACCCCGGAAGATCGTTAGAAACTACAAGATTAAATCTGGTCTCTATTTCAATCATCCTTATATCCAATATTCCTTCTCCCATATCAATCCCGTGTGCTACATAAGCTTAACACCTTTGGCACAATAGCCTTTTCATTTAAGTCAATCCCGGAATTCTCAGTCCGTCTTGGTCCTTAAATATATTTCGCCTTTACCGTCCAATCTCAACTTCCTCATTTAATCTCTACAATCACTTATAGCAATCAGGGTCTGTCCACCAACCCCTATAACGGCTATCTTACCCAATCCACAGGGTTCGCTCTGATTTCCACTCTCTTTGCTGACATCCTCCGGTAATCAGAAAGACAAGGTTTGCCAACATCTGCTGAATTTCTTTCCAAAATCAGGGAAACTTGATCAATCTCTTTACCCACTAGTAATACTCGGATATGATTTCCGACCTTTCTGTTCTATCCTCATAATTCCTCCCTGGTTTCCCAAGGGTGGTAAATCTCGTTCTCGATTCCGTCTTAGCGTGCTTGTCTTACAATAACATTTGCATGGTACATATACCCAAAATTTTCCTTGAGATAATAAAATCCCTCAATGATGTAATAGACACTATTTCTAGTGGAATCGATGGTCGTGGGGGATTGAAACCTCATAGCCAAAACAATTCCTTTCACTATTCTTAGGCAACTAAGTACCCTTAATCGTTCGTGAAAATCTGAACATCTTGGTTCTTACGTATGCCGCCTCCTTATGGGCAACTATAACCGACTACGAGTAACAGGTTCCGTTCAAGTCGAATCAATCCACTGATACTGGCTATACTGCCTCTACCTCTTCTGCTTTGGAGACTCTACTCCATTTTCTTTGTCATACCTCTTGATGTATCATGAACGATCCTTAAACTCTTGTCTCGTCACTTATTTATCCCTTGAAGGTTCGTCCGGTCTTATTATACGACCTCAAGTAACATACTACATCTTTATCAATCAACACGTCCTCTACAAGATTCTTTCCTTGACCCACTACGGGGTCTTCCTCTAGATCCTCCTATGGATCTTCCTTTATCGGGTCTTCGTCCATCTCAAGAAGCGCATCATCAAATGCCTACTCGAAGGCCTCGAGATCTGGTATCTCAGAATCCCATCCATCTATAACTCATACGAATCGAGGTGACTAACCATGAAGTCCTAAGTACGGTTTCCCAGAAGAAGTCCCTTCTCGGGCTTTATCTTAAACAGTCAGGGTCATGTCTTCTAACTCGACTGCGAACTTAATTTGAGCTCTAGATGCTCTTATCATTATTAAGGGTATTGTAAGACTCGGTCTTCTATCATTTCTGAGGACTGTAACCTAACGCTCTGATACCATCTCTGTAACAGCCCCAAATCCGGGGTCAGGGATTTAGGGTTATCACAATCCATGTACTCCTTGCCTTACCTGTAATACTCACACCATTCATAATTTACCTGTTCATGACCCCGCAACATATGTCTCTCACGCACACACACACAGGTTAGAGTCTCAGAAACGACACAATACAACAATTGCGGAATAAATAACTTTTATTACAATACCCAAATGTCTTTTGAATCTGTTACTGATACAATTTCTAAGTATTGTTACATTACCAACTTAGCCTTCTGATGCTCACAATCCTCTTATACCATTCCTGTCTATACATGAGTTGAATACCAAAGCCGTAGACTGATTCGATTGGTTCGTACTACTCTTCGGGATCACCGCTAGAAACTGTTTATGGAAACGCCTTGCGGGGTATGTGTCGTTCCATTGGCATCCTGCTTCGCTGCTATATAATATATATAAAACAATAGCAAGAGTGAGCGATAGCTCAGCAAGGTAATAAAAATATGGCATAATCCTGCCTTTAACTCAACCCAGAATAAAGCGGGTATAAGACAATAATTTGTCAAACTATCTCGATACTGAAATTATTTCCTTATCGGAATGTATTCCCAAAAACAGTACCATTAATGTACTTCAAATATCATTTCATAGTATTTCTGCAAGCTTTTGCTATATTATGAACAAAGTTCTAGTATAATATAAAAGATAAGGTTTCGAAGTAAACCAGTATAACTCTTCCAAAAATATCTGCTATGTAAGCAGAATATCAACACATAACTTAAAAGAAGTTATAAGATGATTCAGTATAAACAACTCCCTTACCATAACTCATGTTATGTAAGGTATCCACAGAGTCATATTCATAAAATAAAAGATGAAGTTGCAAGAATTTATTGACACTTCATTTCCAAACACTTTTCGACCCCCTGCCAACACGATTGGTTCATCTCCCCAATACATGTTGCAGGAATATCCAAATTGGATGATGAACTAATACTGGAGTTGCTACCGCGTCCGCTGTGCCTAACCTTGCTATGATCAGTAGCAGGTCGCACCGCTCAAATAGTTTTCTACATGTAGATGGAAGTATCACGACGGCCTGACATTGTCTACCGCCTTACTGTGACCTCCCGCCCATTTGGGGCAATAAAAATTTGGATGGGCCCACGCAACTTGACCACTTACACCACTCCTAGTTCAGATGAAATCCATGACTCTGAAACGTAAAGATCGTCCTCCTTTCCCCAAGTGTAACACTTGTTGATACGACTCCACTAAGTAGTTATATCTAGGTTGGAAAGGAAGATTCTCCAATATTTCCCAAGCTATTGCTTGTTAATGGATATCGACTTGTTCCAGGAATTTACCCCTCGATTGTTGAGGTGGTAATACAATATTTGACTTGCAGCAATTACATAGCTTTGAAAAAATACCTGTCCCCTGACAGTTTTTGAATTGAGAGTTTAAAAAGAGTAGTAGTCACTTAAATCAGGTTTCCCATATTTTTGATAGTTGAGCGAGCATTTAAATCCTCTTTAAAAGACAGATTTAAATGGAAAAACATTATTTTGGGAACCTCTTTTGATTTACAAATACTTAATAATATTTATTAAATAAGTAAATCTTAAATGAATATTTGAAAATAATATTCATTAAGTAAGTAATCCTCAAATGAATATTTGAAAGTAATATTCGTTAAATAAATAATCCGCAAATGAATATTTGAAAATAATATTCATTAAATAAATAATTAATCTTCAAATGAATATTCAAAAATAATATTCATTAAATAATCCTCAGATAATATTCACAATAATATTCTTCGATTAAGTAAACCTCAAATGAATATCTGAAATAACATTCCTTAATTAATAATTCTCATTTGAATATTCGAAATAATATTCATTAAATAATTAAATCTCAAATAAATATTCAAAAGTAATATCCATTAAATAAATAATCCTTAAATGGATATTCACACTAACAATCTTTAAGTCAATAATCCTCAAATGAACATTCATAAATAACATTCTTTAAATAAATAATTAATCCTCGAATAACAGTACCCGATATCTTTATCGGAAAATAACCTTTATCATATACAAAATATAATCCCTTCTGATCTTTCAAGAAAATCACACGCCCTTATCCTAGGGCAAATATAAAATCCTGGCTTATAGCTGATATCCCATATCTAGCTTAGAAGCCCATACTCAAATCATTTCCAAGTAATAACCTTCGAATGAAGTAATATTCAAATAACATTCCTCAAATCATTTCCAGGTAATTAATACTTTCTAGAAATATAATTAATGTTTAATAATAGCAGTCCTCAAAATAATTAGTACACTGCCGCTGGAATCCCTCCGGGTTTCCACGACTATCTCTATATCTCAAACTACTGACTCCCGGTCTAGAGTCGAAAACAAGAAGTATGCTCTTATCTCTAGAGCTACAAGGTATACCGGTTCATAAGTACATTATCTCAAAGCTCGTATATAACCAAAATCAAATTCTATTTTATACAATATATAACATGTATCGCAAAACTGTATAACTCCACACATGACAAAAGCAGTAATATATAATCAATACTTCAAAGTATAGATTTAGGAAACTTGCCACAATACTTGCAACAAAGATTTGTTATATAAATTGGGAATACACAAGTATTGAACATTGGAAAATATACCTACTCTGAATAATAGAGTAAGGTTTAGTAGACTTGCCTGATGCTCGAGAAGTGATAGGGGTTCGCGACGATGCCGGACAATCTAGACAAAGTCAAAGAAAACGTACGATTAATCCCCTGGATAATCCACTTGTACTCAATGCTTAAACACATAAACGAAACACAACCAAGGCATTACTTGCTTGCTCTAACATCATACTAAATCCATGTTATTCATCAAATACTTATATCATAAGTTTGGTTCGAAATCCATCCTCAAATCCAAGTTATACTTAACCATTTGGAACCTTGGTTTCTAAGTCTCGTTCTCAGTGGTTTTCACTTGCGCGACCTCGGCTAAAACATTTTTATAAAATAGAAAAATAATCTTTTTAATCCGAATCTTTTTCGTGAGCCTTCCTAACTGTCTCTAGTATTATTCCTCAAAGTTTCACATTTTAATATGGCTCCGAAGTGGTCCAAATATAGCCTCAAAGTTGCTGAACAGAGATGAGTCATTCTTCCGAATGGCGTTTACTAAAACTCACTTTTCTCCGAAACCGTAAATCGTATAGACATGATCTTTATATCAAAACAAACCTTAAAACAAGACCTACATGTTCATGGTCAGTTCTGTTCAAAAATATTACCAGACCAGTTCGTAATTCTTGCTCAAAACAGCCTTAAATCAATTGGGCATTACGACGGCTATAATCGTAACGTTTTCCATTTTCAAAACACACTCAAATCAATACCAAACAATCCCAAACTCACCATCCACCTTATACACCCTCCACTCAGTCAAATCCTCCATGAATACTCACAATAAATTCATAACCCATTCTCCAAACTCAACCAACAATTCATCTAATTACTTAATCATGCTCTTAACTTTACATAAACATCAAAACCATTTCAAAACTCATATCAACTCAAAGGGGCAGAGGTTTATACCTTCCTCCAAGCTTGCTTTCTGCCATACTCCTGATGTAGCCTTAGATTCTTTCTTAATACAACCTTTGGAAGCTACAAACTCATTATCAAAACAAAACAAAACAAGATACAAGTTACTATTCATCATCTTCTCCAACTGTTAATCACTGAATCGAATGGGTAAAACACAGAGATGAAGCGAGCTCTTACCATGGTTGCATAGAGCTTCTCGAGAGCTTCGATTTGAGTGGTAGAACGCCAAAAACGGACCACGGAATCTCGAGTTACGATCATTTCTTTCTCCCTCATTTTTCTTCTCTCTTTCTCCCGAATTTTTCCTTCCTCTTTTTCTTTTCTTTGTTTTGGTTAATAAAGATAAGGATGCTGATTTTTTGTTAATATAGGGGTGAGTCATAACTCTTAGCTTGTGACACTTGTCCAACATGCATTGGTTTAGCTAAAGTAGCTTTACTGGTTCGTTTAATTTCGTAGAACGCTCGCAAGGTTTCTCGAGGGTTCTATCGAGGTATTTTACCGAAATCGTTCTCGATACTTCTAATTCATTTATCAAATCCATATCCATAGAATTAATAATTTAAATCCTTAAATATCCTCAAATAATAATTATTTAGTCCGTTTTTGGTGAAATTTCGGAGAAAACGAAAAATGCTATTTTTCCGATTCTGACAGCTTCTGCATTCTTTTATTTCCATCGTAGATCACTAATGCGACTTTGAAAGTTTATTATATCGTCCCGCATATAGGGTGGTCTGAAAAACTTTTAAATGAAGAGTTACTATTCATCAGTGGTTTTTCTATAATCCTTTGGATCAAAATCCGTTCCAATATTCCTGATCTGTTTTCTCTTTACTCTTTGCACTTAGAAAACGTTCTAGTGATTTCTCGGGCGTACGCTATCTTGTTTACGGAGTTGTCGGATGTATTCCAGATATTGATTTGGATGACATAAAAATACTTTCCTTCCCTGGAGTATTGTATTTTTATCTTCCAGATTGATTGTTCTTATTTATGTGTTCAGTCCATTCTTACTATTCTCAAAATGTTTGAAAACCGAAATTCATATTCATTTCATAACTTGATTCTCAAAGTCATTGCCACTATCCATATTTACATCAACATATAATAAAAGTTTTAATTCTACCCAAAATCTGGGGTCTTACATGAAATGTGTCTAATTTCTTGATTTTGCACGTTGCAGATATTATGGATATGGAGTGTAGGCCTCTCGATAGATCGCTCTTGACCATGCAGTACGATCATATTAGCAGTGTGATATAGCAGGGGGGGCGAGGGATAAGTTGGATGTCAGACAGTATACAGCTAATTAGGAGGAGTGGAAGCTTGATGATCGTCAACAAAGTTTGCTGAAGGACCGGGGTTTTGGGGTGTTTACTAAAAACCGGTCAATTCCTCAGAATGACATACGTTTGATCACGGCCTTGGTGGAGAGGTGGAGGCCGGAGACCAACACCTTGGAGGATGTTTATATGATTATGGGTCTGCCTGTTCGTGGTCATGCTCTTACATATACGGAGCTGAAGACTCCAAGACAGTACTGGGTTAAGCGGTGGAAGGATTTGAGATTGAGTGAGAAAGCTCGTGAAGAAATGTATAAAGACGGGGTAAAACTGAGTGCGCTGAAGGAACAATATAAGGAGAATCCAGAGAATCCATCTCTATAGTTTATCAGGCAGGATGATGTAGTGTACACCCTGGCTTATCTTCTTTACGTCATTGGGGGTGTGTTGTTTCCCATATCGAGCCGGAACGTTGTCCATCCTAGGTATTTCATACCTTAGTTTCTCATTTCTTGCATATGTTTCCTTAATTTGTATAATTATTGATAATATCCCCTTAATTCCTCAATTTTATCCTTAAAATTAACATTTTTGTATTTTATTCTTAATTTGTTTAATTCTTGATAATATCACCTTAATTCATCAATTTTATCCTTAAAATTCACATTAATTGCATTTTATCCTTAATTTGTTTAATTATTGATAATATCCCCTTAATTCCTTAATTTAATGACTTAAAATAAACATTTCTTGCATTTTACCCTTAATTTGTTTAATTCTTGATAATAGCCCTTAATTACTTAATTTTATGTTTTAAAATTCACATTAATTGCATTTTATCCTCAATTTGTTTAATTCTTGATAATATCCCATTAATTTGTTTAATTCCTGATAATATCACCTTAATTCCTCAATTTTATCCTTAAAATTCACATTAATTGCATTTTATCCTTAATTTGTTTAATTGTTGATAATATCCCCTTAATTTCTTAATTTTATGACTTAAAATTAACATTTCTTGCATATTACCCTTAATTTGTTTAATTCTTGATAATAGCCCTTAATTCTTCAATTTTATGCTTTAAAATTCACATTAATTGCATTGTATCCTCAATTTGTTTAATTCTTGATAATATCCCATTAATTTGTTTAATTCTTGATTATATCACCTTAATTCCTCAATTTTATCCTTAAAATTCACATTAATTGTATTGTGTCCTTAATTTGTTTAATTATTGATAATATCCTCTTAATTCCTTAATTTTATGACTTAAAATTAACATTTCTTGCATTTTACCCTTAATTTGTTTAATTCTTGATAATAGCCCTTAATTCCTCAATTTTATGCTTTAAAATTCACATTAATTGCATTTTATCCTTAATTTGTTTAATTCTTGCATATGTTTTCTTAAGTTGTTTAACCCCATGCTAGTGCCCTCGGCCAAACAAACTCCTGAGGGTTAACCCCCACCACCATACAGGTCTGTACCGGGGGGACTTCGACATCTTTGAGCTTTGTTGGCTGATATGGCAGCCTTATCAGAGATTTTATGACCGACATGATTATATGGGGGATTATGATTTCACTATGATGGATGCGGTGTATATGGCTCTCGGTCGTGTCCCTCTTGTGGCCATGGAGATTATCGAGTATGTCATGCTAGATAGAGTCCTGAGACAGTTATGGAGTACTACAGCATATCCCACATGACCCGATTGACATGGCTTCTCTGCGGAGGGAGCGGTTATCTCAATGGCAGCGGGAAAAACATGTTTCGTTGTTCAGCCATTACATAGAAGAGTGGGATACCTTTAATGATGGCTTGATACCTGTCATCGAGGAGGGGGATTACGTATCCACTGAGGAGTACATGTATTGGTACAGATGTGTAAGCAAGCTGAGGATTGCTCCGTTCCAGACTACGCACCCCACGAAGATAGTGCCTCATGACTGGTACCCCCAACAGGACATGGCTGATGCGGTATGTTGGACTGTGTCATGAGGACATTACATGCTATGCACCTCCGTGACCCCCCCCCCCCCCGACTGGTTCTATGATGTCATCCTTGACTTTTTGGGTCGTTACGATCGGATCAACGTCGAGTGGAGGGGTCTTGCATTTAGTAGGCCTAGTTTTGATAGACCCATGTTTGCACATGATACGGGTATTGATCCCAGTGCTCCTTCATCTTCGCAGCAGCCTCCATCTGTCTCTCAGAAACGTCTGCGTGAGGTACTAATCTTTTTTGTTGTACTTTAGAGAATAGTTTATTGAATATATGTATGATTGTTGCATTACCATGTTATTACAGGTTGAGACTACTGATTCTCCTGCTTCACCTACGCACAATGTCTCCTATAAACGTGACCGTTAGGTAATAATCTATAATGCTAGGTTTAATTCGAGTCACTTAGGAGGAAATATGGTACTGATTGGTGTATTGACATGTAATTGCAGGTTGAGAGTACAGCTGATCCTGTTATACAGCCGACCTTAGTATTTGGGCCCCTTCTTGTTCATATTGAGGTAGTAATCCTTCTTGTTTTACTAGTTGGAATAGTTTTTTGAATATTTGAATGATGTTTGTATCTGAATGTAATGTTAGGTTAGAAATAGTGCTCCTTCTCCTTCACAGTCGACCCCAGAATCTATCCCCCCCTATTCCTCCTGCTACACAGCAGGTATCAGAGCAGCCTTCCCCACCGGTTGTTGAGGTACTTCTTCTTGCTGTTTAGCTTTATTTGCAACTCCATTATAACTTCTTGTATATAATCCAATATTGAATATGGCACATAATGTATTTATAACATTGCAGGTTACCACTATTCCTCTCGTTACACAACCGGTCCCAGAATCTGTCCCTCATATTTCTTCTACTACACAGCAGGTGGATGACCGGCCTTCCCCACCGGTTGTTGAGGTACTTCTTCTAATTGTTTAGTTGTATTTGCAGTATAACTCATTGTATATAATCCAATATTGAATATGGCACATAATGTATTCATAACATTGCAGGTTATCACTATTCCTTCTGATTCACAGCTGACCCCTGTATCTGTCCCCCCCTCTTTCTCCTACTACACCGCAGGTATAACTCCTTGTATATAACTCCTTCAATTCCAATATAACTTCTTTTATATGTATCTAATTCTTTTATTTAATTGAATTATAGATTCGCATCGTTACTCCTCCAGAGTTTGCCACTATCAGTGGTGTTGTAGCTACTACTGTGAGATTAACGAAACTACTTGGTGTACGTATCTTGAATCATATATTTGTTTTAATTTTTATTACTATTTTTCCTTTCTGTTATGAATATTTGTCTGATTGGGGTTATTGACATGTATTTGCAGAGGGAGACAAACCAAGATATATACAAGGACATGCAGAAGCGGGGTGAGGGTTAGTGGTGATCTGACGAGACCACTGAAAAATCGGAAAATTGACTTGTTGTTTAAGGTTTGGTGGGGTGAGAAACATAATTATATTTGGTTGGACCATGAGATGACTTCGAGACTTTCTTGGGAGAATTTCCAATGCCTAAAACGCGACCGAGATCTGCACAATACTGTTGTGGATTGTTATGTTCAGGTGTTGAAGCGTAGGGAGTACGACTACAGTCTTGCTAGAACGCTAGTCCCTCCATGAAAGAAGTTTTTCTTTTCCTTCAGCTATTTCATGCAAGTAGCTAGCACTTTTGTCAAAGACATGGAAGTAAATTTCTCAAATTTATGCCTTAACATTTATCTTTCTTGGTTTTAAATTAAATATCTGTTAATTCTTGATAATATCCCTTAATTCCTCAAATTTATGCCTTAACATTTACATTTCTTGGTTTTAAGTTAAATATCCGTTAATTCTTGATAACATCCCTTAATTCCTCAAATTTATGCATTAACATTTACATTTCTTGGTTTTAAATTTCGTTAATTTTTGCAGATGCATCTATCATGTAGAACACCTAAGGAGTTGGATTCACTAGAACATTTCTACACTACTTATGGAAAATAGGAGTTTGGGCCAGACATGGTAGATTGTGATTATGCTTTCTTCCCCACGTGCACAAGATCTCATTGGATTTTGTTTATTGTGGACCTTAAAAAAATGAAAGTCAATTTAATCGATCCTCTATGAGATGTCACTGATTGTAAATTTCGGGAGACATACTCAAAGGAGTTTTATATCATGGTAACCAATGCTTTTTAGATTAAAAAAGTTAATTAGTTTTATTCATAATTTGTTGTTACTAATTATATGTAAATTTTTTAGGAAAAATTATTGCCATGTATGCTTCATTACGTGGATGAGCAGCGATATTTGGAAGACAATTGCATGCTTGTTAAGTATGTTTCAAAGCGACCGAAACAAGTAGGTGGCTCTGATTGTGGCGTGTACGTTTGCAAGTATATGGATGCTATACTTAACGGCATATCATTGGAATTGGCGGTTTGGAACCCACCACATGATATCATTGCCTTCCGGTATCGCATTGCTTGGGAGATTCTTAAAGGGAAAGCTCGAAAGATTGCTGAGGATGGGGTTAATCGGAGGAACGAGGGCCATTAGTATAGTTTGGAGATTTGATTTTGTTGTATTTGGTTTTTATGCTAGATAAATTGTCATGTTGTTGATTTTAAATTTGATTTGTTTTGTTAGATTTTATTGGTTTTGAATTAGTTTAATGTTGTTTTAGCGTTTAGATTTATTGGTTTTGATTTGGTTAAACTAGAACAGGTTTTTCTTGGTTAAACAGGTTTGTAGTTGTTAAACAGGTTTTTTCTAGCAAGTAGTAAAACAGACTGTTGTGGCACAGATGTTTCCTGGAACCGCGCAATGAGTCATTGCGGCAGTCACGGCCCCGCAATGAGTTATTTTTTATTTTTTTATTTGAAAAAAAGAATATTATATCGTAAAATTGATTAAAATTAAATTTAAAAATAATTAGAACATAATAATAAGAATAAAAAAATAAAAAAAATTAAGAAAACTAATTAACATATTAATTTATTTATTTTTTTAATTGAAAAATATGACAATTTCTAATTTTTAAAGGAAAATTTGAAAAAATTGATTAAAAATTGAATTTTATATTATTAAATTGAGTTACAATTTTAGAATTATATACTTAACGTTTTCATAAAGGATAGATGTGGCATTCCTGAACGAGTTGTAATATATCGATCAAAACTTTGAAGTTAAGCGTGTTTGGGTTGGAGCACTACTATGATAGGTGAACCCTTGAAAGTTTTTTTTTCCTCTCTTTTTTTTTTCCTTTACTCTGTGTTCCAGAAACTTTTTGTTGAACGAAAAGAAAAGAATGGTAAAGATTTGATTTCTTCAACTTGTTCCCGAAGGAATTTTTTAGAAAGAAAAGAAAATATCCCTAAAGATTTGGAGAGAAAATCTTTATATATTTGTCTCAAAAATCTTCTTCCCATTTTCGGAAAGATTTAGATAGAAAAGAAAATATCCTATTTTCTATTCTTTTCTTTTCTTTAGTTAATTCGAGAACACAGCGTCAGAAAATATAAAGTTAATATTTATTTCAAGAAATGACTCATAGCAGTGGTTTTGAACTAGTAGAAGTGCGCACTTCTACCAATTAATATTTTTTATTTTTTTATTTGAAAAAAAGAATATTATATCGTAAAATTGATTAAAAATAAATTTAAAAATAATTAGAACATAATAATAAGAATAAAAAAATTAAGAAAAATAATTAACATATTATTTTATCATTGTTTTAATTAAAAAATATAACAATTTCTAATTTTTAAAGGAAAATTCGAAACAATTAATTAAAAATTGAATTTTATATTATTAAATTGAGTTACAATTTTAGAATTATATACTTAACGTTTTCATAAAGGATATATGTGGCATTCTTGGCCGAGTCGTAATATATCGATCGAAAAGCGTGTTTGGGTTGGAGAACTACTATGATGGGTGACTCCCTCGAAAGTTTTTTTTTCCTCTATTTTTTTCGTTTAGAAAATATTAAGTTAATATTTATTTCAAACAATGATTCTTAGCGGTGGTTTTGAACTAGTAGAAGTGTGCACTTCTACCAATTATTATTTTTTATTTTTTTTATTTGAAAAAAAGAATATTATATCGTAAAATTGATTAAAAAATAAATTTAAAAATAATTAGAACATAGTATTAAGAATATAAAAATAAAATAATTAAGAAAACTAATTAACATATTAATTTATTATTTTTTTAATTGAAAAATATGACAATTTCTAATTTTTAAAGGAAAATTCAAAAAAATAGATTAAAAATTGAATTTTATATTATTAAATTGAGTTACAATTTTAGAATTATATACTTAACGTTTTCATAAAGGATATATGTGGCATTCTTGACCGAGTCGTAATATATCGATCAAAAAGCGTGTTTGGGTTGGAGCACTACTATGATGGGTGACTCCCTCGGAAGTTTTTTTTTCCCTATATTTTTTTCCTTTAGAAAATATTAAGTTAATATTTATTTCAAACAATGATTCTTAGCGGTGGTTTTGAACTAGTAGAAGTGTGCACTTCTACCAATTATTATTTTTTTATTTGAAAAAAAGAATATTACATCGTAAAATTGATTAAAAATAAATTGAAAAATAATTAGAACATAATATTAAGAATATAAAAATAAAATAATTAAGAAAACTAATTAACATATTAATTTATTATTTTTTTAATTGAAAAGTATGACAATTTCTAATTTTTAAAGGAAAATTCGAAAAAATAGATTAAAAATTGAATTTTCTATTATTAAATTGAGTTACAGTTTTAGAATTATATACTTCACGTTTTCATAAAGGATATATATGACATTCCTGGCCGAGTCGTAATATAGTGATCTAAACTTTGAAGTTAAGCGTGCTTGGGTTGGAGCACTACTACGATGGGTGGCCTCCTGTGAAGTTTTTTTTTTCCTCTCTTTTTTTCCCCTTTAGAGAATATTAAGTTAATATTTTTTTCAAGCAATGACTCATATCGGTGGTTTTGAACTAGTAGAAGTGTGCACTTCTACCAATTTATTATTTTTTATTTTTTTATTTTAAAAAAAGAATATTATATCGTAAAATTGATTAAAAAATAAATTTAAAAATAATTAGAACATAAAAATAAAAATAAAAAAATAAAAAAAATTAAGAAAACTAATTAACATATTAATTTATTATTTTTTTAATTGAAAAATATGACAATTTCTAATTTTAAAGGAAAATTCGAAAAAATAATTATTAAAACATGGGAGAAACATGGGGAAAACAGGGGAAAACTAATAGACTCATCACAACCCCCCCCCCCCCCCCCCGCATCATTGCGGGAGCCAACTAACTGCCGCAATGATGCATTGCAGGGGTGATAAGTTTAGTAGCTTTCCCTTGTTTTCCATTGTTTCTCCTCTATTTTTTGTGGTAGTTTTTTTTTAAAACGAAAAAAATAATGTTATATTCTACTATAATATAATATTTTAACGCGTAATATTCATTATCTTTTAGTTTTATTTTATTCATTATTTTTCAATTATAATTACTATTTTTGGGAATATTTACATGAATTGAATTTAGCTTTAATACTAAATTGTACTCTATAAAATTGAAAACTAGGTTCAAATATTACATAATAAAATTAAGAAAACTTGAATTGACCAGGTTTAAAAGTACAATTTCTTCTATCATGGTTTCCTCCTATCAACCCACATTTTCCGCACTTTCTTTGTTTGGTATTTGAAGTTGACGTTTCAATACCACTTTTATATCTTCCTTGTTTCTTTCGTCCCTTAGTTTGTGACATTGGAGGATCGAAAATCGGATCATATTGGTAGTCTTCTTGATGAAACGACTCGTGCATTCTTTCGTTATGTTCTTCTTGCGAAAAAATATTGTTCACGTTACACTTCTTTCTTTCAATCACATTCATTACATACTTGAAGCGCGGGACGGAACAACTACCAATAGCACCTAAACTTTGAAAAGATTTACACAATGCACTATACCTTGAGGTTTGTGTTTCACCAACATTAGCAAGAACGGGAGGGGTGTACGGTAAAGGTCACGCAATTTTGTTGGCATTCCTTGTCCACCTAGACATGATGTAATTGCTTGGTATTTTGGTTCTATCTTTCTAGGTAATGAATGATGTGTTTACAAAGGATTCCGGAATGTTCAAATTTCTTACAAACACATTCAATCGTTCCTTCACTAGAAACCATTATCCTATACCTTCTTCTACAATTCTCCGACAATGTAGACTTCTCAACCAAGTACATTTTAAACCAACTTCCACTATCTTGAGCCTTTGTCATAATATAAGATGCACTTTGTTGGTCCTCGTGTATTGCAGAAGGGGGGGGGATGAATGCAATACTGATAAAATTCAATCTCAGTTTCAACAACCAAAACTAAGATTTAACATTATCAGTAATATGTATGCATTCACAAACAGTATGGTCTAAAAGACAAGTTTCACAAAATAAATGTTTTTATTTATTTTGCAAAGTGTTGCTACAACCTCAAGAGATAATTCTTGAGCTTCGGTTTTCTTCAAGACACTTACTTTCTTGTGTTGCCACTTCGTACCTATAGAATGAATTGATAGTCTAAGTATAAAACTAATCCTATCACTGTCAACACGGGTTTGTGAAGCTACTATCATTATCAAGTGGCAGCTTCTTACAAACTGTCTACCCATGTGACTTTCCTAAATTGCTAACATGTCAAATATACATTACAAAGAAAGCAACCTAGATTCATTCTATTTCCAGCTAAAACAATTCAGCAAATAGAGACTTGACCTTGCTCTTGAATTGATTCGCTTTTGTTTTGTAGTGCTTGAAGCTTCTGTCGTAGTCTTGCAGACTTGGTGCAGCTTAGGGATACTGCAACACGCCTGTTTCTTGAACATTGAAACTGTCACGGGATTTGACTGAGAAGATACCTAGAACAAGGATCTTTCTCGAGACAGTTACTTTTGCCGTAAAGCTTGCTGTCACAGGAATGTTCTTTTGGTGACAGTATGAGTTCCCCGCACAGAGTGCTGTCGAGATTTCCAAACTTGCTGTCGAGGGCTAAAGTTGATGTCGCGTAGTGTTAGGAATATGTTGTTCTTGATGATAAACATAAAAAACTTAGTAGAATTTGTGTAAAGTAATTTGTAGCTGTCAACGGAATGGTATGCTTTACAGCAATCCGTTGACAGGAAGCTCATCAACGAAATGAGTGATGTAGCAATTGCACTGTACAATACTTCATAGTTTGATATGCATTTTGTTGTAGGTATTAGATAGATTTTCTAAGTCATGTTGACTAAGTACTAGATAGGCAAAATAGGTTGGTGAATTGTAAATATATTATGCCTTGTAATTTTGCCTAAGTGAAGACATGTCAACGGATTGAAGATTGCTCTATCAACGGAATGAAGATTACTCTATCAACGAAACGAGGAATACACCATCAACGGAATGAAGAATAAAGCTATCAACGAAACACATCTCCCTACTATCAACGAATCACTATTGCTTTTCTGAATAGTTGACAAAGTGATAGTGACAGTTCTCTGACTGCTCAAAAGGTGATGTAGAAGGGTACAGTGCATTGGAAACCATTAAAATGGACATTGGAAATAAGGAAACATCCCATTTTCCAATTAGGTTCTTGGAATGAACTATTATATGCAAAAGACAAGGATACTCAAGAACCACTGGACAAAGGGATGAAAATCAAACTATTGGCGGTTACTCATTGTACTTTTAGTGTAGCCAAAAATAGAGTTGTAAACTTGGGCTTATATAACCAAGTGTAGCAGTTACTTTAGAAGTAACAGAAGAAAAACAAACAGATTGTATTAGCTATCTTTGAGAGCATACTTCTCTACATTCTTGTAACTGAGCAGCTGTGTACATCTTTGTATCACATATTATTTCCGCAATAAAAACACTTCAGCTGGATCATCAAACAATCCAACTGAATTATTTAATTCTTGTGTTTTTATTTAATCAGTTCAGTTTTCATTATTTAATTTTAAGTTGAAGAAAATATCTAGAATTGTATTCAACCCCCTCTTCTACAATTCTGTTAGGTCATTTGGGATTAACAATTGGTATCAGAGCGAGCTTCTAACATACAAGAAGTTTAAAGATCAAGACCAAAACAGTAACCATGGTGAAGAAGGATGCAGGTGTGAAGATACCAGTTCTAGACAATGACAATTACTTTCACTGGAAAGTAAAGATGCATTTACATCTCACGTCTATGGATGAGAGGTATGTAGACTGCATTGAGAAAGGTCCACACGTTCCCATGAAGTTTGCATCTAGAGTTGGACTACCAGATGATGCTCCTGATGTAGAAATTCCAAAACTTGTCTCAGAATGGACTATTGAAGATGTTGCAGAAATCCATAAAGATAAAAGAACCATGAACATTCTGTTTAATGGTTTGGAGCAAGAGATGTTTGACAATGTCATAAACTGTACAACCTCTAAAGAGGTATGGGATACTGTTAGAACACTCTGTGAAGGAACTGAGCAAGTTAGGGAAAACAAAATGAAACTCCTTATACAACAATATGAGCATTTTCATTTTAAAGCTGGTGAAACCCTAAATGACACGTTTAGTAGGTTTCAAAATCTTTTGAATGGATTAAAGTTGTATGGGAGGATCTATCAAACCAAGGATTCAAACCTTAAATGTCTTAGAGCTCTTCCAAAAGAATGGAAGCCTATGACTGTTTCTCTCAGAAACACTCAAGAGTACAAAGACTACACTCTTGAAAGGATTTATGGAACCTTAAAGACATATGAGTTGGAAATGGAGCAAGATGAAGAAATTGAAAAGGTACAGAAGAAAGGTGGATCTATTGCATTGATTGCATCTGTGAACCAACAGGAAGATGACAATGAAGAAGCTGCAAAAGCCACAACTAGTCGAGCTAGTTGTAGGAGTGATGTTAGCAAGGGTAAAGGCAAGATGACAAAAGAAGAATAACCAGAACCAGTCAACTTGGATGACTTAGATGAGATTGATTAACACATTGCTTTTCTTTCAAGGAAATTCTCTAAGTTCAAGTTCAAGAGAAACTCAGAAGCAAGACCACCAAGGAGAGACTTTCAACCTAGCAAAAATAACTGGATTGAAAATTCAAAGTCTAAATGTTTCAATTGTGGAATGATTGGTCACTTTGCTGGAGACTGCAGAAAGCCCAAGGTTGAGAAGGGCAACAGGAAATTTGAGCCTGTTGATTATAAAAATAAATACTTTGAACTTCTCAAGCAAAAAGAAAAGGCTTTCATGTCTCAGGAGTATGATTGGGCTGGTAATGGTGAAGATTCTGATGATGATGTTGAGTATGTCAACTTGGCTCTTATGGCTAACAATCATGAGCAGGAAGCAAGCTCCTCAAGCAACCAGGTAACAATTACTAATCTTTCTGAGCTTTCTAAAGAGGAATGCGATAGTGCAGTAAATGAAATGTCTACTGTAATATATAATTTGCGTGTTACTCTTAAATCACTTACCAAAGAGAATTCTAGAATAAAAGAGACTAATTTGCTCTTAAGTGATAGGAATGCAATGTTAGAAGCACATCTCATTGAATTTGAGAAAATGAGGTGTGTTAGTAGGGATGCTAAGAAGGAACTTGAGAACGTGTTAGAAAGGGAAGAGATTCTTAAAACACAACTTGAAATAGAACAAAGTGTGATTGTAAAATGGAAATATTCCAGGAATGTTGCTACCAACATCATTAATGTTCAAGGTATGGAATCTTTCTGTGAGCAATCATGGAAAAAGAACAAAGAGAAGCTAGGGTATGCTGGTGAAACCTTAGAATCGGAAACAGAGTCAACAAACAACAATGATCATTTGTTGAAGGTTGATATGTCAACGGAATGCAAAGTTTCGTTGACAGATGAACCATCAACCGATCAGGCTGTTTCGTTGACAGAGAAAAGAAAAGAAGAACTCACTAGACTTAATAACAAGTATGGTCCTGTCACCAATAACTTTGTTCAAGGTGAGTCTAGTAAATCAAAGAAAGTTGAGAAGCCTATTGAAAGAGCTAATGTAGGTCACTTGTCTAACAAGAAATTGAAAGACAGGTAGAAAAAATTCAAGTTGAGGCTAAGGGCAATAAAAAGAATAACAGGAATGGCAAAGTAGGGATTAACAAACATAACAATTACACACCTGATAAATATGCTCCTAGAAAGACATGTGTTAATTGTGGAAGTGTTAGTCATTTATCTACTAATTGCAAGTCTGTTAAGAAACCTTCTAATGTGAAAATGCCTAAGTCTGCATTGAATGTTTCTATGCCTACAATGCCTGTTATGCCTAACATGTTTGCTCCATATGCACAGTATCAGAATCCATATGCTAGTATGCCATTTGTGCCTAACCCTTACATGAATATGTTTAACATGCCACAAATGCCATGGAATAACATGTTTGCTCCCTCAACTATGCATGCTGTGAATGAAACTGTGAGCAATCCTCAAAGATCAACACCTAAGACAAAGGTTGATTTAACTCAATATGAGCCACAAGTGAAAAATGATTTGAGAGGGAAATCAAAGGCTGCCCAAGGAAACTTGGGTACCAAAATCAACTTGATTTGGTTTTATTGTGTGCAGGGAGACAAAAGGAATCTTTGGTACTTGGATAGTGGTTGTTCAAGACACATGACTGGTGATTCTACCCTGCTCACAGAGTTCCAAGAAAGAGCTGGCCCTTGTATTGCTTTTGGAGATGACAACAAAGGCTACACTAAGGGATATGGCTTGATTTCAAAAGAGAATGTCATCATAGATGAGGTTGCATTGGTGGATGGTCTTAAGCACAATTTGCTTAGTATCAGCCAACTTTGTAACAAAGGATTTTTAGTTATTTTTTCAAAAGAAGCCTGTGTTATTTCTAAGGTAGGAAACAACAATATGGTCATGACTGGATTCAGAAGAGGGAATGTGTACATTGCTGACTTTAGTAGCACAAGTCCAGACACCATCACTTGTCTTTTCAGCAAGGCAAGCAAGGATGAAAGTTGGCTATGGCACAAGAAATTATCTCATCTGAATTTCAAAGTTATAAATCATGGTAATATTTTAATTGTAACGGTTATATTTTTTAAGCCAATCCAGTAATTTTCATTTATTATTGCACTTAATTTCTGAGAATTTTTGGGGGAGTATTTAAGAAACTCTATTTTCTTTAATTCTTTTCTACCTGTTCTCAAAAATTCCAAAGGCTTTTCTTTCTTCTTCTCTCTAACAAGCAATTCAGTTCGAAGCTTTTCTTCACTCAACAATGGCACCCATAGTCAAGCTTATGTCAGCAGGAGGGTACATTTATGAAAAGAACAACTCCATTCCTTTTGTTGTCAAAGAAAGCCCGAACAACATCTTTTTCAAGATGATGGATTTCATGAAGAATTGCAAGCTAAGCTATGCAATGTTTCACTCAACTCCGCTCTACAATGAGATAATCGAGGAGATTTGGACCTCATGTGAGTATAGTGGAACAAACTGCACACTACAATTCACCATTCAAGGTAAAGAGTATATAGTTAATTTTGATGTATTGCAAGCATGTCTACAAATTCCTGAAAATAACTGTAATGCTTTGCCTACATATACTGAAATGATTAACATGCTAAATTCTATAAACTACTCTTTGCCTACTGATAATTTGGGTAAGATTATTAGGAGAGGTTTGGTTAAGGAATACAGTTATTTAGCTGATGCATTCATTAAGGTCTTTTCTGGAAAGATTAGCAATTTTGATGCATTAACTAATTCTATGTTAATTCTCTTAACCATGCTCCTAATTGATAGATATTACAACTTTAGCACCCAACTTATGTATGAAATTGGTGCTAAGTTGGGTGATAAGGCTAATAGGAAAAAGAATATCTATTATGCTAGGTTTCTGATGATGTTGGCTAATCATGTTAGTCCAGCACCATTAGTTATCTCTAACCCTGTTTCCAGGTTTGAGTGCTTTGTGCAAGAGAATAGGGTTTTGACAGATATACTGAGACTTAACCACAATGGTGATGTCCCAGTGGTGTATCTGCCCATCATTGAGGTAACTACATCTAACCCTGTTAGTGTAATTGTTACTTCTATTGCTTCACCCACCCATGTTGCTATGGAGTCTATAGCTGTGTCCCAACAGGCTCCTGCCCCAGCAGCAAAACCTAAATCTAAGAAATCCTCCAAGCCAACCTCAGGTGCTTCTCAAAAGGCACCTGTTGCAAAAACTACTTCACAGCCAAAGGGGAGTGATTCTGGAGTTGTGAGAGGTGAGGGAAGGGGTGAAAATCAAAGAAACCCCAAGAATAAGGAAGGAAAGGATAGTGTGTCCCAGCCAAGCCCCATCGTGTCTTCCCAACAAGGCACAATGAGTAAAATGGATTTAAACACAAGTCTAGTTGCATCCTCCCAAAAGGATGTGATTATTGAAACAAGCTCTCCTCCAAGAGCACACTCCAAGAGGGTAAGGGACACTTCAAGCCCACAGTCTACATTTTCCCAATACCAAAGGAGAGTGAAGCAAAAATCCAAGGGTACACAGGGTGCACACACTCTGGAAGCAACACTTCCAGTTTCACAAATTCAGTTTGATGTAACCCCTATTATTACTCTGGGGTTACAGTCCCATTCTCTAAACATCAATCTTGAACCAACTACAATGAGAATGGGAGCTGCAGCTAGTGGTGACTTTGATTTTTCTGATGATGAGGATAGCTTTGGTGACAATCTACAGGTGGCCACTACTTCACAGACTGGGACTTCTGTGGTGCCTCCTAGACCTAGCTGGCTTTCTCAGGATGGTCATGGAAGAATCAACCTGGATGTTGCAATCACTAGACAGTACAATGAAGCCTCCTTGGCTCATGAATTTGTAGCCATTATGGACTCTTTGGAGATTCAAAGGCTACAAATGTTGCAGACCAGGATGGAAACAAGGGACATCAAGGACTCTGTTGAGAACTTGAAGGATGCTACAGAAAGGAGGCTTGATGAGAAGCTTCCCCTTCTCACTGTATCCAAGATGAACAGGTTTTTCTCCAAGGAACCTGAAGTGTCCTCATCTTTGAAGACTCTTTCCTCTAGAGTGGACAAAGTAGAGGCTACACTTTCTCAAATGCAAAAGGAACAGGAGAAACAGACTCGACTCCTAACTCAGCTTTTGGCAGCTCAGGGACTCCCTATCATCTCTCTTGATGAAAACAAAAAGGGGGAGAAATCTAAGGAGCTTGATATACAAATCACAAAGGTTTTGGTCCCAGCCATTTCCTTACCAGAAGAGCCATTAGCTATGGGGGAGTCAGGGAAAAACAAGCTTGACGGCATTGACCTAATTCAGCAAGCATCAATGAGGCTTCAGCTTGCAAAACAGATACAAGACCACTGGTCTAGCATAGATGCCAGGGTCAAGAAAATTGCTGAAACTTCAAAGACAAATCAGCCATCAACGGATCAAGCTACCTCTACAGAACCATCAACAAATGCAATGGTGATAGTATCAATGGAGCCACAGTTCAAGAGTTCATATGTTATAGAACCCCTTCAACATGGAGTCTTTCAAGATTCAAGAAATGAGAAAGGGCAATCTTCATGCTTTAGGGATGTGGATGCAAGAGGGATATCTCCATTATCACCTGCCAAACCCAAGGGCAAAAACATTGAAAGAATATTTTATCCTCCACCTAAGCCAGATGAGTTCAAAGTCCTAGGGAAGCTGATCACTGATAGCAAAGAGAGCAATCATCCAAGCATAAGGAACAAAAGGGCCATCATCTACAGGGATAGCAAGGAAAATTGTATTTGGGTTGGTCACCCAAATTTTGCTAAGGCCAAAGCTGAAGAATCTGAAAGGGCAGCAATGCAAGCACTTGCAGTTGCTCAATCACTTGAAGATGAAGAAACCCTACAGGAAGAAAAGGCTAAGGATGAAGCTAAGGAAGCTGGAAAACAAAGGAAGAGTGTAAGGCAACCAAAGGCTAGAGCTAAAAGGAATCTGAACTCTGATAAAGATGATTCCCAGGACACTGCTCAAGACTCTCCCACAACAATTGCACATCAAATTCCTGTTGATCTACCTCTTGAGGGAAAGTTGGCTTGTGATCCTGCACATCCTGTCAACTTTCATGATCAACCAATAATGCCAAAAGAGGAGCCTTTTGAATTTGATGAGGCCTACTTTCCAAAGTTCCTATTTGAGAAGGATCAACCAATGAAGACAAAGAAAAGGGTTGTCAAGGCAAAGCCAGTGTTTGTGAGAAAGCCACAACCTCAGAAACCCCCTGCAAATCCAGAGGACTGCATGTATATTGCTGACATCAGGGAAGAATCCAGTTTACATCTTGATTTAGATAACCTGGTGGAAGTAAGGGGCATTGCAGCTTCTCAAAAATTGCCTGAGAGACTAGTTTTTATATTCAAGGGTGGTAGAGAACAAGTGTGGCCTCTCTACAGAATTTTAGGAGAAGACTATCAAACACTACTCTCAGTGTTTAGATGCTTGAAGAAGGACTTTGGCTTCACCAAAACAGCCAAGTCTGAGGTGGTCTCCAAAATTTGTTAGATAAAGGCTAGCTGGAACAAGCCTGAGGCTCTTCCCAGGATTCTTAGAGTGCCCTCAACATGAAAGAAGATCCATCTTCAACCATCTGGATGATGGAATTTAAGGACAAGGACAATTGCAGAAGATTCTTTAGGATGGAAGACCAGCTGGATAAGGCATCTAATCAAACTCTAAAGTTTATGCAATCCATGCTTGGTGATCAAGATGAAGAAGAGAAGATCTTTTACAGAAGGCTACAGGTCCAAATTGAGGAAAACAACTCTAAAAGAGGGAAGAAGACTATGCCACAAAGGAGACACAGATGAATCATTTGCTCAGACTAGAGGATCACTTTTGGGCATTAGTCTTGTAAGTCTTGTATTTTTTCTAAAACATTATGAAGCTTAATGCATTTTCTACTTTTGTAATTTATGATGTATATGAGTGTTTTTGTTATCATCAAGTCTCTTGATTTATGGCTGTTATTCTATCAGTCATAAATTAGGGGAGATTGTTAGGAATATGTTGTTCTTGATGATAAACATAAAACACTTAGTAGAATTTGTGTAAAGTAATTTGTAGCTGTCAACGGAATGGTATGCTTTGCAGCAATCCGTTGACAGGAAGCTCATCAACGAAATGAGTGATGTAGCAATTGCACTGTACAATACTTCATAGTTTGATATGCATTTTGTTGTAGGTATTAGATAGGTTTTCTAAGTCATGTTGACTAAGTACTAGATAGGCAAAATAGGTTGGTGAATTGTAAATATATTATGCCTTGTAATTTTGCCTAAGTGAAGACATGTCAACGGATTAAAGATTGCTCTATCAACGGAATGAAGATTACTCTATCAACGAAACGAGGAATACACCATCAACGGAATGAAGAATAAAGCTATCAACGAAACACATCTCCCTACTATCAACGAATCACTATTGCTTTTCTGAATAGTTGACAAAGTGATAGTGACAGTTCTCTGACTGCTCAAAAGGTGATGTAGAAGGGTACAGTGCATTGGAAACCATTAAAATGGACATTGGAAATAAGGAAACATCACAGTTTCCAATTGGGTTCTTGGAATGAACTATTATATGCAAAAGACAAGGATACTCAAGAACCACTGGACAAAGGGATGAAAAGCAAACTATTGGCGGTTACTCATTGTACTTTTAGTGTAGCCAAAAATAGAGTTGTAAACTTGGGCTTATATAACCAAGTGTAGCAGTTACTTTAGAAGTAAGAGAAGAAAAACAAACAGATTGTATTAGCTATCTTTGAGAGCATACTTCTCTACATTCTTGTAACTGAGCAGCTGTGTACATCTTTGTATCACAGATTATTTCCGCGATAAAAACACTTCAGTTGGATCATCAAACAATCCAACTGAATTATTTACTTCTTGTGTTTTTATTTAATCAGTTCAGTTTTCATTATTTAATTTTAAGTTGAAGAAAATATCTAGAATTGTATTCAACCCCCCCCCCCTTCTACAATTCTGTTAGGTCATTTGGGATTAACACGTAGTCTTCCGCCAATGTTGTTGTCAGAGTGAATATGCTGTCGTGACTTGCAACATTCTGTCTTCTTGTAATCTTACTGTCAATGCTTATGACAGTAACCTTTATTCATGCTGTCATCTAATATGCATTCTTTGAGGCTTGAACACATCAAGTGAACTTCTTCCAAATTACACAACTAAGATGACATTGCATACTGATTACAAGAACATACTTTGGCTGTGACAGTATGTTCTACTTAATTAAAAATTAAGTATATACAAGGTTAAGTTGTTTCTATGCTATCACCCATAAATCCCAACAATCTCCCCCAATTTGTTTTTATGGATAATAACAACAAATTTACAATATATGCTGACAACTTAACTAACAAGATCAGAATGGATTAAGAATTTTTACTTAGCTTGAGATTTCCTCTTCTGTCTTGCTACATCCTCTCTTTTGAGAGCTTCTACCAAGCAGCCTCTTAGACCTTCTACAAGAGAGATTTCAGCAGGAGTGACTGCAACATCTTCTATTTCTTCAATGATCTTCTTGATAGTAGGAGAGATAAGAGAATTAGCATCCCTGAGATTCATCCATTGCTCTTGATCATATGGATAGCTTCTGAAGTGGAGTTCTTCATGAATGAGCTTGAATCTACTTCCAGGATAAGCATTGAGAGACATCCTCCTTTGCTTGTCCAGCTTTGAACATTCTCCTTTTCTCCTTTCCAATATTTCCTCTAACTCATCAGAACAAATCTGCTCCAAGGGATGAATTGATCCAGCTACCATATACTGTAAATCCTTCAGAATAGTTGTTTTTAGCTTGTGCAAGCTGCAAACGTAGATTTCTTCTTTTAGATGCTTGATTCTTAAGGGATTTTCCAGCATACATGTTTGATAATTTGGAGCTTCACTTTCTGCCTTGTTGGCAGTCTTGCATCTTTCCAGGAGTTCAGCTTCCTTCTTATCAAGTTCTGACTGATATTGAGAATATTGAGAAGAGTCAGGTCTTTTGCTTGTCTTGGGTTGCCCTTCCTGAGTTGGTTGGGTTTGACCTTCTTCTGTGGGTAAATCATTAAACTCATAGTACCAGTGATATGGTATAGGAGAAGCTGGTAGATCAGTTAAAATATCAGCATCATCAAAATCTGCAAAATTGTAGCCAAATTTTTGAAAGAATTCAGCATCCCTATCAACGTGATATTTCAGAATATGTTCCATGACAGTCTCTGGGACATTTTCATAGCTCTCCAACAACTCCACCATTCTTTCCAGGTAGAAGAAGTCAATTCTCCTTTTATCTATGGTTGTCGTTCTACCACTGGTTGATGTGGCTTCCAGATAGAAGTCATTATTAACCTTGGCAGATCTTGATTCTTCCCACCACAGAATGTACTCAGTGGCCTCTTGATTTGCATCTAGCTTAACCTCAACACTCTTGATTTCTTTAGATTGCATCTGTTGTATCTTAAGACTGTTAGGAGGTATTGATTGAATTGGCTTCTTAAGATTCCTGCCAAATCCAGTGGCCTTTTCCTTTCCTGAGTAATTGTGCTTTCCTTCAGGTTTCTGTCTAGAAAACCATGCTTTTGCTTTTGCTTTCAGTCTTTTGGGCTTGACAGTAGCTTTGGCTTCATCCTTGATAGAACCTTCCTTGACAGTACCTTTGTCGACAGCATCTTCCATGACAGCATCTTCTATGACAGTTTCCTTGTCGACAGTATCTTTGGTGACAGCATCTTTTTCTGCATTTATGCAGTCAATAGCACATCTAAGAATGCTTGCCTCCAAAGCTTCCAGTATTCTTGGCTCCTCTTCATCTGTTGCATCAGCATCTTTCTTTTCCTGACTAGGAGTTTCTTCATTGCCTTCATTCTGAGATTGAATACCAGTATTCCCAGAATTACTTCCACCAGCATTACCTGCATTTCCAGAAGCTTCACCACCTCCAATCTCATCATCATCATCATCATCATCTTGAAAAGGAATATCATAGAGGCAGCTTCCACCTTGATCAGTTCTTTTGGCATTGGCTCTAGTGATTGACTCCTTTACTCTAGCTCCCAGTGCCTTGTCTCTCAACACCAGTATTTTGTAGATCTCTTGAACATCATGGACTCTTCCTGGATTGGCATTTGAGTTGAGTATTCCATATAACACATTCATAATTGACTCAGTTTGCATCCTGGATGGACTGATCAAATTCATGTAGTTGTTCCTTCTTGTGCCATCCTTTGTAGTAGATCTGTAGAAAACACATGGTGGATTTGTGTAGATTTCAGGTAGCTTCTGTGTGATCATGTTCTGGATTTGCATATTCAATGTTTCATTTAATGGTGTTTGAGTTGCCTTGATCTTTCCCTTCATAGCACACAACACCTTTGCTGGCAGACTCTGCAATAACTGCATTGTGATGAAATAAGATATGCCAGAAGTGAGATAGATACTTACAGCCCATCTTTTCTCATCATTCACCATTACACTAACACTGATGATTTGCTCCTTTAACAGTTTTGTGGTGTTGGTTGGACTGTTGCTTGGTGCATTCATTGTTTCTTCCACCACACTACTAAATTCAGTGTCATGATTGTGTAATGTGTTCTCCCTATAATCCACCATTATAGTATTGGCTTCTTCTTGATCAAACTCAGTACCATTGGACCAAGTATTTCCTTTCTGGATGGATTCAGGCAGTTTCCATTTACCTTTCCCAAGCTTGTTTTGTTCCTCCATTTCTCTCCATCTTTTCTGTAGAGCAGTTTCTTGAGTTGCTGAAGTTGGTTCTCTAATTGTCACAGGAGGTAGAATTGGATGTCTAGATGCAGGTCTTCTTTGCATTGCATCTTGAGTTGCCTTAGACATTAACACCCTTTCACCATCCAGGTCAACTTCAACAAGATCTTCAGCTTTATCCTTTGGTTGTCCACTGCTTGGCTTGACTTGCTCCCCCTTTGTCATTGCTTTACTCTTGATTCCAGAAACTTGTTTTGCTCCCCCTTTGGTCTTCACAGCTACTGGCTCTCCCTGAGTTCCACCTGATCCCTGAATAGATATTGATTCTGATCTTGCTACCTTCTCCCCCTTAGTTGAGTTGGCAGCTACTAGGTCAGTAAGGAACTGAATAGAGAGTTGAGTAGCAGCAAAACCATCAACCACCAGTTGAGAGAGAGAGTCCATCTTGGAGTTCAAGGTAGCACACTGTCCTTCCAGAGCTTCAATCCTGTTACCAAAATTTGCAGAGGGGCCACCATTCCTTAACCTTCTTGGAGGGGAAGGAAAAGAAAGGGGCTTCGAGGCTAAGGGTGTTCTCACACTCTCAGGGTGTTTTTGAGTGATCTCATCACTCCTCACTGTTTGACTCTCAAGGCCTAATGCCTGAATAGTGTGGGCTCCCTCAAGATCTCTCTGGACATGCTCAAGTCCCTCTCCTTTTGCTAGCTCATTTGGCTGCCTCTCATTTTTATGCTCACCTCTCTTTTCTTTTATCTCTCTTTTCTTTTGCACACCCTCACTCAACCTAAATGCATGGGTATGAGCAGTACTAACATGCATGCAAGTAGAAGATTTAGAATGTACTTTCAAGAGTTTGGCAAGAGGTAGGTCATCATCAGAGGCATCCTCAATGATTACAGCATCAAAATCTGGCTGAGAGGACTGGACAGCATCTTTGGAAGGAATGTTACTGTCAGCTTGAGCGTGGACAGCAGGTTTTGTCATGATAGCATCTTTGGGATGTGGAGTGACAGTAGGTTCTGTGTTGACAGTAACTTTCTCTCCACCCATGACAGCAGCTGTGTCCAAGACAGCAACATTTCCAGTGTCTTTGATAGCAACAGAGGCTGTGACAGCATCTTCCTGAAGGTAAGATGCTCCTTGGAGTTCAGACAAAGTGCTGGTTGTCTCATTTTATGACAAAATACCACTTTGCCATTGCTCAGTGTTTGGAGGAGTGGTATCCATTTCACTTTGAGAAATGGGTTCTTGTGGACCACTAGATGGGGGCTCATTCATGATTGAATATGGATGATCAAAACCTGAAGGGTTGGGACTGTCCCCTTCTCTAGGTTTTGGAGAAGAAACAAAAGAATGTATAGGGAAGGAAGAAGGTGAAAGTGTAGCAGAGAGTGGGGGCTGATTCACAGGGAAAACATGTGAACCATCAATAGGAATATAGAAATCCTCACTGTGGCCTAACTCACTGTGTGTTTCTTCAAGTGGGGGTTCCTCAGGTTTTGAACCATGAGTTTGTGCAGACTCTGTACAGGGTGCCTTGGGAGACATGCCAGTTTCAATAGATGCACCTTGTTGAGAAGGCACATCTAGGGAGGTGTTTGAATCCCTTTCAGTAACCATAGTTTGTTGAGAAACTGCAGCTTGGCTAACAGTGGTTTGGGTCCTCCTAGCTCTCTCCTTCTTAGGCTCAGGGGGAACCACTGGGGGTTCTGTTTGACTATCCTCCTTATTTGCTGCACTAGGTGCAGTGTCTCCCTCTTGACTAACAGAGCTACCACCAACATCAGCTTCTAAGGGTCGTTTCCTGGATTCTTGCAAGGCTTCTCTTTGGGCTTTGGGAAGTCTAGAGAGCCTAGGCTGAGTGTATGGTGTTGAATGGGGGTTAACTGAATTTGGGTCTAATTCAGTTTCATTCGTACGAGTGAAAGAGTCATAACCAGAGGGTAATGGAAAATCAAGGTTGGACACTTGATCAACCATGTGCTGAGTGAAACAAAGTGGAATATGTGCATTGAGATTCTGTGAAGATAACAATGTGTGTGTGTGTGTGTTCTTTTTCAAAACAGAGCAAGCCTCTAAACGAGGGGCATCATTATTAAAATCACAGAATGAGTTGATGCACAACATAAGAAAGCGAGGGTAGATTGATACCTTCTTACCTATGGCAGCCCTAAGGTGTGCCATGAGGAGAGCTCCAACATTCACCTTGTATCCATGGACAAGAGAATGCGTCAGTTTCTTGATGTAGGAGGGTATTCCATTCCAGCCAGTGGACTTGGTAGAGAACACCTTAACCATCACATCAAAGATCATACTCCACTCCTTTCTCAGATGCTTCCTATCCATTTCACCAGACGGATACCATTTGGTTGTTCCCTCTTCGATAATAGGGCCTGCATACCCAATCTTCAAGAAGAGCTTCTTAAGAGTGTCATCATTAGCAAGTTCAGCAAAATTTCGGCCTTCTTGAAGTGTAATTCCAAGAGCAGTGTTGATGACCTCAGCTGTAAGAATGTAGTGTTGCCCATTGATTGTGAATCGAATAGATGGGTTTTCACCCTCTGTTTGAGCAACAGCAGTTTGCCAAAATGCCTCAAGTCTGTCTAAGTCGAGAATGGGTGTTGAGGTAATGGCAGAACCAAGATAGGACTTGTTCAAGAAAAACACTAGTCCTTTGAAACCTTCACCAGCATCATTTGGGGAAAGGATGCCAGCAAAGTTTGTTTGAGAGAGAGTCTGTTTGGGGGCCATGGAGATTCAAGAAAAGAAGAAAGTAAGAAAGTAGCTTTTTGTTTGACGAAAAGTAATTTGCCTTGAGTTTGATGAGAATTATTTGTCTGAGTAACTGGGGAATAAAAAGGGTAGCTCAAACGTTTGTGCACAAAAAGTGGAATTAAAGAACGTGTCTTAACCCTCTCACACAACACGTGAGTTACTGCCCGTTATTCACTGTCAAACGTGGGATGAATATCCAATTTCAACGGTCCACTATTCGTGACAGTAACTTGTGCGCTAGAAACAATATGTCAGTAATAAGCGGTGGTGACAGTATGTTTTGCGCGACAGCAACTATTGCGCAAAAACATGTTGTCACCGTTAAGCATCTGAATGACAGTATTCTGTAAAAGTCTTGACAGAAAGTCTTTCCCTGCTGTCAAGAAGTTTGTTGTCAAGAGACACAAGACAGTATCCTTCTTAATGACAGCAACTTGGTTGGGGAATTGATTCTGTCATGAACTTACCAGAATGCTTTATTCATAAACTTAACCTAGAATTAACAGAGTATGGATTTAGCAATTTAATCTTTTAAACACAGATACTATGCAATTAACACAGACGAAATAAAACTCAATAAACACAACAGCAAGAAGTTTTAGTTTCATTAATAAAATCATTTAAATATAGCATTGAGTACATCAGTTTATGATTTTATCAACTAATTCTAAAAGTTCTTTCCTAATCTCCTCTTCAGTGCGACCTTCTGCCTTGAGAAGTGCCTGAAGCTCTTCCTCTTGAATCTTCCATTTTTCTTCTTCCTGTGCTTGAAGGGCTTGAGACTGTTCATTTTCCTCATGAAGCAGGTCGTCAAGTTCATCAAACAGGGCTTCCACTTCTTCGTTAAGAGGAGAATCACACGAGACTTTTGGCATGTACTCTATTCCTACTTTGTTTTCCATAATTTACTTTAAAATTGAGAGCAGACTGGTGAAACCTAAGGTTAATTTATAGGCAAAACCGTCTAAGGATTAAAGTCTAATGGTCAACCGTTAGAGTACCCATACAACTACCACAAAAGTAATTAATGGTCGTGTCCTCCTTTAATCCTACAGATTAATGCAAAGAGTGTGAAAGTCCAATGGAACATATATTTATCTCTCAAACTAAGCAAATAACCACATTAATGTCATACAGAGTCTAAAAGTATGAGACTGGCACGGAATACAGACATGAATAGTCAAATCAATACGTGCTGTCACATAACAGACATAGACCAAGTAGACAGTAACTTCTCTTGACAGCAGGTTTGAAGGTGCTGTCATGAGCTTAAAAAAATTGGAAATTTAGAAAACTTAGTGAATCAACATACCAGATTCAGCATTCCCAATTCACTTACCAACCTATTGAAGGTTGCTTCATCCAATGGTTTAGTGAAGATGTCAGCTAGTTGCTTGTCAGTTGGGACATAAATCAGCTTCACAGTTCCTTGTTCAACATGCTCTCTGATAAAGTGATGTCTTATATCAATATGCTTTGTCCTAGAGTGTTAAACTGGATTGTCTGAAATGGCTATGGCACTAGTGTTGTCACAGTAAATAGGAATGTCTCTTAACACTAGACCATAATCCAGAAGTTGATTCTTCATCCATAGAATTTGTGCACAGCAACTGCCTGCAGCAATATATTCACCTTCTGCAGTTGAAGTAGAAACTGAATGCTGCTTCTTGCTAAACCATGAGACCAATCTTCCACCAAGAAATTGACAGCTACCAGTAGTACTCTTTCTGTCAATCTTGCATCCAGCATAGTCTGAGTCTGAGTAACCAATTAGATCAAATCCAGTGTTCTTAGGATACCAAAGGCCTAGGTTAGGAGTGCCTTTTAGGTATCTAAAGATTCTCTTGATGGCTACTAAGTGTGACTCCTTTGGATCACTTTGAAACCTTGCACAGAGACATGTAGCAAACATGATGTCAGGTCTGCTAGCAGTTAGGTATAGGAGAGATCCTACCATGCCTCTATAGGTGCTTGAGGCAACTTTCTTTCCTTTAGGGTCAAGATCCAGACTAGTTGATGTGGACATTGGTGTCTTTGCAGGTGATGAATCTTCCAAGTTGAACTTTTTGAGAAGTTCCTTGATGTATTTAGCTTGACAAATGAAGATTCCATCAGGTTGTTGAAGAATTCGTAATCCCAGAAAGAATGGCAATTCTCCCATCATACTCATCTCATATTTATTACTCATGAGAGAGGAAAAATTCTCACATAGCTTCTCATTTGTAGAACCAAAAATGATGTCATCCACATAGATTTGTACCAGAATGATGTCCTTGCCATGATGTTTGTAGAAAAGTGTCTTGTCCACAACTCCTCTAGTAAACTGATTTTCCAAAAGAAAGGTGGAAAGTGTGTCATACCAAGCCCTGGGTGCTTGCTTTAGTCCATACAAAGCCTTGAAGAGTTTGTACACAAAATCATACATTTCAGCATCCTCAAACCCTGGTGGATGTTCAACATACACTTCTTCTTCCAATTCTCCATTTAGGAAGGCACTTTTGACATCCATCTGAAATACTTTGAAGTTGCAGTGTGCAGCATAAGCTAGAAAGATTCTTATAGCTTCAAGTCTTGCAACAGGTGCAAATGTCTCATCATAATCTATTCCTTCCTGTTGACAGTAACCTTTAGCCATTAGCCTTGCTTTGTTTCTTGTCACTGGTCCATTTTCATCAAGCTTGTTTCTGAAAACCCATTTGGTCTCAATGACTGATTTTCCCTTAGGTCTTGGAACCAACTTCCATACATTGTTTCTTTCAAACTGATTTAGCTCTTCTTGCATGGCTATCACCCAGTCAGAATCCAACAATGCTTCATCAGTTGTCTTGGGTTCCATTTGAGACAGGAAGCATGAAAACATGCTGTCAGCAGAGACTTTGTTCCTTGTCCTCACTCCAGAAGTAGGGTCACCAATGATAAGGTCATTTGTGTGATCCTTGTTCCACTTGGTGATTCTGGGCAAGCTACTTGATTGTATAGGAACAGTTGCTTCAGTTTGTTGAGTTGAATGCTCATCAATTCCATTGTCTTCACCATGTTCTTCATTATCTCCAGAGTCATTACTGTTATGAATGTTAGAAGTTATGGTATGTGACTGAGCTGGAGTTTGGTTGACAGTAATGGTATTGACAGTATCTTTGTCAACTTCAACAGTTTGAGTGAAGCTAGGTTCTTCATCAATAATTTCCTCAGCTTCCAAGTATCCTTGATTCTCAAATCTGAATGTCTGCATCTTTCCTTCTTCATGCAGTCCTGGAAACTTGGTTTCATAAAATGTGACATTAACACTTTCTTCAATAATCCTGTGTTCCATAACATAAACTCTGTAGACAATCCTTTCTGTGCTGTAACCCATGAATAGTCCTTCAAATGCCTTGGTGTCAAATTTTCCTTTCTTCTCATGGTTATCCTTCATCATAAAGCATTTGCTCCCAAACACATGAAAGTATTTGACAGTAGGTTTCTTCCCAGTTA
The DNA here is from genome assembly GCA_030848705.1 of Heracleum sosnowskyi. Taxonomy (NCBI): domain Eukaryota; kingdom Viridiplantae; phylum Streptophyta; class Magnoliopsida; order Apiales; family Apiaceae; genus Heracleum; species Heracleum sosnowskyi. The sequence continues at coordinate 38,654,305 of CM061238.1, forward strand.
GCAGACAGTAAGGTGTACTTGCATGAGTTTTGTTAATCATGGTTCTGTTTTGAGTATAACAAGCTGTCTTGATAGCTTCAGCCCAGAAATATGTTGGCAGTTTGGCATCATGCAACATAGTTCTATCTGCTTCAATGAGAGTCCTGTTCTTTCTTTCTACAACTCCATTCTGTTGTGGGGTCCTTGCAGCAGAGAATTGTTGTACAATTCCTTCATCTTTACAGAAATTTCCAAGTGTAGCATTTCTGAATTCTGTACCATTGTCACTCCTCAAGATTTGGACTTTTGAGTTTGGAGTTCTATCAAGAACTCTGACTTGATCAATAATCACTTGAGCAGCTTCATCTTTGGATTCAAGAAATTTCACCCAAGTGTACCTTGAGTAATCATCCACCATTATTAAGGCATATCTCTTTTTGATCAATAATCACTTGAGCAGCTTCATCTTTGGATTCATTTTTGTTGTTGCCAGCAGGCTCAGAAGTCTTAACAGTGTGCATGTATGAACATTTTTCAGTAGTGAGAATAGGTAAGTTAAATCATGTACTCATGGCAGTGATCTTTCATGGCATACATTCAATGTTATTACAGACACTCATAGTTCTATGCATGAGGGGGGTTCTGTGTAAGTTACCATTGAGCTCAGTAGCATTGATCTTATCCTCAATTGGTTTGTTACAAACATGTGTTAAATGATGTGAAGATCCACAGTTATTGCATAGTTTCCTAGAAGCACCTCCAACATTAGTGTATCCATTTCCTTTATTGACACCTGCCTTACCATTCCTATTCTTAGACTTGGGAGTTACTGGATTGACAGTGTGTTCAGAAGTTGCTGTCGAACTTTCCTTGACAATACCTTTTATTCCAACTGTCTTGGCAGAAGGTTTGGAAGTTACTGTCTTGGAAACATTCTTGACAGCATCTTTGGAAGATACTGTCTTGCCAACTATGACAGCATCTTTTGAACTTACTGTCTGATTGCTTGGTAAGTTTACTGTCTTGGGGATTGTGACAGTATCCTTTCCATCCTTGGATGTGTTGTCAACACCTTCATCCTCATCAAGGATTTCTTGTTTGATGAGCATGGCTTCTTCATCAAACTCAATTTCTGCAGCTTTGAAAATAGGAGATTTAACCTTTTTGAGAATGGTGGGTTTGACAGCAGCATTTCCAGAACAATCTTGAATCACAGTTTCCTTTCCAGGTCTTCTACCATATGAAAAACCTATACCAACTGTCTGATTTTCTGTATGCTTTTCATTGTAATCCTGAACTATCTTTGATGAGTTTTTATAAGCCTTAATCTTGAATTCATTTTCAGCAATCTCATTCCTCAGGAATTCCTCAACCTCTTTAGCACATTTTAATTCATTTTTAAGTCTAGCATTCTCCTGAGCTAAAGAGTCTAGTGAACTGGTTTTGAGAACAAGAGATTCATTTTCAGACTTTAGTGTTTCATTTAGCTTACTCAGCCTAGTGATTTCCTCATTAGCAGCAGATAAGCTAGTATAGACATTGAACATTTCAGCACTTAAGTCTTTAATGGTTTTCTTATACTCATCAGTGGACATATCAAGTAAGACAAGTGAAGGTACCTGACTTGAAGATGTTGATGCTACTTCATCAGTGCTAGCCATGAGAGCTAGGTTGACATATTCTTCTTCTTCTTCATCATCAGTCTCATCCCAACACTTTCCTTCAGCCACATAGGCTCTACCTTGATTCTTCTTAGAGTATCCACCAGTTCCTTTCTCAAACCTCTGAACCTGTTTGGGTCTTTTGCATTCAGTAGCAAAATGACTAGGTTCACCACAGTTGTAACACTTGAATTTTGATCTATCCACAAATCCAGTCTTGTATCCTCCTTTGGTTGAACTTCCCATAGCAGCCTTTGATGAACTTCCCTTGTTGAACTTGGATGCTTGGCCTTGGGGCTTGTATGACCTATCCTTCTTGAACCTAAAGTTCTTGAACTTTTTGGCCATGTAAGCCATAGTAGGATTGTCCATGCTTTCCAGTTCCTCCATTGTGTAGAAGTCTTCATCTTCCACATCCTTGAGCTACAGTACTACTTTCTCATCATCTTCAACAACCTCTTCTATCTTCAAGGATTGTGCAGGGGTTGATTGTGTGATTTGTAGTACTTCACTTGGATGTGTGATCCTTGGCACATGTGCTACTAGGGCACTTGACATATTAGCCATCTTGTTCCTTGTTCCACTCTGTATGGCTCTCTTTTGAAAGAGTTCAAGTTCATAGGATTTCAGAATGCCAAAAAGTGTCTCAAAGGTTATATTGTTGAGATCTCTTCCTTCTCGTATGGCTATTGTCTTGTGTTCAAGGTGATCAGGCACAGTAAGCAGGAACTTGACATTCAATTCCTTTCTGTCATAGTACTTGCCATGTATCTGTAGTTCAGTTAAGAGCTTACTGAACCTTTCAAACATGGAAGTTAAGTCTTCACCAGGCTTGGCCATGAAAGCCTCATATTGTGATATCAGTATTTGCCTTTGGTTGCCCTTAACTTCTTCACTTCCTTCACATAGTAAAGCTAACCTGATCCACATCTCCTTGGCTGATGTGCAGCTTATCACACTTCCACACATGGCTTTATCCAACGTGAGATAATCGAGCAAGATGAGTTGCAAGTGATCATCTAGCACCATCTTCTCCTTCTCAGGTTCCAAAATTTCCGAGGGATCTTTGGGAACCCAATATGCAGGAATGACTTCACCATTTACTGTTGTGGCTTCAATTTCCTTCCTTGGAATGAAAGGACCATTCTCGAGAATACCTGGGTATAGCGGATTCGCAGCTTTGATAAACAACAAGATCTTTCTTTTCCAAATGCTGTAGTTTTCTTTATCAAAAGCTGGGATCTTGATACTGTTTGATTTCTGCATTGTCGTCGTGATCTCAGATATGTATGTTAATCTGTTAGCTCTGATACCAGTTGTTGGTCCTCGTGTATTGCAGAAGGGGGGGGATGAATGCAATACTGATAAAATTCAATCTCAATTTCAACAACCAAAACTAAGATTTAACGTTATCAGTAATATGTATGCATTCACAAACAGTATGGTCTAAAAGACAAGTTTCACAAAATAAATGTTTTTATTTATTTTGCAAAGTGTTGCTACAACCTCAAGAGAGAATTCTTGAGCTTCGGTTTTCTTCAAGACACTTACTTGCTTGTGTTGCCACTTCGTACCTAGAATGAATTGATAGTCTAAGTATAAAACTAATCCTATCACTGTCAACACGGGTTTGTGAAGCTGCTGTCATTATCAAGTGGCAGCTTCTTACAAACTGTCTACCCATGTGACTTTCCTAAATTGCTAACATGTCAAATATACATTACAAAGAAAGCAACCTAGATTCATTCTATTTCCAGCTAAAACAATTCAGCAAATAGAGACTTGACCTTGCTCTTGAATTGATTCGCTTTTGTTTTGTAGTGCTTGAAACTTCTGTCGTAGTCTTGCAGACTTGGTGCAGCTTAGGGATACTGCAACACGCCTGTTTCATGAACATTGAAACTGTCACGGGATTTGACTGAGAAGATACCTAGAACAAGGATCTTTCTCGAGACAGTTACTTTTGCCGCAAAGCTTGCTGTCACAGGAATGTTCTTTTGGTGACAGTATGAGTTCCCCGCACAGAGTGCTGTCGAGGTTTCCAAACTTGCTGTCGAGGGCTAAAGTTGATGTCGCGTAGTCTTCCGCCAATGTTGCTGTCAGAGTGAATATGCTGTCATGACTTGCAACAATCTGTCTTCTTGTAATCTTACTGTCAATGCTTATGACAGTAACCTTTATTCATGTTGTCATCTAATATGCATTCTTTGAGGCTTGAACACAGCAAGTGAACTTCTTCCAAATTACACAACTAAGATGACATTGCATACTAATTACAAGAACATACTTTGGCTGTGACAGTATGTTCTACTTAATTAAAAATTAAGTATATACAAGATTAAGTTGTTTCTATGCTATCACCCTTCTATCCCAACACACTTTTTACCAACTCTTTTTGAAAACGCTTAAACATCTCTTTCGTGTAAATCTTGGATGCATCAATTTCCAAGGATGAGCGCAATACTAACCTCCTTGCCGTTTCTTCGGTATCGTAGTCGCCTTTAACCTCCCTAAGATATTGTGCCTCCAAAGCCTTTTGTGAGTTCTCAATGAATTCTTTCAACCCGGTAGATGCTTGCACATAATCATCAAAAAAAACATTCATGGATTCGCTCCTTGAGGTAGTGGTCATACCGGCGGCAAAATATTGTTTTGTATAAGCACCAATACATTGATCTCTAATACCAAACATTTGGTTTAGCCAAACATGATCATGAAGTTGGTATTTCGTGATCAAATCTTCTCACCTACCTTCAAATTTTGTGGGTGTCAACGACTTGTACACACATGCATTAAAATCCGTTTTGAATTCCGGATAATTGGTGTATAAAGTAGATAACTTCTCCGGAAATTTACTACTTATATGCCATGTACAATATGTATGTTTTGTTTGTGGCATAACCTCGGCAATAGCATTCCCCAAAGCAATGTCTTGATCGGTAATGATTCTAGTGGGTGGTTTGTTGTCAACGGCTTCCAACCATGTTTCTAAAACTCATTTATAAGATTCCTCTTTCTCATCCCTTACGAGTGCAAATCCAAACAAGATATTTTGGTAGTGGTGGTTCACCCCCCGTGATAGGTATGAAAGGCATACAATATCGGTTCGTCCGATAAGTTGAGTCGAATGTGACCACATCGCCAAAATTCTTGTAAGCGTTCATGGATCGAGGATCAACCCACACCAAAACCCTAACACGATTCTCGTCATCCACATCCACACGGTAGGAAAATTCACCATTACTACTTTCTTGTTGTAATTTCCGTAAAAAGACCAAACCACACTCTACATCACCTTCATCAAACACTCGGTGCTGAATATCATGTATGATATTACGTATGTCTTGATTAGAAAATCCTAGATTTTGAACACCGCCACTTACCTCACCAAGTAATCTCATAATTTTTGCCGTCTCGATCCCCGATTTGTTAAACAACTCAATCAATGATCGGGTGATGGGATCTATGTTGTGTGGTCGTCTAAAAAAATATGTTTATCTGGTGTCACCATAGCATGATTGTGCTTCAACTTAATCGAAGTTATTTTCCATTTGTTCATTTTTACTTGATGAACAACACACATTCTTGCACGACAATCCGTTCGTGGAATTACATCTCTAATTCGTTTTCCTTTACCATGAGATTCTGGTGCTAATCTTCCACCTTTCTTACAAATAAACATACGAGATGATGGATCATGACTACGTGTATGTCTATGAGTATTCCTAATTATTATATCGAATCCGACATTTTGACCATAATCCCTATAAAACTTTTCCGCATCATCTAATGTATCAAAAATCATATCAACACAAGGCACAACATCATTGATATTCGAAAATGTAAACTCACAATCATTATCATCATCCTTATCATTATCATCATCATTTTCCTCCATCCTAATATCCTCTTCTTCTTCATTATAATCGCAATCATTTCCACCAACATTATCATTACTATCAACATCTATATTTTCATCTATATTCAATTTTTGTTTACCAACATTATCATTACTATCAACGTCTATAATTTCATCATCAACAAATAATTTACGAAAAACATGATTTTTTTTGTAACGGGCGGTGTATAATAATCGTAACCATTATGCTCACTAGATGAACTATAATCACAGAATAAAAATGAAGCCATACTAATTAGAGAACTAACCTTGATGTTGGTAGAAATAAGGGGGAGAAGATCAAGTGTTGGAAAATAAGCTGCTGTCGGGTTTAAGGTAGATAATCCATGGAGGTGGCTCATTTAATGCACCCACCTGCCTAACTGTCCAGCATTTAATGCTGGTTTGAACTTTTCCCTCCACAATGCTTCATTGCTAGGGGAACTTTTTATTTTTTTTATTCGTTTTTTGGCTTTTAATAATTAAATATGTACTCAAAAAATAAAATAAAATTATCAAAAAATCCTAAATATCCTTTGTACTTTAGGATAGATACTTTTTATTACATTTACCGCTATTAATTATAACTTTAGGTCGAACTATAGTGAAACGCATGTCAAACCATACAGATAGTTACTCGTTCGAAAAAAGTTGTTTATTATTGTTAGTTTTTATTTTTATTTTTTAAAAATAATAAAATTAATTCTAAGCAATCTTTTCAAATATTTTACCTTGTATTTCTAATTTTTCTATTTTTGAGATTGAATAATATTTTTTTTAATCAATATTTGCAATTATTTTACATTTTATTACTATTTTCTCTTTTTTCTTATTTTTAAAAAATAATAATAATAAAATTATTCAACACTTTAAGGTTTTTTCTCTCATTACTATTTTTGTTATATATTCTAATTTTAAAAATAAAAAATATTATTTATTACATCAAAATAATGTAAAGTTCTAATATATATATATAAGCTCAAATACAATTGATGATCCAATATAACTTTTATTTCAAACCCATTTTGTTGAAGGCCCACTCAATTATGACCCAAAATGCAAGGAAACCCATTTTATTAAAGGTTCACCCAATTATGATCCAAAATGCAAGGAAAGGTTGTTTTGTAATTAAAATCATATAGAGTCAGTGAGAGAACCATTACATAAATATTCATAATACATATTTTTATCATATTTTTTTATTAGATATGATTATAAATTTCAATTATTAAATCAAAAAAACGAAATTAAACTCCTTTTTTTTTAAAAAAAATTGAAAATTAGTCAAATAGTCCAAAGTGATTCTACAGCAGAATCAAATCTATCCAAAATGATTCTGTAGCAGAATCAAATTTAAAATCAATGTTTTTATTCAAATTTTAAATGTTAATTTTTTTATAAAATTTGTATATGCTAATATTCTACGTTAGAATCAGATTATATATTTTATGTAAAAAAATTAAAATTATTTATGAGATTCTATAATAGAATATATTGTTCTCCCTGATTCTCTATATAAGATGGTTCTCTCTAGAACAATGGTCTATATATATATAGTTGCACTCTAGGAAGAACACCTTATATAAAGAATAATAAAAAAACACCATCATAAACACTTTATTTTTCATAAAAATTGATTTTTTAAAATTAGAATCATAAAATTGAACAGCCTAACATATCGAATTTAACGTAGAATCTCATCCAAATTTAAAAATTAAACATTACATATAATCCAGTATAGAATCCAGTACAGAATCTTGTATATATATTTATCACAATGAAATTACATATAATCATGTTTTATTTGATTCTAATTTTTTGTTTGATTCTAATTTTTTGTTAGATTCTATTTTTATTCGTAATAAACCTTTTTTAGTGAGAAAATTAGACTCAACATGCAATTTATGTAAGATTCTATGATGTTCTTTATTGTTTTTTATATAAGAGTATTCGTCATGGAGTAATAGACTATATATATAGAGAGAGAGAGAATAATGATCCTAATGTTAACCTTAGGATACTTTTCTAGAGGTACGGTTGATTTGAGATTATTCACTTTCTTGATTTAAAAATATACTAAAAATATAGTAAGTAAATATTTGATAATAAATTACTAGATTTGTTATTCACATGCATTTCTATTGTATCTCAAGAAAAATATTTCAAGGTTTTACCCTAGAGGCGCACAGACAATTAAAATACAACCTCCATAAACAATCCCACTTAATTCTCTCCGTTTTTAATTTGATTTTTCCCGTCAATCGGTGAGTTTTTTTTTAAAATCCGATTTCACCGTATTTTTTTCCATCTTCCAACGAACAATTTGCATATCATATGTGCCATATTTCGACGCGATTTAAGAAATTTTTTATTTAGTTTCTAGTTTCTATTCTAAGGGTGATTTTTATTGAGTAAGACTATATATTTTATATATTTAATCGAGTCAAAATCAAGATTAATTTATCATATTTGAGTTTTTTTTTGTCAATATTCGAGTTTTTGATCCAAACTAGAAATTATCGAATTCTTATTAAGTCAAATTTGTTTGAAATTGAAAAGCTCGTACTTAATTAAAATTAAACTCGATTATGATGGTATTCATTTCGGCTCGTTAACGCGATCCTGTAGTACGAAGTTCTGAACAATATAAACGTGCGGGCGAGAAATGTATATAATGTTTATACAGAAGTGTAATCATGAAAATGAGAAAGTAAAAATTTGCAGGCAGGAGGATCTTTTTAAACCACTCAATATTTCATAGAATGCAATACTGCCAGCAACCCAAATCTCTCTCTCTCTCTCTCTCTCTCTCTCTCTCTCTCATGTAAACAAACCTAAGCTAAACTGAAACCGCATAACTCAAAAATAAATATTAAGTAGACACCAATGGCTTTTGTTCTTCCCAATCTCTCTCCTCCCTCTCCTGCTTTATTACAACACAAAGATAAATCATCATCATCATCAACTTGTACTTTTCATCCCCAGACACCTCTCATTTCTTCTCCATTGACATTAACAACTAAGCCCATTTCATCACTTACCAAGCTTGATTCTCCCCCTAATCGCGTGGCCCAGATTAATCAAACTCCCCCAGGTGGTCAGAAGCACCAACATGATGATTTTTATGTCAATCTTGGCTTGGCTGTCAGAACTCTACGTGAAGATATGCCTCTGCTCTTCACTAAAGATCTTAATTATGATATATACAGGTTTTGTTTATCTCTCCTTTGTGTTTTGTGAATTGGGTTAGTCAATTCTTGAAAATTATAATTGTTTAAAGTTTGGATTTTTGACAGGGATGATATAACATTTGTTGACCCTTTGAATAAGTTTACTGGTATTGAGAATTACAAGTTGATATTTTGGGGTTTGAGATTCCATGGCAAGATTTTGTTTAGAGAGATTTCATTAGAGATATTTAGGGTTTGGCAGCCTTCCCAAAATGTCATCTTGATAAGGTGGAATTTGAAGGGTGTTCCTCGGGTACCCTGGGAGGCTAAAGGCCAATTCCAGGGCACTTCTCGTTATAAATTGGACCGAAATGGTAAAATTTATGAACATAAAGTCGATAACTTGGCTTTCAATTTCCCACACCATTTGAAACCAGCTGTGTCTGTGTTGGATTTAGTGACTGCTTCAGCAAGCCCCAAGCCCACATTCTTCTGGGCTCCCGTCGACAGCTACTCTTCGTCTTGGTTACTGTTTTATAGAGCTGTTCGAGAGACATTGGAGGATGAAGGTTCTTCTGTAATTGCTCAAGACTACCTAGTTTCTTGTTCATAGTGAGGGGAGGTACTTTTTGCATATTTTTTTATATATACAAACAAATTACTATGAATCCCCAATTCAAATGTATCTAAGTTAGCTCTTAGGTACAGTATTGGATCATAGATACACTTGATGGGGTTTGTTTTTGGCTAACATATGTACAGACTGTGATGTAAGTGGTTAATTATACTTCCTGGGTTGGTGCCTGGTGGTAGAGGGAAAATTTTATTGCGGGGACCAAATTTGGGTGTATGTATAGTTGTATACAAATCGATATGTTACTTTGTTACAGATAGTGATGAAAGGAAACATTCTGTATCATGTCATGCTCTTGTTGCATCCCATTTCTTGAAATTAGTTTTTCCTGGTACTGCTGCTTGAATTACACATTCCCAAGGAAAGTGATTGTTCATTGGAGTTAAAGCCAAATATGGATTGAGCTAATAGTCTGGCCGCCTCTTGACTTGTACATCTCTTTCTCGGATAAATGCCTGGTTATTGTTTAGATCTTCGAATAGTAGCTTTACTCATGAATAGGAGATAAAGCTAATGCTAAGTTGCTGATAAACTTATGGCCAAATTTGCGAATGCAATTGACTGCTTCTTGTGAGCTTGAATTTACTAGGAGTAAATTCCTAGTAGAGAGCAATTAGCTCAAAGAAATCCTAGTAGAGAGCTATGTGCACGCCACAAGCATTTTAGATTCTATTAGTCTCCTTGTGTAAATGGATATCACATTGTTAGCCATTTTGTCATTTTACTTGATGTGCGGCATTACAAACTCACCAAGATCTTATTAACTTGTTAACATATCCCATACAACTTCATTTACTCATCGAAATTTGTTTGACTTGTGTTGATTGCAATAGTACATTGAAGAGCTTAGCTATGTTTGTATGCCACTCATTTTGTATAATCTGATTTATGCGATAACTTCTACGATTAGGCATTGGTATGCAAGTGCAGGGTTTCAAACTAGTAACACGATACTGAGATGATGCTTGTATCGTGTATTTGGTCCATTGCATTATTTACTTGTTCTAAATCTATGTTATATTTAGCTTTTGGCTATCCCATCACTAAATTTTAGTTAGGGATATTTCTAATGGTACCGTTGTGGTTTTGACTTTTCCCTTCATTATCATTTATCATATTATTGGTTTTTTCAAATGGGGTCGGTGGTACCATTGAGAATTCTCTAGTTGCAATTAACATTTGAAAAAAGAAATACAGTTAAACCTCGATAAAATAATACTCAATAAATTAATAATCTCAATAAAGTAATATTTTTCTCCGATCCCGACTTGGGCCAATAGAATAAAGTAATAAATTCGCTAAAAACATAAGATAATAATTTTTGGAAAAATGCTTAAGGGTCCAATGAAAATATAAAGTAATATTTACTGAAATATGTATTTATATATATATACCGCCAAATTCAAAATAAATTTTGTTCATAATTTTTGTGAAATATATAAAAATTATGTCCCATTATATATATTATTCGTAGTAATCGTTTGTAGATATATCTTCGAACTTCCTTACATAACATTAGATGACAAATCTTGATATTCTTATCAATTTCTAATCAATCATTAATTTGGAATAATTTTTACGTTATTAGTGGTTTTATAGACATTATTATGAGTGAGATGGATCTAATATTTGTTTTTATTTTACACTTAATCGATTATAATTTGTTTTATAGTATAAATTTATTATTTAAAAAAATATGCTTCAATTCACACTAAAAAACTCTACCAATTTTAAAATTTACAAAAAAACATGCACATATTTTTTTTAAATAATAAAATATTACTTTATCGATAAAATAATATTTTATTATTATATCGATAAAATAATAAAATTGATAAAGTAATATTTTTCTCCGATCCTAAGAGTATTTAAAGAGGTTTAACTGTAGAAAAAAAAAATGGTGAAAGAGAAGATAATGAAGATTAGATAATCGAACGATACACTAAATTACTTGTTTGAGGAGTGAAAAACTATCAAACTGAATTATATTGATCTTTATTTTAAAATATATAATGATGGTTAAGGAGTTTTTCACTTTGACAAACAATAAAAGTACAAGACTAACAAATCAAAAATTTAGGTACATCATGTGTAAATTCATCAGAAAAAATCAATACCAAGATGGTACACGTTCATACTATAATAAACCGTTTCCAGTTTACAACATTTTCTGTAGACTTCACCGTCCAGGTAAGCAGGCCTCTGGACTAAGTGTAGGAACTTGTTCAAACAACAAAGTGTCAGAGTATCAGATGCCTAATTGAAATCAGGTAGATCAATCTGACTATGGATATTAGAAATAAATTCAAAGACAATTCAAATTAGTGCATGTTTTGGATACTCTGGATCACAATTGCAATGCATAGAAAGTCCCCTCAAATCCATACATGTAGCTTTGGACAAGGACAATTTAAATCCGCAACTTACAACATTAGATAGACTTCCGCAGTTACATTGCTATGTACGTCACTTTTAATATAAGACCCCATAGATCATCAAGTTTTAATATGAGAAGACCCCATAGATCCATAGCTTCCCCGTATTGCTGCTTTAAAGTGGCAGCCTATCCAAAGGTTTAATAGCTGCAACCTTGCTGTAACCAGGTCTCATAAATTTCTGGTAAGTAATTTTTAACACCCCCTGTTTAGCAGCTTTATGGAATCTTAAAAGACTCTTTGCACAATCCCTGCAACATTAGAAATAACAATTCATTATGGCCAACAAACTAACGATGGTTAAATTTTTTATTTATGCTCCATCTGGTCGGAGAGAATAAAATGAGAAAAGAATGAACAAGATCAAAGGTGAAAGAAACGGTTTAAGAATGAAGGAATTTACTACAAATTTGTGGGACTGAGATCTAGTTTTAGTTTGTATGCATGGGATTGAGTGGAATATTGATGTACAAAATTAAAAGACAAATTCCCACCTAATTTCGTCCTCTCAGAACAAATAGGGCGTGACATATTATTATTACCTGACTTGTGATTCTTCATACTGTGCATGTTTACCAAGAAGTGGGGTCCATGCAGGAGTCATCTGTAACGTACATCGTGCAAGGTAGATAGCAGATGCACATAGCAACGAGGGCTTGAAATCCACAGCTTCATATTCAACTAAAGAAAGCTCAATAAGATAGAAGGCCAGATGTTCAAACTGCAGAGAATTCAGCCAGTTAAAACAAAATTAGTAATGTGAGTTGGAAGAAGATACTTGATTTAAATCTCAAAAAAGAGGTACTCATAAAGTACATACTCAAGACTGTATAAAGAAAACATGAACTTCAAAATACACTGTCATCTATATAGCTAATTTCATTCTGGGACCAAGTGTTCTACTTTGATTCCATTCAATCAAATTGATAGATAAATATAAAATGATTGAAAATGTACTACATACATAACCAGCAATCTCAAATCTAAATATGGTTAAAGGTGTTTATAAGATCTGGTATAGAAATATATTACACACCTTTGTGTCTGATTGAGCAGCCTTGAGAAATCTTAGCATAAAGACGTATGGAGTAGGTGAATTTAGCCTAAACTTCAATCTCCCTAACATAGCCGACTCCTGTCAAAACAAGCTATGTCATTAATCAGCAAAGGCATATTTGATAATGTAACATGCAATCAGCTGAGAGTACAATGAGGAATGATTACCATCAGGCAGCAGTTATTGTTACTTTTATGTTCAATATTTTGTTTTTATGTTTGTTTATTATCCGTCATGTGAACAGATAGGACCTCAAGATGTAGTAAAAAGGCTGACAGCCTGACACTAAAACCAAAAATCTGTGTTGCAAGTCTCACCACCTCAGAGTCAATCAATTATCTAGGACCTTTGCCAATACGATACGATAGTAGAAATCATAGTCGTTAAAACAACCAAAATCAGTGTATCAGTTGTATTTAGAGAGCCAATTACTGCTATAATGCAGGAGTCTCGCTGTGCAAGAATTAGGATACAGTGCCTGCAATATGAAATATAGAAAATGAAGTGCTGCTTACCATTCTAAGCATTTGATCCCTCGTATATGACTCTCCTGAGATGCTAATTAGATCTACAACCTGGAAAGAAAAGAATGTTAAAATGATATATAATGGCCAACTCTCCACTCTTATAAGAAATACATAGATTAGTGGTTTCAGATTTGCAATGTACTGTGTGATCAAGTGCCATTCAATACCCACCTTTGGATGCCAAAAGTCCTCATATTTTGATGCTAGCAACAGTGAAGTGAGACCAACTAGCTGCATTTCATTCTTCTTAATGCTAACCAGGGATAGATATTTGTCTAGCAGTGTGACCATTAGATAAAGGGTTTCTTGCATTAAGTCAAATTTTTGATGTACCTGTATGAAAGGCGGCAAATATTTAACTCGAGATATCTAGTATAAAGTAAAAATATGTTGAGAAATCCAGGTCATGCATAGAATAAAGAAGCTGCATGTGGAAATGGATTTCAAAGAGAAGAATATTAATTACTTCAATAAGCCAATTGACCAATATCCCCCTCATATGAGGTGTAACCTCTTTCTGCATTTCCATGTAATTTTGTAGTGGTTGATGATGTGCCTGCAAGTAAAAAGTAAGTTATCATCACAAAGAAGCTGAAATTCATGATTAGCATGCCTGTTTTCTCCAAGTTCTATGGTTCAATAATAACTGTCAAAATTGTACATGCAAAAAAATTCTCTGGGTAAACATTAGATTCAGTTATGGGTACATCTATGTAAGACTTGTCAGTATCTATAGTAAAACAGTAAATATCAAATTGCACTCTATATGAACTTATGAAAATGCATGCTTTGTCATCCAGTGGTTTTACCATTCTGCATAGTTTGATATTTCCTTACAGTGCAGACAGTAGTGATATAAAAAAACTCCAGCTTCTTACTATGTCACAGAAAAGGACGTGGGACATGAAATTCACTTGACTGAAAAAAAATTACTTAGATCAGTAGGAACTAGGATAGCTATGCTTTTTAAGTATATCAATGTGTCAGCACTAGCATACATATATTAGAAGAAGAACTTTGAACTATCCTGCGACCTCTATGTCAGAAAACAGTAACGATAAAACCTTTTTGAAGACATACACAACTGCATAAAACCTCCCCCCCCCCCCCCCCCCAACTTCAGCAAAGTACTGGGGGAATCAAGTACCTTGTCCCTATTTCTAATAATACCTTTGAAAAAAGGGAATTACATGTGTGAGAACTTTTTTTTTCTTCTCATTGAGAAACTATAGTTGATATGTTTTTCCTGAAGTCTATTAATTCGGCAACCAGAAAACCAGTCTCTTGTCTTCACATTTGATAGAAAGCCACGCAAGGTTGATAAATTCCTTTGAGGTGTACAATAAAATGTTAGCCTAGCTTGGACGGATTAAAAAATTAAACTCATATGTAGCCATTATTGCTTTGCCATGCAAGTATACCTTCGTATGATTTACAGTAGTCTTTAGCTCTACTGTAGCATAATATATGCATATAATATCAGATTATAATGGGCACCACACATACATACACGTGAACGTTGTGAATTCCATTTAGATAAGTATATACCTATGATTCCGTCAAGGAAAAAAAAGAAGTACATAGGAAGGAGAGACGATGAATGGTAATCACCTCCATAACCCAATAATACTGGTAGATTTCATCAACATATTCAGCAACATCAAGGTGATTGCTATTCTGATCAATATTTGGCAAAGAATTCTGCTCTGTTATCTTAACTTGTTCCTTTAACAACTGCAGGATCAGGTTAACTATTATAAGTATACAGAGAAATGATGTTTAGAAAGCATAATTAAATGATATGCATCTACCTTTGATGTTGCCATCAATAACGATGTATAAGATCTCCTACGACCAGACTTTTTCCTGGCAATGTCGTCTGATGCGCTTTGAACTATGTTGCTGTTGCAATCAGAAGCAAGCTCATCTTGAGCAGGTTGTTTACTGGGGACAAGTAAGCGTGGTCTTTGCGTTGATAATGAAGACGTGAGCACTTTATCCTCTCTCTTAGACAATGTTGCAGCGCCAATTTTTTCCAAATATTTTTTGGAATCTGAATCTGAAACCTTTGGTTTTGCTGTTGACTGTAATATCAATTGAAGAGTGTAAGTTCTAAACAGTGGTATGAAGCAGGAGATTATTACTTCAACATATTAATTGGACCAACTGAAGTGCGGGATGATAAACAGTAGTTTACACAAAAAGTCTTCCATACAATCCTAATTGCTTTAAAATATTACTGGGGATGTCTTGGCTATTTTCTTCTGCTTTCTGCAAGCACCAACTTGAAGATGACACGCAAAACTACAATAATTCTGTTAAATTAATACTTGTAATAAGTTTAAACCCAATAGTCACTTGTCCTAATTATTGTAAATACAGAACTTATGTAGGTGTGTTCTTAATAGGTAAAAGATGCTTGACTTCAAAAGTATTGTTTAGTTATCTACAGACCAGTGCTAGTCGCATGCTTGACCAGATCATGACTCTCATTGCACCTTTCACATTTTGGTTTACATCAATAGAGTTTATCCTCACACAATATCTCACGGGAATTAACAGGTAAACATTGCAAGGTAAGATAAGTTCAGTGAAATTAGTTAATAAAGAATCAGAGCAGTATGTTATCGCACCTTCGCCAATTTTCTGCAGGAATCCCTTGAATCCACCTTAAGTTGACCACCGAATCCCCTAGAAAACATCACACATAAATTGGTGGGATGATAAAACATAAAAAAGTAGCTGGCGTTGCTGCTATACTAATTAGTAGTTACTAGGCAAAATTCCATGCTTACATCCCCAATTCTAATCTTCTCCAAAAAAGGAAGGACACCTTTGGTTTTTCTAAAATATAGCCAGTATAGAATATAATATAGGAAAATTACGTTAATAGAGTAAGGAAAGGAACCAAAATATTTAAGACGGCTATTGATCCAAAATAAATAATAGGTGTGCTAGAGTTGACTAAGATGACAGTTTCCAGAAAGTATGATTCCAATACTGTGTAGCTAAATTAGTTCAAGGGGCATAGGATGAGGTTTAAGGCAGTAACCTAACACAAACAAAATTGTTAAGCAAACTCTTCAAAGATAACAACAAGAAAAGAGTGTGAAGAACGTAAACCTTGATACATATGTTTAATATTTTATTCAAGATCTCTCTTATATTGCTTTAAAAAAATTGAAGTTAACACATAACACTAAATAAGGTTCAGTGCTCTTGGTCCTCTTACAAGGCCATACCTTGCTTGATTCGTCGTAAGATGACTTCCACTACTGCTTCCATAGGGTAAGGTTTTCCTACCAACTTTGGGCTTAACTGGAGGATGAAATCAATAGCAGTAAGCAACACATATTGCCACATCAATATATATTACAATTGCTTCTGTGAAATACTTCTCACCAGAAAAACCACACTTCTCTTTAATCTTGCCCGTATATTCAGCATTTCCCTACAAAAAATAAATTTTCGGAAAATGAAAGGAAAAGGTTGCCTCAGAAGCTTTGTATGATTTCCTACCAAAGCATGAATATTATTTAAGAAAAAGAGAATCACCGCATAACACTAACCTTCTCAGCTTCACTTGAATTGACTTTGTTCACTCGCTTTAGCACAGGCAAAGAATTCCTTCGAGATGGAATAAAGATAATATATTAATTGTGTGGATACATGTTTGATAAAACACCCAAAATGATGAACAATTCTTCAACAAAAAAAACCTTGTTGGTGCCCGAGGAATTAGAGATGTCCTGACAAAACAATTACGAATTTTGTTACAATTCCATCCAATTAATCAAAATGTATTAAAAGGAATACAAAACCTTCCTCACATTCAAGAAATTATGAACTGATAAAATCATGGCTAGACAAAGCAATATAAGCTTATGATAAGTAAGAAGGTAGTGACAACAAATACCTGCCTACATTGTTCAAAGATTTACGACCCTGAGAGTTGCTAGAGGACTCCTTCAAATCATTTTTATCCCCTGTATCTGTCAACATGGACTACAGATATAAATTTTTTCATAGGTGAGAAATGAAATTAATCTTAACAGCTAGGTTCTACCTCTCCGACCAGTATGAAGGTTCCCGCTGACTTGACTCAGGCTCACTCTTGAGTTCCTCTACACCGAAACAACAAAACCAGCAACTTGTGATTGACAAGTAAAAAATTGGGTTGGGAAAAGTCTATGGACTTTATTAACTAATATCATGCACATGTAGTCCCAAATCTTCTTTATCTTAGTTATTCTTCATCCTGCCTTTTCAGCCTTTCTTACCTAATACGTACACTGATTCATGTCTCTTATCCTCATGTATGTGTCCCGTGGAAAAGGAGCAAGCTAGTGAGCCACAATTAATAAAATATGTAATTTACTCATTTTGTCCAAATATCTAATAATAGCAACCGGCTGGTAAAAGCACAACTGTTTCTTATTGTCAAAATAAACAGAATACTAAAAACTTCTCATTTTTTAAAAAGAAAAGAGTAAAAGAGAATGTGAAGTCAGCTTACAATGAAATCAAATGGAATTATATATCTCTCAATTGATTTCTTCCATTTTAATATATAAAACTTAATACAATTTCTCCTGCATTATATTATATTAGTCTAATAGACATTGTAGTGAATTTGCACTTCACTTCAAAGAATACATCACATTGCAAGTCTCTAGAGAAGCCTCAACTTGGGCAAGGAGACGAATTAAAACGATGACAGGATGGTCCTTGTGACTTAGAGCGGCTATGTTATATTTTCTAGTAGAAAGATGCTAACTGCTCTCTCTATTAACCAAAAACATATAATAACCACATTTTATATACCAAATAGTATTGCATTGCATTGCATTGTTATAAATTATTACTGCAATGCGTAAAAAACTTTTAAGTTGAAAAACAGACTGCATACCAAAGAGAATGGTATTTTCAGGATACACTAGTTAATCATGAATAAGACAGGTACCTAGGGAACGCGGAAAATATATATACTTATGTAGCCTACCGTTAATGGTTTTCTCATCGAAGAAGTTGCAGTTGTAAGACCTTTACCCGTTGAAGACCTAAAAAACAATGTAGAAGAGGGAAAAACTTTAAAATCAAGCATGGATATTCAAGAATAATAGATCATAATCTATTCCATTTTACCAATTTATCCCAATGATTTGTGCTAATTGCCTTAAAAAATAATTCAATATATTCTGTATTGAAAAACAAATTTATATACAGAAACTTATTAATATGTTGTTCCTACATTCATACATATCTTTTATCAATTACTTCCTCTGTCCAATTCTAAGTTTAAATTATTCTATATTCTCAAAATATTTACATATAATATTTCTTTCCATATAAAGGAAATAGATTATAATATTCTTAACCTGTGTTTTCGACTAGTCTTAATGTTAAAAACAAATTTGTTACATGTACAGTGACACGAGGGAGTATTCATTTAATGGTTGTAACATCTAAAGTATGATCCGGAAGAGCTAGAAGAATTAAAAGCAAAAACAATTGTACCTTTGCAAATACATACTGCTTTTGGCTTTAGTTGTCCTGCATCATAAAATAGATGTAACTTTAAAATAACTAAATTTAATGGAAAAGATATGAAAGCATAGACAACTTGCAAAAGTTCACATTTCAAGCCACAATGAGATAAACTCATCTATATAAATGATAGCATAATATTTTATAAGGATCCAGGCACTCAAAATCTTGTAAGAAGGAAAAACCGAAGGTCCGTGTGGCTCCAAAATTGTGGAAAGATGGTGATTGGTGAATGCTCAATATTGCAGAAGACGCAAAATATAAATAACTCAGCCTTCCACGGTATCATTGTGCATTTCAGGGTCTTTATAAAATCCAAAGATCATATTTAAAGTAACCTAAAGAACCATCACTCACATTGGTTTAGTGCCGCCATGTAATGCATTCTTTAAGGCATCACCCTTAACATTGCTAATATCAGCTAGAACTTTTCTTCCCGTGTTTCTCAAAGCTGGGGACAAAGTAGATGTCTGCGTCAAAAAAAATTAGTCCAATATTGGAATCTTAAAGAGAATATAAGTCCAACTTACCAGATTTATCATTCTTTCCTCTAGTGTTCTCTATGTTGTTGAGACCTCCCCTTATCTTCAATATAGTCGAACAGTGAAAGAAAATCATCAATAAAAGTATGTACTTAATTTCATCACTTCCATAAATAACACTTCAGGAAGTGCGAAAGTCAACAGGAAGAAATGTAAGTGCAATAACCTTGGAATTGGTTGCAGTGGCCTGACATCCATTGTTAACAGGTAAAACTTTCCTTCTGCAAAGAATTTTTAAGTTAATAAACGTTGATATGAAAACTAAAACTGCTGTACAACAAGCTAAGAAAGAGGGAAACACAACAAATTACAATATGCGGTCTCTCTCTGTTCATCCATTATTCTTTGCCTATATTTTTACTCGAAAATCAAGCCATATAAGTCAATCACTTGTTATTTACTAATATTAGATTGGTAGATTTCTCGATCGTAAAAAAAACACAAACACACAGAGTACAAATACAAATAAACAAAACAAGAAGAAAAAAAAAAAGGAATTCAAATATACCAGTGATTAAAAAATGACTAAAAGAACATACTCAACAAACTTACTTTATTTCATCATCAAGAGAATCGCCCGGGCGAGGTTTAACTTTATCACTTTCTGCAAAAATGTTGAACCTTCGATATCCAACTATATCTCAAATGAAAAAACCCCAAATAAAATCATCAAGAAAAAAGAAACAAAGTCTTGAAATGCAAAAAACACAAAAACAAACAAACAAATATAATTAACAATTACCACTCTTGCTGGTAGTAACGTCTCCCATTACTCGACTCGCAATCAGCTTACCCTGAGATAATCGTATACAGAGAAATGAATATCAATTATCAATGACCCTAAAATTAGAAAACCTAGGTGGCTAATTGAGAAATTAAAATTAGGGTTTGTTCGTACTTTAACTGCTACCATTGTGCGTTGTAATCTAGTTGATGTAGAGAATTCTGGTTTCGATTACTTGTCGCCCTAGCAATCAAACAATTATTAGATCGAGAGAGAGAGAGAGAGAGAGAGAGAGAGAGAGAGAGAGAGAGAGAGAGATTTACCTTGAAAGAAAACATTGGTATTGGGTGTGTGAGAGAAATTGTGTGTTTGAATCCTACCGTTGGTAATGGGTTAGGCGACTGGAGAGGAGTTTAAAAAACCACAAACCGCCTAGTTCAGGGTTTTGAATCTCACACAGGAAGTTTCTTTTTTACTTGTTTCACTTTTCCTTCAAATTTTGGAAATCAAGTATACACAGTTTTGTTCCCAATCTATTACTATATATTATATGTCAATATAAGGGCAAAATTTGTCATTTTAATGCTTGTGAATTTATGATTTTACCCCTATTTTTTGAAAAATAACAAAAATACCACTATTATATTATTATGCAAAAACATGTTAATATTTGCTAATATAGAGAATCGAACCTCGAACATCCTTCTAAGAAGTCCAAAGCCTAACCACTATGCTACATTGCTTTTTGAGTTTAATTTAAAGATTTTCTTAGATAAGTCACATTATTTCCTCTAATTCTATATTCTTTTTTTACTTTGAACCTTTGAGTAAATATTGGTCCATATTAAAATATTGGTCCATATAATTTATATAAATCTGTATTTTTTATTTACGTTATTATATATATATATATAGGTAAATGATCAATCATCATTTTAAATTTTTATTATTGTTGTATACACTCTGTTCGTCACATTCATTTCTTAACAAATTTCTTTTCAAAATGAACACTTCATTTGTTGATATTTTCTAATATTACATGTCATTCTTTATTAACTTCGGCATATCTCTAATTTACTCATTATTTTCGTCAATTTTTTCACTTTTTCCACCATTTTAATCCCCCGGTTGATGTCCGGGTCAAAAATCGAGGTGATGATTTAAAATGTAGAATATTACGGAGTATATAATTAAAAAAAAGGTTTTCTGTCATTATAAATGATAAATGTAAAAAAGAAAAATCTTTACACTCTCTTTGTCATGATAAATGATGAGTATGGAGAATAAAATTTATATGATATAATTTCACATGTTACACAAGAATGTAAATTATTTCGGATAAAAAAATATTTTCATTTTCATTTTTCTCTTTGGATATATATAAATGTATTATACTATTTAAATAAAAATATATAAATTCTATCTATAAAATCATACATAATATATAACTACATCAAATATGAACTATATATCATAATTTTTAAGTACATAAAATATCAAATGTTTGAGTTAAATTAGAAATGTTTTATTAATCAAACATTTAGACTTTGAGGGGTTTAAATGTATAATTCGACTAAAAAGATAAATATTTGAAAATGTAGAAGATACAATTGAATTGATTCCAAAAAGACGATAACTCAAAAACATGATCTATGTTTTAAATAAAAAATCAACATGATTAATATGCAATAGATGAAAATAAGATATGATTTTTCTCGATCATAAGAATTATAAAATTGTTTAACTATTAATGACGACCAGTTAGACTATAAGTTTTAACAATAAAAATTCAAATTGTATGTAGAATATTATTGAATGATGTTAAAAAAAAGTATAAGTCTTTAATAATAATAATAGAATTTTATATAATATATTAATTGGATGCGTAATATCATAAAATCATTTTAATAAATGAAATTCTAAATAGGGTTTGTGGGCTTTGAGGACATCGTCGAATTATAACACTGAAGCTAATACACAGTAAAATACAAGTACAATTTATTTTTTGTATATGAAAAGGTTGAGTTTATTATTACAAAAATGTCATTCAATATTTGTATTGAAAAAACAGTATAACCTCGTATAAGTGTCCAGGTCAAAATCATGGTTATTTTTCACTTTTAAATAGATGAATAATCCCTGGACATTTATAAAGTTATCACATTTACATTACTTTAAAAAAAATAGTCTTAAAAATGATATATTTATCAGTATATATTTATTTATAACACGTGCAAAGCACGAGTTATTTTTTGTATTATTTTACTTTTTTATTTAAATTATTATAATCAAATTAAATATAGTAACGAGTGGTTCACGTATTTTACCTTTATTTATGTTTTTAATTTTTGAGATATTCTGCCGGATCAGCCGTTCAGAGTAAATGTTAATTTTAACATATTTGTAATAAATGTTTATTTTAATATGTTGTTGATGGGATTCGAACCTTAAACTTCTATGTAGCATAACTTTTAGTAATACATCTAGATGTTCCAATCAATTTGACTTCAAAGACCCATCAATATCGATTGTGATTGAAAAGGATAACCAATATGAGTTGTGAACCAAATGATAAATTATACCCCATTTTGTTTATTATAGATTATAGTTGATTCAGAATTCATTATTTTGTACAATATATTTATAAAATTATATAATTGAGCAAAATACATGAATTTTGAGAAATATATATAAGATAATTCAATTTGAGTTATATATTAATTTTTAAAATTTAGGATTTCAATTATTTATGATGATTGAGTTGAAACATTTACTTACGTCATTATAACATGAACCCACTCTATATGAAGGGGAAAAAAAGATGGAACCAAAAAATAGTTGTTTGGAAATTATATATATGCACAAGTCATTAATGTTGTCTAATCATTCTTACATCGATAAAAATAAGCATGTGCCTTTTATCGTATAGATATTAGTTGAATATTACGAAATCTAATCAAATTTACAAGTATTTGATTCATTAAAACGGTACGCAATATTACAAATTTACGATAAATTACAAATATTATCATCTAATGTATTTTTAATTATAAAATTATTTCGATATATGAACAAATTCAGTGAGAAATTATTTAATTAATATATGAACAAGTTTCAAAACCTGACAAGGGTACGTTCATCATTCAAAGTAGTTACATTATTCGCCAACAAAATTTCTTACTACTCTCCGCAACGCACACTTCTCATCTTACATGATCAAACTTACGATTTCACAAACCTCACGTTAATATATCGACCTCCTCGCAAAAAAATTATTGACGTTTCTATGCAGGCCCGTGCCTTGCACGGGCTGTTACGCTAGTATATATTAAAGAGCATCTTCGACTCAAATGTTTGTTTTATTAATCTTTTTTTAATATTAAGGCTTAAATATGTTACAAATCTATATTTTAATTTTTGAATAACATTTATTTCTTTTAAATTTTTTCACCAACTTGTTTTTCTAGATTGCAAACTTGTATATCATTTGAAAAAAGATAAAAAATAAAGAAGTAAATCAATTAGAAAAGAGAAAATTTTATACTGCTAATATATCATGAGGACATGTATTTAGAAAGCTGAGTAACAAAAACAAAAATAACAAATTATTATCACTAACAAACATAAACATTGATTACCACACAAATCTGCAACAACCCAAAGTATAAAAAGACAAAAAAGAAGAAGAATTTTATGCATACCCCTCAATTCTTTACATTGAGATTGGGCACGGAGGTTAGGAAAAAATGTAATTTAGTGAAGAAAAGTAAGAAAAGTGAGTAAAGTGGTGGGACCAAACAATATTTAATGTATAAAATGGAGATAGTCGGAGAAAGTAGTGAATGTAGTTAATTTTTATATTATAAAACTTTACTATTTTAGGAAACTTTTGGAATGTAAAAAATTGAGAGGGGCATCTCAAAAAGGAAAGTGTAAAGAAATGAGAAGGACAGAGGGAGTACAAATGAAGAAAAAGAGATCGTTAATCCTACAAATCTTCGAAAAAGTCTAGCCCATATATATATTTCAGTGGTTATCTACTCTACGTGGAGAAAACGTAACGACAGAATTCATGAAAATGGTCCAGCAAAAAATGTGGAAGCAAATGATTTTCTACTCTAATCGAATGGTCAGAGAGAGAATATTCACTAGTAAAGCTGTGCAAAGCCAATTTCAGAGGGACTCCACCCTAAGCAGTTGTATTTATTAGACGGTTATTGTTTATCGATTTTGTGTATTCATAGAATCTGTTGAGTGTTCTTTGTTTAGAGTTTAGTTGTTTGCTTTCTTGCGGGGTATGCCTCTAATATATGTACCTTTTATGGTATATTATAATATTTTCATTTAGCAAAAAAAAAAAACAATGCCCCCGAAATAAGTTCAGTATGATCAGTTCCCTGGGGTGAAGAAGAGACTTACAAATAATAGAGTTGCAGAACTTGGTGAAAAACATGACGAGACATATATCACGAAGTTCAAATAGCCGAGAAGTCCAGATAGCTATGTAGCAGAGTTCAAGTATACTATATTATGAAGTCACGCCATGTAGCAAAGTCCAAACAAGTCATAGCGTGAAGTCATCATGTAGTAAACTCTAATGTTGACTAGTCGAATCTACTTATCAACTAATGTAGTAAACTCTTTTGTTGACTAGTCAAATCTACTTATCGACTAGTCATATATTTATGTAGTAAAGTAGAGTTTATGATATCAACCACACTATGTCGTGAAGTCTCGGTATTCTACAAATGAACTCTGTCAATAAGTCAAGCCACTTCTCAGAGTTCTCAACATGTGAACTGAGCCAAAATTCAAATCAACAACAACCAAATTTATAAAGACTTGTCAAGGACAAAGATTAAGAAACCTGAGCACCTGCAGTGATTCAAACGAAAGAAAATCAATAAAAGTATTGCAATACATTCACCCTCCCCCGGTATTACATTCTAGTGACACTTATATCCAACAAGTGGTATGAAAATCACTAAATCACTCAAGTCTTGCACTATCAAAATCACAAAATTCGACAAAGACAACTACAATCTCTGAAAGATAAAAATGTTTGTACTTCATCAAGGCTGCTCATCTTATGTACTCCTAAGATTCTGAAGAATGGTTCTTTCATTACACAGAAAGAGATACTTAAAACTAATGTGGGTATTGAGATTATTCCATCTCAATATGTTGTAATAGACTCCTCAAGAGAGAAAATTTGTCGCGACAGTCACTTAATGCTCATAATCATTGATTCTATGAAATTATCTATGTTTGTAAATGTTGCTGCATATAAGAGTGCAAAAGAGATATGTGATCGCATATAGGTGCTGTAATATATGTGTTATAATAATAATAATAATAATAATAATAATAATAATATAATAATAATAATAATAATAATAATGATAATAAAATAAAATTTAGAAGCGTACATGGTCATATTAAAATTTGTGGGTCTGTATGTGTATATAAACAGCTAAACTTTTGTCGTAACCCTAATATACTAATATTTCGAGCCGCACCGAAGAGAGCTAGAGTACAGGAGTTCATTCTTTATCCCTCTGTTTTGTCATCCGGTATGTATTGTCTAATTCACAAACTAGTTTTGATCCACATGATTCACACACCTGTACATATCATCTTTATAATTGATTATTATGTAATTTAATCATTATTTAATATACTTGTTTTCTAACTGGTTGTTTCAAGTGACAACATCGAATGCATATAAAAGTTGAGTTTGGTGTCCTCTGCTCCTGTTACTGTGTAGTCGATTTTTGTGCTATAATCATAGGAAGGCTTAATTCTGATAAATATGATTATGTTTAGATTTTATATTAAACAAGTGTCAACTCCTAAATACCCTCTTACTAGTTGCTTGTACATATGTTTTGCTTATCTGCGTTGTCCAACGATGCTTTAATTTCAATTTAAAAGTTACTTTTTATTGTTATTAAATTATACTATACATTATAAGCTCTTATTTAATTTACAACTTTTATAACTTTAGTATGATAATATGTGTTCCTGGGCATTCAAGTTAATCAAATTGTTGATAAAATATTAGAGTTATTTTGAGATTTTATTTTTCATTGATTTTGTATGTCATATGTATTAGTAATATTGTAAGTTGATTTTTATGTATATTAATTATCATTAAACTTTTGTTAATCAAAGTGTTTGTACTACATTATTTTATACTAGTTTTGCAATTAAGTATTTAATAAAGTGATGTTAAAAGATGAGCCATGGTAGCTCATGTGTTGTTTAGCTCTGTCAAGAGTCAGTGCATGCATTTTTTTTTTCCCTGTTAAATTAGCTAACAGGTTGTATGGTCTTGTTCTGTATTTGTTGATTTTTACATAGTTTATATTTATAAGTATAATAGTGATATGATTGTGGTCTACGGAGTTACTCAGTAACGTAGCATGCATGCAGGAGCAATGAGGCCAAATTTATATAAATTTTATCTTCGGTTAATATTTAATAAACTTATAAAATATTTTATATTAATTATAAATTATGATCTTTGTATTTAGATCGGGGGCCGAGAGTTTAGCGGATCGTTTGTGGATTTTTTTTTTTTAGTATCGCTTGTTGCTATTTTCGAGGTACGGATTCTCTCCTATTTTATTCAGCGCTACTCCTCTTAGTAATATTTAAATTAAATTAGTTTTGATCTCAAATCTGTTCGTTTGGTTTTTAATCATTTTGAATATGAAAATTTGTTCCGACTCTGAAAAATATTTTTAAATCTGTTTGAAATATTTAAATATCCGTTTCTGCGATTTTCTGATATTGCGTGTATTTTATATCTGCTGAAAATATTGAGAATATCTGTTCTGTGAGATTTTAAAATGTTTTGCGAAATATTATATTTGAACCCTTAGAGATATAGGGTATACCGAGTTAACCAGCTGTAGGGGTACTACAGCCATGTCATTGCGGCACCAGTGACATGACACTTCCATGGCAGTGTGATTGGTCATGGCGTATCCTTCTGTTTTGTTAGCTCTTGGGAGGAGCTTTTGCGCATTTTGATATTTGTTTTAGGATACGTGGGTGCACCCAGAGTTTGTGATTTGTGATTTTGATTTGACGGTGACGTTGTATATGCCGTGCACGTTATCCGGTTTGTTGCACACATTAGGTACCCTATGATGTGTGTATTTGTATCTGTTCTGTTCTGATCTCGGTATGAAATATCCTAACCCCTCGTTGCTTCAGCCATAATTATTTTTTTTAGATAAACGTTTCATTATAAACTGTCAAATATGAATATCTGTTTTCTGTTTTATAAACTGTATTCCAAATCCGTACTGGGCGATTGGCTCATGCCGTATTCTTTTTCTGGCAGGTGCTTAGGGGGATCTGGGATTGTGTGATGGAGAGCCACCCCTTTATATCATTGATTAGGATTTGCAGACTTCTATCGCTATTTAGACTTGATTATTATTTTAGAGATTTTGGGTTTCCATATTTATTATTTTGAACCGTTTTGGAGGTTTAATATTATCTTGGAGATTATTAGACTGTTTAATTATTATTTAGAAATTATTTTAGTGCTCTGTTTGCAGGTTTAAGGTTTAATAAGTAGCCCCTCATTTAATTATAGATGGGGGTGTTACAAAGATGGCATCAGAGCTTAGGTTCTTTCTTGTAGAAAACCTATTTAGGTTGACCTGTGAGATTGGGTAGACGTTAGGATGGGTGCTCTATTTCAATCTCATTTCATTTTGCTCTATTCTTTTGACTTCTATTTTTAAATCACTTCTGCTTATCTATTCTTGTTATCTTCATTCGATCGTTATCTTATATTATAGATGCCTCCTAGACGTAATCGAACTACTAATCGGACTAACTTGAAAGTTAGCCCAGCTCAGCTAGCTGAGATGATAGGTCAAGCAGTGGCTCAGGGTGTACAACAAGCTATGGCAAATCTGGGTAATCAGAATGGTCAGGGAAATCAGAATGGTCAGGGAAATCCGAATGGTCAGGGAAATCCGAATGGTCAAGGGAATCCAAATGGACATGGAGATCAACATAATCATGATGGACAGGGTAATCAGTTGGAGCCATTTGTATGGTTGGAGAGGTTCGTCAAGCAAAAGCCAGATTCTTTTCATTTAGCATCAAGTCCTATTGATGCTGAGAATTGGATTGTTCATCTTGAGAAGATTTTTGATGCTTTGGGTTGTGATGAGCTTCAGAAGGTTAAGTTGGCTGTGTACAAGTTAGAGGGGAATGCTCAGATGTGGTGGAGAGGAGTGAAAGCTACCAGGGGAGAAGAATTTACAGAGACACTAGCATGGCAGGGGTTCAAAGAGGTTTTCTATGAGCAATATTTTTCGAATGCAGACAGAGAGGCCTATTTGAGGGAGTTCCATTCTATCACGCAGAACCATGATGAGAGCATTACTGATTATATGGCGAGGTTTATCAGGTTGGCTGGATTTGCTGGGACAGTTGCAGGGACTGCTGCACAGCAAGCTGAGAAATTTAAGTGGGGGTTGAAGTCATTTCTCAGGGGTTCTATCATTTCTTCTAAATTTCAGAATGTGGCAGAGGTAGCTGATGCAGCCAAGGATGTTGAGAAAGAGCGGATAGATTTCAGGGCTTCCAGGTTTGAGAGTGGTCGTAAAAGGGTAAGAGATGACCAGCAGATTTCAGTTCAGGGTAGACAGTGGCATGGAGGTCAGAGTAGTCAGCAGGGACAGTGGCGTGGACATAATCAGAATAGGGGAGGTCAGTCAGCTTATGGCCGAAATCAGTATGGTGGTCAGAAGCAAAATCAGAATCAGCAGTTTCAGCGGCAGCAGCCACATCAGCAGCCTAGACAGTGGCAGAATCGTCAACAGGGGCAGAATCGTTTTCCAGTTTATGGCGGAAACCCTAATATGATTCCGGTTGCTCCTTGTGCTACTTGTGGAGGACATCATCCGGGTAGAGCTTGTTATAAACAGACTGGGGCATGTTTCTTGTGTGGTTCGATGCAGCATAGAGCGAAGGACTGTCCAACATCGCGTAACACTGGTGGTGGAGGTAATGGTAGTGGTGGTCAGCAGAATCAGCAGAATCCTTCAGGCAGAGTGTTTGCATTGACTGCTAATCAGGCAGCAACTCATTCAGGTACCGTTTCAGGAACACTTCTTGTTGGTAGACGTGATGCTTATGTGTTATTTGATACTGGTTCGACTCATTCTGTTGTGTCTTTATCGTTTGTTCGTCATCTTGGTGTTCTTCCATCATTATTATATCCTCGTATGTCTATTGCTA
The DNA here is from genome assembly GCA_030848705.1 of Heracleum sosnowskyi. NCBI lineage: Eukaryota > Viridiplantae > Streptophyta > Magnoliopsida > Apiales > Apiaceae > Heracleum > Heracleum sosnowskyi. The sequence continues at coordinate 38,683,752 of CM061238.1, forward strand.
CCCCAATGGGGAATTCCGTTATTATTTCTGATGTGTACCGAGAGTGTTCGATAGCTGTTGGGGATAGAAATTGTAAGGTTAACCTGCTTCCGATGGAGATGCATGACTTTGACGTTATTTTGGGTATGGATTGGTTGAGTGAACATCGAGCTACGATTGACTGTCAGGGAAAGAGAGTGATCTTTGGGGATGCAGATAAACCAGAATTTGTATATCAGGGATCTCAACCGAAAGGAGAGATTAAAATGATTTCAGCTCTAAAGGCCAGTAAACTTTTGTCTAAGGGTTGTGATGGCTATCTTGCTTTCGTGAAGGATATGTCTAAGGTTGAGCCTCGTATCGAGGATTATCCAGTTGTGAATGAATTTGCAGACGTGTTTCCCGATGAGCTACCAGGTTTGCCACCACAGAGAGAGGTGGAGTTTACTATTGAACTTGTTCCAGGTGCAGAGCCTATTTCTAAGGCGCCGTACCGAATGGCACCACTAGAGTTGCAGGAATTGAAAGAGCAGTTGCAGGAGTTATTGGATAGAGGATTTATCAGGCCAAGTGTATCTCCGTGGGGTGCTCCGGTGTTGTTTGTGAAGAAGAAGGATGGTTCTATGAGGTTGTGTATTGACTACAGGGAGTTGAATAAGGTGACTATCAGAAACAGGTATCCTTTGCCACGCATTGATGACTTGTTCGATCAGTTGCATGGGGCGAAGTACTTTTCGAAGATAGATTTGAGATCGGGTTACCATCAGTTGCGAGTAAGGGATGAAGATATTCCGAAGACAGCATTTCGTACTCGTTACGGGCATTATGAGTTTCTTGTGATGTCCTTTGGGTTGACGAATGCTCCAGCGGTATTTATGGATTTGATGAATCGTGTCTTTCATGATTATTTGGATAAGTTTGTTGTCGTCTTTATCGATGATATCTTGATATACTCTAGGAGTAAGGAGGAGCATGAGGAGCATTTACGTACTGTACTTGAGATCTTGAGACAGAAGAAATTGTTTGCAAAATTCTCAAAATGTGACTTCTGGTTAGAGCAGGTGGCATTTTTAGGGCATGTTGTGTCTGCTAGAGGGATTGAGTTAGATCCTGCGAAAGTCGAGGCTATCACTAAATGGCCGAGACCTAGCAATGTGACAGAGGTGAGGAGTTTCTTGGGTTTGGCAGGTTATTATAGGCGCTTTGTGGAGGGTTTTTCGTCCATAGCTTTGCCGATGACTCAACTGATGAGGAAGGGTGTTAAGTTCGAGTGGAATGATGATCGTGAGAAGAGCTTCCAAGAGTTAAAGAAGAGATTGGTGACGGCTCCTATACTTGTGTTGCCATCAGGGAGTGGAGGATATCAAGTTTATAGTGATGCTTCTAAGAGAGGATTGGGTTGTGTTCTTATGCAGCATGGGAAGGTGATTTCTTACGCTTCTAGGCAGCTTAAACCCTATGAGGTAAACTATCCTACGCATGACTTGGAGTTAGCAGCAGTGGTCTTTGCTTTGAAGATTTGGAGGCATTATTTGTATGGAGAGACTTGTGATATCTTCACTGATCACAAGAGTCTTAAGTACATTTTTACTCAAAAGGAGCTTAACATGAGACAGCGGAGGTGGCTTGAACTTCTTAAGGATTATGATGCTAATATTCAGTACCATCCAGGGAAGGCAAATGTTGTGGCAGACGCTCTTAGTAGGAAGAACTTGGGGAGTGTTGCATCTCTAATTACTCAGCCGCATCTTATTTCAGACATGGAGCGCTTTGGTATTGAGTTGTATGTTAGAGGATCAAGTGGTAGCATTGCTAGTTTGAGAGTGGAACCAAATCTGGTTTCAAGGGTCAAGGAAGCTCAAAAGAAAGATATAGGATTGGATGTCATTAGATCGGAGGTGGCAGCCGGTAAGCAAAAACATTTTCGTGTTGATGATGAGGGTGTGTTATGGTTGGGTAGTAAATTGTGTGTGCCTACAGACTTGGCGATTCGCGAAGAAATTTTGACCGAGGCTCATAGTTCTTCATTCTCTATTCATCCAGGTTCCACTAAGATGTATAGAGATTTGAAGGAGCACTTCTGGTGGAGTAGAATGAAAGCAGACATAGCAGAATTTGTGGGGAAATGTCTTATATGTCAACAGGTGAAGATAGATCATCAGAGGCCTAGTGGATTGTTGCAGCAGTTAGATATTCCAGTTTGGAAGTGGAAAAACATTACTATGGATTTTGTGACACATTTGCCGAGAACCTTCAGGAAGAATGATGTTATATGGGTGGTGGTAGATCGACTTACTAAATCAGCTCATTTCTTGCCTATTAGAGAGACTACTCCTATTCATGAATTAGCAGAGATTTTTCAGCGAGATATTGTTAGACTTCATGGTGTGCCTGTGTCGATAGTTTCTGACAGGGATGCGAGGTTTACATCACGTTTTTGGAAGGGATTCCAGCAGGCTTGGGGTACGAGGCTTAATTTTAGTACAGCTTTTCATCCGCAGACTGATGGACAGTCAGAGAGGACGATTCAGACATTAGAGGATATGTTAAGGGCTTGTGCTTTGGAGTGGACAGGTGATTGGGATAAATATTTGTATCTTGTTGAGTTTGCGTATAATAATAGTTGGCACGCGAGTATTGGTATGCCACCATTTGAGGCTTTGTATGGTAGGAGATGTAGAGCACCGTCTTGTTGGGATGAGGTTGGCGAACGAGTCATTGAAGGGCCGGAGCTAGTTAGAGTCACTAATGAGAAGGTGGAGCAGGCTAAGGCAAGTTTGAAGGAGGCTCGATCACGTCAAAAGAGTTATGCAGATCAACATAGGAAGTTTGGTGGATTTGAACCTGGTGATCATGTGTTCTTAAAGGTGTCGCCTTGGAAGGGTGTTAAACGTTTTGGCATGAAGGGGAAGCTTAGTCCGAGATATGTTGGTCCTTTTGATGTTATAGAGAAAGTGGGTGAAGTGTCTTATAGGGTTGCGTTACCACCGCAATTATCTCATGTCCATAATGTATTTCATGTGTCTGTTCTGAGGGGCTACAAGTATCATCCGCTTCATGTAGTTCAGTATCCACTGCATACGATTAGAGAGGATCTTACTTGTGAGGAGGAAGCGGAAGCTATCCTAGCTCGAGAGGAACGAGTTATGAGGAAAAGTACTATTCCTTTTGTGAAAGTCTTGTGGAAAAATCATTCTGAGAGAGAGGCTACTTGGGAATTAGAAGGATCTATTCGTGAGAGATATCCGTACTTATTCGATTCAGGTACGAATTTTAGTTTCGTTTGATTCCGGGGACGGAATCCTTTTTAAGGGGGTATATATGTAATATATGTGTTATAATAATAATAATAATAATAATAATAATAATAATATAATAATAATAATAATAATAATAATGATAATAAAATAAAATTTAGAAGCGTACATGGTCATATTAAAATTTGTGGGTCTGTATGTGTATATAAACAGCTAAACTTTTGTCGTAACCCTAATATACTAATATTTCGAGCCGCACCGAAGAGAGCTAGAGTACAGGAGTTCATTCTTTATCCCTCTGTTTTGTCATCCGGTATGTATTGTCTAATTCACAAACTAGTTTTGATCCACATGATTCACACACCTGTACATATCATCTTTATAATTGATTATTATGTAATTTAATCATTATTTAATATACTTGTTTTCTAACTGGTTGTTTCAAGTGACAACATCGAATGCATATAAAAGTTGAGTTTGGTGTCCTCTGCTCCTGTTACTGTGTAGTCGATTTTTGTGCTATAATCATAGGAAGGCTTAATTCTGATAAATATGATTATGTTTAGATTTTATATTAAACAAGTGTCAACTCCTAAATACCCTCTTACTAGTTGCTTGTACATATGTTTTGCTTATCTGCGTTGTCCAACGATGCTTTAATTTCAATTTAAAAGTTACTTTTTATTGTTATTAAATTATACTATACATTATAAGCTCTTATTTAATTTACAACTTTTATAACTTTAGTATGATAATATGTGTTCCTGGGCATTCAAGTTAATCAAATTGTTGATAAAATATTAGAGTTATTTTGAGATTTTATTTTTCATTGATTTTGTATGTCATATGTATTAGTAATATTGTAAGTTGATTTTTATGTATATTAATTATCATTAAACTTTTGTTAATCAAAGTGTTTGTACTACATTATTTTATACTAGTTTTGCAATTAAGTATTTAATAAAGTGATGTTAAAAGATGAGCCATGGTAGCTCATGTGTTGTTTAGCTCTGTCAAGAGTCAGTGCATGCATTTTTTTTTTCCCTGTTAAATTAGCTAACAGGTTGTATGGTCTTGTTCTGTATTTGTTGATTTTTACATAGTTTATATTTATAAGTATAATAGTGATATGATTGTGGTCTACGGAGTTACTCAGTAACGTAGCATGCATGCAGGAGCAATGAGGCCAAATTTATATAAATTTTATCTTCGGTTAATATTTAATAAACTTATAAAATATTTTATATTAATTATAAATTATGATCTTTGTATTTAGATCGGGGGCCGAGAGTTTAGCGGATCGTTTGTGGATTTTTTTTTTTTAGTATCGCTTGTTGCTATTTTTGAGGTACGGATTCTCTCCTATTTTATTCAGCGCTACTCCTCTTAGTAATATTTAAATTAAATTAGTTTTGATCTCAAATCTGTTCGTTTGGTTTTTAATCATTTTGAATATGAAAATTTGTTCCGACTCTGAAAAATATTTTTAAATCTGTTTGAAATATTTAAATATCCGTTTCTGCGATTTTCTGATATTGCGTGTATTTTATATCTGCTGAAAATATTGAGAATATCTGTTCTGTGAGATTTTAAAATGTTTTGCGAAATATTATATTTGAACCCTTAGAGATATAGGGTATACCGAGTTAACCAGCTGTAGGGGTACTACAGCCATGTCATTGCGGCACCAGTGACATGACACTTCCATGGCAGTGTGATTGGTCATGGCGTATCCTTCTGTTTTGTTAGCTCTTGGGAGGAGCTTTTGCGCATTTTGATATTTGTTTTAGGATACGTGGGTGCACCCAGAGTTTGTGATTTGTGATTTTGATTTGACGGTGACGTTGTATATGCCGTGCACGTTATCCGGTTTGTTGCACACATTAGGTACCCTATGATGTGTGTATTTGTATCTGTTCTGTTCTGATCTCGGTATGAAATATCCTAACCCCTCGTTGCTTCAGCCATAATTATTTTTTTTAGATAAACGTTTCATTATAAACTGTCAAATATGAATATCTGTTTTCTGTTTTATAAACTGTATTCCAAATCCGTACTGGGCGATTGGCTCATGCCGTATTCTTTTTCTGGCAGGTGCTTAGGGGGATCTGGGATTGTGTGATGGAGAGCCACCCCTTTATATCATTGATTAGGATTTGCAGACTTCTATCGCTATTTAGACTTGATTATTATTTTAGAGATTTTGGGTTTCCATATTTATTATTTTGAACCGTTTTGGAGGTTTAATATTATCTTGGAGATTATTAGACTGTTTAATTATTATTTAGAAATTATTTTAGTGCTCTGTTTGCAGGTTTAAGGTTTAATAAGTAGCCCCTCATTTAATTATAGATGGGGGTGTTACAGGTGCTATGTGAAGGAATTGAGGAAGAAAAAACAGGAAATAGTATTTCAGTATAAAGCACTCACGGCTCAATCAAAAAAGGAATAAAAGAAATGTTTGAAAGGTTTCACATACTTATCTATGAGCTACAACTTAGTCGAAAGACCTATAGCATTATGGAGCTAAATATGAAGTTTCTTTTGACCGCTCCAAACCAACTTGAACCTAGGGTAAACTTATTGTGAGAAGGAGATCTAAACAAAGTGTCATATGATGTTCTTTATGGAGTATTGAAAAATCATGAACTTGAGCTTATTCAAGAGTTATTCAAGCAAATCAAGACATCATCGTTAAAACTTATTGTGCCTTGATTGTGAATGAATCTTTCAGAAACTATAAGCCTCTACATCAAGTCAATTAAGGATTAAGTCAATTAAGGATTGAAGAAGTCTGTGATGAAGAACATGAGGTTGAGGAATTCAAGGATGCTAAAAAGGATGAAAATGAGTTTTATACTCTTGAGGACTTAGAAGGCATGAAAAATCAGCCTTATACTTTCATGGCTAAAAAGTTTTCAAATCTGAGATTCAAACAGATTCAAACCTTTAGAGTAAGGCCACAAAACAACTCTTTCCAAAATAACGAAAAGGCTCCAAAGAAAGAAAATAAGGGTGGTTACAAGACTGGCTCAGGTGACAGATCAACACTAAAATGCTACTAGTGTAATGAATTTGATCATTTTTCAAATGAATGCAAGAAATCAAAGAAAAAGGGCAAGATATTTTTAGAGTCGGAAGTCAAGTATGAAGCTCTACTCAAGAGTATAGTAGAGCTTATATTGTAGAAGAAAAGTGTTAGGATGACTCCGACAGTTATGAAGAAAATGTTGATTTGTGCGACCATGCCCTGATTGCTAATTCCAGAATTTGAGATTATAAATCAGATACTGTCTTTACATTGACATGTATATTGACATCCCTACTTATAATAATCAATATGAGTAAACTGTTGAGTAATTAAGTATTGAAATGTTAAAATATACCTATTAGCATCATCAATGTTAATGAAGAAATTGTTACATAAAACGTTAAGAATATACAATTAACATGAGAAATTTGAGTTAGTCACGAATTTACTGCAAAAAATCAAAAATAATTTTGAAAAGCAACCCATAATTTATGGTGTGGACGTGTAATAGTTTGATGTATTAGTTGTTACATACTCATGTACAATAAATCATAATTTATGAGATTTAAAATATATATTTTTTAATTTTAATGATCTATAATTAGTAAAATTATTTAGCACAACCTTTTTGATCAAATTTTTGAATCCAAAAAGATGAAAGACATATGTATAGGCATATTTGTTAATATCGAGGATACAACTCAACTTAAACAAGTTTGTAATAAGTACGTAATAATTCAATTGTCACAGCCTCACAGGAATCTCAAAAGATCATATTAGTCAAAAGAATAAAGATTAAAGTCATCCTACAGACTTGAAGTAATTCTACATTGAAATAAGTTCAATTATTTGATCAAGCCTCAGTGAAGTATTCAAGGAAGTGGATTTATTAAAGTGACAGGGATTTCAGATGTGTGACAGCAAATGTACAGGTTACAAAGGTTGAACAAAAGTTAAATGTAGCTAATGGACCACAACTTAAAGTCAAGGTGAAGAACAGACATTGGAGTTAGTCATTTATGAACCAGACAGTACATCAAGTGTCAACTTCAGACAGTGAATATTCTTCATCAAGTTCAAGTGGTTCAAGGACTGGTTATGCTATCTAATAAGAATTTATGTTCTCTTTTAAATTAGTTATTAATTTATTTCATAAATTAATTCTGATGAATTAATTTATTCAATAAATTAATTATTAGAATTAATTTAAAATAGAATTATAATTAAAATAGAATTACTAAAATAAAATGAACTGGAATGACTATCAAGGATAGTCATCCCGGTAGTCATTCCAAGTCATTTTACATTAAAAATGAACTGGAATGACTATCAAGGGATAGTCATCCTAGTTCATTTCAAGTTATTCTAAATTAATTCTCCTAAATTCTAATAGTCATTCCAGTATTAAAGTATAGTCATTCCAGACAATTTTAATAGTCATTCATGACTATTTTGATAGTCATTCCAATGATAAAGTAATGCACGTGCAAATTTGTTTTGTCAAGTGGATTAACATACAAAACAAACATATCAAGACATAAAGTATTATCATCAAGAACATTACATCTACAAAACCTTCTGTGAAGAACTATGCTGTGGACATTTTATCAGTGAATCATTTCTAGAAATCAAAGTGTTAAATTCAAACCACTAGAAATCATTTACTTGTACTACTTTAACTATCTAGTGGATTTTTATCCCTAGAACGTATCTCGAACTATCGTTCATTGTTATATCTTTTTATAACAAAAATAGATAAATTCATGTCAAATTTATTCTAGATTTGTTTTAATTAGTTTGAGATTCAATCTTGTAATACATATCATATTTGTAACACCTTTCAAGTTTAATGTAAGTTATATTTAACTTGAATTTTGTTTCATTTAATTCCGCCATAATTTGTTCTTAAATTGTTTTATTCTAAAACGAACAAATTCGATAAAACGGTATAGTTTGTATTCAACCCCCCCTATACAAACTTATCGGGACCTAACAATTGGCATCAGAGCCTTTTAATTGATACACAAATCAAAGATCCAATTTTTGTGATTTTTTCTTAACTCTGAAATTTTTATTCTTCTACAAAAATCTCAAAAATGTCTACTACACAGAAAGTTGGTACAGTGAAAATTCCCATGTTCAGCAAGGAGCACTATCCTATATGGAAGAAGAAGATGCTCCTGTTTCTTCAAGTGGCTAATGTTAAATATCTTGGAGTGCTGAAAAATGGACCAAAACTTCCTATGATTGTTTAGGAAGAGCAGATTTTGTAAAGCATAATGTAACATAAGATGAAACAGAGATAACTACAACTCAACAAAGGACAAGACAACCAATAATATTAACAGAAGCACAGGAATCCAGAATCAAAGAAGAAAAGGTAAACTCAAAAAATCAAAATACGGTATGTATTCTTGAAGTCCGTAAACAGGTCACGGAAAGAAGTTCATGAAAATGTTCAAGCCTCAGTGACAGCAATAGAAACAAGACTTTCAAGACTACAGAAGTATGTGAATGATTTAGGGTTAGTACCACAGGATTCCAGTGATTTATTTGAAGCAACCAGAACGACAAAGGACTTATCAGCGACATTGAATTGAAGACATAGAAGAATTGATCAAGTGTTATTCATTTGTGAACAAGACCAGTTGCACTAGTTGATGGCACTTAAAAAGATCAAGTTGTTTTATCGTCTCAGAAGAAATTGATACAGTCTGAAACTTAAACACCCTGAAGCTCAGAATCTTTTCTTGAAAGTCAAAGACAAGAAAAGAGTTCGATGGTTTTTCTATTTAGAAAACCATCGAATGTAATTCAAGAAATCCATAAGAAAACTAATATGAATTAAATTGTCATTCGATAGTTTTTATTTAAAAACCATCGAATGGAAATTTGATTCTAAATATTCGATAGTTTTCTTATTTGAAGGCAGGTGAAGAAGTGACATTGTTGTCAGGTAGATGAAGATCCAACGACCAAGAATATTCCATTATTTTTGGTTCGATGGTTTTTCTAAAAACAACTCTACAATTACTAAGAGAGAAGTGTGTCTTCTTCAGTCAGGTTCATTTTACACAGAAGCAATTACGAAGAGAGAGATCAAGCCAGAGAGAATACCAGAGAAATTAATTCTGCTTGAATTCTATCATTGTATTGATTGTGTATAACCTAGAACTCATTGAAGCTAATCTACGGATTAGAAATTGTAGCACCCTTCGAGGTTTATATTTATAAAACGATATATTCCCCGACTCTTGGTTTGATTTGGTGTAGTTGATTTCGTTATAGAACTGAATGATTAATCCGCGAACGAAATTGAATAATTTGTGAGTATCGTATTCAACCCCCCCTTCTACGATACTTTGGACCTAACAATTGGTATCAGAGCTACTTGATTGACGTACAAATCAAATCCGGTAAATGAGACCAAAATCAAACGTAGCTTGAAAATTCGAAGCAAATTTTTTAACTTTCAAAAATTTTCATTTAATTGGAATTTCTTGAATTTTAAACAATTTGAAATTTTCAGAAACCATAAGTGCTCCAAAGACAACTGCTGGTATTAAAGTTCCCCCGTTTACTAGAGATGATTTTGGTTTGTGGAAGATGAAGATGCTGTTATTTATCAAGGCATCTAATCCGTTGTATATTGGCGTATTAGAGAACGGACCGTTTGTACCAATGAAACCAGTTAGTGAATCTACAGCTCCTGATGGTACCAGGATTCCTCAAGGCACCCAACCTAAGGATATCACTGAATACACAGATTCTGACAAAGAACTGATTCGATTGGATACAGGTTTGATGTTGATATTGGCAGACTCCGCAAACAAGGAAATGAGCTATCAGTTAATGAACTGTACAAGCGGGAAACATATGTGGGATACCATAAACCTAATAATGGAAGGAACTGAAGACGTGCAGGAAAACAAATTGGACATCCTGACTTCTCAGTATGAGTCTTTTAGGTCACTACCAGGAGAAAGTATAACTCAGGTCTTTGAGAAATATACTAAACTCCTGAATGAGTTGGCAATGAAAGGAAAGACCTATCCACTGAGAGAAACAAACAGGAAGTTCATGATGACGCTGCCCCATCATGTAGAAAACAAGTCATCATCCATAAGGCAAAGAATAGACTTCACCAAGATGTCATTAGAGATGATATATGGCAAGTTGAAGACTTATGAGATGGAACATGAACAGAGAGTGATAATCTACGGACCAGGGACAGTGGATAACAAGCACAATGCACTTGTGAGATCAGCAGCACTTGTAGTGGATGAACCAACAACTTCTGATATTCAGGTTCAAACCCCTAGAGCTGGAAAGAAGGTGATAATAGAAGCTGAGATGGATTCTGTAAATCTGGATGTTGATGAAAGTGATTACTACACCCTAGAAGAGCTTGAGCAAATGGAAGACAAAACCATGGCGTACTTAGCTGCAAAGTTTAGCCACATCCGTTTCAAGAGAAACCCAAAGTACAAGTTCAAGGGCTCAACCAATAGATTTCAGAAGAGCAAGTATTCACCAGACACTGGCTTTAAGGGAGGCTACAAGACTGGCATGATTGATAGAAGCAAATCAAGATGCTACAACTGCAATGAGTTAGGGCATTTTGCCACTGAATGCCAGAAGCCTCGTCAAGCAAGAGACAGAAAGGGAGTCTATGAAAAGAAAGACTCATATGAGGATTTGAAGAAGGAGAATGCCAAGCTGAAACAGCAAGTGGAGGCATTGTCTGGAAAGCAGAAAGGGAAAGCTTATATAGCAGAGGGAAAACACTGGGATGATATTGATTCAGATGAATAGGAAGAATATGTAAATGTTGCCCTAATGGCTGACTCTTCAGAGGAATCACCACAATTATCTCAGGTACCTATCTTAACGACAATTGACATGTCTAATTCTGAGTACAAGAAAACTGTGCAAGATCTTAGTGTAGAATTGTTTAATGTACACACAAGCATGCTAGCATCAGAAATGGAAAATGCTAAACTAGTTCTTAAGATTAAAAAACTAGAATCTAAAAATGAAGAACTAGAGCTTGTAGCTGTCACAATAGAAGATCTTAAACAAAAGAATGTGTACTTAGAAAACAAGGTCAAGTGTAATGATGAGATTGAGACTATCCTCAGGAAGCAGATTTCAGAGTTAGATCTGAAGCTGAATGCTTTTAAGAATTCCGCCCTGATTGCTAAGGAGATAATGGATACTCAGACCCATGGAAACATGACTGCTATAGGACTTGACTATTCCAAAAAGGCTGGGATTTTTGGAATTTCCTGTGACATCCCCTGTTGGTGTAAGGAAGAATATTCCACACATTCTTAAGAATGTGGTCAATCCAGTCTTTGTCAGGCCCTTCTCAGAACCTTTTCATGAGGATGACTTATATCTTAGACAAGAATTGCTTGAGGAGGATTTATTGAAGGAAAAAGAGGTGAAGACTAAGTTGCCTAGGAATTCAATAAAAACTGTAATACCTAAAACTGAAGTAGGTGACTCAGTTAGTAAATCCAAAAAGAACAGGAATGGGAAGAAGAAGATTGCTAATAAGGAAATGGTTCCATATTCTTCCATTGTATCTAGGAAGTTGTGCACTATTTGTAATTCTGCTGGACACCTTACACATGCATGTAAAAAGGTTAAAGTAGAAACTGCTAATACTTCTGAAATACATAACATGTCTGACATGCCTGATCTTCATGAACCCTGTGGAAAGAAAGAATGTTTGCTATGTACATACAACATCATGCATGTTTATTTTAAGTTGATGAATGATAATAGCAAAAGCACTGTTAATGCTAAATCCACAGATACTATGAAAATCAATCAGGGTAAGAAAAAATTGAATGTTACTCCTGTTAAATCATCTAAACCTTCAGGACCCAAACAATTTTGGGTACCAAAGTCCGCTTAATCAATCTGTGATTGCAGGTAAAGGTTAAAAGCTCAAAGGTTGTGTGGATTCTGGATAGTGGCTGTTCTAGACACATGACTGGTGAAGAGTCCCTGCTTACAGAGGTGGTTAAGAAGACTAGCCCTATCGTAACCTTTGGAGATGACAGCAAAGGATTCACTACGGGATATGGTAATTTGAGAATTGGAAATGTCATCATTGAAAACATCACTCTTGTTCAAGTAGTAAAGCACAATCTTCTAAGTATCAGTCACTTCTGTGATAAAGGCTACAATGTAGACTTCAGAAAGGACAAGTGCTTGATCATAAACAGGAAGGATGAGAAGCTTGCTCTACTGGGAGTAAGAAAAGGAAATTTGTTCATAGCTGACTTAAGTTCTACCAGTGAAGGAGAGGTTACATGTTTCTATGGAAAGGCATCTTCAGAACAAAGTTGGTTATGGCACAAGAAGCTCTCACATCTGAACTTCAAAACTATGAACTCTTTGGTAAAGAGAGAGTTAGTGAGAGGGTTTCCCCTGATGGAATTCAATCAGGAGGGACTGTGTGAAGCATGTGAAAAAGGGAAGTCAAAGAAAGCATCACATAGAAGCAAAGAAATGACAAACATTACTGAACCATTACAGCTGATTCATATGGATTTATTTGGTCCACTTAATGTTATGTCACTTTCAAGAAAGAGATATGCATTGGTGATGGTGGATGACTACTCCAAGTACACTTGGGTGTTGTTTGTACAATCAAAGGATGAAGCAACACAACTAATCATTGATCACATCAAGAAGATCGAAGTGGAAGCCAAGCTACCTGTGCGGACAATCAGATCAGACAATGGAACTGAATTCAAGAATGCAGTTCTTAATGATTTCTGCTCAGAGAAAGGAATATCTAGACAGTATTCAGCACCAAGAACTCCACAACAAAATGGAGTAGTGGAAAGGAAGAACATGACCTTGGTTGAAGCAGCAAGGACCATGTTGAATGAATCAAAACTTCCCACTTACTTTTGGGTTGAAGCAGTGAATACAACTTGCTACACTTAGAATCGAACCCTGATTAACAAAGATCATCATAAGACTCCTTATGAGTTAATGGCCAACAAGAAACCAACACTGAAGTATTTTCATGTGTTTGGTGCAAAGTGCTTTGTACTAAAAGATGGAGGACATCTAGGCAAGTTTGATGCCAAAGCAGACGAAGGCATTTTTCTGGGCTATTCTCTGGAATCTAAGGCTTACAGGGTATATGTGATTGAAGATAAGAAGGTGTTGGAAAGCTTTAATGTAACATTCGATGACACCAAAAGACCAGGCCTGCAAACTGGAGAGAACTCTGAATCCTTGGTATTTGAAAATCTATCAGGAGATCTCTCTGACAATGAAGAAGAACCTGAAGTTGTTACAGTTATTAATAATAATCATAATGATAATGATTCTGGACAAAGTGGTGACCATAGTGGAGATCCTCAAAATTCAACAGGATCCACTAGTCAGTCTATAGAATCAACAGATCACACCGTCAACAACTCAGGGGGAGCAGGAGAAGGATCAACTAGTCACACTCCACAACATCTAGAACAAGGAGAATCATCAAGATCGCATCTGCCAAGAAAAAAGGTATGGAATAGAGATCATCCCTTTCACTTGATCATTGGTGATCCGGACACAGGAGTGAGAACTAGGAGGACATCACAAAATGAATGCCACTATTCTGGGTTTCTTTCGGAAACAGAACCTAAGAAAGTTGAAGATGTCCTAGAAGATCCAGATTGGGTGATTGCAATGCAAGATGAACTCAATCAGTTTGAAAGGTAGAAAGTTTGGAAACTGGTACCCATGCCTAAAGGGAAATATGTTGTTGGAACAAAATGGGTATTCAGAAATAAGCTGGATGAAGATGGCATTCACTACGCCATAAGTGCTCATATGCAATGCTTTTTGTGAGGGTTACAAGCAAAGCGTTGGAAAAGCTATGCTTAGTTTTGGTCTTCTGCAACAGAACTAAAAAAGCATTGCATTAGACGTGAATGCAGCGTTGCGATGAGAATTCTAGTGTTGCGACGTGAATGCACCGTTGCATCGCGTTGCATTATACTACTTAATTTTTATAATTATGAAAAATATATACAATTACTTTAAATTTCAACTTTTTTAATACTTTAAAATTTTAAAATAATTTATTTTAAAATAATTTATTTTAAAAATTAAACTATTTTTAGATATGTTTTTTCATATGTATCTATTATTTTCTTATTCTTTTCTAAATTTTATAAGTTAAAGAAAAAAATATAAAATATAACAAGGCTTAGCATAAACACGTAAATAATAGACAGTGCACTGGTCCCGAGGTGAAAATTTTGGGCGGAAACTTTCCCCCTTCACAAAATTCAGACGGACTCCATACTCTTTATTCTCTCATTTCTCTATCTATTCTCTCTCAAAAACTCTCTCTCTCTTAACTGCCTTCTCACTACTCGTTCTCTCCCTCTTTCTCTCTACAAACGCTGTTATTGAATTCTCACTATAGACTCTGTAATTATAAACTCTGTAATTGAATTCTCATTTCTCCACAAACTCATTTCTCATTTGAACTCTTACTCATTTCAAAAAAAAAATTGCAGGTAATTTAGGGCTTCAATTTTGGGGGTTTCCTGTGGGCTTCAACTTTAGGGCTTAAAATTTGAAATTCTTGGTTGCAACTTTGGGGATTTGAAATTACAGGTAATTTCAACTTTGGGGGTTTAAGGTTTTTTGTATTTATATGTTTGGGCTTGTAATTGTATTTTTGTATTTTTGATTTTGCAATTGGGATTGCAATTGAAGAAGAAGAGGAGTATAGGAAAGCTAGAGCTGGGGTTAAGAGAAAAAGTGCTGATTTGGGTGGGTATTCAGTGGAGAAAAAGTGTTGATTTGTTACAGTTTCTTTTTTCAGTTTTCAGTATGAGTCCTATTCTTTAATGATATCTAATTTTTTCTGTTTAGAAATTTTGCCGAGGCAGAAGAGATGTTGACTCAAGCATTGACTAAAACTGAAGAACATTTTGGTGTGTTGGTGACTTGGACATATTTCAATAGATTTCTAGTAAAGTATGGAACCTCTGTCTCACGCTAATTAATGTTTTTGGTTTTAATATAGGCTCACGCCATCCCAAGGTTGGGGTTGTTTTAACCTGCATAGCTCTTATGTTTCGACACAAAGCAGCAACGGAACAGTCAAGTTCCATTCTGATTCAAGAGGCTGTATACATATTAAACCTTTGCAATTTGGCTCTGTTTAAAAACACACTGGTTTTTTTGTTGCAAGAAATTTATTGTATCAAACAAGACTATTAGTTAAGTTTTAACTTTGTAATTTAGTCGATGTTATATATGGGTTTTTTTTCCTTATAACTAAAAACTAGTTCGGAGTCCTCCTGCCCTGATCCCATCATATTTTGTCTAAAAAAATTCAGCTTTTTGTATAGATGGTACCAAATTATGAATATCACGTGACTTGCATATATGATTACTAATGTGTTGTCAAGTAGCATATTTGGTTGTAGTTTATTTCAGGATTAGTGCTCATATAACTCCTGATTACCAAATTATATGATTGGTAAATAATTTATAGATTCTGTGGTATAACTTCAGTGTGTGGTGTGGTGGATGAATACATAATTAAGATTTCTATTCTTTTTTTGTTTGCACCTAGTACCTAAACGATTGTTCTCTATTTTACTTGGAAATTAACTAAAAATTTGTTGTGTGTTTGTTCAAGGTTGCAGCTAGAATTTTTTACTTCAAATTGCTACACAAATTCTCGACGTTGCCTTTTTACACAACAAGTTATATTTAAGCTAATAAGCTGTAAACCCTGGTCATTGTTGAAGCTAGTTTTCATTGGCCATCACTATTTTATTTATTCATGTTCAGTAAGTTCAGTAGGATCATTTATGTTGTTGCTATTTGGTGTTGACCGTTGAGATTATTTAGTATCTTCAAAAGATTTGTTGGATGTGATACTGAATAACTTCTCCAGAACATTTCTGCATTTGTGCTGTCATTTTAGTGAAGCACAATGCTTATAGAATTACTTTTATAAGCTTTTGGTCTCCATTAATATTCTACTAATATCTAGACCTAAAGGACATTTCTTTTCCAAACATTGTTTTCTTGGCGTTTGAAGTTGATATAGGGCTCGTGTAGTAGTTGTTATCAAATTATTTCTCTTTCATCAAAATATTCTTCTCCAAAATATTGGTATAATTGTCTTCAGGCCGTCAGGCTGGAACTCCCCTGCACCATGCTGCTAAAAGAGGTGAATCACATCCTCTATAAAGTGCCAAACAACAATATACCAATTTGATTTTAAATACATAGTGTGTACAATATACCAAGGACAAAAACTTTGGCCAGCCAACCCGTTTTTTCGGTCCAAATATTAATATTTACCTACCTTTTAAAATGTTATTCAATTACTGTTGAATACACTCCTATAATCAGTAACTTTATAGTTTGGTAATTTCTGTAATCTGTAATCTCTATTGACTATACCATGCAGTTAATATACAGACCTGACAATGGGGAAATTCTTGGAGTTCATATATTTGGATTGCACGCTGCTGACCTCATTCATGAAGCATCAAATGCAATAGAACTGGGGACTAGAATTCAGGTTATTTGTTCTTCTAAATTGTAAACCTATATACGTTGGTCTGTCCAGATACTTTTGAAAGTAAACAACAGAATAAGTACCTGGTGACTGAATTCATCTCCAGCTGCAGAAAAAGAGATCTGATTATAAGTATTTTAGTCATGATATTTTGTAACAAAACTACTCCAGCAATAGAAATCTATCTTATACCTCTTTCTTTTCAGGGAATTTAGGTAGACAGCCAACCTTCTGTATAAAACAAGGAGTTGACAGAGGGAACATCAATCCGGTAGGCCTCATTGTTATATGTTATCAGGCCATATAATATATCCGAGTTTGGATGTTTGTATGGTTTTTTTCGACCACGGACTGTAATGTGACTGCTGCCTTTGTTTCATGCTTGTGGAGCGTAAAAGATGATACTTTAGAAACAATGATGCATCAGGAATAGTATACCATAAATCTATAGTGATTGACTGATTGGCAAACCTAAGGTTGGATTTTTAAGCTGTTTAAATATTCTCTATGTGCATGTTTTAATTATATGGATAAAGAAGTATTATTTTCAGGAAGGCTATTCTTACTTGTCCCGCTACATATATCCATTTTATGTTTGTAGTTTATATTGTAGCTCAAACATATTTCTGTAATCAAATTACCGAATATTCTAGAGGCCATAATAACTGAATTTATTCAATTATTAGGTCTGAATTTCTAATTTGTATTATAAGTACAGTTCCTGATAAAAAAATGTTTCACTTGCACATGCATCAGCTGCAAGGCTCTACAAGAAAAAATACAAGGCACTGCATGTTGTTTTTTGTAAGTAAAAACTTGGTTGATGAGTGCATTGATCTTGCTCAGAGAATTTATTTTAGCGCCTATAAAACAAACATATGAAGATAATGTAATATCTTTGTCTCTCTCAGGGTCTACCATAAACTTCAATGCTTAACGAGAATTTATTTTGGGGCCTATAAAACAAACATATGAAGAATTTATTTATGCTTATACCAACTTCTCAACATATCGCTATGTGTTTCAGGTTGGCATCCTGGTGCTTCTCGACTGGATTGGTCATTTCACGATGTTGGGATACTACACATTTCACGATGCTGGGATTTTGGATGCTGGGATTTTGGGGACGAGATTATTTGTATTATTTAAATTTTTTTTATGATTAAGTTAGGTATTTAGTATGTTGTTAGATGCCTTGGTTGTTTTGGATTGGTTTTAGGATGTTTTGGATGGAATGCTGAATGTTTTGAAAGGTATTTATGTATGTACAAAACTAATATTGCAAAGTTTTTATTAAAGTGTTGCATTTTCTTATTTAATGTTGCATTTCAAGAAAATGGTATTGAATTATAGAATCTAATGGTGTTGCATTAGTAAATATACTGTTGCATTAAAAAAATTACTGTTTCAGAAGACAATGAAAAGCGTTGCATTATGGCATGTGGGCCCCACTACTGACTTGACACGCATGCCCCACTATTGATGTGGCATTTTAGTGAGCCCCGCTGTTGATGTGGCATGATAATGGGCCTTGTGTTTAAGGAAACACTCATTGGTGTTGCATTTCCTTGATTTTGGTGTTGCAGTATACATATAATGCAATACTTTCTCTCTGTTGTAGTAAATGACCAAAAGTGTTGCATTACATATCAAAGGCCACGCCCGCGGATGCAACGCCCGTTTCGTGTTGCATTTTTGAAAATGAAGCTGAATGCAACGCTTTTTTGGTCTACAACCACATTAAAAAAACATTGCATATGAGCACTTATGGCGTAGTGATTGTTACGAGAAACAAATCCAGACTGGTTGCTAAAGGTTACTCTCAAGAAGAGGGTATAGATTATGATGAAACCTATGCACCAGTAGCAAGACTTGAGGCCATCAGAATGTTTCTGGCATTCGCAGCACATTCCAATTACAAGGTATATCAAATGGATGTGAAGAGTGCTTTTCTGAACGGGGAGTTAGAAGAAGAAGTGTATGTGGAACAACCTCCAGGTTTTGAGGATTCAAAACTGGCAGACTTTGTGTACTTTCTATTCAAAGCTCTCTATGGACTCAAACAAGCTCTAAGGACATGGTATGATACTCTCTCTGAATTCTTACTTGAAAATGATTTTACAAGAGGTGTCATAGATAAAACTCTATTCTATAAAATGCACAAAAATGATCTGATATTGGTGCAAGTATATGTTGATGATATAATATTTGGTTCTACTAATGACGATCTATGCAAGAGATTTGCAAAGTTAATACAGAGTCGTTATGAAATGAGCATGATGGGTGAATTGTCATTCTTTCTTGGACTGCAAGTGTATCAAATACCACATGGTATATTCATTTGTCAGTCCAAGTACATCAAAGATCTTCTGAAGAAGTATCAAATGGAAGACTCATCTACAGCAAAGACTCCAATGCCAACTGCCACTAAGCTTGATAAGGATGAAACTAGTAAGAAGGTTGACATCACAGGCTACAGAGGTATGATAGGCTCATTACTTTATCTCACTGCAAGTAGACCAGATATAATGTTTGCAACATGCTTGTGTGCTAGGTTTCAGTCTGATCCTAAAGAATCTCATCTAATATCTGTTAAGCGAATATTTAGATATCTTAAGGGGACCCCAAATCTTGGAATTTGGTACCCTAAAGATACATGATTTGATCTTATTGGATATACAGACTCTGATTTTGCAGGTTGTAAGATTGATCGGAAGAGTACTTCAGGAAGCTGTCAGTTTCTTGGAAGAAGGTTAGTTTCCTGGTATAGCAAGAAGCAACATTCAGTGTCCACATCAACAGCTGAGGCTGAATACATTGCTGCTGGTAGCTGTTGTGCTCAGATATTGTGGATGAGAAACCAACTCCGTGACTATGGGCTTTTGTTGACTAAGATTCCAATATTTTGCGACAACACAAGTGCCATAGAAATCTCTAACAACCCAGTGCAACACTCGAGGATGAAGCACATCGACATCAGGTATCATTTTATCAGAGAGCATGTCATGAATGGAACTGTGGAATTACATTTTGTACCCATAGAGGAACAAATTGCAGACATCTTTACTAAACCGCTTGATGAATCCACTTTTTCTAAGCTGGTTGGTGAACTTGGGATGTTAAATCTTTCTAATTGATTTTGATTAGAAGTCAGTAACTGCAGATAGTCCTAGTGAATACATGAGTTTAAGAATTTCTATATCCTTAGGACTCGTGAATTTATTTTCTGGAGCAATTCTCGTAGTTAGGATTATTGTACTAATTTTATGTCATAATTATGGATGATATATCTTCTGGCATTTAATTGGTTATTAATTCTAAATTTATTTAGGTGCTAATATTTGTTCTAAATATTTAAGCATCTATTTAATTTGAATTAATTTACTTTGTTTTTAACATTGTAGATTAATGCAACATAATTTATTGGACTTTAATTGATTAATATCATTTAATGATATTTAGTTGATTTTATTCTAAGAAAATTGTGAATTTCTGTTAACAATTGATTTTGGTAAATTTGAAAAGATTTATTCAAATTAAAAGTGTGACGCCCTCCCAATCTGGGGTCATGATCGGGGAGTCACTACAAACTCTATACATAATTAAACCCATAAACAATAATATAAACATGCAGACTAGACCCCAACTCTACCAATGGATCTCAACAGTTGATGGTGTGAAACAAGCATCCACTATCTAATTCATTAATACATAAACATGAGTCTCAAAAGTTATTACAACCAAGACTTAAAAGTTCTATGTCCTCTCCTTACAAAACACCTTCTACTAGTGGTCATCACCTACCTGAGCTGGCATCCCAAAAACAACCCTATAGGAAGACTTCCTAGCTGTCTGAAAAGTGCGTACCATCTTCTCGCTTAACTGTGGGTTAGAATAGGGAAAAAGAATGAGCCAAATGCCCAGCAAGTAATAATATGTCCAAATAGTTAACCACTGGGAAACAGTTCCAATATCAATATGTATAACATGGGTATAGCAAAATCCGTATCAAGGGATTATCAGAATAATGAATTGAATATACAGTTTCAAAGCAGTTTCCAATATCAATATATATGGCATGGTTTTAGCAGAATCCATATCAAAGGATTATCAGAACAATGACATAAATATGCAATTTCAAAGGGTAAACCAATTCCATTATCAAGATATCCGTTTTCAAGAAAAGCATTAAGTGATTTTTGGAGATTTTTCACAACGCACCGGACAATACGGGTGATCAGCCACGTAAAGTCCCCATACCGGACACACAGTCCCTCTGGTCCTTGTATTGGGTCCCATTAGGCAACACATTGGCATT
This sequence comes from Heracleum sosnowskyi, assembly GCA_030848705.1. Lineage (NCBI taxonomy): Eukaryota > Viridiplantae > Streptophyta > Magnoliopsida > Apiales > Apiaceae > Heracleum > Heracleum sosnowskyi. The sequence goes on from CM061238.1 coordinate 38,704,913, forward strand.
TAGACTAGTCCATCCCTAGTCCATTTATTATAATTAAAAAGTGCTGGACCGGCGTTACTCGGCCTCTTACGCCTCCAATCTTAGGAATCCGTGGAAACCATAAATCAGAATTTAAATGAGTCTAAACTTTATTCCTTTTTAAAACATGTTCAGATATAAAGAAGTCTTTTGGAAATCAGATAAGTTCAATCAAAACCATCTGGATTTCTATTAGTGGAATATCAGAAATATTTATCATCGGGTCTGTTCTGGAAATGTACTAGAATGAGAGTTAGGTGTATTCACTTTCGGGTATATAAAAAAAAGAAATGCATAAGTATATGATCAAATTCAGGTTATAGAATCATAGGTCATCAGGTTTCAATTCATGGATATGAACAGGGTATAAAGGTTTAGGGATAAAGAACTAAACAAAGCATGGTGTAAGATCAACATGGTATATATGAACAGAGATAAGGGTTATCAATGAACAATAAGTGTTTTCAGAATTAAAGGTATATCAAGGCAAGGTAACAATTCATATATGTCAAAATGAAACAATGGAATCGAAATACGAAAGCAAATTTGTATTACTTGCCTTAAGTAGCTAAAAAGGGGTAATGAGCAATCACTGATTCTCCACCTTAGTCTTTCCTTTGTCTCTAAGTTCCACTTCCTTGGACTCTACAAAAGAATATATTCTATCTTAGTATGCCCTCTCTAAAATTCTAATCCTTTACTCTAAACTACCCAACGCATCCTAAACGCGTAAACACATAATAGTTATACCATAAGACAATTATAACCATGTAATAGGCAATCAACCATATAATCTCACATCGTCATTTAAATACACATAACATGCTCCTTATACATATATATATACGATAATATATCTTTCAAATCATACCACACTTGGTATTCCTTAAATCAATTTGATCATGCCAACCATATCCCTAACACTTACAACAATGTTTTTCATCTCAAAAAGCTGAAAAATCTGCTACGCATACTTTACTAAAACATTTTTCATAAATCCAAATATAATCAAACAATTACCAAATTTGACAGGCTACTTCCTGATTACTAACTCAACTTAGCATAAAAGTTTCAACTTCAAAACATTTTATTCAGATTAAAAACGAACTGTATAAACTAGGTACTGAAACACAGAAAAATCCCTGCTGCGCAACTTTTAGTAAAACAAGCATAACTTTTTATTCGTTAACTCTATCGATACAAGGTTAGCGCGTGCACAAACTAGATTCAATTTAGAACAGTGACATTCTAGGCTCTCTGTCTAAAACAAGCAGCAACCATATGCAAACAATCAAAACAGAACAGACAGTTTTCTGGAAAATTCAGCATGGCATATGTCTATCCAAAACCATTCCACCATTAAAATCTCTACCACAACTAATCATCCTATATCAAAACTAAAACTCTTCCTTAGCTGAAAAAGGTTTTACCAATCAACTCATGACCTCAAGAAACTACTAGAATCTATACATGCAATTATCAAAACCAAAACTAACAAACCAACAATCCAAATACTTGGAACTTCACTAAAATTCCCAAATCAAAACCTTTAACATCAAAATTTCGAACTTAACTAAACTTAACACAATTAATTAACATGCAATCACTATAACTTGAAATCATCAATCAATCATCAACATAAACAATTTTTAAACCGAATTTACTAAAGGGAAAAATCGAAATATACACATGCATTTCGATTTCTTTACATGCAACCAAAATCTTAACTAAACATAGCTATTAATACATAAATTGGACTCAAGAACATCATCATCGTCCCCGTCGGCTCGCCGGAGCTCATTGCCGACGGCGGCATGGTTCGGAGGTGCCCGGAAAATCGGGTTTCCCTCAACAAACCTCACCAATACAAATCAAACAATCTCCTTATCACGGAATCATCACAAAACAAAGGTTCGGGATTGAATCAAAATCAAAATCGCCAAAATCCTTTGCATGCAAAACCGATACACACACATATACACACGGCCATACACTCACACACATACATGATTATATATATACATATAATCATCAATATCCATGAGAGAATGAGAGAGAATGAGGGAGAGAGATTTTACAAAGTGAGTGAGAGAGATTTTGCCGAGAGAAAAGTCGAGAGAAAGAGAGAAGAGAGAGTTGAGCGGTGAAGTGGAGAAAGGGGAAAATGGATGCAGGGTTTTATAAGCCCAGGGGTAGAATAGTAATTAGCTAATTAAAAATCTGATTTCTAATAAACAAAACCAACATAAATACCCTTTCTAAAATTCGAAATAAAATGAAGATAATATCTAAAAATCACAATTTTATTTTTAAAACAAAGAATACGAATTTACAAGCTCACCCATATTTTTAAAATATTTTTATGATCAAAATTGAATTAAATATGAATTTTCAAAGTTTTGATCACATAAATGACATTTAAATCATAAAATCAGTTTTAAATCCTTAAAGTCATAAATAAATTCCTCCATTAATTTTAGAAAATACTAGAATATAAAATAAAGGTTGTGAAAAAGATTTCACAATAAAAAGAGTCTCCGATGAGTTTATAAAATTCCCGAAAGGTCAAAAAGAACTAATTTTTAATAAGAAATTCATATAAAATGCATTTAAAAGCATACACATATATTTTAATCCATACCATTCACCAAGTAAACATCTAATTATCACACTTTCAAGTATCCACCTTTCACACAATATTCACATATCATAGATCTCAAATATTATTTAAATATTAATACTGTACAAGCGTTTTTCTGAGTCGTTATAACCTTCCCCCCTTAAAAAGATTCTGTCCTCAGAATCTAACCTTATGAAAATAGATGCGGATACTTTTCAAGCATCTCGCTCTCAAGTTCCCAAGTCGATTCTTCAACTTTGGGATTCCTCCACAAAACCTTAACTAACTTAACAATCTTATTCCTTAATTTCCTATCCATATGATCCTGAATTTCTACAGGTTGTTCTACATAAGACAAATCAGGTTGAATCTCAAAAGGTTCATATTCGATCACGTGATTTGTATCAGGATTAAATCTCTTAAGCATCGAAATATGAAAAACGTTATGAATGTGCTCCATGTGTGGTGGTAGTGCTAACTCATATGCAACTTTTCCAATACGTCTCAGTATCTCAAACGGTCCTACATATCTCGGGCTAAGTTTCCCTTTATTGCCAAATCTTGTAACTCCTTTCCATGGCGACACTTTCAGCAACACTTGATCTCCTTCTTCAAAGCTTAGATCCTTCATGTCTTGGTCAGCGTACTTCCGTTGTCTGTCTTGTGCCGTAACTAGTCTTTTCTGAATGATCTCAATCTTTTCCTTCGTTTGTTGTACTAGCTCGGGTCCTAAAACTTTTCGTTCTCCAACTTCTTCCCAATATACAGGCGACCTACATTTCCTTCCATACAATGCTTCATACGGGGGCATTCCAATACTTGCGTGATAACTGTTGTTGTACGAAAACTCTACTAACGGCAAATGTTCATCCCAACTTCCTTTAAAATCCAGTGCACAAGCTCTAAGCATGTCTTCAATGGTTTGAATTGTTCGTTCACTTTGGCCATCAGTTTGTGGATGATAAGCGGTACTCATCTTAAGCTTCGTACCCAGACATTCTTGAAATTGTCTCCAAAATCGGGAGTTAAACCTTGGATCACGATCCGACACAATGGTTACTGGAACTCCGTGGCGTGTCACAACTTCCTTCAGATATAGCTGTACTAATCTATCCAGTGAAAATCTTTCATTGATTGGGAGAAAATGTGCAGACTTGGTCAGACGGTCTATAATTACCCATATGGCATCATGATTAGCTTTTGTCCTCGGTAGTCCAACAATAAAATCCATGGCAAGATGTTCCCACTTCCATTCAGGAATATCCAATGGCTGCAATAGTCCGCTCAGCTTTTGATGTTCGGCTTTGACTCGTTGACAAGTATAACACTTACTTATCCATTCGGCAATTTCTCTTTTCATATCCGGCCACCAGAAATGTTCCTTCAAATCTCGATACATTTTCGTGCTACCAGGGTGAATTGAGTACTGTGAACTATGAGCTTCCCGCAAGATTTCATTCTTCAATTCTGTCACCTTTGGAATCCATATCCTCGTAGAAAATCTCAAAACTCCTTTGTCATCCCTTTGGGTGCAGATCTCTTCACCAGTCAATGTGTTCATCTCTTGGTTCATAACCTCCTCTTGACATCTTCGTATCTTTTCCAACAATTCCGGTTGAAACGTCATAGCGTTGAGAACTTCGTTAGTAACTTCCGAATCATAAACTTCTAGTTTCAACTTCTCAAAGTCTTGAAGCAATTCTTTGGGTATTGTGAACAAATTCAATCTCTCCTTTCGACTTAACGCATCCGCCACAACATTCGCTTTTCCCGGGTGATAGTTAATACTACAATCATAATCCTTAATTAGCTCCAACCATCTCCGTTGCCTCATGTCTTTTCTTGAAAGTCAAAGACAAGAAAAGAGTTCGATGGTTTTTCTATTTAGAAAACCATCGAATGTAATTCAAGAAATCCATAAGAAAACTAATATGAATTAAATTCTCATTTGATAGTTTTTATTTAAAAACCATCGAATGGAAATTTGATTCTAAATATTCGATAGTTTTCTTATTTGAAAGCAGGTGAAGAAGTGACATTGTTGTCAGGTTGATGAAGATCCAACGGCCAAGAATATTCCATTATTTTTGGTTCGATGGTTTTTCTAAAAACAAGTCTACAATTACTAAGAGAGAAGCGTGTCTTCTTCAGTCAGGTTCATTTTACACAGAAGCAATTACGAAGAGAGAGATCAAGCCAGAGAGAATACCAGAGAAATTAATTATGCTTGAATTCTATCATTGTATTGATTGTGTATAACCTAGAACTCATTGAAGCTAATCTACGGATTAGAAATTGTAGCTGTTAGGCCGAATACACAATATATAATCAAGTATATGTATGAGAATAACAATAAGAACACTGTTTATGAATAATAAACTGTATGGAATTAATAACTCCTCTCTCAGTGATGTAAAATATCACAGAGAGCTGCAAGGTTACAAAAAAAATAATCTTTCAAGTATTCGCATCCCTTTTAGGGTTAACCTATCTGTGTTTATATAGTACACATCTACATACAATCTTTAATTGATATTCCTATAAATCAGCTATACAATTAATATCAATTTAGAATTGCTTCTGTCTTCTGTTCCGTTTCCTTAGCCATCACGATATCTCTTTGCTTCTTCCCTTCTTCAAAGTATATCGCTTATAGAATCTTCATTGTGTATAACACCGACAGCTAAGCAAACTCTGACTGTCAGAGTTTAACAAACTTTGACCAGTCTTCCAGCTAAACTCTGATAGTATCTTGATACTTTAAACACTGATAAACAAACATCAGCAATTATATCTAACAATCTCCCCCAACTTGTGCATACAAAAATGTACAAGTTAACAGATAATTGATGATGTCAAAACATATAACAAATGCAGTGTTTATAAAATCACAGAGTTTATATTTTAACTTAGAACAGAAAACTTAAAAACTTACAAACTCCATTTACTTAATTTCTGGTACAGTTCTGAGATAATCTGTAAGTAGTCTTCTTTCAGCCCTTTCTAGCTCAGCTACCATAATTTCTTTCAATTCCTTTAACTCTGGATCATTCTCTCCAGTTTGATAGATAGCAGCTCTCAAGGCATAGATACTATTCTTTTTCATCTCATTACCTAGCTTTATCATGAAGGATTTATCTGAATCCAGATTAAATTCCAACACCTTTATTCCAAGAGCTGTTGTAAGTTTTGCACTATTCCTCTTCATCTCCACAACCTTTCCATTATAATCTCTGTACTTTGGTATATAAGAACCTACAGACTTTGGGCCACTGAGGGCTATAGCTTTAATCATTCTTCTTCTTAATACCTCAGCTGCTTGTTGAGTTCTTTGATTTTTAACTTTCAGTAGATACAGCACATACTCCAGCTCCTCCTTCATTTTCAGTTCAATATCAGCTTCTCCAACTCTGTATACTCTTCCATCAGTCTTGAAGTATAACAGAAAATCCCTTTTCAAACCTCTATGATGTATTAACTGAACAGACTCCAAAGAATCAAGATTTTCTTGAGTCACACCAATACCAGGTTCAACTAATGAGGTATGATCCATAGGACTGTTATTCACCCTCTTCTCTCTATGAAATCCTAAACCAGATCTATCTCGAGATTCTTTGCCCATGATGGTTCTGCTTTGAAGAATATTTTCATTTCCAGGAATCAGAGAATGTTGAACTATAATAGGTTTTGCAAACATCCTTTGAAGTTGAGAAGAAGATAACTGAGTATGTACAACTTGAGTAGTATCAGTGGTTGTCACAGCTTCTAATGATTTGTCAACTTGAGCATTGTCAGAGGTTGATTGAACTTTCTTCAGTACTTGTTTTTCTTCTACAAGCTTCCCTTTGCCTTTATCAAGACTAGCTTCAACTGGTCTTCTTGAATATTGTAAACTCTGTTGAAAATTTACATTTTCTTTGATAATAATCCCTTTCTCTTTAGGCCTTGAAACTTTAACAGCCTTCTTGACCTTTCCAGATTTCAAATTCTTCTCATGCTCCTCAGCCAGCATCTTCTCTTCAGCTTGAATGTCTTCAATCGTTGCATCTGCACCATGCTCTTCCAGGAACAACTGAGCTGCAATCTCTTCATCAGTATTTGGTTGAGAAGTGAGCAATAAGCTTCTAGCTTTTGAAGAAGATTGAGCTGCAGTGTTTATTCTATCAGAGTTTGTCTTAGCAGTAGCAGATTTTGACCTTAGTCTCCCTTGCTCTTGAATTAATTTTGACCTAAACTCTTTGTCTTTTGCTCCACCATCACCAGTATCATCCTTCTTGCTCAGAGTTTGAGATTTCTTGCATTTGTCTTTGAATACTCTCTCCCCCTTTTTGACATCATTAGGAATCAACACTGATGTGAGCAATTCAAGTGAAGCAGCAATTGAATCAATCTTATCAGACATGACATTTTGATTTTCTTCAACTTTGCTTAGCCTGGTTCTTATAGCCTCCTGATCTCTAGATAAAGAAATTTTTTCTTGTTTCAAAGTCAGTTCCCTTGCAGCCACATCATTTCTCAACCCAGTAACATCTTTCTGAGTTTCATCAAAACGGTTGTTAAGAGACTTTACTTGTACAATTGTAGCTTTAAGATGTGCAAGAAGCTCAGGATTTGTGATAGTAGCAGCAGTCTTGGACAAAAATTCAGCTGCCCTTTGATTAGGAAAGATACATTCATGACTCGACCAATTTGCAAAGTACATATTCTGAAAATGAGTTTCAGTATTATGTCATCAGACTTTGCTGAAGACTCTGCACTTGGAGAATTAGGAACATTCTCAGCAAAAGTTTCTTGGACATCTTCATTTGCAATCTTTTCAGAGTTCAAGTTCTCAACCTCATTTTCTTGAACAGCCTCAACAATATCAACAATAGGCTCTGCAGCAGTCTCTGCATCATCTTCAAGTACAGCCTTTGTTGTCTGATCAACCTCCTCACCCTTTTCAATAACCTGGTGAGTAACAGAGCATAGCTCTGTGTGAGTAGCCATAGACTCATCAAGAATCACTGTTGGTTGATCAGCTGCCACATCCTTTGTTGCATCAACACTATCAAACTCTTCAAGAGTTGCAGAGGGATGTGCTTCAAAATTTTCTTCTATCTCCATTTCCAAGATTGGCTCAGGCTGTTTAGCATTCAAGTCAGCCATCTCATCAGCATTTGCTCTGGCTTCATCAGGCACGGTAGCATTCTCAGTAGCATCTTGAAAAATTACTTCTGGAGCTTCAGCAGGTGTAGATTCTTGAACCACTTCATCAAATAAGTAATCAGCTACCAGCTTCCTTCTTTTGATCTATGAGGGCTCAGCATCAGAGTGTGGTCTATTTGCCATTTTCTTGATTCTTGAAGTACCAACAGTCTTTGGTAAATCAGCATCAGAAGATGATTTAGAAGCCTTGACAGCTTTAAAAGCCCTATGATTAGTCCTACCTCCAGAGTTTGGTCTTTGGGAAGTAGATTGAGGATCAGTGTTTAATGGTTGAGGCTCTGGTTGAGGTTGTGGTTGTAGAAACTGTTGGACTGAATCAGGAAGTAACAAGTCCCCAACATTTCCCTTCTTAACATCTTTATTTGTCAAATCAGAGAATATTCTCTTATGCAATTTAAACGAGGGAATCACATCATCCTCAGCAATCTCAAACCCATCAACACAAGCAGAAACTATCAATTGACAAAAGCGAGCAAAATATACTACTCTTCTATTTTCTGTCATCTTTTCTCCTATGTTATGAAGAACTAGTCTAGCAAAATCAAAGTTATTACCATAGAGAAGAGAATACCCGATTTGCAGACTATCAATTGGAATAGCATCCCAATTTGTGCATTTCTTCCCGAACGCTCTTGTTATACAATCAAAGAAGAAACTCCATTCCTTTCTTAAGAGCGGTCGCTTCAATTGACCAATCCTTGCCAAGGACCCACTATAACCAATATCCCTCATCATCCTATGTAGCTCAGCATCACCAACAGAGATTGTATAAGAATTGAAATCTTCAAAGCCCAGAGCATCACGAACAGTGGTTGGAGTGACCACAAACTCTTGGTCTTCAAACTCAAAAACAATTGAAGGAGTCCCAGATTCTCCTCCATCATCATAGACGCCTGTCTCCCAGAAAGCTTTGATTTGCAATCCAAAAAGCTTCGCTGGTTCAACAAGAGCTTGCCCAATATCAGACTGAGCAAGGAAATTTTGAAACAAATGAAACGCCTCTGGTGCGTTCTCATTACTCAAAGGTGCTGCATAGTTGTTAGGAACGAACTCTAGACCAACATAGTGAAAAACAGTGGTTGCCATTAGAAACAGAGTTGAAAATGATCAGAGAATAAGCTTTGAAAAGTGAAAAGTGTTTGAGAGTGAAAAGTGTTTGTGAAAATGTGTGTGTGACAATATCTGTGAATGGAGTAAGTGTGTAAAGTATCTGAACGTTGTGTGTATAATGATTAAATACAAAGATTAAAACTGAAGAGTTTTAATCATTAAGATACACAACTGGCTTACTCGTGAAGTGTGTGAGTGGGACAGGTGTCACACATGCAGTTACTACCAACAGTAACGTGGTAGTTTCCAACACGCATGCACAGTAAAAACAGGCCATAATTACTGCTATTTACACGTTTCATCATTTTCAAAACACATACAAACCGTTGTCAATCATACTCTCTATTTTCAAAAAGAATAATGTTTCTCAAAAATGTAAAATGTCTGCAACACATTTATTTATTTTAATCATCAGAGATTAAAAATAAATTACCTCGGCGTAGAGTTCACAGTTCATCAGTGTTTATCAATTCTCCAACATCGTTAATAAACTCTTTTCTCAAAATGCACAGTTGTGAGTATTTGTGTGTGAATAGCAGAGTTTACTGAATGTAAATATTTAGAGCATCTCAAAGTGCATAAAATCCACAAATTAACTCAGTAAAAACTGGTTACCCAAACTCTCATATGTAAAACAAAATCCGATGTCATCTAAACTCTGTACCTATGTATTTATTATTTTCACCCCCTGTCTAATTTTTTTTTTCATTTTCTTTTTCCAGTAATCAGAGATTGGCACTAGTCACCAAAAATTTCAAATTTTAGCCCTTATTTCATACAATAAGTTCCTGGGTCTTCCTAGGCACAACATGATCTCAAAGGAATTTTTGCATGTTTTTGCATCTTTTGTTTGGGGGTGAAGTAGCAGCAACTATTTATAAGAGTTTAGACTGAAATCATTTAACACATATACTTTATGAGAGAAAGTGCAAACAGCTAATGCAGACTCAGTGTATAGGACCAATAAACTAAGAGATGCTATAAATATAGAGACAGTATCATGCTGTGTAAAGTTTCTGCACACATTTGAGATCAGATCATATATAACTCAGAAGGATTCATGATTACTTACTGAGAATCATGCTTCATACTATTTTCTTCATTGGTGTAAGTGTTTCAGACAATACCACAATCAGAGTTTAACATCAGAGTTTAACCAACAGAGTATGCTAACAGAGTTTAACAACATGATTTGCATGACAGTTAACATATGCATAGAAACATGAGCAACAAATCACAGAAGAGTTAATTTTGAGTCTAACCAGTATCTCTAGTCGAAACCAGAGATCATTCCTAGTTCATTTACCACTCTTGTAAATGTAGCTTCACTCAATGGCTTGGTGAAGATATCTGCAAGCTGTTGATCTGTAGACACAAAATGAAGCTCAATATTTCCTTCCTCCACATGTTCCCTGATAAAGTGATACCTTATACTGATGTGCTTGGTCATGGAGTGTTGTACTGGATTTCCTGTCATAGCAATAGCACTTTGATTATCACAGAAAATAGGTATTTTAGAGTACCTTAATCCATAATCCAGCAATTGATTCTTCATCCATAGAATCTGTGCACAACAGCTACCAGCAGTAATATACTCTGCTTCTGCAGTGGACGTGGAAATTGATTTCTGTTTCTTGCTGTACCAAGAAACTAGTTTGTCACCTAGAAATTGACAGCTTCCACTGGTGCTTTTTCTGTCAATCTTACAACCTGCAAAGTCTGCATCAAAGTAACTAACAAGCTTAAACTCTGATTCTCTGGGATACCACAAACCCAAGGTTATGGTTCCTTTGAGATATTTGAAAATCCTCTTCACAGCTGTTAGATGAGGCTCTCTAGGATCTGCTTGAAATCTTGCACAAAGACAGGTTGCATACATGATGTCTGGTCTACTTGCAGTCAGATAAAGAAGAGACCCTATCATGCCCCTGTAGTTTGTCATATCTACTGAAGCTCCTGTGTCTTTGTCTAGCTTTGTTGCAGTTGCCATAGGAGTTGTTGCAGATGAACTATCAAGCATACCAAATTTCTTGAGAAGATTTCTGGTATATTTTGCTTGATTGATAAAAATCCCATCATCTGTTTGCTTTACCTGCAAGCCTAGAAAATAACTAAGCTCTCCCATCATGCTCATTTGGTACCTGGACTGCATAAGCTTGGCAAATTTCTTACAGAGTTTATCATTAGTAGACCCAAAGATTATGTCATCCACATAGATTTGAACTAAAAGCAAATCATTACCAGAATTGAAAGAGAACAAGGTTTTATCAATTGTACCTCTAGTGAACCCACTTTCTAAAAGAAATTGAGCCAGCGTTTCATACCATGCTCTAGGTGCCTGCTTTAGTCCATAAAGTGCTTTGTCAAGCCTGTAGACATAATCTGGGTGCTTGGGATCCACAAACCCTGGTGGTTGTTCAACAAACACTTCTTCTTCAAGTTTCCCATTGAGAAAAGCACTCTTGACAACCATCTGAAAGACTTTAAACTTTTTGTGAGCAGCATATGCTAGAAAAATCCTTATGGCTTCCAACCTTGCAACTGGAGCAAAGGTTTCATCATAGTCAATTCCTTCCTGCTGTGAATATCTTTTTGCCACAAGTCAAGCCTTGTTCCTTGTAATTACTCCCTCACTGTCAGTCTTGTTTCTGAAAACCCACTTTGTACCAACAACATATCTGTTCTTGGGTCTTGGTACAAGTGTCCAGACTTCATTTCTTTCAAACTCATTCAATTCCTCCTACATTGTTGTTATCCAGTTAGCATCTTGAAGAGCTTCATCCACTTTCTTTGGTTCTGTTTGAGATATGAATGCATGAAACAAACATTCATTTGCTGTAGCACTTCTTGTTTTCACACTTGCATCTGGATCTCCAATAATCAGATCAGGTGTATGAGCCTGAGTCCACTTTCTTGCTGTAGGTAAGTGGCTTCTTTCATCATTATTGGATCCTCCCCCTTGATCCATACTATCCAGATTTTCTTGTTGACCATCTATATTTTCTGAGGCTCCCCCTGAATTGGACTGTTCAGTTTTTAAACTTTCAGAGTTTGGGCCAGAGTTTGTGTCAGATTCTTCAGCTGACTCACTTCCAGAATGTGAGTCATCATTTTGAGATGTTCCCGAAGTATCTTCTTGCTCCCCCTCAACTGGTTCTCTGTTTTGTTCTGTCAGAGAAACTTCCTCAGTGTTTACCAGTAGAGGTTCAGAGTATGCTTCAACAGAGTTTGTTGGATAGGCTACATCAGAGTTTACGTCATCAGAGTTTAGATCTTCATTTTCAAAGTGTAGTTGATCATGATTTTCTTCATTTTCAAGTCCAGTTATTTTCTTGTCATCAAATGACACATGTATAGATTCCATGATCACTTTTGTTCTCAGATTATAAACTCTGAATGCTTTAGTCGACAGTGGATATCCAACAAAAATTCCTTCATCAGCTTTTAAGTCAAACTTGGTCAACTGTTCAGGATGAGTTTTCAACACAAAGCATTTGCACCCGAAAATATGAAAATATTTCAGGTTTGGTTTCTTTTTCTTCACCATCTCATATGGTGTTTTCCCATGCATGTTGATCAGTGTAGCATTTTGAGTAAAACAAGCAGTTTGAACAGCTTCTTCCCAGAAATAAGTTGGCAATTTTGCTTCATCAAGCATTGTTCTGGCAGCTTCGATTAAAGTTCTGTTCTTTCTTTCCACTACACCATTCTGCTGTGGAGTTCCAGGTGCAGAAAATTCTTGCTTCACTCCTCTTTCCTTGTAAAATTCATCCATTGTTGCATTTCTGAATTCAGTACCATTATCACTTCTGATAATTTTCACTTTATACTGTGATCCTTTATCCAGTAGCTTTACATGTTCCATCAGAGTTAAGGCAGTTTCATCCTTCTTTGCTAGAAAATACACCCAGGTGTATCTAGTGTACTCATCAACAATGACTAAAGCATATTTCTTTCTGCCAAGAGACATTACATTCACTGGACCAAATAGATCAACATGAAGAAGATGATAAGGATCCACAACTGAAGATTCAGACTTACTCTTGAAAGATGACTTCCTTTGCTTGGCTTTTTGACAAGAATCACACAGACCATCTAAGCTGAGTATAGATTTTGGAAGTCCCCTTACAAGATCTTTTCGAATCAACTCATTGATGTTGTTCAGATTTAGATGAGAGAGCTTCTTATGCCATTTCCAGCTCTCTTCAGTAGACATCTTTGCAGATAGACACACAGCTTTTCCTTTAGAGTTTGTTACCAAACTTGCTTAATAGATATTATTACGTCTGTGTCCAACTAAAACAACTTTCCCTGTAGATTTGCTAACAACCTCATAGTATTCAGGTTGAAAATCTACATGATAACCTCTGTCACAGGTGTGACTCACAGATAGCAGATCATGCTTGAGTCCTGGGACAAGAGCTACATTTGTGATGATGACACTTCCAAGATTGATATTGCCATATCCCAGAGTACGTCCTATGTTATCATCTCCATAGGAAACTTTTGGGCCAGCCTTCTCCTCATAATCTGATAGCAGGGCTTTATTTCTAGTCATGTGCCCTGAACATCCACTGTCCAAGACTAGGGTGCTCTCTCTTATGCCCTGCAATCACAAACAATTACTGAGAGTTAGTTTTAAGGATCCAGACTTGCTTGGATCCTTTGGCTTTTTTAACATTGTTAGCTTTTGCAGCAGAATTCTTATCAACAGAGTTTAAGCTAACAGTATCAGAGTTTACACTTGCAGAATCAACTTTAACCCATTTCAAATTTGGCTTCAACTCATAATAGTTATGATAAATAGCATGATAATTCTTGCAAGTATAAATAGAATTCCAAGTACTCTGACAGTGAGTGCATAAAGTCTGTGGTCTAACCCTAACATAATCATTCTTTACTCCAGACTTAGAGGGTAAAGAATTAATGTCTTTGTTCTTCCTGCAGAAACTTGCAAGATGGTTAGTACTACCACAATTATGACATGTTTTTCTAGGAGCATCAGTAATAGGCAAATGATTATTACTTTTATTAATGCCTACTTTTCCATTTTGTTCTTCCTGGACACTTTCTGTTTCATGACAGACTTTACCTCATTGAGCTTATACTTGAATTGTTTCTCTGTCATTAAACCAACATTAACCTGTTTAACGCAAGTTTTTATTGGTTCTTCCTTAACAGTTTCTTTTTCAAGTACAGAGTTTAACTTAATGGATTCAGGAACAAATTTCATAGGTGGAAGATGTGTTTTAACTTTTAACTTTATCTTTAAACCTAAGTTCATCTTCCTCACAGTAACCTAACCCAACTGTATCTGTTTGAAACACTTGATGTGTGTCTTTTCCAGAGTTTGTCCAGGTTTTAATTATCTTTCTCTCTTTTTCCAATTCAGATTCTAATTGCCTAAATCTCTTAAGCAACTCCTGTTCAACATAAACAGCATCATCTCTTTCCTTTTGAACTTGTTGCATGTTAACAAGTTCTTCTTCAAGAAATTTATTTCTCTCTTTAAGCTTTAAATTCTCAGATTTAATTCTTTCATTTTCTAAAGTCTGATCTCTATAACTAACATGTATGCTTTTAAGATAAATTCTCAATTCAGATATATTATCAGTATCATAAGCATAAGTTGTTAGGGGTACCTTGTTTTCAGATGATTCAGATTCATCTTTAACAGTTACCATGAGAGCATAGTTGACTCCCTCATCTGAGTCTGAAGTGTCCGCCCAGTCTCTCCCTTTAGTGATGAGTGCTTTTTCAGATTTTCCTTTCTTGCACTCTGGAGCATAGTGACCCATCTTTTTACACTTGTAGCACTGGATCTCAGACTTGTCTTTCTTCCCAGATTTGGTATCCCTTCCTTCAGACTTTCTGAAATTCCTCCTTTCAGAGTTTGAATCTCTCCTCGAGAATCTCTTTCCTTTCTTGAAGTTCTTGAAACCCATCTTCTTGAAGGTCTTCACCATCAAAGCAACCATTTGCATCATCTGTTCTTCACCATCCTCGGATTCAGATGATTTAACAGTGTTTGAGTCATCATCAGTGTTTGATGACTCACTTTCAGAGTTTATGACCAAAGCCTTT
Source organism: Heracleum sosnowskyi (assembly GCA_030848705.1). Lineage (NCBI taxonomy): Eukaryota > Viridiplantae > Streptophyta > Magnoliopsida > Apiales > Apiaceae > Heracleum > Heracleum sosnowskyi. Next base: position 38,719,953 of record CM061238.1, read on the forward strand.
CCCTTAGCTTTCTTCTTTGATGTCTCTTTCTTAAGAAGCTTTTCTTCAACTTTAAGAGCAACAGATTTTGTCTTCTTACCAGATCTTTTGTTTCTTTGTTCTATCTCAAGTTCATGAGTTTTAAGCAACCCATAGATTTCATCAAGTTCTGTATCTGCAAGCTCATAATTATCTCTTATTGTTGTTGTCTTTAAATCCCATCTTTCAGGTAGAGATAGAAGGAACTTGAGATTAGACTCCTCAGGATCATATTCTTTATCAACCAGAGATAAATCATTCAACAATTTACAGAATCTGTCATATGTCTCAGTCAAAGTTTCATCAGGTCTCGAGTCAAAGTGTTCATACTCCTGTGTAAGTATCGTTTTCCTGTTCTTCTTTATAGCACTTGTTCCTTGACATCTGACTTCTAAAGCATCCCAAATTTCTTTGGCAGTTTTGCAACCAATAACTCTGTTAGACATGACATTATCTAAGGCACTATGGAGAAGATGTCTAACTTTTGCATCCTTTGCAATTGATGAGATGTCTTCAGGAGTCAAATCTTTCTTTTCCTTTGGAACATTCTTTTGTTCTTGACCAGCAACAACAGGAGACAGTTTAGTTGGCTTATGAGGACCATCATTGATTCTATCAAGGTATTTTGGATCTGTGGCTTCCAGAAACATGGTCATCTTTACCTTCCATATTGGATATTCCGCTGGTCTGAGAATTGGAACCCTAATCGTCTCGTATCGACTCACAGAAGTTGGTTGAATCTTTTCGGAATTAGAACCTGTTTGGATATTTTCAGCCATGATTATACTTGTGTTTGGATCAAAGTAAAACTGTATATATTAAACATCCTAGGCTCTGATACCAATTGTTAGGCCGAATACACAATATATAATCAAGTATATGTATGAGAATAACAATAAGAACACTGTTTATGAATAATAAACTGTATGGAATTAATAACTCCTCTCTCAGTGATGTAAAATAACACAGAGAGCTGCTAGGTTACAAAAAAAATAATCTTTCAAGTATTCGCATCCCTTTTAGGGTTAACCTATCTGTGTTTATATAGTACACAGCTACATACAATCTTTAATTGATATTCCTATAAATCAGCTATACAATTAATATCAATTTAGAATTGCTTCTGTCTTCTGTTCTGTTTCCTTAGCCATCACGATATCTCTTTGCTTCTTCCCTTCTTCAAAGTATATCGCTTCTAGAATCTTCATTGTGTATAACACCGACAGCTAAGCAAACTCTGACTGTCAGAGTTTGACAAACTCTGACCAGTCTTCCAGCTAAACTCTGATAGTATCCTGATACTTTAAACACTGATAAACAAACATCAGCAATTATATCTAACAGTAGCACCCTTCGAGGTTTATATTTATAAAACGATATATTCCCCGACTCTTGGTTTGATTTGGTGTAGTTGATTTCGTTATAGAACTGAATGATTAATCCGCGAACGAAATTGAATAATTTGTGAGTATCGTATTCAACCGCCCCCCTTCTACGATACTTTGGACCTAACAGATTGAGAACAATGTTATTACTTAAGCTGGTAGAATGTACCCCAATTAAGGATCCCAAGGACTACATAGCTGATGAGAAATAGGATGCTTCCCTGGATGCTTGTCTATAGTTAATTCTGGTTGATTATCTTGATCCTATCATGCATAATCATGTTCTAAACTGTGTTACTGCCAAACACATTTGGGATACGATTGAGATAATTAATGAAGGGACAGAGGAAGTAAGAGAGAATAAGATGGAAATTCTCACCTCTTCATATGAACACTTCATATCAAACCCTGGTGAAGGTATCTTTGATGTTTTTTAGAGATACAACAAATTGATAAATGATCTAAATCTCCATGGAAAGCACTATACTATCAAGGAGATTAACAAGAAGTTTCTCCTGACACTTCCATCTCATCTGGAGCACAGAATAGCTGCAATTAGAGAAGCAAAAGATCTTGGAGAGATTTCTTTGGAAAGACTCTATGGTGTTCTGAAGACCTATGAGCTGGAGCAGATTCAACAGAAAGAAATATATGGAATAGGGAAGATAGTCAGTACTTCTACTGCATTAGTGACAGAAGTCCCACAACAACTGGAAGTGAAGGTTGTTCAACCTTCCAGTTCTGACATGGAAGTTACTGTGGCTGAATATGGCTTAACATCCACAAGTCAATCTAGTGGTGACTTCTATTCTATGGAAGAACTTGAACAGCTGGAGGATGAGTCAATGGAAATGATAGTAAAGAAGTTTGGGAACTTCAGGTTCAGAAGGAACCCTAATCTTAAGTTCAAGCCCAGGTTTCAGAGAGGTGGTTCTTCTTCCTCAAATAGCACAAGGGGTGGCTGTAAAACTGGAACCGTGGACAGAAGCACAATCAGGTGCTACAATTGTAATGAGTTGGGTCACTTTGCTACAGAATGTAGAAAACCAAAGCAAGTGAGAAGGAACTCATATGATTCTAGCAAGAAGAACAAGATTATGAAAGCTTATATTGCCGAGGGAAAAAGTTGGGATGATACGGATAGTGATGAAGAAGCTGGTGAAGTTGGAAATCTAGCTTTAATGGCTAATGAAGGCAACACTTCATCATTCATGTCAGAGGGCGTGGTACAGGTAAACCGTGTTGTGTGGATTCTGGACAGTGGATGTTCAAGGCATATGACCGGAGATAGAGCCCTGATATCAAATGTGGTTGAGAAAGCTGGCCCAGTGGTTACCTTTGGAGATAACAATAAAGGTTTAACTAAAGGATATGGTTGTTTGGAATCAGGAAATGTTATCATTGAAGATGTCTCCATTATGGAAGGTCTGAAGCACAATCTTCTCAGCATCAGTCAATTCTGTGACAGAGGATATGCTGTAGCATTTGATAAAGACAAGTCCCAGATCCTTCACAAAAAGAATGGAAAGCCTGCTCTTCAAGGAGTAAGGAAAGGGAACTTGTTCATAGTTGATCTGTACTCTGGATCCAAAGATGAAGTTAATTGTTTTTATGCCAAAGCTTCATCAGATGAAAGTTGGCTATGGCACAAGAAGATGTCTTACCTGAACTTCAAAACAATGAACTCCCTAGTCAAGAGGGAATTGGTGAGAGGTCTGCCTCAAATGGAATTTACGCAGGAAGGACTGTGTGAGGCTTGTCAGAAAGGAAAGTCAAAGAAAGCATCTCACATGTGTAACACCCCTAGATCCGGGGTCAGAGATCCAGGTTGTCACTACCACATAAATTCCCAATTTACAGTACTTACCACGAGTTAATAACCATCACATACCATGGTCCCTCCAAGTTATTACATCACACAGATTATAGTCTCAGAAACAATAATTAACATTACCACAGAGTCATCAAATCCATCAAATTTAAATTATTACAGACCAAGTGTTATCCTCCCAAAAGGTAGTTACCGATAGAGCCTCTAATTGAAACAATATCGGAACCAAAATGTTTGCTCGATTTAAAGGTCTTACATAAGTCATACTTAAATATAAGGCGAACCAACCAAAGTTGGAACCCTATCCGACTACATCCATCTACCTGGTGTGGGGCTCTGACAAACAACCTACGGTAGAGCTGCACGTTTCCCACGCGCTTGCGAACAATGGTCCTTTGCCTGGCCATACTGCTGATCTGTTGTGTTGTGATATATAAAGAAAGCAAGAGTGAGCACTATAACTCAGCATATAATATAAGTAGTTGAAACAAAGCTTTAATCTTTTTGAAAACTTTTAGGTCATCTAGTTGACCACAACTACCAGTATCAGAATACCATAATGAATTCATTTTTGTCACAACACACTATAGTCCCATAGACTGTACAGGGAGTTATGAATATTCAACACTGTCACATTATCGATAATTCAGCACCTAGGCTTTCATTACAATGCACAGTACAAATTCCAATTGGAAGAAGGGGACATTCTGGAACACCACGATACACGGTGATCAGCCGTTGTACCGAAACATAACTTCTCTACTAGTAGAAGGACGACTTCATGTTCGGTTATCACCCTGGCCGCATATGGGCCCATTGTGCTATAAGGTCACTACATCGGCACCTGTTTCATTACCGTGTAAGCCTTTGCACGCAAGGTCACTACCTCAGCGCCCGTTTCATCACTGGGTAAACCTTTATAATTATGGTCACTACCCCGGCACCTGTTTCATTGTCGTGTAAGCCCTTCCAGTCCCATGATGAATCCTATCCTTTAAATTGGAACCGAACTTAATCGTTGTTCCCCGAGCATAAACTAGCTCGTTGATAGGTATAAGCTCATTACCATACTTACTTCCAGGAAGTTTGAGGAAGTAATAATACTATGTGGGTTGACTTCTGTCAACTAATACAGAGATTGTTTTATGATTTAAAAACACGACCTGAGAGTTAATCGGAATTTTCTAGAGTTAACAAAATTGAAATTCTTTGCTTTGGATAGGGTAGAAACCTCAAGATATGAGTATTTTCGAGGAATAGACAGAGTAGAACCATTTGTTCGACTCCTTGAGCTGGATTCCCAATTTTTGATGAGTTGAGAATTATTTATTCGTATTTGAATAATTTAATAAACTCGGAAATAATATTTGGGAATCCCTACTATATTCAAATAATTTTTCTGAAGTTCAGAAAATATTTTTAGTTATTAAATAAGTCCTTAAATAATTTTTAAATCATTTTAAAAATATTTAATAAATATTTAAATAATATTTATTAAACAATTAAACAACTTGAAATATTTAATAAATATTTAATAAATATTTATTAAATAGTTAGCAATTAAATAAATCCTTTTTAAATGAATATTCAAATGAATATTCATTTATTTAAATAAATATTCAAATAATATTTATTAAAATAATTAAATCATTTTACATTTAAAATATCCAATTTATATTTATTGGAATATTTTAAATCAATATTTGAAAATAATCTGTTTCCGGCAATCTCCGGGTTTTTATGACAACGTTTAAGAAAACTATTTCCGACTCCCAGTCTAAGTTGAATATCAAAATACACTCTACCTCGTAGAGTACCATATACTATGATATATATCTATATCCGTATATCGCATTTAAAACAATCATTCGATATTTGAAAACTCGTACGATAATCAAAACAATCATTTATTTAAAGCAGTTATATCACAACAACAACAGTTTACAAAATAACCGAATACTTTAGCTTCGGGTTTGGAAACTTGCCTGGTAGTCTCGGGGTGGTCGGGTCTCGGGAATTGAGATGAAGATCTATGAATAGTCATTAAACATCCGATTAGTTCCTTAAACGATTCAATTATACTACGACACCATATAATAACGAGACTTCTTAACAACACCTTAATTAATCCGTACTAGCCTCTTACAAGTCCATGTTATCCACTCGTCACTTATAGCTCGTAATGATTTTCAAAATCAAATCCTTTTTAAATCGTAACTTAAGTTCGTGTCGAACTATCCACTTAAGAGGTTTTCCACTTGCACACTTTCTGTTCAAACATTTTTTTAAAATCGAAATATTCGAATTTTCACTTAATTCTTTTTGGGTCAAATTTCCTTATATCTCAACTTTCTGTCATCAAAGTTTCAGAATATTATAAATCTTTTAAGGGGTCCGAATTTAATTTACAATCCAGTGTTTTGTAGCAGATTTTTGTTCTTGAATCACTTACACTAAAATGACCATAACTCTCAAACCATAAATCACCTCAACATGAACTTTATATGTATGGAAACTACATGACAAGATCTAGACAAGTATGTTCAGTGGCCTTTAAGAACATAATTATCTTTGGTCCGAATTTGGGGTACAAGACAGTCCTTAGTTATAGTGGCCTTTACAAGGTTCATACTTGTCATAACTTTAACTTTTAATCAAGATGCTCCATCCAACAACTCTTAAATCACCAATACCTCATCTTACATTCTAGGTCAGTTTATAAACATCAAGAAATCATCAATAACATGCATCTAAGATCAAGATTTCATCATCTAACATCAAAATACCAAGAACTACTCTTATGCTAACAAGTCTTGAAACCAAGCTCCATACTTAACATAAATAAAAGGTGTAGAGAGTTTTATACCTTTCTTGAAGTAGAACTAACACTAAATATGGCTTAGGAGTCTTAATAAAGGTTGATATCTCCTTACAAGCTTGGATCTTTCAAGAAAACACAAAATAAAAATGTAAGTTACTATTCATTCTTGGTTTTCAAATTAATCTTTCACCAAGTAAAACTAATTGGATAAGCTTGGGATTTTGATCATACCTTCTACTAATCAAGAGGCTTCTTTTAAGTATTTTTGTGTGATTTTTAGGTGCTTGAGGTTGAAGAATTCTTCTTCTTCTTCTTCTTCTCCCTTTCTTCCTTCGGCTGAAAGCTTTTCTTAGGGGGGGGGGGGACTTGGTTTTTGATAAAGTGTGCATTATTGTGATGTGTTGGTGTGTATATAACATATATCTTCTAAGTCCATGCCTCTAGTTAGTAGCTAGCTAGGTTTAGGTCATAAAGCATGTTTACTTTACCCTAAAACATGGAAGCCTTGTCCTCATTTACTATTATTCTAGTTGGCTTATGGTACTTGTAGTTGGTTTCTCTAACTATCTAGTTTGCATGGAATATTGCATGGAATCTTGCATGGTATCTTGAATGTATAATAATTAGCTTATTAATTACCCAATCCTTGTCACTTAATCTTTTATGCAAGCTCGATAATTTTCTTGTAAAAGCGCTTCGTCGCGTAGAGATTTCTATCGTCATTCTTAAGCACTTAATTTTGATAATCTCTTTAAATTCCATAATTTCCTTGCCGTGGGATTTAATTTAACCTAGGGCTTCCATTATCCTCAATGTCCCACATTTTCATAAATGTTCAGTGGAAGTGAAAATCTTCGCATTCCGTCGACTTTTGCATTCTCTTAATTCCTTTGTACAATAATACTACATTCTGAAAATACTATTATTCCATCATTCATATAATGTGATCTCAAAAGTTTTCCATAATTCCCACAAATCACTATGCATGATAATTTTAAAATATTACAAAAATCAGGGTTCTTACAGCCTCCCCTCCTTAAAAGGATTCTGTCCCGGAATCAATTCGAAAACAGATGAGAATACTTCTCTCGTATTGCGCTCTCCAGCTCCCACGTTGACTCCTTGACATTATGGTGCCTCCACAAAACTCTTACTGTAATAACCCGAATTTTTGGTAAAAATAAAACTTTTCTTATTATGATTAAGTGCATCAGTGAATAGTGAATTTGGTGGATGAATAGTGATTTTGAGGATTAAGAAAAAAATTTCATGCCACCTATGTACGAGACGTAGTGTGGATATTCCGAAGTCATATTAGTGATCTACGGAGTAAATAAGTGTATGCAAAGACGACCGAAATTCAGAAATTCCAAATTTTATTTTGGTGTAGTATTTGACCGGGCAGTGAATTATATATTATTATAATCAAGAAATGAGATATTAAATTTGAGGATTTGAGGATTTAATATTTTGGAATTTTATTATATTTGATTTGAGAATTTAGAACGAAAACCGCTGATACTTTATAACGAGACTAAGCGATTAAGCAAACGAATCATGGATTAAGGATTGAAATTATGACAAGATTAAATATCCTACATGATCATCAAGAGAATTATATCAAGTGGATTCAAGGATTTAAACAAAAAGGAAGCTAACCAAGAGTTAAGGAACTCTATAAAAAGAGATTGAGAATATTCGAAGAAACGCGAGAACCTTTTCTAAGAACAAGGAATAAAGAGGGAATAGATAAGGGATGTTGGAGTTAATATTGATTTAAGGGATTGTGCCACAGTGGAGTAATAAAATGCAGCATATAAGCTGTAACGTATTGATTTTATTAAAAGGACACAAAGAGAATCAAATTGGTGGAAGCGGAGAAACCAAAGTATCATGCTTGAAAGTCAACTATAACAAGGATGACCCTTTTGCATTTAACCAAAAAGTGGGAAGTGTTATGTAAGGCCAACACTTGGACCAATAAAGTGTTGACAACACAAAAGTAGAAGATGCATCCAAATATTAATACATATATACATGTATTAATTCATTTAATAACAACAAAACAAACAAACAATTCTGCCCAGCAGAAACCAAGCTCAAAGAAAAATTCATATCTCCACTTCTATCCATCCTTAAATCACCAAATTTTAACCATAGCTTCTCCACTCCATGGGTAACATTCTTTCAAAATTTCATGGTCAACAAAGGAGTGTAGCCTAGCCAAATCTCTTCTCCAAGTTGGAGAACCCAATCTGTCCAGTTTCTGTCCAGAGGAAAGATGGGGCTCAAAACCCTAGCTAGGAAGCTTCAAATTTGATGATCTATAACTCAAACGAAATCTTATGAAGAGCACAAGGTCTGGTAAATTTTTTATCACCAAACTCTTATTTTTCGATTTGTTATGAATCTTACAAGATGAGGATGAATAGTAACTTCAAGTGGTTTTCTTGTTTTGATCTTAAGGATTTAGCACTTAAGGACCATCTAAAGCTTGTTAAAGGTTTATAAACACTTGATAGTGTTGTTAGAGCATCCAAGGAGGTAAAACCCTAACCCACCCTTTGGGTTCATGTGAGTTTTGATGATTGTTTCGATGTTATAAGCTTAAGAGATCATGTTTAAGTATTTTAGTTGTTATTTAACTTTGTAAAATATGAAAAACGGTGGGTGTTGGATTGTAGCCACACCACTGACCTTAGAGAAGTAAAACGGTGCTTGTTGAGGTTGTGGATGTATGGTATGCCCGGTGTGGCTTGGTTATGTTGTGACAAAATGGAAATGCTCGATTTAGAGCCGTCGTAATGCCCATTTTTTTGTACTGCTTTGACAGTAGTCACCCGAGACCATAACTGTGTCTAAAGAGTAAGCACTGCATATGATTGTGTAGATATTGTTGTCTAGTTTGTTTTTCCTCAAGAATCATGTCAAAAGAGTTTACGGTTTTTGAGTTATGGTCGTTTTAGTAAAAGTTGTTTGAGAAATGAAATTACAGAAACACATCAACTTCATGACTGTGTTTGAGACCCTTACAAGTGATTATAAAAGATGAGATTTCGTGGTAAAGTGCTAAGGTCAGTTGGCAAGAGGTGTGAGAAGGTTTCGAGTCCAAAAGATTATTTTTCGCTTTTATAAAAATGCAACAGCAGAGGTTGCGCAAGTGAAAACCACTAAGAACCCGACTTAGAAACCAATGTTATAAATGGTTAAGTATAACTTGGATTTGAGGATCGATTTCGAACCAAACTTACGACTTAAGTATTTGACGAGTAGCATGGACCTAGTACGAGGCTAGATTAAGCCATTAAGTGCTATGATTGTGATTCGCTTATGTGTTTAAGCATTAAGTTATAAGTGGATTATTTAGGGGATTAATCGTACGTTTTCTTTGACTTTGTCTAGATTGTCCGACATCGTCGTGAACCCCTACCACTTCTCGAGCATCAGGCAAGTTTTCGAAACCTATGCTTACTGTTGTTGTGATAATAAACTGCTTTCATATATGATATGCAAAGGAGAAGTATACATGTTTTATTCCCAAGTACATTGCGATATATAAATTGCATGCTTGTCTTCGAACTGCTATATATAGTAATACTCGAGGTTATGATTTGATTATGGGCTTCTAAACTAGATATAGGATATTAGTTAGAAGCCAGGTTTTTATAAATGCCCTAGGTAAAGGGCGTATGATTTTATTCTTTAGACCGGAAGTAGTTATATTTTCTGTATATGTTAAAGATTATTTTCCCGATAAAGATATCGGGTAACTGTTATTCGATGATTATTTATTTAATGAATATTATTTTGAATATTCATTTAATCCTTATTTATTTAATGAATATTATTTTGAATATTCATTTAATCCTTATTTATTTAATGAATATTATTTTGAATATTCATTCAATCATTATTTATTTAATGAATATTATTTTTGAATATTCGTTTAAGATTTATTTATTTAATAAATATTATTCGATTATTTATTAAATACTTTTAACACGTTTTAAAATGAGTTATATGATTTAAAGTTTATCCTCGACCTTCAATAACTATGAAGGATATTCTAAGCTGTATTATTAATTATTTTAAATCAAGGGGAGGTTCCCAAACACTGTTCTTCCATTTAAATCTATCTTTTAAGAGGATTTAAATACTCGCTCAACTACCAAAAATATGGAAAACCTGATTTAAGTGACTGCGACTCATTTTAAACTCTCAACTCAAAACTATCAGGGGACAAATATTTTCTCTGAGCAATTTAATTGCTGCAAGTCAAATGTTGTGTTACTACCTCAACGATCGAGGAGTAAATTGATGGAACAAGTCGATATCCATTAACAAGCAATAGCTTGGGAAATATTGGAGAATCTTGCTTTCCAACCTTGATATAACTACTTAGTGGAGTCGTATCAACAAGTATTACACTTGGGGAAAGGAGGACGATCTTTACATTTCAGAGTCATGGATTTCATCCGAACTAGGAGCGGTATAAGAGGTCGAGTCGCGCCGACCCATCATTTTTATTGCCCCAAATGGGCCGGGAGATCCAGAAAGGCGGTAGACAATGTCAGGCTGTCGTGTTCTTCCATCTACATGTAGAAAACATTTTTAGTTGTACAACCTGCTACTGATCATAGTGAGGTTGGGACAACTGGCGCGGTGATTACTCCAGTATTGGTTCATCATCCAATTTTGGATATTCCTGCAACATGTATTGGGGAGACGAACCGATCATGTTGGCAGGGGGTTGAAAAGTGTTTAAAGATGAAGTTACAATAAATCCTTGCAACTTCATCTTTTATTTTATGAGTTATGACTCTGATAAAACCTTACTCAGATTATATATGCATAAGTGGATTTTGGGTTACGGAACATTATATGAAATTTTCCTCGTAACTTCATCTTTTATATCATGTGACTCTATGGATACCTTACATAACATGAGTTATGGTAAGGGAGTTGTTTATACTGAATCACCTTATAACTTCATCTTTTAAGTTATATGTTGATATTCTGCTTACATAGCAGATATTTTTCGGAAAGGTTATATTGGTTTACTTTGAAACCTCATCTTTTATATTATACTAGAACTTTGTTCATAATATAGTAAAAGTTTGCAGAAATATTATGAAAATGATATTTGAAATACAACAATGGTACTGTTTTTGGAATACATTCCGATAAGGAAATAATTTCAGTATCGAGATATTTTGACAAATTATTGTCTTATACCCGCTTTATTCTGGGTTGAGTTAAAGGCAAGATTATGCCATACTTTTATTACCTTGCTGAGCTATCGCTCACTCTTGCTATTGTTTTATAAATATTATATAGCAGCGAAGCAGGATACCAAGGGTTCGGCGCACATCCCTCAAGCGAGTGGTAAGCGCTAGGCATTCTCATGAGCAGTTTCTAGCAGTGATCCTGGAAGTAGTGTGAACCATGAACCAGTCAGATCAAGCTAGAGCTTTTGGTATTCATCTTATGTATAGATATGAATGGTATGAGAGGGTGGTGAGTATTACAAGGCTAAGTTGGTAATGTACCATTACTTAGGAGTTGTATCAGTAGCAAATTCAAAAGACATTTGGGTATTGTAATAAAGATTATTTATTCCGCAATTGTGGTATTTGTGTCGTTTCTGAGACTCTAACCTGTGTGTGTGAGAGAGATATATACATTGTGGGGTCATAAGCAGATGAATTGTGTCTATTGTGAGTAAAGCAGGCAAGGCAAGAAGTAAGTGGATCGTGACTACTCTAAATCCCTGACCCCGGATTTGGGGCTGTTACAGTTACCAGGCTGACGACCTTGTTCCTGAGTACTTGTTCCTTCCGTCCATGATTTCTACAGGTTGCTCGATGTAGGATAGGTCTGGCTGGAGGTCTACTTGCTCGTACTCCACTATGTGTCTAGCATCTGCATTGTACTTCCTCAGCATTGATACGTGAAACACATTGTGAACTTGCTGTAGGTTCGGGGGTAAGGCTAGTTCATAGGCGACTGGTCCTATACGCCTTAGAATCTCGAATGGTCCAATGAATCTCGGACTCAACTTTCCTTTCTTTCCGAACCTCATCAATCCCTTCCATGGTGATACCTTTAGAAACACGAGATCTCCTACCTCGTATTCTCTGTCCTTTCGTGCTGCGTCCGTATACTTGCGTTGTCTGTCTTGGGCTGCTGCTAAGCATCCTCTAATTAGGTCCACAATGTCTCTTGTTCGTTGAACCAAATCGGGGCCTAGTATCTTTCTTTTGCCGACCTCGTCCCAACACAAGCGGGAGCAGCATCTTCGTCCATATAGGGCTTTGTATGGTGGCATTCCTATGCTCGCATGGTAACTATTGTTATAGGCAAACTCTATCAATGGTAAATGTTCATCCCAAGTTCCTTTGAAGTCTATTACGTAGACTCTCAGCATATCCTCTAGTGTTTGGATGGTTCTCTCACTCTGACCGTCAGTTTGGGGATGGTACTCGGTACTCATGTTAATCTTGGTACCTACACACTCTTGAAAGCTTCTCCAAAATCTGGAGTTGAATCTGGGGTCTCTGTCAGACACTATTGCTACATGTACTCCATGTCGTACCACGATCTCCTTTATGTATATTTCCACTAGTCTGTCGACTGTGTACGTCTCTTTAATCAGGAGGAAGTGGGCGGACTTAGTCAATCTGTCTATGATTACCCATATCGCATCGTGGTTCGTTTCGGTTCTTGGTAAACCTACTACGAAGTCCATGGCTATGTGTTCCCATTTCCATTCAGGAATCTCTAGGGGCTGCAAAAGTCCATTAGGTCGTTGGTGTTCTGCTTTTACTCTTTGACAGGCCAGGCACTTACTCACCCACTCTGCTACGTCTCTCTTCATGTTCGGCCACCAGTAGTACTCCTTCAAATCCCTACACACTTTGGTGCTACCGGGGTGAACCGTGTACCTAGAGTTATGTGCTTCATGTAGAATCTCATCCTTCAGTTCTTGGACATTCGGAACCCAAACTCTATAGGTGTATCTCATTATCCTGTTTCCGTCTCTTTCACACTTTGTCTCCTCTCCGATCAGAGATTCTTTTCCTTTGCTTATCGCTTTCTCCTGACACAACCTGATCTTTTCCATCAGCTCGGGTTGCAGTATAATATCAAACAATCCTTCTATACCTTTACCCGAAACTTTGACCTCAATCTCTAGCTTTTCAAATTCTCTGATCAGTTCCTTAGACGAAGTGATCATCTTAAGTCTCTCTTTCCTACTAAGGGCATCGACCACCACATTGGCCTTACCCGGGTGGTATAGAATCTCACAATCGTAGTCCTTAATCAACTCTAGCCATCTTCTCTGTCTCATATTCAGTTTCTACTGGGTGAAGATGTACTTAAGACTCTTGTGGTCCGTGAAAATCTCGCATTTCTCTCCGTATAGATAGTGTCTCCACATCTTTAGAGCAAAGACTATCGCGGCCAATTCTAAGTCGTGGGTGGGATATCTTACCTCATACTCCTTCAGTTGCCTGGACGTGTACACGATCACTTTCCCGTGCTGCATCAGCACACAACCTAAACCCTTATGAGATGCGTCGCTATAGATCACAAAGTCTCCTTTTCCGTCGGGTAGTGCCAGCACCGGGGCCGTCACCAGCCTCTTTTTCAGTTCCTGAAAACTTTCCTCACACTTATCCGTCCAAACAAACTTCTCCGTCTTGTGAGTGAGTCGGGTCAAGGGTCCTGCTATTTTTGCAAAGTCTTTGACGAACCTCTGGTAATACCAGGCTAACCCTATAAAACTCCTTACCTCAGTGGGTGTGGTTGGTCTTTCCCAATTTGACACGGCCTCTATCTTAGCGGGGTAAACTAGTATGCCTTCCTTGCTAATCACATGACCTAAGAACTAAACTTCTTTTAGCCAGAATTCACACTTTGAGAATTTGGCATACAATCTCTCTTTCCTCAAAATCTCTAGAACTGCCCTAAGGTGTTCTGCATGTTCTTCCTCCATCCTGGAATAGATCAAAATGTCATCAATGAAGACTATGACGCATATGTCTAGCAACTGTTTGAACACCCGGTTCATTAAGTCCATGAAATTTGCAGGTGCATTGGTCAGTCCAAACGACATCACTAGAAACTCGTAGTGTCCATACCTAGTGCGAAATGCGGTCTTTGGTATATCCTCATGCTTGATTTTTAGCTGATGGTATCCGGTTCTAAGGTCAATCTTGGAAAAACACACGACATCCTTTAGCTGGTCAAACAGATCATCGATTCTAGGCAGGGGATACCTGTTCTTAATGGTCAGCTTATTCAATTCCCTATAGTCGATGCACAATCTCATGCTACCGTCCTTTTTCTTTACGAACAACACTGGTTCACCCCATGGTGACACGCTTGGCCTTATCATCCCCTTATCTAACAGTTCTTGCAATTGGGCAGCTAACTCTTTCATCTCAATAGGGGCTAAGCGATACGGGGCCTTTGATACGGGCGCCGTCCCTGGTGCTAAGTCAATTGCGAATTCTATCTCCCTATCCGGTGGTAGTCCCGGAAGGTCCTTTGGAAATACATCCTCAAATTCATTAACTACGGCAATATCTTGTACCTCGAGGGTCTCTCACTTTGTATCCACCACATGAGCTAGATAGGTCTCGCATCCTTGTCTCAGTAATCTTTTGGTTTGGGCCATGGTCAGAAATTTCCTAGTTTGTCGTTGCCCTTTGAACACAACCTCTTTTCCTCCAGGTGTTTTCAACCTAATCTTCTTTCCTTCACAATCGATTTGAGCACCATGGCTTGCTCGCCAATCTATTCCTAATATGACATCAAATTCTCCTAGTCTAAAAGGAATTAAGTCCACTTGAAAATTATTTTCTGCCAACTCTAGGTTATAGTTTGGGTATACTTGATTTACCGGAATTATCTCTTGGTTGGCTATTTCTACTTGTAATGATTCTTTTAATGGTTCTACCTTAAGATCTAACTTGTATGCAAAATCTCTAGATATAAAGGATTTGGTAGTTCTAGAATCAAACAGTATATTGGCACGAACTGAATTTAACAGGAGCGTACCTGCTATCACGTTCGTGTTCCTCACGACATCTTGCACAGTCATGTTAAAGGTTCTAGCAGTCGGTGGCTTGTTGGAGGCGGCTCCGTTGATTCTCGAACCGGCAGGGTTTGCCATGGGGCAGTCCCTCCTGAGGTGCCCCGACTTTCCGCATTGAAAACACTTCTGACTGTTCTGAGGGCAGGCGTTGCAGTAGTGTTCGGTCCGTCCACACTTAAAGCAAGTTGCAGTTTTCATGGCGCACTCTCCTGGATGTTTCTTTCCACAAGTCTTACAGTCAGGCAGTGGGGGTCGGGGTTGGCTGAAATGAGACACTCCGGTTTGTCTGCCGCCCTGGCCTACACTTGCACTCTCAGCCCTCCTAAATCCCGTTTTCTTAGCCGGTTAGGATACAGTCCTCCTGACGAACTTGCTCGGAAGGCTCCAGCTAGCAGAGCTTCTCTCTCGGCTGTCAAACTTTCTCTTTTTCGCTTCCTTATTTTTCTGTAATTGTTCACTATCGGCCTCCACAATGGACGCTTTCTGCACAAGGGTGGCATAGTCGGTAAGTTCGAACACCGCGACGCGGTTCTGGATCCATTTCTTCAATCCTAGATGGAATCTTCGAGCTCGTTTGGCCTCAATGTTGATGAACTCAGGGACGAACCTTGATAGCTCTGTAAACTTGGCCTCATATTCAACTACGGTCATGTTTTCCTGCTTCAGCTCTAGAAATTTTAATTCCATCTGGGTTTCCATAAACCTAGGGAAATACTTATCCAAGAATAGCTCGGTGAATCTTTCCCAAGCCACAACTCCATTTGGTTCCATATTCTTCTTGGCCTCCCACCAGTAGTTGGCCTCTCCTTTTAGTAGGTAAGTGGCGAAAATGGTCTTCTGGGCTTCCACAGTGCCCATGATCTCAAAGGACTTCTCCATTTCCTTCAACCAGGCTCTTGCCTCAACCGGGTCTGCGGTTCCTTGGAACTCTGGGGGTTTGAGTGATTTGAAGGCCTTAAAAAAATTTGCAATAGTTGTGCTAGGCCCGTGGGGTTGTCGCAGTTGAGGGGGTTGGTGCAAGTTTTGCGTAATTAGGTTCATGAATTGCTCCATGGGGTTCCCCTCCGGGGCTTCCCCATCCCGGGTATCCTCAACTTCTTCTTCTTCATAATCTTCATCATCAAACTTGTTATAGTCAGGTTCTTCATTCTCTACGTGTTGGTGGTTCTGTTCTTGTTCCACCTGATTATTGCTGCCTTGGCTGACAGATGCAGCCGGACAGGCCCTAGTACCTACTCTTCTTCTGGGTGGCATCCTTTTGAGAATATACAATTATTTTGGGTCTGAAATTCATTTATTCCTCATTTTATTTAGTTATCCATTCATTCCTTGAGGTCACTTGAGCTACAACCTCAGATATAACGTATTGCATAATTTAATCATTCACCACAAGTATATATGCATAATAAGTTAAGACTAAATTGAAAGTACGAAATGGAAAGATAATATTACATCCAGTCACCAATGTCACAGGCTTCCAAGAGCCATAGTCTAAAAATGAAATACAGGGTCATAATACATAGCAGCTAGTCTAACAAAAGTCAGGGTACACGTCTTTCCAGTCAGGGGAACTACTTGCTACCTACCAAGCTAATGCCAAGAGTAAAACAACTACCATCAGCTGACTGGAAGACCTATTATCCGTCACATCAACGATCTCAGACTCGGGTCGCATCACGGACTCGCCTCATTGCATCCGCGATGATGCTGGTGACATCTCTCCGGCTCACCGGGCCATGATCAGGTGGCAGATGACGGACCCGGTTAAGGGCCCTCTCCTCAATACGGCGCATAACGCTCCTCATCCTCCGGGTACTGGTGTCTACCCTCCCGCCTCGGGACGCAAATCTAGCATCTCGCTCAGCTACGAGCTGTAGCCTCAGCTCGGCTACCCTCTCCTCGGCCACGGTCAGGTCTGCGGTATACCGATCAATCAACCAATGGTGAAGTGCTAGGGGCACCACTGCTGGTAGAGGTGGCGGGGGTGGGTCATCGGCAGGGTCTGCCTCCATGATGTCAGGGGCGGGCTCCTCACTAGCCTCATCATCAGTGAGGAAGGGACTCGCGGGGGATGGAGGTGGGGAAGGAGTCCTCCCGGCCTGAGGGGAATGCATCTCAATGTCCCTCTCGTCGTCCTCATCCTCGTCCGGATCCTCCTCAGGGTCAATCTCCGGGTCATCCTCGGAAACATCTATGGGGTCGTCTATAGGGTCCTCCTTAGGGTCGTCATCCAAAACCTCTACGGGGGCCTTCGGAACTGAGTCATCCATCGCGTCTAACAGCAGCGCCTCATCATAGTCTCTCTCGAAAGCCTCTGGGTCCGCTATCACAGGTGCCTACAAGTCAAGCACAAACATGTTACTAATCCTCAAACTCAAATTTTCCTTAAGATCTTATCTGCCGGTACTACACCTAGTAGCCCGACTACGAACTCGATGAGAGTTCTTTGTTATTCATTATACCGGTTTTATTAGTCTTATCTCCCTATTGTTTCTGAGATTTATAACCTAGCGCTCTGATACCATTTCTGTAACACAACTAGATTCAGGGTCGGAGATCCAGGTTGTCACTACCACATAAATTCCCAATTTACAGTACTTACCACGAGTTAATAACCATCACATACCATGACCCCTCCAAGTTATTACATCACACAGATTATAGTCTCAGAAACAATAATTAACATTACCACAGAGTCATCAAATCCATCAAATTTAAATTATTACAGACCAAGTGTTATCCTCCCAAAAGGTAGTTACCGATAGAGCCTTTAATTGAAACAATATCGGAACCAAAATGTTTGATCGATTTAAAGGTCTTACATAAGTCATACTTAAATATAAGGCGAACCAACCAAAGCTGGAACCCTATCCGACTACATCCATCTACCTGGTGTGGGGTTCTGACAAACAACCTACGGTAGAGCTGCGCGTTTCCCACGTGCTTGCGAACAGTGGTCATTTGCCTGGCCATGCTGCTGATCTGTTGTGTTGTGATATACAAAGAAAGCAAGAGTGAGCACTATAGCTCAGCATATAATATAAGTAGTTGAAACAAAGCTTTAATCTTTTTGAAAACTTTTAGGTCATCTAGTTGACCACAACTACCAGTATCAGAATACCATAATGAATTCATTTTCGTCAAAACACACTATAGTCCCATAGACTGTACAGGGAGTTATGAATATTCAACACTGTCACATTATCGATAATTCAGCACCTAGGCTTTCATTACAATGCACAGTACAAATTCCAATTGGAAGAAGGGGACATTCTGGAACACCACGATACACGGTGATCAGCCGTTGTACCGAAACATAACTTCTCTACTAGTAGAAGGACGACTTCATGTTCGGTTATCACCCTGGCCGTATACGGGCCCATTGTGCTATAAGGTCACTACATCGGCACCTGTTTCATTACCGTGTAAGCCTTTGCACGCAAGGTCACTACCTCGGCGCCTGTTTCATCACTGGGTAAGCCTTTATAATTATGGTCACTACCCCGGCACCTGTTTCATTGTCGTGTAAGCCCTTCCAGTCCCATGATGAATCCTATCCTTTAAACTGGAACCGAACTTAATTGTTGTTCCCCGAGCATAAACTAGCTCGTTGATAGGTATAAGCTCATTACCATACTTACTTCCAGGAAGTTTGAGGAAGTAATAATACTATGTGGGTTGACTTCTGTCAACTAATATAGAGATTGTTTTATGATTTAAAAACACGACCCGGGAGTTAATCGGAATTTTCTAGAGTTAACAAAATTGAAATTCTTTGCTTTGGATAGGGTAGAAACCTCAGGATATGAGTATTTTCGAGGAATAGACAGAGTAGAACCATTTGTTCGACTCCTTGAGCTGGATTCCCAATTTTTGATGAGTTGAGAATTATTTATTCGTATTTGAATAATTTAATAAATTCGGAAATAATATTTAGGAACCCCTACTATATTCAAATAATTTTTCTGAAGTTCAGAAAATATTTTTAGTAATTAAATAAGTCCTTAAATAATTTTTAAATCATTTTAAAAATATTTAGTAAATATTTAAATAATATTTATTAAACAATTAAACAACTTGAAATATTTAATAAATATTATTTAAATCATTTTAAATGAATATTCAAATTAATATTCATTTATTTAAATAAATATTCAAATAATATTTATTAAAATAATTAAATCATTTTACATTTAAAATATCCAATTTATATTTATTCGAATATTTTAAATCAATATTTGAAAATAATCTGTCTCCGGCAATCTCCGGGTTTTTATGACAGCGTTTATGAAAACTATTTCTGACTCCCAGTCTAAGTTGAATATCAAAATACACTATGATATATATCTATATCCGTATATCGCATATAAAACAATCATTCGATATTTGAAAACTCGTACGATAATCAAAACAATCATTTATTTAAAGCAGTTATATCACAACAACAACAGTTTACAAAATAACCGAATACTTAATCTTCGGGTTTGGAAACTTGCCTGGTAGTCTCGGGGTGGTCGGGTCTCGGGAATTGAGATGACGATCTATGAATAGTCATTGAACATCCGATTAGTCCCTTAAACGATTTAATTATACTACGACACCATATCATAACGAGACTTCTTAACGAAACCTTAATTAATCCGTACTAGTCTCTTACAAGTCCATGTTATCCACTCATCAATTATAGCTCGTAATGATTTTCAAAATCGAATCCTTTTTAAATCGTAACTTAAGTTCGTGTCGAACTATCCACTTAAGAGGTTTTCCACTTGCGCACTTTCTGTTCAAACATTTTTGTAAAATCGAAAAATTCGATTTTTCACTTAATTCTTTTTGGGCCATTTTACTTTCTGTCTCAAATTTCTGTCATCAATGTTTCAGAATTGTATCAATCTTTTAAGGGGTTCGAATTCAATTTACATTCCAGTGTTTTGTAGCAGCTTTTTGTTCTTGAATCACTTACACTAAAATGACCATAACTCTCAAACCATAAATCACCTCAACATGAATTTTATATGTATGGAAACTACAAGAAAAGATCTAGACAAGTATGGTCAGTGGATTTTAAGAACATAATAATCTTTGGTCCGAATTTGGGGTACAAGACAGTCCTTAGTTCTAGTGGCCTTTACAAGGTTCATACTTGTCATAACTTTAACTTTTTATCAAGATGCTCCGTCCAACAACTCTTAAATCACCAATAACTCATCTTACATTCTAGGTTAGTTTATAAACATCAAGAAATCATCAAGAACATGCATCTAAGATCAAGATTTCATCATCTAACATCAAAATACCAAGAACTACTCTTATGCTAACAAGTCTTGAAACCAAGCTCCATACCTAACATAAATAAAAGGTGTAGAGAGTTTTATACCTTTCTTGAAGTAGAAATAACACTAACTATGGCTTATGAGTCTTAATAAATCTTGATATCTCGTCATTCTTAAGCTCTTAATTTTGATAATCTCTTTAAATTCCATAATTTCCTTGCCGTGGGATTTAATTTAACCTAGGGCTTCCATTATCCTCAATGTCCCACGTTTTCATAAATGTTTAGTGGAAGTGAAAATCTTCGCATTCCGTCGAATTTTGCATTCTCTTAATTCCTTTGTACAATAATACTACGTTCTCAAAATACTATTATTCCATCATTCATATACTGTGATCTCAAAAGTTTTCCATAATTCCCACAAATCACTATTCATGATAATTTTAAAATATTACAAAAATCAGGGTTCTTACAACATGTATAGGCCATGGTTGTATCTGTGGGGCTTCTAGTGTCCCTATCCCTCTCGTGTTGTGTCCCTGGTTGGGGATTCTTTTCAATAGCAACATCCTTTTGGGAGGATGCCACTAGGGATGTGGTAGTTTCCTTTTCAACCATTGTATCTTTTTGAGAGGATACAGGGTGACTAGGCTGAGACACACTTATCTCACCCTCCTTGTTCTTGGGGTTTCTTTGATGTTCACCCCTTCCCTCACCACTCACTACCTCCTTCACACTCCCCTCAAGGGCTCGGGTAGTTTTTTCAACAGGTGCTTTTTGAGAAGCACCTGAGGTTGGCTTTCTGGATTTGGATTTGGGAATTCTAGAGGTGGCCACTTGGGTAGGAGACTGTTGGACAGTTCCAGCCTCCATTGTGGCACTGGAAATCAAAGAAATAACAACAAATGTAGGAACAATTGAGGAGATTACCTAACTCACATGTGCCCCTTGAGCTGCATTGAAAATTGGTGGATACACCAATTGAACCTCCCTGTTGTGGTTCAGCCTATTCAAGTCCTCAAGGACTCTCTTATTCTGAACCCAACACTCCTTGGAGTTTGCAGGGAATTGGATCACCAAGTTATTTTCTACATGGTTAGCCAGCAACATAAAGAATCTAGCATAATAGATATTCTTACTTCTAGATGCTTTATTTCCTAATTTAGCACCTAGTTCATAAAGAATTAGGGATCCTAGGTTATAAAAACTATCACTAAGAAGCATATAAGGAATATCTAGCATGGAAAAAGTAACAGCATCATAATTGTTAATCTTATCAGAAAACACTTTTAGAATGGCATCAAAGAAAAAGCTCCATTCTTTGACCATGCCTTTCCTTTGAATCTTACTCAAATTATCAGTAGGTAAAGCATAGTTAATCAAATTTAGGATGTTAACTATATCAGTATCACTATGTATCACTATGCTTTTCTAACTTACTGTTATCGGGTAAATTCAAGCAGGCAGAAATAATGTGACTATTAATCACACGTTCCTTACGTTGAAGAACAAAAGTAATTGTAGCATTCACAGAATCAAAAACAGCTGATTCCCAGATAGCTTCAATTACCTCAAAATAAAGAGTGGGGGCTTCGAACATAGCCTTGGAGAGCTTGCAGTTCTGGAAGAACCTCATCATAGTGTGATATGATGCATTCTTCTCCTCGAAATCCACCAAAGCTGTGAAATTGTTCTTCTCGTATGTGACACCAGTGAGTGACATTGTTTTGTTGGTTGGTGCCATTGATGAAAGCTTTGAACTTGCAGAGAGAATTTATCTTTGAGAGAGAAGAAGGTTTCTTGCCTTAGAGAGACTTTGGAAAATGATAGAAAATGATTAACTGAGAGTAAAATTTAATTTATACTCCCCCAAAATAATTCACAAATAAAATCAGAATAATTGAAAGAAATTATCTGATTGGGCAAGAAAGTAACCGTTTAAAAGTAATGGATTGAAAAGTAAAGCCACGAATTTACTGTAATTACATACACGTACTGTACGTAGGTAACTACGGATAAGATTGTGACTTTAACGGTTACGATTAAACTAAACTATCTACGGATAGGATTTTACCTTTTTGGATTCGATATCCGTAGAGGTGTAAAAACGGTATCCATAGACAAAGAAAATCCAGTGTCAGAAATGACCATCAATGGATAGGGGTATCCGTAGAAGGAGAAATTTAGACTTAGACAAAATTCTTCTTTTTCAGAGAGTTTTAATTCTCATGAAAATCATGTTGACACTGGCTGTATTACAAATCATCATACATTTAAATAAATCAAGAGTAGTTAAGCATACCTAGCTCACTTACCAACCTTGAGAATGTTGATTCATCAAGTGGCTTGGTAAAAATGCCTGCAATTTGATGCTCACTTGGAACAAAATGAAGTTCCACAGTACCATTCATCACATATTCCCCGATGAAGTGATACTTTATGTCAATGTGCTTGGTCCTTGAGTGTTGCACTGGATTCTCAGTTATGGCAATTGCACTAGTGTTGTCACAAAATATTGGAATCTTATTAACTGTCCGACCATAGTCTATTAGTTGATTTTTCATCCAAAGTATCTGTGCACAACAACTTCCAACAACAATGTATTCTGCCTCAACTGTAGAGGTAGAGACAAAATTTTGCTTCTTACTGAACCACGAGACAAGCTTGTTTCCTAGAAATTGACAGGTGCCTGTTGTACTTTTTCTGTCAATCTTGCAACCTGCATAGTCTGCATCTGAATAACCAATTAGATCAAAAACCAGATTCTCTAGGGTACCAAATGCCAAGATTTGGTGTTCCCTTGAGATATCTGAAAATCCTCTTGATAGCAGTTAAGTGAGACTCTCTAGGATCAGCCTGAAATCTAGCACAAAGACATGTAGCAAACATAATATCAGGTCTACTAGCTGTTAAATATAGAAGTGAGCCTATCATCCCTCTATAACTTGAAATGTCCACAAATTTTTCCTTAGTATTCAATTCAAGCTTAGTGGCAGTTGGCATGGGTGTTTTAGCAGGAGAGCAATCCATTAGATCAAACTTCTTTAATAAATCAAAGATATATTTAGTTGGACTAATAAAGATTCCTTCTTTCACTTGCTTAACTTTTAAGCTAAGGAAATAGGTAAGTTCACCCATCATGCTCATTTCATATTTACTTTGCATAAGTTTGGCAAACCTTTTGCAAAGCTTCTCATCTGTAGACCCAAAAATATGTCATCTACATAAATTTGAACAAGTATTCTAGAGCCATTAACATTTCTAAAGAAAAAAGTTTTGTCAACAGTACCTCTAGTGAAGTTATTCTCGAAAAGAAACTTGACAGAGTGTCATACCAGGCCCTAGGTGCTTGCTTCAGTCCATAGAGTGCCTTGAGTAGGAAGTAGACAAATTCTGGATAGTCTGGATCTTCAAAACCAGGAGGTTGACTGACATACACCTCCTCTTCCAGTTCCCCATTCAAGAAGGCACTCTTGACATCCATTTGATAGACTTTGAAATTGGCATGGGCTGCATAGGCTAGGAATATCCTTATTGCTTCCAATCTAGCAACAGGGGCAAATGTTTCATCATAATCTATTCATTCTTCTTGAGAATAGCCCTTAGCAACCAATCTAGCTTTGTTCCTTGTGACAATGCCATTTTCATCCATCTTGTTTCTGAATACCCACTTAGTACCTATAACACTTCTGTCCTTAGGTTTGGGTACCAGCTTCCATACTTTGTTTCTCTCAAATTGGTTTAGCTCTTCTTGCATAGCTAATACCTAATCTGGATCTAAAAGAGCATCCTCAACTTTCTTTGGTTCTTCTTGAGAAAGAAAGCTGTTGTATAGACATTCATCCTGAGTAGCTCTTCTAGTTTGGACATTTGAGGTTGCATCACCAATGACCAGTTCAAATGGGTGATCCCTTGTCCATTTTCTTCTTGTAGCAGGTGTAGGTCTTGAAGATGCAACATCATTCTCATCAGCATGATCATGTGAGGTTGATCCTTGACTCAGAGAAACTCCCCCTGAGTTTATTGGGGTGGTAACTCTGTGTTGTAATCCACCTGCGGATGCTCCATTTTGGCTTCCTACGGATGCTCCATTTTGGCTTCCTACGGATGCTCCATTTTGGCTTCCTACGGATGCTCCATTTGTCCCTTCTATAGATGGCTCATTTGAACTCGAGTTATCCATATTTGAGACAATAATTTTTGGAGGTACTGATTCATCCACATAATCATCATCTTCATCATCATAATAGAGACCTTCCACCTCATTCTCAAACCCGAGAGTTTCATGAAAACCCTCATCAGTAAGACCTTGTATTCTGGCATCATCAAAAACAACATGTACAGATTCCATAACAATGTTGATTCTGTGATTAAAACCCTGTAGGCTTTTCCAGCTGCATATCCCACAAAAGTGGCTTCATCTGCCTTTGACTCAAATTTTCCAAGATTTTCACCTTGATTTCTCAATACAAAACACTTGCATCCAAAGACATGTAGAAAATTCAAGGATGGTTTCCTTCCTTTGAGCAGTTGATATGGAGTCATTCCTTTTGCTTGATTGATCAAAGAAATATTTTGAGTGAAACATGCAGTGTTAAATGCTTCAGCCCAGAAATAAGTAGGTAACTTTGATTCTCCTAGCATTTTCCTTGAAACCTCAATTAGAGTCCTATTTTTCCTTTCTACCACTCCATTTTGTTGTGGTGTTCTTGCTGCAGAAAACTCCTGGATGATTCCATTCTCCTCACAAAACAGCCTTATTGTTGAATTCTTGAACTCAGTGCCATTGTCACTCCTGATTCTTCTTACTTTGAGATCAGGATGATTGTTAGCAGCCTTGATGTGATTGAATATGATTTCACTTGCCTCATCTTTGGAGTGCAGAAAATATGTCCATGTAAATTTAGAAAAATCATCCACAATCACAAGGCAGTATCTTTTCTTTGAGATTGACATGACATTTACTGGTCCAAACAAATCCATGTGTAACAGCTGTAGAGGTTGATCAATTGATGAATCCAGCTTGCTTTTGAAAGAAATCTTCTTTTGCTTCCCTTTCTGGCAAGCATCACAAAGTCCATCCTTGGAAAATTCCAACTAAGGAAGTCCTCTAACTAGGTCTCTTCTTACCAAATCATTCATATACTTGAAGTTCAAATGTGACAGTCTCTTGTGCCATAGCCAACTCTCATCCTTGCTTGCTTTACTCAGAAGACAAGTGATAGAATCTGAACTTGTTGAGTTGAAGTCAGCTATATACACATTACCTTTTCTGTATCCTGTCAACACCACATTGTTGTTTTCCTTGCTGGATACAACACAAGCTCCTTGATTGAATGAAACCGAGAAACCTTTGTCACACAGTTGATTGATACTCAGCAAATTGTGCTTAAGTCCATCAACCAGTGCTACTTCATCAATGATGACATTTTCCTTTGAAATCAAGTCATATCCCTTAGTAAAACCTTTGATGTCATCTCCAAAAGTAATGCTAGGGCCAGCTTTCTCTACAAACTCTGTGAGCAGGGTAGAATCTCCAGTCATGTGCCTAGAACATCCACTGTCTAAGTACCATAGATTCTTCCTGTATCCCTGCACACAACAAAACCAAATCAAGTTGATTTTGGTACCCAAGTTTCCTTGAGTCCTCTCCTGTTAGCTTTGCAGCTTTCTTGTCATTTTGCACCTTAATCCCAGGTTGAGTTAAATCAACCTTGACCCTGGGTGTTGACCTCTGAAAGACAACATGCTGTGGATGTTCATATGCATACATGTTTGATATAGGCATTTGAGAGTTTTGTGCATACATAGCATTCATGTCTGGCATGTTCCATGTCATTTGTGGCGTTGTAAATGCATTCATATAAGGATTTTAAACAAATGGCATGTTAGCATACAAATTTGATGCTTGATCAGTATGTGCAAACATGTTATGCATAACAGGCATTGTTAGGAACTATGTTATTTCTTGATGATAACCAAATTAACTTAGTAAAAATTGTACAAGTAAATGTAGCTATCAACGGATAGTATGCTCTTGCAGTATCCGTAGATGGGAAGCTTATCTACGGATAAGACTCTATGTAACATGCTTGTGTATTTCTGATGTTGAAGTTGAAGTAGTCTTGATAGGTTAAATGAGTCATGTTGACTATCAATAGATATGTAGAATAGGGAGGCTAATTGTAAATAGTTGATGCCTTGTAATTCTGCATATGTGAAATTGACTATCTACGGATAGCTTAATTAGCCTTCTACGGATATGGATATTGTACTGTCTGCGGATAGCAGTACTGGTTAATCAAGACACTGTCAATGGATACAACTCAAGTAGCTTCTACGGATACACTATGTACTTGTGAAAGGGACAGATACGTCAAAGCACATGGTTTGACAGACTACGCAGAACATGGAAGCCAGTATTTCTGGAAGGGTCACAAGAAGAAAGCAACATTCTGTTTGCATGGTCAAAGGTAGCATTTCTATAAAAGACAATCAGCCAAGAAGGGCAAGCTACCAACACATGGACCACTGCTCGTAATGGAGAAACAAGGATCCTGAACAGATTTACTTTTTGTATTATTAGTTGTTCAAATATCTTTGTAAACTTTGGTTATATAACCAAGTAGTAGCATAACTCTAGAACTAAGAAATCAGTTAGGCAATTTAGAGAGCAGAAAGCAATATCCTTATAAATTGCCGAAGCTAGAGTTGTGTATTTGCAGCTGTGTGTTTATTCATAAACATCACAAAGATTTCTTCAATAAAAATCTCCCAGGTGGACAAAAACAATCCACCTGAATTTTTAATTCTTGTGTCATCTTATTTGTGTTTCTGTTCTTGTTTTTATTTTCACATCTTCACTATAAAGAATCAAGAAGAATTTTTAAAGATTGTATTCAACCCCCCCTTCTACAATCTTGATTCATTGTCTGGGAATAACAATTGGTATCAGAGCAAGCTTCTAACACATAAGAAGTTTAAAGATCAAAGACAACTGAATCATGGGTCAGAAGGATCATGGAGTCAAAATACTAGTTCTTGATAGAGAAAACTACTTTCACTGGAAAGTAAAAATGCGTATACATCTTATGTCCGTGGATGAAATTTATGTATAGCGCATAGAACAAGGCCCTCATGTACCAATGAAGCCAAACACCTCAATAGCTCTAGAAGCTGCAGGAGCTCCAAGCACAATTCCAAAGCTACGTTCAGAATGGACTCCTGAAGACATCATTGCAATTCATAAAGAAAAGAAGGCCATGAATATTTTATTCAATGGTTTTGATTCTGATATGTTTGACAATGTTATTAACTGCTCTATAGATAAGCAGATTTGGGACACTGTTCAAACCATATGTGAAGGAACTGAGCAAGTAAGAGAAAACAAGATGCAGCTCCTCATACAACAGTATGAACACTTTCACTTCAAGAGTGGAGAATCCTTGAATGATACTTTTAGTAGATTTCAAAAATTGCTGAATGGATTGAAGTTGTATGGAAGAGTGTATCAAGTCAAGGATTCAAATCTTAAATTTCTCAGAGCCTTGCCAAAGGAGTGGAAGCCTATGACTGTCTCCTTGAGAAACACTCAAGAGTATAAGGACTTTACTCTTGAGAGGCTGTATGGAACCCTAAAAATATATGAGCTGGAAATAGAGCAGGATGAAGAAATTGAGAAGGTCCAAAAGAAAACAGGATCTATTGCTTTAGTAGCAAGTGTTGAAAAGGCTGAGGACATGAAAGAAGAAGCTGCTGAAACTACACCAAGCCAAAGCGCTTGTGAAGGTAGAGCTGAATCAAGAAAGTGCAAAGGAAAAATGATTGAAGAAAGTGAGCCCTCCAATAAAGAGGAGATGGATGAGCTAGATGAACATTTAGCCTTTCTGTCAAGAAAATTCTCAAAGTTCAAGTTCAAGAAAAATCCTGATGTGTCCAAACCATTCAAGAAGGACTTTGTTGAAAGGTCCAAATTTAAATGTTTCAATTGTGGAATGGGAGGTCACTTTGCCAATGAGTGCAGGAAACCAAAGGTTGAGAAGAGTGACAGGAAGTTTGAGCATGTTGACTACAAGAAGAAATACTTTGATCTTCTCAAGAAAAAGGGTAGAGCATTCATTACACAGGAATGTGACTGGGCTGAAGATGGGAATGATCCTTAGGAGGACACTGAGTTTGTGAACCTTGCATTGATGGCTGATTCAAGCGAGCAGGAGGCCAGTTCATCATCCAATCATGTAATTACCACTAATCTCTCTGAGCTTTCTACTGAGGAATGCAATAGTGCAGTTAATGACATGTCCACTGAATTGTATCATATGCGTATTTCTCTTAAATCACTTACTAATGAGAACATCAGGATTAAAACTTCTAATCAGTTGTTAAGTGATAGGAATGCTCTTCTGGAAACTCAATTTATTGAGTTTGAGAAAATGAGAGTAGAGTGTCAAGTTGCCAAAGATGATTTGCTGATTGTGCTTAAAAGAGAAGAATCTATCAAAGCACAGCTAGCCAAAGAACATGAAACAATAGCAAGATGTACTGATTCCAGGAATGTTGCCACAAACATTATTAAGGCTCAAGGTGTTGATACATTCTACAAGGAATCAACAAGAAGAGATAAAAAGAAACTAGATGATGAGAGTCTAGGAGATGACACTTCTACGGATAGTGAGCATCCGTTAGAGGGCAATGCCTCTACGGATAACACGCATCCGTTGATGGACAACACCTCTACGGAAGTGACTTGTCCAAAGAAGTGTACATCTAATGTTAGTCAAGAAAAACTAGAGAAGCTGAACAAAAAGTATGGTCCAACCAACAAAAATTTTGTTCAGGGAGAAGGTAGCAAAACCAAAGCTGAGAGTGTCAACATAGGTCACCTGTCCAACAAGCATTTGAAGGACAAGGTTGAAAATACAGATGTTAAGGCTGAGGTTAAAAATAAAAATAACAGAAATGGTAAGGTAGGGATTAACAAACATAACAACTATACTCCTGACAAGTATGCCCCTAGGAAAACTTGTGTGAAGTGTGGTAGTGTTAATCATGTTTCTACAAATTGCAAATCTGTTAAAACTCCATTTGTTCAAATGCCGATGCATGTACCCAATATGCCTATGCCTGTTATGCATAACATGTTTGCACACACTGATCAAGCATCAAATTTGTATGCCAACATGCCATTTGTTTCAAATCCTCATATGAATGCATTCACAATGCCATAAATGACATGGAGCATGCTACACACGAATGCCATGTATGCACAAAATTCTCAAATGATTGTGTCAAACATGTTTCCATATGAACAGTCTCAGCATTTTGTCTCTAAGAGGTCAACACCCAGGGTCAAGGTTGATTTAACTCAACCTGAGATTAAGGTGCAAAATGACAAGAAAGGCAAAACTAACAGGAAAGGACCCAAGGAAACTTGGGTACCAAAATCAACTTGATTTGGTTTTGATTGTGTGCAGGGATACATGAAGAATCTATGGTACTTAGACAGTGGATGTTCTAGGCACATGACTGGAGATTCTACCCTTCTCACAGAGTTTGTGGAGAAAGCTGGCCCTAGCATTACTTTTGGAGATGACAGCAAAGGTTTTACTAAGGGATATGGCTTGATTTCAAAGGATAATGTCATCATTGATGAAGTAGCACTGGTTGACGGACTTAAGCACAACTTGCTGAGTATCAGTCAACTGTGTGATAAAGGTTTCTCAGTTTTATTAAATCAAGGAGCCTGTGTTGTATCCAGCAAGAAGAACAACAATGTGGTTTTGACAGGATACAGAAAAGGTAATGTGTATATAGCTGACTTCAACTCAACAAGTTCAGACTCTATCACTTGTCTTTTGAGCAAAGCAAGCAAGGATGACAGTTGTCTATGGCACAAAAGATTGTCACATTTGAACTTCAAATCTATGAATGACTTGGTAAGAAGAGACTTAGTAAGAGGAGTTCCTCAATTGGAATTTTCCAAGGATGGACTTTGTGATGCTTGCCAGAAATGGAAGTAAAAAAAGATTTCTTTCATAAGCAAGCTGGATTCATCAATTGATCAACCTCTACAGCTGTTGCACATGGATTTGTTTGGACCTGTAAATGTCATGTCAATCTCAAAGAAAAGGTACTGCCTAGTGATTGTGGATGATTTCTCTAAATTTACATGGACATACTTTCTGCACTCCAAAGATGGGGCAAGTGAAATCATAATCAATCACATCAAGGCTGCCAACAATCATCCTGATCTCAAAGTAAGAAGAATCAGGAGTGACAATGGCACTGAGTTCAAGAATTCCACAATGAGGCTATTTTGTGAGGAAAATGGAATAATTCATGAGTTCTCTGCAGCAAGAACACCACAACAAAATGGAGTGGTAGAAAGGAAAAATAGGACTCTTATTGAAGCTGCGAGAACAATGCTAGGAGAATCAAAGTTACCTACTTATTTCTGGGCTGAAGCAGTTAACACTGCATGTTTCACTCAAAATATTTCTTTGGTCAACCAAGTAAAATGAATGACTCCATATCAACTGCTCAAAGGAAGGAAACCATCCTTGAATTTTCTACATGTCTTTGGATGCAAGTGCTTTGTATTGAGAAATCAAGGTGAAAATCTTGGAAAGTTTGAGTCAAAGGCAGATGAAGCCACTTTTGTGGGGTATGCAGCTGGAAAAGCCTACAGGGTTTTTAATCACAGAATTAACATTGTTATGGAATCTATACATGTTGTTTTTTATGATGCCAGAATACAAGGTCTTACTGATGAGGGTTTTCATGAAACTCTCAGATTTGAGAATTAGGTGGAAGGTCTCTACTTTGATGATGAAGATGATGATCATGTGGATGAATCAGTACCTCCAAGAATGATTGTCTCTAATATGGATAACTCAAGTTCAAATGAGCCATCCATAGAAGGGACAAATGGGGCATCTGTAGGAAGCCATAATGGAGCATCCGTAGGAAGCCAAATTGGAGCATCCGTAGGTGGATCACAACACAGAGTTACCACCCCAACAAACTCAGGGGGAGTTTCTCTGAGTCAAGGATCAACCTCACAAGATCATGCTGATGAGAATGATGTTGCATCTTCAAGACCTGCACCTGCTACAAGAAGAAAATGGACAAGGGATCACCCATTTGAACTGATCAGTGGTGATGCATTCGCAAATGTCGAAACTAGAATAGCTACTCAGGATGAATGTCTATACAACAGCTTTCTTCCTCAAGAAGAACCAAAGAAAGTTGAGGATGCTCTTTTAGATCAAGATTGGGTATTGGCCATGCAAACATGTTATGCATAACAGGCATAGGCATATTGGGTACAGGCATTGGCATTTGAACAGATGGAGTTTTAACAGTTTTGAAATTGGTAGATAAATGATTAACATTACCACACTTTACACAAGTTTTCCTAGGAGCATACTTGTCAGGAGTATAGTTGTTATTCTTGTTAATCCCTACCTTACCATTTATGTTCTTTTTATTTTTAACCTCAGCCTTAACCTCTATATTCTCAACCTTGTCCTTCAATTGCTTGTTGGACAAGTGACCTATGTTGACATTCTCAGCTTTGGTTCTGCTACCTTCTCCCTGAACAAAATTTTTACTGGTTGGACCATACTTTTTGTTCAGCTTCTCAAGTTTCTCTAGACTAACACTAGATGTACACTTCCTTGAACAAGTCACTTCCGTAGAGGTGTTGTCCATCAACGGATGCTTGCTATCCGTAGAGGCATTACCCTCCAACGGATGTTCATTATCCGTAGAAGTCTCATCTTCTAGACTCTCAACATCTAGTTTCTTTTTATCTTTTCTTACTGATTCCTTGTAGAATGTATCCACACCTTGAGCCTTAATAATGTTTGTGGCAACATTCCCGGAATCAGTCCATCTGGCTATTATTTCCTGTTCTTTAGCTAGCTGTGCTTTGAGAGATTCTTCTCTTTTAAGCACAATCAACAAATCATCCTTGGCAACTTGACACTCTACTCTCATTTTCTCAAACTCAATAAATTGTGTTTCCAGAAGAGCATTCCTATCACTTAACAACTGATTAGCAGTTTTAATCCTGGTGTTCTCATTAGTAAGTGATTTAAGAGAAATACACATATGATACAATTCAGTGGACATGTCATTAATTGCACTATTGCATTCCTCAGTAGAAAGCTCAGAGAGATTGGTGGTAATTACCTGATTGGATGATGAACTGGCCTCCTGCTCACTTGAATCAACCATCAGTGCAAGGTTCACAAATTCAGTGTCCTCCTCAGAATCATTCCCATCTTCAGCCTAGTCACAGTCCTGTGTTATGAATGCTCTACCCTTTTGCTTGAGAAGATCAAAGTATTTCTTCTTGTAATCAACATGCTCAAACTTCCTGTCACTCTTCTCAGCATTTGGTTTCCTGCACTCATTGGCAAAGTGACCTCCCATTCCAAAATTGAAACATTTAAATTTGGATCTCTCAACAAAGTTCTTGTTTGATTGAGAGTCCTTCCTGAATGGTTTGGACACATCAGGATTTCTCTTGAACTTGAGCTTTGAGAATTTTCTTGACAGAAAGGCTAAATGTTCATCTAGCTCATCCATCTCCTCTTGATTGGAGGGCTCACTTTCTTCAATCACTTTTCCTTTGCACTTTCTTGATTCAGCTCTACCTTCACAAGCGCTTTGGCTTGGTGTAGTTTCAGCAGCTTCTTCTTTCATGTCCTCAGCCTTTTCAACACTTGCTACTAAAGCAACAGATCCTGTTTTCTTTTGGACCTTCTCAATTTCTTCATCCTGCTCCATTTCCAGCTCATATGTTTTTAGGGTTCCATACAGCCTCTCAAGAGTAAAGTCCTTGTACTCTTGAGTGTTTCTTAAGGAAACAGTCACAGGCTTCCACTTCTTTGGCAAGTCTCTGAGAAATTTAAGATTTGAATCCTTGACTTGGTACACGCTTCCATACAACTTCAATCCATTAAGCAATTTTTGAAATCTACTGAAAGTATCATTCAAAGACTCTCCACTCTTGAAGTGAAAGTGTTCATATTATTGTATGAGAAGCTGTATCTTGTTTTCCCTTACCTGCTCAGTCCCTTCACATATGGTTTGGACAGTGTCCCAAATATCCTTTGCTGTAGAGTAGTTAATAACATTGTCAAACATATCAGAATCAAGACCATTGAACAGAATATTCATGGCCTTCTTTTCTTTATGAACTACAATGATGTCCTCAGGAGTCCATTCTGAACGTAGCTTTGGAATTGTGCTTGGAGCTCCTGCAGGTTCTTGAGCTATTGAGGTGTTTGGCTTCATTGGTACATGAGGGCCATGTTCTATGCACTCTACATAAACTTCATCCATCGACATTAGATGTAGTCGCATTTTTACTTTCCAGTGAAAGTAGTTTTCTCTATCAAGAACTGGTATTTTGACTCCATGATCCTTCTGACCCATGATTCAGTTGTCTTTAGATCTTTAAACTTCTTGTATGTTAGAAGCTTGCTCCGATACCAATTGTTATTCCCAAACAATGAATCAAGATTGTAGAAGGGGGGGTTGAATACAATCTTTAAAAATTCTTCTTGATTCTTGATAGTGAAGATGTGAAATTAAAACATGAACAAAAACACAAATAAGATAACACAAGAATTAAAAATTCGGGTGGATTGTTTTTGTCCACCTGAGAGATTTTTATTGAAGAAATCTCTGTGATGTTTATGAGTAAACACACATCTGCATACACACTATTCTAGCTTCAGCAATTTACAAAGGATATTGCCCTTTGCTTTCTAAATTGCCTAACTGATTTCTTAGTTCTAGAATAATGCTACACTTGGTTATATATCCCAAGTTTACAAGGTATTTCGAACAGCAAATAATACAAAAAGTAAATCTGTTCAAGATCCTTGTTTCTTCATTCTTCATGCTGGTATCTTGCCCTTCTTGGCTGATTATCTTCTATAGAAATGCTACTTTTGACCATACAAACAGAATGCTACTTCTTCTCGTGACCTTTCCAGAAACACTGGCTTCCATGCTTTGTGTAGTCTGTCAACCCATGTGCTCCAACTGATATGTCCCTTTCACAAGTACAGTGTATATTCGTTGAAGCTACTTGGGTTGTATCCGTTGACAGTATCTTGATCACATCCGTAGATAGTTAGTACTGTTATCCGTAGACAGTACATTTTCCACATCCGTTGAAGGCTAATTAAGCTATCCGTTGACAATCAATTTCACTTATGCAAAATTACAAGGCATCGACTATATACAATTAGCCTCCCTATTCTACATATCTATTAATAGTCAACATGACTTATTCAACCTATCAGGACTACTTCAACTTCAACATCAGAAATACAAAAGCATGTTACACTGAGTCTTATCCGTAGATAAGCTACCCATCAACGGATACTGCAAAAGCATATTATCCGTTGATAGCTAAATTTTTACTTGTACAATTTTTACTAAGTTAATTTGGTTATCATCAAGAAACAACATAGTTCCTAACATTAACTCCATAATCCTTCTGACCCATGATTCTGATGTCTTTAGATCTTTAAACTTCATGTATGTTAGAAGCTTGCTCTGATACCAATTCTTATTCCCAGACAATGAATTAAGATTGTAGAGGGGAGGGGGGGTTGAATACAATCTTTAAAAATTATTTTGTTCTTGACAGAAAAAATATGAAAGTAAATTCAAGAATAGAAAAACAAACAAATAAAACTAACACAAGAATTAAAAATTCAGGTGGATTGATTGATCCACCTGAGAGATTTTTATTAGAAGAAATCTCTGTGATGTTTATAAATAAACACACAGCTACATACACACTACAAGAAAAACGTTTTTCAGCGACCGCACATCAGCGACCGTATGCCGTAGCAAATGGATATCAGCGACCGAATATGGTCGCGGATGTTGGTAGCACAAAAACTGGTAGCTAATACATGCTTCAGCGACGACATTCAGCGACCACATGGTTAGCGACCGCTAACAGCGACAGAGCAGTCGCTAATCCTAGTCAGCTTTTACCTACCAGAAGGCCACGTGTCAGCGACGAAGACAGCGACCATATGCCGTCACTATTGTCTGCAACCGTCTTTTGCTACCAGTCCGTCATTATTGTTTAGCGACCAAGTTAGCTACTACCGTCTGTCGTTAATATCAGCTACCAAAACAATAGCTACCGCCTCTTGTCGCTAAAGTCAGCGACCAACAACAGCTACTACTTTTTGTAGCTAATTGTAGCGACCATCATCAGCTACCGTTATCTGTAGCTAAAATGCACAGAGTATCAGCTACCGCTTGCGGTCGCTGATATATAATTTACCAAAAAAATATTTTTGCTGTTTTTGCAAATACCCAAAATTTTACACCTGTTCTATTTCACCACATTCACAACATAAACATATACTACATCACATTCACAATATAAAGATCTACTGTAGTGACACTATTCTAGCTTCAGCAATTTACAAGTGATATTGCCTTGTGCTCTCTAAATTGCCTAACTGATTTCTTGAGTTCTAGAATAATGCTACAATTGGTTATATAACCCAAGTTTACAAGATATTTCAAACAGCTAATAATACAAAAAATTAACTCTGTCCAAAATCCTTGCTTCTCCATTCTGAGTAGTGGTCCTTGTGTTGGTAGCTTGCCCTTCTTGGCTGATTGTCTTTTATGGAATTGCTACAATTGACCAGACAAAACAGAATGCTTCTTCTTCTCGTGAGTTTACCAGAAATACTGGTTTCCATGCTCTGTGAAAATTGTCAACCCATGTGCTTTGTCAGAATTGTCCTTTTCACAAAGTAAATAGTGTATCCGTAGAGGTTATTTGAGTTGTATCCGTTGAGAGTATCTTGACCACATCCGTAGACGGCTAGTATTGTTATATGTAGACGACTAGTACTGCTATCCGTAGACAGTACTTTGACTACATCCGTAGAAGGCTAATGTTGCTATCCGTAGACAGTCAATTTCACTTATGTAAAATTACAAGGTAGACTATTTACAATTAGTCTCCCTATTCTACATATCCATTAACAGTCAACATGACTTATTCAGCCTAAAAACTAATACTCCAACTTCTACATCAGGATTACAAATCAGGATTACACATCAGGATTGCACATCAGGATTACATAAGCATGTTACATTGAGTCTTATCCGTAGATAAGCTACCCTTCTACGGATACTGCAAATGCATGTTATTCGTTGAAGGCTACATTTTTACTTATACAATTTTAACTAAGTTAGTCTAGTTATCATCAAGAAACAACATAGTTCCTAACAGCGTATTTTAAAGAGCATAAAAAATAGTTCGATAATTTTTCTAAATTAAAATTTAATATTTGAATTTTTATTAGGAAAAAACTAAAAAATATAATATATCAAGCTATGTTTTCTATACTTCTTAAAATATAATATTTTTATTTGTCGATTATATATTCATAAATTTATTTAATATTTTTTTGTTTATTTGGATTTAGTCAGAATGATGTGTTGTTTGATAGTACAGAAAAAGGCATAAAGTTTAGGCCTTATTCGCAAGTTTAAATACTTTATAATATTGAATTTCGTTAAATAGAAACAAATATAATGAATCAAATAATTCTTTACAATAATGATTGTTAATTTATTTGGATACGCAGTAGTGATAAAATATTTTAATTTAATTTAGAAAATTAATTATTAATTTATAATTTCATTCAACAACGAATCATAGATTATTAACGTGTGTGTGCGCTCTAGTTTGCTTCGTGGCATGCTGTAGTGTGAAAATATAATATAGAGTAGTACGGTAATTCTAATTAGCCCAAAAATCTATTATATTGCAATATTACCTTTTTCAATTGTATTGATAATCGAGATAGGATCGAGTTTATATATATATATATATTAAATATTTACGATAGCTGGGAATTGATCCTTGATCTATGATAGTACTTCTTTATTACTCTTATTATATAATAAGTATATACTAAGGATTTAATACGTTTATTTAACAAGAAAAGAGTGCTCAAACATGGTGCTCAATTTTCTTCGAGATATTTTCTTATCTATGGTAGCCAGAATAAACCTTAATCACGGTAAAGTAAAATTGATTTATTTTTTGCTAAGTAATCATTGTAAAGTTTACTTATAATCAAATATTTAGGCTTAATAAGGCAAGATGATTCCAAGATCCTTGTGGAGGTTTGGGGTCTTCTTGTTTTGTTACGTATGTAATAACATATGAACCGATTTATATAGTAGGGGGGGTCCTGGTCCCTGACAATTGATTGTCAGGGACCAATTATTTAACAATTAGTTCCCGAGCCGTTGGATCAACATTCCAATGGCCAGGATTAAAAAAAATATTCCCTCGGTCCGCGCTTTTTTTTTTTCGAAGTGCTCCTCACAGTTCCACACAAAACAATCGCGAAGTCCCTGACACCTCTTTTCCCTCCGCGCTTTTTAACCTAATTTCTCAAAAGTGATCATAGTAGCCTCATTTGTCAAGTTGGATTGAAAAAGAGGGAAGAAAGGAGATCTTGAAGAACTTGAAGAGTATTTGTTCATTCCTTGAATTTGTAAGTGTTTTTTATTGTTATTGTTTGATTATTATGGCGGATAAAATGTTTGCAAAGTTTGTTCCACGAAAAAAATCAAAAAAATTTGAAAGTGATGATCTTTATGATGTTGATCTTGATGTTGGTAATATTAGTAGTAAATACATGCTTAAAGATGATGTAGAGTATGTTAATTTAGTTGATGATGATGATGAATCAAATTTTGATGATAAGCATTTTGGTGAAGATGATAATTTGCATGAAAAAAATGTACCTAATGTTGATTAAGATGTTAATAATGTTGTGCCTTATTTGTATCAAATGTTTGATAGTTTAGAAGCTGCGAAGAATTTATTTAAAGCTTATGCCTTGAAAAATGGATTTGCAATTAAGGTTCAAGAATCACAAAAGCGTGTTGCAAATAAAGAAATATATGCTCGATTATGTGTTTGTAATCTATTTGGTGAGAATAAGGATAAAAATAGTGGTAATGATGATGCATATTTTAGGGGTAGTACTAAAGGTAAAGGTAAACATCGTCGAGATGTTCTTCCTAGATGTGGTTGTAAGGTTAGAATGTATGTTTTGAATAAAAAGAAAATAAGTGTTTTGGGAGATAACCGCACTAGAGTTAGAGCATAATCACGAGGTAGTTACACCTTCTAAAATGAATTTGATTAGAAGGGAGACATGTAACCGTGACACAAAGAAATATAATGAGAACACTACATATGGCGGGTGTTCCTCCTAGGCAACAAATGTCCATGTTTAGCCATTTGAAAGGCGGAGCTCAACATGTTTGTTTTGATGGACAACATGTAAGAAACGTGATACGTGAGTTTAGGAAGACCAATTTAGATGTTAATGATGCTCAAGCGGGTTTAGACTTGTTGAATCGGTTGAAAGAAGAAAGTGGTGGGAAATTTTACATTAGAACTTTACTTGATGAATAACAAAGATTGAAATATCTAGTATGGGTTGATCACCGTAGTTTGATGGCATATCAAAACTTTGGTGTTGTTGTTGCATTTGATACGACTTATCGACCTAATAGGCATGCTATGCCATTTGTTCCTTTTACCGGGGTAAATCATCACTACCAATCGGTTGTTTTGGGATTTGCACTAATGAGGGATGAGGTTAAAACAAGTTTTGAATGGGTATTAGGTAGTTGGCTTGAGGTGGTTGAAAACAAATATCCATTGACTATCATTATGGAATGAGAACAATCCTGGCAGAATCTGCATAGAAACCCTCATAATCGTCCCAGAAAACATATCCATGAGCATCTGCATCTACATCTGCATCCTCGTCATCAGACTCGTGAAAATGATCATAAGGGGTCCAAATCACACTATCAGAAGCTACTCCATCGAACTCACCTCGGTAGTGTGGCAATTTATGATGAGGCCCCTTACTAATATGACGTCTAGGCCATTTACCCAGCACGACCTTCTCCTCAGACAAGTTCTCAATAGTCAACTCCTCCTCAATATCATCCTCCTCAATTACCATCTTCTGCGCCTTCCCCTTCCCCTTCCCCTTCCCCTCACTAACATCCTCCTCAATAACCTTCACCTTCATCTTCCATTTCCCCTTCCCCTTCTCCTCACTAGGCTCCTCCTGAATGACCTTAGATTTCCCCTTTTTCTTCACCACTATAGACCTAGCCCAGTACTCAGTAACGGGAAATCTAGCGCCCGTAGGATCTACAATAGGCCGCCCAATATCAAATCGCTCTTAAGACCAAATCTGCAACAAGAACAAGCAGCCACTAACACTAATAGCTCCCTTCCTTGATGCGTGTGCCATCCCCCTATATAAGTACGCTAACACTGCGGAACCCCAAGAATATGTGTGAATACTATCCAAATAGAAAAGTGGCGCAATGTACCTCGGATGCACCATGTTCCTACTATTAGTAGGAAAAAGAACTGACCCCACAACCAACATCAAGTATGCCTTCGTGTGCAGAGTAATCTTCTCCGGGTCATTACCAAGATCATCCTCGTACCGACTATGTAACCATGTATACTTTATCCCTCTTCTTTTATCCATTGCCAGGTCGATCTTCTTATCTGTAAGCTCCTCAAACCAATTCCTAATAAAAAAGGACCTCGGATTTTGAATTGCACCCCCAACCAACGGCTGACCAGTAGTAGGCAACCCCAATATGTAATGAACATCCTGCAAAGTCACTGTCATCTTACCCTGTCTCATAAAGAATGTATTAGTCTCAGGGCGCCACCTCTCAACCAAGGCTGTCACAAGCGCAGTATCATTCTAAAGCACAACATCGTTGGTTGCAAACAAACCAAACCCCGTTATGTCCAATATCTCCTTCTGAGCATCTGATAGCTTCCACGAGCGCATCAATCCGTTACCATAAAAACACTCTAACGTACCCCTATCAACTCCATCCCAAACCTCCTCACTAACATGATAAGAATTATCAAATATAACTGTCTGACTAATGGGGCCTGGAAGTATGTCCTCTATCCTTAAACATTCACAAAGAACGTCAACACATCGTATATTAATTTCAAGAATTGTGAGATAACAAACTCATATTCAAAGATCAAACATGAATGATGATTACGAACTCATATTCAAGAATTCTGAGATAACAAACTCATATTCGAGAACGCACATATTCAACTAATAATAACCAAAGAAGAACGCACATATTCCACTAATAACCGAACAAGAACGCAAACTACTAACTTCTCTACAACTACAATGATGATTACACTGTTTACGCAATATATTATACAAAAAAACAGCAGGACATTATTCACGCGAAAAACTATATGTTATTTCCCAGTTCCGCTAATTTTATGCACAAAAAAGAAATCAATGCAAAACCAGTCACATTTCCACTGCAAAACTAACTGAAATCAGTACCTATACCAATTATTTAGAATTAAAACGAAATACTGAAATTACTTTAAACAATGGCAGTAATTATTTCGAATGATACCAATTTCTTCGAATTATACACAAATAATTCCAAATTGAACACTACAATAGAAACCCCAATGGCATATATTCAAATTCAACACCAATCACTTCGAAATACAAACACCAATTGCATCACTTCAACACCTAACCCTAAACACTCAATTGCCTCGAATTATATCATAAAAATCCATACAAAATGAAAAACAAACATACCTCTGACTGTAATCCTCCATTGCAATGCTCCCTCGACTGATTCAGTGGAGAAAACTGCTTCAAACGGTCGAATCGCACCTTCAATCGCAGTTGTAATCGCCAGAGAGGAATTAGGGTTTCAGGTAATTTGGGTATTCGGGTTAAAATGGGTTAAACTGAGTGTATATTTCAGTTTCTAGTCGCTCCGTGCTTATTTTACGCGGAGACATGTAAGGGTATTATGGTAATTTCTCACTCCGCAGTAAAAAAGCGCGGAGTAGGGCAGTTCCGCGTAAAAAAAAGCGCGGACCGAGGGAATAATTTTTTTAAATCCTGGAAGTTGGAATGTTGATCCAACGGCTCAGGAACTAATTGTTAAATATTTGGTTGTCAGGGACTAGGACCCTAAATAGTAAACTTCATTATAATAAAATAAAACTTGTTTTTTCTAGCTATTATTGGGCA
This sequence comes from Heracleum sosnowskyi, assembly GCA_030848705.1. Lineage (NCBI taxonomy): Eukaryota > Viridiplantae > Streptophyta > Magnoliopsida > Apiales > Apiaceae > Heracleum > Heracleum sosnowskyi. Next base: position 38,761,556 of record CM061238.1, read on the forward strand.
TACAATATAATGATGTTTTTCTTTTAGTTTTTGTTTAAAGGTAAGGAGTGAGTGAGCAGTGTTGAATTAGATATCTTCTGAACAATCTTTATATGTTAAGAGTACTCAGTTCCTTCACATTTCAACCAAACTCTTTAAAGTCGTACTTGTTAGAACTTGTTTCATCAAAACGACAAACACATGCATGGTTCGTTTGAAGATCCATCAACGAGATAACATAGCCTTTATGTGATCGGCCATTCATAAAACATGCTCCTCTGATTCAATCACATTAGAGCATCTCCAATAGGAGTGTCAAGAGGGGTGCCAAATCCTATGTGGCATGGCACTCTTGGGTGCCTCCCTATTGGAGTTACAAGGGTGCCCAAGGGGTGCCAAGAGAAGTTGCCAACTTTTGGCACCCTCTTGGCACCTCCTCTAAATGAAAATGTCCAAATTCTTCTACTAAAGTATATATTATACATACCTATTACATTGTAACTAGTTTTTATATTATTTTTTTGGGGACCATCTAAGCACCTTACATGATGTGCCAACTATTAGACTTAAGGGTGCTAACTATGATATAAATGAAAGAAAAAGCAAAATATTATTATTTGTTATGAGTTGGACAAGTTTGGCACCCCTCCAGGGTGCCTCTATTGAAGATGCTCTTAGGACCCGCAAGTATAAAAAAATGGTTATGCTGACTATTACAATGTCAACATCAAATTAACAATTGAGGAAAAAAAACCGATATCAAGGCAAAAAATACAAATTGTTGAAGCAACAAAATACACGACACAAAAGACTACATGTAAACCTTGAGCTTGTGGTATAAAATAGATGTAAACCTTGAGCAAGTCCAATGCTAATGCTAAAATAGATGTAGCTATTGCTATAATATAAAATCAAAAAGTGATTTTTGGTGTTAAAATATAACTTATAGTCCAATGTATGGTTTTAAAATAGCATCAACTACATCCAAATTTAGCTATATTCTATAAAAAAAAACTACACAAGGAAAATGTATCTTTTGTATTATTTATTTTCAGAGTTACAGATGTTCTTATTTAAGGAGAGTACAAGTACAAGATATAGTACATTCCTAAACTAACTGAACTAATTTCTATCTATTTGTGTAGATAAAACTGATCTCATCAATCTATTGTAAAAGCTTGTTGATAACGTTGATCTGCATCTTTCTATTGAGAAGCTTCTTATCCGATTGAGGTTATCCATCTAAAGTGTATCTAATATATACAAGCTATATTATCTGCTAATACCCCCCCCCCCCCCCCTCAAGTTGGAGAAGGTGAACTACCAGGACACACCCAACTTGCTAGCTAGTCGACAAAATTGATCAGCACCTAGAGGTTTTGTAAAAATATCAGCTAGTTGATGATAATTAGAGATGTGTCTTGGAGAAATGAGGCCAGAAATAATTTTTTCACGAACAAAATAACAATCTAGTTCGATATGTTTAGTTCGTTCATGAAAAACTGGATTTTCAGCAATATGAATTGCAGCTTGATTATCACAATATACTGGTATTGAACTCGAATATGAATTACCTAAATCACGAAGAAGATAATTTAACCACTGTAATTCAGCGGTGAGATTAGCAAGTGCCCTATATTCTGCTTTCGCGGATGATCGAGAAACTGTGGATTGTTTCTTAGATTTCCAAGAAATTAGACTAGCTCCAAGCATGGTAAAATATCCTGTAGTGGAACGACGAGTTGTGGGATAGCCAGCCCAGTCAGAGTCTGTATATCCTTGCAATTGCAGGTTGCTTGATGAGGAGAGGAAAATTCCATGATTGACGGTACCACGAAGGAAACGTAATATATTAAAGACAACATCTAGATGAGATGTGCGAGGATGTTGCATAAATTGACTAAGATAATTGACTGAATATGCAATATCCGGTCGAGTGACACTAAGATACAAAAGTCTACCAATGAGGCGACGATATTTACTAGGATTAGATAATGGTGTGCCATCATAAGGGAACATTTTCAAATGTTGTTCCATGGGGAAAGAAGATGGTTTATAATCTATGAATCCAGAGTCGTGTAAAATATCTAAGACATATTTTCACTGATAGAGAAAAATGCCTTGGGAGGAGCGAGAGACTTCGATACCTAAAAAATAGCGAAGGTTACCCATATTTTTTAATGAAAATTTGGATTCGAGATGAGAAATGATAGATGAGATGAGTGTAGAATTGTTACCTGTGATGACAATGTCATCAACGTAGACAAGTACAAAAATTGAATCATTCGATGTGTGATGCGTAAAAAGAGAGTGATCAGCTCGAGATTGAGTGAAACTTAATTCCAGTAGAACAGAAGAAAAGTTTTCAAACCACTTGCGAGAGGATTGTCTAAGGCCATATATAGATTTGTTGAGGTGACAAACACAAAAATCACCTTTCTTTTGAAAGCCGGGGGCATATGCATATATACTTCTTCAGAAAGCTCCCCATGTAAAAATGCATTATTAACATCAAGTTGGTGTAAGGGCCATTATTTAATCACTGCAACTGAAAGAAGGGCCCGAAGAGTAACAAGTTTCGCAGCAGGAGCAAAAGTATCATGATAATCGATACCTTCATGTTGGGTATAGCCTTTGGCAACAAGGCGTGCATTGTAACGCTCGAGAGAACCATCAGACTTAAATTTAGTTTTGTATACCCATTTAAAATTGATAGCTTTCTTGCCTGGTGAAAGATTAGTAACAGTCCATGTGGTATTTGTCTCAAGGGCTTTAATTTCAGTTGCCATGGCTTCTTTCCAGTGAGAATGTTTCATGGCCTCTTGAAATGTGTGGTTCATCTGCACTAATGATTGAGGCCAAGACCTTCTGGTGGGTAGGTAAAAATTTCTCAAAGTCAAAGGAAGAAGTGAGAAGAGACTCGCACGAAGCAGTACATGTATTAAGAGAACATTTACAGTCGTCTAACTAGCGTGGTTGATGATGTGTCCGAGTTGGACGCGGAGGTGGGGAATGAGAATCATTGGGACCATCCGTTGAGGGAGTAGGAGATGAATGGATAGACTCTAAATGAGATGGTGATTCTGGAATAGAGGATCCAGGAGAGAGCGATGACACATTAGTATCATGTTGAACATGTGGAGATAAAGGTATGTCTGTAGGAGAAACCGAGGCTGGTGGAAAAACTAGTTCATGTGAAACATCATCACAATATTCAGTGGGTTCAACAGAATGTAAAAAATCTTGTACAGGTGGAAGGGAATCTTGAAACGGAAATATTGTTTCATGAAACATGACATTGCGTGAGACATAGATATTCTTTGTTTCAAGATCAAGAATCTTATATCCTTTATGATTAAATGGATAACCAATGAAGATGATAGGATGAGCTCTGGAATCAAATTTGTTAATGATAGAGGTATTTTTGGCGTAGCAAAGACAACCAAAGACTCGGAGATTTTTATAATTAGGGACTGTACCAAGCAGAACTTCGTGTGGAGAACGATTTTTCAACAAAGGCGTTGGGATTTTATTAATAAGATATGCAGCCGTTAAAAGACATTCACCCCAATATTAAATGGGTAGATTGCTTTGAAAATGCAGCGCACGTGCAACATTTAGTAGATGATGGTGCTTGCGTTCGACGACTCCATTTTGCTGAGGGGTATGGATACAACTACGTTGATGATGTATTCCTCTAGATTGAAGCCATGACTGAAATTTGTTTGAAAGAAATTCAAAACCATTGTTCGTTTGAATATTTTGCAGGACAGGAAGATGAATCATTTTGGAGCCAGTTGACATGGTGGCAATATGTGTAGAATACCGTGTTAGAACAAAATTATAAAAAAACTGAATGAACTTGAATGTCTCACATTTGGAATGCATTAAATAAAGCCAGGTGCATCGAGAGTAATCGTCTACAATGGTAAAAAAATGTCGAGAACCATTGGTACTAGGAATAAAGAATGGACCCCAAATATCATAATGTATAAGAGAAAAAATTGAATTAGATGAAATTGAACTTTTATTGAATGGTAACCTAGTCTGTTTTGCCTTTGGGCAAACATTACATTGGAAATGGAAATCTGAACTAATAAACGGAAGAGAGCTACATAATAATTTGAGAAGATCAATGCTTGGATGTCCAAGGCAACAATGCCAAATATACATATGGGGAGATGGACATAATTTATTCACTGAATTAATCCCTAAAAACGGTTGAAGTTGATAGAGTCCAGAGATACGAATGCCTCTACCAATCACCATCTTCGTGGTGCGATCCTGAAAAAAACAAGTATACGGTGAAAAAGAAGCCATACAATTTAAAGACTTCGTTAACTGAGTAACAGATACTAAATTTAAAGTGAAAGCAGGAATGTGATACACATTTTTTAAGATAAAATGAGGATAAAAAATGATTGTTCCAATGTGTTTAACACTGGAAAATGAACAATCAGGAAGCTGCACTGTGATAGGATTAGCCACTGCTTTGTAGGACGAAAATGCAGTGATATCACAGGAAATATGGTGGGTTGCACCAGAATTGATATACCATAAAGATGCATTAATAGTAGGATTAGAATTTGAAATTAATCTATTACAAGGAGCACTATTAATACCTGCCAGGTTGACTCATGCACTGTTATCATCTGGTTGATTGATTAGAGCTAGCAAACGACTGTATTGTTCAGCCTTAAAGGACGCTGCAGGTGGAGTGACAACATTAACTGATGATGGAGTACGATCAGGAGTACTGGAATTATTTGCAGCATGATTGTTGGGACGATCAGGGAAGCCATGGATGCGGTAACAAGTAGATCTGGTATGCACATAGCGAGTGCAATGGTCACAATAAGGGCGCTGTCGCTTAGCAGAGTTATTAGAGCGCGAAGAATGATGATTGGACTATTTCAGATGCAATACAGCGGAATCAACCATAGGAACAACAGAGTTGTTAAGATATTGTTGCGCTTCTTCTTGTTTAACGAAGCTGAAAATTTTCTCTGTGGATAGGAGAGGCTCCATCAACAGGATATTGCTCCGAGTGGTGGAAAAACGATCATGAAGACCCTGGAGAAACTCCATGGCCCTATCTCTATGATCACGATCAAGAATGAGTTTACTTGCACCGCATATGCAAGGAGCAGATGGCTCGATAGATGAGAGTTCCTCCCAAAGGGCTTTTATTTTTGTGTAATAAACAGTCATAAAGAGATCTTCATGTTTCAAAGTAGCTATAGCTGATTTTAGTTGATAGATTTTCGTAAGATTAGACTGAGAAAATCGCACTGGGAATTCTGTCCATAATTGGAGGGCGGATTCAGCAAAGAGGCAGCTTGGTCGGATGTCCGTATGAATGGATTTGATAATCCAGCTCCCGACTAAATCATCAACACGTTTCGAGTACATCAACTCTTGCTTATCAGTTGGTGCAGGCAATGATCCATCAATGAATCTGATCTTTCTCTTGGCGTTGAGTGCCTTCGATATCCCTTTTGCCCATGCGGAGTAGTTGTCTCCTGTTAGAACTGGAAAGAAGAAAACAGAGGTTGGGTTCTCCGATGGATGAATGGAGTACAGGTCTGTCTTACTGGTAGCATCAGCGGTGATAGCAAAAGGGGTTTTGGTGGTCGCAGGAGTGGAGCTTGCTGATGGGGATGTAGGTTTAGATGTGAGTCCCATATTATGAGTTAAAACTGGCTACTGTGCTCTGATACCATATGAAAACTACACAAGGAAAATGTATCTTTTGTATTATTTATTTTTAGAGTTACAGATGTTCTTATATAAGGAGAGTACAAGTACAAGATATAGTACATTCCTAAACTAACTGAACTAATTTCTATCTATTTGTGTAGATAAAACTGATCTCAATCTGTTGTAGCGGCTTGTTGATAACGTTGATCTGCATCTTTCTGTTGAGAAGCTTCTTATCCGATTGAGGTTATCCAACTCAAGTGTATCTGATATATACAAGCTATATTATCTACTAATATATTCCAAAACCCTAAACTTTAAATTTAAAATTATGGTTATCACTATTACTTTAATTATTCATTTCCCTCCATCTAACCACTTGCATACCTATGTGGCAATGATAGCTACATCTATACTTGGTTCTATATTTAAAACCAACTATAACATTTTTTTTTTATTTTAGAACTAAGTATAGCATTGCATTAAATGGATAAGTTTCATAATTGATATTATATTATAGAAATAACATCTCATTTTTGATCAAACAGTGCTGATAAATCCATCTTTCAAGCTTAGGGTTCTCAACCTGGATACTTGTTTCTGCACAAATTTATTAGCCAATATTAACGATAAAATTGTAGAAAAATCATAAAACGAAAAACACATTTTCTTCCCTGTAAAGTTTTTATTAGTACAAAAGAATGAACCATAACGATATCACAGCTAAAGTGGGTCCATTTGTTATTGCGACTTTTGTAATATTTGAACAAGGTTGTGATCCAAAACGTAATAGGACGAGCCTACTAAGTAAACAATTCTCCAAAATTCTGAATTTTAAATAAATAAAAATTGTGAATTCTGACACAAGATCATGATCCAAGAACGTAGTGCTACATCCATTCAACGAGCCTACAGAGTAAACAATTTTCCGAGATTTTGAGTTTTAGTAAGATTATGATCACAACAAGAATGCTACGTTTCACGAGTCTGTTTACTTAACAATTAATCGACATAGAGATGTTACATTAAACATCAGCAGATATAAACCAAAATTGGAAGAATATAAATCTAAAAATTATAGAACTAAGAGTAATTAACATACAATTACATGTGATTTATACAAATAAACAGTTGAATGTTGCAAGTGATATACCACAAAGTTAGGCCTCATTTGTTTCGGGTTAAATATCAAAGTAGTAATTGAAGTAAATATCATATATCATTTTTATCACTGATCTCAACGGGATATCGTTTCAATCACTAAAATCATCATAAACATCAAATAGATAACTCTAAATATGTGTTCGAAAAGTAAAAATAACTTTTCTCGAGTTATACATATATTTCTTCAATACTACTGCAACCACATGAAAAGTTATGAATTCTAGTATTTCAGATAATTTATTTAGATTTTAAAAAATTCATTTACTATTTATTTTTAATTAAATCAAAGTAAATAACTATAGAATTAAAAATAAATAGTAAATAATTTTTTTTAAATCTAAATATAATATCATAAATACTAGAGTTCATAAATTTTTATTTGGTTGCGGTAGCAATAGCATTCAAAAATATGTGTATAACTCGATATAAATTATTTTTACTTTTCGAACACATATTTAAAGGTATCCGTTTGATATTTATAATGACTTCAGTGATTAAAGTGATATCTCGTTGAGATCGGTGATGAAAGTGATATCTGGACTTCACTTCAGTGACCACTTTGATATTTAACCTCATTTGTTTCTCGATGAACAAAGCTGAATGGGATACGGGCTGAGCGAATCATCAAATCAGGCTGTTTGTTTCCAAAAAATATTTGTATGAACGATTGAGTCATTCTGGTCAAATATGATGCATGAACCATTCATATCGTGCCATGTACATTGATGCATTCTTTTATTATAGAGTAAAGTGCACTTTTGCGTACTCATATTTTAGTCAAGACACTACTTGCAATAATATAGTTTAAAATTTAGCAGTTGTAATATCAATGTTTGTATTTCATTGCACTTTGTTGCATTCCGTTAATTGAGGTTAACTCCGTTATTAATTTAGGGAGTAAAGTGCACTTTATGTGCTCGAACTTTACTCTAAAGTGCATTTTGTGTACTCGCACTTTACTCTGAATTTTGAACTAAAGTATTGCAAGTGATGTATTGAGCAAAGTGCGGGTACACAAAATGCACTTTAAAGTAAGTGCGAGTACACAAAGTGCAATTTACTCCCTAAATTAATAACGGAGTTAACCTCAGTTAACGGAATGCAACAAAGTGCATTGAAATACAAACATTGATATTGCAACTGCTCGATTTTGAACTATAGTATTGCAAGTGGTGTCTTGACTAAAGTGTGAGTACACAAAATGCACTTTACTCTTTATTATATTTATTTATAATTTATAATTATTTGTTACTATTTTATCTATTCTAATTTTCAACACTATAATTAAAAATAAATTATAAATCTTAAAATATTTTTACGTACATTAATTTTAAATTGATTACAATAAAAAAAATTCCTTTTCGCCTAAGGTATCACTACTTAAATTATAACCTAATATATACATTACAAGAACGGGTTGAATAATTTTTAAATAATATTATATTATTTTACAAATGTAATTTTAAATATATTATATATATCTTTATTTCCAATTTTCTTTATTCGTATTTTTACTGTTCAGATAATAAAAGTCACATGAGTCAAATAGCTCTTTAATTTCCTTATTAATGATTCAGAATTTAATTCATATATATTTATGAATCAGAAAATATTATTTAAATTTGTCAAATGACCCCTTAGATTATGATATTAGGTTAGACATCAAAAGTAATGCTAGGAAATTATAAAAAAATTCTAAAATAACATGACAATTATGAGTTGACAAAATAAAGTGTTCTAATTAAAAGCATTTATATGAATGCACACCGGTTCATATCATTGTTTACTATATCAATCAATTGTAAAGGGACATATGACATTATAAAGAATTTTATGAAATTAAAAAAAAAAAAAGATATAAAAAAGGCAGCTTTTCACGGCACAGTTGATAAATATTTATGTGAGCAGCATAGAGGGAGTAGGAAATGCACCTTTCCAAATGAAGATCGGAAGTTGCGAACAGTGGACTGTGGACAGGTAAGAGACAATGCATGAGCAACGCCAACGAGCTTAGAAGCACCTTCGCAGCTTTTTAGGCTTTGTCCACCTAAATTTAGGGATCATTTGTTAAATCTTAATCATTTTTTTGAATAAGTCGAATTTCTGAAGGAGTCAAATTTCTGAATAAAAAATGTTTATGAATGAATAACTTTTTGAAATAACAAAATTACTGAATGGTTCCAATGATTTTTTTTTTGAATTAACAAATAAAAGAAATCAACAAATATATTTTTATTGTCCTGTCTTTATCAACAAATTCATTTAAATATAAGTAATAGTAATATTTTGCAAATACAGTAGAACCTCTCTTCCTTAGAATAATAAAAAATTATGATCCAAACACTATATAAATTCATTTAAAAATTACTAACCTCCTTATAATAATAAACTAGCTTAAAACCCGTGCGATGCACGGATTGTTATTAATAATTATTATTTTTATTATTTTTATTTTTATTGTTATAAAAATGTTATTATTTAATAATAATTTCTTTAGAAAATGAAAAAATAGAAAAAGTAACACGTTTCAGCTGAAAAAGTGCTCATAATTAAAAGTATTAAAATAGATTTTAAAATAAATAAGTAAGGGTTTGCTCGTGATATTTTTTGGAAAATGAGGGATTTTAGTAAGAAAAAATAGAAAGAGTAACATGTTTTTGTTAAAAAAGATAATCGTCCATGTTTTTTTAAAAAAGAGAGCATTTTGTTAGAAAAAAATAAAAAACGGTAATTTATTTTAGCTGAAAAGGTAATTTGTTATAAATAATGTTATTATTTAGTTATAGTTTTTTTAAAAAAATAAGTAAGGGTAATTAAGTAAAATCACAAAGTACCGACCGTCCGACTACCAAACTTTTAATGTTTCGTCTTTAATAATATAGCTTAAAACCCGTGCGATGCACAAATTATTTTTAATAATTATTAATTTTATTATTTATATTTTATATTTCATTAATTTCATTTATTAAAAAAAATTAGTAGACGTGTTAAACATTTTTAAATAATTAAAAGTATTAAAATAGATTTTAAAATAAATAAGTAACGGTTTACCCGTGATATTTTGGAAAAAGAGGGGTTTTAGTAAGAAAAATAGAAAGTAACATGTTTTCGTTGAATTTTAAAATATAAAAGTAATGATTTGCCCATGATATTTTTGAAAAAAAGAGGGGTTTTAGTAAGAAAAAGAGAAAATGTGACATGTTTTAGTTGAAAAAGGTAATTGTCAATTAAAAGTATTAAAATAGATTTTAAAGTAAATAAGTAAGGGTTTGTCCATGATATGAAAATGAGGGATTTTTTTAAGAAAAATAGAAAATATAACATGTTTTAGCTGAAAAAGGTAATTGTCCGTGATTTTTCTAGAAAAAGAGGGGAAAGGTAATTACTAATTAAAAGTATTAAAATAGGTTTTCAAATAAATAATTAAGGGTTTGCTCGTGATATATTTGAAAGATGAGGAATTTTTTTAAGGAAAATAGAAAAAGTAACATGTTTTAGCTAAAAAGGAAATTGCCCATGATGTTTTTAGAAAAAAATAGTAATGTATTTTAACTGAAAGTGTAACTGATTATAATAATATTTATAATAATTAAATAAGACAAGTACCGTACCAAAAAACAAGTATCAAAACTTTCAATGTTTCATATTTAATAATACTAGCTTAAAACCCGTGCGATGCACGGATTATTAATTGTTATTTTATTATTATATTTTTAATATTTTATTAATTGTATTTGTTAAAAAAATAAGTAGGCATGTTAAAATAGCTAAATACTTTTAATTAATTAAAAACATTAAAACATATTTAAAAATAAAAAATGTAACATATATTTAGTTTAAAAAGGTAAATGTCCGTGATATTTTTGGAAAATGAGGTTTTAAAATTTATTATTAAAAGTATTTAAATTCGTTTTAAAATAAATAAGTAAAGGGTTTCATGTGATATTTTTGGAAAACAAAATGAACTTTAGTGAGAAAAATAGAAAAAGACAATTGAAAAAGACAATTTCCCGTGATATATTTGGGAAAGAAGGGACTTTGTTAGAAAAAATCTATAATGTGTTTTAGAGTAATTGGTTATAAATAGGTATTTGATTATTTATATTTTAATATTCTTAGTGATTGCATTTGTTAAGAAAAATAAGTAGACATGTTAAAATAGGTAAACTTTTAAAAAATAATTATAATATCATAGGTTTAAAAATAAATAACTAAAGGTTTGTACGTGATATTTTTGGAAAATGAGGGGTTTTAGTAAGGAAAAATAGAAAAACTAACATGTTTTAGTTAAAAAAGGTAATTGCCATGTTTGAAAAGTTAGGGGAATTTGTTAGAAAAAATAATGTATTTTAGGGGAAAAAAAAAAGGTAATTGGTTATAAATAGGTAATATTATTATTTAATAATATATTTCTATAAATAAGTAAGGTTAATTAAGTAAAAACACGAAATACAGTTAAGGGCAATTAAGTAAAATCACAACGTACCATACCGACCAACCAAACTTTTAATGTTTCGTCTATTATATAATAGTATAGTATTGATAGTATAGATAGACATATAGATTTATAATATTAGTATTTTATGCTACTAAATGGAATAGCCCGTGATATTTTTGAGATTTTAGTTAGGATAAATATTAGTTAGAAAATATAAAAAAGAATATATACGTTTTGGAAAAAAAAGTTAATCGGTTAGTCATTAATAATTATAATATTATTATTTTATTTTATTAAATAGAATTGTTCATGATATTTTTGGAGAATGAGAGATTTTATTTAGGAAAAATAGAAAATTAAAAATTTTAGTTAGAAAATATAAAAAAGAATATACACTTTGGCTAAAAATGGTATTGAGTTAGTTATTAGCAATTATAACCTTATTATGTTATTTTATTAAATGAAACTGCTTGTGATATTTTTGGAAAATGAGATGTTTTAGTTAGAAAAAATATAAAAAATATTCTATATAATAATTTTAATATTTTATGTAATGGTTCTCATCGATTTGATCAGAAATATCTAACGGTTATGAACGGAGTGACCAGACTACAAAAACTTTCACGACCAGACTACAAAACTTTCAATGTTTCGTCTTTAATATAATAGTATAGATTTTTCTAGTTCGAAGCATATATTGTATAGAGGTTCTACTGTATGTATCTACGAGTAAATGTCAAGTCTATAACATTAATAGTTTTCTAAACCTATAAAACTAATAGATTAAAATTTTGTTCATCTCGATAAAATAAAAATATGGACAACAAAGATATAAACTATAAATTTAGAAATTTAGAAACTTGGGTAAAATAAAACAAATATTTTGCAAGTATACAAAAATAAATTATAAACTTAAATTCAAAAAAATAACAAAAACATTTTACAACTCTAAAGTTAATTGTTTATTACAATTACTATAAACTTTTGATTCATATTTATATACTAATAATTTTAGTACAAATAAAATATATTTATAACAATAAATAATTATAAGTCGTATAATGCAACATAAAACAAATATGTATTCTAATATATAAAGAGGCGAGAAGAAACAGTAGAGTTTTGAACCATCCAGGCAAAATTTTAAGGTGGAGTGGTCCAGAGAAATTCAGGTGTCGTCCAAAAAATTTTAGACACCAACCAAATGACATGAACAATGAATGATTCATGGTCCAGCTAATTCAGTCTTATTCAGTGATTAACAAATGACCCCTTAGGCTAGGATGTGATGGCCCAAATGGGAGTTGGGAGTTGGTAGGCGAAGGGCCGTAATTCGATAGTCGAGTGGAGTTCGATCTTTTTACGATTGAGTTCGATTTTTTTTATATTTTGGTCGAGTCGAGTTTAAAAATAATTGAGTCAGAAAGTGTATTCGAGTTCGGTTTGTGTAATATACGAGTCGAGTTCGAATCATTCGCAATTTTTCGAGGTTAACAAGTTTTTTTTCGAGTTATCAAGTTCTTATCGAATTTATCGAGCATTAACTTGATATTTAAAAAAAAATCCAATTTTTCTATTTTTTATATAATTTATAAACAATTTTGACAACTAGTGAAATAAAATTTTAAAATAACACATTTATGTGAAATAACTGTAATATATTAAAATATAATTTGGTTGTACACTTGTACTTGTTACTTAATGTAATAATATTGATAGGTAACTTTTCAATTTTTTTTAAATTTTTTTTATAGGCACTGGGATCATTAATACTTCTATAAATTATATTTTTAATTGAAAAATATAATAAACTACGATATTACGATTTTACTATGTTGATGACTTGGTGTAATTTAAACTACGATTTTATATTAACTAACGTTTTACCCGTGCTACGCACCGAAAACATACTTTCAAATTTTTTTAAAATTTTAAAAAATTAAAAATATATTATATAATAGAACTCATATTAATTTTTTTCATATACGTTTACTAAATATACGCACGCACGTAAAAATAAGTTATGTTTAGGGATGGACTTTGTTCCCGCCGCGCCGACCCCGATCCGATGCCCCCTCGTACGGGATCGGGGCGGGTTTGGGGACTGATTTTGGGGTTGGGGTCGAGAATAAAGTTCCCCGACCTTGAAGTGATCCGACGCTCATCCCTAGTTATGTTATTGGTTGCTAAGAAAATAAATATTTAGAATTAAAAATTAAATATTCAACGCATGTATTATTGATTGAACAAATATATAAAATGCTACCATCATAACAAAATAACATAAAATACGATATTAGAATTTGTTTGAAACGTACCATCAGTTTTTAAATCATTAAAAATGTTGAACGACCCAATCCATTTTAGAATTATACTTCTTTTTAACTCCATCATCATTGACGTGGATATGCTTTATTTGTTCCATATTTTGACTTTAGATTATCACAACAAAATTATAATTATTAGTTGAATCATGCACCTGATTCAAAAGAAACAAAATGGTTGAGTTATTAAGAATGAGAAAAACAAATTTGATGTTGGACAAATATCACAATTAATTATTTAAATTGAAAATTTTATGTTCACCACGCCAAAATTAATATTGTATGAGGTGATTTTAAATTCTACTGAGGGTGTTGAAACTATAGAATTTGAACTAATTTTACCACATTCGAGCCGAAGTATATTGTATTAATATGTACTAACTTTCAATCATTCAAAGATATAGTGAATGTCTGAATTTTTTCTGTAATGATTTTCAAATTTTCAGGATACAGGTTTTCATTTTCTTATTATGATGAATGTTTTAAATTCATTAGAATAAATTTTAAACTTACATTTAATATGCTATACTTTTAGGATTTTGTATATAGTACGTCATTGCCTTTGATCACAAAGGTTCTCGTCAACAAGGTTCTCGTCAATATTCGATGATATTGACCGCATCACTTCATAATCTTTGAACTACTTCACTTCAATTAATAATATAGATGGGTACCCTAAACGTAACATAATTATATATAATTATGGTAAAGAGGATAAGAAAAAAATATTTTCGAAGAAGAAGTAACGTACCGGTTTACTATCTGAACTTCAGAGATCCATAATATGCTTATATAGAATATATTATCAAGCTAATGTGAAGATATGTCTTATTAATGGATTAAAAACACTTAAAAAGATGATGTATTTGTTCACGTACAATGTTAAAAGTTACTTATAAATTAAAATAATTTATACTTACGAAGATGATTATAATTTACTTTTAAATTTTAATTTTAAATAATCTTTTAATTTTAAATTTTAATTTTGATTAAATTCAAAATAATTATACTTACGAAGATGATGTGTTCGTTTAAGTATGACTTTATTACATATGAATTAAAATAATTCAAAATTTTAAATTTAATTAAATCTTCATAGTCTATTATTTTTAAATCGGCGTAAAAAACGGCTTAGCTACCAATCAAATGAGACATATTTAAAATAGTTATATATTGATAAATTGAGGCACATATTGTATGAAAATGGTTTTTCCACTTTTAAAATTTTAACCTTTATTTAAAGCATACAATAATGTAACTATTAATCTATATAATTAATGTAATATGCATGTAAATAAATGAGTAACAAATAGTTATTAAAATTGTTTATTATAAATTTTATGCTTGAAATTGAATTATTAATATCGTATTTAATGTAAAAAAGTAATCAAATTGTTTGATTAATAAATATTTATGAAACTTTAATTATAACTATGATAATATAATTGTGAATAATTTTAAATAAAAAGTGATTTATTAACAATAATTGTTTGTGACTAAAACAAATAATTAATACATGGATATTTTAAATCAAGTAATTACTGGATTTAAATTAGAATTGTCAACTAATCATGATTATTAAAATAGGATTAGAATGATAAATAAGAAAAAAAAATTGTAATATGTTTGGTCTAAAATTTAGGAGTGATTTTTGATTGGTCTTAAAATAATTAATATTTTCTGATTGGTGAAGTATATATCATCTAAACTCAAGCATCAATATACTTATATAAAGGAGAAGACGGGGGCGGTGAGGTGTCGCCTCTAGAATCGCTCCGTTCTATTTTTCTAATTTTCTCAATTTTTCATAATTTTTAATTTTAATAATTACAACTTCCTTTATTATTTTCGATTTTGTAGGCTTGATAGAACTTTCTTTTATTATTTTCGAACTTTCTTTTATTATTTTCAAACTTGATAGAATTTTATTTGATTTTGAAAATTACAACTTCCTTATTATTTTCGAATTTGTAGGCTTGATAGAACTTTCTTTTATTATTTTATTATTTAATTATTTTTTTAAGATTATTGCCTTTAAAATCTTTACTAATAGAGGAAGCTAAATATATTATTTTAAGATTCTTGTAATATTCTCCTAAATTTTTATTAGAAAATATCTCAGTTATCTTTTAAATTTTTATTAATAGAGAAAACTATATATAAAATTTTAATATTCTTGTCTTTATAATATTCGATAAATTATCAATTTTCTTCTTACTATTTTCTAACGCAGAAAACTGTATATACTATATTAATATTCTCCTAAATATTCTCACCTTTATTGTACATCACTTAAGCCAGTTCTTACAAGCTCCTCGTGCTAAGACGGGGGCGGTGAGGTGGCACCTCTAGAATCGTTTCGTTCTATTTTTCTAATTTTCTCAATTTTTCATAATTTTTAATTTTAATGATTACAACTTCCTTTATTATTTTCGATTTTGTAGGTTTGATAGAACTTTCTTTTATTATTTTCGAACTTTCTTTTATTATTTTCAAACTTGATAGAACTTTATTTGATTTTGAAAATTACAACTTCCTTATTATTTTCGAATTTGTAGGTTTGATAGAACTTTCTTTTATTATTTTATTATTTAATTATTTTTTTAAGATTATTGCCTTTAAAATCTTTACTAATAGAGGAAGCTAAATATATTATTTTAAGATTCTTGTAATATTCTCCTAAATTTTTATTAGAAAATATCTCAGTTATCTTTTAAATTTTTATTAATAGAGAAAACTATATATAAAATATTCTTGTCTTTATAATATTCGATAAATTCTCAATTTTCTTCTTACTATTTTCTAACGCAGAAAACTGTATATACTATATTAATATTCTCCTAAATATTCTCACCTTTATTGTACATCACTTAAGCCAGTTCTTACAAGCTCCTCGTGATCCACACATGGTTGTTTTACAACGTGTTCTTCGCTATCTTAAATCAACTCATTTTCAAGGTTTGTTCTTTTCAGCCAGTTTGACATTACAACTAGAAGCCTATTGTGACAGTGATTGGGGTTCCTCTTTTGATTCTTGTGGCATGCTTAAAAGCATCACTGGCATGTGCCTTACTCTTGGCTCTTCTTTAGTGGTTTGGCATTCCACCAAACAGAAGGTCATCTCGCGTTCCACTGCAGAGGCTGAGTTACGGGCCATTGCAGACACGACTTGTGAAATTTCTTGGTTAACATTAAAAGTTTGGTTGGTCGGTATGGTACGTTGTGATTTTACTTAATTGTCCTTAACTGTATTTCGTGTTTTTACTTAATTAACCTTACTTATTTATAGAAATATATTATTAAATAATAATATTACCTATTTATAACCAATTACCTTTTTTCCCTAAAATACACTATTTTTTCTTACAAACATGGAAATTACTTTTTTTTACTAAAACATGTTAGTTTTTCTAATTTTCCTTACTAAAATCCCTCATTTTCTTCGGTCTATTTTTATAATTTTCTCAATTTTTTGACTTATTAATATTAAAGATTCAAAAATATCTCAATTTTAAGATTCTTGTCTTTAAAATCTTTACTACTGGAGGAAGCTAAATATATTATTTTAAGATTCTTTTAATATTCTTCTAAATTTTTTATTAGAAAATATCTCATTTATCTTTTAAAATTTTATTAATAGATAAAACTAAATATAAAATTTTAATATTTTTGCATTTATAATATTCGATAAATTCCCAATTTCTTCTTACTATTTTCTAACGCAGGAAACTAAATATACTATATTAATATTCTCTACTAATATAATTTATTTACTATTTTTTTTTAATATTATCTTTCAAGTAAGAAAGCTAAATATGTTATATTAATATTTCCCTAAACTTTCTCTTCAAGTCCAATTTATATACTAATTCCTTAACACTATCTTCTAATAGAGGAAACTAAGTATACTATATTAATATTCTACTTAACTTATTCTACGAGTTCAATTTAATATACTAATTTCTTTTTTACTATCCTGTAATCGAGAAAAATAATAAAGGGGATGATTTGAGAAATTGCCTTTTAAATTTTTAGTAATGGAAATATTAATTACCTTATATTCTCTCAAACAAGTCAAATTATTATCTTAATATTGTCCTAAAACTTATCTTCAAGTCAAATTACCATGTTGATATTCTCTTAAACTCTCTTTTAAACTTAAAGTTACCATCTTAATATTCTCACATATTTTTTCTTGAAAATTAGAATTTTGAATAATGTTTAAATTAAATTTTATGGTATAAGAAAATTGATTAATAAATTATGTAATACATTTAGTAATTAATTTGTTATATTTTAAATTTGGTAACAACGATAAAGCGGGTTATTGGGAGGAAACATGTTTAACGAGAAAGCGATTCATTATGAGGTACATATTATATGGTAGAATTTAATATTAATGTTATATTATGTATTTTAAAATAGAAGTTTCAATATGAATTTTGAGAAAAATAAAGTGATAGATATACTAATATTTGATAGAATGTTAAAATAATAAAATATATTGAATAATTGTCCTTTTCTATATTTATTGAAAATTTCGGTAAATGAACAAGACTAAATAGAGAATTAAAAAAACTTTACTTTTATGTTAAAAATATTATTTTAAATAAAAACATATTTTGTATAATATTTTTTAGAACAATTTTGGAAAAATTGCTACAAAGCTGCTCGATCTATTTTTCATATTTTCTCTAATTTTTGAATTATTAATATTGAAAATTCGAAAATATCTCAATTTTTTTTTTGAAAAGCAGAAAATGGATTAGCCAAACCAAAGCCCAAAAGGCTACAATGTTAAGATTACATCAGAAAACCAACAAAAACCACTAAAAGATACACCTTCAGCATACTACTAGCTAGGCCACATCAAGGTAAAAATTCAACCAAACTAACAACCTTAAAAAACTAAAAAAAAACACACCAACTATTCCAAGCCCATACCAAAACCAAGCTTGCTATCCCTTCCTCCTATTGCCCTTTAATCCTCTTGAATCTGCACCATAAAACCATCACCAAAAGCTGCATTTTCATTCTGCATGAACTCTTCATCATTTTGTTCCACCATTACAAACATGTTTGCCGGGGGGTTGATGACCCCATCCTCCATTACCTCCACCGCCATTTCTTCCTCGTTAACTGCCCTAAATTGCGGTCCAACCGGACCAAGACCCATATCCTTACTCCATAACTCATAAACCCTCCCGAATGATCTCTTGATGACCACCATTTGATTCCAACGAGATGCTCCATATTCTGCTAGGTAAGCTGCCAGTTCATTGTCCTCAGGGTCTGTTAGACGAACATCAAGCGCAAAATTCTTATCCCTACGTCTAGTGTTAAGCTGCTTCAGGACATACGCGTGCTCAGGAATACCACCTTCAATTGTTGAATTCTTCCACTCCCAATAGGACTGCACATGATCCGTTTCCAGGATCACTGCTGGATAGTCTTCGGCATATGCTCTCTTAAGACCTTCCAAATACGCATACAACTCGTTATTCCCACGTTCATTGATCCCTAAGGAACCACTCAACATCCTCAAGATGGTGCCTCTGCTATTTCTTACCACAACCCCTATACCTGATCGGTTCCCATTCGCAAGTTGAATCTCAGAGAAAAACCCATGTACATTGATATTGACAGCACCACGCCTTGGCATCTCCCAAGTAGCATTCACATTAACCATCTCCATTTTCTTTTGAAAGTATTAATTGTGATAGAAACTGATACAAGTGTGAGTCCTTTTACGGCTTTTAAATAAGCTTTAGAGCCTATACCCTTGATAAAACCAATCCCAGGCTGCGTTATGTCTCCCCGAGGCTGCTCAAGAATCTAGGCAGTCTACATTATTTCCTTAAACCACAATACTTTTAATAAAAACTGAAGGGAAACGCTTCAGCTGCTCTCCATATTGGGCCCAAAATTAAAACTTTTTCACTAACAGGCTAGCCCGAAAACTACCTTGCTTAGCCCAGTAATCTGCTTCTTGGAGAAAAGACCTGTCAACTTTTGTCACTGAAATATTTGCTTCTAAGAAAAAATCCAGTGCTTTTGTGTCACTAAACTGGTTTGACACCCTCTCTTCCTTTACTGTTTTGAGGGTATGAACCAGATTTAAGCAATCTGTATAACACATGATACTCAAATCCTTTCCATAAACTTTTTTTACCAAAAGCATGAGTTCTTCAAAAGCTCTAAACTCTGCCTCAAACGCACTTGTAGCTGCGCTAGGACCAGAGAAATATAACTTTGTAGAACCCTCCCTACTTTTAATTACTCCTCCTATACCACTCCTAAATGTACCTCTATTACCTTCTTTCCAAGCTCCATCAGAAAAACAAATTAACTCATAATCACATTTGAGAAGTTTCTCCTCTAGCACTGCTTGTGATCTCGTTATTACTCCTATAGGATTTGATTCCCACCAAATTACTGCATCCTCAAGTATTAAGTTCCTTGCCAGCGCCCATTCTTGAGACCTCAACTTTATGAGCTTAACCGTTTCCCCCACGTTTACTTTTGAACCACTAAAGATTCTATTGTTTCTACTCAGCCAGAGAGTCCACATAGTAGCTATTAGTACTATCTCCCAGACTTGCTTTAGATCCAAGACTTTGAACCAATTAATAGCCACCCATGTGTCATTTAAACATTGAAAAATTTGCCTTTGCTGAAAACCCCACCAATCTAGAATCTTCCTCCATACTTGTAGTGCAAAAGTGCACTCCCATAATATGTGCTTTAAGTCTTCCAGAAACACCATGCATACATCACACTTCCTGTTGTCAATGAAAGTTCCCAATCTATGAAACAGAAGCTCCTTAGTTGGGATAATTCCCCTTAAAACTTTCCATAAGAAGATCTGCACTTTTGGAGGCACTTTCTGTCGCCAAATTCTTATGAAATTACAATCCTGATTTACAGGTGCATTTAACAGCTCTACTCCTTCTTTTGCTGTATAAACAGTCTTTCCACCCTTCCAGATCACTACATCCCTTTTGTCATTTAGATGCGTATGTATTATCACATTGTTAAGCTGCTTTACCAAGCTCTTTTCCCAACATCTTAATCCTCTATTCCAAAAAACCTCCCCCTCTTTGTTGTAACAGTCCCAGAGATCTAAGAAAACACCTACTGAAACAAATTTTATCTTGGAAAGAAGATAAAGCCTTTTAAAATTTTCTTTTAAAGGTCCTTCCTCTAGCCAACTATCTTCCCAGAATAGAACCTCTCTGCCATTGTTTACTTCCCACCTGAATTTATCCATTTTCAAATGTTCTCCTAAGCTGGAAGTCTTTATTATCAATGCTAAACTTTTAAGCAGCTCAGAAGACTTATTATTTAGTTTCAAGTCTTCAATCCCTCCACTAGGACATGCAGAGTATTTAGTCCTTAACCATTTATTCCAATCCTTATCCCTATCCTTAAACCAATTGAATACCCATTTTCCTAGCAAAGAAAAATTAGTATTCTGAATAGAGACCAATCCAAGGCCACCCTTAGATTTTGGATTACAAATTTTTTCCCAAGCCATTAGGTGCAACTTCTTTCTGTTCACCTTTAGATCCTTCAGTGAGCTTCCCCAAAAAAAATGTTTCCTAATAGTCTCCAATTTTTTACACACACCCTTTGGCATAATGGCAGTGTTAAACCAATATACTGGTAAAGTATCAAGCACAGATTTAATTAATACTAGCCTCCCAGCATCACTTAAGCAATCCACCTTCCAAGATGCAAACTTATGCTTGAACTTATTGATAAGAGGTTCCCAGTACAACCTTTTCCTACTTGAAATACCAATAGGTTGACCTAAATACTTCAATGGCCATGAACCTATCAAGCATCCTAGTACTTCTGCACCCTGAGCCACCAAAACCTTATTATTACTACAACTGTAAAGACTACTTTTATTGAAATTGATCCTTAACCCAGACAGGAGTTGAAAACACTGAAGTATTAATTTCACTCCCTTGATAGAATCAATTCCTTCCTCAATAAAAATGATAGTATCATCTGCAAATTGCTGATGTGTCAAGTATTCCCCATCCTCCTTAAACTTGAAGCTTTTAAAAAGACCAATTCTATTTGCCTCTTTGAGCATTCTGCTTAACACTTCTACTGCAATATTAAAAATGAGAGGGGATAAAGGATCACCCTGCCTCAACCCTTTTCTAGGACTAAACTCCTTAGAAGGAGACCCATTTACTAGAACAGAAATCTTGATGCTGTTGAACAGAGTTTTAAGCCAACCTATCCATTTTTCTCCAAAACCTATTTTTTCCAGAGTATTCCAGATAAAATACCAATTAACTGAGTCAAAAGCCTTTTCAAAATCAAGTTTCAAGATGAAACCTGCTTTCTTTTCTTTTTTTCATCGATTCTACTACCTCCTTTACTATTATTATACTTTCTGCAGCTTGCCTACCCTTCATGAATCCAGTCTGTTCCCCACTAATCAAATTTCCCATGACCCCCGTAAGTCTATTTGCAAGTACTTTTATCAACAGCTTTGTCGTACAATTTATCAAGCTTATTGGTCTAAAATCTTGGACTTCTTTAGGATGCAAAATTTTAGGTATTAGAGAAAGAAAAGAAGAATTAAAACCTGAAGGTAAGCAATTCCTTTCTTCAAAATCTCTGAAACATTCCCATGCCTTTCCTTTGATGTTTGGCCATAAGAATTTTAGACATCTAAAGTTAATTCCATCCGGACCAGGAGCTTTATCATTCGCTGATTGTCTCAAAGCTGTTTCTATTTCTTGCATGCAAAAAGGTGCTTCAAGTGATTCTCTGTCATTAGCCCCCAGTAGACTGTTAAATAAACTTCCTAAGAAGAATACTCTTGGCCCACTGTCTTTAGAAAAGAAATCACTGAAGTAATTGAAGAAAATACTTTTAATGCTTTCTGGATGAGAAAAGCATTTTTCTTTCCAAACAATCTTTTTAATTCCATTAACATATGCTCTTCTCAAAATTTTCTGATGAAAAAACTTTGAATTCCTATCCCCTTGAATGGACCAATTTATTCTAGCTCTTTGTCTCAACATTGAATCATTTTTAGCATATCCTTTGAGTAATTCATTTCTGCACCATACTGCATCAGGATTCCATTCATTCTGAACATCCAAAGAATCCTGCTTGTCTTCCAAGAGTTTTAAGTTATCTTCCAACTTCTGCTTTGCATTTCTACTCCAACCCTTAACCTCTGTTTTAAAAAAATTTAGTAACACTTGAAAGTTTTCCACCTCAATAGCCCTATTACTCTTAAGAAAGTTTTGAATTACTTTAACACATTCCGGTTCTTGCAACCACCAATTGAAAAACTTAAAAGGTTTTCCACCCCAGTTCTTTTCTTCAACACTTAGGATTAAAGCCTTATGATCCGAGTGCTTTCTCCCCAAGGCATGCACCTTCCATTGGCATTTACTGAACCAAACTGAATCCAAAAGGAATCTATCCAACTTACTCCGTTTTCCATCTTTTCCAAACCAAGTGAACGTAGAATTTTGTGGCTCCAAATCCATAAGGTTACAATCTTAAATAAAGTCATTGAAAAGCACTGAATCTGCTTTTCTGTACTCACAGTTACTTCTTTCCCGTTCTTCTCTTACACAATTAAAATCTCCTACAAAGCAAATTGGCTCCCTTTGCACTGCTTTCTTAATATCCCTTAAATCTTTCCATAATTCTTTTTTTTCCTTTATTTTCATCGAACTATATATGTTCACCACATTGAATTTTTCCCCACTATCATTACTTTGAAACTGAATCCAAATCCAGTTCTGTTTCTGCGCAA
The DNA here is from genome assembly GCA_030848705.1 of Heracleum sosnowskyi. NCBI lineage: Eukaryota > Viridiplantae > Streptophyta > Magnoliopsida > Apiales > Apiaceae > Heracleum > Heracleum sosnowskyi. The sequence goes on from CM061238.1 coordinate 38,784,960, forward strand.
AACTAACACACTTAAAACGAGAGCAATCCCATGAAGTTAATAGACCTCCCGAACGCCCTTTGGAGCTCTGCCAGACCCAACCATGTAGAATGGGATCCCAAATAGAAGTCTTTTTAAAGAAATCTAAATCTTCACACTTTGTCTCTTGCAAACAAAAGATATTGATTCTCATCTTTACTAATAAATCCTTCAGGTTCCTTCTATTACTACCACACCCCACCCCCCTAATATTCCATGACATAATTTTTGTATCCTTCATTAAAAAACTTGATAACTAAGAATACTAATGGTAATGCTACAAAAAGATAATCAGAGATTACCTTCCTTCAACTTCCTTTCCACTGAAAGTACTGCTTCTTCTCTGCGTCCTGCCAACTCCAAACCGAGTAATTGTGCAGTAGAGATTATTTCATCCGCCGATTCTTTAGCACTCTTAGTCACTACCTCTACTTTTGCATCTGCTCTACTATTCTTATCCCCCTGAGCTCTTTTCTTTTTACATCCCTTCCCAATCTCATTCTTTATATTCAATCCCAAATCAAAAGGATTTTTAAAAACTCTTTTTTTCTTTTTCGGCCTTCCTGGTCTCTTGCCCATTTTTAAACTTCCCAAGTTATTGCATATTGACACTTCTGAGCTCTCTGTACCCTTATCAACATCAAAACTTACACTTCCATCCCCACTCTTCCTGCTATCACTATTCTTGTCCTCAGATATGTTATAAGAATCTGACGAAGTCTCCCTTGATCTTACTCTTGAGGCTTTATTTTCCATCTTATCCAGAAACCTATCCTTATCCCTATCACCCTTAGCTGCCATATTTAGCCCTTCTGCTTGCACATCCCCAGAAAGGTCATTATTCAAAAAATCCTTGCTTAAAACTTCCTCCTTATCATGTTGCTCTGTCAACTTATCTACTTGCGATCCTTTAGCCATTTCTATTTTGCCCAAGTCTATACCCCTAATCTCCTCATTCGAAGTCCTACTAATCTCATCCTCACCGTCTTCCTCTTCCTCCATTGGTGCTATCTTACCCACTAGGTAATTCAAATCCGTGATTTCTCTAAAATTTATTTCCAGATTCTTACTCTTTATGCTTATAAGAACACTTTCATCAATAAGCTTTACTTTATTGGTTGAGACACAAATGATTGGATTAAAGAACTCATTCTTGCCATCCTTTTGGTATGTCCATGAAAGCCATTCTCCTATTTTCTTTGTATATGCTCGAAGATTTTCCTCCACCCAAGCATTCATCGGCAAGCCTGTGCATTCTATCCAAACCGTTCTTGGCATAAAAAGATCTTCCTCTTCAAAGTTTCTTACAATGCTAAAGTACTCCTTTAGTTCTGCAATATCCATATTTGCCCAACCCTCCTCTTCCTCACTTCTCAGCAGGAATTTTCGCCCACTCAACCCTACTACTTTTATTTTCCCAAAACCAATTTTCTCAATATCATTCTGCACTATGTCCGCCTGATTCTCTAACTTGGTTAATGCGACTTTTGTTTGGAAAAGTCCCTTTTCAACTTCCTCATCCACCTCTGCATCCGTATATTCAAACATTCTATCTATAAGCTCTTCATCTTCTTGCTTTGAGCTCTTGAACTTATCTGGTGTCCTCTTCTCAATGATCTTATTCAGATTTTATGCTACACCTTCGACCTCTGCCTTTCTATCCCTGTATCCATTGTTCAGTGTCATTTTAATTTTCGAATCTAAACCTCCTTTTTCCTTTGCATTACAAATCACTTTACCCGCTTCTTGTTCTGTCACAGTCTTAACAAAACCAAATCTTCTATTTCGCTTATCTCTCTTTCTGGGTAGTATTATGTCTTTAATGGAGCCACACTTTTTAAACAAATCCCAAATCTCACTTGCTAGTACATTGGAAGGTATATCATATAAAAAGATTGTGTACTGTTCATCTTTGAAACCATCTTTCTTAACTTTTTTCTTTGTCCTATTCACCACTACCCATTCTTCCTTCAATTCTCTTTTTTCCTCCTTTCGATCTGCAAATCTCACATTCTTAACTACTTCTGCATATGTCTTCTGTTTCTCCACCTCCTCACTTAACCCATCTCGTGCATTTTTAAGACTCCTCAAATGAATCAAATTCAATGCTTCTGCAATTGCTTGTTTATCTCCTCTAGAATACCTATTCAGAATCTTTTCATCCACTAGATCCTTGTATGCCCAAATAAAATCTTCAAGTATCCTGTCCCCTTCTTGGTTTTTATTCACTTTAGTGCTACCTGCTCCTTTTCCTGCTTTGTCTCCTTGCCTTCCATTAAGGTTTACCCTTACATTGTCTTTGATCTTCCCTAATCTGCTTCCTCCATTGCCGTTGAGATTTGAATTTCTTTGCCCCGCCTCCTTGGTTGTCCTTTCGCCTTCCATTTTGATTAACTATAATAGATACTCGAAAATATCTCAATTGCCTTAAACATCTTTACAAATGTAGGAAACTAAATATATAATTTTAATATCATTGCCTATAAAATCTTTACTAATAGAGGAAAGAAAATATGCAGTTTCAATCTTAATTTTCTTGATTCTGTCTTTTAAAAGAGAAAATTAAATATATTATATTAATATTCACCAAAACTTTCTTTACAGACTAATTTATTTAGTAATTAAAAAACAGAAAAAGAGAATAAATAGGAGAATAATCAATTTACACAAGAAAGTACAAATCATAAAGATAATGTTTACGAGGTTATACAAGAAAGTGTTGATTCTTTTGTTTTTTTTATGGCAAATCTCCTAAATTAAAGACACATAATAGTTATATATATATTCTTCATTCTGGTTCTTTAGCATCTCATGAATTTTTTGCTTTATATTTTCTCCCCTTTATTAATTTTGTTTGAAGAATTTTTGTTTTAAAGTAACTTTTGTTATAATGTTTTGCTGTAGAGAGAATACATCAATGGAACTTTTCTCGACGAAGGTTCGACTTTAATCTCTTACTTTACCTTTTTCTTCTACCAATTATATATATGCGTGAATTTTATCACCGTTAACTTATTTTGTGTTTATGTGAATCGCAAAAATTATACATCGTGTTTTCAAATATACTTTTGAAGAGAGAGGTATGTGTAGAATTTGACACGCGTTGCTAGAAGTCATTTGTGTTGTAGTGTTACTACTTTATATTTCTTTATTCATTCTTATATATTAATATTTACTTTTGACAGGTGGTTTCACTACTCCGAACATGAAGCAAAATTTGAATATGATGGTATGTATATTGTTATTAATTTTAGTATCACAACTCTAAATTGTTATTTTTTAAAGTTAATTGATTAATAGTAATTGGCCATAATTATGTTGATCGTCATTATCTTTTAAATATTAACAAATAGACAAATATAAATATATTTTTTTAATACTTTTTTTTGTAAAAATAATAATAACTTATGTTTAATGAGAGAGCGGCTCACAATACATATAAACTATTAGAAATTATGTTTCATAATTTTTTGTATAAAGAAATCACTTTTAAATTATCTATATATTTTATATATTTAAAATCAAGTCTTTTATGTTTTACCTTTTAAATTATATAGAAGATAATATAGTTATAAAAAAATATAAGTTTTTTACATTAATTAAATTAATCTTTAAAAATATTAAACTGGAGTTTACAATTTTTACAATTAATTATTTAATGGGTTATTTGTTAGATTTGGTAGCAATAAGAGAGCGGCTTATTGGGAGTGAACATATTTAACAAAAGGGTATTCAAATAGGAGGAGTGTAAAATATTCTAGAATTTAATATTGATATTGTATTATGTATTTTAAATAAGAATTAAATTTTGATAAAGATAAAATTAGTGATAATTATAATAATATTTGAGATGATATCAAAAGAATGAAAATCTTAAATGATTATCTTTTTTTTTTATATTTATTTAGAATTTCACTAAGACGGAAACAAAAATTTCAAATAAACCGTAGAGTTATAATGTTATATTAGAAATATGAGTTATATTAGAAATATGAGTTATATTAGAAATATAATTGTTTAATTTATTGAAAACATATAGTAATCTGTAATATATTTATTTTAAAAATTGTAAAATATTATAAGACCGCTGCGAAGCGCGGCTTAGTAAACTAGTTATAATGAAGGATTGCAATAATTTTTATACACAAAAGATCCACAAAATAAAATCAATCGTTTCAAGTATCTATTAATATATTAAGTTATATTTTCTTTAATTTTTTTAACATAATCGATTAACATCGAATTATTTAATTACAAAAAAATAATATATTGGATAATTAGTCTCACATCTATATAAAAACTTGAAATTACGACATTTAACAATTAAATAAACAAAAACATAAATTATAGATTAAAGTTGTAAAAGTTATACATATACTCAAAATATTTCCTCATTAAGTGTGTTAGATCATAGAGTGGTATTGGAAATTTATCTTATAAAATAGGCGATTATTTATTGAACGCATAATACAACAAACGATCGTAATCTCGAAGTATATAAATATATTAAAAGATTAGATTATAATTAAAAATAAAATAATTTTAGTTGATAATCAGATTCTCAAAATACAAAAATATAATAGTGAATGTATTTAAATCTTTTAATAGACTCCATTAACATCATATTTTTCTGACTTTACAATAATTAATAGATAACTACCCTCTGTATAAAACCCTAAATTACGAGTTTTAACAATTAAACAATCAAAAATATAAATTATTGATTAAAGTTGTAAAAACTATATATATACTCGTAGTGTTTTCTCACTCAGTGTGTTGGGACACATGGTGGTATTAGAAATTAATCCGTAAAATAGACAATTTTATATTAAATAGATAATAATTGACGATCAAAATCATGAATTATATAATTATCATAAAAGATTTAAATTCTAATAAAAAAATTAAATAATTTTAATTGATAATCAAATTCTTGAAATATATAAATATAGTAGTCAATAGATTTAAATTTTAATTAAAAACAAAATAATTTTTGAATTTTGATTGGTTATTGCCTTGTATGGATAGTCTAACCACCTTTAATTAATAAAATTATATCAGTAAAGTTTTAATGGATTTAAATTCTAATTAAAACCAAAATAATTATTGAATGTTGATTGATTAATCAAGTTGTATTAATAATCTAACCACCTCTGGTTAATAAAATTAAATGAGAAATTTTTTAATTTGATTGGTTAACTGCGTTATATGGATAGTCTAACTACGATTTGTTGATAAAATTATATGAGAAAAGTTTTTTGGCACTTGTGATTGGTCTAAAATTTAGTATTGACATGTGACTGGTTAACTGTTTAATAAAATTATATGAGGAAAATTTCAATGAATTTAATTTCTAATTTAAAATTATGTGAGGAAAGTTTTTAGACTCTTGTGATTGGTCTAAAATTTAGGATTGACCAACCCTCGGTTAATAAAATTAAATGAGGAAAGTTTTAATGGATTTAAATTCTATTTAAAAATAATAAATTTTAAATTTTGATTGGTTAATCGCGTTGTATGGATAGTTTAACCACCCTTGGTTAATAAAATTATACGAGGAAAGTTTGTAGGCTATTGTGATTGGTCTAAAATTTAGGAATGACATTTGATTAGTACTAAAATAATTCAAAGTTTTCTAATTGGTTAACTGATGTGTGGTAGACTCAGATATTATAATAAAAGGAAGTACATTATTGTAAATTATTAAATTACTATTCTTTTAAAATTCGTTAAACAAATTGACCATCCACAAGAAATGATATTTCAAGTAACTAATAAAGAGATTATTACTCTCCCTTTGTGGATGGAAATGTAGGCAGATTTCTCTCTAACTTTATCAAAATACCCTCTCATTTCATAATTTATAAAACAAAAATCTGTAATTTATAAGGAAATTCATGCAACGGATATTTAAACCTAGATATGTATAGAATTAAATCACAAAAATGAACAATGACATGACTATGAAGAAAACACTAATGACATTTGGGTACGAAACCAGTTGATAGATGAGTAGGATTAAAAAAGGAGGACGATTACAACATAATGAAGCTGCTTTTGGTAATGATAAGCTGTAGTTGGGTGAAAACTACACTTGCCTTCCTTGTTCAGGACCCTAGAATGACAACATTATGCCAACACTATCTTGTTGTTTTCATTTGATTCTCCATGCCCTATGCTTTTGTTTCGTACCTTCACTTTTCTCTTCTTACATAATTAAACATATAAATAATAAATCCTAACCCCTTCTTGGCCTGGCCGCCCATGTACATAAAACAGCCATCTCCATCATCAACAAGCACCTTCCTTCCCTCCAACCTGCTCTGTGAATCTCAGCTTCCTCCTCCAAACCTAACCTTAAGCCACACACGCAGTCACCATGGTTTCTTATCAACCTTGTTGCAATAACTTTACGTTAATCTTATGTCTTCTTGTTCTGCTGCCCACCACAGTGCTGGGGAACTCTAAATGTAAAGATGAAGCTGGACAGCAACATAACAGACACGACGCACTTAAGTTTAAACTCATTGCTATAGCTACAATTTTGGTCGCTGGCGGGATAGGAGTGAGCCTTCCGCAGCTTGGTAAGAAAGTAAGTGCATTGAATCCGGAGAATGATATCTTCTTCATGATCAAGGCTTTCGCAGCTGGCGTAATTCTGGCAACTGGATTCGTTCACATACTACCAGAAGCATTCAGCACTCTGACATCACCGTGTATTCAGAACACGTGGAAAAAGTTTCCATTTGCAGGATTCGTTGCAATGATGTCTTCAATTGGAACATTGATTGTAGACACAGTAGCAGCTGGTTACTACAGAAGGTCACACTTCGAAAAAGATAAGCAAGCAGTTGTGGATGAAGAAATGGTTCAAGACAATGAACATGAGATTCATGTACACCATCAGACTCATGCTCATGCTCATGGATCTGCATTGCTTTCTCAAGATGAACAACGTAAGTTAACTGATCTTACAAGGCATCGTGTCATATCTCAAGTAAGCAATTACCCAAACTTTATCTGTGTTTTGTTTTGGGAGGATAAAGCATATGCCAAACTTATAATTGCACTGTTAATAGGTTCTGGAATTAGGAATAATTGTTCATTCAATAATCATCGGAGTCACCTTGGGAGCTTCTGAAAGCCCAGACACAATAAAGACTCTCCTTGCAGCACTGTCTTTTCATCAATTTTTTGAGGGCCTGGGACTTGGGGGATGTATCTCGCAGGTATCAACACTTCATAATTATATCTTTTACCATAGCTGATATAACTCTGATTATCTACATTACCCTGTAAAACATGGTAAAAAAAAGGTTACTTTGCTCGGATAATAACGATTACTATAATTAGCAACAAACAACAAGTCAATTTAAAAGTCATGCACCTAGAACAGTCAATTTAAAAATAATTGAGTCAGAAAGTGTATTCGAGTTCGGTTTGTGTAATATACGAGTCGAGTTCGAATCATTCGCAATTTTTCGAGGTTAACAAGTTTTTTTTCGAGTTATCAAGTTCTTATCGAATTTATCGAGCATTAACTTGATATTTAAAAAAAAATCCAATTTTTCTATTTTTTATATAATTTATAAACAATTTTTCCTCTTTTAAAAATGACAACTAATGAAATAAAATTTTAAAATAACACATTTATGTGAAATAACTGTAATATATTGAAATATAATTTAGTTATACACTTGTACTTGTTACTTAATGTAATAATATTGATAGGTAACTTTTCAAATTATTTTAATTTTTTTTATAGGCACTGGGATCATTAATACTTCTATAAATTATATTTTTAATTGAAAAATATAATAATATACGATATTACGATTTTACTATGTTGATGACTTGGTGTAATTTAAACTACGATTTTATATTAACTAGCGTTTTACCCGTGCTACGCACCGAAAACATACTTTCAATTTTTTTTAAAATTTTAAATAATTAAAAATATATTATATAATAGAACTCATATTAATTTTTTTCATATACGTTTACTAAATATACGCACGCACGTAAAAATAAGTTATGTTTAGGGATGGACATTGTTCCCGCCGCGCCGATCCCCATCCGATGCCCCCTTGTAACGTCCCTAAATCCGGGGTCAAAGGATTTGGTCGTCACGCTGCAATCTCAATTCAAACAACCTGCTCAATATTAAATCAACACAATAATAACATCTGCGATCCCAACTCTACCAATGATCTTTAAATGTTATAGTGCTAGAAACAAGAATCCAAAATTCCATTACATAAAATTTTCTTCTTTACAACCATTCTCTTTACATACAATCTATAACACTAGTATAACTTCGATAAGAAGTATACCAGGAAACTAATCTTATACAATATAATATTTAACAGAAATCAACTTTATACAAAATCTATCACTAGCTCCAAATACTCTGGATCAAAACGTCTTTACGCTAGTATCTTTTCCCATCTCTGACCAGCTACGCGGACAACTCTCGCCAATATACCTTCTTACTGAAAGGCTAAAATATATAAAGAAAACAAGTATGAGCAAATGAATTGCTCATTAAGTGCATTATCAAATATAATACGCAAGGTTTCCAAAATAAACTTTGGGTTTTCAAATAAACAAGCCTTCGGTTTAAACATTTGCAATCTCTAAAATTTTCAAATCAAGTTTGGTAATTTAGCACTATTTCTCATTCAGCTTCTCGCAACTGAATAGTTTAAAACACAAAAAGATTTATGTTGGTCATCACGGTGAGCGAACAACAATAACTACAATAGTATGTAGAAAATATGAAATAAATATAACTCATACGTCTTCAAGATCATAGTTTGTATAAAAATACTAGTTTTGAAGATAACAGATCTATTCACAACATCTTCTGAAACCAACAACTCTGGAAGAGTAGAATAATAAAAGAGTAAGAATGAGCCAACGCGCTCGGCCGTGGAATAAAGAACGTACTTCACGACTTCAATATGGTATTGTCTGGATATGCGGTATGAATAAAACTCATCAAGATAGATATCTCACGATTGCCAATGGAATCAAGGAAGAGGATTTCGACTATTTGGAATCCAATATATTAAGAGTAAATGATTTCAACAAGATTGAAACCATTACTTATCAATCAACGAACTAACAACTTCGAGCGAACGAATAAACCTGAGTACCAGGTCATAACTCACAAGTACAAAACATATGGATGTAATTCATCTCAGAAATAAGAATTGATATTAGAATTGGATTTTTCACATTTATCAAATCAAAGGTTGTGCTGCTGGCCAGCCACGCATCAACCCCGGACTTGCTTATAGCAAAGTCCTCTACTGGATCCTTGGCCAATCTGGGCCATAAGTTATTCCGACCATAAATATGGTCCGACCATTACTGGTCCATTTAAAAACATTTCAATCCTATATTATATACGTCAGGTGTCAGAACAATTGACAACCTTACTTCGACAATCAGGTGTCGGAAGAATCGACAACCTTAATACAACAAACGCTGGAAAACTCACGTTCCAGGAAACAATTCAACTATGAAGAATACATCAAGGAATAACAATATAAACTAGTATCGACGAGATCGACACAATATTGGGAGGTGCACATGAAAAGTGACAATATAATAAACATCGACGAGATCGATGTAAGAACTGGGATAATAATGAAGAATAAACAATGACATGCTCAACAAGATTAAGTCTGATGTGAAACAGGCATTATGATATCAACAGAATTTGCAACAGCTCAATATAGAGTAGGGTTCAAAGAACAGGCTCTAGATGGCCTCAACAGTTCAAATCATCACATTATGGAAGAATTAGTTAAGATTCACCAATCTGGTAAGTGACAAAAAGTCAAGTTTGAGTTTAAGGAAATTTAAGGTGAAGTTTATAAATAGGGAAAATAATGGGTTACCGGCTTCTGGAAGAAATAGTTTAAGTCCTTCGAAAATATACTTATAATATATAAGCCTTATATTTGAAGGAAATGAACTAAATCATACACAACATATATGAATTCGAATCAGGGACTGGATCAGATAATCGCATTAGTAAGAATTGATAATCATACTTGCATAGATGCAAGATGGAAAAATAGAATACTTGAAGAGCAAGTAACACAACTTCAGAATTTCAAAATAACCTTTTTACCCTCACAGGGTTCACCAGTCCCCACTCATCTAGGGTTGACAATTTTCCAACTTAATATTTTTAAATCAAGATTTTTGAAAGAGAGCCTTAGTATACGACCCATAACTATCTTCTCAATCGTTTCAAATAAGTATATCTTTTCAATCAACATAAAAATATGAATCTAAGCTCATAAGGTATAAATGAATACTCGTCAATTTACGAGATTAAATAAAATACTTGCAGTTCAATGCAAAAGAGTCATCATTTAATATTTAAGGAAAAGTATGCCAATTGCATAATATTAATTCAAGGAAATATCAATCAATTAATAAGCAAGGGTATAAACACTTGCCTCTGGTCCTTAGTTATTTCGTAAGGCGCTGAAATAATACGATTCCCTCCTTATTCTGTCTTATCGCACGATTCTCTATTTTCGTCCTTCTTTGCTTTAACGCTCTTGTGAATATCACTAGTCTGCTCCTACCAATTCGAATCCACGTGTCTGCCTCGATAGTCAAACAGGAGACGGTACTTTAGTCTTCAACGTATGATTCTCACATTCCATAAACGATTGTAATTTAACTCTGACACACTTACTAGTCTTACCGATATCTTTGTTGGAAGAAAATACTTGCATATGTCCTCTACGAGTGTGGACGTTCCCTTGGTGTTACGTCGCCTCACGAATAGCCCAATCAGTCGTAAACAATATCTCATCCTCCTCCGACATCTCTTATTTAACATACTTCGATAATCTGACTCATCTCGTCCAATAGCCTCTGTTGCATAGACAACCATATTTCAATCGATAGAATAATCACAATTAACTACATAAGTAATCCACGTAACTCGCTTGACAAAATCCCCATACTATAAAAGTCAACATCTAAGTCGACGGTCTCACAAATCTCATTTCCTAATAATACTGACAAATTTCTATTCCAACTACCCCTCGTGATAATATTAGACACGACCAAATACTCAAACAAATCTCAACACAATTACTCGCATGCATGACTCAACAACAGATAATTCACATAATTCACTTAGCACATACCGTCATTTAATTGCGACAAATAAATCACATAGGTCTCGTAACATCTAAGAAATAATTTTTAGAAAAACATTTGGCTCTCGTTTCAAGGAAATTAACCTCAAAATATTTTAGGTCAAAAATCAGACTATTTCTCCCAATATAAAGATTTAAAAACCATTTAATCAATTAATATAAAATTAATTGACAATTTCCAAACACTCAAACAATTTTTAAATAAATAAACCAAGCTAGAAAATAATTAAACTTAATTTTAATTAATTAAATCTAATTAATAATTAATTATTAAGAATTAACCGATTAAAAGAATTAATCAATTATTTAAATAAATTAATTATTAATCAAAAATAATTAAAATAATTAAATTTAATCAATTTTCGAATTTAAATAATTATTTATGAATTTATAAAATTTTCTGAAGAATAAAAAGTATTTTTAAATCAAAGATATGATTTTTAGAATTTTTAAACTATTTTTGATTTATTTCTAAAATAAATCTCAGAAACACTTTTCAGAAATTGAATTATGGAAATTTTGGATCGAAACCGGGTCGGGTAGGGTTACGAAACGGGTCGTGAAGAACAGTTCCCGGGTCGCCAAGAACACGTCACCGGAAACTGGGTTTCCCAGTTTCCGGCCGACGTCCGGCCACCGGGAAACGTCCGACCAAGCCCCGAATCTTCACCAAACCTGCCGTTAGCTACACCAATCTCTCTGCCTTCTAATTCTTAACAAAACTCAACCAAAAACTGCTCAAAATGTTCACAAAATTGTCCGGAAATCCTCACCGTCGACGGCGAGTTCCGTTTTCCGGCCAACTCAAAATCAGACACCAAATTTGAAACTAACTACGTTAACCAGTTCTAAATGATCCGATCTATCCATCTGCAACCTTAAAAACATTGCTAGCAATCGGGAATCCATTCTCCGGCCAAAACAGAGAAAAGTCCGGTGACCTCAATTTTTCTCCGATTTGCTTGATTTAAGGTTCTAAAAATCAAATAAATATCACCAACACACTCACCACATCATATACAACTTATTCATATCATCAATTATCAAGAACAATCAGAAACGAAGATTCCCCCAAATTTTAACCTAAAATTCGAAATATTTAAATAATTAAAAAAAAAGAAAAACTTAGAAATCATACCCACACAGATTTTGATGATGGATTTGGATAGGGGATGATGAGAGATTCGATTTGGTTACAAGAACATCGAAATCGGATTCTGATAACGCCTTCAAAATTGAGTTTGATTCTCAAGAACACGAAGAACACATTTCAGGGGGTTTTTTAGATTTTTAACTGTAATTAAGCTTTATTATACGCAAAACAAAGTACGATTCACCTTTTTATACTAAACGGAAAATAATACCCCAAACGACATTTTTGGATCGATATTGATCCGATGGATCGTTTTAAATACAATTTAACAGAATATATGCTTTAACCCTTTAATAAAGCAGAATATACGTTTTACGAGACGATAATCATCCAGAATGTACAGATAACTACAAGTATCGTTTAATAATAGATATACGAACCAAAATACTTCTATTACGAATATTTTCGAATACTTCCCACTTTAACGAATGAAATATTGGTACGAACGATATACCAATTTCCCGAATGATTAGGGAACGAACTGAATTTTCTTTTCAATAATTAAAATAGAATAAAATAGTATGACATCCTTTTCAAAATAATTTCTAATTCCCCACACATTTTCACATAGCATCCCAATGTCACATATTCGATCATTTAACGAATAACTTAACCCATTTAAACAGATAAAACATTTAATAAATCTTAATATGAAATAAAATTTCATTTCTCATCAAATATTAACACGTAATTTTTCCCGGATCTTACATCCCTCGTACGGGATCGGGGCGGGTTTGGGGACTGATTTCGGGGTTGGGGTCGAGAATAACATTCCCCGAAGTGATCCGACGCTCATCCCTAGTTATGTTATTGGTTGCTAAGAAAATAAATATTTAGAATTAAAAATTAAATGTTCAACGCATGTAATATTGATTGAACAAATATATATAATGCTACCATCATAACAAAATAACATAAAATACGATATTAGAATTTGTTTGAAACGTACCATCAGTTTTTAAATCATTAAAAATGTTGAACGACCCAATCCATTTTAGAATTATACTTGTTTTTAACTCCATCATCATTGACGTGGATATGCTTTATTTGTTCCCTATTTTGACTTTAGATTATCACAACAAAATTATAATTATTAGTTGAATCATGCACCTGATTCAAAAGAAACAAAATGGTTGAGTTATTAAGAATGAGAAAGACAAATTTGATGTTGGACAAATATCACAATTAATTATTTAACTTGAAAATTTTATGCTCACCACGCCAAAATTAATATTGTATGAGGTGATTTTAAATTCTTGTGAGGGTGTTGAAACTATAGAATTTGAACTAATTTTACCACATTCGAGCCAAAGTATATTGTATTAATATGTACTAACTTTCAATCATTCAAAGATATAGTGAATGTCTGAATTTTTTCTATAATGATTTTCAATTTTTCAGGATACAAGTTTTCATTTTCTTATTATGATGAATGTTTTAAATTCATTAGAATAAATTTTAAACTTACATTTAATATGCTATAATTTTAGGATTTTGTATATAGTACGTCATTACCTTTGATCACAAAGGTTCTCGTCAACATTCGATGATATTGACCGCATCACTTCACAATCTTTGAACTACTTCACTTCAATTAATAATATAGATGGGTACCCTAAACGTAACATAATTATATATAATTATGGTAAAGAGGATAAGAAGAAAATATTTTCGAAGAAGAAGTAACGTACCGGTTTACTATCTGAACTTCAGAGATCCATAATATGCTTATATAGAATATATTATCAAGCTAATGTGAAGATATGTCTTATTAATGGATTAAAAATACTTAAAAAGAAGATGTATTTGTTCACGTACAATGTTAAAAGTTACTTATAAATTAAAATAATTTATACTTACGAAGATGATTATAATTTACTTTTAAATTTTAATTTTAAATAATCTTTTACTTTTAAATTTTAATTTTGATTAAATTCAAAATAATTATACTTACGAAGATGATGTGTTTGTTTAAGTATGACTTTATTACATATGAATTAAAATAATTCAAAATTTTAAATTTAATTAAATCTTCATAGTCTATAATTTTTAAATCGGCGTAAAAGACGGCTTAGCTACCAATCAAATGAGACATATTTAAAATAGTTATATATTGATAAATTGAGGCACATATTGTATGAAAATGATCTTTCCATTTTTAAAATTTTAACCTTTATTTAAAGCATGCAATAATGTAACTATCAATCTATATAATTAATGTAATATGCATGTAAATAAATTAGTAACATATAGTTATTAAAATTGGGTATTATAAATTTTATGCTTGAAATTGAATTATTAATATCGTATTTAATGTAAAAGAGGTATCAAATTGTTTGATTAATAAATATTTATGAAACTTTAATTATAACTATGATAATATAATTGTGAATAATTTTAAATAAAAAGTGATTTATTAACAATAATTGTTTGTGACTAAAACAAATATTTAATACATGGATATTTTAAATCAAGTAATTATTGGATTTAAATTAGAATTGTCAACTAATCATGATTATTAAAATAGGATTAGAATGATAAATAAGAAGAAAAAAATTGTAATATGTTTGGTCTAAAATTTAGGAGTGATTTTTGATTGGTCTTAAAATAATTAATATTTTATGATTGGTGAAGTATATAGCATCTAAACTCAAGCATTATAATGAAAGATTGCAATAATTTTTATACACAAAAGATCCACAAAATAAAATCAATCGTTTCAAGTATCTATTAATATATTAAGTTATATTTTCTTTAATTTTTTTAACATAATCGATTAACATCGAATTATTTAATTACAAAAAAATAATATATTGGATAATTAGTCTCACATCTATATAAAAACTTGAAATTACGACATTTAACAATTAAATAAACAAAAACATAAATTATAGATTAAAGTTGTAAAAGTTATACATATACTCAAAATATTTCCTCATTAAGTGTGTTAGATCATAGAGTGATATTAGAAATTTATCTTATAAAATAGGCGATTATTTATTGAACGCATAATACAACAAACGATCGTAATCTCGAATTATATAAATATAATAAAAGATTAGATTATAATTAAAAATGAAATAATTTTAGTTGATAATCAGATTCTCGAAATAAAAAAAATATAATAGTGAATGTATTTAAATCTTTTAATATAATCAATTAACATCAGATTTTTCTGACTTTACAATAATTAATAGATAACTACCCTCACATCTCTGTGTAAAAACCCTAAATTACGACCTTTAACAATTAAACAATCAAAAATATAAATTATTGATTAAAGTTGTAAAAACTATATATATACTCGTAGTATTTTCTCACTCGGTGTGTTGGGACACATGGCGGTATTAGAAATTAATCCGTAAAATAGACAATTTTATATTAAATAGATAATAATTGACGATCAAAATCACGAATTATATAATTATCATAAAAGATTTAAATTCTAATAAAAACTTAAATAATTTTAATTGATAATCAAATTCTTGAAATATATAAATATAGTAGTCAATAGATTTAAATTTTAATTAAAAACAAAATAATTTTTGAATTTTGATTGGTTATTACCTTGTATGGATAGTCTAACCACCTTTAATTAATAAAATTATATCAGTAAAGTTTTAATGGATTTAAATTCTAATTAAAACCAAAATAATTATTGAATGTTGATTGATTAATCAAGTTGTATTAATAATCTAACCACCTCTGGTTAATAAAATTATATGAGAAATTTTTTAATTGATTGGTTAATTGCGTTATATGGATAGTATAACTACGATTTGTTGATAAAATTATATGAGAAAAGTTTTTTGGCACTTGTGGTTGGTCTAAAATTTAGTATTGACATCTGACTGGCTGGTTAACTGTTTAATAAAATTATATGAGGAAAATTTCAATGAATTTAATTTCTAATTTAAAATTATGTGAGGAAAGTTTTTAGACTCTTGTGATTGGTCTAAAATTTAGGATTGACCAACCCTCGGTTAATAAAATTAAATGAGGAAAGTTTTAATGGATTTAAATTCTATTTAAAAATAATAAATTTTAAATTTTGATTATTGACATCTGACTGGTTAACTGTTTAATAAAACTAGGTTACTAAGCCGCGCTTCGCAGCGGCATTAGAATATATTTGTTAAAAAAAAGAATATTAGAATAAAAATTGTGAAATTAATATCTACAAAATTATTTAAATTATCAAATAAAATATATTCTATAAAATCAGCGGCATTAGAATATATTTGTTAAGAAAAAGAATATTCGAATAAAAATTGTGAAATAAATATCTACAAAATTATTTAAATTATCAAATAAAATATATTCTATAAAATTTGCATTTGGGTAGATAATATTATAAAGTATTTACATATTCCTTTTGTTTATATAGTTTGATTTTTTATTTTCTTGGACCTATAGCAATGCCATATATATAAAAGGAAATTTATATTGATAAAAAAAATACTAATGATTTGTATTAATAAAAATTTAAATACTTAAATATAATTTTTTTTAGTCATTTTTTCTTTAATATGAAGATTTATTATGTATGTTAAAAGAATATGTTTAAACCCAAAATTTTGGATTTTGAAATAAATTTGTTGGGGGCTTAAAGTATTTTTTTAATTTAGGTTGAAACTTTTTTGTTTGTGTAATAACTTAGAAAATGACTTAAAGTTAAAAAACAGTTTAAAATCAGAATTTGGTATGAGTCACTTTTTTGAATGACTTATTTTATTTTAATGTATTTATTTGATAAAAGTTCATATCATCATTCAAATGCATTATTTATCAAATTTAATTTAATTGTTAAAATTTTAATAACTCATTAGTTTATCATAATACAAAATTACCCAAACAGATATATTAACTTAAAATTTTACTTTTTACTTATAATTTTAAGTAACTTTAAATCATAAGCAATAATTTTAAGTTTAGCCAAAAGGGCTCATAATTATATAAAAAAAAATTGATCGCTTCAAAAAATTACACAAAATAAAACTGAGAATGAAAATAAAAATTAACATGTTTTGATTATATAAAAATTAGTTGATTTTTTTTTTTGTTAATAGATTTTTTTCAATAATAAAGAATCCATAGATATCACTGAATAACCAAACAAAGGGATAAAATACAACACCTAAATTAAGGTAAAAATCTAGTAATATCAATAAATATTATAAATATTTAATATATAAAATATTTAAAATATTTAAAATATTTAAAATCTAGTAATATCTAGTAAATTAATATCAATGAAACAAATATTTGTATAATATCTAATGATATTCGTTCAATCGAGATAAGATAGATTTATATATGTGCAATTTCTAAAACTATATATTATAAAAACATTAATAAAGATAATTACTTTTAAATTTTTTAATCTGGGTAGATGTGACAATTATTATATAGGGTCCACCATCCTCCTTGTATAAATTTGTATAAAATTCGAAAATAATAAGGAAGTTGTAATTTTCTAAATCAAAGAAAGTTCTATAGTTTGAAAATAATAAAAGAAAGTTCTATCAAGATTGGAAATAAAAAAAAAAAGAAAATTGTAATTATTAACATAAGAGCCTACAAATTCGAAAATAATAATGAAGTTGTAATTTTCTAAATCAAAGAAAGTTCTATCAAGTCCTACAAATTCGAAAATAATAAGGAAGTTGTAATTTTCTAAATCAAAGAAAGTTCTATCAAGTTTGAAAATAATAAAAGAAAGTTCTATCAAGCCTACAAATTCGAAAATAATAAGGAAGTTGTAATTTTCTAAATCAAAGAAAGTTCTATCAAGTCCTACAAATTCGAAAAAAAATAAGGAAGTTGTAATTTTTTAAATCAAAGAAATTTTCTAAATCAAAGAAAGTTCTATCAAGTCCTACAAATTCGAAAATAATAAGGAAGTTGTAATTTTCTAAATCAAAGAAAGTTCTATCAAGTTTGAAAATAATAAAAGAAAGTTCTATCAAGACTACAAATTCAAAAATAATAGGGAAGTTGTAATTTTCTAAATCAAAGAAAGTTCTATCAAGTCCTACAAATTCGGAAAAAATAAGAAAGTTGTAATTTTCTAAATCAAAGAAATTTTCTAAATCAAAGAAAGTTCTATCAAGCCTACAAATTCGAAAATAATAAGGAATTTGTAATTTTCTAAATCAAATAAAGTTCTATCAAGTTTGAAAATAATAAAAAAAGTTCTATCAAGCCTACAAATTCGAAAATAATAAGGAAGTTGTAATTTTTTAAATCAAAGAAAGTTCTATCAAGTCCTACAAATTCGAAAATAATAAGGAAGTTATAATTTTCTAAATCAAAGAAAGTTCTATCAAGTTTGAAAATAATAAAAGAAAGTTCTATGAAGTTTGAAAATAATAAAAGTGTAATTTTCAATTTCCTTCCTACAAAATCGAAAATTATAAAGGAAGTTGTAATTATTAAAATTAAAAATTGAAGTTGTAATTATTAAAATTAAAAATTGTGAAAAATTGAGAAAATTAGAAAAATAGAACGGAGCGATTCTAGAGGCGCCACCTCACCGCCCCCGTCTTCTCCTTTATATAAGTAAATCAAAGAAAGTTCTATCAAGTTTGAAAATAATAAAAGAAAGTTCTATCAAGCCTACAAATTCGAAAATAATAAGGAAGTTGTAATTTTCTAAATCAAAGAAAGTTCTATCAAGTCCTACAAATTCGGAAAAAAAATAAGGAAGTTGTAATTTTCTAAATCAAAAAAAATTTCTAAATCAAAGAAAGTTCTATCAAGTCCTACAAATTCGAAAATAATAAGGAAGTTGTAATTTTCTAAATCAAAGAAAGTTCTATCAAGTTTGAAAATAATAAAAGAAAGTTCTATGAAGTTTGAAAATAATAAAAGTGTAATTTTCAATTTCCTTCCTACAAAATCGAAAATTATAAAGGAAGTTGTAATTATTAAAATTAAAAATTGAAGTTGTAATTATTAAAATTAAAAATTGTGAAAAATTGAGAAAATTAGAAAAATAGAACGGAGCGATTCTAGAGGCGCCACCTCACCGCCCCCGTCTTCTCCTTTATATAAGTAAATCAAAGAAAGTTCTATCAAGTTTGAAAATAATAAAAGAAAGTTCTATCAAGCCTACAAATTCGAAAATAATAAGGAAGTTGTAATTTTCTAAATCAAAGAAAGTTCTATCAAGTCCTACAAATTCGGAAAAAAAATAAGGAAGTTGTAATTTTCTAAATCAAAAAAAATTTCTAAATCAAAGAAAGTTTTATCAAGTCCTACAAATTCGAAAATAATAAGGAAGTTGTAATTTTCTAAATCAAAGAAAGTTCTATCAAGTTTGAAAATAATAAAAGAAAGTTCTATTAAGCCTACAAATTCGAAAATAATAAGGAAGTTGTAATTTTCTAAATCAAAGAAAGTTCTATCAAGTCCTACAAATTCGGAAAAAAATAAGAAAGTTGTAATTTTCTAAATCAAAGAAATTTTCTAAATCAAAGAAAGTTCTATCAAGACTACAAATTCGAAAATAATAAGGAAGTTGTAATTTTCTAAATCAAAGAAAGTTCTGTCAAGTTTGAAAATAATAAAAGAAAGTTTTATCAAGCCTACAAATTCGAAAATAATAAGGAAGTTGTAATTTTTTAAATCAAAGAAAGTTCTATCAAGTCCTATAAATTCGAAAATAATAAGGAAGTTATAATTTTCTAAATCAAAGAAAGTTCTATCAAGTTTGAAAATAATAAAAGAAAGTTCTATGAAGTTTGAAAATAATAAAAGTGTAATTTTCAATTTGCTTCCTACAAAATCGAAAATTATAAAGGAAGTTGTAATTATTAAAATCAAAAATTGAAGTTGTAATTATTAAAATTAAAAATTATGAAAAATTGAGAAAATTAGAAAAATAGAACGGAGCGATTCTAGAGGCGCCACCTCACCGACCCCGTCTTCTCCTTTATTTAAGTATATTGATTATATGAGAAAAATTTTAATGAATTTAATTTCTAATTTAAAATTATGTGAGGAAAGTTTTTAGACTCTTATGATTGGTCTAAAATTTAGGATTGACCAACCCTTAGTTAATAAAATTAAATGAGGAAAGTTTTAATGGATTTAAATTCTATTTAAAAATAATAAATTTTAAATTTTGATTGGTTAATCGCGTTGTATAGATAGTTTAACCACCCTTGGTTAATAAAATTATACGAGGAAAGTTTGTAGGCTATTGTGATTGGTCTAAAATTTAGGAATGACATTTGATTAGTACTAAAATAATTCAAAGTTTTCTAATTGGTTAACTGATGTGTGGTAGACTCAGATATTATAATAAAAGGAAGTACATTATTGTAAATTATTAAATTACTATTCTTTTAAAATTCGTTAAACAAATTGACCATCCACAAGAAATGATATTTCAAGTAACTAATAAAGAGATTATTACTCTCCCTTTGTGGATGGAAATGTAGGCAGATTTCTCTCTAACTTTATCAAAATACCCTCTCATTTCATAATTTATAAAACAAAAATCTGTAATTTATAAGGAAATTCATGCAACGGATATTTAAACCTAGATATGTATAGAATTAAATCACAAAAATGAACAATGACATGACTATGAAGAAAACACTAATGACATTTGGGTACGAAACCAGTTGATAGATGAGTAGGATTAAAAAAGGAGGACGATTACAACATAATGAAGCTGCTTTTGGTAATGATAAGCTGTAGTTGGGTGAAAACTACACTTGCCTTCCTTGTTCAGGACCCTAGAATGACAACATTATGCCAACACTATCTTGTTGTTTTCATTTGATTCTCCATGCCCTATGCTTTTGTTTCGTACCTTCACTTTTCTCTTCTTACATAATTAAACATATAAATAATAAATCCTAACCCCTTCTTGGCCTGGCCGCCCATGTACATAAAACAGCCATCTCCATCATCAACAAGCACCTTCCTTCCCTCCAACCTGCTCTGTGAATCTCAGCTTCCTCCTCCAAACCTAACCTTAAGCCACACACGCAGTCACCATGGTTTCTTATCAACCTTGTTGCAATAACTTTACGTTAATCTTATGTCTTCTTGTTCTGCTGCCCACCACAGTGCTGGGGAACTCTAAATGTAAAGATGAAGCTGGACAGCAACATAACAGACACGACGCACTTAAGTTTAAACTCATTGCTATAGCTACAATTTTGGTCGCTGGCGGGATAGGAGTGAGCCTTCCGCAGCTTGGTAAGAAAGTAAGTGCATTGAATCCGGAGAATGATATCTTCTTCATGATCAAGGCTTTCGCAGCTGGCGTAATTCTGGCAACTGGATTCGTTCACATACTACCAGAAGCATTCAGCACTCTGACATCACCGTGTATTCAGAACACGTGGAAAAAGTTTCCATTTGCAGGATTCGTTGCAATGATGTCTTCAATTGGAACATTGATTGTAGACACAGTAGCAGCTGGTTACTACAGAAGGTCACACTTCGAAAAAGATAAGCAAGCAGTTGTGGATGAAGAAATGGTTCAAGACAATGAACATGAGATTCATGTACACCATCAGACTCATGCTCATGCTCATGGATCTGCATTGCTTTCTCAAGATGAACAACGTAAGTTAACTGATCTTACAAGGCATCGTGTCATATCTCAAGTAAGCAATTACCCAAACTTTATCTGTGTTTTGTTTTGGGAGGATAAAGCATATGCCAAACTTATAATTGCACTGTTAATAGGTTCTGGAATTAGGAATAATTGTTCATTCAATAATCATCGGAGTCACCTTGGGAGCTTCTGAAAGCCCAGACACAATAAAGACTCTCCTTGCAGCACTGTCTTTTCATCAATTTTTTGAGGGCCTGGGACTTGGGGGATGTATCTCGCAGGTATCAACACTTCATAATTATATCTTTTACCATAGCTGATATAACTCTGATTATCTACAATACCCTGTAAAACATGGTAAAAAAAGGTTACTTTGCTCGGATAATAACGATTACTATAATTAGCAACAAACAACAAGTCAATTTAAAAGTCATGCACCTAGAACAGTCAATTTTCAGCAACAGTTCAGATGTAAAAAGATACTCTAAACCAAAAGGTCCATAATTAAGGCACAATTAATACAAGAGGACAAAAATAATAAGTACTCCATTAATTTCAGGGTTTCAATAACAATATCCAGACCAAAACCAAAAAAAAGCAAAAGGTACATTTGATGGTAGGGTATCTAGTTTTCTGCTTTAATAGGGTGTAGTGTAGCACTACAGAGTACAAATAAAAGTATAACTTTCCCATTGTCCAATAGTAATGTTCAACATGCAACAGACTAGAGCCTTATATTGATTTCTCCTAACATGCATGAAATGTTATGGCAGGCAGAACTTAGTTTTCGTAGTGCCCTGTACTTTATTTGGTCCTCTTATTTGCATATGCAGGCAAAGTTCAAATCTCTGCACTCAACAATAATGACTGTATTTTTCTCCCTCACCACTCCCATGGGAATCGCTATTGGTATTGGAATATCTCACGTATACAGAGAAAATACACCCACTGCTCTAATTGTTCAAGGGATATTCAATTCCGCTTCTGCTGGAATACTAATTTATATGGCCCTTGTGGACCTACTAGCGGCAGATTTCATGGACCAAAGGATGCAAAGCAACGCAAGGCTTCAAGTAGCGGCAAACATTTCACTACTTCTAGGAGCTTCTTGCATGTCTGTCTTGGCCATTTGGGCTTGAACCTTAAGAGCCGATGTTCACTTTTCTTATAAAATCAAAAATATGTTCTGGTCTGGGATTCCATTAATTTGCTAAATTGCAATTTCAGGCCATGCACAAAACTAAAAATGCATTCTAAGTGAAACTGTTTAGACTCTTAATTAGCAAAAAAACAAACTATTAGACTCTCTTACCATCAGAAAGCTGAGACTAATTAGCATAAAATAAAGGACACCTAGAAGCTGATGGTAGATGAATTACAGTCTGGATCTCATTGATCATATCTACCACTACTCCCACTAAAAATAAGAACAAAGTAAAATAATAATTATTAAACTACTATCTCGATGATGTCGCCATGAATAGATGAGAAAGGCATTGACAGCTGAAATCAATTTCCTACATCAAAACTTCTAGATTTTCTTTTCTTGGATTTAGACACATCTTTTCCTAAGGTTTCCCTTCTGCAGTTATCTTCTCGCAGAGAAGAATCTTTAAGCAGTGGGGTAATATTATAATACTGCAACTCAGGTATCTAGATGGAGAAAACTATTTCTTGGCATATCTATGAAATTATTACCACAGGAAAATGTTAATGCTGAAACGAAGACTTACAAAATCACTTCCCCCCAAAAGATTGACAATGAGCTAGATATCTGCCATTATTTCAGTGGACCTCCCTCATCTATTGCTCTGCTGGGATCCAAAGCTGGGCAACCAAAATTACATTGAAGCCTTCCTTCCCTTCCAAGTTGAGGATCATATAATATATATTTGACTCACTACTGATCACATCAATTCTCTACTAGAGCAATTATAATTCTCAGATATGGTGATTTAGTATTACAAGATCCTAATAGATGTTATATGGACATGTACCCACCTTAAACAAAAATGCAGGTCCTCAAAGTGAGGAGAAGCTATATGGACAACAAGATGTACCCACCTTATACAAAGAGGCAGGTGCTCAAAGTGATGCATGCTGAATTACATCCACACGGTCTGCTCCATATAGTTTGCCTACACATGAAGCACAAACGCCAAAAGCAGTTCCACTAAAGTGCCTCTGTTCAGTATTGTTAAAGCAACAATGCAAAATGCATGTTAACAAAAAGCAATTAACTCCAATATTTGACAGGACACTTTCTCTAAAAAAAAATTGAGTGTGATATTGTAACCTTGATTTCAGCATATGGATCAGGGAACTTATAGCTCACATTTAGAGGGCTGCAATTGACCCCAAAGCTATTTCTGCCTGTTCCCATAATTATGCTATAGCATTTGGCAGACAGTTTTAGATATTAAGAATATACATGTATGATATATATACGTATGTACAAATCCATGAGTGCCATACACATAATTTGACAGACATTGGTGGGATTCAGAGTGAGTAGTAACTAGTAACAGTTCATAATCGCTACTGCGCTAGACCAGTCCACTTTACCAAATTCACTGCAGACCGGAAGTTGCACACCACAGACATGAACAAGAGTTGAGCACACAAAACATTAATTTAACCGATATACTGACTAGAAAAAAAAGCAATAAATGTGAATTGTCAAATGTAATACAGATTACAAGATCAATATTAGCTTCAAAAGATAATACTTTCTCACTACTAAGCTAATTGCAATTTAATATCCCATTCACCAAAGACTATCAACTTTGAACCATTATAAAGGTATTGATATATTCAAAGCAGCAATTTTATAATGCTAGTTACATTATATTTAGGGCCTATAAAGATACAGTTATACAGACTGTGAAGAACTGAGAGGTGCCAGGAAAGGTATCATTTTAATGTTACAACAAATTTCCAACTAAATATATTTGACGAACTTAAAGAATAATGATAAGACATCAAATATTCAGAGCTTCCAACCCTAAAAAGATATGTTCAAAGAAGAAGGAAAATGTAGATGGGACACCACGAGAACAGTTTTATCTTAATTTTATTCTATGATAGCATAAAGCCATAAAAAATGTTGGTGTGCTGAGATAATAAACTGCCAAGGACAGGAAACAACACATGAAGGTTTATATATTAACTTAAGACCAACAAATATATACATAAGAGAACCATTGGACAAGAGACCACCACAAACACACTTAAGAATCTAATTCAGCAAGATTTGTGTATCACATTTTGTATTGACCGACAAGGTATTTTTACTTGCAACACGAAAAAAGAAGAGCCAGAAAGACTTGAGTACGACATTAGTTATTAATGAGTATGTGAGAAGAACTTATTAGATGGTTATCAGCCAACCTACACCAACTCAAATACATGCATATAAATTGTCCGCACAAACCAGAACACTATGTGAACATATCAAGAAAATCAACAACTTACAATAACAATCCATTATAATCATTATGTTCACACCGCTCTTCCGGATATAAGAGCTTTAGGAGGTGATAAAGATCTAAGTTCAGGTGCAGAACTAGGGAAAAGGGTATTAAGCTTGTGCATCAGAATATCAGCCCTTGATGGGATCTCATTTAAAAGAAATTGCTGAACTATAGGCTTCTTAAACCACTCCAAAACCGAATCCCCAGGGGCCCTCAGCACAACCTTACTAACCTCAAATGGTGATTCTACCGAACTAAGCATTTGTGCTATCACAATTTTCAATGTTGGTCCAGTGACCAGCTTGATGCGCCGAGGAACAACACCATAGTATAACATCCGCTTCCTGAAGCGATGAAGAGTGTGAACAACTGCTATAAGAGCAGCCCCAACTGATAAATTTCTGACATCAAGGGACCAAGCAATGTGCTGATCAAAAACAATTGCCTTTGGGAAAAGCTTGTTTTCATAGGCGACTTTCCACACACAACGTGCACGGTTTATCTGGCCCATTAGAACAAGATAATTAAGGAGAACATTAACGAAGTACTTTGCAGCTCCTTCTTCCATCTCATAATCAATACCCTGGAAAAATTCTCTCACAAAAGATAAAACTGGCTGCTTCCTCTGTTCTGGACCTGTAAAAAGTCCACACATGAACGTGTGAGCTTTATGTCTTGTAGCACTGAGGATCAACATCAAATGCTTCTCATTGTCCTCTTCCTGACATCTTACAAGATGAGCTAATATTGACGTGTAAAGTATTAGATCAACCTTTGCAGCAGAATTCACATAAGTTTCGAGGAGAGGTTTTGCAGACTCATAAAGACCACTCTTCATGCATGACTCGAAGAGCTGCCTCACTATAAAGTTATTAGTTCTTATTCCCGACGAACCCATGAAACGTAACCATCTCAGGGCAAGATCAACTGAAGCATCCTTAATATAAACCATCAGAACATCACTAGCACTAACATCAACAGAATATCCCATGGCCTTCATTTCAAGTAAAACTTTTGCGGCCATATCCACAAGCTTTTTTTTAGCTAGCAGTGTCAACAAGGAAGTGTAAGTACTCAGTCCTGGTCTAAGACCAGCATTAGTCATCGAATTATACAGCTTCATGGCAAAATCTACTTGACCAGTAGCAGCATGCATCTCCAAGAGACAAGAATAGGTAGATGGAGTGGGTAGAAATCCAGCCTTCTCCATATCTGAAAAGACAGACATTGCTATCTCAAGCTTCCCTGACTTTGCATGTGACTCAACAATCATCGTATAAAGTCCATAATTAGGGCGAAATCCTGCTTTCTTCATCTCATCCCAAAGTTTGAGAGCTGTCTCTAATTTCCCAGCTTTAACAAACGAATCAATCAACGAAACAAACATGGTCGCAGATGGCCTAAGCCCAAACCCTTGCAGTTCCATGTACACCTTCATTGACGTGTCCAACCTCCCAGCTTTACCCATCGAATCAACAAGTGCAGCAAATATTGCATATCCAGGACGCAGGCCTTTCGATTTCATCTCCTGGAAGAGCTTGGATGCAGCATCTAAACGCCCTGATTTAGCCAAACTTGGTATCATCAACTCATAGGTCGATCCATCTAAAGAACATCCAGCTACTTCCATCCTTTCGTATATCTCAAATGCTTTATATGGCAACCCCTTGTTTAGAAACAAAGTAATAAGACAATTATACGTTTGAGTGTCGATTTCACAATTAGACTCCTGAATCTTCTTATAACAACAAAACGACACCTCCAATTTCTCAGCTTTAGCTAAATACTGAATAACCTTATTATACGAACTAAACTTAGATGATACCCCAGTCTTGTCAGAATCAAGAATCAACTCATCAAACATGGCCTGAATCCCATCAAAATCGCTACTTGCATTCAATGTATCAAACAAAGTAGCATAACATTCATCACTGGGCGTATACCAAGCCTGGCGCTTAGCCCACCTAAACAAACTCAAAGAAGCATCCCCATCTCCCACAACCTTCAAAGCCTGCGTAACATGAACCATATTCGGCAGAAACTGTAACTTATCCAACTGGGCCTCCAAATCAGGCCCCCATCTCCACCTCTTGACAATCTCAACAATTTTTGCAACCGCGGAAGCATTCAAAAAAGGCCTCTTTACACCTCCCACCATTACATGGTCATCAATACCAGGCTCAACAGATCTAATCCCCTTACCCCTATAAAGAAACTTTCCTGATTCATCTAAATAATCAATATCTTCAGTCCATTTATTAGACCCATCACCATTTTCACCACAACAGTAAGTTCTAACATTTTTTACACCACTTAAAAATATGAAATGCTCACTAAAATTCAATCTGGGATTTGGACGAAAACTGTTAAAGATGTGTTTAAGATTTCTAGATAAAACAAAGTTGCGAAACATCATTATACATGTATTGTGATAGTGTTCTTACCAGCAATTCATCGTATCTTGAATACCTTAACCCCCAACTTGAAGTGTTCAACTGCCCCCTTTCCTTTTCTTCCGTCTTTTTTCTTTTTTCTTTTTTCTTATTTTATTTTCTGGTTGTTAAAGTGTTGAGCAATCACGGGTTCATTTATTTAAATTATATCTTTATAACAATTTTCATTAAAAGGATAGTTACAATTTTTTATTTTTTAAAAAAGTGTTATATCTCTTCTATATCTATACTATATTATTAAAGATGAAACATTAAAAGTGTTGGTCGGTTGTTGGTCGGTCGGTCGGTATTTGGGCTGATTCACAGCCTATCTATAATCAATTTATTAATAACCAATTACCTTTTTTCAGTACATTACCTATTTTATATTTATTTTTTAAACCAAACCAACTCATCTTCTAAAAATAAAACGGGCAACATATATATAATATGGTAATATTATTATATATTTATAATTGATTACCTTTTTCAGCTAAAACACATTATTTTTATATTTTTTACCTAAAACAACTCATCTTATAAATAGGACACATATATGGAAACCAAGTTATTGATAACCAATTACCTTTTTCAGCTAAATTATATTACCTATTTCATATATCTATTTAACTAAAACAAATCATTTTCTAAAAATAAGACGGGCAATATATATATAAAATGGTAATATTATTATATATTTATAACCGACAACTAAAACATATAATGTGTTTTATATTTTCTAACTAAAACAACTTATCTTCTAAATATAATACATCCAAAATAAATATACAATGGTAATATTGTTTTATATAAATATTAATAAATAACAATTTATTCTTTTCAGCTAAAACAAATTACCTCTTTTATATTTTCTAACTTAAACAACTAATTTTCTAAAAGTAATGCAGACGTATATATAAAAAAAATTAATATAATTTTATATAATTGTTAATAAGTAACTAATTGTCTTTTTAAGGATATTACCTGTTTATATTTTTTAACTGAAATAACTCATGTTCAAATTAAAAATAACACGGGCAAAAGATAGATATATTGGTAATATTATTATATTGAACTTATGAAATTCATGTTTATTATAATTTTTTTAACATTCAATTTAAACGAGATAATTAATTAAAATAAAAGTAATAGTATATTCAAATAAACTCGGTATATTGAACAAGCACATATTTTGAAATTTGCACTTGAGTCCCTTTTTAGATTTTTAAGAGTAAAAAATACGAATCATTAGATATGTTATTTTAAAATATTTTATATTTTAATATCTAAAATACTACTATTGATTACGTCAATAATATATTACATTTAAATATTATATTGTTAGATTTATAAATCCAATATATATATATATATTAAAATTTTATCAAATTATATAAAATAACTAAAATCTAAATAAAAATAAGAAAATATTAAATAAGACCGTGCATCGCACGGGATATAAGCTAGTATAATAGGAGAACACAAGGGTAAAAAGAGCAAATAAAACCCCTGTGAAATTACAATTTTACCCTTTTATATTTTGAAATTACATGGATTGACACCACTCTCTTATCTAAAGAAAAAAAGAGTAAATAATGTTTTTGTCCAGAATCGAACCCCTGACCTTCCCTAAGAAAATCATTCTTATTACCATTGAGCTACCTAACTCCTTTTGGTTTTGAGTGAACAATTACATTACATAAACCTCACATCATTCTTAATCCTATATTAATTATTATTTAAACTTTTAAGTAAAAATCAATATGATTTATAATATTTTTTAAATTTTATTTTTAGATTATGTTTGCAAAGGATATTTATAATATTTATTTTTTAATTATTAAAATATCATACAAAACTATATACTACCAATCTTATAAATTTTTTATATTAAGTTTCAAAAACAATATTAAGTGTGGTGTATTTTTATCTTTTCTTTACTTTAAAATAAATATTTCGGTTGTGTAACTTTAACTATAATATATTTTATTTTCTTATATAAGGGTCTAACTTTTCTTGTACTATACAATATATTTAAATTATTAAATCATACTTATTAATTTCTATAAAATCTCTTTAAAATTTTATAATAAAATTAGTTTGATAAATCATGATATATAATTTATATTTTAAATTTAATTTAATATTTTAAATAATAATTCAAATTAATATTTATTTAAAATAAGAGGTAAAATAAATATTATTGTAATTTAATTGTATTCTACATGTGAAAACTTTGAATTAGAAAAATGGATTAAAAGTTTAAACTATAAGAATATATACAAATCATATTTATTCACAATAATTTATTTAATATACATGAAAATATATAATAGTTTTGTTAAATATAGAAATTGGGGACCGGGAAGCGTGGCAGGGAGACACTAATCTCTGACCCCATCCCGATACTCGAAATTTTTACATATTTTTTCCCGGAAAGCGTGGCAGGGAGACACTATTCTTTGAGAGCTGCAATTTATCAGACTGGAGAATCTGATCCAGAGTTGAGAGAGTTGAAGAAAGTTATGATTGAAGAGCTGGAAAGGGCTGAAAGAAGACTACTCATGGATTATCTCAGAACTGTTCCTGATATTCAAGAAATCAAATAAAGTCTGACTGTAAGTTTTTAAAGTTTTCTGTTCTAAGTTAAAATTAAACTCTGTTATGATTAAACACTGCATTTGTTATATGTTTTGACATCATCAATTATCTGTTTAACTTGTACATTTTTATTATGCACAAGTTGGGGGAGATTGTTAGATATAATTGCTGATGTTTATTTAATCAGTGTTTAAGTAACAGATACTGTTCAGAGTTTAGTCTGAAGTACTTATCAGAGTTTACATGGAAGCCGGTCAGAGTTTGTTAAAGTCTGATAGGGTGAAAGTTGATTTAGCTGTCGGTGCATATCATGAAGATTCTAGAAGCAATATATTCTGAAGATGAAAAGAAGCAGAATATATTGATACAGCTAAGGAGACTGGACAGAGGACTGAAGCAATTCTAATTGATTACAAATTGTATAGCTAATTTGTAGGAGTATCAATTAGAGATTGATTGTAACTGTGTACTATATAAACACAGATAGGTTATCCCTAGAAGGAACGCGCGATAATTGAAAACATTATTCTTGTAACCTAGAAGCTCTTTATGATTCATTAACATCATAAAGAGAGAAGCTGTTAATATAATTATAGTTTGTTGATTTACAAACTTGTGTTCTTGATTGTTATTCTCATACATACTTGATTATATTGTGTATTCGGCCTAACAATTGGTATCAGAGCCAAGGTTGTTTAATATATACAGTTTTTCGATTCAAACACAGTAATAATCATGTCTGAAGAAAATCAAGCTCCTCCCAAGGTTGAACAGGTTAAACCTAATTCTGTGAGTCGGTATGAAACAATCAGGGTTCCAATTCTCAGGCCAGTGGAGTATCCAATTTGGAAGGTGAAGATGACCATGTTTCTGGAGGCTACAGATCCAGAATATCTTGACAGAATAAATGATGGTCCTCATATGCCGACTAAATTGTCTCCTGTTGTTGATGGTCAAGAACAAAAGACTGTTCCAAAGGAAAAGAAAGATATGACTCCTGAGGACATCTCATCAATTGCAAAGGATGCAAAAGTTAGACATCTACTCCACAGTGCTTTAGACAATGTTATGTCTAACAGAGTAATTGGCTGTAAAACTGCCAAGGAGATATGGGATGCTTTAGAAGTCAGGTGTCAAGGAACCAGTGCTATAAAGAAAAACAGGAAAACAATACTCACTCAGGAGTATGAGCACTTTGATTCAAGAACCAATGAAACCTTGACTGAGACATATGACAGATTCTGTAAACTGCTGAATGATTTATCTCTAGTTGATAAAGAATATGATCTTGAAGAATCAAATCTCAAATTTCTCTTATCTTTACCTGAAAGATGGGATTTGAAGACAACAACTATAAGAGATAATTACGAACTTGCTGAAACTGAACTTGATGAGATTTATGGGTTACTGAAAACTCATGAATTGGAAATAGAACAAAGAAACAGAAGATCAAGCAAGAAGACAAAATCTGTTGCTCTCAAAGTTGAGGAGAAGCCCATCAAGAAGGAATCATCAAGAAAGAAAGCCAAGGGAAAGGCTTTAGTCATTAAATCTGACAGTGAGTCATCAAACACTGATGATGGCTCAAACACTGATGATGAAGCTTCTGACTCTGAGGATGATGAAGAACAGATGATGCAAATGGCTGCATTGATGGTGAAGACCTTCAAGAAGATGGGATTCAAGAACTTCAAGAAAGGAAAGAGATTCTCAAGGAAAGATTCAAACTCTGAAAGGAAAAGTTTTAGAAAGTCTGATGGAAAGGAGACCAAGTCTGGCAAGAAAGATAAATCTGAAATCCAGTGCTACAAGTGTAAGGAGATGGGTCACTATGCCCCAGAGTGCAAGAAAGGAAAATCTGAGAAAACACTCATCTCTAAAGGCAAAGACTGGGCAGATACTTCAGACTCTGATGAAGGAGTAAATTATGCTCTTATGGCAACTGTCAAAGATGAGACTGAATCATCTGAAAATAAGGTACCTCTAACTACTTATGCTTATGATACTGATAATATATCTGAATTGAGAGTATATCTGAAAAGCGTACATGTTAGTTATAGGGATCAGACTTTAGAGAATGAGAGAATTAAATCTGAGAATCTTAGCCTTAAAGAAAGAAACAAGTTTCTTGAAGGAGAACTTGAAAATATGAAGCAGATTCAAAAGGAGAGAGATGATGCTGTTTATGTTGAACAGGAATTGCTTAAGAGATATAAGCAGCTCGAATCTGATCTAGAAAAAGAAAGAAAAATAATCAAGACTTGGACAGACTCTGGAAGAGACACTCATCAAGTGTTTCAGACAGATTCTGTAGGTTTAGGCTATTGTAAAAATGATGAACTGAGGTTTAAAGACAAGATTAAGGTTAAACCACAACTTAAACCTGTGAAATTTGTTCCAGAGTCCACTAAGTTTAAATCTGTTATAGTAAGAGAAGCAGATATGGAATCAGATGAAACCTGTGAAAGACAGGAAAATATTATAACAGAAAATCTTATGGAAATAGAAGCTGTTAGAAAGCCAGTAAAAACTTGTGAAAAACAGGTTAATGTTGGCTTGATGACAGGAAAACAGTTCAATCACAAGCTCAAAGAGGTAAAGTCTGCCATGAAACCAAAAGGGTCCAAGAAGAATAGGAATGGAAAGCTAGGCATAAATAAAAGAAATAATCATTTGCCTACTGATGTAGCTCCAAGGAAAACATGTTATAACTGTGGTAGTACTAACCATCTTGCTAGATTTTGCAATAAGAACAAAGATATTAATTCTTTACCTTCTACATCAGGAGTAAAGAATAATTATGTAAGGGTTAAACCACAGACTTTATGCACACACTGTGGGAGCACTTGGCATTCCATTTATACTTGCAAGAGTTATCATGCTATTTATCATAACTATTATGAGCTAAAACCCAACTTAAAATGGGTTAGGGCAAACTCTGCAAGTGTAAAGTCTGACAATGTTAGTTTAAACTCTGTTGATAGTGATTCCGCTGCAAAAGCTAACACTGTTAAGAAAGACAAAGGATCCAAGCAAGTCTGGGTCCTTAAAACTAACACTTAGTGTTTGTTTGTGATTACAGGGCATAAAAGAGAGCACCCTTATCTTGGACAGTGGATGCTCAGGACACATGACTGGAAATAAAGCCCTGCTATCAGATTTTGAGGAGAAGGCTGGCCCAAAGGTTTCCTATGGAGATGGCAACATAGGACGTACTATGGGATATGGCAATATCAATCTTGGAAGTGTCATCATCACAAATGTAGCTCTTGTCTCAGGACTCAAGCATAATTTGCTATCTGTGAGTCAAATCTGTGACAGAGGAAACCATGTAGATTTTCATACTGAACACTGTGAAGTAATCAGTAAATCTACTGGAAAAGTTGTTCTAGTTGGACACAGGCGCAACAACATTTATGAAGCAAGTTTGGTAACAAACTCTGATGGAAAAACAGTGTGTCTGACTGCAAGAATGTCAAATGAAGAGAGTTGGAATTGGCATAAGAAGCTCTCTCATCTCAATTTGAACAACATCAATGAGCTAATGAGAAAGGATCTTGTAAGGGGACTTCCAAAATCAATACTCAGTCTAGATGGCCTATGTGATTCTTGTCAAAAGGCCAAGCAAACGAAGTCATCTTTCAAGAGCAAATCTGAATCTTCAGTAGTGGAACCTTATCATCTTCTACATGTTGATCTCTTTGGACCAGTGAATGTGATGTCTATGGGCAGAAAGAAATATGCTCTAGTAATTGTTGATGAATATACTAGATATACATGGGTGTATTTCTTATCAAAGAAGGATGAAACTGCTCAAACTCTGATGGATCATGTAAATCTACTGGACAAAGGATCACAGTACAAAGTCAAAATAATAAGGAGTGATAATGGAACTGAATTCAGAAACTCAATTATGGAAGCTTTCTGCAAGGAAAGAGGAGTGAAACAAGAATTTTCTGGACCTGGAACTCCACAGCAAAATGGTGTAGTTGAAAGAAAGAACAGAACTTTAATTGAAGCAGCCAGAACTATGCTTGACGAAGCAAAATTGCCAACTTATTTCTGGGCAGAAGCTGTTCAAACTGCTTGTTTTACTCAAAATGCTACATTGATCAACAAGCATGGGAAAACACCATATGAGATGGTGAAAAATAAGAAGCCAAATTTGAAATATTTTCATATATTTGGATGCAAATGCTTTGTGTTGAAGACTCATCCTGAACAGTTGACCAAGTTCGAGTTAAAAGCTGATGAAGGAATTTTTGTTGGCTATCCATTGTCAACAAAAGCGTTCAGAGTATACAATCTGAGAACAAAGGTGATCATGGAGTCTATACATGTGTCATTTGATGACAAGAAAATAACTGGACTTGATAACTTAGATAAATATGATCAACTGCGCTTTGAAAATGAAGATTTATTCTCTGATGAAGGAGTACCGACAAACTCTGATGAAGCGGTTCTGACAAACTCTGACGAAGCATACTCTGAACCTCTACTGGTAAATACTGGAAAAACTGGAAATTCTCAAATTGAACAAAATAGAGAACTAGTTGAGGGGGAGCGTGAAGAAGCTCAACAAGACACAGCAAGTGAGTCAGTTGAGGAAACTGATTCAAACTCTGACAGTTCAAACTCTGAGCCATCCAATTCAGGGGGAGCTTCAGATGCTGCAGAAAGTCAACATATGAATCAGGAGAGCATGGATCAAGGGGGAGGATTCAATAATGATGTAAGAAACCACTTACCAACAGCAAGAAAGTGGACACAGGCACATACATCTGATCTTATAATTGGAGATCCTGATGCTAGTGTAAGAACTAGAAGTGCTACTACAAATGAATGCCTGTATCATGCTTTCTTGTCTCAAACAGAACCAAAGAAAGTGGAAGAAGCTCTTCAAGATGCTAACTGGATAACAGCAATGCAAGAAGAGTTAAATGAATTTGAAAGAAATGAAGTCTGGACACTTGTACCTAGACCAAAGAATAGATCAATTGTAGGTACAAAGTGGGTTTTCAGAAACAAGACTGACAGTGAAGGTGTGATTACAAGAAACAAGGCTAGACTTGTGGCTAAAGGTTATTCACAACAGGAAGGAATTGACTATGATGAAACCTTTGCTCCAGTTGCAAGATTGGAGGCCATAAGAATTTTTCTGGCCTATGCTGCACACAAGAAGTTTAAAGTCTTTCAGATGGATGTGAAAAGTGCTTTTCTCAATGGGAAGCTTGAAGAAGAAGTGTTTGTTGAACAACCACCAGGATTTGTAGATTCCAAGCATCCAGATTATGTCTACAGGCTTGACAAGGCATTATATGGACTAAAGCAAGCACCAAGAGCATGGTATGAAACTCTTGCTCAATTTCTTTTAGAAAGTGGGTTCACAAGAGGTACAATTGATAAAACTTTGTTTTATTTCAATTCTGGTGATAATTTGCTTTTAGTTCAGATTTATGTAGATGATATTATTTTTGGATCTACTAATGACAAACTTTGTAAGAAGTTTGCAAAGCTTATGCAGTCCAGGTACCAAATGAGCATGATGGGAGAGCTTAGTTATTTTCTAGGCTTACAGGTCAAGCAAACAGATGATGGGATTTTTATCAATCAAGCAAAGTATACCAGAAATCTTCTAAAGAAATTTGGTATGCTTGATAGTTCATCTGCTCCAACTCCCATGGCTACAGCAACGAAGCTAGACAAAGACACAGGTGCTACAGTGGATATGACAACCTATAGAGGCATGATAGGGTCTCTTCTGTATCTCACAGCAAGTAGACCTGATATCATGTATGCCACATGTCTTTGTGCAAGATTTCAAGCAGATCCCAGAGAGCCTCATCTAACAGCTGTAAAAAGGATTTTCAAATATCTCAAAGGAACCATAACCTTGGGTTTGTGGTATCCTAGAGAATCAGAGTTTAAGCTAATTGGTTACTCTGATGCAGATTTTGTAGGCTGTAAGATAGACAGAAAAAGTACAAGTGGAAGCTGTCAATTCTTAGGTGACAGATTGGTTTCTTGGTATAGCAAGAAACAGAAGTCAATTTCCACATCCACTGCAGAAGCAGAGTATATAGCTGCTGGTAGCTGTTGTGCACAGATTTTATGGATGAAGAATCAGTTGCTGGATTATGGGTTAAGGTATTCTAAAATACCTATTTACTGTGATAACCAAAGTGCTATTGCTATGACAGGTAACCCAGTACAACATTCCATGACCAAGCACATCAGCATAAGGTATCATTTTATCAGGGAACATGTGGAAGAAGGGAACATTGAGCTTCATTTTGTGTCTACAGACCAACAACTTGCAGATATCTTCACCAAACCTTTGAGTGAATCTATCTTTACAAGATTGGTAAATAAACTTGGAATGATCTCTGGTTTTGACTAGAGATACGGGTTAGACTAAAAAACTATACATGTTTGATTTTTATGCTCATGACTCCTTGCATGTATTAACTGTTATGAGTACCAGTGTCATAAACTCTGAAAGTAAACTCTGATGCTAAACTCTGTTAGTCATAAAGTGTTAGTCATACTCTGATAGTTACAGTCTAATGCTATACTCTGATTGTAATTTTGTCTGAAACATATGGACCAATGAAGAAATTTGTATGAAACATAATTCTCAGTAAGTAATTATGAATCCTTAAGAGTTGTATAGATTCTGATCTCAAATATGTGCAGTAAGTTAACACAGCATGATACTGTCTCTATATTTATACCATCTCTTAGTTTATTGATCCTATACACTGAGATTGTATTAGCTGTTTGCATTTTCTCTCATAAATTAATTGCATTAACTGATGAAAAGTCTAAACTCTGATTATTAATTGTAAATAATTCACCCTCAAATCAAAAGATGCCAAAAAGAGCACAAATTCCTTTGAGATCATGTTGTGCCTAGGAAGATCCAGGAACTTATTGTATGAAATAAGGGCTAAAATCTTTGATTTTTGGTGACTAGTGTCAACCACTGATTACTGGAAAAAATAAAAAAAATAAAAAAAATAAAAAAAATAAAAAAAATAAAAAAAATAAAAATAAATAAATATATATATATATATAAAGGGGGTGAAGAATAAAAGATATATCCAAATGAAAGGATATCAAAATACAGAGTTTAGATATAAAAATCAGATTTTATGTTAGATGAGAGTTTGAGCAATCAGTTTTTACTGTTTTAGTTTGTGGATTTTATGCACTTTGAGATGATCTAAATATTGATTTCGGTAAACTCTGCTATAGCACACACAATTATTCACACCTGTCCAGTTTGAGAAAAGAGTTTATTGACAAAGAAGGACAAATGGTAAACACTGATGTATTGTGTGAAATACGCCGAGGTAATTTTGTTTTAATCTTTGATGGTTAAAATGATTTCTTTGTTTCAGACATTTTATAATTTTGAGATTAGACATTTGTTTAGAAATTTGAAAGAATATGATTACAAACGGTTCATATTTGTATTAAACAGAGGAGAGAGAAGTTGAGTGTTTTGAAAAGTGTGAAAAGCGGTAATTATGGTTATTTTTACTGCGCGTGTGTATTGGAAGTTGTTACATACAGCTGTCAGCGTATGTATGTTGAACATCTGTCCCACTCACACATTTTTCAAAGACGCCTGCTGTGTGTAGTAATGATTAAAACGATTCAGTTTTAATTTTCACAGTCATTATTTAAACTTACTACACATAAACGGTTCATTCTTTTACACACTTCATTTTTTACTCACAAACACTGTCTCAAACACTTTCACTGCATCCATTCTACACTTTTCTCTGTCTTATTTCTTGCTTTCTTCTAAACATCTCTAATGGCTACAACAATGTTTACTGCTTCTGGGTTAGAATTTGTCCCAAACAACTATGCTGCTCCTTTGGCAAATGAGAACGCACCGGAGGCGTTTCATTTGATTCAGGATTTCTTGTCAAACTCTGATGTTGGTACTGCTCTCACCGCACCATTGAAGCTGACTGCATCTCAAATCAGGACTTTTTGGCAGACAGGCACTTATGATAATGGAGGAGAGTCTGGGTCTCCGTCCATAATCTTTGAATTTCAAGAAGAAGAATTTACAGTTACTCCAACAACTGTTCGTGATGCTTTGAGTCTTGAGGATTTCAATGCTTTCATAATCTCTGTTGGCGATTCTGATTTGGTTAGAATGATGAGAGAAATAGGCTACTCTGGACCGTTGACAAAGATTGGTCAACTGAAAAGGCCGTTTTTGCGCAAGGAATGGAGTTTCTTTTTCGATTGCATCACCAGGGCTTTTGGAAAGAAGTGCACGAATTGGGATGCAATTCCCACTGATAGTCTGCAAATCGGGTATTCTCTTCTTTATGGAGGTAATTTTGATGTTGCTAGGCTAGTTTTACATAATATAGGTGAGAAAATGACTGAAAACAGAGGTGTAGTCTATTTTGCAAGATTTTGTCAATTGATATTCTCTGAATGTGTTTCTGAAGTAGAGATAGCTGAGAATGATGTGATTCCCTGTTTTAAATTACATAAACGCATATTCTCTGATCTAACTAATAAGGATAACAAGAAAGGGGATGTTGGTGTCTTGTTGCTACCTGAGTTTGTGCGACAATTTCAAGTAGATTCACAACAACAACAACTTGCAAATGCTGAAGCTGGACCTTCTGTGTCTCAATCACAGAGGTCAAAGAAGACTAAGTTAAGAGCTGTTAAGTCTGCTAGAGTGAATCCATCAAATGCTGAAGCTGGGGTATCAAACACTGATGATATGCCTCAGAAGAAAAAGTTAAAGAAAAGAAGGGCAAACAGGGCAAAGTCTGATGATGCTGATGAGGAGAGTGAAACTGATGATGAAACTCTTCATCAGAGGAAAAGAAGACTGGTGGCTGCACATCTCTTTGGTGCATCCAATGTAAATGCTGAAGCAGCACCTATGCCTGAAATGGTAAGTGCTGATATAGAAGCTCCTACATCAAAGGCTGCTGATGTAGTTGAGGAAGCTGCTGATCATTCTGACAGTAGAGTTTTTGAACATGAAGCTGAGGCAATGGATTTCATTGTTGATGAAGATATTCAAGTTGCACATCCTAGTATCAGTATTTGTGATACTGAGGATGTGGCAGCTGATCAAGCCACCTTAGTGATTGAAGACTCTGTGGGTTCTCACACAGAGGTTCTTTCAGTAAATAATGCTAATTCTCAACAAGGTGAGGAAGTTGATCAGAGTTTGGAGGATGTAGCAGAGAATGTACAAGAGGCTGCTGATAAGCTAATCTCTGAGGATATTATTCTTGAAGCTCTACAACAATCTGTTGTTGAGGTTGTAACAAAAGAAACAGAGTTAATGCAAACTGCAAACTCTGAGATTCCAGAACCTGTTGCAGAGAAAGTTATTGATGAAGCTGCACAGAAAAATTTTGAAACTACTGCTGAGAATGTTCCTGCAGAGAATACAGCAGAAAATGATAATGATGATGATACTCCTGCTCATTCACAAGAGGAGTTATCTGATATTCGAGTAAACTCTGATGAGGAAAGAGAGGTCAATCGAGTCACTGCTGAGCATTTTCAGGATATGTACTACAAAAGATGGGCAGCTGCAGATTGTATCTTTTCTGCACAGAGGGCTGCTGATTTTCTTAATGATTCTGTGAAGCAGATTTCAAACTCTGACGTTCTTACAAGTTTAAAAGCCACTGTGGTTCAAGTCAAAGCCTTAAACAATAGGTTTGATGAAACACAAACAGCGGTTACCAATCTGAGGAATGAAGTTGGTATACGGGATCTTACCTTAAGACTGATAGGTCTTATTATTCTGCTATGTTCAAGCAGCAAGCCAAGGATTCTGATGACATTAAGAAGAGGCTTGGGAAAGTTGAGGAGAATCAGACTGCAATGTCTGCTCAATTGAATTCTATTTCTACTGCTCTAGAATTGCTGACATCAGTATTACTTTCTGATGATGTCAAAAAAGGGGAGAGTGTACCAAATGACAAATGCAAAGACACTCAATCTCTGAGACGGAGGGATGATTCTGCTGATGGTGGAAGCAAGGAAAGTGAGAGGAAGCAAATTTCTGAGCAAGGGCAAAGAAGATCAAGATTAAATTCTGATAGGTTGAGAAACTCTGGTAAAGGAATCTCAAACTCTGCCAGTGGTTCAAGAATTAAGAGTTTAATTATTTCAGCCAATCCATCTACTGATGAAGAAATTGCTACAAAAATGTTTCTAGAAGAACATGGAAATGAAGCTACAGTTGAAGACATGGAAGCTGAAATGCTGAGTCTTGCTGAAGAGCATGAAAAGAAATTGAAGGATGGTACTTACAAAAAGAAAGCTGTCAAGGCTCCTAGAAAGAAAGAAACTGGAATTGTTTTCAAGTAAAATACTCAACAGAGTATACAATACACCAGGAGGCCTGTGATTGCAAACACTGATAAGGGAAAGGGTAAACTGGTAGAAGAAGAACAGTTACCAAAGAAGATTTATTCAACCTCTGACATTGCTCAAGTTGAATCAAGGATAAACAAATCAACCTCTGACGTTGCTTATGTTGATATTGCTACTAAAATTGTGACAACCTCTGACAAGGCTCAAGTTGTACAAACTCAACTCAAAGGTTTCTTAAGACCTGTACTTTCTGAAACTCTGACATTAGAACATGTGGATTTTTCTCAAACCAGGACAGTACATGGAAAACAATCTTATGACAAGTCTGGTTTAGGTTCACACAGAGAGAAGAGGATAAATAACAGTCCAATGGATCAAACATCACTGGCAGAACCTGGTGTTGGGGTTACTCAAGAGAACCTTGACAAGCTAGAGTCTGTTCAGTTAATTCATCATAAGGGACTTAGGAAGGACTTTCTGTTATACTTCATGGCTGATGGCAGAGTATACAGAATAGGTGAAAATGATATACATTTGAAAATGGCTGAAGAGTTAGAATATGTCTTATATCTACTCAAAGTCAGAAATCAAAGGACTCAAAATGCTGCTGAAGTTTTGAGAGTAAGGATGATGAGAGCAAAGGTTCTTAGTGGTGCTAAAATTACAAGTGCTTACATCCCTAAGTACAAAGATGCTCATGGAAAGTTTGTAGAAATGAAAAGAAACAGTGCAAGACTAAGGACTGATCTGGGAGTTAAAGTCTTAGAATTCAATCTAGACTCTGATAAACCATATTTTATTAAGCTAGGGAATGAGATGAGGAAAAATTCCATCTATTCTTTGAGAGCTGCAATTTATCAGACTGGAGAATCTGATCCAGAGTTGAGAGAGTTGAAGAAAGTTATGATTGAAGAGCTGGAAAGGGCTGAAAGAAGACTACTCATGGATTATCTCAGAACTGTTCCTGATATTCAAGAAATCAAATAAAGTCTGACTGTAAGTTTTTAAAGTTTTCTGTTCTAAGTTAAAATTAAACTCTGTTATGATTAAACACTGCATTTGTTATATGTTTTGACATCATCAATTATCTGTTTAACTTGTACATTTTTATTATGCACAAGTTGGGGGAGATTGTTAGATATAATTGCTGATGTTTATTTAATCAGTGTTTAAGTAACAGGTACTGTTCAGAGTTTAGTCTGAAGTACTTATCAGAGTTTACATGGAAGCCGGTCAGAGTTTGTTAAAGTCTGACAGAGTGAAAGTTGATTTAGCTGTCGGTGCATATCATGAAGATTCTAGAAGCAATATATTCTGAAGATGAAAAGAAGCAGAATATATTGATACAGCTAAGGAGACTGGACAGAGGACTGAAGCAATTCTAATTGATTACAAATTGTATAGCTAATTTGTAGGAGTATCAATTAGAGA
Organism: Heracleum sosnowskyi; assembly: GCA_030848705.1. Lineage (NCBI taxonomy): Eukaryota > Viridiplantae > Streptophyta > Magnoliopsida > Apiales > Apiaceae > Heracleum > Heracleum sosnowskyi. The sequence goes on from CM061238.1 coordinate 38,827,229, forward strand.
TTGATTGTAACTGTGTACTATATAAACACAGATAGGTTATCCCTAGAAGGGACGCGCGATAATTGAAAACATTATTCTTGTAACCTAGAAGCTCTTTGTGATTCATTAACATCATAAAGAGAGAAGCTGTTAATATAATTATAGTTTGTTGATTTACAAACTTGTGTTCTTGATTGTTATTCTCATACATACTTGATTATATTGTGTATTCGGCCTAACATTATATTAATTATATTTGTTAAAAAAACATGTTGACATGTTAAAATATGTAGTTTTTTTAAAATTATTAAAATATGTTTTAAAATAAAGAAGCAAATGTTGCACCTGATATTTTTGGAAAAAGAAATTTTATTGAAAAGAAATATAAAATGTAACATGTATTAATTATATTTTCGGAAAAGGAGTAGATTTCTGATATTAATATATGATCATCTAAGTTTTAAGTAAATTTCTTAGCATAAGCAATAAGCATATTATTTTACATAAATTAATATTTCATATGTAATTATTTTTTATTGATTGTAGATAATAAAAATGTAAAGTAATTTTATTAAGATGAGTCAAAAGATATAGAGTTAACTTAAATTATGTTGAATGTAACCCAAATTTTTTTCTGAGAATGAAAAATATACTTATATATATATATATATATATCTTTTAATATAATAACTTTTATTGAATTTACATTTTATAATTTTCACCCAAAATATAATTATATAATTAATAACTTTGAATGTTGATTTTTTAATCAATTATATTATTTCTACAAAAATATATTAATATAATTTCAAATTTCTGGTGACCTTGTTTTTAAAATATTTAATTTATTCAAATAAATATTATGGAAGTAAATTTTAAATTAAATTGAATTAGCCTATAATTAAATAGGTGATGTCTACGTGTTGGGAATTATCAATGATCGGTCAAACACAGCATTTAATAAGCAAACCGGACATTTAATAAACAAAGGGACTTAAGAGTAATTTCTTATTACTACATGAAGCAAAATTTTATGACATTTAGCAATACCCTTTTAAAATCATATTTTATTGTTTTGTTATTTTAAGAGTTCTCTCCGTGACTTGTGAGAGTCTTTTTTTCTCTCCGCTTGTTTAAACACATTTCATTGTTTTAAGCGGTGTGAGAGTTGAGTTTTAATGGAGGAGCATCAAGATCTAGACAGACAATTGGCAGGGCTTGGAATAGAGGATGAAGAAAATGCTGAATTCATTTTCGAAGGTGAGGTTGAGGAGGAGATTAACAGATATGAATTATGTCTGGTGGGTAGGTTTCTTACGGTGAAATCAGTAAATGTTAGAGCAATGAAGACAAAGCTGGCTGATGTGTGGAAACCGGCGATGAGAATAAATATTAAGGAAATCGATCTGGGGTTATTCTTATTTCAGTTTTATCACAAGGAAGATTTAAAGTGGGTGGTTAACGGGGCACCGTGGTCATTTGATAATGCGATGTTAGCTGTGAAGGAAATTCTAAAAGGGGAGGAACCACTTAAGGTACCATTATGCTCCCTGAATATATGGATTCAGACATGATTTGCCTTCGGGATTCATATCTAAAGGGGTGGGTAAATAGCTGGAAAATTTCTTTGGAGAATTCTTGGAGTATGATATGAAAAATAACACAAGTATCTGGCGTGAATGTATGAGGATTAAAATTAGGGTGGATGTCAGGAAGCCGTTGAAACGGAAAAAGAAAATAACACGTAAAGATGGTTCGACATTCATAGTCAACTGCAAATATGAACGTCTAGGAGACTTCTGTTTTTCTTGTGGAGTGGTTACTCACACAGACAAGTTTTGCAGGAATGCTATCGATAATCGGTGTGAAACTAGGGGTAAAGGAGTGGAGGAACTGGTTACATGCACCTAATAGGAGGTTGGCCGGTCAGGAGAGGAGCAAGTGGCTTAGGGAGGAGTCCGACATAGATTGGGTGGCTAGGGCGTAGAGGAGTAACAACTTCTCACAATCTTCGGAATCAGGGATTTCAAATTTGGATAAGGCGGGCATGAAAGTCCGTGATTCCAGGAAGGATAGTTTATCAGTTACTGGTAATTCTATTATGATAACTACACATAACGAAAATGCTATTTCAGTGGGGGAAATAGAAAATTCAAATGTGTATAATGGGCCAGATAAAGAGGAATTAGATGGGCTGAAAATAGATGATAGAAAAAGGAGGAGAGGTGGGCCTGAGGACCGAGTGACTATGGACACAGAAGGTGACTTAAATAAGATCTCTAAGGAAGCTGTTCTTTCTAATACTAATGATTGTTCAGCATCCAACTCAATTGTTTTGGCTATGCTTGCAAAGCAAGCTAGTCAGGTATTATGAATTACTTAAGCTGGAACTGTGACGCCCTCCAAATCCGGGGTACAGATTTGAGGAGTCATCCGACCAACGGAATACTCTTTAACACATGCATAATATATATAAAGACACAAATACCCCTTGACCAAGACCGCATCCAGATTATGGCAATGAACACAAGCTACTACAATCTTTTATTAATACAATACCAGTTTTATCAGAGTTATTACATCACGACTAAAGTTCAAATCTAGATATCTAATCTAGAAAAGCAAAACAACAACTACCCTGCCAATGACAATGACTCGAGGGACTCTCCTGGCTGCTAGTGAACTATCGGTCACGCTATGCTGACTCATACTCTCGCTTCACTGGAATAGGGTTAGAAAACAACAAGCAAGAGTGAGCCAAAATTGCTCAGCAAACATCAATGAATCATTTCTATCGCAGTTGTAAGGATATGAATTTATGATATCAGAATCAACAATATTTAGCTAACACATGCTTTGTATCAATAACAATTGAAGAATTAGAATTTGGCTTAAACATTTTATTCAAATCAAAGGTTGTGCTGCTGGCCAGCCACGCATCAACCCCAGACTAGGTCACAGCATAGTCCTCTACTGGATCCTAGGCCAAACTGGGCCTTAAGTTATTCCGACCATAAATATGGCCCGACCAATTACTGGTCCATTTTAAAAACATGCCAAATCTATCATAGGGTATAAACAATAACATGCTCAATAAGATAAGCTCAATGTATAGTAATAGCAAAAGAGCTTCAACTGCTCATTATCAAATGAAGATTGAGAAACAATCATGAAGTAATTTCAACGGTACAGTGTACTCATTCAATAAGGAGATCAATATTGGTAATCGATAATCGATGACCGTAATCAATAGTCAACGATGGAAGTCAAATGATCAATGGTTGTCAATAATAATCAACGGATGATAATCGATAATCAAATGGGGGTAAACAATAATCAAGTGAGCTGGAAATAAGGGTTTCCGATGCAGATCAAATCAAAGAATCAAGAATCTCTAAGGAAATGGAATCAGTTGTCCAAATGCGGTTAAAAGATTGATAATTTGAATTGTTCTGGGGATAATGGTATTCAAGTAATCAAGACAATAATAAATTTTATCACAAGTAAAGGCACGGATACTTGCCTGGTCTAAGCTGTTGTCGGATCGACTCTGCTCACTCTACCTTTCCCTTTCCCTTGCTCCGAGAACTCGATTCTATAATTAAACAACTCATCACAATAAGTCTAACTATTCTCGTTCTACTCTCGACACTTATTCAATCAATAATCACATTTAAACAAGTAACCGGTTACGTATCGGACGTCCGGAATGATTTACGATATTTAAAACTCAGATATTTGCCCTAGTACAGGCATATACAGACTATAAAACACAACACACAATTAATATGAACCATATAGCACTTATAAATATTTTTTAAAACACCATACGAAACTTATTTGAATTTTTGATAATCACGATTAATTTTTAAATCAAAAATCGGATTTTTAAATCCAACATAAACATTTAAATGCAAATAAATCAATTAATAAAATTAATTGACACTTTTTTAAATGCCCAAACTATTTTTAAATAAATAAATAGGCTTGAAAATAATTAAACCGAATTTTTAATTAATTAAATCTAATTAATAATTAATTTTTAAGAATTAATTGATTAAAAGAAATAACCAATTGATTAATAAATTAATTATTAAATTAAAATAATTAAAATAATTAAGTTTAATCAATTTTAGGATTTAAAATAATAAATATAATTTTCCAGAATTTTTCTGATATTAAAATATATTTTTAAAATAAAAATATGAATTTTTAAAGTCTTTAAACTATTTTCGAATTAATTTAAAAAAATAAAATTCAAAAACAGTTTTTAGAAATCGAATTAGGGTTTTGAAGATTGAAACCGGGTCAAACTTCGGGTAAACGGGTTGGGAAGAACAAATCCGGGTCACCAAGAACAACCCGCCGGAATCTAGGTTTTCCAGAATCCGGCCGGCGTCCGGTGGCCGGACTTGCCATTTCCGATCAAAACAAAACCAAACCATAGGGCTTTTGTTCGCTTTTTCAAGACAAACATAACCCACATACAAACACATCTGTCCCATGTCGGAATCGTGCCCAGAATTCGTTCAAAGAACTCGTCGGCGACGACTTCGGCCGGAAACCCGATCTACTTTAATTCTACATGAAACTCAAAGATTAATATACCAAAATGAAGCTTATAACTCATACAATCAAAGCCTCATATCACAACTAACGTCAGATCAACAGAAAGAATGAACGAAGTAAAAGAAGATTTCGGGTCGAAAACCCGAAAATCAAACTCGACTAAATTGAACTTAAAAACACGAAATCAAATCATGGATTCTTGCTAATTAGAACCCTAGGAACATGTTAGAAGCAACCAATTGAACGGAGAATCAACAGAATGAAAATCCCCAAATTAATCAAGAACCCTAATTTAATTCGAATATTGAAAAATTCATAATAAATCGAAAAATTACCAGATGATGATGAGGTTGGAAGATTCTGAAACTAGAGATCAAGAGCTTTGATTTGAGTACTTGAACTTTGATTTCTGAAATCAATAACACCTTGAACGAATGGATTGAAGATTCAAGAACACGAAGAACACTTTTCAGGAATTTTTACTTTTTGATAATACGCAATGCAGATTATGAAGGTGATAAGGTTCGATTCGTCTTTTTATATTTTTGGAAAAATAATACCCCAAGGAACACTTTTGGATCGTTATAGATCCACTGGATCGTTTAAAAACCCTAATTAGGTTAAAAATACGTTTTACGAGAAGATAATTATCTACAAGGGTTGATAATTATCCAAATCAATACATATCATTATATAACTAATGCTCAAGAATACTGGGGCTATAACAAAGGTAATATTGATATAAAACGAAATATCCGTCCCCTTAAGCAATTAGGATTCGGAACAGTTTTTTCCTTTTTGAACAAAACGAATTATTCTTGTAGAATCAAATAGGTAGGAATGAAATGATACGAATATCTCTCCCGATAATGATTCGAATACGAAAGACGAAGAGATAATAATCAATGTACGAAATTCCAACGGGGCCCTTGAATTATCAAAACGGGGCTCAGATTTGAAGAAAATTCCAAATGACGAAATATTTGAAATGGGCTTCCGACTCACCAATTAGCACATAATCACACAATAATTATCATCTAATAATATTCCAATACTCCACAATAAATATTTTTATATTAAATATATCATTTAATCAAATAATAAAATTCACGGATATTACATCCTTCCCCCCTTAATAGGATTATGTCCTCGGAATCAGATCAAGGAAACAACTGGGGATACTTCTCTAGAATCTCACTCTCTAACTCCCAGGTAGACTCTTCTACTTTAGGATTCCTCCACAAAACTCTCACTAACGCTACTGTCTTATTCCTTAGTACTTTCTCCTTACGATCCAATATATGAATCGGTCGCTCTACATAAGATAAATCTGCCTGGACCTCTATGGGTTCATACTCTATTACATGATTCGAATCTGGTCGATACCTCTTAAGCATAGATACATGGAATACATTATGAACGTGCTGCATATGCGGCGGCAACGCTAACTCGTAAGCTACTTTGCCCATTTTCTTCAAAATCTCAAACGGTCCAACATATCTCAGACTCAACTTCCCTTTCTTTCCAAACCTAACTAATCCTTTCCACGGTGAGACGTTTAGTAACACCTGCTCTCCTTCTTCGAATCCCACATCCTTTCTGGCTAGATCCGCATACTTTTTTAGTCGGTCCTGAGCTGTTATCAATCTTCTTTGAATCAATTGAATCACTTCTTTTGTTTGTTGCACTAGTTCTGGTCCTATCATCTTCCGTTCACCAACTTCTTCCCAATACACTGGAGATCGACACTTTCGTCCATACAAAGCTTCGTAAGGTGGCATTCCGATGCTCGCGTGAAAACTATTATTATATGAAAATTCCACCAAGGGTAGATGATCGTCCCAACTGCCTTCAAAGTCCAGTGCACATGTCCTAAGCATATCTTCAATAGTTTGAATTGTTCTTTCACTTTGGCCGTCCGTCTGCGGGTGATAAGTCGTACTCATTCTTAACTCGGTGCCCAAACACTCTTGAAAACTCCTCCAAAATCTTGAATTGAATCGAGGGTCTCTATCAGACACTATCGATACTGGAACTCCATGTCGTACTATGATTTCTTTTATGTAGATATGAACTAACTTATCTAGCGAGAATCTCTCGTTAATCGGAAGAAAATGCGCAGATTTCGTCAATCGATCCACGATAACCCAGATGGCATCATGGTTAGCCTTCGTTCTAGGTAATCCTACCACAAAGTCCATCGCAATGTGTTCCCACTTCCATTCAGGAATTTCCAATGGTTGAAGTAATCCACTTGGTCTCTGATGTTCCGCCTTAACTCTTTGACACGTAAAGCATTTACTTACCCATTCCGCAATCTCTCTTTTCATATCTGGCCACCAAAAGTTCGTCTTAAGATCTCGATACATCTTCGTACTCCCTGGATGAATTGAATACTTCGAGTTATGCGCTTCGTGCAAAATTTCATTTTTCAGCTCCGCTACATTAGGTATCCATTTCCGAGAAGCAAATCTCAAGATCCCTTTGTCGTCCGGTTGGCTACATATTTCCTCACCTGTCATCTTACTCACATCATCATTCATAACTTGCTCTTGGCACTTCCATAACTTCTCCAACAATTCAGGTTGAAACGTCATGGTATAAATCATTTCCGTCGCATCCTTCGGAATACTTACTTCAATCTTTAACTTCTCAAATTCCTTGTATAACTCTTTGGTCATCGTCAGTGTATTTAATCTCTCTTTTCTGCTCAGTGCATCTGCTACCACATTTGCCTTGCCGGGATGATAGTTGATAGAAACGTCGTAGTCCTTGATTAGTTCTAACCATCTTCGTTGCCTCATGTTCAGCTCTTTCTGAGTAAAGATATACTTCAAACTCTTATGATCGGTGTAAATTTTACATCTCTCTCCATACAAGTAGTGTCTCCATATCTTCAATGCAAACACAATCGCTGCTAACTCCAAATCATGTGTAGGATACTTCTGTTCGTGGGGCCTCAACTGTCTTGACGCATAAGCAATAACCTTGTCATGTTGCATAAGTACGCAACCCAATCCTTTGTACGACGCATCACTATAGATTACGAATTGACCTTGATCGTCTAGTAACATCAATACCGGTGTCGTAGTTAGTCTCTTCTTTAGCTCTTGGAAGCTTTCTTCGCATTTATCGTTCCATATGAATCGCTCGCTTTTACTTGTCAGCTTGGTCATTGGAGTAGCTATCTTTGCAAAATCTTGCACAAATCTCCGGTAGTATCCGGCTAATCCCAAGAAACTTCTGACTTCAGTCGGTGTCCTTGGTCTCTCCCAATCTTTCACTGCCTCTATTTTTGCTGGATCAACTTTGATGCCTTCGCTGCTCACCACGTGTCCTAAGAAATGAACTTCTCTCAACCAGAATTCACACTTGGAAAACTTCGCATACAGTCTTTCTTGTCTCAATGTTTCCAACACAATTCGCAAATGGTCTGCATGCTCTTCCTCTGTCTTTGAGTATATCAAGATGTCGTCGATGAATACCACTACAAACTTGTCCAAATATCTCTTGAAAATCCTGTTCATTAAGTCCATAAAAGCTGCGGGTGCATTTGTTAGTCCAAACGCCATTACTAAGAATTCATAGTGCCCATACCTTGTTCGAAAGGCTGTCTTCGGTATGTCGTCTGGTTTAATCTTCAGTTGGTGATATCCTGATCGTAGGTCAATCTTTGAAAAATGTACCGCTCCTTTCAGCTGGTCAAACAGATCATCTATTCGAGGTAACGGATACTTGTTCTTAATAGTCAGCTTGTTCAACTCCCGATAGTCTATACACAATCTCATGCTTCCATCCTTTTTCTTGACAAACAATACTGGTGCTCCCCACGGCGAAATGTTGGGTCTAATAATTCCTTTTTCTAGCAAATCTTGCAGTTGAGTAGCCAATTCCTTCATCTCCACTGGTGCCATTCTGTAAGGGGCCTTAGATACTGGCTCCGCGCCTGGTGCTAAATCTATCGCAAATTCAATCTCTCTATCTGGATGTAAACCTGGTAATTCTTCCGGAAAAACATCTGGAAACTCATTTACAACTGGAATATCTTCTAACTTAGAAATTTCCTTATCTATATCTATCACATAAGCTAAATACGCCTCACAACCTTGCTTTAATAATCTCTTAGCCTGAATCATCGTCAGGAACCTCTTTCTTTGCCTCTCTCCTCTAAATATTATTTCTTTCTTTTCTAGGGTAATCAAAGTAACCCTCTTATTCTTACAGTCAATACTCGCATCATACTCAGTCAACCAATCCATCCCTAATATCACATCAAATTCACCTAACTTAAAAGGTAACAAGTCAACATAAAAACGATTCCCCAAAATCTCTATTTCACAACGAGGATAATATGAACTGACCGTTATACGATCCTGATTAGCTATCTCTATATTCAACACTCCACTTAAGGGTTTCATTACGCAATTCAATCTACGAGCAAATGTTTCGGAAATAAAAGACTTCGTCGCTCCCGAATCTATTAACACTTTAGCAGGAATAGAATTTACTAGAACTGTACCTGCCACCACGTCGGAATCTCTCACTGCTTCTCCCATTGACATATTGTAGGTCCTTGCTAACGGCTGGACATTAACAACTAGGGGTGCTTCAATCGCCCGAATCATATTGTTCACGGTTGCTGGTGCTCTGCAGTCCTTAATCATGTGACCTGGTTTCTTACACCGATGACACACAATGCCTATCTTGCAATCCCGGGAATAATGTCCCTTCTGATTGCATTTAAAGCATGTGACATTCAATCGATGGCATATCCCTGGATGTCGCTTCCCGCATGTCTTGCATTCTGGTAGTGAGGGTCTAGAAAGTCCCTGCTGACTGCCAGCTGGTAGACGGTTATCTTGTCCTACGCTCCCGGTATCTGGTTTCCTGAAACTTGCATTCCTTCCGGGCTGAAATCCTGGTTTCTTATTTGCTTGCCCTTGAAAACTTCCATGTTGCTGTCCCTTATCGGGTATCTCTGCTTTCCTTTTCTTGTTCTCCCTCTCTTTCATGTAAGAATCACTCTCTGTCTCCGCAATCATTGCCTTTTGGACCACCGCTGCATAGGTGTCCAACTCCAATATAGCTAACTTACTTCGAATCCAAGACCTCAGTCCCTGCTGGAACCTCTTGGCCTTCTTCTTCTCCGTATCCACATAGGTTGGAACAAACCTCGACAACTCCGTAAACCTTGTTTCGTATTGGGGCACTGTCATACTTCCCTGCTTTAACTCCAAAAACTTTAATTCCATCTGATCTCTCATATAGTCCGGAAAATACCTTTCCAAAAACAACTCTGTAAATCTTGCCCATGTAATCAATCCCTCGGGTTCCATAGCCCTACTCGTTTCCCACCAATAACTGGCCTCATTCTTCAGAAAATAGATTGCATACTCCGTCTTCTTATCCTCTGCCACTTCTATCAAGGCAAAAGCCTTTTCCATCTCCTTCAACCATGCCTTAGCCTCTACAGGGTCTGCTGATCCTTTAAATTCTGGAGGTTTTGCTGCTTGGAAAGATTTGAACGTAATTGCCGGTGCTGCTTGTTGGTGATGCTGTTGATGCTGCTGATGCTGATGTTGTTGCTGCTGTTCTAAGAGTTGTTGCTGAAATGCTTGTTGCTGCTGTGCTAATGCGGCAGTCTGTTGAGTAAGAGTATTTAACAACTGGATTACCATCGGGTCCATGTGGCCCGTGGGAGGTGTATTCTGTTGACCTTCTTGGTCGGAGGTATCAGTCGTACGGGGTTGTCGTCTAGGAGCCATATCGCTGATGAATAAACAATAATTGGCTTAATCAAACAGTCCATATAAGAGAAGGAAGGATCACAATTGATATCTCGAAGGTTTACAAATTTTCTCAACGGTGTATGGATACACTCGTTGCAACAAGTAGAATAAAAGTTATGATGCTGGAAGTGAATGACAAGGGAATAAATACAATTCTATAAAAGAGGTTTATCATATATATATAGATAGAGTTAGTACAAGCGTAGAACGCTTCAAAAGAAAATATATCATGGCTGAACCATAACTGCCGATCAGCAATACAACAAAAATGCAACAACAACCCGAGGCGTTCCTATAAGCCAGGTGCACTACTGATTCTACAATATGCTTCTATATACTAACTATCTAGTAACCATACATCCATGCTACATCTGTCTACTCCTAAAACCTGCTCACAGATCACCTGCTCCTGTCGACCATAACGGGGGTCCTGAAATCTCTACAATCTCACTCATCGCATAATCCAAAATCTGTCTCATCCCTGCTACTGTCTCTCCCTCTCGACTAGAAGCTAATCCGTGCAATCGAGTCTCAACCAAGGTCCTCGTAACCCTAAACCTCATCTGAATGTCCCTCATCTGATCTCTAAGTCTGTCCCTCTCTCGGATAGCGGCTGCCTCGATCGAACGAACCCTACCCATCTCCATAACCTGTCCATAAAGGTACTCCTTCTCTCTGCTCACCCTCTGATACACATGGTGTGGAACTGGGGGCTCACCTAACTGATACAAAGGTCTACAAACTAATGCCTGAGACACTGGTGCTGGGGCTACCTGTCGGAGTGGAATAGGACAAGGTATCTGATCTCTCCTGACTACTGGATGCTGATGCCTAGGCTGATATCGCATTGGCCGAGACGGTCCTGCTCTCTCAACGGGTGTAGGTATCTCTGCTATCGTATCCTCGGAAGGGTCTGAGTCTGAACTAGAACTAGGGGGCTGCAATTATAACCACATTTAATTACCACGCATAATATCCCTAGTTGACCTCCTAATATCCTTACGTGAATTCCTAACTCTCTATGTTATCCTGGACCCTAAGTCCTAACTTGTTTCAATTGCCATAACCTGTTGCTCTGATACCAAACTGTGACGCCCTCCAAACCCGGGGTACAGATTTGAGGAGTCATCCGACCAACGGAATACTCTTTAACACATGCATAATATATATAAAGACACAAATACCCCTTGACCAAGACCGCATCCAGATTATGGCAATGAACACAAGCTACTACAATCTTTTATTAATACAGTACCAGTTTTATCAGAGTTATTACATCACGACTAAAGTTCAAATCTAGATATCTAATCTAGAAAAGCAAAACAACAACTACCCTGCCAATGACAATGACTCGAGGGGCTCTCCTGGCTGCTGGTGAACTATCGGTCACGCTATGCTGACTCATACTCTCGCTTCACTGGAATAGGGTTAGAAAACAACAAGCAAGAGTGAGCCAAAATTGCTCAGCAAACATCAATGAATCATTTCTATCGCAGTTGTAAGGATATGAATTTATGATATCAGAATCAACAATATTTAGCTAACACATGCTTTGTATCAATAACAATTGAAGAAAAGAATTAGAATTTGGCTTAAACATTTTATTCAAATCAAAGGTTGTGCTGTTGGCCAGCCACGCATCAACCCCGGACTAGCTCACAGCATAGTCCTCTACTGGATCCTAGGTCAAACTGAGCCTTAAGTTATTCCGACCATAAATATGGCCCGACCAATTACTGGTCCATTTTAAAAACATGCCAAATCTATCATAGGGTATAAACAATAACATGCTCAATAAGATAAGCTCAATGTATAGTAATAGCAAAAGAGCTTCAACTGCTCAGTATCAAATGAAGATTGAGAAACAATCATGAAGTAATTTCAACGGTACAGTGTACTCATTCAATAAGGAGATCAATATTGGTAATCGATAATCGATGACCGTAATCAATAGTCAACGATGGAAGTCAAATGATCAATGGTTGTCAATAATAATCAACGGATGATAATCAATAATCAAATGGGGGTAAACAATAATCAAGTGAGCTGGAAATAAGGGTTTCCGATGCATATCAAATCAAAGAATCAAGAATCTCTAAGGAAATGGAATCAGTTGTCCAAATGCGGTTAAAAGATTGATAATTTGAATTGTTCTGGGGATAATGGTATTCAAGTAATCAAGACAATAATAAATTTTATCACAAGTAAAGGCACGGATACTTGCCTGGTCTAAGCTGCTGTCGGATCGACTCTGCTCACTCTACCTTTCCCTTTCCCTTGCTCCGGGAACTCGATTCTATAATTAAACAACTCATCACAATAAGTCTAACTATTCTCGTTCTACTCTCGACACTTATTCAATCAATAATCACATTTAAACAAGTAACCGGTTACGTATCGGACGTCCGGAATGATTTACGATATTTAAAACTCAGATATTTGCCCTAATACGGGCATATACAGACTATAAAACACAACACACAATTAATATGAACCATATAGCACTTATAAATATTTTTTAAAACACCATACGAAACTTATTTGAATTTTTGATAAGTCACGATTAATTTTTAAATCAAAAATCGGATTTTTAAATCCAACATAAACATTTAAATGCAAATAAATCAATTAATAAAATTAATTGACACTTTTTTAAATGCCCAAACTATTTTTAAATAAATAAATAGGATTGAAAATAATTAAACCGAATTTTTAATTAATTAAATCTAATTAATAATTAATTTTTAAGAATTAATTGATTAAAAGAAATAACCAATTAATTAATAAATTAATTAATAATTAAAAATAATTAAGTTTAATCAATTTTCGGATTTAAAATAATAAATATAATTTTCCAGAATTTTTCTGATATTAAAATATATTTTTAAAATATGAATTTTAAAGTCTTTAAACTATTTTCGAATTAATTAAAAAAAATAAAATTCAAAAACAGTTTTTAGAAATCGAATTAGGGTTTTGAAGATTGAAACCGAGTCAAACTTCGGGTAAACGGGCCGGGAAGAACAAATCCGGGTCACCAAGAACAACCCGCCGGAATCTGGGTTTTCCAGAATCCGGCCGGCGTCTGGTGGCCGGACTTGCCATTTCCGATCAAAACAAAACCAAACCATAGGGCTTTTGTTCGCTTTTTCAAGACAAACATAACCCACATGCAAACACATCTGTCCCATGCCGGAATCGTGCTCAGAATTCGTTCAAAGAACTCGCCGGCGACGACTTCGGCCGGAAATCCGATCTACTTTAATTCTACATGAAACTCAAAGATTAATATACCAAAATGAAGCTTATAACTCATACAATCAAAGCCCCATATCACAACTAACGTCAGATCAACAGAAAGAATGAACGAAGTAAAAGAAGATTTCAGGTCGAAAACCTGAAAATCAAACCCGACTAAATTGAACTTAAACACGAAATCAAATCATGGATTCTTTCTAATTAGAACCCTAGGAACATGTTAGAAGCAACCAATTGAACGGAGAATCAACAGAATGAAAATCCCCAAATTAATCAAGAACCCTAATTTAATTCGAATATTGAAAAATTCATAATAAATCAAAAAATTACCAGATGATGATGAGGTTGGAAGATTCAGAAACTAGAGATCAAGAGCCTTGATTTGAGTACTTGAACTTTGATTTCTGAAATCAATAACACCTTGAACGAATGGATTGATGATTCAAGAACACGAAGAACACGTTTCGGGAATTTTTACTTTTTGATAATACGCAATGCAGATTATGAAGGTTATAAGGTTCGATTCGTCTTTTTATATTTTTGGAAAAATAATACCCCAAGGAACACTTTTGGATCGTTATAGATCCACTGGATCGTTTAAAAACCCTAATTAGGTTAAAAATACGTTTTACGAGAAGATAATTATCTACAAGGGTTGATAATTATCCAAATCAATACATATCATTATATAACTAATGCTCAAGAATACTGGGGCTATAACAAAGGTAATATTGATATAAAACGATATATCCGCCCCCTTAAGCAATTAGGGTTCGGAACAATTTTTCCCTTTTTGAACAAAACGAATTACTCTTGCAGAATCAAATAGGTAGGAATGAAATGATACGAATATCTCTCCCGATAATGATTCGAATACGAAAGACGAAGAGATAATAATCAATGTACGAAATTCCAACGGGGCCCTTGAATTATCAAAACGGGGCTCAGATTTGAAGAAAATTCCAAATGACGAAATATTTGAAAGGGGCTTCCGACTCACCAATTAGCACATAATCACACAATAATTATCATTTAATAATATTCCAATACTCCACAATAAATATTTTTATATTAAATATATCATTTAATCAAATAATAAAATTCACGGATATTACAGTTAGCAGTTCTTATCAGGAATCTCAAGACTACTAATGACATAGAGCTGAGACAAGGGTTGGCTATTATCTACAGAAATGGTAAAGAAATTCACATCACAAGCAGCCATCCCAGGTTCAATGAAGCCAAAGCAGAAGAGATTTCCAGATTAAGGAGAGAAGCCAATCCCTAGGGCTATGAATCTACACCTGAGAAACAGGCTAGATTGGCCCAAGAACTTATGAGGGAGATGGAGGAAGAAAGTAGTGAGGTTGTAGAGGAAGAGGCCCCTACTAAAAGAAAATTGAAGAAAAGGAAGACTGTGCCTAAGGCCAAGCCTACCAGATGGAAGCAAAGATCAAATAGGCTTGTCTCTCCTGAGAAAGTGGAAGAGAAGAGAGATACAGGGAGAAGAATTGTCTTTGAAGACCCTATTCCAGCTTCAACTCAATCTCAAACCACCTTCCATGAGACTCCTGTAGAGCCTAAAGAAGAGCCTGTTGAGTTTGAAAACTTGGTTTTCCCTAAGTTCATCATTGAAGCTGAAAAGAAGTCAAGGAAAAGGGAACCAGTCAAAAGAGCTCAACATGGACCAATCAAGCTGAATGTTGCACCAAAAGTTGCCAAGCCAGTTGAGAACAAGGCAGACTTCTTGTACATTGCAGAAATACAGGAGTACTCAACCATGGATCTCTTCCTTGATGAAGTTAGTGAAATAAGAGGCACATACAAATTCAGGGATCTGCCTGAAAGACTAACCTTTGTCTACAAAGGAGGGAAGGTGAGAGCATGGCCCTTGCAACAAGTGCTGAATGAAGGATATTCCACCCCGGTGAAAGTCTTCCCAGGCTTCAAGAGTACAAGGTGATTTTCTGAGGTTGCAAGAAGTGTCATTCTGAAGAAGATTGAAGAAATCAGGAGCAGCTGGAATTCTCTTGATACTTTGCCAAGAAAGTTGAAGATCCCTTACTGGATGATGGAATTCAAGGATGACAAGGGCTGTAGAAGATTCTTCAGGATTGAAGATCAATTGTCTAAGGCTAGCACCAAGTACCTTAGATGGTTACAAGGCAAGCTGGATCCAAAAATTGCTGAAGAAGATGCATTCTACAGAAAGCTTCAAGATCAAATCAAGGCAAACTATGCTAAGGAAGGGCGACAAAACATTCAGCCTCCAAGAGAGAAGAAAAGGAATTAAATCTGCTCAGGCTAGATGAGCACTATCTATGTAAACATCTCAACTCTTTAGTATGTCAATAATGTAGCTTAATACAATTTTTACTGTTACTGTTTATTTGTTAGAAGTGGTTTTGTTATCATCAAGACTCTTAATTTATGTCTGATTCTCAACCATGCATAAATTGGGGGAGATTGTTAGGAATTATGTTGTTTCTTGATGATAACTAGACTTGTTGGGTTTTATACTATACTATTCATTTGTAGTATATAAACATTGTCCATTTTATTGAGAATCTTGATTGCATATTTTTACATTGTCTGTTTATTATATATTGTGGATAATTTAGTATCAAATGGGATAACAGAAGATTAAATTATCAGTGTCTATATATACTCCCTCCGTCCCGCCCAATTGTTATCAATTGGGTTGGGCACGGAGTTTAACGAAAATAGGTAAAATAATGGAGAAGAGTAAAGAAAAGGATTAAAGTGGTGGGACCCGCTAATATTTAAAGTATAAAGTAAGTAAAGTGGAGGAAAGTAGTGGAAGTAGTTGATTTTTATATTATAAAACTTTACTATTTTAGGAAAGTTTTGGAATGTAAAGAATTGGATGGGACATCCCAAAAAGGAAAGTGTAAAGAAATGGGTGGGACGGAGGGAGTAATATAAAGGGTTCACAGTTTAAGTGGAATTAGACAAACCACTGGAATAACTGAAGTATTATTTGGGAATAGTTTATCTTGACTATTAAATAATACTTGTATACTTTGTGTATATTGAACATGATCAAAATATTAGAATTGTTCTTCTATTCTGACAATAAAGAAGAACTAAGATTCTATGATATTATTAATGCTTAGGTTCTCAATCCAAGTGTAGTGATTGACACTTGTGTGCAATGCACATACTTTGATTCATATGTGATGTAATTAATTGTTAATGATAATATTATGTATTGAGCAATGACATTGCATGCATAGTGGGATATTAATTACATAAGGAAACCATGTCCTGATAATATTCGGGTTGATGATGTCCTCTTGAAAGCTCATAAAGATAATTATGCTTTAGTCCTGCAGGCAGATTTGTTCTTGCATAATTATAAGGTTGAGTGGATGATCAAGGATAAAAAGATATTAATTAAATTAATTATCAGAAATTAATTTAATTAATGGACATACGATATCTTAAACATGGGGAATTTAATAAGCAAATAATATAGGAGCCGAATTTAATAATAAAATAATTACGGTATTAGGAAAGGTAGTGCAAATATTAATTCGTTAGTGGATAGAATTAATATTTAATGACATTGGGCTTGACCCAGAATGTCATTGGGAGGCCCGACCTAATTGTCCATGATCCCTACTGGAGCCTATATATATTCTTGTTCTCCTAAAGCTGCAAAGAGAAGAATTCGAGATTAAAAACCTAGGGCAGCCGCAAGGAGCTAGGGTTTTGGGATTTCAAGGCTTTAAGGAGAGGAAACTTCGGGAGATCGAAGGCCACACTTCGCTCGAAGGGAATCAAGGAATTCAGTAGAAGACGTGGATCAGAATCGTAGCGATTAAGGTAAAGTTTTCTTTTCGAACTCATAATCAATCATATAGTAAAACGCAGAACAGTAATCATACGTCCCAACAAGACTAACTTAGTTAAAATTGTATAAGTAAACATGTAGCCTTCAACGGATAACATGATTTTACAGTATCCGTAGAAGGGTAGCTTATCTACGGATAAGATTCAATGTAACATGTTTGTGCAATCCTGATGTGCAGTCCTGATGTGTATTCCTGATTTGTAATCCTGATGTAGAAGTTGGAGTATTAGTTTTTAGGCTGAATAAGTCATGTTGACTATTAATGGATATGTAGAATATGGAGGCTAATTGTAAATAGTCTATGCCTTGTAATTTTACATAAGTGAAATTGACTGTCTACGGATAGCAACATTATCCTTCTACGGATGTGGACAGTGTACTGTCTATGGATAGCAGTACTAGCTGTCTACGGATGTGATCAAGATACTCTCAACGGATACAACTCAAATAGCTTCTACGGATACACACTATACTTTGTGAAAGGGATAGTTCAGACAGTGCACATGGGTTGACAGATTTCACAGAGCATGGAAACCACCATTTCTGGTAAACTCACGAGAAGAAGAAGCATTCTGTTTTGTCTGGTCAAAAGTAGCATTTCTATAAAAGACAATCAGCCAAGAAGGGCAAGCTACCAACACTTGGACCACTACTAAGAATGGAGAAACAAGGATTTTGAACATATTTACTTTTTGTATTATTAGCTGTTCGAAATATCTTATAAAATTGGGATATATAACCAAGTGTAGCATTATTCTAGAACTCAAGAAATAAGTTAGGCAATTTAGAGAGCTAAAAGCAATATCCTTTGTAAATTACTGAAGCTAGAATAGTGTGTATGCAGCTGTGTGTTTATTCATAAACATCACATAGATTTCTTCTAATAAAAATCTATCAGGTGGATAAATCAATCCACCTGAATTTTTAATTCTTGTGTTATCTTATTTTTTATGTTTTTCTGTTCTTGAATTTACTTTCATATCTTTTTTGTCAAGAACTAAAGAATTTTCAAAGATTGTACTCAACCCCCCCCCCCTCTACAATCTTGGTTCATTGTCTGGGAATAATACATACGTCTTATTATCTAAACTTCATATATCCGTAATATGCTCATGCAAAATATATTAGCAAGCTAATGTGAAAACATGTTTTATTAATAAATTAAAAGTACTTCAAAAGATTTAGTTACTTATGAATTAAAATAATTTTAAAAGTTACTTATGAATTAAAATAATTTAAACTTTTATGTTATTTATTCAAATTTATATTGTTAATATTATTTTAAAACGGCTTGAAAACATTTAGTTACCAATCCACTGAGCCCACATGTAATTTGAGTAAAATAGATTTAAAGTCTTTTTACATTGGTAAATTGGATTTTTAATACTTCGATAACATATATTGCTCTAAAATTTATTTCTTTTACTTTTAAAATATAATTTTATTTAAATTCAAAAGATTTATACTTAAGAAGATGATGTGTTCGTTTGCTTTTAAAAATTACCCGTATATTATAATAATTCAAAATTTTAAATTTAATTGAATTCAAATTGCTTATTACTTTAAATTAATTTAATTAAATTCAAATTGTTTATTAAACGCATACGACAACTGATGATCAAAATCTCAAAGTATATAAATATATAAATAATTTAATTATAGTTAAAAATAAAATATTTTCAATTGATAACCAAATTCTCGAAAAATATAAATGTAATAGGTAGTGGAATTAATTTTTTTAGTATAACCAATTAACATCGGATTTTTCTAATTACAATTAATAATATTAATATTGGATAACTTCCCTCACATCTCTATGTAAAAACCTTAAATTATGTTAGATCAGGATTCAATGATCATCAGTATCTGGACTACTGGTCAGGATTGTGATGTTGACGTCATCAGGATTTCACATCGTCAATATCAGGATTGTTATCAGGACTGAGATCAGGATTATCATCAGGACTGGAAGCTGATCAGTATTACTTCAAGATAACTATTGAGTCCGGAGAAATAAGGAAGATTGATTTGTCGGTTCCGGGTTTGTAGGAACGTAGCTGTCAAATAAGATATAGTTTGTAATTGATTTTAACTTATCTTGTATTTGATAGAGAAGTTGTGTGTACTATATAAACACAGTTTAGGTTTTACATATTGTAATCGCTTACACGAGTATCATTGTAACCTCGCAGCTTTCAAGAACATCAGAATTTCTTGAGAGAGTTTTGTAACAGTTTTATACCAGAATTAATAAAGCTGTTATTATTTCATTTTGTGTTTTATATTACTGTTAAGTCAAAAATCTTATATAATTGTATTCAACCCCCCCCCCCCCCCCCTTCTACAATTGTTAATTACTGGGCAACAATTAGTATCAGAGCAAACTGATTTAATTTAATCTGAGAAGATCCAAGATGTCGACAAGCAAATATGAAAGCATCAAAATTCCCACATTGAAGAAATCTGAATACCCTACATGGAGGGTAAATATGTTGATGTACCTGGAAGCTACAGATCCTGATTATCTGGACAGGATCCGTGATGGACCATATATCCCTAAGAGAAAAGTTGGTCAAATAGATACTGTACCTGAACACTATGTGATCAAGGTGAAAATTTAGTGGACTCCAGAAGAAAAGGCTCACGTTCTTAGGGATGCTAAGGTAAAGAATATTCTGCATAATAGTCCTGATGTTGTCATGTCAAACAGGGTGATTGCATGGAAGTCTGCAAAGGAAATTTAGGACACCTTGGAAACTCAATGCCAAGGATCTGCATCTATCAAGAAGAATAGAAGGGCTCTACTCATTCAAGAGTATGAACAGTTCGATGCTAGACCTGATGAGAGCCTTACTGACATGTATGATAAATTCCTGACTCTACTGAATAATCTATCTCTAGTTGGCAAAGAGTATGTTACTGAGGACTCAAACACCAAGTTTCTGAGAGCTTTACCAGAAGGATGGGATACACAAACATCTATCATTAGACATCAGTATGATCTAAACACTGTGTCTCTTGATGAGGTGTATGGAATGCTTAGAACCTATGATCTTGAGGTTCAACAAAGAAAGAACAAAAGAAGCAGCAAGGCGAAATCTGTAGCCTTGAATGTTGAGGCAAAATCAAAAGGAAAAGTTGTGGAGGTCTCTAGAAGAAGGACAAAAGTGGTGGAGTCAGATCCTGATGACTCGTCATCAGATACTGATGGCAATCCTGATGCTGATACTGATGATGATTCTAGTGACTCTGACATGAATGAGATGGTTGTTATGATAGTCAAGGGCTTCAATAAGATGAAGTTCAGGAAGGCTAGAAGACAGGGCAACTTTCAGAAAAAGACCTTCAATGTTGATAAGGACAGATACAACAAGAAGGACAACAAGAGTAGCAAGTTTGACAAGTCAAATATCAGATGCTACAAGTGTAATGGAATATGGCACTTTGCAACTGAGTGCAAAAAGGCTAAAGCACTCATCACATCAAGCAAGGATTGGTTGGATTCTTCCTCAGAGTCTGAAACTGAGGTATATGCCCTAATGGCCAATACTGATGAGACTGTTGTTCCTGATAAAAATGTATCAAGTACTGTTTTTGATTTTGATACAAATAATATCTCTGAGTTAAGATCTTTTATAAAGTCATTGCATATTAGATTTAGAAGTCAAACTGCTGAAAATACTAGGATCTTATCTGAGATGTCTGAACTTAGGAAAAGAAATGAGAATCTAGAAGCTGAATTTTCCTTTATGCAAGAAGTATAAAAAGAGTGTGATAATGCTAAGCACATGAAACTTGAAATGCAATTTAAATGTACTGCTCTTGAGAAAGAAATTGAATATGCTAATGAGAAAATCAGAACCTGGACAGACTCAGGAAGGAAATTTCATGAAATCAATACTTCTAAGAATTGGAAAGAATGTCTAGGGTACAAGTCAGAAGATGATAAAAAATTGAAAAAAAAGTTGTTATTAATGATACAGTAAATCCAAAGACCTACAGACATGTTATAGATAAAACCAAATCTAAGATTAAACCTGTTAAGTTTGTATTTGGTAAAGATCCCAATTCAACTTTTGAAAAGGGATCTACTTCTGCACAACCAGTCACAAATTCTCAGTCTAAACCTGTCAAGAAGAATGGAAATAAGAATGTAGGTCTATTGTCTCAAAAACAACTTAAGGATAAAATTTGTGATGTGACAAATAGACAAAAGACACCTACTGTCAAAAGAAACATGAATGGTAAAGTTGGGATTAATAAATAGAATAATTATAAGTTTATCCCAAATGCACCAAGGAAATGTTGTTTTACTTGTGGTAACTCTAATCATCTTGCTATTGATTGCAGGAAGAGTAAAAAGAAGGTCACTGAAATTCCTAGGTCTCATGTTAGGAATAGATCAGTATTTTATAAACCACAGAGTTCTTGTTTTCATTGTGGCAGTAAATGGCATTCTATTTATACTTGTGAAGAATACCATAATTTGTACTACAACGTTTATGATCCTTTACCTAAGTTTAATAAAAGTGCAAATTATTGTAAAATTAAGAATGTCAGTGTTATGCATGCATCTTACAATACATATACTGACAAAGCAAATCCTGATGGATTCAATCCTGTCAAGATTGCCAATGTCAAAAAGACTTATGCTGTTAAATCTAACAAAACGCATGGTAAAAGAACCCAACAAGTGTGGGTTCTTAAATATTCTGACTAGTGTGTAGTTGTCTGATTGCAGGGTAAAAAGAAAAATGTGTTAGTCATGGATAGTGGATGTTCTTAGGAGTGATAATGGTACTGAATTCAAGAATTCAGTAATGGAAGAGTTCTGCAAATACAAAGGAATAAAACAACAATTCTCTGCTCCTGGCACACCCCAGCAAAATGGAGTAGTTGAAAGAAAGAATAGAACTCTTATTGAAGCTGGCAAAACTATGTTGGAAGAAGCAAAGTTACCTACATACTTCTGGGCAGAAGCAGTCAATACAACATGCTATACTCAAAATCTCACACTGATAAACAGACATGGTGAAACCCCATATCAAATGCTAAAAGAAAAGAAACCTAGTCTGAAGCATCTGCATGTGTTTGGCTGTAAATGTTTTGTTCTCAGACCTCATCCTGAACAGCTAAGAAAATTTGAAACCAAGGCTGATGAGGGTATCTTTATTGGCTATCCAGCTTCAAGAGCTTTTAGAGTTTACAACTTGAGAACAAGGACTGTCATGGACTCAATACATGTATCTTTTGATGATAAGAAGATAACTGGAATTGTTGGAGACTCACATGATAGTTTGATCTTTGAAAATGAAGCTACAAAGAATCCTGATGATCCACCAAATACTGATGGTGCTACTAATGGTGCTACTGATGATGCTATTGACAGTGCAAATGTTGAGGGGGAGCAACAGCAAACTGTTAGTAATTCTGAGACAACTCAACCATCAGGAGGAGAATCATCATATACTGATTCAAGTGACAATCCTGATAATCCATCAGGAGGAGACAACAACAATTCAGGGGGGAGCTTCTAATGATTCAAGCTCTTTTAATGACAACACCAATCCAGGGGGAGCATCCACTTCAAGGAATGATTTACCACCAGCAAGGAAATGGACCAAAAGTCACACTCCTGACTTGATAATTGGGGATCTTGATGCAGGTGTTAAGACAAGAAGTGCAACTCAAAATGAATGTCTTTATCATAACTTTCTATCAAAGGAGGAACCTAAGAAAGTTGAAGATGCACTTAAGGATGTTGATTGGATTACTGCAATGCAAGAAGAGTTGAATGAATTTGAAAGAAATGAAGTCTGGAAACTAGTGCCAAGACCAAAGAACATGTCAATTGTTGGTACAAAGTGGGTATTCAAAAACAAGACAGATTCAGATATAGTAATTATCAGGAACAAAGCAAGGCTAGTTGCAAAGGGGTATTCTCAACAAGAAGGGATTGACTATGATGAAACTTTTGCTCCTGTTGCAAGACTAGAAGCCATCAGGATCTTTCTGGCATATGCAGGCCATAAGAAATTTAAAGTTTTCCAGATGGATGTGAAAAGTGCTTTCTTAAATGGTGAACTGGAGGAAGAAGTTTATGTTGAACAACCTCCTGGTTTCATTGATCCAAAATATCCAAATCATGTCTACAGATTGGATAAAGCACTTTATGGACTAAAGCAAGCTCTAAGAGCCTGGTATGAAACCCTAGCTCAATTCTTATTGGAAACTGGATTCAAAAGAGGTACTATTGATAAAACTCTGTTTTATTTGAATCATGGTAAGGATTTGCTATTAGTTCAAATTTATGTTGATGATATCATTTTTTGGTCAACAAACAATAAGCTATGTGAGAAGCTTTCAAGGCTTATGCAGTCTAGATATCAAATGAGCATGATGGGAGAAATGAGTTACTTGCTTGGTCTTCAAGTTAAACAGACTGATGATGGAATCTTTATTAATCAGTCAAAGTATACAAAGAATCTATTGAAAAGGTTTAACATGCAAGATAGTGCAACTGCAAGTACTCCCATAGCTATAGATACCAAACTTGATCCTGATCAAGGTACTGAGGTAGATGTAACTCACTACAGGGGAATGATTGGCTCTCTTCTATATCTAACTGCTAGTAGACCAGATATCATGTATGCAACCTGTCTTTGTGCAAGATTTCAAGCAAATCCCAGGGAACCACAAAAGAATTTTCAGATATCTTAAAGTCACTCCTTCACTTGGCCTTTGGTATGCTAGGAATCAGATTTTGGTTTGTGTGGTTACTCAGATGCTGATTTTGCAAGGTGCAAAATAGACAGGAAAAGCACTTCAGGAAGCTGCCAGTTTTTGGGTGGTAGACTAGTCTCTTGGTTTAGTAAAAAGCAAAAGTCTATCTCAACATCAACTGCAGAAGCTGAGTACATTGTTGCAGGAAGTTGTTGTGCTCATATAATGTGGATGAGAAATCATTTGTTAGATTATGGCATGTCATACTCCAAAATCCCTATTTATTGTGATAACCAAAGTGCTATTGCAATGACAGGAAATTCAGTTCAACATTCTCTTACTAAACACATCAGTATCAAATACCACTTCATAAGAGAACAAGTACTGGAAGGAACAATTGAACTGCATTTTGTTCCTACTGATCAACAACTAGCTGATATATTCACCAAGCCACTGCCTGAAGCTACTTTCAATAAGTTGGTGAATGAACTTGGAATGATGAACTTTGAGAATTTCTGATAAAAGCATCAGAGAGCAAGTCCTGATGACTATCAAATCCCGATGGTCATTCAGTAAGGTATGTACTTTTGACCAAATACTGATAGGACAAAATCCTGACAGGAAATCAACTAGTCAATCCTGATGAACAGGTCAGCATTTTTAATTTGCTTAATTTGTGCCTAATTTTCTGTCAGTATTTGATAGAAAACGTTTGATTTTTAGTTGGACAACTGTATGCGTGCGTGTGTCACACTGATAGATATATACATATAGATACACATAAAAAGTGGTGCAGTTATGTTTAATTTCACACGAAAATTGGTCCACTAATTATTTATGCACAAATCACATTTTGCCACCTGTCACTGAGAGTAAAATTTTGTTTTAACAAAATACAATCAATTTTCTATTTTGTGAATTACTCTCAAAATTCATCAGTTTTCTACCTTCTTCTTCTCTCTGTGCGTACAAACCCTAATTCCCAAATCTCAATTTTCTAAACACTTTTACAATGGCTTCTTCATCATTCATGAACAAACAGATTGTGATTAGTGGTATTACTTTTGCCACTAACAATTTTGTTGCGGTTTAGACCATCAGGAATTGCCACAAGAGTTTCATATTATTCAAGATTTCTTAGCTTAAAGTCCATTTAAGTATGCTCTAACCGAACTTGCGAAAGTATCTTTTAAGTCTGTGATGCAGGTATGGAACACAACAGTATTTGGTAAAAGACTATCAGGATCAATCCTGATGAGTTTCGAGTACAATAGGGACACTTATCAAGTGACTCAAGCTTTTGTTGAGGAGGCACTTCACTTGTTGGCCTTGAATGATCAAGTTGCTGCTGTTATTACTGATTCGACTATGTTTGAGTTTGTTACTAAGTTGGGCTATAATGGAGAAGTAAAGAGATATGGCAATCTCTTCAGGACCAATCTTAAGAAGGAATGGAATTTCTTCTTTGACACCATAAGTCATTGTTTCCTGAATAAGACATCTCATTTTGATGCTCTACCGTCAGGATCTCTCAAGATTGGGTATTCTCTTATTCACTCTACTGTTTTTGATTATGGGTCGTTTGTTTTAAAAGCCTTAAGTGATAGGAAATCAGATAAGCGTGGTTATGTCTGTTTTCTTAGATTTTTCCAATTGATATTTTGTCACTTATGTCCTGATGCTATTTTTGAAGATGATGTGCTTCTACCTATTTGTAGAATTACTGAGAATAATGTGAAGTCATTAGTCAACAGTGATAAGACAAATGGTTTCCTAGGCAATGCCTTTATTCCTGATGAGGTCAGGCTTTTCTTGAAAGAGAAAATGCCTACTCATTATGGATCAGATACTGATGCTATGGAACAAGGCCAAACACACCATGTTCCTAAACCAAGCATCCATCCCAAACACTCTGTTAAACACTCCACAACCACCTCTACTGTCTCTCAAAAGACTTTAGTTGTGAAATCAAAGAAATTAGCTAGATCTGATGTGTCTGGAAGGCAATCAGGATCAAAGGATTTCTCCTCTACACCTCTCACTAAAAAGAAGAATGTTTGTGTGAAGGGGAAATTGATAGGGTTGAGGATGTTTGTGTGAAGAGAAAATTGATTTTGGGTGCAGATTCTGATTCTGAGGATGATATGCCTCTATCCTCCAAGTTTAAGATACAAAAGGAAGTTGCTGATATTGCTCCTGAAACTGTGGCACAGATTCCTAAGCCACAGAAGAAAAGAAAAATTGATCAAAAGCAGGTATCATATTCCTTTAAGGATGCAGAATACTGATGGTCAAACAACAATTCCTGATGAGCCATCAATCCCTGATGCTCATGCAAATCCTGACGTCAGTACTCCCGATGCATCACATGTCAAGCCTGTCTTCATCTCAGATTCTCCAGCCAATGATTCTCCATCTCAAAGGATTCTTGAAATTTTGATAAGTGGATTTCATATCTACTTGGAACACCCTAAATTGGCTTAAATTGATCGTTTGTTCTCAAGTACATGGTGTTTTTTATGTGTTTTGTGTTAAGTATGCAGAATTGCTTCGTCAGCAGTGTGGTGAAGTTTCTAGGGTTATGTGGTGCTATTTGATCATTGTTGGGGAAGTCAAGAGGTTGCGGAGTGAAGAGAGCATGAATTGTCAAGGAACAAGATTTTGGAGAAATTTGACAGAAGGTCAGGGGCGGCCACCCCCTCCAAGGGCGCCCGCGCCCTAGGTGAAATCATTTCAAGCGCGGCCACCCCCTTCAGGCGCGCCCACCCCTGAAACATTCTGGAAAAAGGCAACTTCGATTCTGAAAAGGAAACCATCAGCAACAAGTCAGCAGAAAGGCCTATTTAAGCACTTGGTGGACGATTTTTGAGATATACAACCATATACTTATTGTTAATCCCAAATGACCTAACAGAATTGTAGAAGGGGGGGTTGAATACAATTCTTGATATTTTCTTAAACTTAAAACACTTATAAATAAAACTGAACTGAATAAGTAAAAACACAAGATATAAATAATTCAGTTGGATTGTTTGATGATCCAACTGAAGTGTTTTTATTTCGGAAATAATCTGTGATACAAAATGTACACAGCTGCTCAGTTACAAGGTTGTAGAGAAGAATGCTCTCAAAGATAGCTAATACAAACTATTTGTTTTTCTTCTCTTACACTTATTTTAACTGTTACACTTGGTTATATATTCCCAAGTTTACAAAGCTATTTTTGGCTACACTAAAGTACACTAAAGGTAACCGCCAATAGTTTGCTTTTCATCCCTTTGTCCAGTGGTCCTTGGAGATCCTTGCTTTTGTCTTCATGCTTATTATGATCACTCCCAAGAGCCCAATTGGAAACTGGGATGTTTCCTTATTCCCCATGTCCATTTTAATGGTTTCCAATGCAAAGTACACTTCCACATCACCTTTAGATATGTTCAGTAAACTGTCACTATCACTTTGTCAACTATTCAGAAAAGCAATAATGATTCGTTGATAGCAGGGAGATGTGTTTCGTTGATAGCTTTATTCTCCATTTCGTCGATGATTAAACTTCATTTCGTTGATGAGTAAACTTCATTCCGTTGATGGTGTATCCTTGTTCCGTTGATAGAGTAATCTTCATACCGTTGACATGTCTTCACTTAGGCAAAATTACAAGGAATGATATACTTACAATTAACCAACCTATTTTGCCTATCTAGTACTTAGTCAACATGACTTAGAAAACCTATCTAGTACATACATCAAATGCATATCAAACTGTGAAGTATTGTACAGTGCAATTGCTACAACACTCATTCCGTTGATGAGCTTCCTGTCAACGAAACACTGCAAAGCATGCCATTCCGTTGACAGTTACAAAATGACTTAATACAAAATCTACTAAGTGTTTTTATAATTATCATCAAGAACAACATATTCCTAACAATCTCCCCCAATTTATGACTGATAGAATAACAGCCATAAATCAAGAGCCTTGATGATAACAAAAACACTCAGTCAAATTACACATGATAAAAGTAGAAATTGCATTGAGCTTCATTGAATTTAATTAAAATACAAAGTAGAAAATCTTACAAAACAAGTGCACAGAGTTTCTCCTCTAGACTGAGCAGATTTTTCATCTTTGCCTCTGTGGTCTTGTTTTCTTCCCTTTTCTTGCATTGTTCTCCTCAATCTGAGCTTGAAGTCTTCTGTAGAAAATCTTCTCTTCTTCATCTTGATTCCCCAACTTGGATTGCATTAATCTTAGAGTTTCATTGGATGCCTTCTCCAGTTGGTCTTCTATTCTGAAGAATCTTCTACAGTTGTCCTTGTCTCTGAATTCCATCATCCAAAAAGGTTGGAGATGAATTTTCTTTCCTGTTTGAGGGACCTTCAATACTCTGGGAAGTGCACCAGGCTTGTTCCAGCTAGCTTTGATTTGACAAATTTTGGAAACAACTTCAGACTTAGCTGTTTTGGTAAAACCAAAATCTTTCTTCATGCATTTAAACACAGATAGCAGTGTCTGATAGTCTTCTCCCAGAATTCTATGTAGAGGCCAAACCTGTTCTCTCCCATCTTTGTAGACAAACACCAATCTCTCTGGTAGTTTGTAAGAAGCTGCTATTCCTCTCACTTCAACTAGGTCATCAAGATTGATATGTAGGTCAGACTCCTCCCTGATATCAGCAATGTAGATGAAGTCTTCTGGGTTGGTAGGAGGTTTTTCAGCTTGTGGTCTCCTTACTAGAATTGGCTTAGCCTTGGTAGCCCTTTGCTTAGATTTCTTCTTTGGATCCATCTCAAAGAGGAATTTTGGAAAGTTGGCCTCATCAAACTCAATTGGCTCTTCCTTTGGCTCAATTGGCTGATCATGGAAATTAACAGGATGTTTAGGATCAAAGGCTAACTTTTCCCCCAGAGCTGGATCAGGAATTGTTGGAGGTGCAGTTGGTACAGAAGAGTCTGATGCAATACTCTGAGAGTCATCATTCTCAAAGGCTATATTTCTCCTAGCTCTTGCCTTTGGTTGCCTTGTGCTCTTCTTTGCACTCCTTTCCTCTCTGGCTTTTTCTTCTTGCTGTCTTTCTTCTTCATCAAGAGATTGAGCAACTGCAAGTGCTTGCATTGCTGCTCTTTCTGACTCTTCAGCCTTAGCTTCAGCAAAGTTTGGGTGACCAGCCCAAACACAGATTTGTTGTCCATTCCTGTAGACAATTGCCCTTTGCTTCCTTACCTCATAATTATTGCTTTCCTTGCTTTTTGTGATGAGTAGACCAAGAAGCTTGAGCTCATCTGGATAAGGTGCAGGATAGAAAGTCCTTTCTGTATTTTTGCCCTTTGGTTTAGCAGGAGACTTGGGAGATAGGCTTCTTTGCAATGTAGCTTGTTCCACATCCTTAATGCATGAAGTTTGTCCTTTCTCCTTCCTTGATCCTTGAGTGACTCCATGTAGAAGGGGCTCTACCTTATATGAAGAATTGGTCTGTGGCTCCCATTCCGTTGATGCTAAAACCATGGCATCCGTTGATGGCTCTGTAGAAGAAGCTTGATTCGTTGATGGATCTGAAATCTTTGCAGAATCAGCTAACTTCTTGACTCTTTCATCTATCCTGGACCAGTGGTCTTTAATTTGTTCAGCAAGCTGTAGCTTCATAGATGCTTGCTGAATCAGGTCAATGCTGTCCAGTTTAGCTTTTCCTGACTCCCCCATAGCTAGTGGCTCCTGTGGTAGGGAAATGGCTGGGACCATAACCTTTGTGATTTGAATGTCTAGCTCCTTAGATTTCTCCCCCT
This sequence comes from Heracleum sosnowskyi, assembly GCA_030848705.1. Taxonomy (NCBI): domain Eukaryota; kingdom Viridiplantae; phylum Streptophyta; class Magnoliopsida; order Apiales; family Apiaceae; genus Heracleum; species Heracleum sosnowskyi. The sequence goes on from CM061238.1 coordinate 38,857,205, forward strand.
TTTTGTTATCATCAAGAGAGATGACTGGGAGTCCTTGAGCTGCCACTAGCTGGGCCAACAGTTGTGTCTGCTTCTCCTGTTCCTTTTGCATCTGAGATAAAGTAGCTTCCACCTTGTCCACTCTAGAAGAGAGAGTCTTCAAGGAGGTAGCCACCTCAGGTTCCTTAGAGAAAAACCTGTTCATCTTGGACACAGTGAGAAGAGGAAGCTTTTCATCTAGCCTCCTGTCATTAGCATCCTTGAGATTGCTAATTGAGTCCTTGATTTCTCTAGCCTCAATCCTTGTCTGCATCATCTGTAGCCTTTGGATTTCCAGTGAATCCATAATAGCCTTGTAGAATTTCTTGTCATTGGCATTTGCAGACTCATGAGCCAGATAGGCCTCATTGTACGGCCTTGTGATTGCAGCATCCAGGGAGATCCTTCCTTGTAAATCTTGAGAAAGCCAGTTTGGTGTAGGAGGCACCACAGAAGTCCCAGTCTGTGAAGTAGTGGCCACCTGATTGTCACCAAAGCTGTCCTCATCATCAGAGAAATCAAACTCACCACTTGCTGCAGCTCCTGGAGATAGATTGGTCAAGGCATCCTTTGCTCTTTGCATTGATGCAGTTGTATGAATTAGTTGTAGTGACCTCTCTGCCTCCACATTGCCCTGTTGAGCCAAAACTTGATAGGCTGACACGGGATGAGTAAAGGTCTCAGGATCCAGGGAAATACTATCCAGAGTTTGTTGATAGAGCTCTTGGAAAGTAAGTTCCCTTTCTCCCTCATTGACCTCCATTGACTCACTAGCAATGGTTGCTTCCTCCCTTATTACTCCTGTAGTCCCTTCTCTCTCTCCTCTATTTTCTTGCATCATGGGCTCCCCATGGCTCACACCTCTCACACCCTCACCTTCACCTACTAAGGTGGAACTCTCAAACTCTCCTTTTGCCTGGCTGGAAGAAATAGCCGGCCTCTCACTCTCATTCTCTCCTTTTGCCTGGCTGCAAGCCAGCCTCTCAGTTTCACTCCCTCTCAATCCTAAAAGTGTCTCAACTACCACCAGGTCATCTACACTAGTTGTGGAAACAACTAGATTTTCAATAAGGGGTGTAGAATGACCTATCAACGGAATGGTAGTTTGAACTGTCAACGGTATGGATACCGTTGATGGAGAAACACTTGTCAACGAAATAGACTGTTTCGTTGATGAAGTCAAGAAAGCACTTTGAGAATGAGAAATTACAGTAGAGTCTGTGGTGATTGATTTGAGAGATTGGTCCACAGATCCCCTTGCAACTTCAGAAAAAATTGGTTGATGGCCCAACAAATCACTTAACAAGTGATGGCCACCAGCTTCAGAGTGGGGCTTCTCCAAGATTAGAGTTGGAGAATCAGGAATAGATGTATGGATCATGTCCACATCTAGAGATAAAGTTGGTGAATTTGAAGGAGATAGTTCAAGGTTGATGTTTAGAGAATGGGACTGTAACCCCAGAGTGATAATAGGGGTTACATCAAACTGAATTTGAGAAACTGGAAGTGTTGCTTCCAGTGTGTGTGCACCCTGTGAACCCTTGGACTTTTGCTTCACTCTCCTTTGGTATTGGGAAAATGTAGACTGTGGGCTTGAAGTGTCCCTTACCCTTTTGGACTGTGCTCTAGGTTGAGAGCTTGTTTCAATAATCACATCCTTTTGGGAGGATGCAATTAGACTTGTGCTTAAATCCATTTTACTCATTATGCCTTGTTGGGAAGACACAATGGGGCTAGGCTGGGAAACACTTACCTCACCTTCCTTATTCTTGGGGTTTCTTTGACTTTCACCCCTTCCCTCACCTCTCACAACTCCAGAATCACTCCCCTTAGGTTGTGTGGTAGTTTTTACAACAGGTGCCTTTTGAGAAGCACCTGAGGTTGGCTTGGAGGATTTCTTAGATTTTGGTTTTGTTGCTGGGGCAGGAGCCTGTTGGGTCACAGCTACAGACTCCATAGCAACTGGGTTGGATGAGACAATGGAAGTAACAGCTATACTAACAGGGATAGCAGTAGTTACCTCAATGATTGGCAGATACACCACTGGAACATCACCATTGTGGTTCAGCCTCAGTATGTCTGTCAATACTCTCTTCTCTTGCACAAAGCACTCAAACCTGGCAGTAGGGTTAGAGATAACTAATGGTGCTGGACTAACATGATTAGCCAGCATCATCAGAAACCTTGCATAATAGATATTTTTCTTCCTATTTGCCTTATCACCCAACTTAGCACCAATTTCATACATAAGTTGGGTGCTAAAGTTGTAATATCTATCATTTAGAAGCATGGTTAAGAGAATTAACATAGAGTTAGTTAATGCATCAAAATTACTAATCTTTCCAGAAAAGACCTTAATGAATGCATCAGCTAAATAACTGTATTCCCTAACCAAACCTCTCCTAATTATCTTACCCAAGTTATCAGTAGGCAAAGAGTAGTTTATAGAATTTAGCATGGTAGTTATTTCAGTGTTAGTAGGCAAAGCATCACAGTTATTATCAGGAATATGTAAACATGCTTGCAAAACATCAGAATTAACTATGTACTCATTACCTTGAAGAGTGAATTGCAGTGTGCAGTTTGTTCCACTATACTCACATGAGGTCCAAATCTCCTCGATTATTTCATTGTAGAGTGGTGTAGAGTGAAACATCGCATAGCCCAACTTACAGTTCCTCATGAAGTCCATCATCTTGAAAAAGACGCTGTTCGGACTCTCCTTAACAACAAATGGAATAGAATTGTTCTTCTCATAGATGAACCCACCAGCAGACATAAGCTTGACTACGGGTGCCATTGTTGAGTGAGGAAAAGCTTCGAGCTGTATTGCTTGTTAGAGAGAAGAAGATAGAAAAACTTTTGGAATTTTTGAGAACAGGTAGAAATGAAATAAAGAAATTAAAATTTCTTAAATACTCCCCCAAAAATTCTCAGAAATTAAGTCCAATAATTAATCTAAATTACCTGATTGGCTTAAAAAAGTAACCGTTAGAATTAAATATTACCACGATTTATACTTACAGGGGTGTATGTATAGATCGTGATAAAGAACGTGCAATTTCAACGGTTCAGATTAAAAAGCGCTACATCAACGAATCAGAATTGGGCATTTTAGGTCCCTTCTATTCCGTTGATAAAGCTGCATTTCGTTGATATAAAAGAGCTATCAACGAAACACCCAGAAAAATGCTAAGACTATCAACGAAATGGTGCGTTTCGTTGACATAGTAATTTTGACTTAGACAAAATTTCACCTTTTCCTGAGAAAATCAATTCACAGAAAAATTATAGCAAATTCCTGTCTGCATTTTAACTTGCAAAAATCTCAAAATAATTAAGACAAATTTAGCATACCTAGCTCACTTACTAATCTTGAGAATGTGGATTCATCAAGTGGCTTGGTAAAGATGTCTGCAAGTTGTTGTTCACTTGGAACAAAATGTAACTCCACAGTACCATTCATAACATGCTCTCTAATGAAATGGTACTTGATGTCAATGTGCTTGGTCCTTGAATGCTGCACTGGATTCTCAGTAATGGCAATGGCACTAGTGTTGTCACAGAAAATAGGAATTTTCTCAACTCTTATTCCATAATCAAGTAGTTGATTTTTCATCCATAAAATCTGTGCACAACAACTTCCAGCTGCAATATACTCAGCCTCAGCTGTGGAGGTAGAAACTGAGTTTTGTTTCTTGCTGAACCATGAGACAAGCTTGTTTCCTAAAAATTGACAAGTGCCTGTTGTGCTTTTCCTGTCAATTTTACATCCTGCAAAATCTGCATCTGAATAACCAATTAGTTCAAAACCAGATTCTCTAGGATACCAAATGCCAAGGTTTGGTGTTCCTTTGAGATATCTGAAAATTCTTTTAATAGCAACTAAATGGGATTCCCTAGGATCAGCCTGAAATCTAGCACATAGACATGTAGCAAACATAATATCAGGTCTACTAGCTGTTAAATATAAAAGTGAGCCTACCATGCCTCTGTAACCTGAAATGTCCACAGATTTTTCCTTAGTATTCAATTCAAGTTTGGTGGCAGTAGGCATGGGAGTTTTGGCAGGAGAGCATTCCATTAAATTAAACTTCTTTAATAAATCATGAATGTATTTTGTTTGACTAATGAAAATGCCTTCATTAACTTGCTTCACTTGAAGACCAAGAAAGTAAGTTAATTCTCCCATCATGCTCATTTCATATTTACTTTGCATAAGCTTGGCAAACTTTTGACAAAGTTTCACATCTGTAGACCCAAAGATTATGTCATCTACATAAATTTGAACAAGTATAGTAGAACCATTCACAACCCTGTGAAAAAGAGTTTTATCTACAGTACCTCTAGTGAAGTGATTCTCAAGGAGGAACTGTGAAAGTGTGTCATACCAGGCTCTAGGTGCTTGTTTCAAACCATAGAGTGCTTTGAGGAGGAAGTATACATATTCTGGAAAATCATCATCTTCAAAAGCAGGAGGTTGACTTACATACACCTCCTCTTCCAATTCCCCATTCAGAAAAGCACTCTTCACATCCATTTGATAGACTTTGAAATTGGCATGGGCTGCATAGGCTAGGAAAATCCTTATTGCTTCTAGTCTTGCAACAGGAGCAAAGGTTTCATCAAAATCAATTCCTTCTTCCTGTGAATAGCCTTTTGCAACCAATCTAGCTTTGTTCCTTGTGACTATGCCATTTTCATCCATCTTGTTTCTGAACACCCATTTTGTGCCTATGACGCTCCTGTCCTTAGGCTTGGGCACCAACTTCCAAACATTGTTCCTTTCAAATTGGTTTAGCTCTTCTTGCATAGCCAAGACCCAATCTGGATCTAGAAGTGCATCCTCAACTTTCTTTGGCTCATCTTGAGACAGAAAGCTGCTATATAGACATTCTTCTTGAGTTGCTCTTCTAGTTTGGACTTTTGAAGACACATCACCTATAATAAGTTCAAAGGGATGATCTTTAGTCCATTTCCTTGAGGGAGGTAGATTTGCTCTTGAAGAGGTAGCTTCATGATCATGATTGCATTGATTGGATATTTGTCCTTGAGAAACTCCCCCTGAGTTTGTTGTCCCTAAATGATCACTCCTGGAAGCATTTCTGTGACTGTCAACGGAATGTCCATTTTGACTGTCAACGAAACGCTCATTCTGACTGTCAACGGAATGTCCATTTGGTCTACTAGCAGCTATTCTTTTCAATCTTACTGCAGCAATTTCATCTTCACTGCTGCTTTCATCTGTGCTAGATACAACAACTTTGGACTGTTTCTCAATAGTCTTATCATGATCCATCTGTTCTCCTTCCTCATTCTCAAAAGAGAGACTTTCATGGAAACCTTCATCACAGAGACCCTGAATTTTGAGATCATCAAAAACAACATGTACAAATTCCATAACAATGTTGGTTCTGAGATTGTAGACTCTGTAGGCTTTCCCTGCTGCATAACCCACAAATATTGCTTCATCTGCCTTTGCTTCAAATTTCCCCAAATGCTCAGCTTGATTTCTCAGAACAAAGCACTTGCATCCAAAGACATGAAGAAAATCCAATAGTGGCTTCTTTCTTTTGAGTAGCTGATAAGGGGTCATTCCTTTGGCCTGATTAATCAAAGAAATATTCTGAGTGAAGCAAGCTGTATTAACTGCCTCAGCCCAAAAATAAGTTGGTAACTTTGATTCATCTAGCATTGTCCTTGCAGCTTCAATAAGTGTTCTGTTTTTCCTTTCAACTACACCATTTTGCTGTGGTGTCCTTGCTGCTGAAAACTCATGCAAAATACCATTTTCTTCACAGAACACCTTCATGCTTGAATTCTTGAATTCTGTCCCATTGTCACTCCTAATCCTTCTCACTTTCAGGTCAGGATGATTGTTTACCATCTTGATGTGATTGATAATGATTTCACTTGCCTCATCTTTGGAGAGCAAAAAGAAAGTCCATGTAAATCTAGAAAAATCATCAACAATCACAAGACAATATTTCTTCTTTGAAATAGACATGACATTTACAGGGCCAAACAAATCCATATGAAGCAACTCAAGCTGATGGACAATTGATGACTCTGTCTTGCTTTTGAATGATGCCTTCTTTTGTTTCCCTTTTTGACAGGCATCACACAAACCATCCTTGGAAAACTCCACTTGTGGAATTCCTCTAGCAAGATCTTTCCTCACCAAATCATTCATAACTTTAAAATTCAGATGAGATAATTTCTTGTGCCATAGCCAACTTTCATCCTTGCTTGCCTTGCTGAAAAGGCAAGTGATGGTTTCTGGACTTGTGCTACTAAAGTCAGCAATGTACACATTCCCTCTTCTGAATCCAGTCATTACCACATTGTTGTTTCCTCCTTTAGAAACAACACAGGCTTCTTTAGAAAAAGTAACTAAAAATCCTTTGTCACAAAGTTGGCTGATACTAAGCAAATTGTGCTTAAGACCATCCACCAATGCAACTTCATCTATGATGACATTCTCTTTTGAAATCAAGCCATATCCCTTAGTGTAGCCTTTGCTGTCATCTCCAAAAGCAATACAAGGGCCAGCTCTTTCCTGAAACTCTGTGAGCAGGGTAGAATCACCAGTCATGTGTCTTGAACAACCACTATCCAAGTACCAAAGATTCCTTTTGTCTCCCTGCACACAATAAAACCAAATCAAGTCGATTTTGGTACCCAAGTTTCCTTGGGTCCTGTTTTGTTAGCCTTTGCTTTTCCTTTTATATCATTTTTCACCTTGGGCTCAGATTGATTTAAATCAATCTTTATCCTTGGTGTTGATTTCTGAGGATTGCTCACATTTTCATTCACAGCATGCATAATTGGAGGAACAAACATGTTATTCATATTCCATGGCATTTGTGGCACATTAAACATATTCATGTATGGATTAGACACAAATGGCATGCTGGCATATGGATTTTGAAATTGTGCATATGGAGCAAACATGTTAGGCATAACAGGCATTGTAGGCATAGAACTATTCATTGCAGGCTTGGGAATTTTCACTTTAACAGTCTTCTTAACAGATTTGCAGTTAGTAGATAAATGACTAACACTTCCACAATTAACACATGTCTTTCTAGGAGCATATTTATCAGGTGTGTAATTGTTGTGTTTGTTAATTCCTACTTTGCCATTCCTGTTATTCTTTTTATTTCCCTTAGCCTCAACTTGAACATTCTCTAACTTATCTTTCAATTGCTTGTTGGACAAGTGACCTACATTAGCTCTCTCAATAGGCTTCTCAACTTTCTTTGATTTACTAGACTCACCTTGAACAAAGTTCTTGGTGACAGGACCATACTTATTATTAAGTCTAGTGAGTTCATCTTTTCTTTTCTCTGTCAACGAAACACCCTGATCGGTTGATGGTTCATCTGTCAACGAAACATTGCATTCCGTTGACATATCAACCTTCAACAAATGATCATTGATGTTTGTTGACTCTGTTTCTGATTCTAAGGTTTCACAAACATACCCTAGTTTCTCTTTGTTCTTTTTCCATGATTGTTCACAGAAAGATTCCATACCTTGAACATTAATGATGTTGGTAGCAACATTCCTGGCATCTTTCCATTTAGCAATCACATTTTGTTCTATTTCTAGTTGTGTCTTAAGAATTTCTTCCCTTTGTAACACGTTCTCAAGTTCCTTCTTAGCATCCCTACTAACACATCTCATTTTCTCAAATTCAATGAGTTGTGCTTCTAACATTGCATTCCTATCACTTAAGAGCAAATTAGTCTCTTTTATTCTTGAATTCTCTTTGGTAAGTGATTTAAGAGTAACACGCAAATTATATAATACAATAGACATTTCATTTACTGCACTATCGCATTCCTCTTTAGAAAGCTCAGAAAGATTAGTAATTGTTACCTGGTTGCTTGAGGAGCTTGCTTCCTGCTCATGATTGTTAGCCATAAGAGCCAAGTTGACATATTCAACATCATCATCAGAATCTTCACCATTACCAGCCCAATCATACTCCTGAGACATGAAAGCCTTTTATTTTTGCTTGAGAAGTTCAAAGTATTTCTTTTTATAATCAACAGGCTCAAATTTCCTGTTGCTCTTCTCAGTCTTGGGCTTTCTGCAGTCTCCAGCAAAGTGACCAAGCATTCCACAATTGAAACATTTAGATTTAGACTTTTCAATCCAGTTACTTTTGTTAGGTTGAAAGTCTCTCCTTGGTGGCCTTGCTTCTGAGTTTCTCTTGAACTTGAACTTAGAGAATTTTCTTGACAGAAAAGCAATGTGTTCATCAATCTCATCTAAGTCATCCAAGTTGGCTGGTTCTGGTTCTTCTTCTTCTGTCATCTTACCTTTACCTTTGCTAACATCACTTCTACAACTAGCTCGACTAGTTGTGGCCTTTGCAGCTTCTTCAGTGTCATCTTCCAGTTGGTTCACAGATGCAATCAATGCAATAGATCCACCCTTCTTCTGTACCTTCTCAATTTCTTCATCTTGCTCCATTTCCAACTCATATGTCTTTAATGTTCCATACAGCCTTTCAAGAGTGTAATCTTTGTACTCTTGAGTGTTTCTGAGAGAAACAGTCATAGGCTTCCATTCTTTTGGAAGAGCTCTAAGAAATTTAAGGTTTGAATCCTTGGTTTGATAGATCCTCCCATACAACTTTAATCCATTCAAAAGCTTTTGAAACCTACTAAACGTGTCATTTAGGGTTTCACCAGCTTTAAAGTGAAAGTGCTCATATTGTTGTATAAGGAGTTGCATTTTTTTCTCCCTTACTTGCTCAGTTCCTTCATATAGTGTTCTGACAGTGTCCCATACTTCTTTGGAGGTTGTACAGTTTATGACATTGTCAAACATCTCTTGCTCCAAACCATTAAACAGAATGTTCATGGTTCTTTTATCTTTATGGACTTCTGCAACATCTTCAATAGTCCATTCTGAGACAAGTTTTGGAATTTCCACATCAGGAGCATCATCTGGCAGTCCAACTCTAGATGCAAACTTCATGGGAACGTGTGGACCTTTCTCAATGCAGTCTACATATCTCTCATCCATAGACATGAGATGTAAATGCATCTTTACTTTCCAGTGAAAGTAATTGTCCTTATCAAGAACTGGTATCTTCACACCTGCATCCTTCTTCACCATGGTTTCTGTTCTTTTTGGTCTTGATCTTTAAACTTCTTGTATGTTAGAAGCTTGCTCTGATACCAATTGTTAATCCCAAATGACCTAACAGGATTGTAGAAGGGGGGGTTGAATACAATTCTTGATATTTTCTTAAACTTAAAACACTTATAAATAAAACTGAACTGAATAAGTAAAAACACAAGATATAAATAATTCAGTTGGATTGTTTGATGATCCAACTGAAGTGTTTTTATTTCGGAAATAATCTGTGATACAAAATGTACACAGCTGCTCAGTTACAAGGTTGTAGAGAAGAATGCTCTCAAAGATAGCTAATACAAACTATTTGTTTTTCTTCTCTTACACTTATTTTAACTGCTACACTTGGTTATATATTCCCAAGTTTACAAAGCTATTTTTGGCTACACTAAAGTACACTAAAGGTAACCGCCAATAGTTTGCTTTTCATCCCTTTGTCCAGTGGTCCTTGGAGATCCTTGCTTTTGTCTTCATGCTTATTATGATCACTCCCAAGAGCCCAATTGGAAACTGGGATGTTTCCTTATTCCCCATGTCCATTTTAATGGTTTCCAATGCAAAGTACACTTCCACATCACCTTTAGATCTGTTCAGTAAACTGTCAATATCACTTTGTCAACTATTCAGAAAAGCAATAATGATTCTTTGATAGAAGGGAGATGTGTTTCGTTGATAGCTTTATTCTCCATTTCGTTGATGAGTAAACTTCATTTCGTTGATGAGTAAACTTCATTCCGTTGATGGTGTATCCTTGTTCCGTTGATAGAGTAATCTTCATACCGTTGACATGTCTTCACTTAGGCAAAATTACAAGGCATGATATACTTACAATTAACCAACCTATTTTGCCTATCTAGTACTTAGTCAACATGACTTAGAAAACCTATCTAGTACATACATCAAATGCATATCAAACTGTGAAGTATTGTACAGTGCAATTGCTACAACACTCATTCCGTTGATGAGCTTCCTGTCAACGAAACACTGCAAAGCATGCCATTCCGTTGACAGTTACAAAATGACTTAATACAAAATCTACTAAGTGTTTTTATAATTATCATCAAGAACAACATATTCCTAACACTTATCTATATATCCATCCACCGGTGAGGAGAACAAGAAGACGGCTGATTACGAAGATCTAGATTTCATCTTTTCTTTGTATTCTTCTAATTAGGCGATACTTTGGATTCTCGTTGGTTTTGTTTTTCTTAAACTTTATCTCTGGTACTTTTATTCAGTAATTCAGACTTATTATTATCATGTTTTCATTAGAACCCACGATGATGAACGGTTCGGTTATGAACTAATCGTCGTCGTGGGATTCTAACGGATTTATTTATGGATTTTAGTAGTTAATTGTTTTAAAGATGTGTGTGTGATGATTTGTTGATATCCTAGTTTGGTTGTGCTTATTCTTCTTGGATGCGTAGCTAACATCTAAGTTGTTTGTTAATCTCTATTGATTGCGAAAGTGGATATATAGGTTTAGAACTTGCCATGCTAGCATAGGTTTATGTATGTTTGTCATGCATGATTCGTAGGTGATTTTAACCATCTTACCTGCCCTATGTAATCTGAATGGATAACTTGCTCGTTAAACCGTTATGTTTTCAAATCTTATAGACATATAGGGTCTAAGCATCATTGGTGTCTGCTTAACTTCTATCTCTTTTGTGGATGTTTGAGTGGTTTGGTATACGTATACTGAAAGGTAGCGTGTATTGATTTCGTGTTATCCGATTAGTTGTCACAACCGTCACATGCATTGATTAAAGACAAAAGACTCTAGATGAAGTATATAATGAAGTTAGGATCCCATGTTTTATTCTCATAAGTAATTCAACAGCAATCTTTAGTTTAATTTAGTCTTGGTAATTTGTTTAGACAATTTAGTTAATCAAAACACAAATTTGTTACTTGTCTTAGCATTGAACAATATCCATACATTGTTGCATAAGTGCATAACTATAGTAACCAAAGCAGTCTCTATGGGAACGAACTCTACTTATTCATATATTACTTGTGACCGCGTACGCTTGCGTGATTTTGTGCGAACAAGTTTTTGGCGCCGCTGCCGGGGACTCGGTGTTATTTATATAGTTTATGTGCTTGTCATCAGTGGTCGTTAAAGTTCACTGACTCGGATTATTCTCAGCAATTTTACTTTGTTTGGTGTGTTTCAGATACGTTAGTGAGCGTGTATGCGAACACGTTCTCAATCTCGGAAAGAAGAACTTGAATTAAGTCTAGTTATGGGAGCACCAGTAGCAGAAACGAAGGCTTTGAAGGATTATTCTCAGCCGAAGATCAATGACATTCAATCTAGTATTGTCATTCCGGCTATTGCAGCTAATACCTTTGAAATCAAGCCTGGCACGATTCAGATGGTGCAGAATTCAGTTCAGTTTGGGGGTGCTCCAATGGAAGATCCTAATATGCATATTAGGGATTTCATCGAGATTTGCGACACCTTCAAGTTCAACGGAGTGTCAGAAGATGCTGTGAAACTGAGACTTTTCCCATTTTCTTTGAGGGATAAGGCTAAGGGCTGGTTGCACTCTCTACCAGCAGGTTCTATTACTACATGGGAGGATCTTGCTCAGAAGTTTCTCACTAAATTCTTTCCTATGGCCAAAACAGCTGCAATCAGGAATGCTCTTACTCAGTTTGCACAACATTCAGGGGAAACTTTATGTGAAGCTTGGGAGTGTTACAAGGAGATGCTTAGGAAGTGTCCTCATCATGGAATGCCTGATTGGATGGTGATCAATTGTTTCTATAATGGTCTGGGAGGTCAATCACGACCAATGCTTGATGCGGCATCAGGTGGAGCTCTTTGGGCTAAAAGCTACGAGGAAGCTTATGAGCTAATTGAGATGATGGCTGCTAATGAATACCAGAATCCAACTCAGAGGTTATCACAAGGAAAGGTAGCAGGAATTCTGAAAGTGGACGCAGCTACGGCAATAGCAGCTCAGTTAAAGGCTCTCTCTATGAAGATTGATTCTTTGACTAACTATGGAGTTCAAAAGGTGGCTAGTGTTTGTGAGCTATGTGCAGGTGCACATGACACGACTCAATGTGCCATATCTAATGAGTTGGCGCAGTTCGTGAGCAATTTTCAGAGATCACAACAGCCAGTGCCTAATGCCTATCATCCGAATAACAGGAACCATCCGAATTTCAGTTGGAGTAACAATCAAGGTGGCCAGAAACAACAGCCACAACAGCCGTATCAGCAGTATCAAGGTCAACAATTTGGAGCTAAACCATTTAACTCTTCTGGTTTTCAGCAACAGTATGCTCCAAGGCAACCGTATCAACCACCGGGTTTTCAAAAACCGTCTCAAGGCAACGTTGGTCAGTCATCTAATGAAAAGTCTGAATTGGAGGAATTGAGGCTAATGTGCAAGAGCCAAGCTGTTTCAATCAAGACTCTGGAGAATCAAATCGGTCAGATTGCCAATGCCTTGCTGAATAGACCACAGGGAACTCTCCCTAGTGATACGGAAGCTAATCCTGGCAAAAGAGAAGTCAAGGAACATGTCAAAGCAGTTACCTTGCGATCTGGAAAGGTTACGAGTGACCAGAACTCAGAAAAAGCAGAAAACGAAAAAAATTTGGATTCCTAGCAGAAGGTGGAGCGCGCCCGCGCCTGACCTTCTGCCAGAAAGTGAAGAAAGAGGAGAAAAAGTTAGTCAGGGGGAAACAATGCGGAGAAAAATGACCATTCTACTAAGAAATCTGTTCCGAAGCAGGATACAGAGACCAAGGAAGTTTATCCTCCTCCGTCATTCCCTAAACGACTTCAGAAGCAAAAGTTGGACAAGCAGTTTGCTAAGTTTCTCGAAGTTTTCAAGAAGTTGCAGATCAACATACCTTTTGCGGAAGCTTTAGAACAGATGCCGAGCTACGCAAAGTTCATGAAGGGTATTCTATCTCGGAAGTTGAAACTCGAGGAATTGGAAACTGTTGCTCTAACAGAAGAATGTAGTGATATCCTACAACAGAAGTTACCTCCTAAACTCAAGGATCCAGGGAGTTTCACCATACCGTGCAGCATCGGCAATCTATCTTTCAACAAGTGCTTGTGTGACTTGGGAGCTAGTATTAATTTGATGCCGTTGTCTGTCTTCTTGCAACTTGGTTTACCTGAGCCTAAACCTACAAACATGTCCTTACAGCTGGCTGATCGCTCGATCACATATCCAAGGGGTATAGTGGAGGATGTTTTGGTTAAGGTGGATAAGCTCATTTTCCCTGCTGATTTTGTTATTCTGGACTTTGAGGAGGATAAGAGGATTCTGGACTTATCTATATATCCATCCACTGGTGAGGAGAACAAGAAGACGGCTGATTACGAAGATCTAGATTTCATCCTTTCTTTGTATTCTTCTAATTAGGCGATACTTTGGATTCTCGTTGGTTTTGTTTTTCTTAAACTTTATCTCTAGTACTTTTATTCAGTAATTCAGACTTATTATTATCATGTTTTCATTAGAACCCACGATGATGAACGGTTCGGTTATGAACTAATCGTCGTCGTGGGATTCTAACGGATTTATTTATGGATTTTAGTAGTTAATTGTTTTAAAGATGTGTGTGTGATGATTTATTGATATCCTAGTTTGGTTGTGCTTATTCTTCTTGGATGCGTAGCTAACATCTAAGTTGTTTGTTAATCTCTATTGATTGCGAAAGTGGATATAGAGGTTTAGAACTTGCCATGCTAGCATAGGTTCATGTATGTTTGTCATGCATGATTCGTAGGTGATTTTAACCATCTTACCTGCCCTATGTAATCTGAATGGATAACTTGCTCGTTAAACCGTTATGTTTTCAAATCTTATAGACATATAGGGTCTAAGCATCATTGGTGTCTGCTCAACTTCTATCTCTTTTGTGGATGTTTGAGTGGTTTGGTATACGTATACTGAAAGGTAGCGTGTACTGATTTCGTGTTATCCGATTAGTTGTCACAACCGTCACATGCATTGATTAAAGACAAAAGACTCTAGATGAAGTATATAATGAAGTTAGGATCCCATGTTTTATTCTCATAAGTAATTCAACAGCAATCTTTAGTTTAATTTAGTCTTGGTAATTTGTTTAGATAATTTAGTTAATCAAAACACAAATTTGTTACTTGTCTTAGCATTGAACAATAGTCATACATTGTTGCATAAGTGCATAACTATAGTAACCAAAGCAGTCTCTGTGGGAACGAACTCTACTTATTCATATATTACTTGTGACCGCGTACGCTTGCGTGATTTTGTGCGAAAAAATTTCATGGGAGAAGGTTGCTGAGACTGCTTCCAAGGTTGGACTTACACCTCCACTTCAAAAGAAAAGGAAGGCAACTGAGATTGTTTTTCAAAGGCAAAAGAAACTGAAAGGATCAAGCCCACAAGAACCTGAACTTCAAAGTATTTCAGCATCTATTGAGGATCCTGCCACACAAGAACCACTCACTCAAAGTGTGAGTGAAGGCAAAGCTGATGGAATGGTCACACAAGAACCATTTTCTCAAAGGGAGAATGAAGACATCTACATTCCTGCCCCACAAGAACCATCTTCTCAAAGTGAAGATGTAGGAAAAACAGCTTCAGTTTCTAAGGAACTTCCTGACACTGCTCAAGGGGTTTCTGGTATTCCTGACATGGAGATATTGGTTGAGAATACTGTCAATGAGGTAAGTACATAAGAACCTTCAGCTCAAAGTGTTGAAGCAGCTTCTCAACCTCAGGCTCCACAAGAACCATTGGTAGCAAATACTGATGCAAGCCAATCAATTCCTGACAGTGTTGCTCCTGATGCAAGTGGTGCTCCTGACGATGAGCCAATCCTGATACAACCACTTGACTCAAGACCAATGATGGATCCTATCTCAGAACATCAGGATAAACTCAAAGGTATTGTTATTCCTGATCCTGATAATAATGATGATTCTGATGATAGTGATGATGATGATGATGTTGAGAAGGATGAGCTTGCCACTGCAATTAAATCAAGTCTTGGAGCTACTCATGGTTCTTCAAGTACTTTTATGACTAGTAAAGCTACTGCAAAAGATTTTTCTGGTCCTTCTGCAACAGACTATGTTGAACAAATAAGAAGGCATGAATGGGATAATGAATGGTACAGATCTTCTGATGCTGTGAGTTTTCCTAATGCTCTTGGTCATGCTTACTATGCTGCCTCTTTATTGAAGAATGATGAACTAAAGAATCACTTGAAAGCTACAACAATCCTGAGCAAGAGCCTCAAGGCTGAGATTGATTCTGTTAAGGCTGATAATGCTTTGGTGAGGGCTGACATATCTCAGAGTTTAGCAAAGGCACCTACTGCTCTTCAACTCAGAGTTTTAGACTCTCATGTCAAGACCCTTATCACTGATCAGTCTTCTCTCAACAAAAGAATTGATTCTTTGGATTCAAAGGTAACAAATATTGAAGCCTCTCACTCTTTGATTTTGAATTTATTGTCTAATCCTGATGCCAAAAAGGGTGAGAAGGTAAGTCAATCAAAATGTACACCTGATCTAGTATTAAGAAAGGATGATGATGATACTGGAAATGATGGTGATGACATGGTAAGAAAAGGAGAAACCTCTGATGATGCTATGGTGAAGTCTTCTAGACAAACTACTCAAAGTCAACTCATGTTTCTAATTCTGGAATAAGAACAATAAGAACCTTAGTGAACTCTCAAAGCTGAGGATGCTGCTAATCTTTTCTAGAAGTTCAAGACTAAAGGAGGTGATGTTGTTACTCTTTATCATACTGATAAGAGAGTTCAACAGTTGTTTGCTAGAAAAGCTCTCTCTATTTCAACTGAAGAATATCCTGATCTATCTCAAGAAGAATTTCTAAGACAACAGAAAGAGATCATAGAAAGCTTTAATAATCCTGTTTCTGTCAGAGGAAGAGGCAGAGGTAGGAGATCAACACAATCTATGCCTAGACAAACAAGGTCTAGAGGTATAAGAATTGAAGAAATCACTGAGGACACACCTATGCCAAAGGTTCCTGATACTCAAGTTGTCAGGACTAGTTTTCATGAAGAATAAATGGGTGAAGAATATGAACCTCAGGTGGTTTTGAGAAGAAGACCAAGACAATCATCTCTAATCTGTAATACAACTCAAGTTAAAGATTCTAATCCTGACATTGCTCAAGATCCTGATGAATCTGAAACTTTACAAGAGATTGATTTGTTAATTCTTTCTACTGTGGTAGATTCTCAAAATAAAGAAGTTGATGAAGAAGAAAAAGAAAGAAGAAGAGAAATAAGAAGAACAGCGGATAGAGATTTTAATCTCTATGTGCAAAGGCTAATCAAGTCAAATAAGTTGTTGTGGAAGAATGAGAGAAGACAACAACACAAGCTAGGTTTGAGCTATGTTCTTGAGAAGGAAAAAGACAAGAAATGGAAGCATATTGACACTGTTGAGTGCAATAGACCTGTCAACTTTCAATCTGGTGGTATAATAACAAATCTTCTTGGTGCTGCAAAAACTAATGGTTCTCAAAGATCCAAAGCACTATGGACAGAAATGTTTTCAAATTTGAAGCAGATGCCACACAACACAAGAGGAGGCATAAGTCATAGAGATGTTGAATTCTTAAACATGCCATATGTTGATCCTCATGCACTGGTTGAAATTGGAGGTAATTTAACTTCTGAACAATTTACAAGCTGTTGATATAGTTTTAGATTGTCATGATGGTACTGAAAAGAAGGAGAAGCTTCTTTACTTCATGAGAGATGGAAGTGTGAAAAGAATTTCTATTCAAGAGCTGCTGGTTAAATCAACAAAGGAACTGAAATATGTTCATTATTTGCTCAAGAATAAGAATGAAGTGTGCAAGGAATGGTCTGGTATAATTTTATCAACCATAAGACAGAGATTTGATGAAGGAAGGAATTATGATGGTGAATATACTCCCATGTACTTAAATCTTAGAGGTAAAGGTGTGGAAATGCAGAGAGGCAGTGCTGTCAAGGAAATGTCTCTAGGCATGAAACAATTGTCTCTTAATCCCGATGGGAAGGAATTTGCTTATCTACTACTTGAAGAGTTTGATCTACAAAGAAGTTCTATCAAAAATCTCAGAGCAGCTATCTACCAGATTAATGAGGAAGATGAAGAACTCAGAAATCTAAAGGGGAGACTGATTCAGATTCTTGAAAATAAAGAAGAAGGTTTATTATCAAACTTCTTGAAGATGAATTTGTTCTACCAGAAAATCTAAAGATAAGTATGCTGCTGAAGTCTCTTGTAAATTTTGTAAATATATTTTTGGCATCATTGAATCTAGTAATCTATACTTTATTTTACAAAGTATAAGATTGGGGGAGATTGTTAGATCATGATTCAATGATCATCAGTATCTGGACTACTGGTCAGGATTGTGATGCTGACGTCATCAGGATTTCACATCGTCAGTATCAGGATTGTTATCAGGAGTGAGATCAGGATTATCATTAGGACTGGAAGCTGATCAGTATTACTTCAAGATAACTATTGAGTCCAGAAAAATAAGGAAGAATGATTTGTCGGTTCCTGGTTTGTAGGAACGTAGCTGTCAAATAAGATATAGTTTGTAATTGATTTTAACTTATCTTGTATTTGATAGAGAAGCTGCGTGTCTATATAAACACATTTTAGGTTTTACATATTGTAATCGCTTACACGAGTATCATTGTAACCTCGCAGCTTTCAAGAACATCAGAATTTTTTGAGAGGGTTTTGTAACGGTTTTATACCAGAATTAATAAAGCTGTTATTATTTCATATCTGTGTTTTATATTACTGTTAAGTCGAAAATCTTATACAATTGTATTCAACCCCCCCCCCCCCCCCTTCTACAATTGTTAATTATTGGGCAACAAATTACGACCTTTATCAATTTAATAATCAAAAATATAAATTATTGATTAAATTCGTAAAAATTATACATGTACTCGTAATGCTTACTCATCAAGTGTGTTTGGTAATGGGATGGTATTAAAATAGACAATTATATATTAAACACATAGTACAATAAATTACAACCTTTAACAATTAAATAATCGAAAATATAAATTATAGATTCAAGCTGTAAATATTATACATATACTCAAAATGCTTCCTCATTAAATGTGTTAGATCGAAGAGTTGTATTAGAAGTTTATCTATGAAATAGATGACTCTATATTAAACGCATAGTACAATCGGTGATCAAAATATCAAAGTATATAAATATAACTTAATTTACGACATTTAACAATTAAATAATTTAAAATATAAATTATTGATTTAATTCATAAAAATTATAAATATACTCGTGATGCTTTCTCATTAAGTGTGTTGGGTAATGGTATGGTTTTA
The DNA here is from genome assembly GCA_030848705.1 of Heracleum sosnowskyi. NCBI lineage: Eukaryota > Viridiplantae > Streptophyta > Magnoliopsida > Apiales > Apiaceae > Heracleum > Heracleum sosnowskyi. The sequence continues at coordinate 38,875,758 of CM061238.1, forward strand.
AAATAGACGATTTTATATTAAACACATGGTACAATAAGTTACGGCCTTTAACAATTAAATAATCAAAAATATAAATTATAGATTCAACTCGTAAATATTATACATATACTCATAATGCTTCCTCATTAAATGTGTTGGATCGTGGAGTGGTATTAAAAGTATATATATATATATGATTCTTTATTAAACGCATAGTATAATCGGTGATCAAAATCTCGAATTATATATATATAATAAAGGATTTGATTATAATTAGAAATAAAATAATTTAATTAATAACCAAAATTTTGAAATATATAAATTTAATAGATAATGGATTTAATTTTATACTCGTAATGCTTCCTCATTATGTGTGCCGGATAATGGGTTGGTCTTATAGTAAAGGGAAAATGAATTTTTTTATCACTGAACTTTATATACTTTTAGAAACCAACCACTGAACTATAAACTTTTAGAAACCAACCACTGAACTATAAACTTATTTGTTTATGTCACTAACGTTACTCTCGAATTTCAAAATTAACATTCCGTTAAATGATTGGCCAATGGATGTTCAGATTGGGGCTTAATACAAACTAGAGTTCAAACACCAATCTATAATCAATTAAGCATTTCGTCACTGATTTTTTAACGGAATGCTAATTTTGAAATTCGAGAGTAACGTTAGTAATATAAACAAATAAATTTATAGTTCAGTGGTTGGTTTCTAAAAATTTATAGTTAGTGGTTGGTTTTTAAAAGTATATAAAGTTAAGTGATAAAAAAATTCATTTTCCCTATAGTAAATGATTTTATATTAAGCACATAATACACTTGGTGATCAAAATCTGGAAATATAATAAATGATTTAAATTCTAATTATAAATAAAATAATTTTAATTGATAACCAAAATTTTGAAATATATAAATATAATATTTAATGGATTTAAATTCTAATTTATAATGAAATAATTTTTGAATTTTGATTGGTTCATCGTGCTGTATGGATAGTCTAACTACCCTCGATTAATAAAATCACATGAGGAAAGTTGTAATGGACTTAAATTATATTTTAAATGTTGATTGGTTAATCGCATTTTTATGGATATGATTTAAATTCTAATAAAAATAAAATATTTTTTGAATTTTGATTGATTTAAAATTTAGGATTGACATCTGATTGGTCCTAAAATAATTAAAAGTTTTCTGATTGGTTAACTTATATGTGGTAGACTCGAGTATTATAATAAAGGATTCGGGCTGCAATATACCTTCATTTTAAAATCAAAATTGAAATAAAACAGTAACATTTTGCATTTTGAATTGTAAAGGGAAAATAATTTTTTTTATCACTGAATTTTATATACTTTTAGAAAGTAACCACTGAACTATAAACTTATTTGTTTATATCACTAACGTTACTCTCGAATTTCAAAATTAGCATTCCGTTAAGGGAAAATAAATTTTTTTATCACTGAACTTTATATACTTTTATAAACCAACCACTAAACTATAAACTTATTTGTTTATATCACTAACGTTACTCTCGAATTTCAAAATTAGCATTCCGTTAAAAAATCAGTGACGGATGTTAAGTTATTTATCCACGTGTAAAAAGTTCAACACGTGGCTGCTGACTCAATGGCTGATTATTAAAACAAAAATAAAATAAAAAAGAAAATGACAAGAATGATATGATCCGAATAAAATACACTTCGATTGAAGTATCGTATCACTTCACTCGGTTTAGCTTGAGAATCGATTGAAGATGATAAATTACTCAAATCCATTGATTGTAGATGCTTAATTGATTCTAGATTAGTGCTTGATACCTAGTTTGTATTAAGACTCAATCTAAACATGCATTGTGTTTTTATATTACAACCGGGTTATATATACAGATATAGATATACACCACGTCATCAAGCCACATCAGCAAAATAGTATACGATGTCCAATCATTTAACGGAATGTTAATTTTAAAATTCGAGAGAACATTATTGATATGAACAAATAAGTTTATAGTTCAGTGGTTGGTTTCTAAAAGTATATAAAGTTTAGTGATAAAAAAAATTCATTTTCCCAAATGTAAAAGTTGTAAATCGTTTTCTTTGAAAATAAAACTTTTGAAAACAACACTTTTGAAAATTCTTTAAAAATAATCATTTTTTTGAAAATTAGTTTAAAAATGATGGTATTTGACTATTTCGGGGTAGTTTCCCTTTTTTATATAATTTAGATTTATGCTTAAAATAAAGTGGATATGTTACTGGTTCGTCTGTGGTTTTAACTCTGAAACTAGAACAAGTCGCATAAAACCATTTATGTTACTGGTTCATATTTTTTATCTGAATAAGTAGATAACTTTTCATAATTTGTTATTTGGAGCAAGTAAATATGAATTGCACAAACAATGATATTTTAGAAGAAAAAACCAAAAATCTAGTTGGAAGTCGTAAAATAATCATAAATACAAGTGATATCCTATACTCGAGCAAAACAAACATAGCCTAAATTCAATAAAATAATGCATATTCGTGTTATATTTCATCTGAAATTTATACAAACCTTCTGACTGAATCAAGTTGACACTCTAAAACAGTACAACCAAAATGCTACTGAATCCCCTACATATGTATTCAGTTAGCTTACACAAGTACAAGTCCACTAACTTGTATAAAACTTCAACAACCAAGCACCAACACCAAAGAAATCCCATTAGCTTGTTAAACGACCGCCTGGATTCATGTTCCACGACAGATAAGAAGGATCTCCAAGACGCCTGAAATAATAAAAAACAATTAGATACAAGTCCCATCGAACACATACCATTTGTAAACTTATGTTTATAACGTCACCTCTTCTCTTCCTAGAAACTATTACAAAGAGAAAAAAGAAAAAAATAAATGCTGATACGCATCCAAGAGAATCAAATAAAGCAACAGCCTGAATTAAAGAAAAAAAATCCACCCCCCCCCCCCCACACACACACACTTGCTCATCCAAAATAAATCTTGAATAAACAAATTCCCAGCATTTAAGAAGCAAGTAGATTCACATTCTAAAAAAAAATTCAAAAAGGAAGAAATTCCATTTAGATGAATACAAAAGGCTGCTACCAACTCTAAAATGCATAAATAACATAAGGTAACAGCAAACTAAGCTGCATAGTAACTAGAAAAAAATATAACTAAGTTGCATAGAGCAACTGCAAGAGGCACCCTATCCAGCCTCTTAAGTCAAATTATAATGAAATTGATACACAAAGCAACTCCAACAGGCTCCTAAACTAATTTTATATTAGTATATAATTTCCCTTTAAAATCTATCCACCATTTTCCTCCTTTTCTCCAACTGGCCCTTTTAGAACTGATAGAGATAGATTTGAGGAGGATTGTGGGAGTCCAAATATACATTTGCATGTTAAATGACTTAAAAGCCTGTATAATAATAATTTTAATGAGGAGTATGTCAAGCAACTCCTGGAGTTGCTCTCTAACTACTAAAATACAAATGTAGCCAGGAAAAGAAGTACAGAAAGTTTAAAAGGTCTCCAGGAACATAAGGTCTTTCACTATCACATATGATCCTATTAACACCTGGCATATAATGCAACTGATGCAACAACATTTAAAATTGAAGATTAAATTAAAGCTTTATTCATATTTCATAAACTTCATTTAATCAACTGTACTCTTTTGCTCAAACACAACAAGGAAGAAAATATATACCTTGGCTTAACAACATATATAACGGAAAACGACGCCGCCAGTAAAAAGCACAATCCGCCAACGGTGAGATATGCAATGCCAATAAAATTATTCTTTCCACCAAGCCAGCTAGTGGTCGACAACACCAGCTTCTTTTTACCATTGAAGCTATAGGTGTTGTAATTGTTCTTCAGTAGCACATCAATAACTTCACCTTTCTTAAGATCCACCTCTATCTTTCCGTAAAGTTTCCTAAAAGTTGGAAGAGCGGCAGTTCTCATCCAGACAATGAGGTCTTCTTGTTTACTCAGCTGTAACCCATCAAAATTATAACAATGGAACGGAAGGTGTTAAGCTTTAACTATGAAGAAAAATCGGGCCTCAAGTCATCAAAACATCTACTTAGCATTTTTACAATACTAATGCACAATTTTACAAGAATCTATCAGCCAAATAACAAAGAAAATAATATTAGTGGAATACCAGTTTGTAAATAGTCTTTAGTGGGAGCAAGATAATTTTAGAGTCACTAGAATCTATGCATATAAAACAAAATCTGGAATATATATACATATATTTATTTATTTCTGGCATCTCCATTTCAAGTTACTTGAAGAATTCTTTTTCCGGATAAGATAAATTAACAAGTCTCTTGTCTTTATCTAATATATCAATAAAAGCCTTTCTTGAATCACTCTAAGAGAAAACAAATCAAAGTGTTCTAGGGATCACAAACAGGTTGGTTGTTTCGGGTTTGAAAAAAAACCCGATTGAAACCTAAAACGAGGTTTAAAAAAAACAAACCAAAACCTGATGTCAGGTTTGGTTAGATCCATTCGGAGCAGATCAGGTATCCAACGGTTCGGTTTAAATTGTCATCCTTATTCCGTGAAGAACATATATATTACTACCGGTTACTTGATTCCACCTCGAGTATTAAAGTCAAAAGCTTACTGGGATTGAGGAATCAAGTTTTGCACCGCCGATAAAGCTTCCATTCTGAAAATTCTCAGGGAATACATCTTTCCCAAACTTGTGTTCCCTATCACTCTTCCATGAGATACCGTTTTTGTTTATTTTCAGTGACTGGTTCGTGCGGGAGAAGCTATATGTATCATTGAACATACTCCAAGCTATAAGACCGCAAGGAACAATTGGGTTCCCATTAACATCATCTTCGGGTTTACAAGAACTTATCTCGTTTTTATCTTTTTTATCTTTTAACTGCTGATCACTCCGGCTCTTCACATATCTGAAACAGAAGCATTACCATAAAAAGTAAATAACTTTCCAAGAATGATACCTATTTGATATATTCGCAAACAAAATATGGATGTACAAACAGCACAATTGTATCTGTATATGATTCCAAGAGCACTGGACCACTGTGGTCCAATTTTTAACTGTTTTTGCATACTTAATATGTTCAGGGTTCCAAGTTTCAAATGAGAAGTGCTAGATGTTGCATTCTTTCCCTCTTTCCCTAGCTTCGCCCATGCAAGTTTGAAATGTTCAATACATAAGCAAAAGTCGGTGATTAACTTCCACAAGTGACTTCCCTTACCAGTATAGTGCAAATACTTCTTCACGCGTTTGGGAACTCAAATTATTTAGAAAGTCTAACTCAAAATTAAGAGAATTTTAACTAGACTAAAACATAAAGATCTCCTAAATTACATTTAATTGACAACTCTCATTAAGAACGACAGCATGAGTTCAGTATTTTTCCAATCCCATAGTAAAGTACCTGCGATGATTCTGATAAAAATTGTCAAGCTGATAATACACATAGATAGGATGATCCATGTCCTTTTTCACCTATAATTTTTGCACAGGAACAAAAAAACATTTTAAGAAGTGTGTGGCTTATGTAATGAATCTTGACTAATATTACATACATTCACAATGAGGACACTTTTGATCTAAAAATTAAGTTTACCGTCAGTTTCCTTTTGCAATTGTTATTTGTAGAGTTTTGAATATATCCAACTTTGTCGTTTCTTGATTCTTGCGGAATGCATTCATAATCATAGCGGTCAATGATTTCTACAACCTAATGACAAATAATAGAGGTCAAAAGCTTAGTGATCAGATCCTAATATCCAAAAAGAAGTCTTTAGGAATAAAAAAATTATAAATTTGTATACGTCTTTAGATGCACGAAGCGACACTACTCCAATGGGGACAAAAATAACAGCAACAAGAAGGAACGATGCAATCACCTGCAAATAGAAGCATTGTTATCACTATATACAAGTTTCCAGATATGTTTAGTAAAAAGTTTCTGAAGGTGCAAAAAAAATGAAATTATATTTACCCATCCAGGTGTTAGAATGGGCTTGCAAGCTGGAAGCTCCTGCTGAGTAAACTTTGAATCTGACATAAATACATAAGAATGCTTATATATTACTTGACTAAAAAAGCGGCTGAATCTTTTTCAGAAACAATTTGCACTAAAATATGAACATTTAATAGGTTAACAAAATGGAAAACATGAAAAACCAGAACGAAGTGGCAACTCTGAGCAAGGCAAAGTGTGAGTTACATGATGTCATTGTTAGTTATTTCATTAACAACATGCATCTTAATTATTTCTATCTCGTACAAAGCAGTGAAAAGCAACTAGAAACAAAATATAAAAAAATCACTAGTTGATAACTTGATATAAACAAAAATTAAACACGAAAGCCAGCGTTAAAATTTCACCACAACCAACACCAAATTTCAAGTCATTGGTGTTCACCCTACCACAATTCCTTTAACATAAATAACTATATTCACTTGATCACCAAATTTCAACATCCAAAAAAAAACAATTGAATAGCCGTATTATCAAATTCAATTAAATAGGTGAAAACGGAGAGAGAGAGAGAGAGAGAGAGAGAGAGAGAGAGAGAGAGAGAGAGAGAGAGAGAGAGAGAGAGAGAGAGAGAGAGAGAGAGGGATACACTTAGGGCGCTTAGAATTGCGTCTAGGAGCAGTGGAATCGGGCGATCCAGCGGGTGCGGAGCTGGAAGAAGGAGCGTCCGAGTTCATCACTAACTATACAAGAGCCTCCAATACAAATTATGTGCCTGCCTGGTTGATTAATTTATTTCGACAAAAAAAATATTGACGATGATCGATTCGAGATTATAGTAAGAAGGGAAGGAAATTTAAGAGAGAGGAAAGGAAAGTGTTTCTGGGGTTAAATATTATGAATGAATGGTTCAATGTTGTACAAATGCCTAATTGGTCTTTCCTTGACTTTGAAATCTTCACAACTCAATTCCCCTCTGGCGTGCTATCTATACATACCGCCCTGTATCTATAATTTTCATTTCACGGGACGGCCTCCCCGTCAACACCCCCAACTACTAGCGACACGCTTTTTACTAATCAAATCAATTTAACTATCTCCGTTTGTTTGGAACCAAATTTCTGTCGGGTCGGACTCTCACGAACTTCGTCGGATTAACCTGCAAAGAGAAAAATGTGAGGGATGTGTCCTCGATTCACGTATAGTGTGAGAATCAGTTAATCAGCTTCAAGTAAAACCTGATTTAAATGAACCTTCTTCAGTCGGTTATTCGTTCCCGTATTCTTCGGGAGGTATCCATTCAGGAGGTATCCATTCAAGGAGGACGTGGATGTCCACGTCTCGATAAGTGGCTAAGACCAAGTCCTATACGTCCAACGGTTATATGTAAGACTTTGGGTCGGGTTAACCGGGCTTTGTTCGGTCCATTCGATTGGACCTACGATCTACCAGCCCAATCTCGTTTGGGCCTCCAACATGTCCCTGGGCTTTGGTCGGATACTTCTTTCGGGCAAAGTCCAAAACCAAACCTTTTTTCGGGATGAGTCCTCAGCTTTTCACTTCAGGATTTTCTATCAAGTAGATGACCATGACACGTCACCTGGGAAGTTGTGCCAAATCAATGATGACAACTGTCTGGCCCCGAGATTCGTGCCCTATCATATCCGTTGAATTCAAAGAGACCCCATCTGGACCGTCGAATCTGAAACGATTCATTCTCATTGTCCAAACGTCACTCAAACACTTTATAAACACTGATTTCCCCCCATTTCAACTTCTACCATTTTCACGCAAACATACCCTCTTACTGTCAAGAAATCCAGCCTTCAAGCGCATCAAGATCAAGTCAAAGCACTTCCACTCCGTCCTTCGCACACTCATATTCCTAATCATCAGTAAGTATCTATAATTGTACTTCTTTTCCTTATTTTCCAATTGCCATGCACATATTTCGAACTGTGTATATTTATAGATACTAAGATGTTGTTTGAATATGAATGTGTTAACGGAGGAATTTGGTGATAACCAATTCGGGGAGGGTTGCTGGAATTGTGGTAGAAACCGAGGACGATAAGTAGCGTAGGTTACAGGGATTAGGGTTTATGATTTGGGGATAGCTGGGATTGTATGTGAGAATAGGTCGTAATTAAGATCGAATATTGAATTCTCTCTTTGTTTGCAAGTTTGCATCGTACCATACAATGTGCCTACGTACCCTATTTATAGGGATCAAGCCATACGTAGTTCTTGGGGAGCAAGTAACCCATGGGCCGAGTTTCCTTCTTTAACAGCAAAAAGACCGGGGTCACCGCCTTTGATGCGTCATTATGAGCTGTCATGATCTTACTATCTTTTCGGAACTTATCAGATAAATTATTGACCCGGATTTATCGGAGTCAAAGCTTATCCTGATCCATAGAAAATAAGGAAAGACAGGCTCTTATGAATCAAAGGGGCGAGGCTTCTCAATCTTTTAGCAAAGCGAAGTTCCTCAACCTGGATAAAGTTTAAACTGACAAAATATTAATTGTTCATTTCTTCTGGGCGAGGTTACCTTCCAGCCCTCCAGGTGAAGTTATCTTCAAACCTTCTAGGCGAATTTATCTTCGAACCTTCCAGGCGAAGTTGTCTTCGAACCTTCTTGGGCGAGGTTGGTACACCATACCTTGGGCGAGGATACCTGCCAAACAGTGGGCGAGGTTACCTGCCAAATACATAGGCGAGGTTGCCTGTCGAGTACATGGGCGAGGTTGCATGTCGAGTACATTCTGGACCAGCCTTGTAAGGGCGAATGCCAGTTACTGGGCTGAACCCAAGGGAGGCCTTCCTTACTTGTGGGCAAGATTAAATATTCTATGGGCCAAGCCCAATAGACTAGGTTTCCACTGTAACCCTTCTATAAGGAAATGCCATCAAATAAGGCGAGGTTATCATTTCGATCATAACAACTACCCCCCAGTTTCTTGAAACAAATATGTGAAAGAAATTCATTCGCAATCTACTCTTGAAATTACAACGAGCCTTAACCCATCTTTTATCGTAGGCGAGGTTCTTCCGTATATGAATGATATTTTTCAAAAAGGCTATAAGCGACCGTTCCAACTGTCACGCCTCGATTATCGTTCATAAACAATCCAATCACGAATTGCCACGTGGTGATTAGACGTTGCTTATAAAAACCCCCGGATTTTTCCTCATTTGACCAACTTTTTCCAAAATCTCTCAAAGTGCTGCACATTTTTCTCTGCAATCATCAGGCGAGGTTTGAAAATTTAGCAAGGCGAGGTTACAAATTCGAAAGGCGAGGCTTCTAATATCGAGGCGAGGCTTCTCATTATTCAGACGACGCTTCTAGAAATCTTCTCAAAAGGTACATCTTTATCCTTTTCTTTCGTGAATATTGTACTTATTTTATATATCTTGTTTTTAGGACTGAAATAGCGTTTAGGAATAGAATACCTCGCCTTCTTCGCTACTTTTCATTTAGAACTAGGCACGTCTTCTTTAAAGGGCGAGGATTCCCCCTTTTTTGTCAACCCAATTCCTCTATTATTTTTATATCCAGCCACCCAATGACACTATCCTCACCCTCCTTTTCAGATGTCTCACAATTCTGCGGAAAACAAAGATGAAGCTTCATCTACATCTAAATTTTCTCCTCCTCGTACTCAAGTAGAAGGCGATCTTGACGTCATAATGAGTTCAGGATGGCTACGGGCGCACAAGAGAAATTTAAATTCTCAAAAAATTTCCTCCCACCCAAATGATATCGTCGCCCTGTCAGAGGATTCTTTTTCTGAAAAAGATGGTGTTCGAACTCAACCTAAAATTGATGATCAAGGCAGTTCTTTTTATGCCGAGAATATAGGTGAGGATGAGGAAGATCTCTATGACCTTTTCACCTCTCTAGACTATGAAAATCCTGGAACTTCGAAGTTGGGTAGAGGGCGAGGCAAGGATTTGGCTCAATGCGCCAAAATTTTCCAAGAGGACATGAATCCGCTGGATGAGGAAAGCGAGGGCGAGGCTGATGAGGAGAACCATGAAGAAAATAGAGAAGGCGAGATGGACGTTTATGAAGGCGACGCTTATGCCTCTGAGGAAGAGGAAGACGAAGTTCTTTCGGTATCTCCTATTCGATACGCCTTTGAATTCCCTTCCCCTGTAAATGAACCATACAGCCCCGACGTCTATGATTACGAGATCGACTATGAATTTCCAGAAGATTTTACTGAGAATGACAAGATTAATCATAGAAAGGCAGAAGGCGTGGTTTCATGTACGGGCCTCGCCTCTGAGATCAGTAATGAAGAAATCATGTATATACTGGAGTACTATAATTTACAAGGAAAATGGCTGAGACCTCGCCTGTCAATGAGAATGCATTGGTTTGATGTTGACGATCTTCCAATTCCAAGGATGGTGATAACCAACAAGCTGGCGGAGTTAGGATTTGGATATCCAATGCACACTTTTCTTCATTCTATTATCGACTTTTATAAGATCGCCCCCATACAATTATCGCCCAACAGCTATAGGCTCGCCATCGGTTTGTATATGATGTATAAAATTAAAGGTTACGAAGCCCCCACCATGGAGGAGATTAACTACTTCCTTTCCTTAAGGAAAAGTGGAAAAGACTTGGGCTTCTATTACCTCGCCTTCTTTGCGAGTCACAACAAGAAAGGTTTTTACTCTGGAAATCCAAGCAACATGAAGATATGGAAGAGAGACTACTTTTACCTGTATGACATTCCTCGAGTCAAAACCCAGTTTAACATGAAAGCATGTAAGTATTTCCAAAGCGTCGCCCTTGTATAATTCTTCATTTCAATCCCATCGTTTTGTTTACCATATTTTTTGTATTTAGACCAACCTACACAATCGGAGTTGCAAGGCGAGGCTCTGGAGAGAGCTAAAGAAATATTAAAACTTTCCTCGGAAGATAAAGACTTAGATAAGCTCGTCACTCCTGAAACCTTGCAAGCGCATGGTTTTTACAACAATGGGTTTGGGGAGATCGCCCCCGTGAAATTTATTAGAAATTCTTCTAAAAACAATTCTAAGGAAACTAACAAAAAATCTAACTGGAAGAGGTAACTTCGCCTTGTACCTTCTACAATTGTCATTACCTCGCCTTATATTTATAATTCTGTTTAACCTTTTAATATACTTCGCAGGTAAAATGGCGCAACTTCCATTTGGCAAGAATCCATTCGCTAGGCGAGGTTCCAACCCCTCAGCCCCTGGAGCTACGACTTCTCGTCCTCTTACAATTGTTCCAACCATCTCAACAACTCATCCTCCTTCCAGAACAGAGAAAGAGAAGGGAGAGAAAAAGAAAGGAAAGAAAAAGACGAGGCTCTCAGAGGGCCAAACAAGAAAAACAAAACTGGGACCACAGATGGCGAGCCTCCGATTCAGTTAGTGTCGGCTACCTTTGGCTCCTTGGCAGCAACTCATTTCTCCGATGATGATGCCAAGCTATTTATGAAGAGAGATAGTACTGATGCCGAGTTTGCTTTCAAGATGGGGTTGGGCGAGGCTTTCTATCATGGCCTTAGTCTTGTTTCTGAAAAGAACAAGATTATTCATGATCAAGAAAAGTCCTTGAAGAAATGGAAAGGCGAGGCTGCTTCAGTTAAAACTCAATTATCTGATACTCAGAAAAAGCTTGAAGAATCCAAGGCAAAGCAAGGCGAGCTTGAGAAAAATCAAAGTGAGCTTAATAAAATTGCTGCGGATTCTAAAGCCACATGCGAGGCTTTGATGGTGGAGAATAGAAAATTACATAAGGAATTGGGTGAGCTGAAGGCCGGGATGGACAAGCAGCTGAGTGATGCCTATAACCTCGGCTTCCTTGGTTATCTTCAAAACTTCCTTGCAGCTGATCCTGACTATGACTAGTCAAAGAACTTCGCCCCCTCAACCTCTGAATACATGATTAGCTTCAAGATTAGCAATGCTCAAGCTATCGAGGAGGCCAAGGAAGAACTTCACAAGAATATTGCCTCCGAGGAAGAAGCTAAAGCTGCTAACGAGGCGAGAAAGGATATTGCAGCTGACCAGGGCAATGCTGACGCCCAGAATGTCTCGCCTTCTGAAACCACGGTCACTTGACTATATGAACTTTCAATTATTTCCAAAACATTTGGATAGCTTCGCCCAAGAAACTTTAAATATTGTGTTTAACTTGTTGGAGATGCGCGCCCTCCTTTTAATGGCGTCGCCATTGTAAAAACTCGCTCTTTATTTATATCTGCTATTGTTTTTATCTGCTCGGAGTTCATAACAATATAGAACCTCGGTTACTTGAATACTTCATAGATTTCTAAAGTAAAATAAAAAATGATAACCTCGTCCACCTATGTACTCTATGCCAAGGCAGAGTTTTAGGGGGAAGGAGGGTACCTCGCCCACCTATGTACTCTATGCCAAGGCAGAGTTTTAGGGGGAAGGAGGGTACCTCGCCCACCTATGTACTCGATGCCAAGGCAGAGTTTTAGGGGGAAGGAGGGTACCTCGCCCACCTATGTACTCGATGCCAAGGCAGAGTTTTAGGGGGAAGGAGGGTACCTCGCCCACCCATGTACTCTATGCCAAGGCAGAGTTTTAGGGGGAAGGAGGGTACCTCGCCCACCTATGTACTCGATGCCAAGGCAGAGTTTTAGGGGGAAGGAGGGTACCTCGCCCACCTATGTACTCGATGCCAAGACAGAGTTTTAGGGGGAAGGAGTCTCTTTTCTTGGTGAGCTTTCCGGAAGTACGGATAAACACCCCGGAAGTACGGGTTTACCAAGATTTCGTGAAAACATAATGAGTAGTTTCCATTGAGAATTGAAAGCCACAAACAAAATTTTGTCAAAAGATGCATGTTTTATTCATAAATATAAGATAGGTCTTGTCGGAGGAGAAGTACATGCACTACCCCCCTGAAATTTATTACCAATGAATTAAAATAAAGTTTACATAGTATAGTTAGAATAGCGTACGCTACTGATAGTACTTCTGGAGATGTTCCATGTTCCAAGCACGAGGAATGTCCTTTCCATTTAGATCAGCAAGATAGTAGGTTCCACTTCATAACACAGCCCGAACTCTATAAGGTCCTTCCCAGTTGGCTCCAAAGACTCCATGATTGTGAACTTTGGTGTTAGGCATAACCCGTCGCAGAACATAATCACCAATCTTAAGAGGCCTCGCCTTTACTTTGGTATTGTAATGCCTAGCCACCCTTCGATGATAGGCTGCTAACCTAGTCTGAGAGGTAGTCCTGAGTTCTTCTACCATATCTAGATAGAGACGATGATTTACCTCATTAACTTCTGGCTGAAAATTATCCCTTCTAAACGATCCTGCCCCAAGCTCAACTGGTACCATAGCCTCACACCCATAAGTCAAGACGAAAGGAGTTTCCCCTGTTGTGGTTCTGGGAGTGGTATTATAACTCCAAAGGACATTAGGCAACTCCTCAGGCCAGCTACCCTTGCTATCTTCCAATTTTGCCTTCAAAGTATGTTTGATGATCTTATTAACTGCTTCTGTTTGGCCATTAGTTTGAGGATGACTAACAGCGGAGAAACTCTTCACAATGCCAAGGTTATCACATAGCTCTCGCATCTCTTTACTATCAAACTGCTTTCCATTGTCAGATATGAGCTTATAAGGAATCCCAAACCGGCAAACAATTGAACGATACACAAAATCTACCAACTTCTTAGCAGTAATCGTAGCCAAAGGCTCGGCCTCTGCCCACTTGGTAAAGTAATCCACGGCAACCACAGCATACTTAACACCTCCCTTCCCTTTAGGTAACTCTCCAATCAAGTCAATCCCCCACATCGAGAAAGGCCAAGGACTAGTGATAGAAGTAAGTGGAGCAGCAGGGTTATGGATGTAATTAGCGTACCTTTGGCACTTGTCACAAGCCTGGACAAACTGAAACGCATCCTCCTTTAATGTAGGCCAGAAGTACCCTTGCCGCAATACCTTCTGGGCTAGAGATCCACCCCCCGAGTGATTGCCACAAATACCCTCATGAACCTCTCGGAGAACGTAAGTGCATTCATCACCATCCAGACACTTAAGTAAAGGTTGATTGAAGCCTCGCCTATAAAGAATCCCTTCATAATTAACATATCGGGCTGCTTTGTAACGTAACCTTCGAGCCTCTCCTTTGTCTTCATGAAGAGTTCCCTTCGTTAGATATTCCCAAATCGGAGTTTTCCAGGTGAGGAGGACATGTTCCTCCACTTGCATCAAATCAACTTCTGGCACACTTGGTTGCCTTCTTATTTCCAAAGGAATGACCCCCAAGAGTGCAGCACCTCTTTGAGAACCTAACTTTGCCAAAGCGTCCGCCTCTGCATTAGCGTCTCTAGGAAGTTGCTCCAACCTAGCGTCCTTAAACAAGTTCATCAACCGCTGAGTGCATCTCATATATAACTCCGTACGAGGTCCTCTTGCCTGGAACCCCCCGTTGACTTGATGTACAACCAGCATAGAATCACTCCAGATATTTATATTTTCCACTTTCATCTCAAGGGCAAGTTTCAGGCCAGAAATTAAAGCTTCATACTCAGCATCATTGTTTGTAGCATAGAAGGTGAAGTGAATGGCGCTTTGTAAATGATGTCCTTCAGGACTAACCAAGACTATTCCTCCTCCAGCCCCTTCGTTATTGACAGCACCATCAACATACAACGTCCACCATGGGGACGAGTTATCATGTTTAACTTCGGCCTCAGGCAAAAGAACTGAGACTATTGCGAGGTTGTCCCAACTCAATAGCCCACCGGAGCATACGCCCAGAAGTCTCCGGCTTGTGCAACACCTGCCTCAAAGGATACGCTGTTCGGACATCTACCTTGTGTGCCTGGAAATAAGGCCTCAATTTTCTGGAAGCTAAGATCAAAGCATAAACAAGCTTCTCCATGTTGTTATATCTAGTCTCTGCATCCAATAACCTTTTGCTCACATAGTAAACTGGGAACTGAACCTCGTCTTCTTCTCTAACCAGGACTCCGCTTACTGAATATTCCGAAACAGCCAGATACAAAATAAGGGTCTCGCCTTCCAGAGGCTTAGATAAGAGAGGAGGTGATCCCATGTGGTCCTTTAGCTGTTGAAAGGCCTCTTCACATTCAACTGTCCATTCGAACCTCTTTCCTGCACCCTTGATAACTTTGAAGAATTCTCGGCACTTATCAGAAGATTTGGATACGAAACGATTCAACGCTGCCACCCTGCCAGTCAAACTTTGAACCTCCTTCACCGTTCTGGGTGACTTCATGTCTAGAAGAGCTTGTATCTTTGCTGGGTTTACTTCTATTCCTCGGTGATTCACCATAAATCCCAAAAATTTCCCAGACTCCACCCCAAATACACATTTCTGAGGGTTGAGCTTCATTCTGTACTTTCTCAATATCTGAAATGTCTCATCCAGGTGAACTATGTGATCCTCTGCCCGTTTAGATTTTACAAGCATATCTTCTACATAAACCTCCATTGTCTTTCCAATCTGCTCTTTGAACATCATGTTGACCAGTCTCTGGTACGTAGCTCCTGCGTTAATCAAGCCAAAGGGCATTCCTATGTAACAGTACAACCCCCTATCTGTGATAAAAGAGGTGTCCTCCTGATCTGGTTCATACATAGGAATCTGATTGTAACCCGAATAGGCATCCATAAAACTGAGAAGAGCATGCCCGGCTGTGGCATCTACCATTTGATCTATTCTAGGCAAAGGGAAGCTATCCTTTGGGCACGCTTTGTTTAAATCTGTGAAGTCTATGCATACTCTCCACTTTCCATTGGGCTTCTTTACCAAAACAGGGTTTGCCAGCCAGTTAGGATAGAAGGACTCTTTAACTAGGCCGACTTGCATAAGTCGATCAACCTCTTCTTTCAAAGATATTGCTCTTTCTCCACTAATCGGACGCCTCTTTTGTCTGAAGCCTTTCTTCCGTAGGGGGTCAATGTTAAGATGATGACACATAACGTCTGGATCAATGTCTACCATGTCTGCATGACTCAAAGCGAAAACATCCAAGTTTTTCTTCAAGAACTCAATCAACCTCGCCCTCAAGATAGACTCGAGCCTGGCCCATATCTGAAGTATCTTGGGAGAGTCCACTTCCTCCATTAGGATTGAGAGGGTATCCTCTGCTGGCGCTATCTTCTTGTCATTCTCAGGTAGACGCGGGTATAGATCAAACTCGACGTCTATTATGCCACTAGATTCTCCTATTTCTTGCACAGACACTACCTCATCCTTCCTAGGTAACTGAGAGGACAATGCTTTTGATAATTCTGCAGGGAATTCTATCAAAGGTTGCAAGCCATCTTCCATGATCATTTTACCTTTCTTCGCCCGTAGACTACGCTGATCTGCTTCATCATCACTGGCATCTTCTACAATTCCCTCATATAAAGGGTTTGGTGGGGGAGCTTCGATCATTAGCACCCCATGTTTCTGGTTCAAAGGAGCCTCGTCTTCTTGCAAAAACTCTTTTGCCTTCAACATGTCAGCAGTTCCGCCCACAGGTGGTGGGGCTTCCAAAAAGAAAATTGGAATTCCATCTCTTGCCAAAGCTTCATAATCCTGAAGCCTATCCTCCTCTGGAAACTCGATTGTATAGACCATATTAGTGTTAGCATACGGGGGTCTGAAAGATGCTTGGGTTTCTTGCGTATCTTCTTGATCAAAGTCAGCCATATCAGAGTCCTCCCCTACTCCCTTGCTTCCTTTGCGAGATGATCTGATCATTCTACTGTAGCAGTCGCGAGAATCGTATTGGCATCCCTTAATGCAACCTACACCATTTGGAGTTGGGAACTTCATGGACAGATGATAAATTGAGGTGACGATCCTCATCTCCTTTAGGACTAGTCGCCCTAACAAGGCATTATAGTGCGTTGGTTGATCGACAACCAAGAAGTCAAAGACTTGTGTGGCTGAGAGAGGACCTTCCCCTAGGGTAAGTGGTAGCCTGATTGTTCCTTTAACTCGAACGGAGTCCCCCGTAAAGCCATAGATATGAGTTGTTCCTTGAGTCGGCTCTTTATCTAGCAATCCCATCTTCTTATACGTTCCATAGTAGAGAATGTTTACGGAACTCCCTGTATCCACGAACACACGATGGACATTCCTAGATCCAATTCGAACATTAACCACCAGAGCATCGCTGTGAGGATGATGCACCCACCTAGCATCTTCTTTAGAGAAAATTATCTGAATGTCTTCTCCCTTAAATAACTTGGGAGGTCTTTCCGATAGATGGTTAACATTGGTCAGAGGCGGATGTTGAGCTTCCCGAACGTATCTCTCCATTGCATTTCTCCCGTTTCCCCTAATGTGAGGTCCTCCAAAGATAGTATGTATGTTTTCCTCTCTTACGAACACAGGCTTCTCAAGTTCCTTTCCTTCCGTAGAGCCTTTAATAACTTCGGTTTCTTTAATTGGAGCCTCTTCTTTGTATTTCTTTACTTCCTTGACTACCCAGTCAGTAAGCTTTCCTTCCTTTATCAACTTTTCAATTTCTTCTTTCAGCTGTCTGCAAGCATAGGTGTGGTGTCCATGAGACTCATGATATGCGCAGTACCTGCCTTTATCTTTCGCAGCGGCCCTTGACAATGGTGCAGGCTTCTTGTATAGGCCTTGACTCTTGTTGATCTCATAGATATAATCAATAGATGCTGTGAGAGGAGTGTAATACTTGCGAGGCATAGTCTGACTTTCTCGCCGATTCGGAGGTGGAGGTGGACAACTTGGGGGGCTAGGTGATCGAGATCTAATAAATTTATCCCTTCCTTTGTTCTCCTTTGGACTAAGGGACTTCGAGCGGGTTGGTCCACTATCCTCAACTAGGTTCACATCTCCTCTCCCGTTCTTTTTTTCTGTTTTGGGGCTAGGAGATCTTTCTTTCCGTTTATTCCGCCGTGGTGCATCTCCATAGTCACTCCTCTTCAAAGCCTCTTCCTCTCGTTTGAAAGGCTCTGCCTGTAAGTACAAGGCTGCCAACGTTGAAGGTTCTTCTCTTTGCAGATTTTTCCAAAAATCAGTTCCCACACGAACCCCAGCAATCAAAAAGTTCTTAATGGTTTCCTCGGATGCCCCTCGCACAGTAGGGACCTCTGCATTGAAACGTTTAAAGTATTCTTGGAGAGTCTCTCCATCTCGTTGTTTGATGTTACCTAGAGTTGTGACAGGTGGAGCATAATGAATTGAAGACTGAAATTGGATTAAAAACATCTTACGCATTTGTTTCCAGGATGTGATTGATGCAGGTCCTAGCTTTTGAAACCATTGGTGAGCATTTCCTCTCAATGTTGAGGCAAGGAGTCTACACTTCGTTAAGTCCTCCACTTGATAGAGTTCCATCTCTGTATTAAACCTACCTATATACTCTGCGGGGTCTGTGCTTCCATTAAAGCGAAGATCTCCTGTACCTCTAAATGCCAGTGGAAGAGGAGCCTCTCGTACAGCAGCAGAAAAAGGTGAAGGTGCTGCATCAGGTATCGCCCCTCCCTGACCTTCTGACTGAGCAATAAGCCTTCTCAGTGCATTCACATTGATGCCTTCCAAGCCTGGGATTGTTTGAGTTCTACCTCCTAGTTCCGCATGAGGTGTAGGTTCCCGTTGCAAGACACTGGGCACTGGTAAGTAAAGGTTTTGTCCTTGCTGAGGTATAGGTCTTCGGGGTGTAGGTTCCCTCTAATGATAGGTTGGCTCTCGGGGTGTAGGTTCCCTCTGATGATAGGTTGGCTCTTGGGGTGTAGGTTCCCTCTGATGTCGCGGGTCACTACCATGATTAACATGACGTCCGCCATGGTTGTTGAAAGGCATATGTTTAGGCCTATTAATATTCCGAGGAAACAACTTAATTTAAACAAGTATGTAATAAGTAAATAATAATTTAAAGGTCACAGGAATCTCAGAGAGTTTTATCTGTCAAGAGAATGGAGAACCAAAGTCATCTACAGACTTGAAGTTATTCTACATTGAAAGAAGTTCAATTTATTGTTCAAGCCTCAGTGAAGTATTAAAGTAAGTGGATTTACTACAGTGACAGAGATTTCCAGTTGGTGACGGAAGAAGTACAAGATACAGAGTTTATTCAAAGCTAAAGAAAATAAGCCACAGCTTTAAATGTTTTTTTAAAGATGAAGAATTATCATTGAAGTCAGTTATTCATGAACCAGACAGTGCATCGAATGACGACATCAATCAGTGGAATTAAATCATCTATATTCAGTGGTTTTCAGAAGATAGAGGAATGCAAGGATTTTAAGTTAACTTCTTTAAATTTATTAATTCAATTTAATTAATAAATTAATTCTATCAGAATTAATTTATTTATTAAACCATAGAGATAATCAATGAGGGGACAGAGGAAGTTAGGGAGAATATGCTGGAAATTGTCACCTCACAATATGAGCATTTCAGATCAAACCCTGGTGAAGGTATCTCTCAGGTTTTTGAGAGATACAACAAATTAATCAATGATCTGAATCTCAATGGGAAGCACTACACCAACAAGGAGATTAACAAGAAGTTCCTTCTTACACTTCCACCTCATTTGGAGCACAAAATATCTGCCATTAGAGAAGCAAGAGATATGAATGAGATTGCTTTGGAGAGATTGTATGGTGTTCTGAAGACCTATGAGCTGGAGCAGATTCAACAAAGGGAGCTGTATGGAACTGGGAAGATTGTTAGTACTTCTACTGCACTGGCTGCTGAAGTCCCACAGAAACTGGAAGTGAAGGCTGTTCAACCTTCCAGTTCTAACATGAATGTTATTGATGCTGAATATGGATTAACATCCATTGATCAATCTGGTGGTGACTTCTATTCTTTAGAAGAACTTGATCAGCTGGAGGATGGTGATTTGGATTTGATAGTCAGGAAGTTTGGGAAGTTCAGATTCAAGAGGAATCCCAATCTTAAGTTCAGGCCCAGATTTCAGAGAGGTGGATCTTCCTCTTCAAGTGGCACAAGGGGTGGCTACAAAACTGGAACTGTGGAAAGGAGCACAATCAGATGCTACAATTGTAATGAGTTGGGTCACTTTGCTACTGAATGCAGAAAGCCAAAGCAAGTGACTAGAAACACATTTGATTCTAGCAAGAAGAACAAGATTGGGAAAGCTTATGTTGCTGAAGGAAAGAGTTGGGATGACACTGACAGTGATGAAGAAGCAGGTGAGATTGGGAATCTTGCACTCATGGCAATAGGAGACAAAATCTTTGATTCCATGTTATCTTCATCCAACCTGTCTGAGATAAAGTTCATTGACACTGAAATGATTCGTAATCTTGGTGATACTTTAAGTTGTGCACGCACTGAAAATGATAGAATAATTCTTTTAAACACAAATATTGAAAAGGAAATAAAAGAATTAAAACTAGTGCATGTTAATCAGGATGAACTTATTGAGAAAATTGCATTTCTTGAGAATAGGGTTAAATGTTATATTCAACTGGAAACCATTCTTAAAGAAAAGAATAGTGAGCTTAATACTAAAGCCAATGCTTACTTTAATTCTTGCAAGACTGCTAAAGAGATTCTCAATAAACAAGTTAGGGGTAATCATGTCAGTATAGGTTATGATTATAATGAGGCCATTGGATTGCTTGGAATTAATTCCCCTTGTAGAGTCAGATCTGAAGGAAGGGGTGTTCCATATGTGCTTAAGGGTATTGAAACACCCTTCTGTAAGGAGTCCGAGGCAGAACCTCTGAATGAACACTCTATCATCATTGCAGAGGAGATTCATGAAGAAGATATTGCGTTGGAAGTTGAACAATCCAAAAAGTGTATATCTGATATTCCAGTCAAAGTTGCTTCAACTAAAAAGACTAAATCAGATATCCATAAGTTGGATCAAAACAACTGTAGAACTAACATGCCTCCTGTTAATTCTTCTCATAAAGCATGTGGTGTGATTAATTGTATGTCTTGTGCTTTCAATGTTATGTATGCTTATTTTAATAGTAAGCATGTATCTAGTGATAAGACTGCTCCACGTCAACATGTTAATAATAAGAAGCATGTTAAAGCAAAGACTACTAGTCCTCTTCAGACTAGAGTGAATTCATTTATCCCTAAGCCTACTCAGAAACGTGTTAAGGCTGGCTATAAATGGAAACGCTCTTATGTGAAAGAGGTTGAAGTAGTTTTAGCTAAAAATGTTGTTTTGCCTGACAAATGCCAGTTCTTTAAGTATGCCGGACCCAATCAATTTTGGGCTCCGAAGAAGGTCTAATCAATTTGATATTGCAGGGAGGTAAACAGGTAAACCGTGTTGTATGGATTCTTGACAGTGGTTGTTCAAGGCATATGACTGGAGATAGAGCCCTGCTATCAGATTTGGTTGAGAAAGCTGGCCCAGTAGTTACCTTTGGAGATAACAGCAAGGGTATTACGAAAGGATATGGCTGTTTGAAGTACGGAAATGTTATCATTGAAGATGTTTCATTTGTGGAAGGTCTGAAGTTCAATCTTCTCAGCATCAGTCATTTCTGTGACAGAGGATATGCTGTTTCCTTTGAAAGAGAGAAGTGTCATATCCTTCACAAGAAGAATGGAAAGCCTGCTCTTCAAGGAGTAAGGAAAGGTGACTTGTTCATAGCTGATCTGAACTCGGGATTCAAAGATGAAGTTAATTGTTTTTATGCTAAAGCTTCATCAGATGATAGTTGGCTATGGCACAAGAAGATGTCTCACCTTAACTTCAAAACCATGAACTCTTTAGTCAAGAGGGAATTGGTTAGAGGTTTGCCTCAGATGGAATTTACACAGGAAGGACTGTGTGAGGCATGTCAGAAAGGAAAGTCAAAGAAAGCTTCTCACAAGGGCACTGATACATCATCAATAACTGAACCTCTTCAGCTACTGCACATGGATTTGTTTGGTCCAGTTAATGTGATGTCCATGTCAAAGAAACAATATGCACTTGTGATTGTTGATGACTATTCAAAATATACATGGGTTTTATTCCTACATTCCAAGGATGAGACCCCATACCTGGTGATTAGCCATATAAAGTTGATTGAGCTGGATTCTAGATTCCCTGTTAGAGCCATAAGGTCAGATAATGGTACTGAATTCAAGAATGCCATTCTAAATGACTTTTGTGCTGATAAAGGAATAACAAGACAGTATTCTGCCCCTAGAACTCCTCAACAAAATGGAGTAGTGGAAAGAAAGAATCGTACATTGATTGAAGCTGCAAGGACTATGTTAAGTGAGTCCAAACTTCCAACGTACTTTTGGGCTGAAGCAGCTAATACAGCTTGTTATACTCAGAATCGAACTTTAATCAACAAGGACTTAATGAAGACTCCGTATGAGATCATGAACAACAAGAAACCAACTGTCAAGTACTTTCATGTATTTGGAGCAAAATGTTTTGTGCTTATAGATGACAATGTGAAACGTGGCAAGTTTGATGCAAAGGCACAAGAAGCTATTTTTGTTGGTTATTCCAGAAGATCTTACAGGGTCTACTTGGTTGGCAGTCACACTGTAAAGGAAAGTGTCAATGTTACTTTTGATGACACTACATTCCCTAATATCCAAACAGCAGATTCATTTGAGAAAATGAAGTTTGATAACTTGCCAGACTCAGATTCAGATGATGAAGCCCCACCTGAAGTTATTGCTGGTAATGATAATAACAATGATGATAATGATCATGGTGATGGTGGTGGAAACACTGGTAACAATGGAGATACCACTAACACTGGAGAAGAATCATCAAGGCAATCAAGCAACAACTCAGGGGGAGCAAATGAAGGATCAACTAGTCACTCACAACATCAAAGTGAATTTCAAGGTGAATCATCAAGATCAAATCTTCCAAGACAGACTGTATGGAATAGAGCTCATCCCTTTGAGCTGATCATTGGTGATCCAGATGTTGGAATTAAAACTAGAAGTGCAACTCAGAATGAATGTCATTTTTCAGCATTCTTATCTAAAATGGAGCCAAAGAAAACTGAGGAAGCACTGACTGATCCAGATTGGGTGATTGCTATGCAAGATGAACTCAATCAATTTGAACAACAGCAAGTCTGGAAGCTGGTACCCAGGCCAAAGAACAAGAAAGTAGTTGGTACTAGATGGGTATACAGGAACAAGCTAGATGAGGATGGCATTGTTACAAGGAACAAGGCAAGACTGGTTGCACAAGGGTATTCACAAGCTGAAGGCATTGATTATGATGAAACTTATGCACCAGTGGCTAGACTTGAGGCCATCAGGATGTTCTTAGCATTTGCGGCTTATTCCAATTTTAAAGTCTATCAAATGGATGTTAAGAGTGCATTCCTGAATGGTGAGCTTGATGAAGAAGTGTATGTGGAACAGCCCCCTGGCTTTGAAAATCAGGAGCTGCTGGACTTTGTGTACTTTCTCTTCAAGGCTATCTATGGTCTCAAACAAGCCCCAAGAAAATGGTATGACACTCTCTCTGGTTTTCTTTTAGAAAATGGTTTTGTTAGAGGTAACATAGACAAAACTCTTTTTTCAAAGAAACACAAAAGTGATATGATATTAGTCCAAGTCTATGTGGATGACATCATATTTGGGTCTACTAATGATAATCTCTGTAAGAGATTTGCTGAGCTTATGCAGAGTAAGTTTGAAATGAGTATGATGGGTGAGCTGAAGTTCTTTCTTGGATTGCAAGTAAGTCAAAGGTCAAATGGTATATTTATTTGTCAATCCAAGTATCTCAAAGAACTCCTCAAGAAATATCACATGGAGGATTCAGCATCAGCAAGGACTCCATCTTCAACAGCAATCAAACTTGGAGCTTCTGACAAGTCTATCAAGGTAGATGTTACAAGCTACAGAGGTATGATTGGCTCCTTACTCTATCTTACTGCTAGTAGACCAGATATTTTGTATGCTACATGCTTGTGTGCAAGGTTCCAAGCGGACCCTAGAGATGTACATCTCGTTGCTGTGAAAAGAATCTTGAGATATCTTAAGGGTACACCTAATCTAGGTATCTGGTACCCTAAAGATTCTGGTTTTAATCTTATTGGATATACAGATTCTGATTATGCAGGTAGTGTTGTGGATAGAAAGAGTACCTCTGGGAGTTGTCAATTCCTAGGAGGTAGGTTGATTTCCTGGTATAGCAAGAAACAGCAAACAGTTTCAAATTCAACAGCAGAAGCTGAATATATTGCTGCTGGAAGCTGTTGTGCTCAGATATTATGGATAAGGAATCAATTAAAGGACTATGGCTTTGCATTAGACAAAATTCCCATTTTTTGTGATAATACAAGTGCCATAGCAATCTCCAACAACCCTGTGCAGCACTCGAGAACGAAGCACATTGATATCAGGTATCATTTTATCAGAGAGCATGTTATGAATGGAACTGCGGAGTTACACTTTGTACCCACTGAAGAACAGACTGCAGATATTTTCACTAAATCTGTTGACGAATCCACATTTATCAGGTTAGTTGGTAAATTGGGTATGTTGAACAGTCTTAGTGATTGACAATATCTCCGGTAGGTTTGTTCTTAACTAAATCATTTTCTCTTGTCAATTTAAGATGTTAAATATTGTCCATCCATGTTTATTGTGTAAAGCTTGTTAATTTAAATATTCTGAATAATTTATTTTCTTTAAAAATATTTTTCTCATTTTTTTATGTGGAGAAATGTATTTTTATTGAAAATATATCTATTTAGAATCATTTAAGTTTTTTTTCAGATTGTAAATATTGTTGTTTAAATTTTTCTGCAGGTTTATATTAGTTTAATGTTTTTTTCATAATTTTCTGCATATTTTTCTAGAATTTATAGATTTCTTCTATGAATTTTTCTAGTTTTAATGTAAATATTTTTTATAAACAGTTTTCTGCATTTTATTTGTCTGATTGTTATTTGTTTTCTTATTTTATTGCCAAATAAAATTCGGTATGACCTTAGGTTTGGTCATATTGGAATTCTATTTTATTTTCTGTTTATTTTTATTTGTTATATTTCGGTATGACCTTCTCCCAGGTCATATTAGAACCCGGTATGACCTATCTTAAGGTCATACTGGTTTGTTATTTTATTTTTATTAGTATTATTCAGTTTTTAATTTAATTTTCTCGGTATGACCTGAAGTACTGTTGGCTATTTCTCGGTATGACCTCTATCAAAACTCGGTATGACCTGCCTTTAGGTCATACCGAGCCCATCAGGTTTATTTCCTATAAATAGATGATAACCTCAAGTTCTTTTCTCTCATTCCTTTCTAACTCAAGTTTTTACTTAGTTAACTTTGCTCTAGTTTGTGTTTTATTCCTAGAACAACGAACTATTGCAAATTTTTCTTGTGAATTACTTGGGATTTTATTTCTTCTCTGTTTAATATTATTATTAATTACTGCTCTATTTTATCTTATTTTCTTATTATTTTTTTTTTAAAAAAAATGGCTGCTGAGTTTGTTGTTGAACGTTTTAATAATTACGTTGGCTATTGTGATCCCCTTAAGTGTTCTGTTGAACGTTTTAGGCCGTGGATTCAATTTTTAAATGAACAATCAATTGTTAGCTATGCTATCACTGCTTCTGTTGATTTAAAGATTGAACCCCTTCGTCTATTATGCTTAACTGCTGTTGTTGTTGAAGATATGTAATCTTTCACTTTCAATATTTCTGATGCTCAGTACACAGTAACTAAGGAGATCTTTTGTCAAGTACTTCATTTTCCACTTGATAATCTTGTTGGATTCCCTACTGATGACGAGTTAGTTCAATTTTTCTCTAGTATTGATTACCAAGGAAATATTGTTCTTCCTCGTATGAATAAGGGTAATCTAGCATGTGAGTGGGATTTGTTCTTTGACTGCCTAGCCAAAGTTTTTAGTAACTCTATCAAAAACAACTTTCCAGTCATCACTTCTGTCTTACAAAACATTGCCTATGCTGCTGTTTTCAACCTAAGATTGGACATAGGAACTCTTGTGTGGGATCTATTGATAAGGAGGATTTTCAATTACACTAGAGATATTGAGAATGGAAAGAAAGTTAGATGCTTTTATTCTCGTTTCCTTTCTCTAGTGTTGGATCATGTTCTTTCTGATGAACATAAAACACTTTTTCAAAACACTCCTTTTCAAGTTCCCGCACACACTAATCCTTCCATATATTCAACCTTGTCCACCAGTTCCAGGTCTGGAAGGAGACCCGTAGTTCCACAATCATATCTGCGAGAGATTCTGCAACCACAGTTACCTCTTCTCTTTATTGAACATCCAGTGGTTGGATCCTCGTCAGCAGGAACTTCAATGGTGCCTCCTAACACCATGGCACTTCAGGTAATATATCCTCTCTCAACTGCTCCACTAACCCAAGAGGTTCTTAGGATTGACCAAGGGATTGTAGAACCACAATCTCTGTCCCCGGTCATAGAGCCACACACAGAGTCAAATCCATTGACCGCTCCCCTAGAACAACCAGCTACAATAAGATCGAGAGAGCAACTTTAAGTAGATTTTAATGTGAGTGATCCCACAGCTCTGCCTCCACCACTAAAGAAGAGAAGAACACTCCTTGAGGCATCTGTAAGCCAGTCTGTATCCTCCCAAAAGGATATGGATTCTCAAAAGGCCAATGAACAGTTACTAGAGACATCCTCTCAACAGGATGAATCTATTGAATTTCGCCATCAGGCCATGGCATTCTGTACAGAGTCAAGCACTCTCCCATTAATCACAATGGGAGAAAATACTTCTGAAACAATAGTAGAGACTCATACACAGGACACTCTGAGAGGAGAGCACATAGGAATGCTTATTGAAACAGTGCCTACCATTGTCACGGTAGAAGAGCCTTCACATGCTTCAGAGGGAAAATCTGGTTATTTGCCCACTATAACAGAACCATTTTCTCCCCTCCCAGAGGGAACATCTCTGGCTCCCCTAAGGGATTCTTCACTCGCAGTTTTAACTGGAGAAAGTGAAGGGCAACATGGTAAGTCCATCCCTGAAGCAATTCAGTTTTCAATTTCGGATGAATTTTTGGACTTTACCATGGATTGGGATTCGCGAACTCCCATTGCACCACCAGTGACCTCTCAAGAAGGGGCTATGGTGATTTCTACTGCAGGTACTTCAACTCCAAACATGGATAGACAGCTAGTGGTTAGTTATGCCAGACAAACACAGAACGATACACAAGCACGTGAGGTGAGTGAAACACCATCGAGAGAAATTGAGATGAGTGCACACAATGACACATACACTGCTTCTTTATTGGCTCAAATAGCTGGTCTGCAGAAACAACTTCAAGAGACCCAGGCTGAAAAACAAATTCTTAAGGCACAAGTGGTTGAATAATCTTCTTCTTCCACCTCTGTAACTAATCAGCTGGGTCATATTAGAGATGAGATACAAGGAGTGAAGGTCACATTGATCCCCAAGATGAATGTTGTTCAAGAATCACAGGTATTACAGGCTTCGGATATGTCAGAGCTGCTGGTTTCTAATGCTGAGATCAGGGAGGCTGTCAAGCAGATTCCTATTATTTCAACTAGGGTAGACTCAATTCAAGATACTATTGATGAAAATCAGTACTTCAATGATGAGAGGTTTGCCAGAATTGAAGGAGGTATGGAACATCTGAATGAAGGCATGAAACATCTGTATAACATGATCAAGAACTCACATCAACCCAATGCTGATCAGCAGAAATTCTTTGAGGGTGATGATGATGAAGAGAACAATGATGGCAAGGATGAAGAAGGAGGAGAAGAAAGTAAGAAGGAGGATCCTAAGGCTGATAAAGATAAATCTGTAGAGGATTCCTCAACTAAGGGGGAGAATGTGGAGAAACGGAAAGGAGGAGAAGCTGGAGGTTCTGCTTCTGTAAAGGACAAAGGGAAGCAGAAGTTAACTTTTTCTGATGCTGACTACTATCAAGGTGAACAGGGAGATTTTGATAGTATTGAATCTGAAGAAAACCATGAAGATATCTTTGGTGAAGTGGAGGTTGAAGGAGAGGTTGAGTATGCTAACTGGGAAGATGAACCTGAAGTGGATCCTGCCTTTGAAGCTGAGATGTTAAGACAGAAAGCTGATCTGAAAAGAAGAGAGGAGGAGAATGTTAAAGTATCTGACATCATCTCAAAACATCTAGTTATCCAGAAAGCTAAACATCAAGAAAAGCAACGGCTTCATGATATAAAGGTCAAGGACAGGAAGTTATATGTGAGGCTGAAGCTTGGAGAAGAATGGGATAGAGCTAGAGAGATGTTCTCACATTCGACAGGGTCAGAAAATGATGGAAAGTTTCTTAGCATGTTGGAAAGGTATAGAAAGGTCAATCCAGACAACTCAATCTATATGAAAGCTCTTCATGCGGAGATTTCAAGAATTACTACTGGATATGACAGAGTCAGAGAGGAGTTAAAGATCTACATCTACACTCATAATGAGGGAACGTTCATAGTTTTTCTCAATCTTCTGGAAAGTAGAACTCTCTCTGAGCTTTGGGTGTCCATGACAAAGATTAAAAGGTCTTCACCTCTATGTGAGCTGTTGCATGATCAGCTTAGAGATTTTGCCATGAAAGCTAGTCCTCAAGTTTTGGATGTGCCATATGAAGTTAAATTTTATAAAGGAAGGGCACTTCAAACTTGTGGTGTGGATCCCATCTCCTTGAAAGATTATCCTGCCAAGCATCTTGTCTATATGGAGAACATGTTGAGGACAACAGGGTTTGCTACACAAGAAAAGACAGAAGTTGCTGATTTGATTCAAGACTATTGCATTGCCAATATCAAGAGATATCATCAAATGAAGAATAGGCTGAAGAAAGTCACAGCTCAACCTGTCAGACCTAGTGGCATTACTTCTGAATCTGATCGTATTCTGGACAAGGATTTGCTTGAACCACTTGAAGAAGGAGAGATGATTGAGTCTGAAATTTGAAGAAGCTCTGTTTGTAAATATTAAATGTTTAGAGCTTAGGTGATTCAAGATAGGATAAATGTATTCATATGTTCAGTCTAGAGGAACGTCTATCTTGTACTTACCTGTAATGTTTGAATCTGGAAAATGTTAAATGAAATCCAGAACTTTTATTGTTATTTACTTGGCTCTTAAAAGTCATTTCTATTTCTTGTTTAAGTTAGTTGAGTTATCCTCTAGGTATTTGATTGTTATTCTCTAACAAACAAATAGGTGGAGATTGAAAGGCATATGTTTAGGCCTATTAATATTCCGAGGAAACAACTTAATTTAAACAAGTATGTAATAAGTAAATAATAATTTAAAGGTCACAGGAATCTCAGAGAGTTTTATCTGTCAAGAGAATGGAGAACCAAAGTCATCTACAGACTTGAAGTTATTCTACATTGAAAGAAGTTCAATTTATTGTTCAAGCCTCAGTGAAGTATTCAAGTAAGTGGATTTACTACAGTGACAGAGATTTCCAGTTGGTGACGGAAGAAGTACATGATACAGAGTTTATTCAAAGCTAAAGAAAAGAAGCCACATCTTTAAATGTTTTTTTAAAGATGAAGAATTATCATTGAAGTCAGTTATTCATGAACCAGATAGTGCATCGAATGACGACATCAATCAGTGGAATTAAATCATCTATATTCAGTGGTTTTCAGAAGATAGAGGAATGCAAGGATTTTAAGTTAACTTCTTTAAATTTATTAATTCAATTTAATTAATAAATTAATTCTATCAGAATTAATTAATTTATTAAATTAATTAAGTTAGTTGTTTAAATTATTTATTAAATTAATTCTATAAAAGAATTAATTTAATCTAGAATTTAATCTAACTAATTTAAATTAAAAGGATTTTCTGAAAATCAAACTGGTGTGACCTAGTTAAATAACTCGGTATGACCTGTTGATTTATCTCGGTACCTGCTCTGTATAGTGTTAGGTTCTACCGAATTAATTAAAAGGTCATACAAAGTCATTTTTAATAGGTCATACAGATTACTTTCTTAGGTTCTACCAAAAGTGGTTAGAAATACCTGAGGTCATACCGGACACTTTTGACAGGTCATACTGATGTACCAAGGTTCTACCGAGTTTAGTTTGTCAGGTCATACAAGTGTTTTGATTGTTTTATTAAATCATTTTTGATTTAATAAAAGGTCATACAAGGCTAAATGCAATTGCATTAAGTCGAGAGACAGCAGACAGAACAAGAAGATCAGTTAATACAAAACAAAAGACACAGAAGCATTTACTCTGAAGAACAGAAGAAGCCATTTCATATCATTTCTTCTCAAGCAATTAATTCTAGTTTGTATTGTTAAATCCAAACCACTAGAAGTTGATTACTTGTATTGCTTTGATTATCTAGCGGATTTTTATCCCTAGAATTTATCTCGAACTTGCTTTTAGCATTCGATCTTTTTATTACAAATATTAGAAAAGTTCATGTCGAATTTATTCTAAATTTGTATTAATTAGTTTGAGATAAATACTTTGTAATCCTTATTGTATTTGCAACACCCTTCAAGTTTAATATTAGTTATATTTAACTTGAATCTTGTTTCATTTATATTCTGCATTAATTTGTTCTCAATTGTTAAATTATTCAAAGAACAAATTTCAATAAAACGGTATAGTTTGTATTCAACCCCCCTTCTACAAACTTATCAGGACCTAACAGTTGTGCTGAGAAAAGATTATACCTATGTCTCCCATTCTTTCATACGAGGGACCACGCTGACCTACTCTCCTTTGATTTAGAGCTTGATCTTCCTGAGGGCGAGGTCTCCTGGAATCCTGGGTTCCCTGATTTGCACGTTCGCCCCTATAGATAGTTTGAATCGGGTCTATTATCATAACATCGTCATCAGACTGGGAATTTCTAGGATGATCTCTCACTTGATTGTCTGTTCTCACCCACGGTGGAGAGTGTCGCTCTCCACCATATCTTGCTCGGTAGATCTCTATCCTTCTATGTGGGTCATCAGATGAAACCGGTCTAGAGCGTCGCCCGTACGGTTCGATTCTCAGTTCACCCGGATCTTGACTTCTTGGGGTAGGAGGTCTTGAGGGGTTTCTGGGACGATCAGGGGGAAACTCCACGTACGGGGTGAGATTATCTTCATAGGTCAATTCCCTTGGGGTAACAACTTGAAATCTTCGGTTCTGACGGGTTTCCTCAACTGTGTGGATTTCTCTCTCGGGAGGAGTATCCTTCCTTGAAGATCGTCTATGGTCGGTGATAGGTTCTTTTCCGGGGCGATGAAGTCTTCTGGCTGTATACTGATGTCGGCTGTTGGTACGTGGGGGACGCATGTCCCTAACAGAGGTACGTCGTCTATCTGGGCTTCGACGGGCCCGCTCAGGTAACCTTCTTTCTCTTTCCAGTGACTCCATACGCTCTGCCATTCTGTTTACCGTGTTTCCCATGTGAGCAATCTGACTCAGCAGCTCATCAAGACAGGAGGATCCCCTCCAAGGCGAGGTGTCGGGTTTGCCTGGTTTGGTGTGGAAGCCTCTCTCTGATTTGATGGCCGTGGTGGTGGTGGTGGTAGATCTGTTGTATGGATCTCAACCTCTCTTGCGTCGTTGCCTACATTAGCTGGTTCTTCGGTATGATGCGACATCCTTCCTCCAGAGATGTCAAAAGCCCCTCTTTCTAGCGCCAATTGTTAACGGAGGAATTTGGTGATAACCAATTCGGGGAGGGTTGCTGGAATTGTGGTAGAAACCGAGGACGATAAATAGCGTAGGTTACAGGGATTAGGGTTTATGATTTGGGGATAGCTGGGATTGTATGTGAGAATAGGTCGCAATTAAGATCGAATATTGATTCTCTCTTTGTTTGCAAGTTTGCATCGTACCATACAATGTGCCTACGTACCCTATTTATAGGGATCAAGCCATACTTAGTTCTTGGGGAGCAAGTAACCCATGGGCCGAGTTTCCTTCTTTAACAGCAAAAAGACCGGGGTCACCGCCTTTGATGCGTCATTATGAGTTGTCATGATCTTACTATCTTTTCAGAACTTATCAGATAAATTATTGACCCGGATTTATCGGAGTCAAAGCTTATCCTGATCCATAGAAAATAAGGAAAGACATGCTCTTATGAATCAAAGGGGCGAGGCTTCTCAATATTTTAGCAAAGCGAAGTTCCTCAACCTGGATAAAGTTTAAACTGACAAAATATTAATTGTTCATTTCTTCTGGGCGAGGTTACCTTCCAGCCCTCCAGGCGAAGTTATCTTCAAACCTTCTAGGCGAATTTATCTTCGAACCTTCCAGGCGAAGTTGTCTTCGAACCTTCTTGGGCGAGGTTGGTACACCATACCTTGGGCGAGGTTACCTGCCAAACAGTGGGCGAGGTTACCTGCCAAATACATAGGCGAGGTTGCCTGTCGAGTACATTCTGGACCAGCCTTGTAAGGGCGAATGCCAGTTACTGGGCTGAACCCAAGGGAGGTCTTCCTTACTTGTGGGCAAGATTAAATAGTCTATGGGCCAAGCCCAATAGACTAGGTTTCCACTGTAACCCTTCTATAAGGAAATGCCATCAAATAAGGCGAGGTTATCATTTCGATCATAACAGAATGCATGTATGAGTATGGTCTTTTACGGGTTCAATGAGTTTTGTTTTTTCTGGGGTAGAAATCTATGCGCTTGAAATTTCGACATAAAGGCCTATGGTAGGGGTTTAGATCAATGTTTTAGATGATAATGGATACAAAATACCTTTGGCCCATTAGGACTGGGCCTGCTAGGATGCCATTGGGTCAAGAACACTCTTTGGAGTAAATATGTTCTTAGAACCTTCTTCGGCCATCCCTACTTAATTATTAGGATTCGTTCGACTGATCCTTGCCCTCTGTACTCGGCCTTACCATTCTTAATTTCCTTTTTCTTTGAAAACTTCTCCGAGTACATGGCTAACATCTCTTCATTTCCGAATGCAGGAGTTATGGATCGGTCAACATCTGAACTGGGGCATTCCTCAGAGGGCGAACCCTTGGAGAGGTCTCCTTTCAGTATTATTACTGATTTCCCCGCATCGAACTATCGCTCACAGCTATCCGAAGACACAGTGTCTGGATTCGCCGGATAATATGACATCCCGACCGGCGCATGACACACCTATCTAGCCAGAAAAAAGGATCGCATCTGGCACAACCCTCCAGTGCCCGAAGGATATGGGCAGGTCGCCACAGGTATTTCTGAAGCTGCCTTCAAATGCGGCTTTCGAGTTCCCGTGTTGCCTCTCATAAAGAAACTGTTCGCACAAATGGGCATCGCCCATGGACAGATGGACCCGAATGAGTTCTTCCATATGAACGGTTTCCAGTGTCGATGTCTGGCCGCGGGGGTCGAACCTACAACTCGCTTGTTTTGGCACCACTACGACTTCAGGAAGAACGACAAGAGTAAGGGCTTCTACACCATATCCCGACGAACCAATAGGACTGACTGGGAAGAAACGAACTTGAACAACAAAGGAAGCCATGATAAGTTGTTTTATCTTTCGGGCCCGAAGATAGCCGTCATGTCCCAGTGGCATCTGGTCGACCCGACGGTCCAAGTGGTGAAGCCCACCTTAATCGGCGCTGAAGACCACGAATATAACCGTTTATGTCAATTTGACATGGGCCGAATTCTGTTAGAAGATCTTCGGGACAAACAATGGGTCTTCGCCCTATGAGTTAATGGTAACGGGCTCTTTAAGCTTTATCTTAGGATTTTCTTCCTGTATTTCCCTATATTTCTTCAGCTGTTATCATGTATTTAACATGTCTTTTCGTTTTCTTTTTTATTTTTCGCAGTGTCTACTCGCCAAGAAATCGTCGAGAGGAAGAAGGCTAAATTCCAGGCCTCTCAAATGGCCCAAGCCGGGGGCTCGCCGACCCCAAATCCTGAAAGGGGCAACCAAAGTGCCGCGGAGAAATATGCTCTTTCTCCTCGGCGACAACCCGATCAAGCGGAAAAGGCTCCGTTGTCGCCGAGTTCTCGGAAAAGAGCACGGAGAGGTGACGTCGTCAAGACATACGTCCCCCAATGGGCGATGTTGGAGACATACACTCTTGCTGCTCCCGCTCCTATGGCAGCCAAGGACATAGGTCCGGACTTGTGCCGAGCTCTTATGTTGCCGGCCAACCGACCTAAGTACGAGCAGCTAAGTCAAGTGGATGCTTGCGCCGAACTGTTAGGACTTCTCTCCATGGTAAGTATTCATTCACTTTTATTTGCCTCTGTCTGCTTTCTTGTTCGCCTTGTGTGACCTTTTCTTTTTGTTTCAGGCCGCTTCGAATACTCGGAAGTCACTCTTTTTTGCACCTTAAATACGTGCAGAAAGTCAAAGATACACTTATTTTGGGACGGAGGAAGTATATTATTTTTGATATATTGTAATAGGTTTTGAATCTTAGAATTTTGGAAAACTAATTTATATATTAAAATATATAAACAATATTCTTATATATATAAAGGAAAATTCTCGGGGTGTTCTCAGATCGTCCGGAAAATATTATATTTTTTTTCTAGAGCTCCTCTATTTAATTAAATAAATTGAATTTCCTTATTTACATTCAAAGATCAATCATGTTTAGAATTTAATTAAACTTATTTAGAATTTATTTAATTCTGTTTAAAATCTAATTAAATATATATTATCTTTTTTCAACTAACTTAAATCCTATTTATAATTTAAATATTTATTTTTATATTAGATAAAGGAGAACCCTAACACCCTCAAATCGTTTAACAATTTAACTAATTTTCTCTTATGTTTATTAGTTCTAAAGTAGATCTTTTTATTAATGGTGTTACATGTTTATGTTACGATTTGTATGAAATTTTCTATAATCTTTGTAGTTTTGTTACTTTGTGATAATGTTTATGTTTTTCTATTTTATTAATTTTTTTATGTCTGTTAATTTTTGATTTACAGGTTGTCCTCGGTGGGGAGTTATTGATATCTGATTTTGCTTTTGCATGAAGCTAGGTATAATCTACTGTTTGCATATTTTTTTATTCTTTTTATGATATTTTTATATATGTATCATGTTGCATGCTTTCAATGAATAAGTAAAGAAAAATACATCTTTTCAATACAATTATCTTTATTATATTGAATGTTATCTTTGTATATAGTTTTTGATATATTCTTTTTGTGATTTTGGAAATTAATTAGTTATATTCAATACAATTATCTTATAATTTTTTTATAAAAGACACGATAGATTTAAAATAATATATATTTGTTCTTTAATTAATCATGTTTAGAGAATCGAATTTCTTTATTTACATTCAAATTCATATTTAGAATAATAAATATATAAAAGTCAATTCTGTTGAGTATTCAATTAAACAAATATTAATTTTTTCCTTAACTAAAATAAAACTGAATTCCCCTATTTACATTCAAATTCACAAGAAGACGATGATTATATAAATATCAATTATGTTTCTATGATGAAGCTTTTATAGTATAATGATGCACATGTACGTACTAAAAAAATTTATTATAAGAATATTTAAGAAATTTGTAAATTTGTGATAATACGAGTAGTTGAAGTTTGAAGCGATGGTTAATACTTAAATTTTTATTATTGCTTAATTTTAATATTTTTAATTTATATGTTTTTTTTGCAATGAGCATCGACTCAAGAAAATATGACACAAAATCGGCGTATAAAGTCTAGGGATATTTAAGAAATTTGTAATTTTTGTTATAATACTAATTGTTGAAATTTAAAGAAGTAGTAAATACTTAAATTTTATTATTGCATTTTTTAGTATTATTTATTTATATATACTTACTACAACGAGCATCGACTCAAGAAAGCATGACACAAAATTGACATTTAAAGTCTAGGAATATTTAAGAAATTTATAATTTTTGTGATAATATGAGTGGTTGAAATTTAAATCGGTGGTTAATACTTAAATTTATATTATTGCATATTTTCAGTATTTATTATTTATAGAGGTTAGGGAGCCTGAGATCAGTCTTAGGAAACTTTCTTGAGATCAGTAACAAACGACATTGTTTCGTCTAAATATCAGCTGTACACTTATCATAATTTTGTTTGTACTTTTTTGTGTTGCTTTTCGACTTTTTTTAATTCAATTGTTTTCAATATTGCTAGATTTGTTTTCATGAATTGTTTTTCTAAATTATCATGAATTGTTTTCAATACTTTAGTCGGAAAATATTTTAATTCATTAGTACACCTTAAAATAAAAAAAATTACATGATAATAAAAAATTAGATGTTATATATTTTGTACATTAATATTCATATTACAATTAATTTACAAGAATGATTAATATTTTCTTCATAAAAGAATTTAGTTATTAGAATTATAAATAATCTTTGACCAAAAGGAATAGAAATAATAGAGAAATTTGACTTTTCAACGTGTAAATAAAGATAACAAGATAACTATTATGTTTCATGAAACGACCCCGTTTGGCAGCTATCAGGAAGGATCTCTGAGATTAATCTCATGGTCCTTTTTCTCTTATATATATTTATATGTATATAGTGTAATGAGTGCCGGCTTAAGAAATATAATACAAAATCGGTATAAAAAATTATGTAAATAGGTTTTTTTAGAGAAATTATCAAATTTACTACTTTTTTTAAGTTTTTTTTTTGCAATGTTACCATATTCTGAAAATATTTGAAAAAATACGGTATGCAACTAGATGCACCCTAAAAATATTTGGAAAAATACGATCTGCAACCAAAGCAACAAGATGCAACCAAGTGCAACTTTTTAAAAAATAATTTGAAACCAAATGAGAATTTAAAAAATTTGTTAGTAAGAAAGGAATAATGAAGATAAAGATGAATAAAGCTTCCGATCTCAAGTTTCATCTCCCCCATTCCGTCTATAGATACATGTATATACAAACATATATAGATACGTGCGTAGTTGAGAGTTCATAAGGAGTTGCACCATATTTTTGAAAATATTTTCAAAATTTTGGTATTTTTTGAAAATATTTTCAAAATTTTGGTATTTTTTGAAAATATGTTGGTATTATTGCAAAATATTTAAAACAAAATCATAGTATTTTTGTAAAAATGTTTATAGGGTTGGGTATTTATGACAAATGCTCTTTTTCTATTGTTTAGGTATTTTTCTTTGTAAAATATTATGTTCACGATTTATAAGATATTTTATATATTTTTTTCTCGATTTTTTTCTTATTTGTTAATATTTAAAATTTTACAAAAATTATTATAAGGCCGCCGCGAAGCGCGGCTTAGTCGACTAGTACTTACATAAAGGAGAAGACGGAGGCGGTGAGGTGTCGCCTTTCGAATCACTTCGATTTTTTTTTCTAATTTTCTCAAAATTTTGAATTATTAATATTAAAGATTTGAAAATATATCAATTGTCTATAAAAAAATTTATTAATGCAGGAAACTAAATATTTAATTTTAATATTCTTATCTTTAAAATCTTTTACTAATGCAGGAAACTGAATATATAGTTTTAATATTCTCCTAATTTTTTTATTAGAAAATATCTTATATTTTTTAAATCTTTGCTAATGAAGGAAACTAAATATACAATTTTAATATTCTTGTCTTGAAATCTTTACTAATGGAGGAAACCGAATACAATTTTAATATTCTCCTATATTTTTTATTAATGAATATACTTACTAACATATGAAATATTATTTTAATATTCTCCTGAATTTTCTATTTAAGTCAAAACTAATTATACTATATTAATATTCTCCTAAACTTACTATACGAGTCCAATTTATTTATTAAATTCTTTTTTACTATCTTTTAATCGAGAGAAAATAATAAGGAGACGATAAGAGAGATGCCAGACGATTTGAGAGACGCCTCTCAAATTGGCTTGATCTTTTTTTCTAATATTCTCAAAATTTTGAATTTATAATATCAAAGGTTATGAAATATCTAAATTTCTTTTTAAATCTTTAGTAATGAAAATTTTAATTACCTTGTATTCTCCTAAACTTTCTTCTTAACTCAAATAACTATCTTAATATTATCCTAAAATTTATCTTCAAGTCAAATTATCATGTTGATATTTTCTTAAACTTTCTCTTAAACTCAAAGTTACCATCTTAATATTCTTATATTTTTTTTTTCAATTTCCAAAATTTATCTTGAAATCAGATTATCATCTTAATATTTTTCTAAAAAAAACTATAAGAAATTATGTTATCATAATTTTTTTTTTGTAAAAATATCCACGTTTAATTTATCTATATGTTTTACATATATATTAAAAATCATTTTTAAGTTTTATCTTCTTACATAAAATGCAAGTTCTTATAAAATAAAATGTAGAAGTCTTATTTTCTCAAATACCTATATTTTAAACAACACAAATTAGAATTTTATGTCCTCATAATTTTTTTAACAAAAATCCACGTTTAATTTATCTATATGTTTTACCTATATATTAAAAATCATTTTTTAAGCTTTACCTTCTAATTTATGTAGGATATAATACTTACGGAAAATGTAAGTTTATATAAAAAAAATGTAGAAGTCTTATTTTCTTTTCATTTATTTTATTGAGTACTTATATTTTAAACAATAAAAAATAGAATTTTTAAAAATATTTAAATTAAATTTTGTGATATAATAAAATTGATTAATAGATTATATAATTTATTTAGTAAATTAGTTTGTTATCTGTTTAGATTTAGTAACAACGAAAAAACGGGTCATCGGGAAAACATGTTTAACGAGAGGGTGATTCAGGAGGAACATCTTGTATGTTAGTATTGATGTTATATTATATATTTTAAAATAGAAGTTGAAATATGAAATTTAAGAAAAATAAAAATGGTTATATATATACTAATATTTGATATAATATTGAAATAATTAAAAATATTAAAAAATTGACATTTTCAATATTTATTCAAAATTTCGGTATATGATCAAGACGAAACGGAGAATTCAAAAGCAAGATTAATTTTATGTTAGAAATATTATTTTTATCTAAAACCATATTTTGTAAAATATATTTTAGAAAAATTTAAAAATATTAGTAAAGTAGTTCATATATAAATGCACTACTTAGGAATGCAGATGAAGCAAATCAAACCTGGCCTGCAGATGGTGAGCAAGGTAAAAGCTCCACTGTTACACAAGGCGGAGATGGACCAGAAGCGCGTTTCATGGAGGTAGACGGCAGAATCAGCGAGATTGTTGGAGATGATGATGGGATTCGAGTTGTTGAGAAAAATCAGGAGGAAAATCAGGATCTCAACAATATTTCAAACCAACAGGATGACAGTATGGGCGGGGGAATTTTGAAAAATGAAAAAATTGTTATCGATCCTAAAAGGAAACGCGTGAGTAATGAATTAAATGTGGAAACACTAATTGGGCCCTCATCGCAGACTGGGTCAAAAAATGAGAAAAGGGTGGGTCCTGTGCTACAGGCCCACCTAGCCAAATGAGTATACTGGCTTGGAACTGTCGTGGGCTGGGTAAACCACGTACAGTTCAGTTCCTAAAAGATATTACCCACCAAAAAAAGCCTTGTTTTATCTTCTTATCAGAAACTTTTGCTAATAAAGAAAGAGTAGAGTTTGTTAGAAAATCTTTGGGGTTTGCAGGTTGTATAGCAGTTGAAAATCATAGCCATGGGGGAGGTTTAGCTCTCTTCTGGAAAAATGAGGGTAGTTGCCAGATAATGGATGTTGATTTGCATCACATCGACTTTGAAGTAGAAAATGATCAAATCGGTAGGTGGAGATACACTGGCTTCTATGGATGCCCTGAACGTAGCCGTAGAAGGGAGTCATGGCTTAAAATAAAGAATTTGGCAGCTAGATCGAATAGACCTTGATGTATTGTTGGAGATTTTAACGACCTAATGCACGCTGACGAAAAAAGAGGAGGTAGAGCTCAGCCACAATACCTTCTGAATGGTTTTGTGGAAACAATAAGTGCTTGTCAGCTGATAGACCTGGGTTTTGTAGGAGAAAAGTTTACTTGGGAACGGTCCAGGGGTGCATCAAGGTGGATTCAAGAACGTTTAGACCGTGCACTGGCTACGCAGGATTGGATAAACATGTTCCCCCAATCTGAAGTTCATGTTCTAGAAGTTGCAACGTCAGATCATTTGCCACTTTTTCTGCAGCTAAATAAGAAAATTTATGTTCCACGTGGTAGACGTTTTAAATTTGAAAATGTGTGGTTAAAAGAGAGGGAATGTGCAAGTTTGGTTCGAGAAAGCTGGTTATCTACTTCAGGTCAGGACATCCTTGAGCGTATCAATGCATGTTGTTTAAAACTGAGTGAATGGGGAGGAGGTCTGAGTCAGGAATATAAGCAACAGTTGGCTGATCACAGGGTGAAGTTACGTAGACTTCGAAGCAGGAGAGATCTCCATGGTATTCAACAATATAATGAAACTCGATACCATTTCTTGAAACTTCTAGAGAGACAGGAGACCTACTAGAAGCAACGTAGCAAGCAGTTTTGGTTACAAGGGGGTGATCAAAATACTCGTTTCTTTCACAGGAACGCCACTGTGAGAAAGAAGAATAATTGCTTTGAACGTATTCAGGATGAGCAGGGAGTTTGGAGAGAGAATAAAGATGATATCCAGAATGTTGTTATTACATACTTCACACAACTATTTACTACTGCAGGAATGACAAGTAAGCTTACGGAGAGGGAGAAAGTTAAGCAAATTACAGAGGAAGAGAATGTTCAATTATTGTCAG
Source organism: Heracleum sosnowskyi (assembly GCA_030848705.1). Taxonomy (NCBI): domain Eukaryota; kingdom Viridiplantae; phylum Streptophyta; class Magnoliopsida; order Apiales; family Apiaceae; genus Heracleum; species Heracleum sosnowskyi. The sequence continues at coordinate 38,916,466 of CM061238.1, forward strand.
AGCTTACTCTTGAGGAGGTTAAAAAAGCTGTCTTCTCAATGCATCCAGAAAAATCCCCTGGACAAGACGGCTTAAATCCTGCTTTCTTTCAATCATTTTGGAGCATCATTGGGTTGGATGTGTTGGCTTTCTGTAAAAAATTTCTGGAGACAGGAGAGTTACCTATGGAGGCCAACAGAACGGTTGTATGCTTAGTCCCAAAGGTAAAAAACCCACAAAACATGTCTGAAATTCGACCTATTTCTCTTTGTAATGTACTCGTTCGTATTCTGTCCAAGGTGTTATCTAACAGATTGAAAGTTTGTTTGAGCTCTTTGATATCAAACACACAAAGTGCGTTTGTGGAGGGGAGACTTCTGACTGACAATGCATTAATTGCTTTTGAAATTAATCATTATATTAAAAGACAGACGCAAGGAAAAAATGGTGTTGCAGGTTTTAAGATTGACATATCTAAAGCCTACGACAGATTAGAATGGGGATTTATTCAGTATATGATGGAGAAATTTGGATTTCATGCTACATGGGTTAATAGAATCATGAGTCTCATTCAGTCAGTCTCATATGGATTTTTGCATGATGGTTGTGTTTTTGGGAATGTAATTCCAACGCGTGGATTACGTCAGGGTGATCCTATATCACCTTATATTTATATCTTGTGTTCTGAAGGTCTAAGTTCGCTTCTGAGAAGGGCTGAAGAGGTTGGTATTCTGCATGGATGCACGATTGCAAGAGGGGCTCCTACAATCTCACACCTTCTTTTTGCAGACGACTGCTATTTCTTTTTCCGAGCAAATGCTGTGGAGGCAGATATGTTGAAAAGAATACTGAATCGATATGAAGGAATGTCTGGGCAGAAAATAAATTATACAAAGTCGGTTCTCACCTGTTCACCAAATACAAGTCCTGAAAATCGCACACAACTCTGTCAGATTTTGGAGGTAAATGTTTGTCAAAGCCCTGGTAAATATCTGGGTATGCCCATGGTGGTTGGTAGAAATAAATGTACAACTTTTTCATTCTTGTCTGAACGAGTGGAGAAAAAGTTGCAGGGATGGCAAAATCAAACAATTTCAAAGGCGGGAAAAGTCGTTTTGCTTAAAACAGCTGCTCAAGTCATCCCAAATTTCTGAATGAACATGTTTTTGATTCCTTCAGAAATAACAGATAGAATTGAGAAGTCTATGAATAAATTCTGGTGGCGAAATGGTGGAACAAATGGATGTATAAGGTGGATGTCATGGGAACATTTGTGCACAGTCAAAGAGGATGGTGGTTTGGGGTTCAAGAGTCTGAAAAGCTTTAATGTTGCAATGCTCGCAAAGCAGGCGTGGAGACTGATTAATAATACGAACCCTTTGGTAACAGACTTAATGCGTGCACGTTACTATCCTGAATCTGATTTTCTGAATGCGAAACTTGGATCAAATCCAAGTTTTCTGTGGAGGAGCATACTGGAGACTCAAGAGGTAATTAAACAAGGTTGTAGAAAGCGAATTGGTGATGGTCTAACCACTAAAATCTGGAAAGTGCCATGGCTGTTGTGTCCAGATAATGGTTTTCTCACAACCGAAATGCCAGATGAACTGAAATCAGCAACAGTTGCTGGACTCATGAATGAAGACAGGAGGGGTTGGGATGATGAGATACTACAGGATTTGTGTAATGAGAGAGACAGAGACTTGATCAAACAGATTCCATTGACGAGGCTACGAAGAAATGATACCTGGTTTTGGTTATTTGATGAGCAGGGTAAGTTCTCTGTACGCAGTTGCTATAGACGTATTAGAGGAGAGAGTGCATGTGTGGATAGGTCGTTCTGGACAAAACTATGGAAGCTCAAATTACCTGGGAAGGTGATCAACTTGATGTGGCGCGCCTGTCGAAAATGTTTACCTTCAGTAAAGGCTTTGGTAGAGAAGGGGGTGCAGATTAATACAATTTGCTCATGGTGTCGAATGTATGATGAAACTGACATACATGTACTTTTCCAATGTAGCTTTGCAAGAGAAGTTTGGGATAACACTGGCCTGGGTAGCATAATTGCAGTCCTGCATAATGATACGGTGTTGGAGATCTTGCGAAGAGCGTTCCAGGTAAGTACGAATGAGCAAACTCTCATGATAGCCCTACTGTGTTGGTGTATCTGGCAGAGGCGGAACTCTTGGGTGTGGAATCAAGTAAATATGTCTCCATTTGGTGTGAAGCATAAAGCATGCAATATGCTTTCGGACTGGCGACACGCACAGCAACAATTAGGAGCAGCTCAATGCCAGCTGCAAAAGGCTATAAGATGTTGGTCCAGACCAGAGGCGGGATGGATAAAAATAAACTCAGATGCAGCATGTCATATGGGCTCAAACAAAATCTCGGTAGGTTGTGTTGTACGTGATGAAAGAGGTAACTTCCTTCGTGCTAGAAGTAATGTTTTCCAGGGGAACTTTCAACCTAGAGAGGCAGAAGCTGTAGGCCTTAAAGAAGCGCTGAGTTGGGTGAAAGATTGGAGGGTTCACAAATGTATTTTCGAATGTGATGCGAAGGTTTTGGTCGATGCTATGAATGGGGAAGGTGGCGCTACTTATTTCCACCTAATTGTTGAGGAATGTAGGGATATTATTAAACACTTTAAAGAGGTGTTAGTATGTTTTGTTCATAGATCTGCGAATATGGCTGCCCATAAGCTAGCTCAGGTGGCATATTCTATGTCAGGTCCTATGGAGTGGCATTATACTGCTCCAACATTTCTAAGTTGTAATCTTGTTTCCGATGTTTAATGCAAGTACGACATTTTCAAAAAAAAAAAAAAAAAAAAATGCACTAATATATTTAAATTTATGAAAATTAATTGGTATCGAGAATTGGCAAAGTTGGAGCTTCTTGGTGGTGTCCACGTACACACCCCAAAAAACCATTAGTAATCGTCTCTCTCAATATTCACATTCATTCATTTTCACTCTATTCAAATCAGAGAGAGAGAGAGAGAGAGAGAGAGAGAGGGAGGATGTCGTCTACAACGTTTCAGCGGTTGTCTGAGAGAACCAAGAACTCGAAGGCGTTCTTCTACGGGTTCTGTGCCGTACTGGGGTCCATTCCCGTTACACTCGGCTACTTTACTATGAAGTTTACTAACTCTAATAACGCCCTTCTTGAAGCTCGTTTGCGCCAGTCTGCTGATCCTAATCTCACTGTAATTTACCCCTTTTTCATAGCCCTATTGCTATTCTCTCTCTCTCTCTCTCTCTCTCTCTCTCTCTCTCTCTCTCTCTCTCTCTCTCTCTCTCTCTCTCTATCTATTTATAATTGTGGTTCTTTAAAAAAAAAATCTAAATTGACTAGACCTATTTGAAATTATTATTTAGTTCTTGTTTTATTTCAAAACCCTAATTAATTGTTATATCTGGAGTTGTAAATGCCCTAATCTTCTTTTAATCTGAGAATGAGTAGGGTCTGTTTTTGCCCATGTTTTATTGTTCTAGACGACTCTATTAATTAGCTCGACTTTTCCCTGGTTATCGCTTCCGTACTAAACTTCAGCTTCTGAACATTAAACCCTTGCACAAATTTTGTCTGTTAAATGTTAATTTTAGTTGTTGCAGAATAGTTGGTATGTTGTTTAAACTGATAGGCTCAATGCCCTTATTTGTTTTTTTTTACCTATCAAATTGTTAGTAACTCATGTTGATGCTTGTTGCTAAGTTCACTAAATGCTTATGAGAAGCACTTTTGTTCTGTACTTGGTGATGTTATGCGGTGTTTGGTTTGAGAGAATCGAATGGGGGGATGAATGTAAAGGGAAGAGTGAACAAATAAATTTATGTGACTTCAAAGTTTCTACAATGAAATTTGCAAGGAAAATGATTAGGAAGAAATTTTTCTCAAATTGGTGGGTTTGTGTTCCAGTATAGGTTGCCAGAAATGGCGTGGAGGAAATAATTAAGGGGGTGTTTGGTTAGGGGTAATTAAGAAAGGGAAAGGGAAACAAGGTGAGTAGGTGACTAATTCCCTTTGTTGGTGTTTGTTTTATAAAAAATGTCATTCCCTTTCCCCTTTTTTAGTTTAAGGTTTACCCAATATCCCTCCTAACTCATTCCCCACCCCCACTAGGTATTTGAATTCCCTTTCCCCAATTTTTTTCCATTTTCAATTATATTTTATATCTTAAATCATTAAATAATAGATTAGCATGTAAAATATTTTTAAAAATTATAAATAATTTATAATTTTGTTTTATAAATTAAAAATTAATTTTGATATAATTTATGTTAATTTATTAAAAAAATTAACAATATTATTAAATAATAAATTTTATTAATTTATTAAAATGTAAATAAACTATATTGTTACAAATAAAAATATACTTGCCTATTTTTCAAATTATATAATATTAGAAAAAAACAAATACAAAAGTAATCATATAATTTTTCATTCCGTTTCCGGATCAAAACCAAACAGGTAAAATGATTCAGTATCATTCCTTTCATTTCTCCCTGTTTCCATTTCTGGTTTCCATTCCGTTTCCCTGGCTTGAACCAAACGCCCCCTAAAATTAAATACATTTACCCATAGGCCATAGTATAATATAAATTTTATTCCATTCCGTCCCAATTTCATTCACCCCAACCAAGTACCACAACAATGTTATTTCTATTAAGGGGAGTACATTTCTACCAATTAAATTGTTATTTCTGCAAGCATGGTCCATCAAATAAGCATTACATCTTACTGATTTGTACGTGCACTAAAGGTTGTTGACAGTTGACACTCGTGCCAATAACAATTTTACTTTTGTAGTTATGTGTTCTTTTCGTTGGAAATGTATGGATTGATATGAGCACTGTAGTATGTTATATGTTTATTTATTTATTTTTCATTTTTTTGAAGGGTAAATGTTTATTTATTCAATCAGAATAAGGGTCACCTTTGACCTGAAACTTTTCGAAGGGTAAACCTTAAAATCCTAACTAGAAGGTAATGCTTCAAATTGATATATCTTTCGCAATAATTACTAATTACCATTATTAATTAAAGGGAACAACTCCTTTTATGAAATCTACTACCTTAATCTAGAGCTGAATATGTTATTGTTGTTGTTGTTGTTATTATTATTAATTTATTATTATTTTTTTGGAGGGGGGGAGGGGGTGAAAACTGAAAACACCTGTTTTTTGAAAGTTTTCAGTTGCATCTGTGGCAGTAACTAGAATCTGCTGATATATTTCTTTTTAGAATTTGGAGTTGCGATGTTCTAAAATTCAGCACTTTAAAGTTGGTATTATTTGAATCTTAATAAATAAAACATTTCCTCAAATACTTGTGTTTGGCCTTGACCGTGATTTGAGTTTTCAACAAGCACATTTGTTGGCTCTTGGTGCAAGTTTCTTTATCTATGAAGGAAATTAATAAGTGTTTTGACTTAGTATGTGATTTAGAAGGCGGGGGAGGCCGAAAACACTTGGATGCTTGTAATTTTGGGTGTAACACTATTATTTAACTACCAAAAGTTTCCTTTGCAACTGCATAAGTGACGGTAAATTAAATCTGCTGACATATTTCAGTTTAGTCTTCGGAGTTGCGGTGTTCTGAAATGCATCACTTTAGAGTCGATACCATTTGTATCTCAATAAACAACTTTCTTTACAGCAATTGTGTTTGGCCCAGGGACATTGAATTGAGTTTTTGAGTCTTCGACAAGCACATTTGTTGGTTCTTGGTCCAAGTTTCTTTATCTATGAAGAGAACTAATATATGACTGTTTGACTTTAATATGTGATTCAGAAGGTGGGTATGGCCACTACAGCGAAAATGAATGAATTTCTTGGGGAACTGCAGAGGAAAGAGAAGCAGAAGGCAGATGATAGATATTTTGCTGCTTTGGGGCGGAGACCCTCCAGAAACCCAGGTGTTTCAACTCAACGAGAAGTAGAGGCGAGCAAAAACATAATAGATGGGGATGTATAGAAGTTTGCTTGATGCTTCAAATTTCTGGCTGATCTTGGATAAATATTTACCTCTGCTACTAGTTTACTACCAGTGCCAAAGCAAAAGAACTCCCAAATGATGGAGGAAAAGTAGGCTGCTGATGGTTTAATCTACTTTGTAGTTGGATGGATAATCATTATGCAGAGGAGAATCATTTCTCTATATCTTGATATTAGGTTTCTTTTAATACTTTTTGGTATCTTGAAACTGATCGGCTATATATTTAAGTTTCTTTTAATAAATTGTGACTTCAAACTGATCTGGTGCACTTGCACACCTGATGAAAACATCATTTGTTCTGTATTTCATGAAATAAATTATTGTAGTTCGATTTTGTGCTAGTAATTTTCTTTTATTTGCCAACAAATAGAAAATAATTATAACATATATGCACGAGCTGGTCTTTCTTGAAATATGTACAATACTAGAAGTTGCTTGATATTTAACACAAGGAACTGAAAGGCTTTTTCAAGTCTTTGTGGTGGACCTGCTTGATAAGGCATGAATACTGAAATTTACCGTCTTCACTCAAAACAAATGCAAGCATTATATGTACAAGTTGGTGGTATGTGCATGTAGTTTTTCTCCAGCAGCAGATCATGAATCACCCAGTATACAACCTAATACGACTGCTGATATGTTGGCGGCAAATAGGACAGTTTGACACTTGCGCCCCACATTCTCTACAAGTCTGCAAGGATAAGAAGAGAGAACTAGTAATTAAAATCAATGGTAACAACCTGATTGCAAGTTTATAATGATTGGTGAACCTCACCATGTGTCCGCAATTGAAAGCCATGTCCTTCTTGTTGGTCAGGCAAATAGCACAGACCTACATATAGACACAGTTATTGCATCAAACTTTAATGGGTGATTGGTTAAGACTGGAAACTGACACAAATCAGATTTTGAACACTCAAGCACATCTATGCAGAAGACTGTGAAGTTTTTTTAAGGGAAAATAAATTCTTTCGTCCTTAAACTATATGTTGTTTTTGGTTTAGGTCCTTGAACTATACGAAAAAATATTACGGTACCTAAACTTTTAAATTTTCTGATACTCGTCCTTCCGTCCAAAAACGCTGACGTGACAATTACGTGAAAATCAAAAATTCTTGGAATGAAGTGAAATTTTGGCATGTTAATCTACGAATGATTACAAGAAAATTGGTGGTGAAAGTTTTCGATTTCGAGTTCACTAACATATGAAAATCTGCAGATTTTAGTAAAAAAATTCGTGTTCTTGAAATTAAAGTGCAGATTTCTATACGTCAGTGAACTCGAAATTGAAAATTTTCACCACACGGGTTCTTGTAAGCAGTAGTAAATTAACATATCAAAATTTCACTCCATTCCAAGAATTTTCGATTTTCACGTAATTGGCCACGTCAGCGTTTTTGGACGGAAGGACGAGAATCAGAAAATTTGAAAGTTTAGGTACCGTAATATTTTTTCGTATAGTTCAAGGACCTAAACCAAAAACGACATATAGTTTAATGACGAAAGAATTTATTTTCCCTTTTTTTAACCATCTGGAAGCACATCTATGCATAAGATTGTGAAGTTTTGCACTACCTGGAGTTCTACATTTCCATTTATTAGCTAACTAAATATTATTTCTCAATAAGTTCGAGATCAACCAAAAACGGACTTTCACATGAAAATGTTAGAAAAAAGTACATCTTATTTTCTTGCCTGATTTCTTTCATCTTCTTCTGATGTTGAAAGATTGTTTGGTTCCCTGGATGAAGATACTGCACGACGTGTGTAGGGAATTGGAGGGCCGCGTGGAACAATTCTCTTTGCTTTGCCTGTAACGTTCCTTTTATTCCAGCACAAACAAAATTATTAAACAAGCCAAGAATTGAAGCTAGTTAAACTGCTATTGCAAGAAAACTCAAATCAATTATGAACATATTTTCAACGATAATTTATAAGCCAAGATGAAATTTTCCTACCCAACTAGACCAAACTCAGTGGCAGCTTTATACTGAATGGGAATCTCCATGAGAGCAGCAACAGCAAATGCAGTTTCCTTCTCTGAGAGAGTTACATTTTTGGACATAATAGCTGTAAAATTAACAAACTGCAGATACAAAACACAACCAACCAAATTTTCATCAAATGGAAGACTACGACGAGCCTTTCTTTACAACCCACACCAGCAACGAACTTGAAATCACCAACACAAGAGGAACTATACCTGAAAGTTATCAAATTTACGTGCAGGTATCTTGTCGTCAAATTTTTTCATATCTTCCCAAGGTCCATCTCCAACGCCAACAAGTACAATTGAGAGAGGATGTACACTGGTAATCAAAGCGTTAAAACTTAATCTATATTTCAATAAGAAAGAGATTTTATCGTTGAAATTTCATTTATTACAATCCACATTTGATTTCAAAATGTTCAATCCAACTCAGAAAGTGATGTACTTGAAGAGACAGAGCAAGTATATTAACAAGTCACAACCAAGAAAAATAGAGAGGAAATACCACAATGCTGTTTCTTTAGGCATGGTACAGAGTCACAGACAACTCAAAGCCCAATGATGCAACTAAAAAATATTATACCAGAGAAAAACATTCTTTGATCATGTAAACATTAAGTTGCTATATAATTGTGGTGTGTAAAGTGTAGTAGAAGTACACACCAGATCTCAGCTATATTCAGAACACATCACTATCATTCAACTAGGAAACTGATTTTCTTAAATGATATGCATCAAGTTAACATGCAGAATACTTCTATAGTTGTTACAGTTGCATAGTGTGTATGCTGCAATTTTACCTAAATTCCCACATGAATGGAACTCTTCTATTAGTGAAATTGCATTTAAGAACTTCAAACTAAAATATGAAATTCCCGACATGGCCATTATATGAAAAATGAAAAACATGGTAAAACCTTGCGTTCACGATTGATTGTATTGTTTTTTCTTCTTGTGGACTGAGTTCCTTTTCACGTATATCAGCACTACGTGTGACCTTCATGATATAACCAACTATAAGAAATAGTACTTGGCATACTTGCCTCGTGTGTGTGTGTGGGGGGGAGGGAGATAGAGAGAGAGATTTTGGAATAACCTGCCCGTCTGCTATTATAACCAAAATGTGGTATTGTCCGCCACTTTTTTCCACTATATCGATTGCAGCATCAACTACAGGTCCATAAGATGTTGGACCTTGAAGACGAATATGTGCATTAAGGACATATCAATATTATTATGTATCATTCAAGGTATCAAAAGATAATACGGTGATATTCAAGAATTAAACCATTGCTTCATAAAAACATAGTACATACTGGCAAGAAAATTTCTCACCTGACAATTTAATGTTGGGGGCCACCCTCCTATAGCAATCTAAAACTTCTTCAAATCCCTGGCAAGGCGAATGATCACTGTGGAAGCTGAACACTTCTTGATCGTGAGTAGTGGCTATCATGAAAATTTACAAATTATCAATACATAATTTGTATCTCGTTAACTGATTAATAGTAAAAAATATAGCATCTGGGAAACACATTAAGGAGCTTTGGAGAAAGTATTTTCATAGTATAATGTTATGTAAAGCTCAAACTAACCATCACCAAACCCAAAACAAGGTATTAAGTTGTCTTCATCAAATGGAGCCAGAGTCTTTCCAACAATGGATATGGCTTTCTCATAGGGATTACGAGTATCACCAATGGCATGCAGGCTGCGATTGTTGAATGAAACTTTCCCTTCAGTTAGAAATTTCATAAATTAAAAGTATTGAATTGAAGAACAATTACTGTAATAACATAATAACCTTTCTATTCTTAGTAGTGGAGGTAAAATTTAGGTTCAATACCCTACAAGTAAGATACAGTGTGTATTTGGTTTTGTTTTGTTTACTACTGTAAAAGCATCGTCCTGGCCTAGATCAATGCTAAACCAATAGCTATCGGGGAATCCAGAAACTGAAACGAAGTTTTAGATGAAAACATCTGATTCCAAGACATCCATTGCATCTTGATCATCACAGCTTGTGATAAATTGTGCAATGTAAATCTAGGACTGTTTAGTCATCCAAATTAATATTGAAAGCAAGAGAGAATAAAAGAATTCAGGCTTCCGGACTTGTCTTCCCCAACCAAAACGGACAAAATTAAGTTTTGAAAATGATTGAGATTTGAGAGTTTGCAACTTAAATGCATCTACTATATTGCCTGCTCAGAGACATAGTAGAAGCAGTCTGTCGATGGTTCATTTTCTTTTGTAGAAATTTGAACAAAATAAACAGATGTTAGTGATCAGTTAAACTTCCACAAACCTGTCCATTCATTACTTTTCGTGAAGTCTATTCCAAGAATAAGATTTGATGACTCCAGACCTGCTTCTCTCAAGGCCTCGGTAACCTGTATAAAATTAGAAATATAATGTTTAGCTTTAATAAGATAAACACAGAGCCAAATTAAATTTAGCCACACACACGCTAATATGCATGTAATACTACTAACAGTAATGATTGCAATTTGCAACTCTAACATCTGACTTCAACCAGCTAGTAAGTGTTGATGTCCGAACCTAAACTCTGAAACCAAGTGCACCAAACAAACCGTGAGCATTTAAATGCATCAGCTGTCCAACTCACTGTTACATGATTGATCTCATCCTCCTATTAAAATTCTAAGCATGAAGCATATTAGAGAATACAGTGGAAACAACGTGCCAGCTTGTTGTCACTAATCTTGCCACATCACTTGAGTTAGTTACAAGTTTGTTAGATTTCAGTCTTAGTTTATAAACACTGCACGGGCATAAATTGCAATAAATCTTGAATGAAGTAAAATTAGAATGTCTTCTCTCTTTCGGCTCCATTGCATACTCATAAAAGTCATCAAAGCGTCTTATAATTAGATTACTGAATCAACTCTAACCAGCTCGAAGAAACTAATTGAAACAAACATCTTCATAAATTTCATAAATTAATGAAATTGCTAATTGAAATAAGTTATGAGAATGTTTAAATTAATAGACTGTATATACAAGTAGAGTACCTCCTCAAGAGTGGAGAAATTATCCGGGATAAACGCATACTTGTTGCTCTTTTTGTATTTGAAACTCTTACTACTAGCTTTCCAGGACGAAAATGATGACTTGTTTTGCACAGAAGGAGCTTCACTAGTAACTACGCTTCGACTTGAAACTGATCGAAAACTACTGTTACTGCCAGCAGTTCTCGGTCGATCAGACGAGAGCGAACGTGGTTTTTTAGTAGATAAAGAAAGTGCATTCCCCATTTTTCATGTCAACGCTGCAATTCAGTTTTTATTATTAATAATATCGTTCTTGCTGCTTTTGAGTGTACATTGGAGATTGGATGTGATAGCATAACGTGATAGATGGGCATAGAATATATGTGAGGCCAAGTAAGATTTAGGAATCGATTCCAGGACTTTAAGGAAAGATGGTGCAACTTGTAGGAAACTAACCTGCTGATCTACTTTATTCTTTGAAAGACTCACTTTCACTGTACGATCACACCAAGACCTGTGTAATTCACTCCTCCTTTTGTTCCCAGTGTGATGAATTTTTCACGTTCAAATACGAGGTAATCCAATTCAAACTGGTGTTGCTCCGTTTTATCACAACTAGCATAATAATTCGTGCTATTTTTAGGTCAATTTATAAATTAATATCGTTTATATTTTTATAAACCATATTATAAACGATGTTAATTTATAAATTTATAATTATAATTTATAATATTTTAAATTTGTTGGTTCATGATTTTATAATTGTATATAACTATATTTACTCTTTTGTGTTTTCTAACATCATTCGTTAGTAATTTAAATTTCTACATGTGATATTATATTTTATCCTCATATTTGCACGACAATAATTAGAATAAAATACCGTCTCCGTAAATTTAATATTTTTAATATAATTATGTTTTAAAAAAATTAATTTAGATTTCTATTTTTTTAGATCTTTACTAGCTTATATTCCGTACAATGTATGAGTTTTTTTTATATATTTTATTAATTAAATGATTGAAAAGTATAGTGTAACATATATTTAGGTGTGTATTAATAAGTTTGATATATTTTATTAATTATTGAAAAATATAGTGTATGATATTGTTGGTAGTGTATTAAGGATTGTAATATATTGTATAATTGATATTTTTAGGTGTGTTTGTAAAAGGTAATATGGTTTAATTAAAAGATTGAGTGTTTTAAATGAAAAAAACAATATTAATAATTGAAAGATAGTATAATTACTATTTTTAGGCGTGTTTATAAAAGGTAATATGCTTTTAATTAAAAGGTGACAAGTTTTAGTTAGAATGCAAGGGACGGGTTGCTATTATTTACATTATTTATTAACTAGCTTATATCTCGTGTAATGCACGGGTCTTTTTGAAATATTTTTAATTATATATACACACGATTTTTTAATAATATTATATATTTTTAATTTTTTTAAAATTTTAAACTATATAATGTTTTTCACTTTAACAAAATAAATATTCATTTTCAATAGGTTGTTGATGGGATTTTAACTTGAGAAATTATCAAAAATACTTACTTTTTTTAAAAATAATTTGCGATTTTACCATTTTTTGAAAATACTTGAAAAAAATACGGTTTGCGACAAATGCAACTTACATTTATGTTTTTCTGAAAAATAATTGAAGTTGCTTTTGATCGCGGGTTGATTTTGGTCGCATTTGATTGAACTTGTTAAACAATCTTATATAACCATGATTTCAATTATTAAATTTTCAAAATTGTATTTGTGGTTGATGTTGGTTGCTTATATGGTTGCAATCGTATTTTTTGCATGATATTTTTTAAAAATATTTTGAAAATAGACAATGTTTTGCAAAAAAGTTTCTGATTTTAGTTATTTCTGAGAAAACCCCTTTAACTTTAAACTTGTAAAAACATAATTTACTTATAATAATATAAATTAATTTTTATATTATATTCAACGATTTTCATCTAATTATTTTAAGATAAAATAATTCTTTATTGTTTAGATGACCAAAATTTAAAATATAAATCAACATGCCTATAGTCAATAGTATTAATATTTCAGATATTATTATTATAGTTTACATTTTTTACCTACTAATTGTGAACATTTATATTAATTTGCATTAAAGGCAAAATATGTTGATACATAATCTCAGGTTTATTTAAAAAATAAAATTGGACAAATTTAATACCTATCTTTTTTTTTGAAATAAAACGTACTTGCATATATTAAATCGCTTCCAAAGCAAGGTTACATGAAATAAACTCAGGAGCAACATCAAACCACTCAATCGGACCTGACATAGAATATGCAGCCGGAGCTAACAAATGAGCTACACTATTCGCAGATCTACTCACAAAGACAATAAACACTTCCTCAAAGTGTTTAAGATTTTCGCTACAAGCTTCCACTATAGTGTCAAAGTTAGATCGTCCTATATCACTATGAAGAGCGTCCACTAGTAGTTTGGCATCTTGGCATCTGATTCAAAGATGCACTTAGTTGTTCGCCATTTTCTCAGCCATTCCAATGCTTCTTGCAAACTCCATGCTTCTGCCTCCCGCCCGCACCTGTGTTGTTCCTTGCAAAACATTTGTTCTTGCACAAAGGAAACACCCTCTGTCATCTCTGACCACGCCACCAATGCCAATTGTATCAGCACCTTCATAAAATGATGCATCCAGATTTATTTTTACCCATCCCTCCCGCGGTCGACACCGTGTTCTGCACTGACCATTTGTAGCAGTTCTAGCTGTAACATCCGTTTGTCATGCTCGTTTCCAGTCAGCCACCAGATTTAATGCCATCGCCTTAATACCAAATGCAGACATATTCACTTTGTCCCATAGCCATTTGTTGCGCCTTGACCAGAAACTCCAACACAACATCCCAGCCATTACACCTTGCGCTCTTGTATAATTAGTAAATGTTAGGATTTATGGGTGATAGCTATAAGACAACTTAACTAGATATTTTATGTACTTAATTCTATTAAGTATGAACATACTGTCACAGCCAGAGTATGTATATGTAACCGTTTTTGTTTGCTGCAAATAAGATTCTAGTACATCTTGGTAGAAGTTCATTTATTTGTTCAAGCCTCAAGAAGTGCTCAAGATGAACATCAAGAATAAATATTACTGTCACAACATTGACAGTAAGGTTACTTGAAGACAGCATGTTGCAAGTCACGACAGTACATTCACTCTGACAGCAACATTGGCGGAAGCCCTCGGACAACAACTTTACCTTAGCCTGACAGCAAGCTTGGAAATCCTGACAGCACCTTCTGCGGAGATTTCCTACTGTCACAAAAAGCGCATTCCTGTGACAGCAAGCTTAGCCATCAGGATACTGTCATGAAGGGATACCATTTGTATTGGGGATCTACCCAGTCAAACTTGTGACAGTTTGGATATTCAAGAAACAGGCGTGTTGCAGTATCCCAACACTGCAACAGGTCTGCAAGACTACGACCGAAGCTTGAGAGATCACATGACAAAGCTCACCAATTCCAGAGTATGACAAATCTACATCTACTGAATTGTGTTAGCTTAATATATAATGGTTCTAGATTGCTTTGTTCTGTACTGATAAGTTGTTCGTATAGCAATTTAGGAAAGATTCACGGGTAGGCAATTTGTAAGAAGCTGCCACTTGAAAATGAAAGCAGCTTCACTAGACCCGTGTTGATAGTGATAGGATTAGTCTACTAAGACTATCTCTCAATCCATTCTTTGTATCAATCACTCGAGAAACAGAAGCTCAAGAAAACGAACATTTTCTTGAGGTTGTAGCAACCCATTGCAAAATAAATAAAACATTTATTTTGTGAGAAATACTCGTGTGTCTACTTGTGTTTGCATTCGATAAACTGATAAACGTTAATCTTAGTTTTTGTTGTTGAAACGTAGATTGAGATTTATTAGTATTTCATTCAACCCCCCCCCCTTCTGCAATAGTAAAGGACCAACAACTGGTATCAGAGCTGACAGATTGTTCTACAAATCTGAGATCATGACAAGTATGCAGAAGTCAAGTAGCATAAATATTCCAGCGTTTGATAAGGAGAACTACAACGTGTGGAAAAGAAAAATCCTGTTGTTCATCAAAGCTGCGAATCCCTTGTACTTGGGTATCCTCCAAAATGGTCCCTTTGTACCACAGAAAGAAATTGAAGCCCCAACTGTGGACGGTGTTCTCGTTCCAGCCTACTGGGTCAACAAATTACCTTCAGAGTTTCTGGAGCCAGAAAAAGAGAAGGTAGCCTTGGATGATTACTTGCAACTCATCTTACTGGATGCTCTCACTTTGGACAAAGCCATGTGTGGGAATGTCATTGGGTTCTCATCAGCCAAGGACATGTGGAACAAGATCGAGCTGCTATGTGAAGGAAGTGAAGAAGTGAAAGACAATCAAAGACAAATCCTCATCTCTCAGTACGAAGCCTTCATGGCAAAGTCAGGAGAAGACCTAACAACAATGTTTGAGAGGTTTAGTAAACTGATGACTGAGCTACAGATTCATGGCAAGTACTATGATATGAAGGAGTTAAATGTCAAGTTCTTGCTCACACTTCCTGAGCATCTTGAGCACAAAGTCACTGCCATAAGAGAAGGAAGAAATCTGAACAATATTTCTCTTGAAACTTTATATGGTGTGCTTAAATCATATGAGCTTGAGTTTTTCCGGAAAAGAGCTATTCTAGCTAGATCCAGAGGAAAGATGGCTAATATGTCAGGTGCTCTCGTGGCTCATGTGCCAAGAATCACTCAACCTAGTGAAGAAACTCAAGTCACACAACCTGCTCCAGTACCTACTCTTAAGATTGAAGAGGTTGTGGATGATGAGGAGAAAGTTGTACTGCAGATAATTGATGTTGAAGATGAAGACTTACTCCTTAGAAGAAATGGAGAAGATGGATAATCCAACCATGGCTTACATGGCTAAGAAATTTAAAAACATAAGATTCAAGAGAAACAAGCCGTTTAAGCCTCAAGGTCAAACATCAAGGTTTAACAGAGGGAATTCTTCCAAGGTTGAAGGTGGTGCCACAAGGGGTGGTTACAAAACAGGGATGGTGGACAGATCCAAGTTCAGGTGTTACAACTGCAATGAGCTTGGTCATTTTGCTACTGAGTGCAGAAGACCAAAGCAGAATCAGAGGATGGATAAAGGGTCAAGTGGACACTTCAAGAAAGGATAGGGAAAGGCCTATGTGGCTGAAGGAAAGTGCTGGGATGATACTGATGATGAAGAGGAAGAGGAATATGTGAATCTAGCACTCATGGCTAAATCTGAAGAGACCACCCCTAGCTCTCCAAGCCAGGGTAAGAATAAGGAGCAGGTCATATGAATCATTGACAGTGGCTGCTCTAGACACATGACTGGTGATAAAGCCCTGCTATCACAATTTGTAGAGAAAGCTGGCCCAATCATAACCTTTGGAGACAACAACAAGGGTTACATAGTGGGATATGGCTGTTTGGAAATTGGAAATGTTGTCATTAATGATATTGCACTTGTTGATGGATTTAAGCACAACCTGCTCAGCGTCAGCCAATTCAGTGGCAGAGGATTCAAGGTTGATTTTGACATGATGGTGTGCAATATCCATCACAAGAAAGATGGAAGCCTCTCTCTGAAATGGGTAAGGAAAAGAAGCCTGTTTGTTGCTGATCTAAGCTCAACAAAGAAGGATAATATTTACTGTTTCTACAGTAAAACTACTGTTGGTGACAGTATGCTTTGGCACAAGAAACTCTCTCACCTCAACTTCAAGACAATGAATATGCTGATGAAGAAGGAATTAGTTAGAGGACTTCCTCAACAGGAATTCTGTCAAGAAGGACTGTGTGAGGATTGTCAAATGGGAAAATTGAAGAGAGTTGTGCACAGGTCAAAACAAATCAACACCAACACAGAGCCACTCAAACTAATTCATATGGATCTCTTTGGACCAGTCAATGTTCCATCTTTAGCCAAGAAGAGATATGCATTAGTTATGGTGGATGATTATTCTAGGTATACTTGGGTGAAGTATCTAGAATCAAAAGATGAAGTTGCTCAAGTTATCATTGATCACTTCAGAGTTCTTGACAGAACTCCAAATGCCAAAGTTCAAATTCTAAGAAGTGATAATGGTACTGAGTTCAGAAATGCCACACTTGGTAATTTCTGCAAAGATGAAGGAATTGTACAACAATTTTCTGCTGCAAGAACACCACAGCAGAATGGAGTTGTAGAAAGGAAGAAAAAAACTCTCATTGAAGCTGCCAGAACTATGCTTCATGATGCAAAGTTACCTACATACTTCTGGGCAGAAGCTATCAACACAGTCTGTTACACACAGAACAGAACCCTGATCAACAAGACTCATGGGAACACTCCTTACTATCTGCTCAATGAAAAGAAACCTACTGTCAAGTATTTTCATGTGTTTGGAAGCAAATGTTTCATGATGAAAGACAACCATGAAAAGAAAGGGAAATTTGACACCAAAGCTTTTGAAGGCATTTTCATGGGCTATGCTTTAGAAAGGACTGCTTACAGAGTCTATCTCTTGGAACACAGAAGCATAGATGAAAGTGTGAATGTCACATTTGATGAAACCAAGTTTCCTGGACTGCATGAAGAAGGTAAAATGCAAATTCTTAGATTTGAGAATCAAGGATACTTGGAAGAAGAAAAAATTGTTGATGAAGAACCTACATTTACTCAAATTGTAGAAACTGAAAAAGATGATGTCATTGAAAGTGATATAAATCAAACTCCAGCTCAGTCACAGACTATTTCAGGAAATACTCAAAATGATGGTGACTCTGGAGATGCTGAAGAAAATGGTGGAGACAATTGTCCTGGTGAAGAGTCGGCTCCTCAGACTGAGGCTACTGTCTCAGATCAAACAAGAAGCTTGCCCAGAACTACAAGATAGAACAAGGATCACACAAATGACCTAATTATTGGAGATCCTTCTTCTGGGGTGAGAACCAGGAACAATATTTTTGCAGACAACATGTTTTCCTGTTTTCTATCTCAAGTGGAGCCTAAAGCAATTGATGAAGCATTGTTGGATTCTGATTGGGTGATTGCTATGCAAGAGGAACTCAACCAATTTGAAAGAAACAATGTATGGAAGTTGGTTCCAAGACCAAAGGGAAAGTCAGTTATTGAGACAAAGTGGGTTTTCAGAAACAAACTGAATAAATATGGAAATGTGACTAGAAACAAGGCAAGGCTAGTAGCTAAAGGTTACTGTCAACAGGAAGGGATAGATTATGATGAGACATTTGCACCTGTTGCCAGACTTGAAGCTATCAGGATTTTTCTAGCCTTTGCTACACACTGTAACTTCAGGGGTGTGCCAAATGGATGTCAAAAGTGCTTTTCTAAATGGAGAGTTGGAAGAAGAAGTGTATGTTGAACAGCCACCTGGTTTTGAAGATACTGAAATGCATAATTTTGTGTACAAACTGTTCAAGGCACTTTATGGTTTGAAACAAGCTGCAAGAGCCTGTTAAACGCTTGAACTTCCCTCTAAATTCATCAAACATACAACTGTTCTCAAAAAGCAAACACAACACTCTCCTTTCTCTTCTCTCCAAACAATTCATCTTCTACCTTCTTTCTTCTCTCAACAAGCAAAAATGGCCCCCAAACAATCAATTTTACAAACCAACTTTGCTGGCATCTACTCTCCAAGTGATGCTGGTGAGGGTTTCAAAGGGCTTGTTTATTTCCTGAATAAGTCCTACCTTGGGTATGCAATTACCTCTACTCCTGTTCTTAACCTAGACAAGATTGAAAATTTCTGGGAGACAACCGTTGCTCAAGAAGATGGTGACATCTCCTCCATTCAGTTCAAAATCAAGGAGCACAACTACTCTCTAAATGTTCAGGACATCAATGCAGCTTTGGGAATTGTGCTGGAACCAGGAAAGACTTATACCGAGCTTGCTAGTGATGAGACCCTGAAGAAGCTCTTCTTGAAGATTGGGTATTCTGGACCTATTCTTGAAGATGGAACAACAAAATGGTACCCCTCTGGTGAAATGGACAGGAAATATCTCCGCAAGGAGTGGAGTATGGTGTTTGATGCTATGGTGAAAGTGTTCTCTACTAAGACCACAGGCTGGAATGGAATTCCCACCTACATCAAGAAACTCACTCACTCTCTTGTTCATGGGTACAAAGTGGATGTTGGAAAGCTGCTCATGGCACACCTCAAGGCTGCCATAGGTAAGATGGTAAACATCTATCCTCGCTTTCTAATGTTATGCATTAATTCTTTATGTGACTTTGATGAGAATGCCCCTCGTTTAGAGGTGTTCCCTGTACTGAAAAGAAACACTCACACAACTCTCACTTCACAGAATTTAAATGCACATATTCCACTATGTTTCACCAAACACATGGTTGATCAAGTGACTGACCTTGATTTTCCATTACCTTCTGGTTTTGTCACCTTCACTATTGAGGATGAAGCTGGATTAGACCCAAATTGAGCTAACCCTCATTCTACCCCATACATTCAGCCTAGGTTCTCTAGACTTCCCAAAGTAGAGAGACAAGCCTTACAAGAAACTAGAAAAAGACCCCTAGAGACTGGTGTTGGTGGTAGTGTTGAGAGTCAAGATGGAGTTCCTGCACCTAGTGCAGCAAATAAGGAAGGTAGTCCACCAGAACCCACAGTGGTTCCTCCTGAGCCTAAGAAGAAGAGAGCTAAGAGGACCAAAACCACTGTCAGCCTCCCTGCAGTCTCCCAAAAGACTGCAGAGGAAAATAGGGAAATAAACTCCTCCATAGGTGTTCCTTCTCAACAAGGGACATCTATTGAAATTGGCCTGTCTCCCAAGGCACCTTGTAAAGAGTCTGTACAACCTCATGTTCCAACTCATGAGGAACCTCCACTTGAAGAAACACACATGGAGTCAGGACACAGTGAGGATTTCACTTCCCCTATTGATGCTTCTCAAGTTCCATCTGAGAAGCAGCCATCATTCTCTTCTCCACTTTCACCTTCCTCCTTCCCTGCACATTCATTTGTTTCTTCTCCACAACCTAGAGAGGGGGAGAGTCCCAACCCTTCAGGTTTTGATCATCCATCTCCAATCATGGATGAGCCCCTATCAAGTGGTCCACAAGAACCCATTTCTCAAAGTGAAATGGACACCACTCCTTCAAACACTGAGAAAGAGCAAGGTACAACTCTACTAGAAAGTGAAACAGCCAGTACCTTGTTCAATCTCCAAGGAGCATCTTACCTTAGGGAAGATGTTGTCACAGCCTCAGTTGCTGTCAAAGACACTGTGATTGTTGCTATCACAGGTGACCCTACTATCGAGGACTCAGTTGAAGTTGCTGTCAAAACCAAACCTGTTGTCCAAGATGCAGTGGAACCTACTGTCAATCTTCCAACTGACAGTAACATTCTTGGAAAAGTTCCTGTCACCTCTGCTCAACCTGATTTTGATGCTGTAATAGTTGAAGATGTCTCTGATGATGATGTGCCACTATCTCAGTTCTTAAAGGTACACTCTAAACCATCTTTTTCATTGCATGTCAGTACTGCTCATACTCATGCATCTAGGATGAGTGAGGGTGTGCAAAAGAAAAGAGAGGTGAGCATAAAAATGAGAGGCAGCCAAATGAGCTGGCAAAAGGTGAGGGACTTGAGCATGTCCAGAGTGATTTTGAGGGAACCTCACACTTACAGGCATTAGGCCATGAGAGTTCTTCTGTGAGGAGTGATGAGATCACTCAGAAAACCACTGAGAGTGTGAGAACCCCACAGCCTCCAAGCCCCAATCTTTTCCTTCACCCCCAAGAAGGTTAAGATCAGGTGGCCCCTCTACTACACTCAGGTTGGAAGCTCTAGAGAACATGTGTCTATCCATGGAATCCAAACTTGACAGCCTGTCTACCATGGTGGCCTCTGGATTCTCTACCATTCAGGTTTTATCTGCAAGTATTACTGCTGCCAACTTACTTAAGGGGGAGAAAATGGCAAGATCAGAATCACAAAAGGCAGAATCATAAGGTGTCTCCAAGCAGGATGTTGCTCAGGGAGCTTGTCTCTAAGAAGGCTTCAAGGAGTGAGGGGGAGTCTACAGCCAAAGGAAGATCAGTGTATGCAAAGAAGAAAATGGGAACTAAAGGAGATTCAGGAAGTAAGGGGGAGCAAGTGCAAGAGGCTGAAAACCTCTTTGAGCATGAGATGACTGGAGAAACAGTTCTAATGTCCAAAGAAGCCTTGGAAGCAATGCAAGGGAATGTTCCTTCCAAGAACCCAATATTACCTCCTGTGACAATAAGAGAGCCAACTCCAATGCCAAAGGAGAGTGCTCTTGAAAAACAATGGAGAGAAAAGGAGGAGCAGAACAAGTTGGGAAAAGGGAAAGACAATACATCTTGTCAGGAAACACCTGGAGTGAAGGAACAGAGTTCAGTCAGGAAGATGCCAATGCCTTGATGGTTAACTACAGGGAAAGTACTTTGAAGAATCATGATGAGGACTTCTACAAGATAGTTGAGGGAGCTATGAAGGAGCCTAGAAGAAGGTTGAATAACTGCTCAACTTTGCTTAAAGAGAAAATCACCAGTGTATGTGTAAAGATCAATGAAGAAAGGAGGTGGGCTATTGATGTGTACTTAAACACTGGAATATCCATATTCATTACTATACAGCTGTTGTAGAGTCTTCCTGCAAAGGTGCTAACTGTGATGAAGAACAAAATCAAGGCAAACCATACAACCTTCAATGAGATTTTACATCTAAAAATGCTGAAGTTAATTTCAGAGAAACTTCCAGAAGTCTACACCAATCCATTTTGTGTCTACTATGAAAATACCACTAAAAGTGGTAGCAGGAGATGTGCATACATGAGTCTAGGAGGCACTTCAACAATGGAGTCAAGGTCAATTTTGAAGGTGTTAAACATGATTCTCAACTCTAAAGCCAACAAGGAAAGAGTTCTTGCTGTCAATGCAATCTATGACTTGCTGGTGAAAAGGGACAAGGAACTGAGTTCTACAATGAAGAAAATGATCTCCAAAGCAAACTCCAACAGAGCTGAACAAGGAGAAAGTTGCTCCTATAATGTTCTTTTTGATGATGATGATGAGTTGGATGGTAGTGGAGGAACTGGAGAAGCAGGAAATGCTAGTGGAAGCACTTCTGGGAATGTTGAAATTAAATCCCAGGAGGAAAATGAAAAAGAAGCTCCTGTGCAAGAAAAGAAAGATGCTGGAGTTACAGAAGAAGAGGAGTCTGTAATAGTTGAAGCTTTGGAGGCAAATATTTTGAGATGTGCTATAGACAGTATAAATGCTGAAAAAGATACTGTCACCAAAGAAGCTATCACAGAAGACACTATCCTCAAGGAAGCTGTCAGGAAAGAAGCTGTCACAGAAGACACTGTCAAGGAAGATACTATCATGAAGGATACTGTCAACAAAGATACTGTCAAGGATGAAATCAAGCCTACTATCAAACCTATAAGGACAAAATCCTTAGCAAGGGCTTGGTTTTATAGACAGGAACCTGAACCTGAGGAGACTACAAAAGAAAGGAAAGGAAAACACAAGTACTCAGGAAAGGAGATAGCTACTGGGCTTGGCAGGAAACTGAAGAAGCCTATCCAATCAAAACTTTACAGCTCTCTGGATCTTTTGGAAAAGGAAGCTGCACAAATCAGGAATGTCGAGGTGAAGTTGGATAGCAACAAAGAAGCAACTGAATATGTTCTTTGGTTTGATGCATCAAGATTTGTGATAGTTAAAACGGATTTTGCCATGGAGGTAACATCACATAATGTATCAGAAACTCTTTCATACAGTAGGAGAATAGAAACAAGGAGAATTGATTACTTCTACTTGGTAAGGATGGTCAATCTAATGCAAGGCTATGACAATGTCCCTGAGAAAGTCATGAACCATGTTTTGGCATACAAAGCTGTGAGAGATGAAGAATTCTATCAGAAATTTGGGGAATGGTCACTGTATGATGATGCTTATATTGCTCATTTGCTCGAATACTCTGATGAAGAAATAGCTGAGTATGAAGATGATCCTCCTGAAGAAGAGGTGCAATCCCAACCAAGTCATAAAGAATCTTCAAACCCTACAGGAAGAGAAACCACTGAAGATATGGAAGATGCATTCTTGAATAAAAGCAGAGAAGCCAACAAGGTGGAGAGTGAAGGACCCAATTACCAATCTTGTATGCTTGAGAATCCTCTGAGAATCAAGTTCATATGAGAAGAGATCCCAGTGAGAAGCTTTCATAAACTCAAAACCAGTGCCCTGAAAGACTTACTCTACCTGGTGATTGGATCAATTCATCCATTGGAACAGCTATGCTCTTCTGAGATTGAGGGCATTCTTCAAAGGAGAAAGGGTGAAAACTCAAAGCTGGATAAGTCAAGGAGAAAAACCTTGAATGCATACCCTAGAAGTAGATTCAAAGTCTTTGAAGGCACACTGAAGTTCAGAACTCATGCATTTGGCAGAGACTTATGGATGGATCTTCAGGATGCTAGAGTATGCCTCTCCAAGATAGTTCAAAAGCACATTGATGAGATTGAAGATGAGGCTATCTCTCCTGATGAAAAAGCACTGGTGGAAGAGCTCAGAGAAGTTCTTAAGGAAGCTCTCAACAGAGAGGATGAAACAAGACAAAAAAGGAAATCTGAAGCTAAGTAAAATTCTCTGTCAATTCTGATCTTGGTTAGTTAAGTTGTCAGCATGTATTAATTGTAAATTTGTTGTTATTTTCCATAAAAACAAATTGGGGGAGATTGTTAGGATTTATGGGTGATATCTATAAGACAACTTAACTAGATATTTTATGTACTTAATTTTATTAAGTATGAACATAGTGTCACAGCCAGAGTATGTCTATGTAACCGTTTTTGTTTGCTGCAAATAAGATTCTAGTACATCTTGGTAGAAGTTCATTTATTTGTTCAAGCCTCAAGAAGTGCTCAAGATGGACAACAAGAATAAATATTACTGTCACAACATTGACAGTAAGGTTACTTGAAGACAGCATGTTGCAAGTCACGACAGTACATTCACTCTGACAGCAACATTGGCGGAAGCCCTCGGACAGCAACTTTACCTTAGCCTGACAGCAAGCTTGGAAATCCTGACAGCACCTTCTGTGGAGATTTCCTACTGTCACCAAAAGCGCATTCCTGTGACAACAAGCTTAGCCATCAGTATACTGTCATGAAGGGATAACATTTGTATTGGGGATCTACCTAGTCAAACTTGTGACAGTTTGGATGTTCAAGAAACATGCGTGTT
Organism: Heracleum sosnowskyi; assembly: GCA_030848705.1. Taxonomy (NCBI): domain Eukaryota; kingdom Viridiplantae; phylum Streptophyta; class Magnoliopsida; order Apiales; family Apiaceae; genus Heracleum; species Heracleum sosnowskyi. Next base: position 38,940,767 of record CM061238.1, read on the forward strand.
GCAGTATCCCAACACTGCAACAGGTCTGCAAGACTACGATCGAAGCTTGAGAGATCACATGACAAAGCTCACCAATTCCAGAGTATGACAAATCTACATCTATTGAATTGTGTTAGCTTAATATAGAATGGTTCTAGATTGCTTTGTTCTGTACTGATAAGCTGTTCGTATAGCAATTTAGGAAAGATTCACGGGTAGGCAATTTGTAAGAAGCTACCACTTGAAAATGACAGCAGCTTCACTAGACCCGTGTTGATAGTGATAGGATTAGTCTACTAAGACTATCACTCAATCCATTCTTTGTATCAATCACTCGAGAAACAGAAGCTCAAGAAAACGAACATTTTCTTGAGGTTGTAGCAACCCATTGTAAAATAAATAAAACATTTATTTTGTGAGAAATACTCATGTGTCTACTTGTGTTTGCATTCGATAAACTGATAAACGTTAATCTTAGTTTTTGTTGTTGAAACGTAGATTGAGATTTATCAGTATTTCATTCAACCCCCCCTTCTGCAATAGTCAAGGACCAACAGTAAACACTCGCTTGATAATTGTGAAGAATGTGTCATTTAAATTAATTCGGACCATATCCTGCAGCCCAACTGATCCCCATACTTCTTTTGCAATACTGCAGCCGAAAAGAGTATGAACATCATCTTCGACTTCCTGATGACACAATGTACATACATCCGAAATCTCAACTATTTTTCCTCTCAGAGCAACGGCTGTTGGTAGCACATTAGAACTTGCTCTCCACAAAAAAATCAATATCTTCCCAGGCAATTTTAAGCTCCATAATTTCGTCCAAAAACGCTTTTCAACACAAGCAAACTCTCCACGGAGCTTTTTATAGCAGCTTTTAACCGAGAAATCCCCTTTGTCTTCTAACACCCAGTACCAAGAGTCTTCTTTAGTTCTTACAGGAATCAGAATCTGCAGAATTAATTTCTGATCCCTTTCATTAAACAGGTCAGAAACCACTTCCTTATCCCACATTTTTTGATTATCATCTAACAGGCCATTCACCAGTATATGCTGCAACTGTTTAGGAGCTTCAGTAGTAATATACCCGTTATTTATATCTGGAAGCCAAGGTACTTTCCATACCATAGTTGTCAAACCATTTCCAACTCTTCTCCTAATACTTTGCTTCATAATTTCCCGAGTCTCGAAAATACTTCTCCACACGTAACTCGGATTCGAGCCAATTTTTGCATTTAAAAAATCAGACTGAGGATAATAACGAGCCTTCATCAGCTTACTAACTAGAGGATTACTTTCAATGATTAGCCGCCATGCCTGTTTTGACAACATTGCTAAATTAAACTCCGCCAATTTCTTGAAACCTAACCCACCTTCTTCTTTAACCGTACACATCCGATCCCATGACAACCATTTGATTCCACCATTTGTCCCTCCCTTACCCCACCAAAAAGCATTCATTCTCTTCTCTAACTTATCACAAATACCGCTCAGAATCAACAACAGCTGCATCCAAAAGTTTGGTATGGATTGTGCTGCCGTCTTGAGCAATGTCACTTTGCCAGCTCTTGATATAGTTTGATTACTCCATCCCTGCAATTTCTGGTTTCTCCATTAAAAAACTAAAGTCTGCCATTTTATTTCTTCCAATATTCATTGGAATGCCAAGGTATTTTCCTGGTGAGTCTGCTTCCCGCACTCCGAGTTCCTGACAAACCTCTCTTCTACAATCAGCCGTTGAGTTAGGTGAAAAAGTTACACCCGACTTACTTTAATTCACCGTCTGGCCAAAGATCTGCTCATAACGGTTTAAGATTCCTTTCATCACTCCTGCTTCTGCCGCGTTTGCTCGAAAGAAAAAATAGCAATCATCTGCAAATAAAAGATGAGAAATTGTTGGCGCTCCTCTTGCAACCGTGCAGCCATGAATCATTCCCACTTGCTCATTCCTCCTAATTATAGAGCTCAAACCTTCCGCACACATTATATAAATATATGGCGAAATAGGGTCGCCCTGACGCAAACCTCGTTGAGGCACAAGCTTGCCGAATTCTCCATCCTTATGTAAGAAACTATACGATACAGACTGAATGAAATTCATTATTCGATCCACCCATAAATCATGGAAACTGAATTTTTTCATCATGTTAAAGATAAAGTCCCATTCCAATCTATCATACGCCTTAGAGATATCTATTTTCAGAGCTGCTAGACCACTCTTCCCCTGAGTTTTCCTTTTCATATAGTGGTTTATTTCAAAAGCCAATAACGCATTATCCGTAAGGAGTCTTCCCTCGATGAAAGAACTCTGTCTATCCGACACAATTGAACTCAGACACACTTTTAATCTGTTAGATAGAACTTTAGATAAAATTCTTACTAACACATTACATAATGATATGGTTCTCAGATCAGACATCGTTTGAGGAAGTTTCTTTTTTGGAATTAAGCATATAAGAGAATGATTAATACCGTCCGAAAGTACTCCTGTAGCCATGAATTGTTGGCAAAAACGGGCCACATCCTCTTGAACCACACTCCAGAATGATTGAAAGAAACTTGGATTTAGCCCATCCGGACCAGGTGATTTGTCCGGGTGCATAGAAAAAACCGCCAATTTTACTTCCTCCATTGTCACCTCAGCTAGCAACTCCTCATTCTCTTCTGTAGTTAACTGTGAAACGACTTCTCTATCTGAAAGAACACCACCCCGATTTGAAGCAGTAAACAGCTGATTAAAATACCATACTACAACATCTTGAATCTCCTTAATCGTCTCCTTCCATACCCCATTCGCATCCTGGATTCGCTACAAGGTATTAGTTTTCCTCCGGCCTGAAGCAAATTTATGAAAAAACCTTGTGTTATTGTCACCCTCGCACAACCAATTTTTTTTCCCTTTGCCTCCAATATACTTCCTGCTTCTCCAACAGATTCATATACTGCCATCTCACATCATTGTACATTTGTATCCCCCAAGAATCCCTACGGGATCGAAGCTTCCTCATCTTATCTCGATACAATCTATATACCCTGCTGTTTATACTCATTAGCTAGACCGCCTCCCCACTCCTGTAATTTTAAGCCACAAAATTTAATTTTATCCATTATTCCCAGCCCTGAAGCATCATTCCAACCATTTTTAACCACAATTTCACAATCCTTTTCACGAATCCATGAATTTTCAAATCTAAAGCGACGCTCTTTTGGTTGAAAAACTTGTTTGTGCAACTGCAAATGTAATGGTGAATGGTCAGATATGGCCACTTCCATCACTTGAATTTCAGCTTGTGCAAACATGTCACTCCAAGCACGATTCGCTAAACCTCTATCCAACCTTTCCTGAATTCAGTGCTTTTTACCTCATGATTTCTCCCACGTGTATTTCTCCCCTACAAAACCCAGGTCAACCAGTCCACAATCGTTCACTACATCCGCAAAGCCTTGAAGCAGAGTAAAAGGATGTGGTCTACCCCCTCGTTTTTCATCCGCACTCATCATATCATTAAAATCACCAATAATACACAATGGCAAATCCAATTTATTCGCCAAATCTCGTAATAAATTCCATGATTCTTGTCTTCTTCCCCGCTCCGGGCAACCATAAAACCTGGTGTATCTTCATCTCCCGACTTGCTCATTAAAAACCTCAAAATCGACATAATGATTGCCTCCTCCCTTGACATCACAGCCCCCTCATTTTTCCATATTAAAGCTAATCCGCCACTATGACCTTGTGCATCCACTGACCAACAATTTGCATAATTTAAGACTTTACAAACGTCAACTATTTTTTGTTTTTTTGAAAGAGTTTCTGACAAAAAAAATAATATTGGGCTTAAACTATTGGGTAAGTTCTTTTAAAAAACGAATTGTACGTGGCTTACCTAGCCCACGACAATTCCACTCTAGCAGACTCATTGTTGTAGGCGGGCCTGGAATCCAGGTCCCGCCTTTAGCAAGTTTTTTGGCCCAACAACTTAATTGTCCAGCCCATTTGAATTTTCAATCCTTTCCACAAAATCCTCTTCACTTAGCCTTTTACGTTTTGGATACAAAATAATAGTATTAATTTCAAATTCTTTCCCGCCTTGCTCCATCTCTTCCACAATTTTAGCCACATTATCCTGTGAGTGATCTCCCTGATTTCTTTGGCTGAAAACAACCGCACCCGTTTCTTCTACAATCGCGGTAACTTTCACATCCAATTCTATGAATCTCGTACCTGTATCTCCCATCGGTGTTCCGGTTGTCGACGACCCAACGCCACCAAAATTGAAGTTCCAGTTCTGATTCCCATCTACGTTACTTCTCAGCCATCTTGCTCCAATATTCTGATTCTTACCACCTTTAACAGGAGCTCTTAACCATGGACCATATGCTCTTTCGACTGTTTTACTGGGGTTAGCATACACAACACCACAATCACGATCCGAGTGACCCATCAAACCACAAACAAAGCAGAAGGTGCTTAATCTTTCATATTTAAAGTTTACCCACGTCCATTCACCGCCTTCCCTCTTAATCTTCATTCTTCGTTTGATCGGCTTTTCAACATCCACTGTTACTCTAATTCGCAAGAACAGTTTCCAGCTACCATTAAAGTTATGAGGATCTGACTTTACAAACATACCCACATAATTTCCTATACTCTCCAGAATTTTACTTGACAGCATTCCTGAAGGCAGATCATACACCTGAACCCATATCTCCATTTTATTTAATTTGATCAAGTGTGCATCCTCATTTACTTCCAATTTATGATACACCGAGAGACTTTGTTCAAATGTCCACGACCCTCCATCTATGACCTTCTGTAAATCGAACACATGATGAAAAATAAATGAATAACGATGACCCCCAAGATCATAAACTTCCATACCCTCCTTTGGCCTCCATATAGACGCTAATACATTTTGCATAGCTTGAAAGTTTATATTTTTCTCTGTCAAGAACTTCCCCACAAGTACAAATCTTGGCTGTTGTACTTCACCCTCTGATTCTCCTACAACCAATCCTCCTCCTTCTTCTTCTTCTAACGTTAAACGTGCATACATTGCTTCTAGATCCATTGGACTTGCAGCCATAGAACACTCGTACAGATACGTAAAATAAAAATTTATCAAATACTAATAACCTTATCACATGAACAAGACACTTGCAATTATTTAAGACGTAAAGCTTCTTTTTAATCTTCTTAACAGGTTAATGTTTTAGATGAATACAAGTACTGCCAAAGCGTATATATATCATCAAGACATCAACCAATATAAAAGTATTAACCCTTAAAAAATAGCACCCTGATTTTTTAATGGTTAAACACCCACTACATAAGACGGAGGAAGTAGGTTTTTGTTTGTCTTCCTATAAAAGGTCAATAATACCCATCTTTTCTATTTATGAATAGTTGAATTGATCCTTTCTTTCTCATTGACACGTTAGTTATAAATACTTGTAAAATTAGATTTTTAGCTTAATACAATTCTCATTAGTTTATTGCTTTCAAAAGTTAAGTCTTTATTTTAGTATATGAGTTTGTTTTGGAATCAATTTTCTTCAAAATTAGTGGAAAATAATTATTTTAATGGTAAAAATTATTTGTTTATTATATTTTATAAATAACTAAAAAACATATTTTTTTATACTTATATACAATTTTAGATAATGACAAAAGTTCAGTGTAGACTCTTAAACTTAAAACTAATAAAAAGTACATAATATAAATAAATGGTTTATGATTAGTCATACGTTTAAAATATTACATCTAACAAAATCTTTTATATAATATTATTTTGTTAATATTAGATCCAACCGTCTTTTCAATCTGTTTTAAGATCTAACAATCTTTATTTTTTTAGCATGTAGCGTGCTTTCAAAATTTTAGATAAGATATGCTTATTTTTCAAGATAATATGTAGAGGTACTTATAAGAAAAAAAAACTATTTATCTAATATTTTTTAACATACATGATAGTTTTTTAATGAATATGTAAAAAAGAACAAAATAAGTATTTTAGATCTCTATCATGCTTAATTTTCAAAGTGATATCAAGGAGTACTCGTAAGAAAAATTTACTCACATAATATTAAGATTTTAAATATTTCACAATATCGAATTTACTAAATTCCAAAAAATGTGTTAACTCAAATAATTTCTTGCATTAAATGATTATTAAAGTATTTGCATACTCGACAGTGCTTATATGATATTTTTAATTTATATAGAATTTATATATTAATTTGCAACATGATTCAATAATTATATCCTATATATAATTAGCATAAGAGAGTTTTTGTGGTTTGATAGTCAGGGTATAATAGTCATTTATTAGATAATAGGTTCAAGGTTCGATTACTCGCGAGTACACACATTTTTAAAAGTTAAAAATTAGTACGACTTATATTTACTAAATAATGTTTTAAAACGAAACATAAATAAATTTTGAAAAATATATTTATAATAAATAATTGCATGGGTGACCTAGAACATGCAACCCTTGCAATCGAATGAGCCACATAGTTCGCAGATCTATGAACAAATACAATATGCACTTCATCAAAGTGCTTAATTAATTCAATACAATCATCGACAATTGTACGAAAAAAAGACCTCCCACCGGGCCCCTTGCAAGCTTCAACTACCAGCTTAGCATCAAGTTCAAATATGCATCTGTTATGTCACCACCTTCTCGTCCAAACTAATGCTTCCTTCAAGTTTCGTGCTTCAGCTTCTCGCGGTTGCTTCCCTCCACTAATTCTCTGGCTTCTAGCACGCAAAAAATTTCCATGCCCATCTCGAATTACACATCCTACCCCAATATAATCTCGTCCTGGCTCACAAGCAGCATCATAATTTATTTTCACCCACCCTTCTGGGGGCTTAGTCCACGTTCTTACTATCATTGCATGCTATATATTTCTACTATTCTCCACCTCCCTTGCTTTTTTCCATTCCACCAACATTTTGATAGCTGTATTCTTCACCTCCGTTGCCGACGTAGATTTTCGAGTATTGAATACCTTTTTCATTACGTCAAACACTGTGTCATTATTGTTTACCGCGATCTGATGTTGTAATGCACTAGTGTCCCATACTTCTCTAGCAAATTCACACTTAAACATGACATGAAGTGCATTTTCATTACCTCTATGACACCATGGGCATTCAACATTCATATCTATGTTTCTTCTTAACAGCTCTACCGCAGTGGGTAGACAACCATTACATAAACGCCACACAAAGTTTATCACTTTTCCTGGTAATTTCAGTCTCCACAATCTTTTCCAAAACCTCGACTCGGGACATTCATATTCTCCTTGAGTTTTCCTTTAACAACTCTGCACCGTAAATTCCCCGTTATCCTCCAATAACCAGAACCACTCCTCACGCCTTTGCATTGGTATATGAACCTGCATTATCAGATTTCTATCTCTTTCATTACATAAATCATGAAGTACATCCTCGTCCCATTGCTTATTCTCCACATCAATTAACCCTCTTACTGTTATATCTCCTTGGGCATATTCGTCGTGAGATATCCATTCTCCGTACATGGTAGCCATGGCACTTTCCAAACTCTAGAACTACACCCGTCTCCAATCTGCCGTCTACACCCCTGTTTTATGACTTCCTGTGAAGCCATAATGCTACACCACATGTAGCTCGAATTTTCTTTTAACCGAGCATCCAAAAATTCTGATTCTGGATAATACCGAGCTTGTGTAATTTTTGTGACAAGAGGGTTATCATTATTAATTAATCTCCAAGCTTGTTTTGCAAGCATCGCCATGTTAAAATTTCGCAGCTTTTTAACTCCCAATCCTCCCCCTTCCTTCACTACGCACAACTGGTCCCATGACATCCTTTTTATCCCTCTTCTTTCAACTCCATTCCCCCACCAAAAAGCGTTCATTTTCCGCTCAAGACTCTCACATACTTCGTTTGGGATAAGCAACAAGTTCATCCAGAAATTTGGAATAGACTGTGCTGCTGTTTTGAGTAATGTGATCTTACCTGCCTTAGACATGCTCTAATTGCTCCAACCTTCAGTTTCTAATCCACCATATCCACGAGAAAATCAAATATTTCCACCTTATTACGTCCTATACACATTGGCATGCCTAGATACTTTCCCGTGGTTTTAACTTCATACACCTCCAGCTTCTCACAAATTATCTGTCTACTCTCCTCCGTAGTATTAGGAATAAATGTAATACTCGATTTTGTGTAATTAGTTTGCTGGCCAGAGATATTTTCATATCTTTTAAGTATGCTTTTCATTACTTCTGCTTCCGGTCCTATAGCTTTAAAGAATAGGTAACAATCGTCCGCAAATAACAAATGTCATATTGTAGGCGCCCCCCTGCAATGGTACATTCCTCCGAATAATTGCACTTAACCCCTTCGTGCACAAGATGTATATGTATGGAGAAATTGGATCCCCTTGACGTACCCCTCGTTGCCGAATAACTTCACCAAACTCACTCCCATTCTGAAGAAAACTATATGTCACAGTCCTGATATAGCCCATAATCCTATTAATCCATAACTCACCAAAACCATACTTTCTCAACATACTCTCAATGAAACACCATTCCAATCTGTCACATGCTTTAGAAATATCGATTTTTAAAGCTGCTCTTCCATTTTTTCCTTGAGTTTTTCTCTTCATATAATGGTTGATCTCAAATGCAATCAATGCATTGTCCGTTAGTAACCTCCCCTCTATGAACGCACTTTGTTTCTCCAAGATCAACATTTTTAAACAAGGCTTCATTCTATTTGCCAGCACCTTCGATAAAATTTGAAGCGGGACATTTCACATGGAAATTGGTCTCATCTCTGTTATTTGTTGTGGGCATTTTACTTTTGGTATTAAACTCTGTCATTTGTTGTGGGCATTTTACTTTTGGTATTAAACACACCATCGTGCGATTGAATCCCTCTGGCAGATCACATGTCTTAATGAATTTATCACAGAATTCAACCACATCACTCCCTACTATACTCTAAAAAGTTTGGAAGAAAGTTGAGTTTAGTCCGTCCGGTCCCGGTGATTTGTCCGGGTGCATCGAGAATACCGTTTTTTTAACCTCCTCCACTGTGATATCTGAAGTAAGAGCGACATTGTCTTCTTCCCGTACCGGCTGTACCTTTTCTCTATGAGATTGTTGGAACGTACGATATATAGGACTGCGTTTTATGATATAAATTAAAGAGTTCGAAAAGAAGATTAACCTTAATCGCTACGTGTAAAGCATAATGTAACATAATATGTAACAGAGGTAACTATAACTCAACACATGAACAAGACAGACAATAATATTAACTGAAGCACAGGAATCCAAAAGAACAGAAGACATGGTAAACTCAAGAAATCAAAATATGGTATGTATTCTTGAAGTCCGTAAATAGGTGTAAGACCCCAGATTTTGGGTAGAATTAAAACTTTTATTATATGTTGATGTAAATATGGATAGTGGCAATGACTTTGAGAATCAAGTTATGAAATGAATATGAATTTCGGTTTTCAAACATTTTGAGAATAGTAAGAATGGACTGAACATATAGATAAGAATAATCTCTCTGGAAAATAAGAATACAATATTCCAAGGAAGAAAAGTATTTTTATGTCATCCAAATCGATATCTGGTATGCATCCGACAACTCCGTAAACAAGATAGCGTGTGCCCGAGAAAGCACTAGAACATTTCTAAGTGCAAGAAGTAAAGAGAAATAAACCAGGAATATTGGAAGGGAATTGATCCAAAGGATTATAGAAAAACCACTGATGAATATTAACTTTTGATGAATAGTAAATTTTTGTCGTTTAAAAAGTTTTCAGACCACACCATATGCGGAACAATATAGTAAACTTTCAAAGCTGTATTAATGATCTACGATGAAAATAAAGGAATGCAAAAGCTGTCATAATCGGAAAAATAGCATTTCCGTTTTCTCCGAAATTTCACCATTAACGGACGGATTAATCATTATTTGGGAATATTGAAGGATTTAGATTATCAATTCTATGGATATGGGTTAATAAAAGAATTAGAGATATCAAGGACGTACAGGATTAAATATAGACATGGAAGTAACATGTAACAAGATTAGTTCGAGAAATGCAACATTTGGATCATCCAGGTGAAAAGAAACGAACCAGCAAAGTTACTTTAACAGAGTCATTGCATGTGCGACAAGTGTCGAAGGAAGAAGACACCAAAGACCATGACTCACCATTTTGACTATTAAAATATCACAAATATCAAAGTAATTAAACAAGAAAAGAAAAAGAAGAATTCTCCACCTTGAAGAAAAAATTCGGGAGAGAAGAAGAAAGAAAATGGAGGAGAAAGAAATGCTTATAACTTGAGATTCCGTTGTCCGTTTTTGGCGTTCCACCACTCAAATCGAAGCTCTCGAGAAGCTCTACGCAACCATGGTAAGCGCTCGCCTCACCTCTGTGATTTACCCTTCGATCTCAGTGAGTAACAGTTGGAGAAGATGATGAATAGTAACTTGTATTTTGCTTTGTTGCTTTTGATATTGAGTTTGTGGCTTCCAAAGGTTGTATTAAGTAAGGATCTAAGGTTACATAAGGAATATAGCAGCAATAAAGCTTGGAGGAAGGTATAAACCTCTGCCCCTTTGAGTTTTATATGAGTTTTAAAGTGGTTTTGATGTTCATGTAAAGTTAAGATCATGATTAAGTGATTTAGTGATTATTTGGATTTGTTTGAATGTGTAAAATGATGGGTGTTGGATTTGAGCCTCCCCACTGATCTTAGAGGTGTATGATGGTTGTTTGTTGAGGTTGTAGATGTATGGTATGCCCGGTGTGGCTTGGTTATGTTGTGACAAAATAGGATTATTCGATTTTAAGCCGTCGTAATGCCCGATTTTCGGTAACTCTATAAACTGCCTAGAATCAGAAAACCTAACTGCCTCTTTTGGTTCAGTTATGAACATGAGTGTGTAGAGCTTTGTTTCTAGTTTATGTGAGCGCAAGAATCATGTCATTACGATTTACGGTTTATGAGATATGACCATTGTAGTGAAAGTGGTTCAAGGAATGAGATTGCAGAAATGTACCAACTTTGTGGCTATGTTTGAGACCCTTAAGAGTTGTTTTAAAATATGAAATTTTGTATTGAAGTGTCAATGGCAGTTACGAAGGTTTTTACGAAGGTTTCGAGTCCAAAAGATTATTTTCCGATTTTATAAAAATGTGTTAGCCGAGGTTGCGCAAGTGAAAACCACTAAGAGCATGACTTAGGAACCAATGTTGAAAATGGTTAAGTATAACTTGTATTCGAGGATCGATTTCGGACTAAACCTACGACTGAAGTAATTGTCGACTAAACATGGACTTAGTATGAGCCTATAACGAGCTAGTAATGCCTTGGTTGTGTTTCGCTTACGTGTTTAAGCATAGAGTACAAGTGGATTATCCAGGGGATTAATCGTGCGTTTTCTTTGACTTTGTCTAGATTGTCCGGCATCGTCGCGAACCCCTATCACTTCTCGAGCATCAGGCAAGTTTACTAAACCTTACTCTATTATTCAGAGTATGTATATTTTCATATGTTCAATACTTGTGTATTCCCAATTTATATACCAAATCTTTGTTGCAAGTATTGTGACAAGTTTTCTAAATCCATACTTTGAAGTATTAATTATATAACACTGCATTTGCCATGTATAGTTTTGAGATAATATACTTACGAACCGGTATACCTTGTAGCTCTATAGATAAGAGCATGTTCATTGTTTCGACTCTAGACCGGGAGTCGCTATGTTGTTGAGTGCAAGTTTTCTCATTCCATGCTTTATTTTAGGTTATAATATTCTGATGATGCATATGGTATTATGCATGCTTTCAAACCTCACGTCGTATATGAATGTGATGGTATAAAATTGTTGAGATGGAATATATGCATATGATAGATGCATGCAAGTTTTCAAACCTATACCTCTATAAACTGTTGTTGTGATAAATAAAAGATTTTGAGATATATGTTATGTGTTTACGATTTCGAAATGATACTTATGATGCTAAGTAAAAGTTATTGATATGAGTCGAGCTTATAAGCTATGGTTATAGTAATATTTTGGAGCTGATGTGCTAAGCAAAACCCTCAGTAGGGGGAATATACTCTGCATTTATACTTTGGACCGGGAATGGTATCAGTTGTTATCTAGAGATATATTATATATTCTCTATATTTATTTTACATACTAAGAATGGTATCAGTTGCTACCTAGGGTCATTTTATTGTGTTATTACAATTAATCTCGATAAGTGGTTTACAAATTAAAGATCATTTGGAGTTTAATCTATTAAGGGTATATTTTAAATATATGATGAATAGTTGTTATCTACCCTTTTTGATAAGAAAGTACTTGAGAATTATTTCTAAATAAATATTCTTTATTAAATATAGTTTGCATTAATTATTTAAAGCCCTACTTCTTAAGGAAGTATTTTGTGAAAACTATTTTAAACCCTAGATAGCTAATAAAGTATATTTCAGTCAATTTTTATTATAAATAGAGAAGGTTCCCAAATCTATTTCCCGTTTAAGTCTATATTCAGAAAGACTTAAATGTTCGCTCAAACTACAAATGCATGGGACCTTTCTCGAGATTTTATGTATGTTTCCAGTGGACTGCCCGGTCCTAAGCCTTTTTAAATCAATGAATTTATCAGTCTGGTTTACTACCATCAAAATGATTTTGATTACTTCCTCAAGATTCGAGGGGTAAGATCAGTGGAATTAGTTGCATCCATTAACAAGCGTCAGCTTGGGAAATATGGGTGAATTTTCCTTTCCAACCAGATATGACTACTTTGTGGAGTTGTATTCTTGGGGAAAAAGGGAAAGGAACTTCATGTTTCAGTGTTATGGATTTACTCAAACTTGGAGAGTATGTAAGGGACTGAGTAGCGCCGGTCCCCTAAGGGAATTACAATATGGCCGACGGACTGGTGAACGGGTCTGTTCTTCCCTTAGTTTATCAGAAATTGCCCGACCGTAGGAAAGAGGAGAGCAACAGGCCGACGGACTGGTGAAACGGGTCTGTTCTTCCTCATAGGAGAGTCACAGGCCGACGGACTGGTGAAACGGGTCTGTACTTCCTGCCTACAACCGATTGGCGGGGAGGTAGGTCAGTCAGATACTGTCTATTCTTCCCTTCTACGTAGAAAAAGATCAGGGGATATAGCTTGCGACTGATCATCGTAGGGGTATCCTCGGCGCCCAGAATCTCCATCTACAGTTCATCATCCATGAAAGAGCATGTTTTATGCAAGTTTTCAGAAAAAAAAGAAAGTTTACTCAAGAGTATTCAAGTTTATTCCAGTATATGAGTTTATCAGAAAGCATATGAGATTACAAAAAGGGTATATGGAATCAGATGAGTTTCGAAAATGGATTGGACATATTTTGCCTTGTCTTTATTTCCAGAATATGATATGAGATAAATGTTTGATATGAAAGATGATACTTGGAAATTCCTACAACTTCATCTTTTATTTTATGAGTTATGACTCTGATAAAACCTGATTAAGGATATATATATGCATGAGTGGATTTTGGGTTATGGAAACCTTATATTGGATTTTCCTTATAACTTCATCTTTCAAGTATATGTTGATAGTCTGCTTATATTTTATATAGCAGATATTTTACAGAAAGGATATACTGAGTTATCTTGTTATTTCATCTTTTATACTATACTAGAACTTTGTTCATAGTATGAATATCGAAAGTTTGCAGAATATTATGGAGATGATATTTGAAATACAACAATGGTATTTTTGGAATACATTCCGATAAGGAAATGATTTCAGTATCAAGATATTTTGACAAATTATTGTCGCATACCCGCTTTATTTCTGGGTTGAATAAAAGGGCAGAATTATGCCATACTTTCATTACCTTGTTGAGCTATCGCTCACTCTTGCTATTATTTTATATATATTATATAGCAGCGAAGCAGGATGCCAATGGGACGGCACATACCTCGCAAGGCGTTTCCATTAAGCAGTTTCTAGCAGCGATCCCGAGAGTAGTACGAACCAATCGAATCAGGCTATGACTTTTGGTATTCAACTTATGTATAGACATGAATAGTATTAGAGGATTGTGAGCATCAGAAGGCTAAGTTGGTAATGTAACAATACTTAGAAATTGTATCAGTAACTGATTCAAAAGACATTTGGGTATTGTAATAAAAGTTATTTATTCCGCAGTTGTTGTATTGTGTCGTTTCTGAGACTCTAACCTGTGTGTGTGTGTGTGTGAGACATATGTTGTGGGGTCATGAGCAGGTGAATTATGAATGGTGTGAGTGTTAGGCTCAAGACATGTCTGAATACCACTATTAACAAGCCTACACTATGTGACTATGTCACACTACATGACCTAGTGATTTCTATCACTGGGATAGAGTATAGGTCTCTAAATGTACTTGTCTTGTTCTCATGAACAATAGCTTTATCATGTATGCTCAGATTTATAATGAGCTTAGTAAAGTTTCTTGCATCTAGATTGTATATATAGGCCATTGAATAATTATCCTGGTAGAAGTTCAGAAGTGTTCATGCAGCAGGATAGAGTTGAATAAGGCTATGAAGAAATAAGTTGCAGGAATTTGTCTAAGGCATTATATAGCAAAGTCAAAAGAAAGCTATGTCGTGAAGTCACCAATATCCATGTCGTGAAGTACTATATCGCATAGTCCATTTTGTACTATGTCGAGAAGTCCTCAAGACACATGTCGTGAAGTGTTGAAGTCAGCAAAGTCAAAAGAGCCTAGATCGTGAAGTCCTCAGAAGCCTTATGTCGCATAGTCATCAAATGACCTATGTCGCATAGTCATCAAATGACCTATATCGCATAGTCATCAAATGACCTATGTCGCATAGTCATCAAATGACCTATGTCGCATAGTCATCAAATGACCTATGTCGCAAAGTCTTCAAAGGCTATATCGCGTAGTCCTCACAAGGGAGATCGCGAAGTCAGGGATAAAGTGGAGTTCACGATATCAACACTTAGCCGTTTATAACAAGACAAATCAAGGTACAGAACCAAGAATCAAAGGAGACAAATACTGAAGCATTTGTTCTGGCAAGGTGGTCCAAAGAACAGATGGCAAATCTACAGCTAAACTTGGAGAGAAAGATAAGAGACAAGCAGCTACAGAAACGGGAAAGACTCCGAAAAGCAGGTGGTCCTTCCTGACACAGTGAACTTCTTATGGCAGGACAAGTTGGACTTTCAGAAGGGGTAGCTGTGTAATATTGTGTGTGCCTAGTTTGTATAGGTGAATATATATATCGTGCACACACAACTGTAAGTTGTAAGAGAGATACACATAGTTATTTGCTAAGCTCTTTTCTCTGTAAGCAAGCAAGTTCAAACTGTTCTTGTTTAGAAGCCAGAAATTCGATTGTGAATTTCCTGGAAAGCTGTAGTATTTAATTTGCTTATACAAAGTAGATTAAAGTGATTGTGTGTGTTATTTACTTTCTGCATATTACATATCATAATCACATACAGTTGTTTACTTAGGTTTCAAGAATCGAAAAATATATCAAACTATCCATTCACCCCCCCTCTGTCTAGTTTCTAGTAGTATTCATTTCTAACAAGTGGTATCAGAGAGTAGGTTGTTAACGTACAAACAGGAAAAGATCAAGAATGAGTTCACAGAAACTAAGCAGTATCAAGATTCCTCCCTTTAACAAGGAGCACTACAGTTTATGGAAGAAGAAGATGTTGCTTTTCATCAAAGCTTCTAACCCCATGTATTTAGATATTCTAAAGCATGGTCCCTTCATTCCAATGATCGAGATTGGTGAAACAACCAATGGCACTGAGATTGTACCAGCAAAACATGTGCCCAAAGATCCGTTAAAATACACTGATCCTGAAAAGGAAAAAGTAGCATTGGATGGACATCTTCAACTTATCATTTGTGAATCTATGGACTTCAACATGTATGGCACTGTTGCTCATTGTACTAGTGCCAAGAAGATGTGGGATCTTATAGAAGTGCTCTGTGAAGGAACTACTGAAGTAAGAAAGAACAAGAAGCAGATTCTTGTTTCACAATATGAAGCCTTCATGGCTCAGCCAAAAGAGGGAATCACAGAAGTGTTTGAGAGATTCAACAAGCTGATAAACGAGCTCAAACTCTATGACAAACACTATGAAACAGAAGAGCTCAATATGAAGTTTCTACTAACTCTGCCAGATCACTTGGAACCAAGAATCTCTTCCCTTAAAGAAAGAGATCTGACAAAGATTGGTTTTGATGTGTTGTATGGTGTTTTAAAGACATATGAGTTAGAGCTGTTTCAAAAGAGATCTATTCAAGCAAAGCAAGGATTAGTGGCTAATACCTCCTGTGCACTTATTGCTGACAACCTAAGTCAAAGAATGGACTCTCTTAAAATCAGTCAGGTCAAGATTGAGGAACTGGAAGTTGAAGACACTGGTGATGAAACTCAGGTTGTGTATGATTTACCTGAAGAGGATGAGTTCTACAGTATAGATGAGCTGGACAAAATGGAAAACAAATCTTTTGCTTATATGGCTAGGAGGTATCCTAACATAAGGTTTAAAAGAAAGCAGCCATTTAGGTCCAAGTTCAATAATGGAAACACTGGTGGATCTAGTGGCTCAAACACCTTCAATAAAGGAAAAGGGATTGCTGGTGCTGCTAAAGGTGGATACAAGACAGGAAGTGTGGATAGGACCAAAATAAGGTGCTATAACTGCAATGAACTTGGGCATTTTGCCACTGAGTGCAAAAAGCCTAAACAAGTCAAGAAGGACAAAGCATACTTAGAGCTTGAAGCTAAGTATGAGGCTCTACTCAAGAAACAACAGGGCAAAGCTTTTATTGCTGAGGGAAAATTCTGGGATGACTCTGATGAAGAAGAAGAACAAGAGTACTCAAACTATACCTTGATGGCATTTTCTGATGAAGGTGATTCAAGTCAGGTACCTATTCTTACTTCTCTTGATATGACTCCCCTTCAATATAAGCAAACTGTTGAAGATATGAGCACTGAGATGTTTAATATTCATACTAGCATGTTAGTAGCTAATGAAGAAATTGACAGACTAACTGCTAAGAATGTTGAGCTTACAGAAAAGAATGAGCAACTTGAGTTAATGGTTGTGAACCTGGATGGTTTGAAAAAGGAGGTTGAGTATCTTAAAAACAAAGTGATTTGTGCTGAGCAGATAGAGAATGCCCTTAGAGAACAAATTGCTGAAACTGAACTGAAACTAAGAAGCTTCAAAAACTCCTCTGAACTTATTCAAACCTACCACAAGGAACACACTGAAGACTGCAAGGTTGGAGTTGGTTTTGACTATGATAATGACAAGGGAAGGAAGAAGGTCAAGGGCAAAGGAAAGGAAACTTTTACAAACAAAAATGCCCCAACCATACTGTCAAGTGTTGAACTGCCCATCTTCAGAAAGAGTGTTGTTGAGTTTGATGAGGAACTACTGATCATCAAGCAACAACTACTTGAAGAAGATGAGGCTGCTAAGAACACTTCTTCCTTTCCTGAACTTGTCAATCAGAAAGAGACCAAAGACAATCTTGTCAAGAGTCCTAAAGCAAAGAAAGAAGTTGTTAAGAAAAGGAAACAAAACAGAAACGGTAAAGTTGGTGTTAACAAAGGAAACAACTATGCTTATGTGCCAAATGCTCCCAGGAAACAATGTCAAAAATGCCTATCTGTTAATCATTTGACTCATAAGTGTAGTAAGCCTGAAATTGTTGAAGTTGACAACCTAAGTAACCTTTCTGCAAGCATAAATTCTAGTCATGATTCTTTCTGTGGTAAGCCAAACTGCATGACATGCTATGTGACTGTGATTGCTAACTTTTTATCTCTTAAACATAAACTTGACTCTGCACAATCTGGTGAATCACACACACACATACATTCTCATAGGACAGGGTCCCCAATCAGGGTTGAGAGGGTGAAAACTTCATGTGAGCCTAAGAGTGTAAACTCCAAAGCCACAGAAAAAGTGAAGTCTCCTACTATGAGAAATGCAATTTATGACAGAAGAATTATTAATCAAAATGTTTCTAAATCATCTGGACCCTACCAAGTGTGGGTACCAAAAACAACTTAGTCACTTTGTGAATGCAGGGCAACAGGAATAAAAGAGTCATATGGATCTTGGACAGTGGATGCTCAAGTCACATGACTGGTGATATGGCCCTGCTATCACATTTTGAGGAAAAGGCTGGCCCATCAGTAACCTTTGGAAATGACAACATTGGTTATACAATGGGATATGGCAGTGTTAAATCTGGAAATGTCATTATTGAAGATGTAGCATTTGTTGAAGGACTGAAGCATAATCTCTTGAGTATTGGACAGTTTACCAACAGAGGCTTCAAAGTGGAATTTGATGAAGACTATTGTTCAATCTCAAAAAGGGAAAGTGGTGAAGTTGTTCTAACTGGTGTGAAGAAAGGAAGCTTGTTTGTAGCTAATCTCAAGGCTGCAGATAAGGAAGAAATTTGTTGTTTCTACACAAAAGCCACAAATGAGGAATTCTGGCTGTGGCACAAGAAACTGTCTCACTTGAATGTTCAGGCAATGAACTCTCTAACCAAGAGAGAACTCATCAGGGATTTGCCTGCCTTGGAGTTTGTGCAAGATGGAGCATGTGAAGCTTGTCAGAAAGGGAAGATTAAAAGATCAAGTCACAAGAACAAGTTGCTCAATACAAACTCAAAACCTCTGCAACTAATTCACATGGACTTATTTGGCCCTGTGAATGTAATGTCCCTCTCCAAAAAGAAATATGCTCTAGTGATGGTAGATGACTATTCAAGATATACTTGGGTGGAATTCATATTCTCCAAGGATGAAGCACCCCAAGTCATAATAGAGCATATCAAGAGAGTTGATAAAGAAGCACAAAGCACTGGTTCCTCTGTAGTTGCTTTGAGAAGTGATAATGGGACTGAGTTCAGAAATTCAACATTGTATGAGTTTTGCAAAGATAAAGGAATTTCTCAACAATTCTCAGCTCCTAGAACACCTCAACAAAATGGAGTAGTTGAGAGAAAGAATAGAACTCTCATTGAAGCTGCAAGGACAATGCTGCTGGATGCAAAGCTACCCACTAGCTTTTGGGCTGATGCTGTTAACACAGCATGCTATGTGCAAAATAGAACATTAATCAATAAGAAGTCTGGCAAAACTCCTTACTCATTAATGACTGGAAAAAGAGCATCCTTCAAGCACCTGCATGTGTTTGGAAGCAAGTGCTTTGTGATGAAAGATACCTCTGAGCATGTTGGAAAATTTGATGCTAAGGCATTTGAAGGTATCTTCATTGGATACTCTCTGGAAAGGACAGCATACAGAGTGTTTGTACCTGAGCAACACAAAGTCATGGAAAGCATGGATGTTACCTTTGATGACAAGAAAACTCCAGGACTGAAAACAAGTGATCAAGACAGTGTGCTATTGAGATTTGAGAATCAAGGTTATCTTGAGGATTCTGAAAGTGAAGATGAACCCCCTGTTCAAACTGTTCTAGAAAATGAAATTCTTGAAGTTGACAATCTTCTTCAAACACCTGTGCAAGGATTCACAAACACAGGGGGAGAAGAAGAGAATGCAACTGTCAACCAAAATGAGATTGGAACAGATCAAGGAAATGAACAGGGGCACACAAGGAAATGGGACAGAGCCCACACTAGGGATCAAATCATTGGAGATCCTAGTGAGGGAGTTAGAACAAGAAGGGCAACATTAAATACATGTCTGTATAGCTGCTTTCTGTCACAAGAGGAACCTAAATTAATTGAAGAAGCTTTGAAGAATTCTGATTGGATTGTTGCCATGCAAGAAGAGTTGAATCAATTTGAGAAAAACAAAGTATGGGAACTAGTGCCACCTCCAAAAGGAAAGAATGTTATTGACACCAAATGGGTGTTCAGAAACAAGATGGATGAAGAAGGAGTGGTAGTAAGAAACAAAGCAAGGCTGGTTGCCAAAGGATATTGTCAGCAAGAAGGCATTGACTATGATGAGACATTTGCACCTGTAGCTAGACTGGAAGCCATAAGAATCTTCCTGGCTTTTGCAGCTCACTCAGATTTTAAGGTGTATCAAATGGATGTGAAAAGTGCATTTCTTAATGGTGATCTTGCTGAAGAAGTCTATGTGTCTCAACCACCTGGCTTTGAAAGTGAAGACTTCCCAAACTTTGTGTATAGACTGCTCAAGGCGCTCTATGGACTCAAACAGGCACCAAGAGCCTGGTATGAAACTCTATCTCAATTCCTTCTTGAGCATCAATTTACCAGGGGTACAATTGACAAAACCCTATTCTTCAAGAAGCATGGAAATGATATCATTCTTGTTCAAATCTATGTGGATGATATCATCTTTGGCTCTTCAAATGAAAAACTCTGTGAAAGGTTCTCTAAGTTGATGCAAAGTAAATATGAGATGAGTATGATGGGAGAGTTAACCTACTTCCTAGGCCTGCAAGTACATCAAAGGGAGGATGGCATCTTTATAAACCAATCTAAGTATGTCAAGGATCTTTTAAAGAAATATGGTTTAGAAGAGTCATCCCCAGCTAAAACTCCTATGTCTACTGCAATCAAGCTGGATGAAGACAAGAAAGGCAAGAGAGTTGATATCAAGGTCTATAGAGGAATGGTTGGATCCCTACTCTATCTCACAGCTAGCAGGCCAGACATCATGTTTGCCACATGCCTTTGTGCAAGGTTCCAGTCTGATCCCAAGGAATCTCACATGATGGCCATCAAAAGAATTTTCAAATATCTGAAGGGGACTCCTAATCTTGGGCTATGGTATCCAAAGGGCACTGGGTTCAACCTGGTTGGTTACACAGATTCTGATTATACTGGATGCAGAATTGACAGGAAGAGCACCTCTGGAAGCTGTCAATTCCTAGGTCAAAGGTTAGTGTCCTGGTTTAGTAAGAAACAACAGTCCACAGCAACATCCACAGCTGAGGCTGAATATATTGCTGCTGGAAGTTGCTGTGCTCAATTGCTTTGGATTAGAAATCAACTCATGGATTATGGGCTAGTGTTAGAACACATTCCTCTAATGTGTGATAATACTAGTGCAATATCCATAGTTGCCAATCCTGTTAATCATTCTACTACAAAGCACATTGAGATCAGGTACCATTTCATTAGGGAACATGCTGCAAATGGTACCATAGAAGTCTCTTATGTTCCAACTGAGAAACAACTAGCTGACATATTTACTAAACCTCTGAATGAAGCAGTCTTCAACAGACTTGTGAGTGAAATTGGAATGCTCAATCCTTCATTCAGTTGTTCTAAGTAAATATGCTGGTTAATAGTTGCAGCAGTAAATTTTCACTGTATTTAAATGATCTATTTGTTTGGAGTGAAAAATAGCTGAGATATGATTTATAAATATTTCAGTATTTTACTGCATATTTTTCAAAATCATATTTGTTAGTGGAGTTGTGAGCTTTTGAGATATCTCGATATAGATGATTTTCAGAGTTCACGACATAGTTCAAATTAAACAGACTTATATCGCAAACTGTTGAGATTGTGAGACTTCGCGACATAGTTCATTTCATGAGTTTGCGACATAGTTAATTTTATGACTTCGCGACTTAGAATAACTATATCGACAAGTCTCCATAGTTGACAGAATTTTGATTTAAATTAATTTTATTTCAAAATTTGATAAAAGTCTGACAAATTGCTTAAAATTCCTAAAAGAGAGCTTTAGACAGGGTATTTCTACTATATCGCAAAGTCTCCCCGATCCTTTCATTTTGAAGACTTTGCGACATAGTTCATTGTTGAGACTATGCGATATATTTTGCAAGACTTTGCGGTACAGGCTATTATTGACTTCGCGACATACATATAGACTGTACATATTCATAACTCCATATCGCAGTGTCTCTATCATATAAATACCTTTTCTAACCATTCACAACTTTTCATCTTGTCTATTGCTCTCAAACTCTCAAACCTAAGCACAAATTCTCTACTCTAATTTTCACTCTCTCTCTCTCGAAATGGCACCCAAATCTCAAACTGTATCATCCTCTATCCCTTTAACAATTCCCAAAGAAACCAATCTTCTCACCATTCCCTCTGAGGCTGAGGCTAACCCAAGGTACAAGTGTTTTGTACGGTTCTTGAACACTTCCTACCTACGCCAAGCCCTAACCCTGAACCCTACCTTGTATGTTGATGTGTTGGAAGGATTCTGGAGAACGGCGTTGGTATCAACAATGGCTAGGGAAGATGGAACCTCATTCCAGGAGGTTAGCTGTTCAATTGGAGGCAAACACTTTCAATTTGGTGAAAGGGAAATCAATGAAGCTTTGGGGTTCAAGGTG
Source organism: Heracleum sosnowskyi (assembly GCA_030848705.1). Lineage (NCBI taxonomy): Eukaryota > Viridiplantae > Streptophyta > Magnoliopsida > Apiales > Apiaceae > Heracleum > Heracleum sosnowskyi. The sequence continues at coordinate 38,963,192 of CM061238.1, forward strand.
GAAGGTCATGACCAAGAAGCTACAGATGCTCAAATCATAGAATTCATGACCTTCATTCAGTATGCTGATGAGATAGATACTGGAAAGCTGAATAAGAAGTTTGTGAGAAGGGAGTGGTCATTTCTGTTTGACGCACTCCAGAAGGTGTTTCTCTGCAGGAAGACAGGATGGGACCATATCAGTCACATTGCTGTGAAGCTAGCCTACTCCTTGGCCAACAACCAGGAGATCAATGTGGGAGCCATAATTCTCAAAGAATTGACTCAGAGGCTAGGCAGGACCATTCGTGGTAGAGGTAATGACATCTTTTACCCTCGTTTCCTTCAAGTCATTTTAAATTTTCTTGATGCAAATGTCCATCTATTGGAGGGTATAGATAACACTAAAATGGCTTATTCCAAGTCCATGTCCAAAGTACTATTTGGTTCATTGGACACAAGGAATCAAGTGGATGTGATTCTAAGTGTGACCAAGCATATGCAGGACACATTTGAGTCTTATCCACTTGATAAGCCCATATATCATGAACTTTCCTGGACAGGGAAGGCTAAGACTGAAGGAGCTGCACAGTCTATCCTCAGCCTTCCTATCCCATCCAGCAATCCTACTGAAAACACCACTGTAGAGGATAGGCAACCAAGTGCATCAATCTCTCAAAAGGTTGATGTTACTAAAAAGAAGTCAAAGAAGAGAGCCCTAGCAGTGATAAATGACTCTGTAGAGATAGGAAGTGAGGATCCTGAGTCACCCCTTACCAGACAAAGGAAGAAGTCAAAATCTAAACCTACCACTGAATCCTCCCAACAGGATTCAGATGTGGAAAAAGGGGTACACCTACTACTGTCAATGGCCTCCCAACAGGTTATTGGCATTGAAAAGAGTAGTCTCCCCACTACAACCTGTACTGAGTCTGCACAGGATCAAGAACTCACTCTTGACCCTAGGAGTGATAAGGCTGATGACACACAGAGTGGAGAGCACATCACTGTTGAAACTCCTCCTATTTCTCAGGGGGAGTTGCCAAAATCTAGTCTAAACCCCACTTCTCTCTCAGATTCTTCCATAAAAATTTCTTCTGAACAAGAAAGTCATTCCAATGACAATCTTGCCTTTGATCAATCACAATTCTCTCCTGTGATTGAGCCAATTTCAAGTGACATGGTGCATGACACTATGCTCACCACCCAGGAACCACATCTAGTTGGTCAGGGAATGCATGCTGGGGCATATCCTAATGACACCAACACAAACATGGAGGATTCACCAGTTTTCACTGGAGACTCTGTGCCACATTCTCCCATCCTTAGGGATGTGGAACTGTCTTCACAGACAAATAGGGCTAATGTTGTAACACATCCCATTTCAATGGAGACAACATTAGACCCTACAGCCATTCCAAGGCTGGAGGAGACTCAAACTCTTACATCTCATGAAGTGCCTAGAACTAGCTCTCACTTGGCTCAGGCCACTATGTCAGAATGGCTGAAGCCTGTGCACCATGACAGGCCTTCAGGATCATCATCTGTGCCTTCCAAAATGACAGAAGAAGCCATACAAGATCTCCATGTGGCACAGATTGATGAGTTCTCCAAAATAGCTCAACATCTCCTCACCTCAAATCTTCCCAATGCTGATTATGAAGCTATCTTACTTTGCCACAAGGAGGATGTTGAAGCTCAGCAGGAGAAGATTGTGGATGCAGCTGAACCAGAGGGAAATGTGGATGCCTGGTTGGATGCTAAGAGGACTCTCAAGCTCAAGGATGCCCTAGCTTTTCTAAGAGAAGAATTCCTAACTTCTCTGGGCTCCAATGCAAAGGATCTCTCTCCTGCTGCCATCTATGATGCTGTGAATGATGTGTACAAGAACCAGCTGAAGGCTCTGCACTATCTTGGGAAAGGGCTTCAATCAGAGATTTCTTCAATCCAGGAGGAGACAGACAGATCCCTCACTAAGCTCAGGAACTCTTATCTCTCTGATTTTCCCAAGGTGGATGGTATCCTCAAAGAAGTCCAGAAAACCTCCACAAATGTATCCATGATGGATGTGACTCTTGCCATGGTCACAGACAACATCAAGAAACTGGATTCTTCACTGGAAACTCAAGCGAAAGCCACCATCACCTCAAATGCTATGATAAATGTCATGTGGAAAAATCAGTATGGTGACAAGTTGGTGGATGAAGTCCCTCTGTCAGACATCTCCAAATATGACTTTGCCAGGGTCAAAGATCAATTCCTAAACTCATTTAGGTCTCAACAATTATTCTCTAAGGTGGATGGCTTAGAAAAAGAAGTGGCCTCTCTCAAGGATGAAAACAGAATGCTATCTACATCTTTAAGCCAACTCAATGACAAGCTGGATGACCAAGGCAACAACACCTCAAACATCTTACTGGTGCAGCAACAAATGCTGACTTCAATGATGAGATCCATGAACCTGCCTATCCCTGGTGAAGCTCAAGACTTTTTGTCTGATCCCAAGCCTAAGGGGGAGAAAGTTAAGGAGGTCATTGTGAAAAAGAAAGGGGGAGTACCTGCCAAGCAGTCAAAACTTAAGGGCAAGCTCATTGAAGAGACAATAAAGCCAATCAATCTTCCCCCTGTAGAGGTCATCAATGCACAAGGCCAGAAAAGCACAGTCACCACTACCTACTATCCCTCCACAATGCCAAAAGATATCTCCACTTCTCAACCTGCTCAACCTACTTCCAATGCTCAACCTGCCAAAGCAACAACAATCACAGAGGCCAAGCTACAGGAAGTTGCCAATTCTCACATCTATCATGATGAGGCCTTCCTGGAGTTTCTGAAAGCCACCTACAGAGATGCACAAGAAGATGCAAGGACTTACAGAATGAAGCTCAAGGAAAACATTAAGTACTTCACAGTTGCAGTAAGGAAAATCAAGGATGTCCATCTAAGAGAGATAATCATGGTGTGCAAGGACAACTGCTTGTGGCACCTAGCTTTTCAAACTCTAGAGAAACTGAGATTCACTGAGCTGTCAACAATAATGGACTTAATAGAAAAAGGTGGGGCTAACAACAAGAGACTGTTTGATGACTTGAAGATGGATCAAGATCAAAGACTGCCTGAGGTTATCTCAAAGCCAAAGACAATAATCTTCCAAAGTCTATCTCAAGACAGCAGCATTGACCAGTTGGTGATCCCTTCAGATTTGACAAGAAAGAATAATGCAAAGATCAACCAGGTGCTGCAAATGCTAAGAGCCAAGAGGGGAGTCAGGACAGCTGAGGAACTAGAGATGATTCACACTCTACAATCTTTTCTGATTCATGGAGTCATTCCTGAATCTGTCAAAGAAAAGAACAAAAAGAAGGATGGAGATGATGATGATGATAAGGAGAAAACCTATGAAAGGAGATCTCAGTCAAGGAGAGATAAGGAAAGGAGCAAATATTCAAAGAAATCAAAGGATGCTGATGATAGCAAGAGGGATGACAAGGGGGCAAAGGAATCAGTTAAGAAAACAAGAAGTGGAATTCAGCAAGTCAAGGACATTGCTAGTAGTACTTTAACCACAACACAAGACTCTAAGTCTAGGGTGGGTACTGTTAGCAATGATCCTCCAAAATCATTATCCATGACTTCTGAACCTGAATTGCCACAGAAGAAAGATGAAGCCACTAAAGAAATTTCAAGAAAACACTTCCACAAAGTCACAGCTAGTGGAGTGTTACAGTGGATGAAGGGGAAAGGAATGAAGCTACTTCCAAGTGATGTGGCACTGAAGACTAATTCTCCTTGTTCCAGAAAGGTATCTCTTGTGAAGCATTTGAAGATCAAGAGTGTACCCAAAAGGATGAGGATAACAAAGAAGACTGGAAAACTCACAAATGTTATTGGCATCAATGTGCTTCCACTAGATGAGGACTATGATGAAGATGCCCTAGCATTTTTGAGGGCTCAAAGGATCTTTGAAGTCAAAGTGAAGTTGGATCATCTAGAGATCAAGTACACTGATGGAAGAGAAAGGATAATGAAGCAAGGAAGCTGGCAATATTTCTATAAGTATGAGCTTGAAAGGATAAATGCCTTACTGAATTTTGAAGAAAAAGAAGAAAGGACATGGAAGATAGATATTGCCAGGTACTTGAAGATGCATGCTGATTATGAAGAAAACATGAGGAAAGAGAATGAAGAGAAAAACATACAGAGAGAGAAAGAAATGGCTGAGATGGAGGAGAGGGCTAAGGAGCTAAGGCAGAAAGGGATGTGCAGGGTCAAACAAAATCCTTACATTGTGGAGTACAAAAACTCACATGGAGGTCAAAGCAAAATAAGGATGGAGTTTCTTGATTCCTATGTAGAAAGTGCACTCAAGGCTGCAATTGATGACTTGAAAGGCTCACCTCTCATTGAAGAACTGATTGCAAGAGAAGAACTTCAAGAAGCCATCATAGACATGAAGAGAAAAGAAGAGATAAGGAAAAAGAAGATATATGATGATTTGCTAGAGAAGCAATTGGAAGCTGAAGCTGCTGAGCAACAAAAGTAAACTGTAAGCTTTCAATTTTTCTGTGTAATCAAATTTCTGATCTCAATGTTCATGAATTATCCTCTCTGTTACTAAATTTCCTTTTATGTAAGTTAGGCTTGTTATCAGACATGAAATTGTGCCTAAGGATCTTACTCACAATTTGGGGGAGATTGTTAGGCTCAAGACATGTCTGAATACCACTATTAACAAGCCTACACTATGTGACTATGTCACACTACATGACCTAGTGATTTCTATCACTGGGATAGAGTATGGGTCTCTAAATGTACTTGTCTTGTTCTCATGAACAATAGCTTTATCATGTATGCTCAGATTTATAATGAGCTTAGTAAAGTTTCTTGCATCTAGATTGTATATATAGGCCATTGAATAATTATCCTGGTAGAAGTTCAGAAGTGTTCATGCAGCAGGATAGAGTTGAATAAGGCTATGAAGAAATAAGTTGCAGGAATTTGTCTAAGGCATTATATAGCAAAGTCAAAAGAAAGCTATGTCGTGAAGTCACCAATATCCATGTCGTGAAGTACTATATCGCATAGTCCATTTTGTACTATGTCGAGAAGTCCTCAAGACACATGTCGTGAAGTGTTGAAGTCAGCAAAGTCAAAAGAGCCTAGATCGTGAAGTCCTCAGAAGCCTTATGTCGCATAGTCATCAAATGACCTATGTCGCATAGTCATCAAATGACCTATGTCGCATAGTCATCAAATGACCTATGTCGCATAGTCATCAAATGACCTATGTCGCATAGTCATCAAATGACCTATGTCGCAAAGTCTTCAAAGGCTATATCGCGTAGTCCTCACAAGGGAGATCGCGAAGTCAGGGATAAAGTGGAGTTCACGATATCAACACTTAGCCGTTTATAACAAGACAAATCAAGGTACAGAACCAAGAATCAAAGGAGACAAATACTGAAGCATTTGTTCTGGCAAGGTGGTCCAAAGAACAGATGGCAAATCTACAGCTAAACTTGGAGAGAAAGATAAGAGACAAGAAGCTACAGAAACGGGAAAGACTCCGAAAAGCAGGTGGTCCTTCCTGACACAGTGAACTTCTTATGGCAGGACAAGTTGGACTTTCAGAAGGGGTAGCTGTGTAATATTGTGTGTGCCTAGTTTGTATAGGTGAATATATATATCGTGCACACACAACTGTAAGCTGTAAGAGAGATACACATAGTTATTTGCTAAGCTCTTTTCTCTGTAAGCAAGCAAGTTCAAACTGTTCTTGTTTAGAAGCCAGAAATTCGATTGTGAATTTCCTGGAAAGCTGTAGTATTTAATTTGCTTATACAAAGTAGATTAAAGTGATTGTGTGTGTTATTTACTTTCTGCATATTACATATCATAATCACATACAGTTGTTTACTTAGGTTTCAAGAATCGAAAAATATATCAAACTATCCATTCACCCCCCCTCTGTCTAGTTTCTAGTAGTATTCATTTCTAACAGTGAGTAATACAGGTAAGGCAAGGAATACATGGATGGTGACAACCCTAGATCCCTGACCCCGGATCTGGGGCTGTTACAGAGATGGTATCAGAGCGCTAGGTTACAGTCCTCAGAAACGATAGGAGATCGAGTCTTACAATACCCTTAATAATGATAAGGACATCTAGAGCTCAAATTAAGTTCGTAGTCGGGTTAGAGGACATGACCCTGACTGTTTAAGATGAAGCCCGAGAGGGGACTTCTTCTGGGAAACCGTACTTAGGACTTCATGGTTAGTCACCTCGACTCGTAGGAGTTATAGATTGATGGGACTCTGAGATACCAGACCCCGAGGCCTTCGAGTAGGCAATTGATGATGCGTTCCTTGAAATGAACGGACACCCGATAAAGGAAGGTCCATAGGAGGATCTAGAGGAAGACCCCATGGTGGGTCAAGGAAAAAGTCTTGTAGATAACGTGTTGATTGATAAAGATGTGGTATGTTACTTGAGGTCGTATAATAGGACCAGACGAACCTTCAGAGGATAAATAGGTGCCGATATGAGAGTTTAGGATCGTTATGATTCATCAAGAGATATGACAAAGAAAATGGAGTAGAGTCTCCAAAGCAGAAGAGGTAGAGGCAGTATAGCCAGTATCAGTGGATTGATTCGACTTGAACGAAACCTGTTACTCGTGATCGGTTATAGCTGCCCATAAGGAGGCGGCATACGTAAGAACCAAGATGTTCAGATTTTCACGAACGATTAAGGGTACTTAGTTGCCTAGAATAATGTAAGGAATTGTTTTGGGCTATGAGATTTCAAACCCCCACGACCAGCGATTCCACGGGAAATAGTGTCTATTATATCATTGAGGGATTTTATTATCTCAAGGAGAATTTTGGGTATATGTACCATGTAAATGTTATGGTAAGACAAGCACGCTAAGACGGAATCGAGAACGAGATTTACCACCCTCAGGAAACCGGGAAGGAATTATGAGGATAGAACCGAAAGGTCGGAAATCAGATCCGAGCATTACTAGTAGGTAAATAGATTGATCAAATTCCCCTGATTTTGGGAAGAAATTCAACAAATTTTGGCAAACCTTGTCTTTCTGATTACCAGAGGATGTCACCAAAGAGAGTGGAAACTAGAGCGAACCCTGTGGATTGGGTAAGATGGCCGCTATATGGGCTGGTGGACAGACCTTGATTGCTACAATTGATTGTAGAGATAAAATGGTGAAGTTGAGATTGAACGGTAAATGTGAAATGTATTTAAGGACCAAGACGGACTGAGAAATTCCGGGATTGACTTAAATGAAAAGGCTATTGTGCCAAAAGTGTTAAGCTTATGTAGCACACGGGATTGATATGGGAGAAGGAATATTGGGTATAAGGATGATTGAAATAGAGACCGAATTTAAGCTTGTAGTTTCTAACGATCTTCCGGAGTACCGCCCAGTTGACATATGGAATTCGTCGTTGCTATGGGCCACAACGGTATCGAAGTCTTCTTATAGAACAGAACGCTTACTTGAGATGTTGCGCCTAGTCGAATAGAACTCCCTGCGATTGCAAATGTTGATGGTTGAATTCTTAGCGACTATTATAAGTCGGCAGTGACGTAAGTATCGAACACCTTAGGGTGCGTGGAAAAGAAAAGCTTTGGAATTGAACGATTATCCATAAGAGGAGCCGACATAAAAGGCATCCGTAGAGACCTTGGTAGGACCCTCCCCATTTGCAAATTATGTGGGGTACCTCCCCAATCTATGATCTATCTTGACCTCTCTCCAAGAAAGAATTCTGATAAAGGGTATATTCCCTCTTCGAAGTTATTTTATAACACTTGTGTTAAATCATATTTAATTTCAATTGTGTTAGAGGCTGTCACGATGCCTACTTTCAAGTTTTTTCAAAGCCCTGTCAAATGATGTTATTCAAGCTTCCACTTTTCTTCAAATAATGAATAACCCTTGCTTGTTAAGTACCAGTATTTTCTTGGTTATTCTTTTCTTTGTATTTTCTTTGGAAACCGCACCTTTGGAATCTGTTCAATTTTAATCCAAAGTGTTCCTTTAAGAAATATTGTCGAAAGACGGTAATCATTAAATTGATATCGAATTGCTTTCATACTTTTCAACTTCCACTGAGACGAACAACCCTATACTTATAGGGGCTACAAGGACTATCTGTCTGTGTGATAGAAGTCTGATGGGACGCCATCACTTGTAAGTTGTGAAATACAAGAAGGCTAATTACCTTTAGTAATGTCTCAATCGAGGCACACAACGTTGAGTTCTTATGATCATGTTGATCTCTCGGTAAATTCTTTTACCTCCAATAAGGTTACCTTAAAACTCATAACCTTACGATCACCAGTGTGTGACGTTTTCCTTGATATGGGAGCTGTCTTTTCAAGGCCCCATAATTTTGTTATCCTTATTGAATTTCAAGGGAAGGCCAACCAGGTCAAATAAGTCAAAAATTCGCTGATAGGAATTAGATTCGCGACGAAATCGCCTATGTCAGGAGCGAATCCCTAAGACGAATAGAATGTTAGTGACATATCAATGAAATTGGTTTATTCTCCCAAGGATATTATGATAATGGAAAGCGTGTCAATCGATATATGTGAAAGAAATAGCGATGTGCCGTGACTCCAGTGACAACGGTGTTAGATAGATGCCCTATAGTGGAATTGAGATTTTGGAGGAGTTGTTACGAATGGACACTACCTCTGGGTTAGCAAGATAAGTACTGACGATGGAGTCAAAGGGAGCTGGTATTGTGACTTGGGAGAGGTGCAACAGGAATAATTTCCGGAAATATATGGAGACCCGGATGGAAATGAAAGTTAAAGAGTTAAAACAAGAAACCATGACTGTGACCGAGTATGAGGCCAAGTTTTTCCGAATTATTGAGGTTTGCTCCGGAGTTTGTGAACACAGAATAAAAGAAAGCCAGTAGGTTTCAAACAGGGCTACCTCCAACAAGCAGCCCACTGTCAGGACCTATAAATAATAGGTACCCTTGTAAATGATTGTTTGCTCAGCGGAAGAACGTTGTGTATTTCCAAATTTATTTAAGAACTGGGTATCACCAGTTGGAAGTTAAATCCGAGGATATACCCAAGACTGCGATTCGTACCGGGAATAGACACTTCGAGTTTTCAGCGAGGTTATTTTGGGATTGACTATGCACCCACAAATTTTTATGGAATGTAATGAATAGACTTTGAGTTATCCGTGATAGTAGATAACGTGAGATGGAGAAATGGCTAGAATTGACCTAGAATTATGACTGTGAGATACACTACCATCCGGGGAAGGCCAATGTGGTGGCCGATACCCTTAATTAAAATGGGACAGAGATGGATTCCGAATGATCGGGAATTAAAGGATGAGATTTTACACAAAACCCAAATTAGTCCAACAAACTAGGAAGACAAAAGATTTCACCAACAAGCGGCTAGTGACAACCAAGACAGACAGAGAAAGTATGCGGACTAAGCCCGCGAGTATAGAGATAGTACTGCTACTGATAAGCTAAATGGCAAGTTGATGAATGGCAAACAAGTTTATGCTGGTGTATTTCTGTGCAAACAAGATAGAGAATATGAGGTTAGAGATTCGTGATGCTAAAGGTATCTCCAAGGAAGGAATTAATGAGATTTGAAAAGAAAGGGAAGTGAGCCCGATATTCTTTGGGCCATCTGAGATTTAAGACGCGCCAGGAAGGTGGCCTACGAGCCAGCCTTACCCCCCAAACTTGTAGAATGGTCATAACGGGGTTCATGTGTCAATGCTACGTCAGTATACTATAGATGCCCGACATATGTAGAGTACGAGCACGTAGACATACAACCAGCCTTGACCTATGTGGAGCAACCAATGGAAATTATAGATCGAAAGGAACAAGTACTCCGAAACAAGGTCATCAAACTAGCCAGAGTGGTATGGAGGAATCATAATGTGGAAGAATCAACTTGGGAGCTAGAGAGCGAGATGCTAGAAAGATATCCCCATTTGTTTTCAGAGTGATTCCGGGACGGAATCCTTTTAAGGAGGGGAGACTGTAAGACCCCAGATTTTGGGTAGAATTAAAACTTTTATTATATGTTGATGTAAATATGGATAGTGGCAATGACTTTGAGAATCAAGTTATGAAATGAATATGAATTTCGGTTTTCAAACATTTTGAGAATAGTAAGAATGGACTGAACATATAGATAAGAATAATCTCTCTGGAAAATAAGAATACAATATTCCAAGGAAGAAAAGTATTTTTATGTCATCCAAATCGATATCTGGTATGCATCCGACAACTCCGTAAACAAGATAGCATGTGCCCGAGAAAGCACTAGAACATTTCTAAGTGCAAGAAGTAAAGAGAAATAAACCAGGAATATTGGAACGGAATTGATCCAAAGGATTATAGAAAAATCACTGATGAATAGTAACTTTTGATGAATAGTAAATTTTTGTCGTTTAAAAAGTTTTCAGACCACACCATATGTGGAACGATATAAAAAACTTTCAAAGTTGTATTAATGATCTACGATGAAAATAAAGGAATGCAAAAGCTGTCAGAATCGGAAAAATAGCATTTCCGTTTTCTCCGAAATTTCACCATTAACGGACGGATTAATCATTATTTGGGAATATTGAAGGATTTAGATTATCAATTCTATGGATATGGGTTAATAAAAGAATTAGAGATATCAAGGACGTACAGGATTAAATATAGACATGGAAGTAACATGTAACAAGATTAGTTCGAGAAATGCAACATTTGGATCATCTAGGTGAAAAGAAACGAACCAGCAAAGTTACTTTAACAGAGTCATTGCATGTGCGACAAGTGTCGAAGGAAGAAGACACCAAAGACCATGACTCACCATTTTGACTATTAAAATATCACAAATATCAAAGTAATTAAACAAGAAAAGAAAAAGAAGAATTCTCCACCTTGAAGAAAAAATTCGGGAGAGAAGAAGAAAGAAAATGGAGGAGAAAGAAATGCTTATAACTTGAGATTCCGTTGTCCGTTTTTGGCGTTCCACCACTCAAATCGAAGCTCTCGAGAAGCTCTACGCAACCATAGTAAGCGCTCGCCTCACCTCTGTGATTTACCCTTCGATTTCAGTAAGTAACAGTTGGAGAAGATGATGAATAGTAACTTGTATTTTGCTTTGTTGCTTTTGATATTGAGTTTGTGGCTTCCAAAGGTTGTATTAAGCAAGGATCTAAGGTTACATAAGGAATATAGCAGCAACCAAGCTTGGAGGAAGGTATAAACCTCTGCCCCTTTGAGTTTTATATGAGTTTTAAAGTGGTTTTGATGTTCATGTAAAGTTAAGATCATGATTAAGTGATTTAGTGATTATTTGGATTTGTTTGAATGTGTAAAATGATGGGTGTTGGATTTGAGCCTCCCCACTGATCTTAGAGGTGTATGATGGTTGTTTGTTGAGGTTGTAGATGTATGGTATGCCCGGTGTGTCTTGGTTATGTTGTGACAAAATAGGATTATTCGATTTTAAGCCGTCGTAATGCCCGATTTTCGGTAACTCTATAAACTGCCTAGAATCAGAAAACCTAACTGCCTCTTTTGGTTCAGTTATGAACATGAGTGTGTAGAGCTTTGTTTCTAGTTTATGTGAGCGCAAGAATCATGTCATTACGATTTACGGTTTATGAGATATGACCATTGTAGTGAAAGTGGTTCAAGGAATGAGATTGCAGAAATGTACCAACTTTGTGGCTATGTTTGAGACCCTTAAGAGTTGTTTTAAAATATGAAATTTTGTATTGAAGTGTCAAGGGCAGTTACGAAGGTTTGTACGAAGGTTTCGAGTCCAAAATATTATTTTCCGATTTTATAAAAATGTGTTATCCGAGGTTGCGCAAGTGAAAACCACTAAGAGCATGACTTAGGAACCAATGTTGAAAATGGTTAAGTATAACTTGTATTCGAGGATCGATTTCGGACTAAACCTACGACTGAAGTAATTGTCGACTAAACATGGACTTAGTATGAGCCTATAACGAGCTAGTAATGCCTTGGTTGTGTTTCGCTTACGTGTTTAAGCATAGAGTACAAGTGGATTATCCAGGGGATTAATCGTGCGTTTTCTTTGACTTTGTCTAGATTGTCCGGCATCGTCGCGAACCCCTATCACTTCTCGAGCATCAGGCAAGTTTACTAAACTTACTCTATTATTCAGAGTATGTATATTTTCCTATGTTCAATACTTGTGTATTCCCAATTTATATACCAAATCTTTGTTGCAAGTATTGTGGCAAGTTTTCTAAATCCATACTTTGAAGTATTAATTATATAACACTGCATTTGCCATGTTTAGTTTTGAGATAATATACTTACGAACCGGTATACCTTGTAGCTCTATAGATAAGAGCATGTTCATTGTTTCGACTCTAGACCGGGAGTCACTATGTTGTTGTATGCAAGTTTTCTCATTCCATACTTTATTTTAGGTTATAATATTCTGATGATGCATATGGTATTATGCATGCTTTCAAACCTCACGTCGTATATGAATGTGATGGTATAAAATTGTTGAGATGGAATATATGCATATGATAGATGCATGCAAGTTTTCAAACCTATACCTCTATAAACTGTTGTTGTGATAAATAAAAGATTTTGAGATATATGTTATGTGTTTACGATTTCGAAATGATACTTATGATGCTAAGTAAAAGTTATTGATATGAGTCGAGCTTATAAGCTATGGTTATAGTAATATTTTGGAGTTGATGTGCTAAGCAAAACCCTCAGTAGGGGGAATATACTCTGCATTTATACTTTGGACCGGGAATGGTATCAGTTGTTATCTAGAGATATATTATATATTCTCTATATTTATTTTACATACTAAGAATGGTATCAGTTGCTACCTAGGGTCATTTTATTGTGTTATTACAATTAATCTCGATAAGTGGTTTACAAATTAAAGATCATTTGGAGTTTAATCTATTAAGGGTATATTTTAAATATATGATGAATAGTTGTTATCTACCCTTTTTGATAAGAAAGTACTTGAGAATTATTTCTAAATAAATATTCTTTATTAAATATAGTTTGCATTAATTATTTAAAGCCCTACTTCTTAAGGAAGTATTTTGTGAAAACTATTTTAAACCCTAGATAGATAATAAAGTATATTTCAGTCAATTTTTATTATAAATAGAGAAGGTTCCCAAATCTATTTCCCGTTTAAGTCTATATTCAGAAAGACTTAAATGTTCGCTCAAACTACAAATGCATGGGACCTTTCTCGAGATTTTATGTATGTTTCCAGTGGACTGCCCGGTCCTAAGCCTTTTTAAATCAATGAATTTCTTAGTCTGGTTTACTACCATCAAAATGATTTTGATTACTTCCTCAAGATTCGAGGGGTAAGATCAGTGGAATTAGTTGCATCCATTAACAAGCGTCAGCTTGGGAAATATGGGTGAATTTTCCTTTCCAACCAGATATGACTACTTTGTGGAGTTGTATTCTTGGGGAAAAAGGGAAAGGAACTTCATGTTTCAGTGTTATGGATTTACTCAAACTTGGAGAGTATGTAAGGGACTGAGTAGCGCCGGTCCCCTAAGGGAATTACAATATGGCCGACGGACTGGTGAACGGGTCTGTTCTTCCCTTAGTTTATCAGAAATTGCCCGACCGTAGGAAAGAGGAGAGCAACAGGCCGACGGACTGGTGAAACGGGTCTGTTCTTCCTCATAGGAGAGTCACAGGCCGACGGACTGGTGAAACGGGTCTGTACTTCCTGCCTACAACCGATTGGCGGGGAGGTAGGTCAGTCAGATACTGTCTATTCTTCCCTTCTACGTAGAAAAAGATCAGGGGGATACAACTTGCGACTGATCATCGTAGGGGTATCCTCGGCGCCCAGAATCTCCATCTACAGTTCATCATCCATGAAAGAGCATGTTTTATGCAAGTTTTCAGAAAAAAAGAAAGTTTACTCAAGAGTATTCAAGTTTATTCCAGTATATGAGTTTATCAGAAAGCATATGAGATTACAAAAAGGGTATATGGAATCAGATGAGTTTCGAAAATGGATTGGACATATTTTGCCTTGTCTTTATTTCCAGAATATGATATGAGATAAATGTTTGATATGAAAGATGATACTTGGAAATTCCTACAACTTCATCTTTTATTTTATGAGTTATGACTCTGATAAAACCTGATTAAGGATATATATATGCATGAGTGGATTTTGGGTTATGGAAACCTTATATTGGATTTTCCTTATAACTTCATCTTTCAAGTATATGTTGATAGTCTGCTTATATTTTATATAGCAGATATTTTACAGAAAGGATATACTGAGTTATCTTGTTATTTCATCTTTTATACTATACTAGAACTTTGTTCATAGTATGAATATCGAAAGTTTGCAGAATATTATGGAGATGATATTTGAAATACAACAATGGTATTTTTGGAATACATTCCGATAAGGAAATGATTTCAGTATCAAGATATTTTGACAAATTATTGTCGCATACCCGCTTTATTTCTGGGTTGAATAAAAGGGCAGAATTATGCCATACTTTCATTACCTTGTTGAGCTATCGCTCACTCTTGCTATTATTTTATATATATTATATAGCAGCGAAGCAGGATGCCAATGGGACGGCACATACCTCGCAAGGCGTTTCCATTAAGCAGTTTCTAGCAGCGATCCCGAGAGTAGTACGAACCAATCGAATCAGGCTACGACTTTTGGTATTCAACTTATGTATAGACATGAATAGTATTAGAGGATTGTGAGCATCAGAAGGCTAAGTTGGTAATGTAACAATACTTAGAAATTGTATCAGTAACAAATTCAAAAGACATTTGGGTATTGTAATAAAAGTTATTTATTCCGCAGTTGTTGTATTGTGTCGTTTCTGAGACTCTAACCTGTGTGTGTGTGTGTGAGACATATGTTGTGGGGTCATGAGCAGGTGAATTATGAATGGTGTGAGTAATACAGGTAAGGCAAGGAATACATGGATGGTGACAACCCTAGATCCCTGACCCCGGATTTGGGGCTGTTACAATAGGTCACGGAAAGAAGTTCATTAATATGTTCAGGCCTTAGTGACAAATAAAGAATCAAGACTTTTAAGATTACAGAAGTATTTGTATGATACAGAGTTAGTACAAAAGGATTTTAGTGATTTTATAATGAAGCAACCAAGACGGAAAAAGACTTGTTAATTGTATTGTATTGAAGACATAGAGGTTTTGATCAGTGTTAGTCATCTGTGAACCAGACCAGTTGCACTAGTTGTCAGCACAATTGAAAAAGATCAACATGTTTTATCGTCTCAGAAGAAATTGATTTAAGTCAGACCTGATACATCCCAGAAGTTAAAAGAAATATTGATAAGGTATGTTCAGGTTAAATTGAAGTGCAATATCCTTACTGCAAAGAGAAAGAATCTTCAAGGATCAATCTGTAATTAAGGGAATTCGATAGTTTTCAACGAAAGAGAAAAGAAGATTTTGGTGAAAACCATCGGAATGGTGAAAATCCAACTTGATAGTTTCTTAAATAGAAACCATCGAAGTGGGTAGAAAGAAGAAGTTTGATAGTTTTATTTATAAAACTGTCGAACTAAATTCAGAAAAACAAGTTATTCTTTTTGATAGATTTTATTTAAACAGAAAATCCATCTGAGAAACTGAAATTTGATAACTTGCCAGATTCAGAATCAGATGATGAGACTCCACCTGAGATTGTTACTGGTGATAACAATGACAATGATGATAATGATCATAGTGGTGGTGGTGGAAACACTGGTAACAATGGAGATACTACTAACACTGAGGAATCATCACCAAGACAATCTAGCAATAATTCAGGGGGAGGAAATGAAGGGTCAACTAGTCATTAACAACACCATAATGAATTTCAAGGCGAATCATCAAGATCAAATATTCGAAGACAAACTGTTTGGAATAGAGCTTATCATTTTGAGATGATTATTGGTGATCCAGGTGTTGGAGTTCAAACTAGAAGTGCTACTCAGAATGAATGTCATTATTCAGGGTTTCTTTCTGAAATGGAACCAAAGAAGACTGAGGAAGCACTGGGTGATCGTGATTGGGTGATTCTTATGCAAGATGAACTCAATCAATTTGAACAACAACAAGTCTGGAAGCTGGTACCTAGATCAAAGAACATGAAAGTAGTTGGTACACGGTGGGTATTCAGAAACAAATTAGATGAAGATGGCATAGTGACAAGAAATAAAGCAAGACTGGTTGCTCAAGGGTATTCACAAGTTGAAGGCATTGATTATGATGAAACCTATGCACCAGTAGCTAGGCTTGAGGCCATCAGGATGTTCTTAGCATTTGCAGCCTACTCCAATTTCAATGTATATCAAAAGGATGTTAAGAGTGCATTCCTGAATGGTGAGCTGGATGAAGAAGTGTATGTAGAACATCCCCTGGCTTTGAAAAACAGGAGTTGTTGGACTTTGTTTACTTCCTCTTCAAGGCCATCTATGGTCTCAAAAAAGCCCCGAGAAAATGGTATGACACTCTTTCTGGTTTTCTTATTGAAAATGGTTTTGTTAGAGGTATCATAGACAAAACTCTTTTTTCTAAGAAACATAAAAATGATATGATATTAGTCCAAGTCTATGTGGATGACATCATATTTGGGTCTACTAATGATGATGTCTGTAAGAGATTTGCTAAGCTAATGCAGAGTAAGTTTGAAATGAGTATGATGGGTGAGCTAAAGTTCTTTCTTGGATTGCAAGTAAGTCAAATGTTAGATGGTTTATTTATTTGTCAATCCAAGTATCTCAAAGAACTCCTCAAGAAATATCACATGGAGGATTCATCTTCAGCAAGGGCTCCATCATCTACAGCTGTCAAACTTGGAGCTTGTGATAAATCTATCAAGGTAGATGTTACAAGCTATAGAGGTATGATTGGCTCCTTACTCTATCTTACTGCAAGTAGACCTGATATTATGTATGCTACATGCTTATGTGCAAGGTTCCAAGTGGTGGAGATTTGCATTTCGTTGCTGTTAAAAGAATCTTGAGATATCTTAAGGGTACACCTAATCTAGGTATCTGGTACCCTAAAGATTCCGGTTTTAACATTGTTGGATATACAGATTCAGATTATGCAGGTAGTGTTGTTGATAGGAAAAGCACCTCTAGAAGTTATCAATTCCTATGTGACAGATTGATTTCATGGTATAGCAAGAAACATCAAACAGTTTCCAATTCAACAGCAGAATCTGGATTTATTTCTGCGAGAAGCTGTTGTGCTCAGATCTTATGGATAAGGAATCAATTGAAAGACTATATTTTTGTATTGAACAAAATTCCTATTCTGTGTGACAATACAAGTGTCATAGCAATCTCCAACAACCCTATTCAGCACTCGAGAACCAAGCACATCGACATCATGTATCATTTTATCTGAGAGCATGTCATGAATGGTACTGTGGAGTTATATTTTATACCCACAGACGAACAAACATAAGATATTTTTACTAAATCTCTTGATGAATCCATATTTACCAGGTTAGTTTGTAAATTGGGTATGTTAAATAGTTTTAGTGATTAATCATGTCTCTACTTGTTGTTTGTTCTAAATTAAAACATTTTATCCTATGCATATTTACTGCTTATTATTTTCATTTCTTGTTTAATTTATTAGCTTCCTAATTTGAGCATTTTTGAATAATTTATTTTCTCTAAAAATATTTTTCTCAAATTTTTATGATTAAAATTGTAGAGAAATCTATTTTTATTGAAAATTTACTTATTTGGAATTATTCAGATTAATTTTCCAGTTGTTGTAATTTATTGTGTGAATTTTCTGCAATTTTCTGTAATTTAATTGCATTTTTCTAATATTCTGCAATTTTATGTAAATTATTTGCAAATTTCTGCTAATTTCTGAATTTTCTGTAATTAGTTGCATTTTCTGTGAATATTATGCATTTTAGTTAAATTGTTGCATTTTTCTAGTAACTAGTTTACTAAGCCGCGCTTCGCAGCAGCCTTATAATAATTTCTCTAAAATAATTTAAAAATATTATACAAAAAATCTTTTCAAATGAAATAAATAATTATATTTATAACATAAGGTTTCTTTTGAATTTTTTGTATCGTATTGAGTATTCACGAAAATTATGAATAAATATAGAAAAAGACAATTATTTAATATATTCATTATTTAAATTTTATGTTGAATATTATTATATTGATTACTATTTATATATTTTTTTAAATCTAAATTCCAACTTATATTTTAAAATACATAATAAAATATCAATATTTAATTATAGTATATAATACGCTACTCCTAATGAACCGTCCTCCCTTTAAAGATTTTTCGTCCCAATGAGCCGCTTTCTCGTTATTAACAAATTTAATATATAACACATTAATCTAATATATAAATTACATGATTTCCAAATTTCTTTTGTATTCTTTCTATATAATACAATAGTTACAAAAGTTATTAGAATTGTATATTTAGTTTCCTATTATTTTCCTTCAATAGTAAAAATTTAAAAGACAATTAAGATATTTTCAAATAAAATAATTTAGGAGACTATTAAAATTATAAATTTAGTTTCTTCCATTAGTAAAGATTTTAAAGGCAAGAATATTAGAATTGTATATTTAGTTTCCTCTATTAATAAAGATTTTGAATGCAATAATATTATAATTGTATATTTAGTTTCCTCCATTAGTAAAGATTTTAAAGTCAATTGAGATATTTTTGATTTTTTTACATTAATCATTCAAAAATTTGAAAAAATTAGAAAAATAAATCGAAACGATTTGAGAAGGGTCACATCACCGCCCTCGTCTTCTCCTTTATATAAGTACTAGTTTACTAAGCCGCGCTTCGTAGCGGCCTTATAATAATTTCTCTAATTTTTTTTAAAAATATTTTGAAAGTGAAATAATAATTATATTTTTCACAAAAGATTTCTTTTGAATGTTTCGTGCCGTATTGATCATTCACAAAAATTCTGAACAAATTTAGAAAAAAGGCAATCATTTAATATTTTATTTTAATATCATGTTTAATATTATTACTAGCCCATAACCCGTGCAAGGCACGAACATTAAAAAATAATAAATTAAAAAAATTAATGCAAACGAAAAATATTAAAGAAAAAAATATAAATTAAAATGAAAAATTATAAAATGAGAAACTTAAATATTAATTGGAATATAGAAATAAAAAAAAACTACATATGGGGCTGAGAAAGATAAATGGGATATTATTAATATATTTTTATTATTTATTAAAATAATATTAATAATAAGGACAAATAGAAAAATTAACATGTTTTAATTAAAAAAAGTAACTACCCGTGATATTTTTAGAAGTGTTTTAATTATATTAATTGTTTTTATTGAAAAAATACGGGTTGACATGTTAAAATAGGTAAGTTTTTTTAATAAGGACAAATAGAAAAGCTAACATGTTTTAATTAAAAAAATAAATGTTCGTTATATTTTTAGATGTGTTTTAATTATATTAATTGTATTTGTTAAAAAAAATACGTTGACATGTTAAAATAGGTAAGTTTTTTGAAATAATTAAAAGTATTAAAATAGGTTCTAAAATAAATAAGGGTTGCACTCAATATTTTTGGAAAAGAGGGATTTTAGTGATAACAAATATAAACGGTAATATGTATTAATTTAAATGTAATTGTCCGTGATATTTTTGGAAAAAAGAGTAGATTTTGTTAGAAAAAAATGTTTTAATTATAAAAGGCAATCAGGTAGTTACTATTTTTATATTATTTTATTATTTATTAAATAGAGTTTTAAAATATGTTTTAAAATAAATAAGTAAGGGTTGCACCGATATTTTTGAAAAAGAGAGATTTTAGTGATAACAAATATAAAAGCTAATATGTTTTAATTTAAAGATAATTGCCTGGTAATATGTTTTAATTTAAAGGTAATTGTCCGTGATAGTTTTGAAAAATGAGTAGATTTTGTTAAAAAAAATGTTTTAATTATTAAAGGCAATCATCTAGTTACTATTTTTATATTATTTTATTATTTATTAAATAGAATAAAGAACCGAAAACCGAAAACCAAAAATTTCAATGTTTCAGCTTTAATAATATAGTATAGATATTGATTATCATCTATATCTTTTTCAAAATTTAAATTCCAACTTATATTTAGAGATATATAATATCAATATTTAATTCTAGCATATAACACATTGCTCCTAATGAACCACCGTCCCTTTAAAGCTTTTTCCTCCCAATTAGCCGATCTCGTTATTACCAAATTTAAGTGATAACACATTAATCTACTAAATAAATTACATTATTTCTAAATTTGTTTTGTATTCTTGACATATCATACAATAGTTACAAAATTTTACATTTATAGCCTTGGAGATACGATTTAATTTTTTAGGAATTTTGGACCAGAACATACATTCGATGAGATGTGCCACATTTAACAATCAAATTAAATCCGGAAAAACACAGAAAGAATAAATAAATGAAATTTTTTATCAAAATATAAAAATTAAAATTAGATACCGTAAAATCTCAAACTTGTAGTCTGTTGTAGGGAGGAAAAGAGATTCGTGTGAGTCAGAATTGAAATGTGCAAACGTAATGATACATGCATCCACTTTCTTAATTCGATAATACAACTAATGTCATCAAATTCCTCAACAGAACTTTGGTCTCGGTTCCAGTATCTTTCTAAAAATAAAAACAATTAAAATCAAGAATAAGTTAGTTAAAATTCAGGTAGGAGAATATAAATATTTTAAAAGCAAACACTAATATTAGCTCGATGAAACAGAGAACAAAAACTTTTGGACTCTATAAATTTGTTTATATAATCGTTTGAATTCTTAATAAAAGAAAGTTGTTTTTGATTTTACAATTTCTTTATATAATTTTATTAAGTTTATTATTATAGGATTATAGATATGGTCAATGGATTGTAAAGTTTGATTAGATTTATAATTTTTAGAGTAATTGACTTTTATAAGTATTACCTTTCCTACAAATTAAGAGCTAAAAAAGGAAAATTTCAAATTTTTAATATTTAAAATGAAGGTGATCTACAAAAATAGTTTAAATAGGATTCAGACGATCTTCTGGTAATTTTCTTTTATATGATATAATAAAAGATAAAGATAAATATAATACAATAGTAATAAAAATATTGATATTGATTAGCAAGTATATTGATAAATAAAAAATTTAGAAGAATATTAAAATTATATATTTAATTTTCTCCATTAGATTCTAATTCAGCTCCTACATTATGAATAACAGGTATTAATATTACCTTTAGAAAGTGCCGAAGATGATCTATGATTCGTGAAACTCTAAAATAGGGTTCCACTTCTCAGAGGAAAAGAGAGAGTATAACCTTGTAGTAATTATATGGTATATAATTTGGGATAATAAATTCATTCCCTATTGGATTATTGGTGTATTATAGTTTAGATCGTTGAAGTAAAGATTTCAATATTGGGGTCATATGTAGATCTGGCAAAATGGGTCTGGATCCGAAGAACCGAACCGAAAGTCATAAAACCGAATCCGATTTTGTATCCGAATTAGTTAAACTGATAATTATCCGAAAACCGATTTGAACCGATCCGAAAATTATCCGAACCGAAAATTTAACCGAAAATTATCCGATCCGATTATGATCCGAACTGATCATAACCGAATAATAAATTATCCAAACCGAATATGATTCGAAATACGAGATCCGATTTAAATCCGAACTAAAAAAAATGGTGATTTTAGTTTTAGTTGAGTTATGATATTTACAGATCATAATCCACATATATTAGGCCACTTTTAATTCAATAAATTAATCTATTTATAAGCAAAATTCTTAATTAGAATAATTTCATGTCAAAAATATCATAGATATTTAATCAATACTTTTGAAAAAGTACTTTATTTTATATAAACAAATAATATATTTAATAATAAGATATTTTTAAAGTATTACAAATTAAAAAAAATGAATGAGTAATGATCCGAAAAGATCTGAACCGAATTTGATCCGAACCATATTCATCCGATTTTAATCCAAATTTCATCCGATTTTAATCCGAACTAGACCCGAACCGAATCAAATCCGATCCGATCCGAACTATACCAAAAATATATCATAACCGAACATTAATCCGATCCGAGATTGATCCGATCCGAAACCGAATCGATTATCCGATTTGTCAGGTCTAGTCATATGTATATATTTTTTTGATTTAAGTTCTTTCGTTAAAAAACGACTAACATACGTTAAATTCACCAAAATCTGGAATATGTTCAAAAACTGGTCAACATATTTCGACCAACAAAAATCCGGTGACAAGCAAAACAGTCTCAAAATTCAAGCAATTAATCATCTTACAATCTATACACCCTTATAAATAAATACGACCCATGATTACGTCAAAATCCATTTACAACAACAAAATCCGATCACACTATCATTTTACGACAAACCAAAAACAAGCCTAAAGATTTTGAAAAAATTATATAAGCCTCCAACTACGTGAATCTATACATATATACAAGCAAAAACTTAAAATGATTATATAAAATACATTCGGTCAAAATCAAGAACTCAGTTAATACCGAAAATTAAAAATCACCTAAAATTTTTTATTTTGATGATTAAGGTGGATAGAGAGTGAAAAAATGGTTGTTTTGAATATTCACACGCTCAATTTGGACACCAAAATCATTATAAAAATTTGGTTTGATTTTACATTTGGTGGATTGACACATCAAATTACACGTAAATAAAATTCTAATATTAGTTAAAAGCTTTTAACGGAAGAATTTAAATCAGAAAAATTGAAAAGTTAAATAACCCAAATATTGAAATATTTAATTCAGGGACAATAAAATAACATTAGTTCATGAACGAATGAATTTATCCCTCTGTAAATTCTATAGGCAATCTTATGCTAAAATTGAAAATAATAATAATAATAAAGAACTACCTTCATAAAGGTTTAGGAAAATTACATTGAAAACCAGTTTCTGAGAATATATCATTTATCTTTATTGTTCTTTTATAAAAACATACAAAAAAAATCTGCTAATTCTTTCAAAAACTAGATCTTTTTGTAGCCTCCTGCTAATGTGTGCATGAAATGGCTTTAAAAAAAATTATAAAGAAGCTAGAAGCGGTAATTCAACGGGCAATAACACTTTCATGAAGCAGTAATGGGTTAGATTCCATCATTAGTACATCAACAGGGGAATGAGCACTCGGTTAAAATACAAAAAACTGAATACAGACCAAGAGACTGTTGCCACTACAATCTCTTCCTCAACCCAGAGCATACATGAACTGGTTATATAAACACATGAAATAATTCTATCAAAGATCTTAGCATGAATGGTTGGTGCTAACTGGTAAACTCAATCTGGCGCCACAAGTTCAAATACAAATAACCTAAAAGAGTATTCATTCCCTAGGTAAACGAAATTACATAATGCACACAGATCATATGATTAAAGCAATCTTTATAGACAGGCCTGATGTCTAGATGCATGAATATTCAAAGAAAGGCCAATGCTATTAGCATCTATCTGTATGGAACATCATCATATAAAATATGCCCGTATCAGCAACAACATCGGCAAGACAAAATATTCAAGCATGTGTAGGGTCTTGACTTTTCTTCAAGTTCCTGCGCTGTTGGTAGTCGTTCCATTCCGTATAGGTTGCTTCTACTGCAACAGAAATTGTACAAATTTCTGCAAATCCCTTTACTAAACGGGTACACCCTACCAGGAATCCCTCTGCAAATGAAAGGAAACGCGTGGAACCCAAAATGAAGATTAAAATCAGTAGAAGCATAGATATTTAATTTTTACTATATCATTGGCTACATTATGTCCCCCAGCCAGTTCGGTATATCAAATTACTTCACAGTGTCTTTACAATGCCCAGTGGGGATGCCAATCGGGTCGGCTCGGCTCGGGTTTCTTAAAATCCAAACCCGATCCGTTATATTTCGGATCGGTTCGGGTTCGGGTTTGGATATGTAAAATGCAAATCCAAACCCGATCCGTCGGGTTTTTTCGGATTTCGGTATAGGTAAATTTATATGCTTATCCAAATATGATAATTAAATAAAGTATTTTTTTCAAAATTAGGAATATAAGATAGTGTTCCATATGTTTTATTTAGCACAATATAAGCGTAAAACATACTAAATTTTATTATTGACGATCATTCAATTTACCGGTTATAATAATTTTTTTATAAAATGTGTTTGTACTTGAACTACGAGAAAAACTTCTCCAAAGTATAGAAGATAGTGGGTCAAAATTTTCTAATTATTTTTATCTGATAAATGTATTAATTAAATTAAAGAACTATAGCATACAAAATTGACAACCAACTAACTATTCTATTTTCATCAGGTATTTTTCGGGTTTCGGGTTCAGATCGGGTTTTGATCGGGTTTCGGTTTTCGGATCGAATTTCGGATCGGTACGTCTAAAATCCAAATCCAAATATTTTCAGGTTTAAAAATTAAATCCAAATCCAAATCCAAAAAATCGGGTTTGGAAAATCCAAAATTTCGGGTTTGGGATCGGGTATCCATCGGATCGGATTATTTTGCCATCTCTAATGCCCACGAAGTAATTTATTTTGACAACTTCCGGCCTTGTTTTTTGATTTGACAATTCATATGTATAATGCCAGGGGAGAGCACGGTTCGGTTCGGCTCGGTTTTTGGATAAAACTAAAACCGAAAATCTTCGATTTTCACAATCAAAAATCGCAACCGAACCACCGGTTTCGGTTTTAAAAACCTCGGTTCGGTTGCAATTGGTTCGGTTTCGGTTTTAAAAGCGCAAAAATTAAAATTATTACAACTTAAATTAAAAAAATGCTTGCTTAATTAATAAAATTATATAGCAAAATGAGAAATTTATATAGTATTTATATTTCTACTTCAAGCCATACACAAAACTGAGAGTGAGAGTGATAGGAAACCTGTTGCTTCTCAAAACATGTAGATTGAACAAAGAACACATTGAGATGGAGCTAAAATACATGCATATCCAAGTATGACTCATCTATTACAAAAAAAGAAATCAGTAGATTTTATGTATAGAAGTTGTATGACAGGCCCAAGTATTTAAATACAAATTGGCCCAAACTTTCAATACTCACTAATTCTTAGATAAAATATTTATATTTTTTAATAAAATTTCATACTAATATTTTATAATAATCGGTTCGGTTTCGGTTTTTTCGGTTTCGGTTTTTTCGGTTCGGTTGGGACCTAAAACCGAAATCGGACCCTCGGGAACGGTTCAGTTTCAAATTTTCGGCTTTTTTTGGTATACTTCAAACTTCAAAGTACTGAAAAATAATAAAGGCTTTCAAGGTATTTAACATACTTGACACACATAATCACTACAGGTTTAAAACATCAATTTCTTCAATATAAGGGCGAGTCATTGGCAGTAATCACACACCTAATGTTTATATGTATAATATGTACTGGAAAAACAAATTCCTGCGTACCCTATTTATATACATACAAGACTTGCCTTATTTAGAAGAAAGAGGAATTTATGACATACAACTATCGTATATTACAAAGCACAATACAGTGAGTTAGTGGCTAACCTTAGGTAAGCAATACGCCTTCGCCTAACGAGCTCGAAAGTAGTTTGATTTGTCAAGATAAGGTAGCTAGAGAAGTGGAAGAAAAAAAATAAAAAGGGGAACCAAAAGATAAGGTCAGCATAACTTTTTATAATGCAAGATATTCATGTTTCATTTATAAAAATAGAGGTTTACAAACCACACAAATTTGAAATAGGAGATGCATATCCACAAGAAATACAAGCACCATAACAAACAAAAACATTCATTAATACTTGGACAAAAGATTACTTCTTTTGCTGTAAACAGTACTTAAAGCTAAGGACGCATATTCACAAGACCAAGCAAGAATTATTTTCAAATCTGCTTCAATCATTACCAAAATACTATAATTTTCAGTCCACACTATGGGAAGCATCGTTAATGTATGTTTAATTCACTATACAAAAAGTTCATTGACGTTTCTTCACTATACGAAGAGTTCATTTGGCACGACCTAGATTCCTATGTTGTACGTATGCCATGGTTAACATGTTCTTCTCATATATACACACAATTTCCGTATCAAGTATGTGATCACTGGAAGCCTCCGTCCTATAAGCGGAAGCATATAAGGGTTGCCAAAAATAACTGACGATATACGACTTACAGCAATATAAATGAGTTTAGTAGGTTGCACATTTGTTCGTAGGGAGGATTAGCTGTTTCTGAAGCAGAATCACGAGAGCTTTTCTACTAGGACTTAGTGTTAAAGTCCTACATAGGAGTATTTAAAAGAAACCTTCTTTGGGATAGCTGAGTAAAGCTGCCAAAAGGGAAAGGGCGGGTCTGTGATGACAGTGAAGCCATCAAGCTGGGCAACCGAACAGATAAATCTATCCACTATGCAAGGGGTGTATCGATGCGCATATAAGTCTCTGAACATGCAAAAACAACCAAGTGTTGGTTGGTATAGACTTCAGACTCCTCAAGTAATTAGTTAAATGAAGGGAATTTTAAGCTTTTCCAAACGGTAAAAAGGTTCAAGTTTTTATCAACAGCACATCAAGAAGTCCAGAGACCTTCTGGAGTACTGTAGTCGTAAAATATCTTATGGTTATGCTAGCTTCGGTAAGTGAGACGGAAGAGGAGCATAACTATTATTTAGCTAGTCCTGCAGCTTGGCGTGTCTGTGGCATATTATTCCTGTCAGCGGCATCCATGGTTTTAAATAAAGATCATCTAACATGGTCACAAGCTCAGGCTTATCGAGAGTCGAGAGGTCTTTCTTTCTAGTTCTTTGTACCCACAAGATCCTTACAACTAAATATGAACAAATAGGAAGTTAATTGACCGAAAAAAAGGATGGGTGATGTACTCTGTGGGTTGTGGGTGTGGTTGAACCCATTGTTTAATTTTTTATAGGATATATTTGTAGTATTGGCCCCACCTGTAGATGGTGCTAGGCTTTAATGTTGGCAGTGAACCTTAAAAATAATGAACAATAAATTTAACTTTCAAGACTAAAAACAGTAACGCGAACAATAGACTGAATAAAAAAAATCATATAATTTCCCAGAAATTTATGTTTTGGTCTGAATACTAATTTGATGCACAATAGAAACCAAAAGAATGACTTACGATAACAGAACAATCAAGATATGTTGGAGTGGGTAAATCGCAGAAAATCCACTACCCCAAACAATAAAGGTTTTCCGAACGCATAAAGGAGAAAAGATTATATATGAAAACCCATAAAAGGAGACTCAAACAAAAATGAAATTTTCAATCGAGTCTCCAAATACACGCGGGGATTACATTAGTTATAAAAAATGAAAACCAGATAAATAACCAAATAGACTAACGACTATAAACAATTGACTTGCAATAAATCATCTATATAAACAATGAAGACCTATATTGCAAGACCCCACATAAGTAAATATTAAAAACAATAATTTCCCCCCACTTAATAAACACAAACTATATAATATCTAAATTCCCTTATCTTTTCATGTTGGTTTTCCGTTACTTCTAATTTAAATAGAAGTCAAGCCTGCCAATGTGGGAATGAATATTTCATTCTCTTTCCTACTCATATTCTTCACAGTTTTCATTGCACTCTTACATTTTTTTTCACTTTTCCTTATCCCGCCCTTTTCCACCTTATAATTTTGTATATAACTTTTCTTGACATTCCTGCCTAATTCTATTCTTTCCAACCAACGTAAGCAAGGGGTTTTCTTCAAGTTTATGTGTTTCTACGTATGAAGCTAATTATGTTCTGCTATTTCATTAGTCATAGAAAGATAAGTTATTTAGTAATGACTGGCTTGTTTGAAAACAAGTATTATGATACCAAGAAAATTTTATTAGTTCACTGCGAGTCAGCGATCCTTATTGTCTCTTGTGCAGTTAAGATGCTAGTAGTAGTGAAGCTAAATCCTTTGTAACATTGTTCAAGCTAAGATACTAAATTCCTAATAGGGTTGGGAGTTTTAAAGGGGAATATTAAATTTTCTCCTTTTCTAAATTGTATCAAGGACTTGTGAATAAAATGCTGTGCGTTAATGTGCTAAAATAACAATCGTGGCTACAGCAATACTTTATCTTTCACTTAAATGTGTAGATAATAACATTTCAGAATTCTCCAAGCCCCCAAGGAAATGATGGTTCGTACCTATGGAAAAAAAGGAGGAGGAGAAGGAAAATGAGCAAAATCAACAAAATAGCTAGCAGCACGATCATGATTACATCTACCCACCTGAGAAAGAACCACATGTGAACCAATGTATTAGCTTGCAAGAAGGGTCAATACCGAAGGAAAAAATTACTTGACACAGGTCACAAGATGAGAATTTGTCAATTAGGTTTCATCTTGTTTAATTTTTCATATATGTGTACATAAATTCCTACCATGTAGTCACTCTACAACAGTTATTTCAAAGCATAATAAGCTCCAAATCCCTATTAATATAGTAAATGAACTTCCTGACCAATATAATCAGCCCAAAGGGCCGATCTGTAAAAACCTACAACTTATTGTAGTTCTGGATCTTCTCTATAAGGTAGGAAACAAGGAAGTAGACATACCATGACTTCAAGATATTGGTTTGTAGGTATTGAATGTACAAGATGCAAGTCCATAGACACAATGTCGTCTCTTCACATATGTACCACCTGGTATTCAAAAAGGATAACTTGAAAAACTATGACTTCTTTACATGATGAGTAAATAAGGAAATAATCAAGATAGGATGTGAATGATGACTTGTCTACATCCCACGTATATAAGTCTGAGGGTAACCTCATACTAAAAGGAACGAGCATATTGAATGAAATTTTAAAAAACAAAACTAGAACAAGAAAAAATGAGATTATATGGTAAAATATACAAGAATATCCATCTCAAAATTACTTTATCTCATTAACACGCTTATCTTAAACAATTGACAGAAAATTTAGTTACGCCCGGAGTCACACATGATGAAGCATTACACTAATTTCAACTCAAGTTTATGCTGCTAGTGATCATTTTATGACTATTTTACTTCAAAAAATTAGAACATTAGAAAGGATTTAATATATATCAAAGAATAGCGCCTGTATACTCTTGTAAACCATATAATTCTCCTAAAGGTTGGCCGAGCAATACTGACTCTATCAAGATGTCACCTAAAATAAGGTTGACTTCTTCAACATTTTATGCATTACTAATTTGACAAAAGAACAATCAATGCCACAGAGCGAAGCTAATTAACTGGCATCAAGAAAACAAACCAAGGTGCAGTTGATATGAACTGAACTAAAAGTTCCTTAATAGTTTATTTATACAATTTACCGAATGACAGAAATATGCATATTTACTATACAATGAGTGTTACATATTAACTTACCCAGAATTTATGAACATTGTTCTTTCTGTTTCCACCCTCAAAGGTTGTCCTTAACACTTGTTTGATAACAAAAACTATAATATATATAGGGTGGGTGAAAATCATATTAGAACTTCGGTCAGAATTACAAAATGGAACCAATGCTTGTTTAATCAAGAGCTCATATTTACTGGTTTTTGCTGCACAACACAGTGTATTTTGTTGCTACAGGACAAAATGTTTTCTGTTTTGTAAATTGCATGATAATTCTGAAAATTAAACTTTTTATGAGCGTTGACACATTTTTTTCATTCTTCAAGTAAAAGTCAGATTCTTTGAACCCTTGCTTATGCATATAAATTTTCAAATTCCCTCGTTCTTTCTCTTCCTAGCAGTAGCATATGTGCCATAAAAATACTTTCAGACTATAGAAATAGAATTGCCTTTATTACTAAATATTTTGGACCCCCCCCCCCCCCCTCAATTTTATATCTGCGTCAGTCACTGTGTGTATGGAGCTCATATTACCTACGAAAATGATAAAATAAAAACCAAATTATGATAGAAACAATTCAGTACTCATATAAAGTGCTGAAAAATATGTTTGACTCCCAAACATAATAAAATTATCATATTAAACACATTCTTGAATATGTTGACCAAAGGAACTTAAAAATTACTGAATGCTATCAGTCTATTACTATTTCTGTACAGATTCGGAAAAGTTTTATGGGAAGAAAAGAGGTAAACATTATAACACTAAAACTATTTGTACAATGAATACAAAGCATAAGGCACAGCCAAATCAAAAAACAGATACAATCACTATGGGAAGTACATGTACTTTCATATCTCGACCTATCTCGTACAGTGGGTAATATTAACTCACTCAGGTAGAACATTCTCAAATTCAGACATGTTCAGCCTTACTAAGCAGGCAAAATATGCAATTGACCAAGTCAAAAAATATTTCGCTCAGCTCCGTTAAGTTTGTGACAAATGAACCCCAAGTCTTCTGATAAAGAGAAAGCACATATGGTGCTGGTAAGAAATTAATAAAGTTGGTTGTTAATTATACTAGCGTTTTACCCGTGCGTACAGACCAATAAATATTACTCCCTCTGTCCCACCCAATTGTTTACATTGGGGTTGGGCACGGAGATTAAGGAAAATAGGTAAAGTAATGAAAAAATATACGGAGTAAAGTGGTGGGACCTCTCAATATTTAAGGTATAAAGTATAGTGGAGGAAGTAGTGAGAGTAGTTAATTTTTATATAGTAAAGTTTTGGAATTGGAATGTAAAGAATTGGGAGGGACATCCAAAAAAGGAAAGTGTAAAGAAATGGATGGGACGGAGGGAGTATCAATTTTCACAATATTATTAAAATGTAAAATTTAAACACAACCCTTGTTTATCGAATTGTATTAATATTTTCATTAATACTTAAATTTGAGTATACAAATTATAAAAGTTGTCGTTGAATTATAAAAGCCATATAATTCTATAGTTATCACTTTAATTAGTGATTAGTCATTATAAATCATTTCCTAGATAAATTTTGTAATTATTATATAAATATTCATTTAAAAATCTTAAAAAGATACACTTTTTAAAGGTAACAATTTTAAAGAGCATTAGAACCTAAACTAATTTGAGATATAAAATCTAAATTTAATCAAACAATTTATATACTACACCAACTTTGGATCATTAAACACATATAAACAATATATAACATTTTTTCTTTCATCTTTTTTATGAACTCGCAGTAAATGCATTTTTATTATCACTTGCTCTTTTTCTATCTCTTTCTCCCCCGCCCCCGACAATTTCTTAGGATCTATTTATGTTGTATCGATTTTATGAACTCTTCACTAACACATACTTCTTCAAACACATTTATTTCTTCCAATTGTCTTTTCCGTATTTGTCTCATTGCTAGACGCATGATTTGTCCTGAATTTTTTTGAGCTTTGTGATTTTGTTGGTGATTTCGACTTGTATTTGGTTACCTATCAAATAGTGAATGTGGATATTGATGGTAGTGGTGGTGATGGTGATGGCGGTGACAAGTGATGACAATGTAATTGTTGTGGTTGTTTAATCGTGGTGATTTCAATATGCAGATGATGATTTATAAGTGGTTGTCCGAATTGATGGTTGGAGGTTGTGACAATCTGATTTTGCTAACATTTGCTTGATTGTGATTATTTTTGTTTAAATATGATGATGTGATATGATATTGAGTTGACGGAGCCGGTGGATGTATATGGTGGTGGTCATGTCATGATTTTAATTTAGTAATTTTTGTTTAAATTTGATCATTACGGAATGATGTTGGTGACCGAAGTTGGTAATGGGAGACGATGGTCGCCAGTGGCCGGAAATTGCGGTTGAAGTTAAAAGGAGATTGTTGTAATGGACGTAGATGTGGATAAGATTAATGGGTGGTGGGAGATGAAGATGGAGCATATATTGGGTGGATAATATTAAATCTCATACACTGAAATGTTGGCTAATATTAAACTCATAATTCATTTTGCGGAGATTCTCATCAGAATATGACTCGAATATGACTCTAATATGACTCTGTATCTATATATACTTTCTTAACAACTCATATGATTAATATCTTTAGTTTTTATTTCTAAAGTTAACTAAATATATAAAGTAACGATGAAAAACATTCTCTGAATCAAGTAAAATGGAAAACTAATGGGGCATGAGGCGGTTTGGCGTGGTACCGGTTGGGGTGTCCGAAAAATTCACCTTTAAAATAGGAAACTAATGGTAAGAAAAAAAATTAATTTATCATTTTAATTTTCATATTTCTCTCAAAAAATGCAGATTTGGTTTTGCTCTCAAATAATAAAATGTTCAAGATTTTGTCTCATTATTCTTTGTAACATATTTTTTATTTATTTTTTGGGTGATTAAATGTGTTGATTCCATGTTCACGTTCATACGATGATGTGATCGATTATTAGGACTTCTTAATAGTGATCGATTTGTAGAATTTTTGACAATGCTAAAATTAGGTCATATAAGGTCAAATGTGTATCTAATTGATTATTACGATTGATCATCATTTTACAAATTTGTGTGTACGTTATTTTTTGCATTACTTGTCCTATTAATTATTATACTATTACAAAGAAATACTTTTAAGTAAGTTATTCGAATATTATTGTTTAAGATTATTCTCAATATTTTTTCGCTAGCTGAGTAACTTTTTACAGAAATTATCATTTAATTAATTTTTAAATTTATATAAATTAAAACTTGAACACTCGTTTAGGATTTTGTAGCACATCGACAAACGACAATAAATATGTTTTAGTTTTTATAAATTATTATTTAATGAGTAAAGTGCACTTTGTGTACTTCTTTGACCGAGACACCACTTGTAATACTGCAGTTTAAATAACTCCACTTGTAATAGTGTACTTACAAAACCGTCACAATTTGTGTATCGCCGAAAATTATGCCCCAAAGATGGGCGCCCGTGATCCACTCTTCGACCCAAAAATGGGCACTCAAGTGAGGGGGAGTATGATCCTGAAAAGTGTCTTCCTCTAACACCTTGAGGTTTTAGAGCGACTGGTTACTCAACACCGTCTATTTTAGTAACTCTGTTTGGGCATTTTTGTCCACTCCTTATATGAACAGTTAAAATCGATCAATTAACCATTAAAACACCCATTTCATCCCCTTTTCTTCAAAAATTGATCAAAATAAAACTATGTATATGCATTATAACACACACACACACTTGTTCATCTTCTTCCCCAAACTCGAGTAATCTTTGTAATTGTATATATATATACACATAGATACATACATACATACATACATATGTTTCATATTCTTCCCTAAATTTAATTCATCTATGTTTCCTCTATAAATTCTATCTACACCTCATCTTCATCGTCTTATTCATGTTCTTCATGTAAATTTTGAATTAAACTCAATGAGAACAATTGTGTTGATAACAAAGCGAGAGTTTGAAAGAAAAGAGAAATTAAACAAAAAAAAATTCAATGGGTTTGATTATAACCCTAAATTTATATACAAAATATTAAACACATTTAATATAAATGCAAATTTGTGGAGTTTTAGTGAAAAGACACATTTACCCATTTAAAACCATTTACTTTTTAATGGAGTTAACCAGAAATTGATGGTGATACACATAGTGTAACGGGTTTTAACATATAGTATTGCAAGTGGAGTCATTTGAAATGTAATATTGCAAGTGATGTCTTGATCAAAGTACAGGTACACAAAATGCACTTTACTCTTATTTGATTTTATGTAATAGCAAATTTACTAAAATTTGACTACGTTTTCCAATTTACGATTTGAAAAGTAACTTGTCCATTATATGTAGGGCTATAAGCAAACTGAAGATGAACAATATCTTTTCGAACTTGAGCAATTTCTTGTCGAACAAAACAATGTTCGATAATATTATCAAACGAATTTTTTTTTCGAACTCTCAAACTGAGGTTATCGAGTTTAAAGGGACTCGAACTCGAAAAATAATCGAAACATTCAATATTTCTTCAATCTTATTCATAAATA
Source organism: Heracleum sosnowskyi (assembly GCA_030848705.1). Taxonomy (NCBI): domain Eukaryota; kingdom Viridiplantae; phylum Streptophyta; class Magnoliopsida; order Apiales; family Apiaceae; genus Heracleum; species Heracleum sosnowskyi. The sequence continues at coordinate 38,997,282 of CM061238.1, forward strand.
AACTTTTATTATAATTGAACTCGAGTAATGATTTAACGAACTGAAAAGTGTTCAATAATTTTATTGAACATATTTTCTTGCTAGAACTCGAGTTCCATAACATATCAAACCAAACTTATCGAGTTGGAACTAAATCAACTCAAACTAACTTATCAAATAGCTCAATTAGTCTACATTTCCGATTACATGATCATTAGATTATAAAAGTGGGAAAAAAAATCATTGAGTACTTACGATCGTTTGAAAATTAATGATCAATTTTAAGTTACTTGAAAAATAATTTTTAGATTTTAATTGGTATTGTCTTTTTATAATATTACAATAAAAGTATTATTTTTTTATGCTATTTATAGTTATAAAAGAGTTGTATTGACATTAGGTGTGCACTTAAATTAATATATAATAAATTTTATTGAATATTATCTTGTCCTTATTTTTATTTTTTATAACATCATTAGATATAACATTTAAAATGTAACAGTATTATTATAGATTTTTTTTTTTCTTGATTGAGAATGTAAAATTATCGAGCATTGAGAAAATTTACTTGAGTACACTAATTTGAAAATAATGACTAATTAATAGTTGTTTGAAAAATTAGTTCTCGGATTATAATTTTATGAAAATCAATTCATAATATATAATGTAATAACTGTGATGATTTAATAATATATAATGTTATAATTGTGATTGATTTAAATTAAAAGAGTGATTGATCCGTAAATCTTTATAAAAAACATTCCAGAATATATAATTGACTGATTTTAAATTAAAGTAGGGATTTATTAATAATATTTGACTTGAAAAAATGTAGTATGTGGATATGGTAAATCAAGTAACTATTGTATTTAAATTATAATTGTTAACTAATTATGATTCGATTGATTAGTAAGTTGTCTCGTGTTAGAATACAAATATTTTTAAAACAATTGTAATATTCATTATTTGAAGATGACAAATAAAAGAATTTATGAAATTTTGATTGATCTGAAAATTAATTTGTGTTTCTACCAATTTTTATTTTTTAGCGGAGAGAGGTACACATCCTTATTTTACCCATTTCCAAGTCAAACCTACATCAAGTGGTATCAAGAACCAGAATTGTTGGTGGTTTCTGATGTACCGATTTTATTTCTATCAAATGCTTTAGCCTCACCCATTCGTTGCAATTCGTTAAAGAATTGACACTTAACCGATATGAAAGCACGCTATGCACTATTGAATGTCTCCTTAAACAATCATATCCACATGACACTATATATACGAAGAACTGAAGATGGAATGTGAACAATTAAAGGATGAGTACGAAAAATCTAGAGATTATGTAACATGAATCAGGCGAAGCTATTTGTAAACCTATGCATCAAGTTGACAAACCCATAAAGCCTAGTATTGTGGATGAATCGAAGGTGGCAACTACAAGTTCAATTACAAGTGTGAACACTTTCGAAAATCATTGATGAACTTGTATCTTCCTTAACTTATTGCTCCAAATATTCCATAACACAAAAAAGGTACAAGTTAATGTGGAGATAGTAGAAACACATGTAAATGATTGTAAGACCCTTCTTGAAGATGTAGATGTAGAAGGGAGTTCCAAAATAGTCCAAAGTCTACATTGACTCTTGGACTTTATTATTCCTGAATGGTTCTATAAAGTCCAATATATAGATGATATATTACAATGACTTCCAAACGTCTATGTCCAATTAGTGTGGAGTCCCGTTTTAGAATTGTAGATTATTTCTTATGACAAACTCGTGTACAAACACATGTAAATGATTGAAAGACTCTTCTTGGCCGTATCTTACCAAAGTTTTTGTGGCTTAGTTCGTTCAGATAGACACAAAGGTATTGCATACATAAAGACACGGGTTCAAATCCCATGCACTACTATGTTGCCATCTTTTCCTTGTCATTTTGGATTAGTTGTGTTATTAAGTAATAATGATATGTCTAATTAAAAATAAAGAGCTTATTCAGTTGACTATTTAGTTTACTTTAAATGAAACTCTTGAAATATAAACATAAAACGTATTTTTAATGTATTAATATTTTCCGAATCCCGCCGCACCCGAATCCCCATATTTTTAGATCTGCCGAATTTCCGTATCCCCGCACTACGCACCCCGGCACCCACACTCATGCTTCCTAGCTTAGCATCAATTCATACTGCAAAGCCTGCAAATTTCATTATGGAGTACCCTAGTATTGATTTTTGCTTAAACCGCTGGTTATTAAATTGCATTCTTGAGAAGATAAAATGCAAAAGTATTTTTGGAATTCGGGCAAGGAAGGAAAAGTAGGTCAAAGGGAGTTTGCAAACAGTCATGTTGACTCGTGGACTTTGACTTTACTATTCCTGAACGGTTCTATGAAAAGTATGTAGATGATATATTTCAATGGCTTAGAAATATTCATCTCCAACTCGTGTGGAGTCCCGTTCGAGGATGATATTAATAATTTAAATAATATTATTTATTAGGAATATAGATGATAAATAATTAAATTAGTTGTTAATTATTTAATATTATTATTGATACATGTGTAAATTTGTGATAGTATTTATATTACTATCTTATTAGGAATAATCTAGAGTTGAGATATATACATATATATATATATGCAATTAGAAATTAATTAGGAATATTCTACTTGAACAATTGTAAATATTCTTTGTTTGAAGATGATGAATATATGAATTGATTATATGCGATAAATCTGAGCATTAATTTGTGTTTAGCTGATTCTCTACGGAGATAGGTTCAATCATGTCAGGATCTGTGTGCCTTAGTGTGAGGATGAGGCCAAGATAAGGCATTAGTAATACTATAGCAAGGCAATGGCAGTATAATAGTATATCACTGGAGTCATTAAGGGTATTTTAGTCTTTCTGGATTTAGTACTAGTGTTAGTCTATAAATACCTGGTGTAAGCTTTCATTTGAATTATGTTTGAACTATTATTGAAAATGGAATTCATTTCCACCATCTCTTTCTCTCTCTAGATTTTGTTATTGTTTTCTCTCTCTATAACTGATTTCTATCTCTCTCTCTAGGGTTAATCTCTCTAAATTCTATCATTTCTTCTCTGATTCTCTGCAAATCTAGCCTTAATCTGTTGTTATCTTGTTTTACTGCTCTAAACATACAAAAACACAAAAAACATTCAAAAACTGGAAAATTACTTTGTCAAGGCATGACAAATTGGTATCAGAACTTCAGTATTTGATCTATCCTTGCTTCTACTGTGTTCTACATCTCAATCCGAGCAGATCGAGCCTACATATGCAGTAATCGCAATCACAAGTCTGGAGATTTACTCATCTCAGTTCAGGTGTACTATTCTATAACTGAACTCTCAGATCTGTTGATTTACTGTTATATTTAGTTAGTTTTGAAGTTGTTAAGCTGTTTTAGAGCTCGTTTACTGGCTAGGAGTTGAATTCAGTTGAGTTTATTGGAGAAAAGTACAAAAATAGCAAGTATCATACTGTTTTGGAGCTGTTAGTAGTAGTATACATACTCTGTTTAAGTATACATACTGCTTGTTTGGAGTTGAGAAGGTGAATTGTTGGTAGATCTGTTGTTGATCGGTGACTATTGATTGAATTGTGGTTTGTTAGAAGTATTGTGTGGTGTATTGGAGCAAGAAGTTAGCAGAGGTGTGATTTCTGTAAGAAGTCGCACTTAAGGTGTTTGATAAATTGCTGAAGAGAATGAATTACTCTGTTTTAGTACTGTTCTTCATAATCTGTGGTAGAAGGTGATATATCTGCAATCTCCTGTTGGTTTCTGCTAGTTTAGTTAATTTTCAATTGTGGTTGCTATATAAGTGTTGATTATAGCAGAAAATCATAAAGATATTGATAGATACTGAGTTGACTCAGTGATCTGGAGTGTTAATTCAGTGATTGAGGTTGCTGTGCTGTTTTGAGTTTTTGAGTAAAGTATTGTTGATTTGTGATTGATTGAATACTGGAGAGTAGAGCTTTGTTTGTAAATTGTTGAAGGAGTTGCAGACTTGGAAATTGAGGTGTTTGTGAAGTAGTGTTAAGTTGATGTGAAGTTTTCCGTTAATGCTCATAAGGTGTTTGATGAATTGTGTATGAGAATGAGTTGTGAGGATTTACCTGAATCATCTCACCAAGTTACCATGAAATTGATTCAGCAAGACCTCCAAGGTCATATTATGGGTACTGATGAGAAGATTGAGAGATTGCAAAAGCAAATTGAGCTTCTAATGGAAGGCATGAACAACAGAAATACTAGGAAACAACTGGAGGATGAAGTTTTAGAGGTGGAAGGTGAGGATTACAAGGGGAATGTGTTTCTTGGCTCTGCTAGCAAAGGCATGTTTAGAGATCCCTTAGATGCTGCTTTGGAAACACAGATTGCCAAGTTCAAGAGTCATCGCTTGAAAAAGGAGGTAGTAACAAATGGAGGAGGAGACAGAGCCTTCAATGAGGCAGTCCTTGGGGTGCAGCAACAGTTTTTAGATCACAGGGAAAGAACTAGTCACAAACTTCAAAAGTTAGAAGATACAATAGAGTTGGCTAGACAAAAGATACAAGTAATTCTAAGCACAACAACACAAAGGCATGATGAAGGCTTTGTAAATGCTTTGGGTGTAAAAACTAGTTCTACATCAGGTAAAACTGAACCAAAAGGAAAAGTTCCATCAGGAACAATACCTACTCTCAAGCTTAACTTTCCCAAGTTTAAAGGAGTAGGATTCTTTGAAGGGTTACAGGAGTGTGGGCACCAGTTGGCTCATTCTGGCATTGGAAATATGATACAGGAATGGCCAAATCATGCAAAGGAGGAGAATGTATCTACTGCTTGGAAAGAATATATTGGGGAACCTATATATGTGAACAACCAGGAAGGGCCAAGAGAGTTGGCCAGAGCAGGAGTTCATCTTAGCAGCATTGAATGGTGATAATTTAGATGCACCTAACCCCTTGCAAACTGAAATCTGCAGAAGTGAAAGATTAGAGGAACCGGCAGAATTTGCACACATACAAGATTTACAACAAGGTGGTGGCAATAACAATCTGCATAAGGAGATGCCACCAATCCAGTTGGAAGAAGTTTCCTCAATGATTCCTACCAGCAGAGACATTGTTGAGGCTTTCCATAGCAAAAGAAGTGTTAAAGATTTTCCAACAGCTACAATTTCTTATGAGATGGGTATCAGATCTAGCAATCTTGGCAAGGATAATATGCTTATCTTTGATCCTGGTGGTCAGATGAAAAAAAAACAGTTAAAAGGTGTTAATCGTAACCCCAAAGACATGATCAGGAGTGAGGTGCAACTAGAAGAAGGTGCAATGGAAAACTCTGTTGGTATTAAACTCAGGCACTGGCAGGATATTGATTTCATGGCAATAGACCAACAGTTAATGAAGGAACCTTCTCATTTGCAGAGGAAGATGTCTATCACTGAGATTAAAATTTCAGTTAGATGGCAAGGCCAAGGCCAGAATATGCAAAAAGAGATTAATGGGTTTGATAAAATTGTTGATGAGATTAATCAACAATTTGTTGATTTTGTGAGAACTGGGATGATTGCACAACCCTACCAGTACCAATACATGGTGCAATACATGGTGCTGGGACAAGGCAAACCTGAGATATACAAGTCAATGGATCCTGCCTGCCATGAGACCTCAAGGAAATCTGTTGCCACATACATATTTGATCCAGGAGGACTCAATTTGTCTTCAAGGTGTTTTACTTGTTTCTGTTGAAATTCTAGCGATTAATCACATGTTGCCAAATGTTCTTGATGGAGTTGATGAAGAAGAGCTGTGCACTAAAGGAGTGGGAACATCAACCATGAGGACATGGTTGTTTTTAAGGAGGGAGGATTGTCGGGATCTGTGTGCCTTAGTGTGAGGATGAGGCCAAGATAAGGCATTACTAATACTATAGTAAGGCAATGGCAGTATAAGAGTATATCAGTAGAGTCATTAAGGGTATTTTAGTCTTTCTGGAGTTGGTACTAGTGTTAGTCTATAAATACCTGGTGTAAGCTTTCATTTGAATTATGTTTGAACTATTATTGAAAATGAAATTCATTTCCACCATCTCTTTCTCTCTCTAGATTCTGTTATTGTTTTCTCTCTCTATAACTGATTTCTATTTCTCTCTCTAGGGTTAATCTCTCTAAATTCTATCATTTCTTCTCTGATTCTCTGCAAATCTAGCCTTAATCTCTTGTTATCTTACTTGTTTTACTGCTCTAAACATACAAAAACACAAAAAACATTCAAAAACTAGAAAATTACTTTGTCAAGGCATGACAAATCCCTTACTTTCAACCATTTTCTTTACCCCTATCCTTCACCAATATACATCTTGACTGAATCAACATCGAACAAGAAGTATGTTAAATAACCCAATACTCTATCACAACCTATTTGAAAATTTAGTCAATAGTGTTGATTGGGGACCAAAAAGTATCACATAACCTACGAAAAGATCATCAAAGGCATGCAACGAAATACAGATAGTGATAAGACAGATGGTTGTCACTTACCAAAATCGACAATGATTGCCCTGCCCTATGCATGTTCCGAGCCAAACACAGTGATGATCAAACTGAAGAACACATTTGTCACAATCATGACAATGCTTCGCTCTTGGAGGCTGAAAATAATTTAAACACATAAAAGAAAAGCATAAAACAGAAACTTAACAAAATATTGAATTTGAAAAGAGTGGGGAGCAGCATATGCTGCAACCGGAAGAAACATAAATAGTGCAGAAAGCTGAATCATCCAACATCCTTAACAAGGATATGCAACAAAATGGGTGAAATATGTGCATGTAATTAGCATTAAATACATAGATCTAACCAATCATTCAGATTTGTACGTTTAAACCAGTCACTAACAATCTGATTACCTGGCAAGCATCACATTGGTTCTAATGTGCTGCTAGTACTATATCTCTTTTAGGTTATTTTTTTCAGACTCAGAGCTGTTGCATATTTTTGCACAACATGACTACAAAGTCACGTGTCAGTGTAAATGCAATTATAAGTTACAAATATTCAAGAATAATACCTGCAAAACATTACAGTAGGAACAAGTCCAAGCTCTGCAAAAGTAAAAGAAGCAGTCAATGGTAGGACCAGCACATGAGAACATGTAAGGTATGCACTACAAAATAGGCTCTCTCTCATTGTTCGAAAATGTTAAATGGAAATCATGTTGTGCCAGGCTAAGAGATGCAAGAACTCTCTCAAGTCAACTGGAACTTGAACTTTACAACTTTATGGACTGGTCATGATTTCCATGTTTTGTTCGGACTCCATTTAACCCCATTTGTGAACTTCCCGGTGATTTAAAGATCCCCAAGTGGAGCAAATGCAATTTCAGTTATCTTTGTTTTCGGCTATTGTAAAAAAGACAGTAGCACCTAGAATTGAAACTAATTGGCTAGAGTTAATTAATGATTTTAGGAAACATGTTTGCAACTAAGGCCCGGCAACTTGAGTTGCAAGGTACTACATACATATATTTTTAAGAGCTACCACGTGCAATTTCTCTTATACTACAACTTCATCAGAGAAGGTAAAATAATAATTAGAATTTAATTTGTTTTGTTAGTTTATCTATACAAGTTTCTGCAGTCAATAATTTCACTATTTACAGTTCCTTTTGTGGTTTTCCGCTAAGTTTTAAAGTCATAGTCCAAAACTATGCTGTCACACATAGCAATAGCATATCTGCATAAGCAAGTGTCGTTACACTAGTACAACTTCTATTCCAAACAAATGATGACAAAAAAACTGGCTTGACAAAACTATGAGCTACTGAACGAGTATAAAAGTCCTTTGAAAGGACATTATAATGAATTAAATTTATTGCCACAAACACAGTGCTCAAAGCATTTTTTCCAAAAACATTCCTACCTACAAGAAGCTCCAGGTGGGTACATGTCCATCACCAGCTTTGTCCAAGATAATTCGTTACTTCCTAAAAGACTTCTTCCCGGTTCTCGATGATCGACAGTAATAACAATGTTGCCATTTTTGCTTGTAGCAGGTTGCCTTTGCTTGATCATTGTAACATCAATAAGCAATAAATGTAAGCCAATTAAATTCCATGTTTAGTTAGAGTAGTAAAATGTTTTCTTAATATCCAACTGTAAGATGAAAGTAATGCATTCTGACTAGATATTGGGGAGGCACTTGAAAGGGTTGCACAGTACTTACTTTGAGGCCACTGATGTCCTTGCTAAGGCATTTGTCTCATTAATCTTTCTCATTGTATCAAGAACATAACTAAATATTAAAAACATACAGGCGACAAGTTAGACAGAAGCATAACATAACTTAACAGATGAGAACCAAAGTCAACACTATACTTCCACTATGAAAGCGAGTTGATATTGTATCAAGTTACCCGGGAGAAGAACCAGAGGTGAAAAAATACTGTGCTAATGTAGCGACAAACAACAATAGATAGAGTGCCATATACCTGAAGTAGAAAAAGAAAATGTTGTAGATGTATTAGCAAGTAAGTGATAAATCTATAAATTAAAAAGAAGTAGACGGTGCAAATAGTATTAAACGAAATTGTTTGTAATCCTTCCTTGATAACATCCTTGCGTGTGTCAGTTAATGTGCTTGGTATTTCTAGGGTTTAACATTAATCAAGCAATTGGCTAAGTAGATTAGTAATTACATTAATGAGACAGCTACAGATATAAGTGATAGTAACATACCAAGGATGAAGAGGTGTTTTGTCCCTAAAATCTCCATAGAAAAGAAAAACAAGGCCAATAAAAATGAGATGAAGCATGACCAATGCCACTTTAAGATACAAGGTAGATCTCCGAGCTGAAAATCAGTAGCAATAATTATTTTGAATAATAATTCATCTTTAAAATATAATTATTAAATTAAAAAAAAAAAAACCAACCAGGATCTAAGAGACACGGGAAGTAGTGGTAGCATCTGTGGTCGTCGTCGCCGCGGCAGAATAAACCCCTAAAAATCGTCATACATACACTGTATTTCAATTCGCGTAGATAACTACAGCATCCTTCATTTGATCTTATCCTAATTCAATATAAATATAGCTGTATAGGTGGCTATATATACATATACAATTTATAATCGGAGACTAGTCGGTACCAGTATTAACTACTTCACTACTACCGGGTGCTTTCATCATCGATCATCGATATCATCATTATATATAAAGGAAAATCTCAGCTCCAGATCGTCCGAAATATTTTTTTAGAATTTTCGAATTTTAATTTAATAAAATTAAATTTTTTTTAAATATATAATTTTAATATTTTTTCATTTAAAATCTTTAATAACGGAGGAAAGTAAATATACTATTTTAATATTCAACATCTTTATTTTTTATCTTATAAATCTTTATCTTTTTTCTCCTTTTATTTATCTTTAGTCTATTTATATTCATCTAATTTTCTAAAACTCTTCTATTTTAAATACTTAAATTTAAAACTTTCTTATGTAAGTCCTATTTTTTAGAAAATAAATTAAAACTTTTTTAGAAAAGAAAAGAAAAGAAACTAAACAACGAAAGCATAAATTCAGTCCCGTTACAAATAAAATAAACTCTCTTTTTTGGATCTATATATACCATTAGCAAAATCTCAACCGATTATCAATATATTTATCCATATATATTTTGATTGATGCGGTGAGAATGCATGTTACTGTTTAGATTCTTAAACTCTATTTTCTTCACAAAAGTGTCAATGGATCTATCAGGTTCATGTGTATTTATTTTTTTTGTTACCTTGCTTTTTTACATTAATGGATTTACAACGTTTTTTTTTTTGTTTTCTAAAGATGATTACAAGTTACAACCAATTTGTTCGTGCACTTTCATATCAGGTATCGTTGTTATCTCTGTATGCATAATGATAGGCTATGTATAGCCCGAACCCCTTCTGGGTCCTGGTTCACTTCCGAACCCAGAAACATGGTTCATCAACCAGTCCGGAGTCATTGTTCGTCGACAAGTCTGGACTCTTATTGGAGTCCTGGCCCACCTGCTAGTCCGGACTCATATTCCAATCATGGCTTATCAATAAGTCCGAGCTCATATTTGAGTCCAGGCTCACCTACAAACCCAAGCTCGCAGTTAGGACATGGCTCAGGCCCAAAGTCTAATCTATTCCTGGCGGCAAAGGCAATAACTTATGTGAGGACTACACATTGGTGCGTGACGTGTTTAGGTCATCACTGATGGCCACACCTGGTGACGACACGTAAAGATACCTAATGATTGACACAATTATGTCTTATTCAAGCCACACGCCAGCAGAAGCCTGGCACACGACACCAAAATCCTTCACGTGGACACGTGCAACCCATCAACATCACCCAAGTGTCCTACCTACCTAGGATTGGACACTCATGATTGCAGGTACAACCCCTGAACCCTAATTCTGGGCCTATAAATAACCCAAGAAGGAAAGGTTTAGGGGTTACACATTCTCTTTTACACAATTCCCCTATATTATACACACACTATACATACACCCTCCATTTTTTAGATATCTCTAGTCTTATTCTCTCTTTCAAAGCCACTACTTATTCTCACGCCGGAGGCGCCGCCAGGGTCCAAACCCCCCTCCGGTGTTGTTTTGCAGAAACCCAACGGCAGCAACACCGCATCCAGGCGTGAGGATCGGCTGGAAAGGGCTAGATCGGGACTTGGAGTTATCACATAATGTTTAATTCTCTTTCATATATTCTTATCGCTTGAATATATTTATTCTTTTTACTATTCATTTTACTTTGGTTTGAATAATATTTAAATTGTTCAAGAATTTTCTCCATGCTAATTTTAACATATTTATTGTGGCTTTTCTTAATGTATTTGTTTTCATATTATAACCAACATGTTTATAACTCTTTTTTCTTGCTTCTATTTGCTTTGTTTTAGTTTATTTGTTTCATTCTTATTTTGTTTAATTCTCAATGTACATGGTTATATGTGTTTGCACCACTGGTTTTTTCTGATTTTTTGGTTGATTTTTAAGTTTTGAATTTACTGAATTACTATTTGCTTTCTTCGTTTTCTTTTTAAAATTATGATTTGGTCATGACTTTAGTTATAATTATGGATTTTTAGCTTCGTTGTTCTTTGATTTGACTTTGTATTTTTTTGTTAATAATTTTTGGAGAAGAATTAGTAGGTCTTTTTTTGTATGCATGTATTATAAGGTTTGTTTTTAATTCTCCGTTATGTCTTGGCCATTTACCGAAATTTTGAATAAATATAGAAACTGACAATTGTTAAATATTTTTCACTATTTTAATATTAGATCAAATATTAGTATATTTATTACCATTTTTATTTTTCTCAAAATTCATGTTCCAACTTCTATTTTAAAATACATAATACAATATCAATATTAAATTGGGGTTTTTTTTAAAAAATACCCTGCTTATAAACATTTTTTCAAAAATACGGTGGTTTTAAAAATTAATTACAAAAATACGTTTTTTTAAAATTATTTTCAAAAATACAGTTTGCAACTCTTGCAACCTAACATGCAACTTTAATCTCATTATTTCGTAAAGTTGATTTTAAGGTTGATTGATGTTGCATTTCTTTTTGTAACTTTGCAACCTAGAATGCAACTTCATTTTTATTTTAAACAAAATGATTTTACTACTGATTCACGTTGCAACGGTTGTTTCCTAAATCAACTTTATAATCAACCAAATCAATCAACTCATATTTTAGTTGCACCAGTTACATTTTTATGTAGATCCAAGTTGCATCAATGCAACCTTTACAATAAACCAAAACAAAATCAACTATAATCATCACCATCATCAATCAATTTTACATAACTCATACTTACCAAGAGTAATTGCCCCTGCGGGGCCATTAAAATCAACTAAATCACTTGAATTAAAGCTTTTCTTCTTGATCTCTCAATTGATTGGCTTGAGTCTCTGGTGGGGCTCATCTCAACGTCACCGGAGATCGGGGAAGCGTCGATTCCGAGCAAATTTAAGCCGGATTTCATGTCGGTGGTGACGATTGGACGGTGGCGTGTTGGTGGGTTGCGATGATTGAAATTATAGAAGCATACATGATTTAAAGTGTGTGTATAGATACAAATATGTGTGTAGATACAAGAGGTGGGATGGGAGATATTTGGGGGAATAAGGAGGTTACGGACTTACAGTTTTACAGTTTCCAGGCTCGAAGCAATAAGGGACAGAGGTCGTGTTGCTTTACAAACAAAAAGACCGAGGTCATATTTAAAAAAAAAGTTAAGTATAAAAGTGAGAAAAAGGTTTGAAGGGTAGTAAAATTCGAAATAAGATTATAAAAGTAGTAGAGAATGAAATTTCCTTTTTGACCATCTAAACGACGTTTTCTTGGAAAACTCAAAGGACGAAAGTTGTTGAGAACGAAAAGACCTTTCTAAAAAGATATGACTCATCAGAATCAGAATTATAACAACAATAACTCGAAACCCATAATTCATGTCACGGCCACTACAACCCGGTGATAACGGTCCTAAATTTTCAGAAAACTGTCACTATAACCCGGTGACTCGGTCCTTATTCTTATTCGATATTTTCACAAACCATAGCACAAATCAGAGTCTCAAGACTGTTTCTTACACATAACACATATATACGTAATACATATGAATTCAAAATATAACAATTTGCCCAAATTTATATAATCAAACATATACATATAACAAATAATTTCGAAAACACTAGAGAGAACAATCGGAAACTTACCTCAACGCGGAAAATCAAGAATCAAATCATCCTAGAGCACGTACCCATTTCTGACCAGAACTATATTCACTCTATTTGACCATCTAAACGACGTTTTCTTGGAAAACTTAAAGGACGAACGTTGTTGAGAACGAAAAGACCTTTCTGAAAAGATATGACTCATCAGAATCGGACTTATAACGAATCGGGAATTGAATAAAACATCCGCTGAATTTGAACAGAAACTGAAAAACAAGATATGTTTGTGTTTTGTGATTTTAAGAACAGTTCAGAGAATAATCTGGAAACATACTGTGAAACAACAGTTGTATTACATTGAAAGAGCTTTCCGAAAAGTCCAGAATCATCAAATTCCGACTTGAGATGAATTTACTACGAATTTTACAAGACTGCTGATTTTTAATAGAAAAAGACCTACAAATTTTGACTAAAAAGATGAGGAAGGAAAACATATTGTTTATATAGTGTTTGAAAACACTAATTTTAAACCTACAAGTTATCTGTATTCAAACTTGATCCAAATTTTAGGCCCGTTAATCTAATTCAATTTTAAATCCTATTCTTTTTCAAATTTTAATCTAATTTTCTATTATTATTTTTTTATTATTAATCTAAAAATTATGGGATATTACATTCTACTCTCCTTAAAAATAATTTGGTCCCCAAATTCACAACAATTCTATACTCCAAAATCTCGTGACACATATATTCCAAAAGTCAAGTTCTAAACGACTCTAAAGGATCGCATCCTAGGGAATGTATTAGTCTCATACCTAACACACTCCGAAAGATAGGCTGCTCTTGATATCAACTATAACAGCCCGACTTTTCGGACTATTAAATCTAAATACAAAACTTAAATAAAGTACTATACAATGACAATTACAGACGGAAGCGTGACAAAGGTTCAATTACAAACCTAACTATTACAAAAGCACAACTAACGATAATCCAAAAACCAATCTATTCCGAACCTAAGATCCTCGAACTCCAAAGCTATCCCACTTGAGTTACACCGAACCTGAAAATTGTAAGTAATGAGCTATACAGCCCAACAAGAAACCAATAGATCCAACTAATCGGGCAAATAACATGTATACACTTAAGACAATACAGATATTTGATACGATACAACAACGATACACAATACGTAACTTTCGATTCACATATTCTTATTCTTATTCGATAGATACGATACCACATAACAACAATAACTCGAAACCCATAATTCATGCCACGACCACTACAACCCGGTGATAACGGTCCTAAATTTTCAGAAAACTGTCACTATAACCCGGTGACTCGGTCCTTATTCTTATTCGATATTTTCACAAACCATGGCACAAATCAGAGTCTCAAGACTATTGCTTACACATAACACATATACGTAATACATATGAATTCAAAATATAACAATTTGCCCAAATTTATATAATCAAACATATACATATAACAAATAATTTCGAAAACACTAGAGAGAACAATCGGAAACTTACCTCAACGCGAAAAATCAAGAATCAAATCATCCTAGAGCACGTACCCATTTCTGACCAGAACTGTATTTACTCTTTTTGACCATCTAAACGACGTTTTCTTGGAAACCTTAAAGGACGAAAGTTGTTGAGAACGAAAAGACATTTCTGAAAAGATATGACTCATCAGAATCGGACTTATAACGAATCGGAAATTGAATAAAAACGTCCGTTGAATTTGAACAGAAACTGAAAAACAAGATCTGTTTGTGTTTTGTGATTTTAAGACAGTCTTGTAAAACAAGTATGGTAAGTCTTGTATAACAAGTATGGTAAGTCTTGGTGGCTAAGTTTTGGGTGGCTATATAAACATAGTCATATTATATTTGTTTGATATGTAGGCTTAAGAGATGTAATCGTCTTAGGTATTGTTTGGGAGATGTTTGAGCATTGTTTGGCTCAAGTATCGAGTTTGGGACACCATTGATGTGTTATTTTTTTTATTGTATTATTGATAACTGTTTTGATTAATAATACAAGTTGGGACGTGGGTTTTTCCACGTCATATATGTTTTGTGTGTGTTACTTGTCAACTAATTGTGTGTTTGTGTGTGTGCTATGCATTGATGGGTTGTGAATCTCGAATTTGTGTAGTCCCTCAACCTAACATAATCTGGAAACATATTGTGAAACAACAGTTGTAGAACATTGAAAGAGCTTTCCGAAAAGTACAGAATCATCAAATTCCGACTTGAGATGAATTTACTACGAATTTTACAAGACTGCTGATTTTTAATAGAAAAAGACCTACAAATTTTGACTAAAAAGATGAGGAAGGAAAACATATTGTTTATATAGTGTTTGAAAACACTAATTTTAAACCTACAAGTTATCCGTATTCAAACCTGATCCAAATTTTAGGTCCGTTAATCTAATTCAATTTTAAATCCTATTCTTTTTCAAATTTTAATCTAATTTTCTATTATTCTTTTATTATTATTAATCTAAAAATTACGGGATATTACACCAACCATATTTTATATTAGGATAAAAAGAAAAACAAAACAAATATTCGTTAGAACATAATAAAAAAATATGATATTTTCCATCATTTATAATCGAAAAGAAAGGTGAGAAGAGGTTTTTCAAACCAGAAGAGGCCTTTATAAACTGGGCTATTATTATAGTGTATCTCTGTAAATTGGAATTCATCCTTTGTTTTTTCCTTTCCATTCAATCGGATCTCTTCCGTTTCATCACTACTAAAAAAACGCTAATAGACATCGGTTTCTGGCCGATGTCTTTGCAAAATCCTGACCGATGTCTTTGTCGGTGATGTCTAAAGTCAAAAGTTTAGACATCGGTTTCTGGATGATGTCTATTAGCATATAATACATCAATTTTATAAATATTTCTGATGTTTATGTACTGTCTTCTTGGGTTAACTGCATGAGATTAACTTTTGAATTGTTATATTAGAGGTCTTAGATGTTATTTAACATATAGCAAACATAGAATAATTCGACATAGACATCTGTTTTTTTTTCAAATATTGATGTCTAATCCTTTATTAACATCGGTAAATATAAAGAAAACCGATGTATAATGTGATCATAGACATCGGTTTTAGACGATGCTGAATATATCTATTGCATTGGTTACCTATTTTTAAAACCGATGTCTGAGGTCCCTCAGACATCGTTTTCAGCCGATGTTTAAGACTTCTAATATATCAGTTTTTTTTAAGAGAAACGTTGTGCAAGGCCTCATATGGGACCTTCATATACATCATTTCTAGCAATATTTGTGCACAACAATAACCAAACTAAAACAATACCAAGTAAGAACTAAACAAACACATATATTAACCAACATAAATATCAAGTATCAAGTATTCTTACATAACCAATCAAAACCATACATCTGAAACTATCAACTATCGTTTACATATGAAACTTCAGTTTTAGGGCACCATACAGAGTTGGCTATGTCCAGGATTATGTTCCACAAGGTACATGGTTGCACCATTCACATACTTTTGATGTTCCACAGCTTCTTTTCTAAGGCTAGATATGCTATCAGGTTTTCTTTTTATCTGTTTCTTCGTGATGGAACAAGCAGCCAATGGATTCTTAAATCCTGCTCCAACCCTCCTGTTGAAAACATAAATAGATTTAATAAGCTCCACGGCTTCAAATGGAAGGCACTTCATTATCTATTGGAATCACCATGTAACCCACACATAATCATTTTCACACACTCACTATGCAAACTTCAGGTGAAAAACTCTTGTTCTATAGGCTACACATACTAACTCTATATACACAGCAATGCACAGAACTTTTATAAATGCAGTTTTTATTAATACTTCTCTTGTTATTTCTAAACTTTTACTTTATTTTCATTAATAAACAAACCATCAGATGGTATCCAAGCTATGTTTGATAGACAAATGATTACCAGAAGTATCCAAGCTGCTTACCAGAATGATCTTTTCTCAAAAGGCTAGTAAGGTGGTAAAATGTGCTATCTACAGACAAGTTCAGAATAGCTAAAATGTGCTAAGGTGGTAAAACTTATTGATATTTATTCGCAAAGTAGTACAAATTTAATTACATTCTGACCTGATCCTATTCATGTAATTACATTCTGATCTAATCCATTTTCAACACTAATAATATTCTAGTCTAGAAGTTTCAACAGTTTAATGATCCATTTTCATGAATCTGAGACAACTACAAATTTAAGGGTCCTTCTTAAGATAAACTAGCTACCTTAAGGAGGAAGGCGGTGTTAATTCTATTATGCGCACGAAACAAAAATACATACTTCATATACAGGCAAATTTTCTGTCCATAGAAGGTGGTGGGCAGCTTAATGTCAGAAGTTCTAGAGACATATTATCAGTTTTTTCATCTACAAATATCAAAAATCTGCCCTTACTAGGAGACAGCATGCTGGAGTTTCTGGTAGCGGGTAGTTGTGTATTTCATGTTAAAGAAGGGACAAGAAATTCTCAATGCAATTCATAATCAGAAATCAGGGCAGACTATTAGTCTCACAGTAACTAGTCCAGTATTCAAGTAAAAAGGCCATAGTAATTACTTGTAAGATTTTCTTGCTGTCCTAGCTGAATGTCGACTTGAAGTTGTAATAATTTGATCCTCCAGGGGGACCAAATCATTTGAACTGTCAGATAGATCATCGTATAACTCAGTTTTAGAATTTACTTGGGCTTTATTGTCACTTCCAGTTTGCTTCATAGTTTGCTTTTTTCCACACGCTGCACCAGCACCACCTTTAAAATCAAAATCTTTAAGTTGTTCCTGGAACCAACATAAGGAAGTCCATGTGCACTAATTTAAGCAAACGTTTGACCTATAGTTATAAACTACTAAATATGACAAGCTCAAACTAGAATAACTTATCATGCAGGCTTGCCATGTTCATTTCCTTAGGAAACTCAAGACGAACTTCATCTGGATTCTCATCTATATTGCCAATCCACCATGCCTCGGAAAATACAATCTGGAGAAAGCAAAGCTAACATACATGAACCATAGCACATTGTGAAATGCAATAATCCAATAACAAATGTTAGTGAATTCAAAATATAAAATTCGCAAATAAAAAATTAGCATCTAAAACAGATATCAATATATCATGAATTTTGATGCACTGGGTATTAAAAAGAAAAAATAAGCACCCGTTCCCCTACCCCTACCCCTCCCCGGTTTCAAGTAATGGTACTTCGTACTTGGTTTATTTAATATATTAGCTTTACTTTAACTAGTTCACATTAATAATTTGGTAGTATTTGGGCAGGTTCAATATTTGCCATCATCTTATTCTTTTAATGCTCTTCCTTTCTTTTTTCATTTATAAATTCTAGTTTCATATTTAAAAAAGTTCAACTAAAAATGTAAAATTCTATACAGACTAAACACTTTATATACTACTTTATTTAACATTTGTAAGCTTTGGAATATATTCAGCAGATTCTAAGCACATCTTCAATTTAATAACGTTAAACATCCAATGTTACATTCAGGTGCGAGTTCTAGATTAGATAACTTTATCTTCAATTCATCTAAACAGAATGATCAAAACAAACACTTAAATTTGGTAAAGAAAAAAACAGAAGCAGTGTAGCATGTTGCAATTATAGTCTAGTCAAGCTACAGACCTCGTAAGCAGATCCAACATCACCGGAATATATTCTTGATTGGTAGCTGCTCAATATTTTATCTAGCTAGTAGTAATTTTCCTGAAAGTGCATAACAGAACAGTATAAGAAAATTGATTTATATGTGTTAAGTGAATCCATAATGGTAGCTCCCCATTTTTTATACTCCAAAAGAACATGGATATGGAAACGGCCTCTATGTCGAGAAATTTGAGCAAGCCGGTTGGTACTCATGTCTAAGATAACAGGCTTAAAGATCCAATTTGTGAAGTGTAAAGCTTATATTAAAATAAAAAGTAATTGCAATCTAAAGTTTGACATTTTGTTTCTGGAGTTCTTGATCACAAGGGAGACGCTGAATTATGGAAGCTACCTATTGTCCATTTTCATGTGTCCTTTGCTCAATTTAAAGGATAGCTAATTACCATACAGGAAAAGAGTGTACCATTGTGCGTCCAATACCTCCGCTTACTTCAAGCCATTGGTGCAAGATAATAATAGAAAACAAGTTAATTCCATATCTTACCTTATCCTCAGCCAATGTGATCTAGAGTCCATCTAAACATGCATCTGCTATGTTCCACGCATTGGATGCATGTATCATCACAATAAACAAAATAAAAAAACATAATGAGGGTCAACCAGGTAGAGCAAACAAGTGAACTATTATTATTAATTAACAACTAACCTCAAGAAACCAAAAGCAAACAAAAGTTCACAATTTCTATTTCCTTGATGCCTCCATCTCATATCTTTTGCAGAAAATTGTAATTATCAGAGAATAACGAAAAGTGAATGTAAGCATAAGCATATATCTACAGGAAAATCCATTCAAACATTAAAATCAACACAAACAACTAGTGATTTTCTTTCTCCGTACTCTGGTTTATCAACATCAGCCACCACCTCTTTTAACCTGTTCAACATCAACCACCAAAACTTCAACTTATCAAACATAAGAACACACAGAAAAATGAAGTTCTATCAAACAAGACAGCTGGATTCGGGAAACGAGACAAAGATACATCTTGTAAAATTTAACTACTCTGTCTCTTTGAACTAATTACCAATTAGTACATAAAAATACATAAAAATGCTTATAACAAAGAAAAATACATAAAAATGCTTATAATTGAGCATTGGTAAATACTGAATGATTAAAAACAAAACCCCCAATTTTAAAAATTAGGGTTTGTTTTTTAACAATTCCCAATTGATTCTTAACAAAATACATGCTTTGAAATGATTAATATACATACAACTGTAGCTTAAATACTTACCAATTCGAGCTTTCGAGCTTCAAACAAATCAATTGAGCTTTCGAGCTTCTTCGAAATGAACTGCGACTTGGTTTCTAAACAAAGTGAGACACGAGAGAGTGGAGAGAGAGTATGAACTCCGTGATTTTCAGCAGTGATTCCAGAGAGAGAGTCCGGAGAGTGGAGAGAGAGGTGACAGTGGAGAGAAGGTGAGAGTCGCCAGAGAGACTTGAGAGTCGAGATGAGAGAGAGAGAGAGAGGGGTGAGGTGAGGTATGTCGAGATCGAGATCGAGAGAGAGAGGTGGGTTTTGTTTTTAGTTTTAATGAATTTTTTTGATTTAATTTGTCTGAATGTAGTATTAGAATTGAGGGGGGAAAATACAAAAATTTCGGCTAAGGGGGGGAACAAATAGCGGGCAAATGAAACTTAAAGGGGGAAAATAAAACTAAGGGGGGGAATATTTTAGAGGGGGCGCGCGTTTAATTTTTAAAGAGAGATTTAGACATCGGTTAGTAAATGAAGTGATGTCTAAATGTTTTTAAGGAAAGGTTTAGACATCGGTTGATAAATGAAGTGATGTCTGAATGTTTAAAAGACATCAGTTTTAAAACGAGCGATGTTAATTTGATTTTTAACATCGGTTTTATTGAAATCGATGTTAAAAACGGTGATGTCTATTAACAGATTTTTAGTAGTGCATCGATTTTGTCCGGATCCTCCTTTTCTTTTGAAAAAAGGGAAGGAGATTAGATTATTTGGTCACCCCTTATAGATCTTTATGCAAAGGAAAAAATGAGATAGCTTTTTTTGTCCTCAATTTTGTGTTAAATAATATTTTAACATTTTGATAAAATATATTATAAGACCGACATGAAGCGCGACATAGTCGACCTTTTAAATTTTTAAATATTAGTAATTTTTGTACATTTTCTAATATTTGTCAATAATTTTGGTTCATTAATTTCCTTAAGTTTGATTATCTTTATGTTTGCACAGTAAAAGACTTATTGTCGGATCTTAATTCAATCCTACTGTGAATAGTGTAAGTATAACATTTTTCCTTTTTTTGGTGTTTTTTTTTAAATATGATTATCGTTAACAAATTCTAACAGAGATGATTAATTATTTTGTTTATATACCAAAAAAATTTCTTTTTAAATATTGAGTCGATGGTTAGTACTTAATTTTTATTATAACATATTATTAATATATGTTTCATATATATATATATATTTATCTATTAGAATGGGCGTCGGCCTAAGAAAACGTGATATAAAATCATTATAAAAAATGTAAATAGTTTATTTTATTTTATTATATATTTATATTTAATTTGTACAACATTATATTTACTAATTTATATGATATTATAACTATATTTTTCTCGGTTTTTTTGTTGAATAATTTATATTTAGAATTTTTTAAAAAAATAAGTCGCGCTTCGCGGCGGCCCTATAATAGTTTTTGTAAAATTTTAAATATTAATCATTTAAGAAAAAATTAAGAAAAAAATATATAAAAAATCATTATATCCTTATCTATACTATTATATTAAAGACGGAACATTGAAAATTTTGTAGTCTGGTCATGAAATGTTTTGCAGTCTGGTCACTCCATTCATAGCTGTTAGATATTTTTGATCAAATCACCGTTAGATAAAATATTAAAATTAGTATATAGAATATCTTTTATATTTTTCCTAACTAAAACATCTCATTTTCCAAAAATATCACAGACAGTTTCATTTAATAAAATAACATAATAAGGTTATAATTGCTAATAAATAACTCATTACCATTTTTAGCCAAAGTGTATATTCTTTTTTATATTTTCTAACTAAAATTTCTACTTTTCTATTTTTCCTAAATAAAACCTCTAATTTTCCAAAAATATCACGAATAGTTCATTTAATAAAATAAAATAATAATATTATAATTATTAATGACTAATCGGTTAGTTTTTTTTTTCCAAAACGTATTTTTTTTATTTTCTAACTAATATTTCTCTTAACTAAAACCTCAAAAATATCACGGGCTATTCCATTTAGTAGCATAAAATACAAATATTATGAATATATCTCTCTATCTAAACTATATTATCAAAGACGAAACATTGAAAGTTTTGGTACTTGTTTTTTTGTACCTATTTTTTGATACGATATTTGCCTTATTTAATTATTATAATCAGTTACTCTTTCAATTAAATTATATTACCATTTATTTCTTAAAAAATCAGGGGCAATTTCTTTTTCAGCTAAAACATGTTACTTTTTCTATTTCATTTGCTAAACTCCTTCATTTTTCAAATATATCATGAGAAAATCCTTGCATATTTACTTTAAAATCTATTTTAATACTTTTATTTGACAATTACATTTTTCAACTAAAACATGTCACATTTTCTATTTTTCTTACTAAATCCCCTCTTTTTTCAAAAATATGACAGACAAATCGTTACTTTTATATTTTAAAATTCAACGAAAACACGTTACTTTCTATTTTTATTACTAAAACCCCTCTTTTTCCAAAATATCACAGACAAACCGTTACTTATTTATTTTAAAATTCATTTTAATACTTTTAATTATTTTAAAATGTCTAACATGCCTACTTATTTTTTTTAATAAATGCAATTAATAAAATATAAAATATAAATAATAAAATTAAAAATTATTAAAAACAATCCGTGCAGTGTACGGGTTTTAGGCTATATTATTAAAAATGAAACATTAAAATTTTGGTAGTTGGATAGACGGACGATCGGTACTTAGTGATTTTACTTAATTACCGTTACTTATTTTATTTTATTTTTAAAAACTATCACTAAATAATAACATTATTTATAATCAATTACCTTTTCAGCTAAAATACATTACCTTTTTTTATTTTTATTTCTTACAAGATCCTCTCTTTTTCTAAAAAAAACACGAGCGATTATCTTTTTTAACAAAAACATGTTACTCTTTCTATTTTTTCTTACTAAAATCCCTCATTTTCCAAAAATATCACGGGCAAATCCTAACTTATTTATTTTAAAATCTATTTTAATACTTTTAATTATGTTACTTTTTCTATTTTTTCATTTTCTAAAAAAATTATTATTAAATAATAACATTTTTATAACCAACTACCTTTTTAGCTCAAATACATTATCTTTTCTAACAAAATCTTCTTTTTTTCTAAAAAAATCATGGGCAATTACCTTTTTCAACTAAAACATGTTACTCTTTCTGAGAAACAAAACAGGTAGAAACCCTCTCTCTTTTCTCTCTCTCACAGCCAGCCGCCTCCTTTTTTCTCAATATTGCCGCCGGGGGCTTCCACCGGATTCTCCGGTGGAAAGCCCCAATCCCTTAGTTTTTCTTTCATCTTTCTTGCTAATCTTGCTATTAAGGCTTGATTTTTTTTTTCAATAAAACTTCTTAGATCAAAAACCATCAGAGCATCCGGATTTCTGTCTTCTCCGATCTAGCGGGTGGTTTTTCGGTTTCGAGGGGTCCGGTTTCTCTTGTTTTTGTGGTTTCGTTTTCTAGATCTAAGGCTTGCTTTTAGTGTAATTTTTATTTGCAATTTTAGTTTTAATTTGTAATTTCAATTTGGTTGTAGTCTCTCCTTGGTGAGAGTTTTGGTGTTTCTCTCCTTTTTCCTTTTTTGTGAGAGTATGGTTTTTGATTTAGTGATGGAAGCTTTTAGGGGATTGCAATTATGGTCGATAGCTCAAACTGGATTAGCTCCAACTGGATGTGGTGAAGCGGGTAAATGTAAATATATCATCTTCAACAAATCGCGGGATTGTATCTCCAAGAAAAATGGAGTAATTAGCGATTGTTTCTGTTTTATGTTTGTTCGACGCGACCATTTTTGTAGATGTCGTATGGCTTTTTATTATTGAATTAATTCCGACTCAAAAAAAAAATGCTACTCTTTCTGATTTTTCTTTACTAAACCCCTTATTTTCCAAAAATATTCTGGACAAATCATTACTTATTTATTGTGAAGCCTATTTAAATACTTTTAATTACGGACACTTACATTTTCAGCTAAAACATGTTACTTTTTCTATTTTTCCTTACTAAGACCCCTATTTTCCCAAAAATATCACGGGCAAACAGTTATTAATTTATTTTTAAAATCTATTTTAATACTTTTAATTATTTAAAAAAGTTTAACACGCCTACTTATTTTTTTTTAGCAAATGCAGATTAATAGAATATTAAAACATAAATAATAAAAATAATAAAAATAATAATTATTAATAATAATCCGTGCATCGCACGGGTTTTAAGCTAGTATATAATGAGCGTAAGAGGGATCTTATCCAAAACTTTGGTCTCTGTACCATCGCACTAATAAAGACTGTTGATATTAAAATAGATGAATGAGAACTATTAGATTTAAGATTAAAAAGTTTATTTATTGTTAGCAGAATTATATTCAAATACTAAAAAGTGTTTTTTAAATAAAAATATAAACCAAATATGTAATAGTAAAAATTTAATTATTAACCACCGGTTCAAATTTCAACCATTCGTATTATCACAAAACATACAAATTTCTTAAATATCCATAGACTTTATATGCCAATTTTGTGTCATATTTTCTTGAGCGGACACACGTTGTACTAAATACATAAAATAAAAAATACCAAAAATATGAAATAACAAAAAATTAAGTATTAATCACCGCTTCAAACTTCAACCATTAGTATTATCAAAAAAATTGCAAATTTCTTAAATATCGTTATACCTTATATGCCGATTTGTGTCATATTTTCTTGAGCACACGCTCATTGCACTATATATATATAAATTTAAAATATTAAAAATAAGAAATAATAACAATTTAAGTATTAACCACCGCTTCAAACTTGAACAATTCGTATTATCACAAAAATTACAAATTTCTTAAATATTTCTAGACTTTTTAATAATTTTTTTAGCACGTACATATATGCATCATTATAATATAAAATGTTTATCCTAAGAATTTGAATGTAAATAAGGGAATTTAATTTTATCCTGAGATTAAATTCTAAATAGGGTTATATTATAAAGATATAATAAAGATTAAATTCTAAGTATGATTGATTTTTATGTATTAATTGTCTTCCATATAAATTCGAATCTAAAACAATAATTTAATTTTATTGAATTAAAATAGAGGATCTCTATAAAAAAGATGAATCAACCTTATAATATTTTTTTTGAAAACTTCATATATAGACTATTTAAAGAAAAATTGAGAAAATTTTGATAAAATAAAAGGTTAAACACAAAATAGATAAAAAAGGAAAATAAGATTATTTAATAAAATTTTTATTATTTTAATTTTATTTATTTTTTTAATATTTGCATCCAATAGATTATTTTTCTATTTTTTCTGACTATTTTTTGCTAATAATATTTTTGAATTTGATCTTAGCTTGGCAATAATTGTATTCCATAAAAATGTTTTACCGGTACCTCCACGTCCATTGATAAAAAAATAAGGTACCATCTTCCTTTTCAACAGATTGAATAATGGCGTCATAAGCTATTTTTTGAGAAGGATTTAGAGCATCATGTGATTGTTCGTGTAGTACCTTCAGTTGTGTTGTATCTTAATTAAGCTCCTCGTACAACAACCTATTACCAGAGTCCCTTAGCAATGATGGGTCAGGTTGAGGCATTCCATCTTTGTCTTTCAGACTCTTGCCTAACTTTTGCATGATAGTTTCTATCTCGAATAATGTGTATGATTCAATTTGTTGTTGGTTTAGCCGCATGTCCTTATTTCGAAATCTCTTCCTCTGCAAATGCTTTATATCTTCTGACAATGTTGTATAGTTAGAACTCCAAAGTTGTGATACATCTGAAACTTGAAAATGAATAAGTATCGTGACAAAAAGATTACACAATTCATTGTCAGTTGCCCAAATTGAAGCTTCGGCAAAACAGTCATTCCATTCTTTATCATTGTCCAGTAATCCCAAAGCATAACATGCCTTTTTAAAAGTTGGATATGTTACCCCATTTACTGTTCTGATACATTCGAAGGAGGTGCAACCTTTTACGAAATTGAGAAGCATCCGCATGTAGAAACGCTCACCTGATGAAGAATGTGCGAAGTAAATTCTACCAACTGATATTCCTTTTTTCCTCCCGGTCCATATTTTTCTTTATCATTCCAAACCCAATAAGTGGGGAAGTCGGAATAAGTTAATTATCGCGCGTCTTCGTTATACTTGTTGGTTTCCAGCCATTCTGTGAATTTGGTTTTATTCACTCCGGGCATAGAAAGTACGTTTTCAACACACTGACCTTCCTCGAAAAGTACAGTATGTTCTCCTGGTAAATAGAAGGGTAATCTTTCGACTGATGGATATCTATAGTGTATGTCAAACTGAAAGATTCTCCATCAAGCCTCAGTTGCTGAAATGTACCTGCAATGCAAATATCTTTTTATCTCATCCACTCCTTCATCATTGTCAACGGGTTCCACTACTACAGTTGCTCTATCGGGTCCCTTATTGACGTACTTGAAAAGATATTTTATAGCTTTCGAATAATTGTAGATTTCTATATTAACATGTGCCTCAAATTTGATAATCAAATTCCTGTTATAAGGGACCATGACACGATTATCTAAATGCACGCCATTCTTTTCCACCTGAATACCTGTATTTCTCCTCATGTACACTATATAGCCATCTGAATCGATTGCGGTTTGATCATTGTACTTCTTGGGAAAATATTTTGTGCACTTATCATCCATCATACACGGAGAATCTTTGTTAAGGTTGCCATATGGTCCATGATGTTAGTATTTGTGCCCTAGAGACAATACTATAATGTTCTTGGGAAAGACATTTTGATTATTAATAAATATGTTCTATGGATTTTCTTTATTTATTTATTATGTCTTTATTAAATGCGATATAAATATTATAATAATAAATGTTCTTGGAATATAAGCATGAATTCTATATCTCTAAGTATGTGAGTTAGAAATGAGATTATATGAATAGTGTTTATAATCCAAAAGATCACTAGTCGAGTATTATTATTTGAGGACAATAATAATACATTAAGACTAGTATGTTTGTTGATAGATGACCGCATCTCATTGGTCATTAGTATGGTGATACTAAAGTCAAAGACATAAGTGCATGGCACTGGATAGACCCGCCGTATGAATTCTTCATGGTAAATGTTATCAAGTGTCATAAGTGTTAGTATTAGTGCTTTAGAGACAATACTTTTATGTTTTAAAGAAAACATTTTATTATTATAAATTATGTTTTATTGATTATTATTATTATTATTATTTCATTATGTCTTTATTTACTGCTTTATAAATGTTAGCATACTAAATGTCCTTGGAATTATGATACGTATTCGATATCTTTAAGTATGTGACTTTAAAATGAGATTATATGAATAGTATCTTTATTTCTAAATATCCCTAGTCGAGTGTTATTAGTTAAGGACAATAATAATGCACAAAGACTAGTATGCTTGTTGACTGATGACCACATCTCACTGGTCATAGGTATGGTGATACTAAAGTCAAAACATAGGTGCATGTAAGAGTACATGACACTGGATTGACCCGCCGTGAGATTACACATGTTAATAGTGTCATAAGTAATTCTCACTATGATAATGGTGTAATGATCCTTAGACCTGAAATCATTATATTTTTATACGAGAATTAATATACTTTGATTACATTAAAAGTTACCTTTGACCGGGTGATGATAAAAGTGGACATTGGGTATATTATGAATCGTATGAGAAATATGAATGATCTAGATGAGATTTAATCCTCCTAATTTTAGGAACGATATTATTGGCCTCTTGTTTGAGTGAGACTAAGAAATGCACGGTCGTGCTCAAATGTTGATTTGATTTAATAGTCTACTCATCGATCAAGAAAAATAAGATTAAATTATGAAGAGGATGACACATTACATGCCTCGAGTTTAATCTATAATATTAAGGTTAAATGGATTATATTACATGGAACATTATTCACGAAATGTTTAATCGAAACACCGATTTAATTATTATTACTTGGGTAACAATGATGTATTACTAGATGTCGCTCATTGTTTATAATTTTAATTAGATATTAAAATTGTTGCCAACGTAATAATAACCTACAGGGTCACACACAAAGAACACTTGAACGAGAAATAATTTAAATTATGAATTTAAATTAAATAAGCAATTCATTATATTTATAATATTAATTAAGTATGACTTAATTAATTAATTAAATAGAAAAGGGAATTACTTAAACTAATTCCGAAATAAGTTATTAATTGATTAAGTGAGACTTAATTAAATAATAAATTGAAATTTCGGATTAGTATTAATTATAATTGGATTATAATTAATAAAGCTTATTCCTCTCTATATAAACTCTCAAAAGGGGCTGATTTTTTATGGGAAAAAAGCGTTTTTATATGTAAAAAACCCTAGCCGTCTATGCGAGGAAGAAAAGAGATAGAGAAAGAAGCAGTTTTCGGGTGCTAGTACACGTCAATCCTTCAAGAAAAACGTTCGTACGTAGAGTGTAGATCGCGAGAGCGGGATACATGGTGATTGAACAAGCTTTGGATCTCCATTAATCTTCCATTGATGAATTGTTAAAGCGTTTTAAGGTAAAACACTAATCTCCGAATTAAATCTTTTGTTTTTCGCATGGATCATGCGGAGGGGTTTCGAATTTTGATTTATTTTCACGTTTTTCCGTTGCGTATATGTGATCGAAACCCTTCAATAAGTAATTCTCACAGTGATAATGGTGTAATGATCTTTAGACTTGAAATCATTATATTTCTATATGAGAATTAATATACTTTGATTCTACTCAAAGTTACCTTTGACCGGGCAATGATAAAGGTGGACATTGGGTATATTATGAATCATATGAGAAATATGAATGATAGATATAAGATTTAATCCTCCTATTTTAGGAGTGATATTTTTGACCTCTTGATTGAGTGAGACTATGAAATGCATGACCATGCTCAAATAGTGATTTGTTTAATAGTCCACTCATTGATCAAGTAAACTAGGATTAAATGATGAAAAGGGTGACACAAACCATGCCTCGAGTTTAATCTATAATATAAGGTTAAAAGGATTATATTACATGGAACATTATTCACGAAAGGTTTAATTGGATCACCAATTATTATTATTACTTGGGTAGCAATGATGTATTACTAGATGCCGCTCATTGTTTATAATTTTATTATGAGATATTAAAATTATTGCCAACGTAATAATAACCTAAAGGGTCACGCACAAAGAACGTTTTAAACGGAGTTTTATTTAAATTTTGAATTTAAATGAATTATTATTATTATATTGAATTATTGAATTAATTAAATAGTACTTGATTAATTATATAATAATTGGAATATAATAAAAATACTACTAATAATCAGATTGGTTTTTGGAAGCCCAATCAAATTAGGTAAAGGCCCAAAACTCTCTCCATATAAATACATTAAGATGTATTATTTTAGGGTTAAGTTTTCAGAATTCGTTTTTGAGTAAAAACCCTAACTGCTCTACATCAAGGAGAGGCTAGAGATAGAGAGATTCGAGGTTGCTTCTTGGCTAGTACCAAACTCCGGTGATCGTTCGACGATCAAGCGTTCGTGTGGACTGATTTAGAGACCTAGATCTTGGCTCAAGGGATACGTGGTGATCAAAGTAAGGACCTCCATCTGTCAACCAATCGTAAAGCTTCAAAAAGGTAAACATATTATTATCCATGAATTAAATATCATTTTTCGCATGGATCCTGCGGAGAGTTTCGTTAATTTTTCTGTTTTAAGCGAATTTTCCGCTGCGTTTTCATGCCCGAAACCCTTCACATGCATCATAAATTTGTTGACTGCGTTGTAACCATCGGGATCAACATTTATGTCCGGAATTTCCGCACTAATTATTTGATCAACATATTCAGCCGAAGGATTTTTCATTGCCGAGTCGAGAAAAAGTAGTATGTGGGCATGAGGAAAACCTCATTTCTGGAACTCAATTGTGTAAACACCTTCAATATTAAAATTCATGATTACAACTACGAAATATCATGCAACAATTACAAACTATTGCCTAGACTGATTGATTTGTATAAGGTTTTTTTTGTTTTTAACTGAATATGTCTCAATTAGTATAGATTTTAAAGGCAACAATTTAAAAATATATTTTTAGTTTCTTCCATTAACATAGATTTTAAAGGCAATTGAGATATTTTCGAATATTTAATATTAATACTACAAAAATTTGAGAAAATTAGAAAAATAGATCGAAGCGATTTGAGAGGCGCCACTTCACCGCTCTCGTCTTCTCCTTTATAAAAATATATACTAGTCGAATAAGCCGCGTTTCGCGACGGCCTTGTAAAATTATTTCTAAAACTTTGAATATATATTATATATGAAAAAAATTGAAGAAACAAAAATCTATAATATCATACAAATTAGTAAACATAATATTGTAGAAATTAAATATACAGAGCCGATTGAAAAACTATTTACATATATTTGTTTTTTCATGTTTCACGTTTTCTTGAGTCAACACCCAGGTAATAAATATACATAGATGAAAAATACTAATCATACCCAATATTAAAAATAACTACCATCTTAAATTTCAGCATTAAAATTATAATAAAAAGTAATAGTTTCTTCAATAAATAATAAAAATAAATTTTAATACATAGATGCCCATCATGTAAATTTATAAGTTCCATTTTAGGAATATTTGTTAATCCGTAGTCTAGTATATAGAATATTAGATAAAACATTAGGAAAAAGTTAATCATAGTTAAGATGATAATTTAACTTGTCGAAAATATTAAGGAGAATATAAGATCTTTAAGAATTTTTTTTACTATTTATTAATTCAAAAATTAGAAAAATATATTGAAACGATTTTAGAGTGCCACTTCAAAGCTCGAGGAAACGTTTTTTTATGTCGACACCCGTTGTAATAATTATATAAATAAAAAAATATGCAATAACTTATTAAACACCGCATCAAATTTTAATCATTTATATTATCACAAACAAACTAATTAACTCCTTATATATAATAAGCGTAAGGGAGATCTTATCCAAAACTTTGGTCGGTCACTGTACTACCAAAAGGTATATGATCCGTTGGATTATAAAACTATAAATATTCAAATAGACGATGACCGTTAGATATAATATTAAAAATTGTATTTGATTAATAATATGATAGTATTTAAATACTAAAAGGTGTATTTTGATAATTTAAACCAATTATAAATAGGTTTTCTATATTGAATAGAAATCTTTATGTAAAAAATCGTAATTATCTTTTCTATTTATTTTATGGATAGTTCCAGTTAGATAATAATTATTAAACCATCATTAAATTAAAGATAATTTTGTTAGCTTCGCGTGGGCTATAAAATTGTTAAAATCTGTTGTCTAAAACTCAAGATAGAGCCCAAACAGTAAAGTGATTATCTAAATTTTAATATTTTTTTTAATTTAAACCAATTATAAATAGGTTTTCTATATTGAATAGAAATCTTTATGTAAAAAATCGTAATTATCTTTTCTCTTAAGTTTATGGATAGTTCCAGTTAGATAATAATTATTAAACCATCATTAAATTAAAGATAATTTTGTTAGCTTCGTGTGGGCTGTAAAATTGTTAAAATCTGTTGTCTAAAACTCAAGATAGAGCCCAAACAGTAAAGTGATTATCTAAATTTTAATAATTTTTTTTATTATTATAGCACCAATTTAATTTTTTTTCCTAATTCTTTTAAATTTATAAATTCTATGTTTATTTCAATAAAATATTAAAATCAATTTAAGAAAAAATTAAAATCGATCTGGTCCGTGTACGACCACTATACGACCAAATTAATTATTACAGTTAGATCTTAAATAGATCGATGAGAATTGTTAGATCTAATATTAAAAAGTGTATCTGATTAATAATAGAATTATATTTAAATACTAAAAAGTTGTTAGGAATATGTTGTTCTTGATGATAATTATAAAAACACTTAGTAGATTTTGTATTAAGTCATTTTGTAACTGTCAACGGAATGGCATGCTTTGCAGTGTTTCGTTGACAGGAAGCTCATCAACGGAATGAGTGTTGTAGCAATTGCACTGTACAATACTTCACAGTTTGATATGCATTTGATGTATGTACTAGATAGGTTTTCTAAGTCATGTTGACTAAGTACTAGATAGGCAAAATAGGTTGGTTAATTGTAAGTATATCATGCCTTGTAATTTTGCCTAAGTGAAGACATGTCAACGGTATGAAGACTACTCTATCAACGGAACAAGGATACACCATCAACGGAATGAAGTTTACTCATCAACGAAATGGAGTTTACTCATCAACGGAATGAAGAATAAAGCTATCAACGAAACACATCTCCCTGCTATCAACGAATCATTATTGCTTTTCTGAATAGTTGACAAAGTGATAGTGACAGTTTACTGAACAAATCTAAAGGTGATGTGGAAGTGTACTTTGCATTGGAAACCATTAAAATGGACATGGGGAATAAGGAAACATCCCAGTTTCCAATTGGGCTCTTGGGAGTGATCATAATAAGCATGAAGACAAAAGCAAGGATCTCCAAGGACCACTGGACAAAGGGATGAAAAGCAAACTATTGGCGGTTACCTTTAGTGTACTTTAGTGTAGCCAAAAATAGTATTGTAAACTTGGGGAATATATAACCAAGTGTAGCAGTTAAGATAGAGTGAGAGAAGAAAAACAAATAGTTTGTATTAGCTATCTTTGAGAGCATTCTTCTCTACAACTCTGTAACTGAGCAGCTGTGTACTTGTGTATCACAGATTATTTCCGCAATAAAAACACTTCAGTTGGATCATCAAACAATCCAACTGAATTATTTATATCTTGTGTTTTTATTTATTCAGTTCAGTTTTATTTTATAAAGTGTTTTAAGTTTAAGAAAATATCAAGAATTGTATTCAACCCCCCCTTCTACAATTCTGTTAGGTCATTTGGGATTAACAATTGGTATCAGAGCAAGCTTCTAACAAACAAGAAGTTTAAAGATCAAGACCAAAAACAGAAACCATGGTGAAGAAGGATGCAGGTGTAAAGATACCAGTTCTTGATAAGGACAATTACTTTCACTGGAAAGTAAAGATGCATTTACATCTCATGTCTATGGATGAGAGATATGTAGACTGCATTGAGAAAGGTCCACACGTTCCCATGAAGTTTGCATCTAGAATTGGAGTGCCAGATGATGCTCCTGATGTAGAAATTCCAAAACTTGTCTCAGAATGGACTATTGAAGATCTTGCAGAAATCCATAAAGATAAGAGAACCATGAACATTCTGTTTAATGGTTTGGAGCAAGAGATGTTTGACAATGTCATAAACTGTACAACCTCCAAAGAAGTATGGGACACTGTCAGAACACTATGTGAAGGAACTGAGCAAGTAAGGGAGAACAAAATGCAACTCCTTATACAACAATATGAGCACTTTCACTTTAAAGCTGGTGAAACCCTAAATGACACGTTTAATAGGTTTCAAAAGCTTCTGAATGGATTAAAGTTGTATGGGAGAATCTACCAAACTAAGGACTCAAACCTTAAATTTCTAAGAGCTCTTCCAAAAGAATGGAAGCCTATGACTGTTTCTCTAAGAAACACTCAAGAGTACAAAGACTACACTCTTGAAAGGCTTTATGGAACCTTGAAGACTTATGAGCTGGAAATGGAGCAAGATGAGGAAATTGAAAAGGTACAGAAGAAGGGTGGATCTATTGCATTGATTGCATCTGTGAACCAACTGGAAGATGACACTGAAGAAGCTGCAAAGGCCACAACTAGTCGAGCTAGTTGTAGAAGTGATGTTAGCAAGGGTAAAGGTAAGATGACAGAAGAAGAAGAACCAGAATCAGCCAACTTGGATGACTTAGATGAGATTGATGAACACATTGCTTTTCTGTCAAGAAAATTCTCTAAGTTCAAGTTCAAGAGAAACTCAGAAGCAAGGCCACCAAGAAGAGACTTTCAACCTAACAAATCAAACTGGATTGAAAAGTCTAAGTCAAAATGTTTCAATTGTGGAATGCTTGGTCACTTTGCTGGAGACTGCAGAAAACCCAAGGTTGAGAAGGGCAACAGGAAATTTGAGCCTGTTGATTATAAAAAGAAATACTTTGAACTTCTCAAGCAAAAAGAAAAGGCTTTCATGTCTCAGGAGTATGATTGGGCTGGTAATGGTGAAGATTCTGATGATGATGTTGAATATGTCAACTTGGCTCTTATGGCTAACAATCATGAGCAGGAAGCAAGCTCCTCAAGCAACCAGGTAACAATTACTAATCTTTCTGGGCTTTCTAAAGAGGAATGCGATAGTGCAGTAAATGAAATGTCTACTGTATTGTATAATTTGCGTGTTACTCTTAAATCACTTACCAAAGAGAATTCAAGAATAAAAGAGACTAATTTGCTCTTAAGTGATAGGAATGCAATGTTAGAAGCACAGCTCATTGAATTTGAGAAAATGAGATGTGTTAGTAGGGATGCTAAGAAGGAACTTGAGAACGTGTTACAAAGGGAAGAAATTCTTAAGACACAACTTGAAATAGAACAAAGTGTGATTGCTAAATGGAAAGATGCCAGGAATGTTGCTACCAACATCATTAATGTTCAAGGTATGGAATCTTTCTGTGAACAATCATGGAAAAAGAACAAAGAGAAACTAGGGTATGTTTGTGAAACCTTAGAATCAGAAACAGAGTCAACAAACAACAATGATCATTTGTTGAAGGTTGATATATCAACGGAATGCAATGTTCCGTTGACAGATGAACCATCAACCGATCAGGGTGTTTCGTTGACAGAGAAAAGAAAAGATGAACTCACTAGACTTAATAATAAGTATGGTCCGGTCACCAAGAACTTTGTTCAAGGTGAGTCTAGTAAATCAAAGAAAGTTGAGAAGCCTGTTGAGAGAGCTAATGTAGGTCACTTGTCCAACAAGCAATTGAAAGATAAGTTAGAGAATGTTCAAGTTGAGGCTAAGGGAAATAAAAAGAATAACAGGAATGGCAAAGTAGGAATTAACAAACACAACAATTACACACCTGATAAATATGCTCCTAGAAAGACATGTGTTAATTGTGGAAGTGTTAGTCATTTATCTACTAACTGCAAATCTGTTAAGAAGACTGTTAAAGTGAAAATTCCCAAGCCTGCAATGAATAGTTCCATGCCTACAATGCCTGTTATGCCTAACATGTTTGCTCCATATGCACAATTTCAAAATCCATATGCCAGCATGCCATTTGTGTCTAATCCATACATGAATATGTTTAATGTGCCACAAATGCCATGGAATATGAATAACATGTTTGTTCCTCCAATTATGCATGCTAAGAATGAAAATGTGAGCAATCCTCAGAAATCAACACCAAGGATAAAGATTGATTTAAATCAATCTGAGCCCAAGGTGAAAAATGATATAAAAGGAAAAGCAAAGGCTAACAAAACAGGACCCAAGGAAACTTGGGTACCAAAATCGACTTGATTTGGTTCTATTGTGTGCAGGGAGACAAAAGGAATCTTTGGTACTTGGATAGTGGTTGTTCAAGACACATGACTGGTGATTCTACCCTGCTCACAGAGTTTCAGGAAAGAGCTGGCCCTTGTATTGCTTTTGGAGATGACAGCAAAGGCTACACAAAGGGATATGGCTTGATTTCAAAAGAGAATGTCATCATAGATGAGGTTGCATTGGTGGATGGTCTTAAGCACAACTTGCTTAGTATCAGCCAACTTTGTGACAAAGGATTTTTAGTTACTTTTTCTAAAGAAGCCTGTGTTGTTTCTAAAGGAGGAAACAACAATGTGGTAATGACTGGATTCAGAAGAGGGAATGTGTACATTGCTGACTTTAGTAGCACAAGTTCAGAAACCATCACTTGTCTTTTCAGCAAGGCAAGCAAGGATGAAAGTTGGCTATGGCACAAGAAATTATCTCATCTGAACTTTAAAGTTATGAATGATTTGGTGAGGAAAGATCTTGCT
The DNA here is from genome assembly GCA_030848705.1 of Heracleum sosnowskyi. Lineage (NCBI taxonomy): Eukaryota > Viridiplantae > Streptophyta > Magnoliopsida > Apiales > Apiaceae > Heracleum > Heracleum sosnowskyi. The sequence continues at coordinate 39,033,058 of CM061238.1, forward strand.
AGAGGAATTCCACAAGTGGAGTTTTCCAAGGATGGTTTGTGTGATGCCTGTCAAAAGGGGAAACAAAAGAAGGCATCATTCAAAAGCAAGACAGAGTCATCAATTGTCCATCAGCTTGAGTTGCTTCATATGGATTTGTTTGGCCCTGTAAATGTCATGTCTATTTCAAAGAAGAAATATTGTCTTGTGATTGTTGATGATTTTTCTAGATTTACATGGACTTTCTTTTTGCTCTCCAAGGATGAGGCAAGTGAAATCATTATCAATCACATCAAGATGGTAAACAATCATCCTGACTTGAAAGTAAGAAGGATTAGGAGTGACAATGGGACAGAATTCAAGAATTCAAGCATGAAGGTGTTCTGTGAAGAAAATGGTATTTTGCATGAGTTTTCAGCAGCAAGGACACCACAGCAAAATGGTGTAGTTGAAAGGAAAAACAGAACACTTATTGAAGCTGCAAGGACAATGCTAGATGAATCAAAGTTACCAACTTATTTTTGGGCTGAGGCAGTTAATACAACTTGCTTCACTCAGAATATTTCTTTGATTAATCAGGCCAAAGGAATGACCCCTTATCAGCTACTCAAAAGAAAGAAGCCACTATTGGATTTTCTTCATGTCTTTGGATGCAAGTGCTTTGTTCTGAGAAATCAAGCTGAGCATTTGGGGAAATTTGAAGCAAAGGCAGATGAAGCAATATTTGTGGGTTATGCAGCAGGGAAAGCCTACAGAGTCTACAATCTCAGAACCAACATTGTTATGGAATCTGTACATGTTGTTTTTGATGATCTCAAAATTCAGGGTCTCTGTGATGAAGGTTTCCATGAAAGTCTTTCTTTTGAGAATGAGGAAGGAGACAAATGGATCATGATAAGACTATTGAGAAACAGTCCAAAGTTGTTGTATCTAGCACAGATGAAAGCAGCAGTGAAGATGAAATTGCTGCATTAAGATTGAAAAGAATAGCTGCTAGTAGACCAAATGGTCATTCCGTTGACAGTCAGAATGAGCGTTTTGTTGACAGTCAAAATGGTCATTCCGTTGACAGTCACAGAAATGCTTCCAGGAGTGATCAATTAGGGACAACAAACTCAGGGGGAGTTTCTCAAGGACAAATATCTAATCTAGGCAATCATGATCATGAAGCTACTTCTTCAAGAGCAAATCTACCTCCCTCAAGGAAATGGACTAAAGATCATCCCTTTGAACTTATTATAGGTGATGTGTCTTCAAAAGTCCAAACTAGAAGAGCAACTCAAGAAGAATGTCTATATAGCAACTTTCTGTCTCAAGATGAGCCAAAGAAAGTTGAGGATGCACTTCTAGATCCAGATTGGGTCTTGGCTATGCAAGAAGAGCTAAACCAATTTGAAAGGAACAATGTTTGGAAGCTGGTGCCCAAGCCTAAGGACAGGAGTGTCATAGGCACAAAATGGGTGTTCAGAAATAAGATGGATGAAAATGGCATAGTCACAAGGAACAAAGCTAGATTGGTTGCAAAAGGCTACTCACAGGAAGAAGGAATTGATTTTGATGAAACCTTTGCTCCTGTTGCAAGACTAGAAGCAATAAGGATTTTCCTAGCCTATGCAGCCCATGCCAATTTCAAAGTCTATCAAATGGATGTGAAGAGTGCTTTTCTGAATGGGGAATTGGAAGAGGAGGTGTATGTAAGTCAACCTCCTGGTTTTGAAGATGATGATTTTCCAGAATATGTATACTTCCTCCTCAAAGCACTCTATGGTTTGAAACAAGCACCTAGAGCCTGGTATGACACACTTTCACAGTTCCTCCTTGAGAATCACTTCACTAGAGGTACTGTAGATAAAACTCTTTTTCACAGGGTTGTGAATGGTTCTACTATACTTGTTCAAATTTATGTAGATGACATAATCTTTGGGTCTACAGATGTGAAACTTTGTCAAAAGTTTGCCAAGCTTATGCAAAGTAAATATGAAATGAGCATGATGGGAGAATTAACTTACTTTCTTGGTCTTCAAGTGAAGCAAGTTAATGAAGGCATTTTCATTAGTCAAACAAAATACATTCATGATTTGTTAAAGAAGTTTAATTTAATGGAATGCTCTCCTGCCAAAACTCTCATGCCTACTGCCACCAAACTTGAATTGAATACTAAGGAAAAATCTGTGGACATTTCAGGTTACAGAGGCATGGTAGGCTCACTTCTATATTTAACAGCTAGTAGACCTGATATTATGTTTGCTACATGTCTATGTGCTAGATTTCAGGCTGATCCTAGGGAATCCCATTTAGTTGCTATTAAAAGAATTTTCAGATATCTCAAAGGAACAACAAACCTTGGCATGTGGTATCCTAGAGAATCTGGTTTTGAACTAATTGGTTATTCAGATGCAGATTATGCAGGATGTAAAATTGACAGGAAAAGCACAACAGGAACCTGTCAATTTCTAGGAAACAAGCTTGTATCATGGTTCAGCAAGAAACAAAACTCAGTTTCCACCTCCACAGCTGAGGCTGAGTATATTGCAGCTGGAAGTTGTTGTGCACAGATTTTATGGATGAAAAATCAACTACTTGATTATGGAATAAGAGTTGAGAAAATTCCTATTTTCTGTGACAACACTAGTGCCATTGCCATTACTGAGAATCCAGTGCAGCATTCAAGGACCAAGCACATTGACATCAAGTACCACTTTATTAGAGAACATGTTATGAATGGTACTGTGGAGTTACATTTTGTTCCAAGTGAACAACAACTTGCAGACATCTTTACCAAGCCACTTGATGAATCCACATTCTCAAGATTAGTAAGTGAGCTAGGTATGCTAAATTTCTCTTAATTATTTTGAGATTTTTGCAAGTTAAAATGCAGCCAGAAACTTGCTATGTTTTTCTGTGAATTAATTTTCTTATGAAAAAGTGAAATTTTGTCTAAGTCAAAATTACTATGTCAACGAAACGAATCATTCCGTTGACAGTCTTAGCATTTTTCTGGGTGTTTCGTTGATAGCTCTTTTATATCAACGAAACGCGGCTCTATCAACGAAATAAGACGGGAATTTAACCGCCCAATCTGATTCGTTGATGTAGCGCTTTTTAATCTGAACTGTTGAAACTGCACGTTCTTTATCACGATCTATGCATACACCCCTGTAAGTATAAATCGTGGTAATATTTAATTCTAACGGTTACTTTTTAAGCCAATCAGGTAATTTAGATTAATTATTGGACTTAATTTCTGAGAATTTTTGGGGGAGTATTTAAGAAATTTCAATTTCTTTATTTCATTTCTACCTGTTCTCAAAAATTCCAAAAGTTTTTCTATCTTCTTCTCTCCAACAAGTAATACAGCTCGAAGCTTTTCCTCAATCAACAATGGCACCCATAGTCAAGCTTATGTCTGCTGGTGGGTTCATCTATGAGAAGAACAATTCTATTCCATTTGTTGTTAAGGAGAGTCCGAACAGCATCTTTTTCAAGATGATGGACTTCATGAGGAACTGTAAGTTGGGCTATGCGATGTTTCACTCTACACCACTCTACAATGAAGTAATCGAGGAGATTTGGACCTCATGTGAGTATAGTGGAACAAACTGCACACTGCAATTCACTCTTCAAGGTAATGAGTACATAGTTAATTCTGATGTTTTGCAAGCATGTTTACATATTCCTGATAATAACTGTGATGCTTTGCCTACTAACACTGAAATAACTACCATGCTAAATTCTATAAACTACTCTTTACCTACTGATAACTTAGGTAAGATTATTAGGAGAGGTTTGGTTAGGGAATACAGTTATTTAGCTGATGCATTCATTAAGGTCTTTTCTGGAAAGATTAGTAATTTTGATGCATTAACTAACTCTATGTTAATTCTCCTAACCATGCTTCTAAATGATAGATATTACAACTTTAGCACCCAACTTATGTATGAAATTGGTGCTAAGTTGGGTGATAAGGCAAATAGGAAGAAAAATATCTATTATGCAAGGTTTCTGATGATGCTGGCTAATCATGTTAGTCCAGCACCATTAGTTATCTCTAACCCTACTGCCAGGTTTGAGTGCTTTGTGCAAGAGAAGAGAGTATTGACAGACATACTGAGGCTGAACCACAAAGGTGATGTTCCAGTGGTGTATCTACCAATCATTGAGGTAACTACTGCTATCCCTGTTAGTATAGCTGTTACTTCCATTGTTTCATCCAATCCAGTTGCTATGGAGTCTGTAGCTGTGACCCAACAGGCTCCTGCCCCAGCAACAAAACCAAAATCTAAGAAATCCTCCAAGCCAACCTCAGGTGCTTCTCAAAAGGCACCTGTTGTAAGAACTACCACACAAACTAAGGGGAGTGAGTCTGGAGTTATGAGAGGTGAGGGAAGGGGTGAAAGTCAAAGAAACCCCAAGGATAAGGAAGGTGAGGTAAGTGTTTCCCAGCCTAGCCCCATTGTGTCTTCCCAACAAGGCACAATGAGTAAAATGGATTTAAGCACAAGTCTAATTGCATCCTCCCAAAAGGATGTAATTATTGAAACAAGCTCTCACCCTAGAGCACAGTCCAAAAGGGTAAGGGACACTTCAAGCCCACAGTCTACATTTTCCCAATACCAAAGGAGAGTGAAGCAAAAATCCCAGGTTTCACAGGGTGCACACACACTGGAAGCAACACTTCCAGTTTCTCAAATTCAGTTTGATGTAACCCCTATCATTACTCTGGGGTTACAGTCCCATTCTCTAAACATCAACCTTGAATTATCTCCATCAAATTCACCAACTCAATCTTTAGATGTGGACATGATCCATACATCTATTCCTGATTCTCCAACTCTAATCTTGGAGAAGCCCCACTCTGAAGCTGGTGGCCATCACTTGTTAAGTGATTTGTTGGGCCATCAACCAATTTTTCCTGAAGTTGCAAGGGGATCTGTGGACCAAACTCTCAAATCAATCACCACAGACTCTACTGTAACTTCTCATTCTCAAAGTGCTTTCTTGACTTCATCAACGAAACAGTCTATTTCGTTGACAAGTGTTTCTCCATCAACGGTATCCATACCGTTGACAGTTCAAACTACCATTCCGTTGATAGGTCATTCTACACCCCTTATTGAAAATCTAGTTGTTTCCACAACTAGTGTAGATGACCTGGTGGTAGTTGAGACACTTTTAGGATTGAGAGGGAGTGAAACTGAGAGGCTGGCTTGCAGCCAGGCAAAAGGAAAGAATGAGAGTGAGAGGCTGGCTATTTCTTCCAGCCAGGCAAAAGGAGAGATTGAGAGTTCCACCTTAGTAGGTGAAGGTAAGGGTGTGAGAGGTGTGAGCCATGGGGAGCCCATGATGCAAGAAAATAGAGGAGAGAGAGAAGGGACTACAGGAGTCATAAGGGAGGAAGCAACCATTGCTAGTGAGTCAATGGAGGTCAATGAGGGAGAAAGGGAACTTACCTTCCAAGAGCATTATCAACAGACTCTGGATAGTATTTCCCTGGATCCTGAGACCTTTACTCATCCTGTGTCAGCCTATCAAGTTTTGGCTCAACAGGGCAATGTGGAGGCAGAGAGGTCACTACAACTGATTCATACAACTGCATCAATGCAAAGAGCAAAGGATGCCTTGACCAATCTATCTCCAGAAGCTGCAGCTAGTGGTGAGTTTGATTTCTCTGATGATGAGGACAGCTTTGGTGACAATCAGGTGGCCACTACTTCACAGACTGGGACTTCTGTGGTGCCTCCTACACCAAACTGGCTTTCTCAAGATTTACAAGGAAGGATCTCCCTGGATGCTGCAATCACAAGGCAGTACAATGAGGCCTATCTGGCTCATGAGTCTGCAAATGCCAATGACAAGAAATTCTACAAGGCTATTATGGATTCACTGGAAATCCAAAGGCTACAGATGATGTAGACAAGGATTGAGGCTAGAGAAATCAAGGACTCAATTAGCAATCTCAAGGATGCTAATGACAGGAGGCTAGATGAAAAGCTTCCTCTTCTCACTGTGTCCAAGATGAACAGGTTTTTCTCTAAGGAACCTGAGGTGGCTATCTCCTTGAAGACTCTCTCTTCTAGAGTGGACAAGGTGGAAGCTACTCTATCTCAGATGCAAAAGGAACAGGAGAAGCAGACACAACTATTGGCCCAGCTAGTGGCAGCTCAAGGACTCCCAGTCATCTCTCTTGATGATAACAAAAAGGGGGAGAAATCTAAGGAGCTAGACATTCAAATCACAAAGGTTATGGTCCCAGCCATTTCCCTGCCAAAGGAGCCACTAGCTATGGGGGAGTCAGGAAAAGCTAAACTGGACAGCATTGACCTGATTCAGCAAGCTTCTATGAAGCTACATCTTGCTGAACAAATTAAAGACCACTGGTCCAGGATAGATGAAAGAATCAAGAAGTTAGCTGGTACTGCAAAGGATTCAAATCCATCAACGGATCAAGCTTCTTCTAAAGAGCCATCAACGGATGCCATGGTTTTAGTGTCAACGGAATGGGAGCCACAGACCAATTCTTCATATAAGGTAGAGCCCCTTCTGCATGGAGTCACTCAAGGATCAAGGAAGGAGAAAGGACAAACTTCATGCATTAGGGATGTGGAACAAGCTACATTGCAAAGAAGCTTATCTCCCAAGTCTCCTGCTAAACCAAAGGGCAAAAATACAGAAAGGACTTTCTATCCTGCACCTTACCCAGATGAGCACAAGCTTCTTGGTCTACTCATCACAAAAAGTAAGGAAAGCAATAATTATGAGGTAAGGAAGCAAAGGGCAATTGTCTACAGGAATGGACAACAAATCTGTGTTTGGGCTGGTCACCCAAACTTTGCTGAAGCTAAAGCTGAAGAGTCAGAAAGAGCAGCAATGCAAGCACTTGCAGTTGCTCAATCTCTTGATGAAGAAGAAAGACAGCAAGAAGAAAAAGCCAGAGAGGAAAGGAGTGCAAAGAAGAGCACAAGGCAACCAAAGGCAAGAGCTAGGAGAAATATAGCCTTTGAGAATGATGACTCTCAGAGTATTGCATCAGACTCTTCTGTACCAACTGCACCTCCAACAATTCCTGATCCAGCTCTAGGGGAAAAGTTAGCCTGTGATCCTAAACATCCTGTTAATTTCCATGATCAGCCAATTGAGCCAAAGGAAGAGCCAATTGAGTTTGATGAGGCCAACTTTCCAAAATTCCTCTTTGAGATGGATCCAAAGAAGAAATCTAAGCAAAGGGCTACCAAGGCTAAGCCAATTCTAGTAAGGAGACCACAAGCTGAAAAACCTCCTACCAACCCAGAAGACTTCATCTACATTGCTGATATCAGGGAGGAGTCTGCCCTACACATCAATCTTGATGACCTAGTTGAAGTGAGAGGAATTGCAGCTTCTTACAAACTACCAGAGAGATTGGTGTTTGTCTACAAGGGTGGGAGAGAACAGGTTTGGCCTCTACATAGAATTCTGGGAGAAGACTATCAGACACTGCTTTCTGTGTTCAAATGCTTGAAGAAAGATTTTGGTTTTACCAAAACAGCTAAGTCTGAAGTTGTTTCCAAAATCTGCCAAATCAAAGCTAGCTGGAACAAGCCTGGTGCACTTCCCAGAGTATTGAAGGTCCCTCAAACAGGAAAGAAAATTCATCTCCAACCTTTTTGGATGATGGAATTCAGAGACAAGGACAACTGTAGAAGATTCTTCAGAATAGAAGACCAACTGGAGAAGGCATCCAATGAAACTCTAAGATTAATGCAATCCAAGTTGGGGGATCAAGATGAAGAAGAGAAGATTTTCTACAGAAGACTTCAAGCTCAGATTGAGGAGAACAATGCAAGAAAAGGGAAGAAAACAAGACCACAGAGGCAAAGATGAAAAATCTGCTCAGTCTAGAGGAGCAACTCTGTGCACTTGTTTTGTAAGATTTTCTACTTAGTATTTTAATTAAATTCAATGAAGCTCAATGCAATTTCTACTTTTATCATGTGTAATTTGACTGAGTGTTTTTGTTATCATCAAGGCTCTTAATTTATGGCTGTTATTCTATCAGTCATAAATTAGGGGAGATTGTTAGGAATATGTTGTTCTTGATGATAATTATAAAAACACTTAGTAGATTTTGTATTAAGTCATTTTGTAACTGTCAACGGAATGGCATGCTTTGTAGTGTTTCGTTGACAGGAAGCTCATCAACGGAATGAGTGTTGTAGCAATTGCACTGTACAATACTTCACAGTTTGATATGCATTTGATGTATGTACTAGATAGGTTTTCTAAGTCATGTTGACTAAGTACTAGATAGGCAAAATAGGTTGGTTAATTGTAAGTATATCATGCCTTGTAATTTTGCCTAAGTGAAGACATGTCAACGGTATGAAGACTACTCTATCAACGGAACAAGGATACACCATCAACGGAATGAAGTTTACTCATCAACGAAATGGAGTTTACTCATCAACGGAATGAAGAATAAAGCTATCAACGAAACACATCTCCCTGCTATCAACGAATCATTATTGCTTTTCTGAATAGTTGACAAAGTGATAGTGACAGTTTACTGAACAGATCTAAAGGTGATGTGGAAGTGTACTTTGCATTGGAAACCATTAAAATGGACATGGGGAATAAGGAAACATCCCAGTTTCCAATTGGGCTCTTGGGAGTGATCATAATAAGCATGAAGACAAAAGCAAGGATCTCCAAGGACCACTGGACAAAGGGATGAAAAGCAAACTATTGGCGGTTACCTTTAGTGTACTTTAGTGTAGCCAAAAATAGTATTGTAAACTTGGGGAATATATAACCAAGTGTAGCAGTTAAGATAGAGTGAGAGAAGAAAAACAAATAGTTTGTATTAGCTATCTTTGAGAGCATTCTTCTCTACAACTCTGTAACTGAGCAGCTGTGTACTTGTGTATCACAGATTATTTCCGCAATAAAAACACTTCAGTTGGATCATCAAACAATCCAACTGAATTATTTATATCTTGTGTTTTTATTTATTCAGTTCAGTTTTATTTTATAAAGTGTTTTAAGTTTAAGAAAATATCAAGAATTGTATTCAACCCCCCCTTCTACAATTCTGTTAGGTCATTTGGGATTAACAAAAGTGTATTTTGATAATTTAAAATTTTTCTATGTAAAAATTCTTAAATATCTTTTCTCTTTAATTTATGTATAGTTCGAGTTAGATAATAATTGTTAAACCAAATATCAGATAACAATTCATATCTATTACAATATTAAAAATTATCAATATAATGCTCATGTATATCATATAACAATGATACATGTGGACCCTGCGTTATAAGAGACTTAGGAGAACTCCTGTACATGAATAAATTTAAACATTTTTTTTCTGAAGGAACATAACAATTTGATTAATCCAAATTATAATTATATTATTTTACATATAACAAACATAAAAGGATAATATCAAAATATTATTAAAATATTGAGGGTTTCATATTTATAAACAATAATTTTGAATATAATACTTAACCATATTTTCTTTTCGGTTTATGGGTAGGTCACTGGTCAAGTTAGATAATAATTATTAAATTAAAGATAATTTCGTTAGTTTCACATGAGTTGTAAAATCGTCAAAATTCAATTTCTAAAACTCAGGATAGAACCCAAATAGTAAAGTGAGTATCTAAATTTTAATAAATATTTTTTTATAATTGTAGCACCAATTTATTTATTTTTCCACTAATTCTTTTAAATATAGAAATTTTATCTTTCTTTCAATAAAGTATTAAAATAAATTAAGAACAAATTCAAATCGGTAAAGACTATAATAATATGAGAATAAAATTTTATATAATCATAACATAATTTTTATACTGTTTAATAATTTTAAAGTAATAATGTATTTTAAAATTTTATATACACTATAAATAAAACCGAAACATTAAAAGTAAAAGCAGTTAGTAAGATACTTATATCAGTATGTACTTGATATCCTTATTATATTAAACTCTTTTATATAATAAGCATAATAGGGATTTATCCAAAATTTTGATCGTGACAACCAAATTAAGAAGGACTATTAGATCTTAACTAGATAAATGAAAATCGTTTGATCAAATATTAAAAAAGTGTATTTTATTTATAATTGGATTATATTTAAATTCTAAAAAGTGTATTTTGATAATTTAAACCAAATATACCAAATATAAATAAGTTTTCTATATTGAATAGAATTCTCCATGTAAAAAATTCGTGACTTTCTTTTCTCTTCCATGGACAATTCCAGTTAGATAAAAATTGTTAAACCATCTTTTAATTAAAAATAATTTAATTATCTTCACGTGGGGTGTAAAATCGTCAAAATCTGATTTTTAAAACACAAGATAAAGCCCAAATCAGTAAAGTGAGTATTTAAATTCTAATAATGATTATTATGTCATCATTATTTTAACGCCAATTTAATTACTTTTTTCTAACTATTTTAAATTTAGAAATCTATGTTCAAAAATTAAAATCAATCTAAGAAAAATTCAAATCAACAAAGAATATAATAATACGAGGATAAAATTTTATAAATTTGTGCATATTTTTTATCCTATTTTATTAAGTTATAGATCATAACTAATCAAATATAATTTATTATTAAATAATAAATTATACGCAAATGGTGATTTTGTTTTATAAGCACTCATAGAGACCTAATTTCATTGTTAGCAGGACTATATTCATATTAAAAAAACCGTATTTTGAAATTGTAGACTCAACTACAGAACATACCTAACTTTTTTAACCTATATACATTGTAAATTATTACATTCGAAACTTTAAAAATTTGTTAATCAATTAGTATAGTACTTTTCTGAAAAATCGTACTTTACAAAAAATATTATCAAATAACCTATGTCTGAAAGAAAAAAAATGAAAGAAAAAAAATGAAAAAAAAAATTTCAAAAAAAAAAACTTGTAATTTTAATATGTTGTTGGTAGATTCAAATCTTAGATCATTCTACGTGATAATTTTACTGTTATATGTAACGTTTCTCAACAATTTAATTTGAAAGATCCAACAATTATGGATTGAGTGATCAAACAAAGCGACCACACTTATAAGAAATCTTTCATTATTTAGTTTTTAATATAATAACATAGATATTTACGGGATATACTATAAAAAAAATGAATTTTATATCGTCACGGTGTACTACTTTAAAAGAAGAACTATTACAAAAATATATATATTTTAATTGATAATTTATTTTCTCAAAACTTCAAAGTTCCCGCATCATTAACATATTACAAGAAAGAGTATATTATATTTTAGCAATAAATATTTAAAAAAATTAAAAATTAAAAAAATTATAAATATTAAGAAAAATTAATGATGTTATCCTGGTAATTTGGTCCTAAATACCGCCAAAACATTCTCAACCATTAGATCCAATACTTTTAAAAATAGATGATCAAGATTATATCATATAAAAAGAAATTATTATCTAAAAATGATATAAGTTAAAAGATATTATATTAGGATTGGATTTTCCAAAAAGTTAAAATATAAAAATAGTTGTACTTAAATAAGGAAACCCATTTATAACCAAAATAATAAAAAATCGTTTAATCTTAAATAGATAGGTGAAAACCGTTAGATTTAACATTAAAACATGTATTTGGTTAATAAAGGTTATTCTAATAATATAAACTACATATAAATTAAGTAGATTTCCTAAATCGAATAGAATTCTCAACATTAAATTTCGTCACTTTATTCTCTTTTTAGTTTTAGAATAGTTTTTAATTGAAAAAGAACTATTAAACCACAACTAAATTAAAGATTATTTTGTGAATTTCATGTGAACCGTAAAATTGGCCAAATCTAACTTTTATAACTCAATATAAAAAAATATTAAATTGAGTGTGTAAGATATAATAAATATCAAATTTTTAACTATAATTTTTTTTTGGCTAAATCTTTTTTAACAATAATTTAATCATGTAAACTAATAACTTTTAAATATTAAAATATTCATAAATAAATATAATTATAAATATTAAAAAAACAATCGTGTGTTGCATCGTAATAAAAATATAATTATAAACAGAATAATTATAAATAAAATTTAAGTAGCCGTGCATCGCACGGGCTATAAGCTAGTTCGTATAATATTCCCAATGAGGATATTAAATTCGAATTATCCTTCTATATAAATTCGAATTATTTTATGTTTCAAATATGTTAAATTCAGTTTTTAATTATATGACTTTCGTAGAAATTTGAATACTCATTCCATATAATATTGAATATTTTTATAAATAATTTGAACTTAAAATTTAAATATAATATAAGTTAGTTTATAAAGAATGCAATATTTCTTTATTAAATTGTAAATAAGATTAACTTTTATATATTTTTTATTGTCTTACTTTTGAATTCAAATGTATATAAAGAAATTTTAATTTTTATTAAATTAAATTAAAGGAGTTCTAAAAAAATGGATAATTATTTTTCTAATGATTTGAGAGCGGCATGGGATTTTTCTTTATATAAACATAAAGATAAAGATAACTGTAAATATAATAAAGGTAACGATAAAGATTCGTTCTAATTTGTTTTTCAATTAAGAGATATGTATTATGTTGTCCTCTAAATTTTAGATTACATAGATTTCTGGAAAAAAATTATAAGGCAGTTAATATTTTTTCATATATAATTTGATTTAGAAGTAAATTTTGGTAGCATAAAATAGATTAGGATCATAAAATAAATTAGGATTTAATATTAAAGGTTTGTCTCAAATATTTATTTCCTGGTTTCAAAAAAAAATCCTGAGCACAATGTCAGAATCAAGACCATTGAACAAAATATTCCTGAGCACAATGTCAGAATCTCCTTTGCTATAGAACAGTTAATAACATTGTCAAACATGTCAGAATCAAGACCATTGAACAAAATATTCATGGCCTTCTTATCTTTATGAACTACAATGTTGTCCTCGGGAGTCCATTCTGAAGGTAACTTTGGAATGGTGCTTGGAGTTCCTGCAGGTGCTTGAGCTATTGAGGTGTTTGGCTTCATTGGTACATGAGAGCCATGATCTATGCACTCTACATATCCTTCATCCATAGACATTAGATGTAGACGCATTTTTACTTTCCAGTGAAGATAGTTCTCTCTATCAAGAACTGGTATTTTAACTCCATAATCCTTCTAACCTATGATTCTGATGTCTTTAGATCTTTAAACTTCTTGTGTGTTAGAAGCTTGCTCTGTTACCAACTGTTATTCCCAGACAATGAATCAAGATTGTAGAAGGGGGGGTTGAATACAATCTTTAAAAATTCTTTGGTTCTTGACAGTAAAGATATGAAAGTAAATTCAAGAACAGAAAAACAAACAAGATAAAATAACACAAGAATAAAAAATTCAGGAGGATTGTTTTGTCCACCTGAGAGATTTTTATTTGAAGAAATCTCTGTGATGTTTATGAATAAACACACAGCTGCATACACACAATTCTAGCTTCGACAATTTACAAAGGATACTGCTTTGAGCTCTCTAAACTACCTAACTGATTCCTTACTCTAGAATAATGCTTCACTTGGTTATATATCCCAAGTTTACAAGGTATTTCGAACAATCAATAATACAAAAATTAAATCTGTTCAAGATCCTTGTTTCTCCATTCTGAGTAATGGTCCATGTGTTGGTAGCTTGCCATTATTGGCTGATTGTCTTTTATAGAAATGCTACTTTTTGACCATACAGACAGAATGCTACTTCTTCCCGTGAGTTTCCAGAAATACTGGTTTCCATGCTCTGTGTAGTCTGTCAACCCATGTGCACTGTCTAAACTGTCCTTTTCACAAAGTGTGTATCCGTAGAAGCCATTTGAGTAGTATCCGTTGAGAGTATCTTGATCACATCCGTAGACAGCTAATACTGCTATCCGTAGACAGTACATTGTCCACATCCGTAGAAGGCTAGTGTTGCTATCCGTAGACAGTTAATTTCACTTATGTAAAATTACAAGGCATAGACTATTTACAATTAGCCTCCCTATTCTACATATCCATTAATAGTCAACATGACTTATTCAGCCTAAAAACTAATACTTCAACTTCAACATCAAGGTTACAAATCAGGAATACACATCAGGACTGCACATCAGGATTGTACATCAGGATTGCATATCAGGATTGCATATCAGGAATGTTCATCATGATTGTTCATCAGGATTGTTCCTCAGGATTGTCTATCAGGATTGCATCTCAGGAGTACACAAGCATGTTACATTGAGTCTTATCCGTAGATAAGCTACCCTTCTACGGATACTGCAAACGCATGCTATCCGTTGAAGGCTACATTTACTTATACAATTTTCACTAAGTTAATCTAGTTATCATCAAGAAACAACATAGTTCCTAACAAACTCCCCCAATTTATGCCCGGTTGAGAATCAGACATAAATTAAGAGTCTTGATGATAACAAAACCACTCCTAATAAATAAACAATAAACAATAAAAATTGTATTAAGCTACATAATTGAAATACTGAAGAGTAGAGATAATTACATAAAGAGTGCTCTTCTTGACTGAGCAGATTTAATTCCTTTTCTTTTCTCTTGGATGATGAATCTTTTGTCTCCCTTCCTTAGCATAGTTTGCCTTGATTTGATCTTGTAGCTTTCTGTAGAATGCATCTTCCTCAACAATTTTTGGATCCAGCTTGCCTTGCAACCATCTAAGGTACTTGGTGCTAGCCTTAGACAATTGATCTTCGATCCTGAAGAATCTTCTATTGCCCTTGTCATCCTTGAATTCCATCATCCAGTAAGGTTGGAGATGGATTCTTTGTCCATTATAAGGGATCTTCAACTTTCTTGACAAACTATCAGGAGAATTCCAGCTGCTCCTGATTTCCTTAATCTTCTTCAAAATAGCACTCCTTGCAATCTCAGAGAATCCCCTTGTGTTTTTGAAGCCTGAGAAGACTTTTACCAAGGTAGAATATCCTTCATTCAACACTTGTTGCAGGGGCCAAGCTCTAACCTTTCCTCCTTTGTAGACAAAGGTTAGTCTTTCATGCAGATCTCTGAATTTGTCTGTGCCTCTTATTTCACTAACTTCATCAAGGAAAAGATCCATGGTTGAGTACTCCTGTATTTCTGTAATGTACAAAAGTCTGCCTTGTTCTCAACTGGCTTGGCCACTTTTGGTGCAACATTCAACTTGATTGGTCCTTGTTCTCTTTTGACTTGTTCCCTTTTCTTTGACTTCTTTTCAGTTTCAATGATGAACTTAGGGAAAACCAAGTTTTCAAACTCAACAGGATCTTCTTTAGGCTCTAAAGGAGTCTCATGGAAGGTGGTTTGAGATTGAGATGAAGCTGGAATGGGGTTTTCAAAGACAATTCTCCTCCCTGTATCTCTCTTCTCTTCTACTTTCTCAGGAGAAACAGGGCTATTTGATCTTTGCTTCCATCTGGTAGGCTTGGCCTTAGGCACTGTCTTCCGTTTCTTCAATTTCATTTTAGTAGGGGCATCTTCCTCTACAGCCTCACTACTTTCTTCCTCCATCTCCCTCATAAGTTCTTGGGTCAATCTAGCCTGTTTTTCAGGTGTAGATTCAAAACCCTGGGGATTGGCTTCTCTCCTTATTCTGGAACTCTCTTCTGCTTTGGCTTCATTGAACCTGGGATGGCTGCTTGTGATGTGAATTTCTTTACCATTTCTGTAGATAACAGCCAACTCTTTTCTCAGCTCTATGTCATTAGTAGTCTTGAGATTACTGATAAGAGCTGCTAACACCTTAGAATCATCAGGCTTGGGGAATGGATAGTCCACTTCTAATTTGTTCTTGCCTTGATGTCTTGGTGGAGATCCAGTCCTGCCACTGAAGATTGGTTCAAACTCCTTGACACTTGAGTGTTCAGCATCATATTCTTTTTGTAGAATAATGGTATCAGGAGTGAGAACTTTCAGGATGGTTGTGTGGACATGTACTGATTTTGTTGATGATGAAGTCACAGCCTTGAAGATGGATTCTTTGATTAACCTCTCTGAATTAATAAAGGCTTGAACTTCCTTAGATGTAGGAGAGACCACTTTTGTGAATTGAAACTCACTTGGATTTGCTATGATTTGAGGTGACTCCCCCTGGCTTGATGGCACACCTTTGGCTGAAGAGGTTACTGTTTCAGAGACCACTAGTGCACTCTCCCCTTTTTGTTATCATCAAAGGTTTGAGTAACACCAGTAGCCTGCAGTAACTATTGCAGAAGCTGAGTCTGTAAATTTTGGTTAGCCAGGAAGGTGTCCATTTGCTTCTCCATCTTATCCATCTTCACAGTAAGGGCAACCACATCCTTCACCAGCTTATCTTGCTTGCATCTTTGAGAGGTAGAAGGAGCAACAACATCAACTCTCCTTTCCAAAGCATCCTTTACCCCGTCAAGATGGCCTTTGATGTCATCAGTGTTGGCTCTTTGCTGAAGAATGTGGGCTTGATGAAGCTGAAGTGATGCCACAAAATTCTGAACAGTGGTGGCATGCAAGGGATTGGATGTTTGAGCTTCACCATGTGCCCTTTGATAATTCCTGAGATGACTACCTTGGTGTCATTGTGAACATAGGAGTTTGAAAACAACCAAGAAGGCATCTCTTGGAGAGTGGAATGGCCTTCATTTCCTCCTTCACCACTCTCAGAATCATCACTGTCTTCATTATACTCAAAGTCTTCACCAGCTCCTGGAGGCAGATTCTGAATTGCTTCTTTTGCCCTAGACATTGATTCAGTAGTGTGTACCAAATGCAACATCATTTCTGCCTCCACATTGCCATGTCCAGCCAAGACTTGATAAGCTGGATCAAGATGAGTAAATGTCTCAGCATTCAGGTTGACTTGATCTAACTCATTTTGATATTCAAGTTGGAACAGCCTCTCCATGTCTACATCACTGACATCCATTGACTCACTTGCAATGGCTGAGTCTTCCATCCTTATCTCTCCTGTACCTGCTTTTCTCTCTGTTCTTGCATCAGGGGCTCCCCCTGGCTCACACCTCTCACACCCTCACCTTCACCTACTAAGGTGGAACTCTCACAGCTCACTTTTACCAGACTGAAAGAAATAGTCTGTCCCTCTTTCTCTTCCTCTCCTTTTTCCTGGTTGCAAACCAGCCTCTCACTCTCAATAGCTTCACTCCCTTCCCTTAATCCTAAGAGTGTTTGAACTACTACTAACTCATCCACACTTGAAGTTGAAATATTGGAAGTTGGAAGTGCAAGTGTGGAAGGAGTATCCGTAGAGGTAGTAGAAGTGTATGTCAACGGATAGCTGATTTGAGGCATATCCGTAGATAGACAAACACTCATCAACGGATGAGAGATATCCATTAATGAAGAAAAAGAAGTAGCTTTGGAAATTGAGACTATGGCTGAATCTGTGGAGATTGATTTTAAATTGAGAGCCACAGATGGAGCCAAAGTATTAGAAATGATAGATTGGTGGTCCAACAAATCATCAATAAGATGATGACCACCAATTTCAGAGTGGGGCTTCTCCAAGAAGGTTAAAGATGGAGAATCAGAAATTGATGTGTGAATCATATCCACATCCAAAGAGAGAGTATGTGAGCTTGGAATTTCTGTTTCAGTTTGAATGATTAAAGAATGGGGTTGTGACTCCACATTTACAGGAGCCACATCAAACTGAATTTGAGATGGTGCCATTGACACTGTGTGTGATCCCTGTGCAACCCCAGATGTTTTAGACCTCTTTCTCCTTTCATAGGCCTTGGTTGTATCTGTGGGGCTTCTGGTGTCCCTATCCCTCTTGTGCTGTATCCCTGGTTGGGGACTATTTTCAATAGCAACATCCTTTTAGGAGGATGCCACTAGGGATGTGATAACTTCCTTTTCAACCACTGAATCTTGTTGAGAAGATACAGGGTGGCTAGGCTGGGACACACTAATCTCACCCTCCTTGTTCTTGGGGTTTCTTTGATGTTCACCCCTTCCCTCACCACTTACTACCACCTTCACACTCCCCTCTAGGGCTTTGATAGTGACAGAAGTCCCACATCAACTTGAAGTGAAGGTTTTTCAACGTTCCAGTTCTGACATGGATGTTACTGTGGCTGAATATGGCTTAACATCCACTGGTCAATCTTGTGGTGACTTCTATTCTATGGAAGAACTTGAACAACTGGAGGATGAGTCGATGACAATGATAGTGAAGAAGTTTGGCAACTTCAGATTCAGAAGGAACCCCAATCTTAGGTTCAATCCCAGGTTTCAGAGAGGTGGTTCTTCCTCTTCAAATAGCACAAGGGGTGGCTATAAAACTGGAATCGTGGACAGAAGCACAATAAGGTGCTACAATTGTAATGAGTTGGGTCACTTTGCTACAGAATGTAAAAAGACAAAGCAAGTGAGGAGGAACTCATATGATTCTATCAAGAAGAATAAGATTGGGAAAGCTTATCTTGCTAAAGGTAAAAGCTGGGATGACACAGACAGTGAAGATGAAGAAGTTAGAAATCTTGCACTCATGGCAATAGAAGATAAAGTCTCTACTTCTACTCCATCCTCATCCTACATGTCTGAGGTAAAGTTCACTGACACTGAAATGATTTATCATCTTAGTACTACAGTATCTTGTGCACGTAGAGAAAATGATAGAATAATTCTTCAGAACACTGCTCTTGAAAAAGAGGTTAAAGAATTAAAACTAGTGCATATTAATCAAGGTGAACTTACAGAAAAAGTAGCTTTTCTTGAGAATAGGGTGAATTGTTATAGACAATTAGAAACCATTCTTAAAGATAAGATTACAGAACTTGAGACCAAGGTTAGAGCTTACTATAATTCTTGTAAGACTGCTAAAGAAATCTTCAATAAACAAGCTATTAGTCAAACTGTTGGAATAGGTTATGACTATAACGAGGCTATTGGAGAATTAAGCATTAATACCCCAAATAGAGTCAGTGTTGAAGAAAAGGGTGTACCACATGTGCTTAAGGGTATTGATAAACCTTTCTTTAGAGAATCCTTGACAGAACCTCTTAATGAATATTCCATTATTATCCAAGAGGAAATGCGTGTTGAGGATCTTGCTTTTGAACTTGCTCAGTCCAATAAATGTATGTCTGAGAATAATGTCAAAGTTGTTTCAGCAACGGAGACTAAGTCAGACATTCATAAAGTGGATCATAACAACAATAGAACTAGCATGCCTGCTATTAATCTGTCTCATAAAGCATGTGGTGTGGTTAATTGTATGTCTTGTGCATTTAATGTTATGTATGCTTATTTTAATAGTAAACATGTATCTGATGATAAGACTGCTCCACGTCAACATGTTAATAATAAGAAGCATGTTAGAGCTAAGACTAGAGTGGATTCATTTATCCCTAAGCCTACTCAGAAATGTGTTAAGGCTAGCTATAAATGAAAACGCTCTTTTGTAAAAGAGGTTTAAGTAGTTAAAGTTAAAAATGTTGTTTTGCCTGACAAAGGTAGGGGTGTGCATTCGGTTCAGTTAACTGATAACCGAACCGAATAACCAAAATTATTTCGGTTCGGTTAACCAATATTCATAATTCGGTTCGGTTTTCGGTAAGAAAATATGAGTAATTCGGTTTTTTAACCGCGGTTAACCGAAAAACCGAATAAATAACCGAATTACTATTAATATATAAAACATTTATATATATAATACATTATTTAATGTTGTATTTTCTGTGACAAAAGAGCAGCAGTAGTTGGCATGAATTTTGAAGATTGAGAGGCAAAAGAGCCAAGTAGAAGCAATGGTGTTAATCAAGCTCGTGCTTTTTTTTGTTGCTTTTAGAAACCTAATCAAACTCATGTTTTTATTCTTGTTTTTGTGTGTAAACATGTTAAGCTCTGCCCCTCTGCCCCTCTGCCTTGCATTTCTGAATGTTTTAATTTGGTGCTCTAAAGTGTAAACTAACTAGTCAGGAGCCTAGCCAGTGACTTTGTGTCAAATTGGATTTTTTTAATGTTCTTATGCATTTTCAATAATTTGTATTTAATTTCGGTTATACATTTCGGTTTTCGGTTATAACCAAAATATTTATTTCGGTTCGGTACAAAACCAAATTTATTTCGGTTCGGTTTTCGGTAGCCTTTTTTCAGAATTTCGGTTTCGGTTAACCGAATTAAAATTCGGTTCAGTTCGGTTTTAACCGAATGCACAACCCTAGAGAAAGGCTAGTTCTTTAAATATGCCTGACCCAATCAAGTTTGGGTTCCGAGGAAGGACTAATCAGTTTGATATTGCAGGGTGTGTGTAATATCCGTGAACTTTATTAATAATAATAAATTATATGTTATGTGTAGAATAATTATTGTGGAGTATTTGGAGTCTTAATGGTTAAGGTTATTGAGTAATAGTATGTTAATTGTTGTGTCGAAAGCCTCTTTCAAATATCTTTTCATTTAGAAATATCTTCAGTTGTGAGCCCCGTTTTGAAAATTCAAGGGCCCCGTTAAAATTTTGTACATCATTATTATTCCTTCGTCTTTCGTATCCGAATCATTATTGGAAGATTTCTTCGTATTATTATATTCCTTATTATCCGATACTATCAATAGTATTTGTTTTATTCAAAAAGAGAAAAATTATTCTGTGCCCTAATTGTTTAGGGCGATTGATATATCGTTCATATCAATAATACATCTGTTATAGCCCCAGTATTCTTGAGCATTCGTTATATAAATGATATGTATTGATATGGATAATTATCAGTCCTTGTGGATAACTATCACCTCGTAAAACGTGAACTTTACTTTATTAAAGATTTAAAGCGATCCAATGGATCAATATCGATTCAAAAATGTCGTTTGGGGTATTATTTTCCACTAAGTATAAAAAGATGAATCGTACATTATCCTTCGTATAATCTGTATTACATATATACAAAAATATAAAAATTCCCGAACCGTGTTCTTCGTGTTCTTGAAGATTAAATTCAATCTTGGAAGTGTTATTAGAATCCAAATCTCAAGTTCAAGTACTCAAATCAAAGCTCTTGATCTCTAGTTTCAGAATCTTCAAACCATATCATCATCTGGTAATTTTTCAATTTATTATGAATTTTTCAATATTCGAATTAAAATTAGGGTTCTTGTTCGAATTGGGGATTTTCATTATGTTGATTCTCCGTTCAATTGATTGCTTCTAACATGTTCCTAGGGTTCTAATGAGTAGGAATCCATGCTTTAATTTCATGTTTATGTTCGATTTTGAGAAATTCGATTTTAGGGTTTTTACCCGAAATTTCTTTTGAATAGTCCGTTCATATGAATGATCTGACATAGTTTTTGATAGAGGGCTTTTGTTGTATGTGTTCTTAGCTTCATTTTAACATAAAGAACGTAGAGTTTCATGTAGAAATAAGATAGATCGGAAAATTTGCTTGAGATCGCCGGAGTTTAGTCGGGATTGAAGTTCCGGCCATGTTTTTGGTCGAAATGAATTGCTGAGTGTATGAGGAATGTTTTAGTACAAAAAGCCCCAAATTCTGATGTGTTTTTGAGTCGCCGGAATCTGGAATTGTCGCCGGATTCTGGGAAATTCCGGGTTGTTCTTCCCGACCCGTTTCTGTTCTTCCCGACCCGTTTACCCGAATTGTTGACCCGGTTTCAATCTTCGAAACCCTAATTCATTTTCAGAAAACTGTTTTTGGATATTATTTTTAAAAATAATTCGAAAATAGTTTAAATATTTATAAAAATCACATTTTTATTTTAAAAATACATTTTTAAATTCAGAAAATTTTGTAAAATTATATTTATTTATTTATATTCGAAAACTGATTAAATTTAATTAAATTTAATTATTTTTAATTAATTAATAATAATTAACTGATTAATCAATATTAATCAATTAATTTAATTAATTGATTAATATTGATTAATCAGTTAATTATTATTAATTAATTATTAATTGAATCTAATTAATTTAAATTAGATTTAATTATTTCTTGACTTGGTTTAATTATTTAAAAATAGTTTGAACATTTAGAAAGTGTCAATTAATTTTATATTAATTGATTTAATTGTTTTTAAAATACTTATATTGGGATTAATAATCCGATTTTTGATTTAAAAATTATTTGTGACTTATTTAAATTCAAATAAGCATCGAATATTGTTTTAAAAATGTTTATAAGTTCTATATGGTTTATATGAGTTGAATAATGTGTTTTATTGTCCGTAAATGATTTGTATGAGGGCTAGTGTCTGAGTTTTGATTTTTGTAAAATAGAACGAGCGTCCGATAAATGCTATTAAATACCCGATTACTTGTTTAGACTTAAAAATGGTTATGAGTATATGTCGAAGGTAGAACGAGGATAGTTAGACTTATTATTATGAGTTGTTTATTATATAATCGAGTTCTCGAAGCAAGGGAAAAGAGAAGGTAGGATAAGCAAGATAGACCGAAGTCAGCTATGTAGACCAGGCAAGTATCTGTGCCTTTACTCGTTGATTCAATTGATATTGTTTCCTATGATTGTGCATGTTACCATCAGAACAATATAGATTATTCAATCTTTACCCCGTATTTGAGCAACTGATGCTATTTCCTTGAATATTCCTAACTCTTTGATTAATCCACAATCGTGTTGAATACCAGAAACCTTCACTTCAATTTATTGTATTGACTATATCCATTGTTGACCTTCCTAATTGAGTACGTTGTACCATTGAAACCATTCCGAATCTATTTCTCGGACTTCATTTGATATTGAGCAGTTGAAGCTCTTTTGCAACTATTATATCTTGTCATTGTGCACTCATCTTGCGATATTGAATATCAGAAACCTTCACCTTCAATTCAGTTTATATTGATGATAACCGTTGATTACCTTCTTAAACGAGTGTGTTGTACCGTTGAAACCATTCCAAATCTATTTTTCGAACTTCATTTGATATTGAGCAATTGAAGCTCTTTTGCAACTATTATACCTTGTCATTGTGTACTTATCTTGTGATGCATATTATTGCTTATACTCTGTGATAGAATTGACATGTTTTTAAAATGGACCAATAATGGTCGGGCCATATTTATGGTCGGAATAATTTAAGGCCAAGATGGCCATGGATCCTAGTGGATGACTTTGCTATAAGCAAGTTCGGGGTTGATGCGTGACTGATCAACAGCTCAACCTTTTGATTTGAAAAATGTAGAAGTCCAATTCTAATCCCTTTTATTTCCATTGAGATTGTTAAAAAGCATATGTTTGGCTCAAATCTTGTTGATTCAGATAATTGTGATTGTCCTATCATTATGGAACTGTGATTGATATACATATTGCTTGCTGAGCACTTGTTGTAACGTCCCCAGATCCGGGGTCTGGGATCCAGGTCGTCACCTCACCATCCAATCATATAATACCTGTATTAACTCAATGATCCAATCAAAACAACATCATAGACCCCAATCTCTTACTCACACAAGTTATAGCCGTAGAAACGATATACAATAACATTAGTTATTACAAACCAAATGTACTATCCAGGATCTCACACTATTAATATACAACCTCTATATGGAGTTATTACAACCCATATTTGTAAACCGACTTACTAATGATAGCTGAGCCTATCCAACTTACTCATGTGGTATCCTTCCTGAACTATCTCACGGGAGTACCTTCCACATTCCTTTCCTTATAATGCGGGACGACCGACTATGGTCTCCTCTTACTGAAAATATAATTTTAACAAAGCAAGAATGAGCGAAAGAATGCTCAGCAAGTTAACTAGTCACTAATATAAAGTTCTTCCAACAATATAAAAGTAGTACATAGTTTTCTATTGAAAGTATTCATACTTAATATGAAGTTTGGGATACTACCATATGAACATATTTAGTTCATTATTTAGAAAGACACTACCAGTGACTTAGCACAGTTTTTAGAAATCAACAAGTATGCAGTTCTAGATACTGCTAGGTGAACAACTTTAATTCACAAGTTTTAAAATATCGTTTGTCTTTCATCAATAAATAACCAGAATCATTTCATCTTTTTAAATGCCTTCGAAATATCAAATTATTCACACTAAAGTTAACACTATCGGTAACTCAGCACCTTGGCCTTTGTTACAGTGTTAATAAGAATTTCCAAACTGGAAGGGAAGGGACTTATATAAAAACAAAACATGACATGGATTGACGATGATCAGTCGCCACATCCATATCAACCGCGGGTCTTTTCTACTAGTAGAAGGGCAAAAACTCCATCCGTAATTACCCTTGACGAAAACTCCATCCGTAATCGTCCTAGATGAGAACTCCATCCGTAATCATCCTGGCGCATTCGACCAATAATTGATGGACTGTCTGGCTAACGGCCTCATACACTAAACTCGGGATCGCCCGTCGACGATCTTGTCACCGCCAGAGTCCCCTTTTTTTACTTTCTTTCAAGAATCATTTTGAAATAGAAAATCGAGTAGTTGAGGTCCGACCTCAGTCGACCCATACTTACTTGAAAACAACGCTACTTGAGCAAAACATGACCGGGGGTTTTCACAAAAAGATTTCGAGTGAGAAGGTACACGTGTTTAAACTTTTTTGAAGCATCTTGGATAACTTTTAAATAATATTTGAAGTATTTTTGGAAACGTTTAACATATTTAATTAAATATTTAAATAATATATTTTATCCAAGATAAATGTTTTTGGAATATTTTAATAAATGAAGTTCATTAAACAATCGTAGGTACATATACTATCTCCCGAAGAACCTTTCGTGTTTACATAGTTATACTACGTCAAGATAAAATACCGCTCCCCGGTCAACTCTACTTTTTGGACCAACGCGCTCTATTCCTAGAGCCGTCGTCCGAATATTAAATTCAAGATACCATTATTAACGAGTTATGCTTTATCAAAACTTTATCATGTACAACTCATCATATAATTCGAGCAAGTACACTTGATATTACAACAGTAAACACAACAGAATAAAGCATTGGTATATGTGTTTAAAGAACGGAAACTTGCATATACATGCTCCAAAGATATTTTCATAAGTAAAACATAGGATACGAAAACTTGTCACGATACTTTTATCAAATGAGTGTATGTAAATATATACATATATGAATAAACAAGTATTAACATCTGAAAATATACCTACTCTGAACAATAGAGTAAGAGTTAGTAACTTGCCTGATGTCCAAGCTCTAACTGGATGTCATCTCTTCTAGTCCTGGAACCTCTACCAAGACAATACATAACCTTAATTAGTCATTTGATTGACAATTCACTTATTCTAAGTAAACTCCATTTTACTCGACTTTCACTCTCTCGGGTCCACTTAACTTACGATCTTCTATACCGTTTTCTCATCATTTCTAATCTCATTCTTCACACCAATACGTTATCTTAATAATCCTTAACAAGTTTCGTGTTTTAGTCGACTCGATGTTACCCTTTTAACTTAGCCAAAACGGATGGTCAATATAATAACCCGAATTGTGACACCCCCAAACCAGTGCCACGAACATTTACATAATATAACATACTATAACATACAACCTAGGCATGCATCTAATAGATGGAAACCATACCCCAAGCCAAGATCGCTACCAGGTCGAAGTATGAAACAACATATCTAAGTTCCAACATTTAAATGAGTTACTAATTAAGTTTTACAAGTCTAAACGATTTAAATATTACAACTTAAACCAAATGTCTTAAGTCTATTAGGAAATCAAAAGTACTTAAGCATCTAAAACCTGTGCATGGGTCGGGAACCCAAACCACGGGCCGCTCCTAGCAGCAAACTCTCTAGCAAAAGACTTCCTAGCAGTGCGGAATGTACGGACCATCTTCTGACTTCACTGAAAGGTTAAGGTAAAAACAAGAAAATGAGCCAAAGAATGCTCAGCAAGTATAATCAACAACATATGTAACTAGAAATCCATTAGTGATCAAATGGTAATCAACTGGTAGTCAAATGGTAATTAAATGGTAATCAACTGGTAATCAATAGTTTCAAGATATACATTACTATTCAAAGGAAAAGATTTAAGGAATGGAATTGGAACTTCCAGTAAGACGGTACGAGCTATATGGGTGATCAGCCACATAAAGCTCCAGACCAGGTTTTCACCAGGTCCTAACATTCAGGATCCATAGGCACACATTGGCCTAAAAATACATAAATAAGTAACCAGGACCGCCGCCACGGCCAAAGTTTGTTCCATTCATGAGTAGTTCAAACAAAAGGATTAAATGAACAAGAGGCTTTTAACATTTCCGATATACATTTCAGGGCATAAGCTATTTCAAGATTTTATTGCAGGGCTTAAAGAATGAACAATTGAAAGGCATGGTAAATAAGTGAACAAAGGAATAAATGTGCCCCGGGTATTCAAAAGTTAACCGAGGTCAACAAAGTATAAGTCAAGGAAAAAGGGCTTATATGAACAAAGCAAAGGTAAAGGAACAATGGTAGGTTTTATATATAGTAAGGTGAAAAAGAACACAGTAACATGGTATGGAAATCGATTGCATAATGATAAATAAAGGACAAGTAAGAGTTTAACGTATACTTGCCTTAAGTAGACAATATCTCAGTATCTGAATCTCAGGGTTCCAACTTCACTTCCACTGGCTCTTTGCCTAGCCTTCTACTGGAACCTATACAAGAATATAATACTGTCTTAGTCTCTATTCCTTAGTACCTCAGCTTTGTTTACGTATCTCTAAGTATTTCTACCCCATCGTTATACAATCATATATTCTTATATATATATTTAACCAAGTAATCACTTAGGAAGCACGTAATACTTTAACGACTCAATTAACATTAATCATGAAGTCACTTAACATCACATGACATCCTTAACACTTAATCATATAAGCCATGTATACACTTAAGATTGAACCAAAACTATGTCATTACAATACCACCATTTACACCTTCCTCCCTTCTTCCCTTCTCCTTCTCGGCCTCTCGGCCTCTCCCTCTTTTCTCAATCTCCCTCGGCCTTATACTAACACCAATCACACACGAACAAGTACACACACACATGGACACAATGGTGAAAACATTTTAAAAGACTACGCACACACACACATACACTAACCCAAACTACACAACCTTTGCGAAAACACACATTACCCAAGTTTACATTTTTAATCCTTACGCTCACTTTTAAAATCACTCTTTTAGTCACTCACACCTAAATTACATTTTTAGACTAACACACACCTAAGAACACATTTTGAAAATACACACACCTATGATCACATTTTGAAAATACACACTCCTATGAACACATTTTGAAAATACACACACCTATAATCACATTTTGAAAATACACATTCCTATGATCACATTTTGAAAATACACATACAAAAATCCATTTTTCTAATCACACTCTCAAGCTCACAATTTAACACTCAACTCCTTCCCTTCCATCTCCATCTCTCTCTCGGCTCACCCTCAACCTCTCCTCATTTCTCCCTCTCGGCCTCTCTCTCCCTCACTCGACCTCTCTCCCCCTCTCGGCTTCTCCCTTTCTCTCGGCTTCTCCCTCTCTTTCTAACCTCCTTCCACCTTAACTCCCATCTTCCAAACCATAAATCATTTCAATCTCAACTCAAAGCTCAATCAACAACTTTCAATTGTAACTAACATTTATAAATAAAAATCATACTTTCTCTTAAACTAACATGCAACTCACAATACATTTAATTAACATATATACAAGTTCTATTTCATCTTGAAATTAATAACCCATCAAACTTTAATACCAAAATCACTAAGATCTTCAAAAATCCCTTACATGCAACCAATAATATTTCAAATTTCTACTACCCATATTACATACAACATATATAATGAATAAAAATTGAAACCCACTAACAAACTTTAATCAAAACCATCAAGGATCATAAAATTAGTGACATGCATCAACAAAATGAACTTGAGTTCAACTTTTAAACATAAAAATCAAGACCATGGCTCACAAGGATCATTGCCATGGTCGGGTTTCTTCTCGGATGAGCCAAAAACAATGGGTCTCATCGAGAATGACCCTAAATACACACAATCGACCTTTGCATGTAAGCTTTATGCATAAAGACCCTTAAATCCGAAAATTCCAAATTTTGAAATCATGATAAAACTCGAAATTAGTACAAGAGGGTTGTAGAGATTTGAGAGAGGAGTCTTTTGGTTACTCACACTTGTAATTTGGGTGAGAGAAACACAAGTTATGGTGGTTTTAATTTGTAAGAGATGAAGAACAAGAGAGAGAAATGGGTGTTGGGGAGAGAAGAAGAAGAAAGAAGAAGAAGAAGAGAGAGAACGGGTGGGGGAGGCCTATGGGGGGTGGGTAGGGGTTTTTATAGGGGAGTTAAAGTAATGTAAAAGTAAACACTTTTTAGTTAATTAATTATTAAATGACAAAAATGTCCAATTAAATAAAATACTAACATGATAAAAATCAAGGGCTTTCATGTAAATTCATAATCCCATTTCTAGATTCAATAGAAATATTATTCTACAAATAACTTTTGTAGATTAGTTAAATAAAATTACATTTACAAAGAATAATCAAATAAAATGTCTTTTAATCTCAAAAATAAATTTTAAATAGAATCTTACCATTCACTAGGTAAATAAATAAATTACCTATTGAAAATAAATAATCTAGAAGGTATAGCATCTCTCAAAATAATTAATTAAAATAATGAAGTGGTTATAAAAATTTAAATCATGAGTTTAAAACTAAATTAAAATATAAATAAGGCTAAGAAATATTTTATGCTACTTAATTAAATAATTTAGCATATTCTAAATTTAATAAAATTATTATATGACCTAAATAAATTTACAGAGCACTTAAATAAAATTTAGAAACCAGATACGTAATTACCTAATTACTCACAAAGCGAATAATTCACAATTCTAAGCACATAACAATTATTGCACATAATAAACACCTAACAATAAAATGTACGTTTTAAAATATTTAAGTCGGAATTTAGAATCGTTACACGAATTTTTGGTAAAATTTAAAACTTTTTTTATTATGATTAAGTACATCAGTGAATAGTGAATTGGTGGATGAATAGTGATTTTGAGGGTTAAATTTTTTTTTTCATGTCACCTATGCACGAGACGTGGTGTGGATATTCCGAAGTCATATTAGTGATCTACGGAGTAAATAAGTGAATGCAAAGACGATCGGAATTCAGAAATTTCAAATTTTTTTTGGTGTAGTATTTGACCGGGCAGTGAATTATATATTATTATATTCAAGAAATGTGATATTAAAATTGAGGATTTGAGGATTTAATATTTTGGAATTTTATTATTTTATTAAAGTCGATTTAAGGATTCGATTGTTGGAGTGAATAGTGAATAGTTACTATTCACTGCGAGAATCGCGTAGAGTTTTATTCGCTCTTTAGGAAATATTTCGAATCGTTTCAAGAGGAACAGGGCAACATTTACAGGATTAAATATAGACATGGAAGTAACATGTAACAAGATTAACTCGAGGGATGCAACATTTGGATCATCCATGTGAAAGGAAACAAACTAGTAAAGCTATTTTAACCAAACACATGCATGCGCGACACGTGTCCCGGTGACTCACCAAAATGTGATGACTCACCACTTTTATACAAAATATCAGCATTATTATTATTAACCAAGAAAAGAAAAAGAAAGAGAGAAGAACTCTCTCCCCCCCCCCATTCTGCCCAGCAGAAACAGAGTCCAAAAGAAAATCCATAACTCCATTTCTATTCATCCTTAAATCACCAAATTTTAACCATAGCTTCTCCACGCCATGGGTAACATTCGTGCAAAATTTCATGGCCAACAAAGGAGTGTAGCCTAGTTAAATCGCTTCCCCAAGTTGGAGAACCCCAAACTGTCCAGTTTCTGTCCAGAGGGAAGATGGGACTCAAAACTCTAGCTAGGAAGCTTTAAATTTGGCGATCTATAGCTCAAAAGAAATCTGATGAAGAGTACAAGGTCTGGTAAAAATATTAGAACCAAACTCTTGTTTTTCGATTTTATATGGATTTTACAAAGTGAGGATGAATAGTAATTCCGAAAGTTCATAACTTGTGTTCTTGATTTTCTTTTGCAAGTTTTAGGATGATAACCATAGGTAAAGATTCTCTTAAGGCTTACAAGCTCTTGTGGTGTGTTTAAGGATTCAAGGAAGGTATACCACTCATCCACCCTTTGATTTATGTTGAGATTTAAGTAAAGTTTCTAGTAATGTTTAAGAATGAGCATGTTTATGGAGTTTGGAGTATGTATGGTTAATTCTTGATGGATACTTGTTGTTGGTTGATGTTGGTGATATGTTCTTGAAGTATATAAACTTATTATGTTGTAAAAATGGTTGTGTTGTTGAATTGATTTGGTTTTAAGAGGTTTTGACATAACAAAACCCGGGAAACGTTACGATTATAGCCGTCGTAATGCCCATTTGATTTAAGGCTGTCTTGAGCAAGTATTACGAACTGGTCTTGGAATATTTTTGAACAACACTGACCATGAAAATTTAGGTCTTGTTTTAAGGTTTGTTTTGGTATAAAGATGATGTCTATACGAATTACGGTTTAAGAGAAAAGTGAGTTTTAGTAAACGCCGTTCGGAGGAACAACCCATCTCTGGTCAGTCACTTTGAGGCTATATTTGGGCCACTTAGAAGCCATATTAAAATGTGAAACTTTGAGGAATAATGATAGAGACAGTTAGGAAGGCTCACGAAAACGATTCGGATTAAAAAGATTAAGTTTCGATTTTATACAAATGTTTTAGCCGAGGTCGCGCAAGTGAAAACCACTAAGAACATGACTTAGAAACCAATGTTGTAAATGGTTAAGTATAACTTGTATTCGAGGATCGATTTCGGACTAAACCTACGACTTAAGTAATTGTCGATTAAACATGGCCTTAGTATGAGCCTATAACGAGCTAGGAATTCCTTGGTTGTGTTTCACTTACGTGTTTAAGTATTGAGTACAAGTGGATTATCCAGGGGATTAATCGTGCGGTTGCTTTGACTTTGTCTAGATTGTCCGGCATCGTCACGAACCCCTATCACTTCTCGAGCATCAGGCAAGTTTACTAACCCTTACTCTATTGTTAGAGTGGGCATATTTTCGAATGTTTAGTACTTGTTGATTCAAAAATATATCTATGTATATATATTCTTTGTTCTAAGTATCGTGCAAGTTTCTAAAACCATATTTTGAAGTATGCATATACTAGATGCAAGTTTTCTAAATCCGATGTTGTATTTCAGATTACATTATACTGATGATGCATATGATATGATAGATGCATGTTTTCAAACCTCACATCGTATATAGATGTGATAGTATTAAAACTATTGAGATTATAGTATATGCATATGATAGATGCATGCTTTCAAACCTCACATCGTATATAGATGTTGTGATAAATAGGATATTGAGATATATGCTATGTGTTCATGATTTCGAATCGATATTTATGATGCTAAGTATAAGTTGGACTTATAAGCTATGGCTATGGTAATATATATATAAGTCGATAGGTCAAGAAAAACCCTCAGTAGGGGGTATGTACTCTGTATTTATTCTACGGACCGGGAATGGTATCAGTTGTTATCTAGGGTTATATTATTATTATTATTATTTATTATCCCTTCTTTTGTTAAGAAAGTATTTGGGAATTACTCCTAAATAAATATTCTTTATTAAATATAGTTTTCATTAATTATTTAAAGCCCTACTTCTTAAGGAAGTATTTTGTGAAAACTATTCTTTAACCCTAGATAACTAATAAAGTTTTATTCAGACAATTATAAATATAATTAGAGAAGGTTCCCAAATCTATTTCCCTTTTAAGTCTATATTCAGAAAGACTTAAATGTTCGCTCAAACTACAAAGATGCATGGAATCTTTCTCAAGATTTTATGTTTGTTTCAAGTGGACTGCCCGGTCCTAAATCTTTTTGAAACTATTAATTTAACAGCTTCGTATGCTACCATCAAAATGATTTTGATTACTTCCTCAAGACTCGAGGAGTAAGATCAGTGGAATCAGTTGTATCCATTAACAAGCGTCAGCTTGGGAAATATGGGTGAATTTTCCTTTCCAACCAGATATGACTACTTTGTGGAGTTGTATACTTGGGGAAAAAGGGAAATGAACTTTATGTTTCAGTGTTATGGATTTACTCAAACTTGGAGAATATGTAAGGGACTGAGTAGCGCCGGTCCCCTAAGGGAATTACAATAAGGCCGACGGACTATTGCAACGGGTCTGTTCTTCCCTTAGTTTATCAGTAAGTGCCCGACCGTAGGATAAGAGGAGAGTAACAGACTGACGGACTATTGCAACGGGTCTGTTCTTCCTCATAGGAGAGTAACAGGCCGATAGACTGGTGAAACGGGTCTGTTCTTCCTACCTACAACCGAAGGCGGGGAGCTAAGTCGGTGTGAGACTGATTATCTTCCCTTCTACGTAGAAAAAGACCAGGGGGATACAGCTTGCGACTGATCATCGTAGGGGTATCCTCGGTGCCCAGAATCTCCATGTACAGTTCATCATCCATGAAAGAGCATGTGTTATGCAAGTTTTCAGAAAAAGAAAGTTTACTCAAGAGTATTCAAGTTTATTCCAGTATATGAGTTATGAGAAAGCATATGAAATTACGAAAGGTATATGATTGTTTTGAAAAAGGTATATGGAATCAGTCGAGTTTCGAAAGTGGATTGGAAATATTTTACATTGTATTTATTTCCAAATTATGATATGAGGTAAATGTTTGATATGAAAGATGATATTGAATTTTCCTTATAACTTCATCTTTTAAGTTATACGTTGATAGTCTGCTTATATTTTATATAGCAGATATTTTACGAAAAGGATATACTGAGTTATCTTGCTACTTCATCTTTTATATTATACTAGAACTTTGTTCATAATATGAATATCGAAAGTTGCAGAATATTATGGAAATGATATTTGGAATACAACAGTGGTATTTTTGGAATACATTCCGATAAGGAATTGATTTCAGTATCGAGATATTTTGACAAATTATTGTCTTATACCCGCTTTATTTCTGGGTTAAATTAAAGGCATAATTATGCCATACTTTCATTACCTTGCTGAGCTATCGCTCACTCTTGCTATTATTTTATATATATTATATAGCAGCGAAGCAGGATGCCAATGGGACGGCACATACCTCGCAAGGCATTTCCATAAACAGTTTCTAGCAGTGATCCCGGGAGTGGTACGAACCAATCTAATCAGGCTACGGCTTTTGGTATTCAACTTATGTATAGACATGAATGGTATGAGAGGATTGTGAGCATCAGAAGGCTAAGTTGGTAATGTAACAATACTTAGAAATGGTATCAGTAATAGATTCAAAAGACAGTTGGGTATTGTAATAAAAATTATTTATTTATTCCGCAGTTGTTGTATTGTGTCGTTTCTGAGACTCTAACCTGTGTGTGTGTGTGTGAGACATATATTGTGGGGTCATGAGCAGGTGAATTATGAATGGTGTGAGTAATACAGGTAAGGCAAGGAGTACATGGGCCGTGACAACCCTAAATCCCCGACCCCGGATTTTGGGCTGTTACAGAGATGGTATCAGAGCATTAGGTTACAGTCCTCAGAAACGATAGGAGATCGAGTCTTACAATACCCTTAAGAATGATAAGAACATCTAGAGCTCAAATTGAGTTCGTAGTCGGGTTAGAGGACATGACCCTGACTGTTTAAGATGAAGCCCGAGAGGGGACTTCTTTTGGGAAACCGTACTTAGGACTTCATGGTTAGTCACCTCGATTCGTATGAGTTATAGATGGATGGGACTCCGAGATACCAGATCCCGAGGCCTTCGAGTAGGCACTTGATGATGCGCTCCTTGAAATGGACGGAGACCCGATAAAGGAAGATCCATAGGAGGATCTAGAGGAAGACCCCATGGTGGGTCAAGAGAAGAATCTTGTAGAAAATGTGCCGATTGATAAAGATGTGGTGTGTTACTTGAGGTCTAATAATAAGACCGGACGAACCTTCAAGGGATAAATAAGTGACGAGACGAGAGTTTAAGGATCGTTCATGATTCATCAAGATGTATGACAAAGAAAATGGAGTAGAGTCTCCAAAGCAGAAGAGGTAGAGGCAGTATAGCCAGTATCAGTGGATTGATTCGACTTGAACGAAACCTGTTACTCGTAGTCGGTTATAGTTGCCCATAAGGAGGCGGCATATGTAAGAACCAAGATGTTCAGATTTTCACGAACGATTAAGGGTACTTAGTTGCCTAAGAATAATGAAAGGAATTGCTTTGGCTACGAGGTTTCAATCCCCCACGACCAGCGATTCCACTGGAAATAGTGTCTATTACATCATTGAGGGATTTTATTATCTCAAGGAAAATTTTGGGTATATGTACCATGCAAATGTTATTGTAAGACAAGCACGCTAAGACGGAATCGAGAACGAGATGTACCACCCTCAGGAAACCAGGAAGGAATTATGAGGATAGAACAGAAAGGTCGAAAATCAGATCCGAGCATTACTAGTAGGTAAATAGATTGATCAAGTTTCCCTGATTTTGGAAAGAAATTCAGCAAATTTTGGCAAACCTTGTCTTTCTGATTACCAGAGGATGTCACCAAAGAGAGTGGAAATTAGAGCGAACTCTGTGGATTGGATAAGATAGTCATTATATGGGTTGGTGGACAGACCCTGATTGCTATAAGTGATTGTAGAGATTAAATGATGAAGTTGAGATTGGACGGTAAAGGCGAAATATATTTAAGGACCAAAACGGACTGAGAAATTCCGGGATTGACTTAAATGAAAAGGCTATTGTGCCAAAAGTGTTAAGCTTATTTAGCGCACGGGATGGATATGGGAGAAGGAATATTGGGTATAAGGATGATTGAAATAGAGACCGGATTTAAGCCTGTAGATTCTAACGATCTTCCGGAGTACCGCCCAGTCGACATGAGGAATTGTCATTACTATGGGCGACAACGGTATCGAAGTCTTCTTATAGAACAGAACGCTTACTTGAGATGTTTGCACCTAGCCAAATAGAATTCCCTGCGATTGCAAATGTTGATGGTTGAATTCTTAGCGACTATTATAAGTCGGTAATAACGAAAGTATCGAGCACCTTAGGGTGTGCATGGAGAAGAAAAGCTTTAGAATCGAACGGTTATCCGTTAGAGGAGCCGACATAAAAGGCATCCGTAGGGACCTTGGCAAACCTCCCCAATCTATAATCTATCTTGACCTCTCTCCAGGAAAGAATTCTGATAAAGGGTATATCCCCTTTTCGAAGTTATTTTATAACACTTGTGCTAAACCATATTCAGTTTCACTTGTGTCAGAGGCTGTCACAATGCCTACTTTCAGGCTTTCGAAGCCCTGTCAAATGATGTTATTTAAGCTTTGACTTTTCTTCAAATAATGAATGACCCGATGGTGATACCTCACCACTTGTTTGTTAAGTACCAGTATCTTTTTGGTTATTCTTTTCTTTGTATTTTCTTTGGAAACCACACCTTTTGAATCTGTTCAATTTTAATCCAAGGTGTTCCTTTGAGAAATATTGTCGAATGGCGATAATCATTAAATTGACCTCGAATTGCTTTCATACTTTTCAACTTCCACTGAGACGAACAACCCTATACTTATAGGGGCTACAAGGACTATCTGTCTGTGTGATAGAAGTCTGATGGGACGCCATCACTTGTAAGTTGTGAAATACAAGAAGGCTAATTACCTTTAGTAATGTCTCAATTGAGGCACACAACGTTGAGTTCTTATGATCATATTGATCTCTCGGTAAAATTCTCTTACCTCCAATAAGGTTACCTTAAAGCTCATAACCTTATGATCACCAGTGTGTGACATTTTCTGTGATATGGGAGCTATCTTTCAAGGCCCCATAATTTTTGTTATCCTTACTGAATTTCAAGGGGAGGCCAACCAGGTCAAATAAGTCAAAATTCGCTGATAGGAATTAGATCCGCAACGAAATCGCCTACGACAGGAGCGAATCCCTAAGACGAATAAAATGTTAGTGACATATCAATGAAATTGGTTTATTCTCCCAAGGATATTATGATAATGGAAAGCATGTCAATCGATATATGTGAAAGAAATAGCGATGTGCCGTGAACTCCAGTGACAACGGTGTTAGATAGATGCCCTATGGTGAGATTGAGATTTTGGAGGAGTTGTTACGAACGGACACTACCTCTGGGTTAGCAAGATAAGTACTGGCGATGGAGTCAGAGGGAGCTGGTATTGTGACTTGGGAAAGGTGCAGTGTGTTGTTATTAGAGGAATAATTTTCGGAAATATATGGAGACCCGGATGAAAATGAAAGTTGAAGAGTTAAAACAAGAAACCATGACTGTGACCGAGTATGAGCTCAAGTTTTCTGAATTATTGAGGTTTGTTCCGGAGTTTGTGAACACAGAAGAAAAGAAAGCCAGTAGGTTTCAACCAGGACTACCTCCAACAAGCAGCCCACTGTCAGGACCTTTAAATAGCAGGTACCCTTCTATACTGTTTAGACAGAGTTAATGTATCGTTGTATATCAAGAAGTTGCATGACAATTAAACCTTAAGGCCGAGCTGCTAAGGGAATAATTACAAGTAGAAATACTCAATCGAGGGATTTTCCCATAAGACTGGTACATCCAGGTTGTGAACTAGAAATATGAGGTCGACACTTTTGATAGACCTGATTCCTTTCAAGTTGGGAGAAGTTGATAGTATAATAAGGATGTGTTGGTTGACACCCAATGGAGCCCAGACTGATTGTAAGGGAGATAGAGTAATAAATAAAGGATGGAGACAGATTCAGAGATTCTCGAATATAGTTCAGACTAAGAAACTATTATGCCATAGATATGAGGCTTAATTAGCTCTTATGGTTGACGCCAAGAAAAGAGACACGAAGTATAAAGGGAACTACATGGTTTTGGGAGATTGTACATGGTTTTAATGAGCTACCAGATATCGATTTGGATGACATGAGAATGAATACCGAGTGTTCAGAGTATAATGGGAATGAAAGAGTTAGTGACTCAGTTACAAGAATTGCTGGGCAATAATATGATAAGACCCAGTGTACCACCGTGGAGAGCCCGATGTTGTTGTAAGAGAGAAAGATGTTAGCACAAGATTATGCATCGAACCTCGAGAGTTGTATGAGTTCGACATGGAGAATAGGTACCCTTGTAAATGATGGTTTGATCAGCGGAAGAACGCTGTGTATTTCCAAATTTATTTAAGAACTGGGTATCACCAGTTGGAAGTTAAATCCGAGGATATACCCGAGACTGTGATTCGTACTAGGAATAGACACTTCGAGTTTCAGCAAGGTTATTTTTGGGTTGACTAATGCACCCACAAATTTTATAGAGTGTAATGAATTGGCTTTGAATTACTCGTGATAGTAGATAACATGAGATGGAGAAATGGCTAGAATTGACCTAGGATTATGACTGTAAGATACCCTACCATCCGGGGAAGGCCAATGTGGTAGCCGATACCCTTAATTAAAATGAGACAAAGATGGATTCCGAATGATCGGGAATTAAAGGATGAGATTTTACACAAAACCCAAGTTAGTCCAACAAACTAGAAAGACAAAAGATTTCACCAACAAGCGGCTAGTGACAACCAAGACAGACAGAGAAAGTATGCGGACTAAGCCCGCGAGTATAGAGATAGTACTGCTACTAATAAGCTAAATGGCAAGTTGATGAATGACAAACAAGTTTATGCTGGTGTATTTCTGTACAAACAAGATAGAGAGTATGAGGTTAGTGATTCGTGATGCTAAATGTATCTCCATGGAAAGAATTAATGAGATTTGAAAAGAAAGGGAAGTTGAGCCCGAGATTCATTGGGCCATCTGAGATTTTAAAACGCGTCAGGAAGGTGGCCTACGAGCCAACCTTACCCCCCAAAAACCTTGTAGAATGGTCATAACGGGGTTCATGTGTCAATGCTACGTCAGTATACTATAGATGCCCGTCATATGTAGAGTACGAGCAGGTAGATATACAACCTGGTCTGATTTACAAAGAACAACCTGTGGAAATCACGGATAGAAAAGAGCAAGTGCTAAGTGACGAGGTTGCCGAGCTAGTGAGAGGTTTGTGGAAAATCAAGGGGTGGAAGAATCCACCTAGGAGTTAGAAGGTGCAATGGAAGAGAAGTACCCCCAGTTATTCCTAAGTTGATTCCGGGACGGAATCCTTTTAAGGAGGGGAGACTATAATAACCCGAATTTTTGGTAAAATTTAAATCTTTTTTTATTATGATTAAGTACATCAGTGAATAGTGAATTGGTGGATGAATAGTGATTTTGAGGGTTAAGAAAATTTTTCATGCCACCTATGCACGAGACGTAGTGTGGATATTCCGAAGTCATATTAGTGATCTACGGAGTAAATAAGTGAATGCAAAGACGATCGGAATTCAGAAATTCCAAATTTTTTTTGGTGTAGTATTTGACCGGGCAGTGAATTATATATTATTATATTCAAGAAATGTGATATTAAAATTGAGGATTTGAGGATTTAATATTTTGGAATTTTATTATTTTATTAAAGTCGATTTAAGGATTCGATTGTTGGAGTGAATAGTGAATAGTTACTATTCACTGCGAGAATCGCGTAGAGTTTTATTCGCTCTTTAGGAAATATTTCGAATCGTTTCAAGAGAACAGGGCAACATTTACAGGATTAAATATAGACATGGAATTAACATGTAACAAGATTAACTCGAGGGATTCAACATTTGGATCATCCATGTGAAAAGAAACGAACCAGTAAAGCTATTTTAACCAAACACATGCATGCGCGACACGTGTCCCGGTGACTCACCAAAATGTGATGACTCACCACTTTTATACAAAATATCAGCATTATTATTATTAACCAAGAAAAGAAAAAGAAAGAGAGAAGAACTCTCCCCCCCCCATTCTGCCCAGCAGAAACAGAGTCCAAAGACAAATCCATAACTCCATTTCTATCCATCCTTAAATCACCAAATTTTAACCATAGCTTCTCCACTCCATGGGTAACATTCGTTCAAACTTTCATGGCCAACAAAGGAGTGTAGCCTAGTTAAATCGCTTCCCCAAGTTGGAGAACCCCAAACTGTCCAGTTTCTGTCCAGCGGGAAGATGGGACTCAAAACCCTAGCTAGGAAGCTTTAAATTTGGCTATCTATATCTCAAAAGAAATCTGATGAAGAGTACAAGGTCTGGTAAAAATATTAGAACCAAACTCTTGTTTTTCGATTTTATATGGATTTTACAAAGTGAGGATGAATAGTAACTCCGAAAGTTCATAACTTGTGTTCTTGATTTTCTTTTGCAAGTTTAAGGATGATAACCATAGGTAAAGATTCTCTTAAGGCTTACAAGCTCTTGTGGTGTGTTTAAGGATTCAAGGAAGGTATACCACTCATCCACCCTTTGATTTATGTTGAGATTTAAGTGAAGTTTCTAGTAATGTTTAAGAATGAGCATGTTTATGGAGTTTGGAGTATGTATGGTTAATTCTTGATGGATACTTGTTGTTGGTTGATGTTGGTGATATGTTCTTGAAGTATATAAACTTATTATGTTGTAAAAATGGTTGTGTTGTTGAATTGATTTGGTTTTAAGAGGTTTTGACATAACAAAACCCGGGAAACGTTACGATTATAGCCGTCGTAATGCCCATTTGATTTAAGGCTGTCTTGAGCAAGGATTACGAACTGGTCTTGGAATATTTTTGAACAACACTGACCATGAAAATTTAGGTCTTGTTTTAAGGTTTGTTTTGGTATAAAGATCATGTCTATACGAATTACGATTTAAGAGAAAAGTGAGTTTTAGTAAACGCCGTTCGGAGGAACAACCCATCTCTGGTCAGTCACTTTGAGGCTATATTTGGGCCACTTAGGAGCCATATTAAAATGTGAAACTTTGAGGACTAATGCTAGAGACAGTTAGGAAGGCTCACGAAAAAGATTCGGATTAAAAAGATTAATTTGCGATTTTATAAAAATGTTTTAGCCGAGGTCGCGCAAGTGAAAACCACTAAGAACATGACTTAGAAACCAATGTTGTAAATGGTTAAGTATAACTTGTATTCGAGGATCGATTTCGGACTAAACCTACGACTTAAGTAATTGTCGATTAAACATGGACTTAGTATGAGCCTATAACGAGCTAGTAATTCCTTGGTTGTGTTTCGCTCACGTGTTTAAGTATTGAGTACAAGTGGATTATCCAGGGGATTAATCGTGCGGTTGCTTTGACTTTGTCTAGATTGTCCGGCATCGTCGCGAACCCCTATCACTTCTCGAGCATCAGGCAAGTTTACTAACCCTTACTCTATTGTTAGAGTGGGCATATTTTCGAATGTTTAGTACTTGTTGATTCAAAAATATATCTATGTATATATATTCTTTGTTCCAAGTATCGTGCAAGTTTCTAAAACCATATTTTGAAGTATGCATATACTAGATGCAAGTTTTCTAAATCCCATGCTGTATTTCAGATTACATTATACTGATGATGCATATGATATGATAGATGCATGTTTTCAAACCTCACATCGTATATAGATGTGATAGTATTAAAACTATTGAGATTATAGTATATGCATATGATAGATGCATGCTTTCAAACCTCACATCGTATATAGATGTTGTGATAAATAAGATATTGAGATATATGCTATGTGTTCATGATTTCGAATCGATATTTATGATGCTAAGTATAAGTTGGACTTATAAGCTATGGCTATGGTAATATATATATAAGTCGATAGGTCAAGAAAAACCCTCAGTAGGGGGTATGTACTCTGTATTTATTCTACGGACCGGGAATGGTATCAGTTGTTATCTAGGGTTATATTATTATTATTATTATTATTTATTATCCCTTCTTTTGTTAAGAAAGTATTTGGGAATTACTCCTAAACAAATATTCTTTATTAAATATAGTTTTCATTAATTATTTAAAGCCCTACTTCTTAAGGAAGTATTTTGTGAAAACTATTCTTTAACCCTAGATAACTAATAAAGTTTTATTCAGACAATTATAAATATAATTAGAGAAGGTTCCCAAATCTATTTCCCTTTTAAGTCTATATTCAGAAAGACTTAAATGTTCGCTCAAACTACAAAGATGCATGGAACCTTTCTCAAGATTTTATGTTTGTTTCAAGTGGACTGCCCGATCCTAAATCTTTTTGAAACTATTAATTTAACAGCTTCGTATGCTACCATCAAAATGATTTTGATTACTTCCTCAAGACTCGAGGAGTAAGATCAGTGGAATCAGTTGTATCCATTAACAAGCGTCAGCTTGGGAAATATGGGTGAATTTTCCTTTCCAACCAGATATGACTACTTTGTGGAGTTGTATACTTGGGGAAAAAGGGAAAGGAACTTTATGTTTCAGTGTTATGGATTTACTCAAACTTGGATAATATGTAAGGGACTGAGTAGCGCCGGTCCCCTAAGGGAATTACAATAAGGCCGACGGACTATTGCAACGGGTCTGTTCTTCCCTTAGTTTATCAGTAAGTGCCCGACCGTAGGATAAGAGGAGAGTAACAGATTGACGGACTATTGCAACGGGTCTGTTCTTCCTCATAGGAGAGTAACAGGCCAACGGACTGGTGAAACGGGTCTGTTCTTCCTACCTACAACCGAAGGCGGGGAGGTAAGTTGGTGTGAGACTGATTATCTTCCCTTCTACGTAGAAAAAGACCAGGGGGATACAGCTTGCGACTGATCATCGTAGGGGTATCCTCGGCGCCCAGAATCTCCATGTACAGTTCATCATCCATGAAAGAGCATGTGTTATGCAAGTTTTCAGAAAAAGAAAGTTTACTCAAGAGTATTCAAGTTTATTCCAGTATATGAGTTATGAGAAAGCATATGAAATTACGAAAGGTATATGATTGTTTTGAAAAAGGTATATGGAATCAGTCGAGTTTCGAAAGTGGATTGGAAATATTTTACATTGTATTTATTTCCAAATTATGATATGAGGTAAATGTTTGATATGAAAGATGATATTGAATTTTCCTTATAACTTCATCTTTTAAGTTATACGTTGATAGTCTGCTTATATTTTATATAGCAGATATTTTA
This sequence comes from Heracleum sosnowskyi, assembly GCA_030848705.1. Taxonomy (NCBI): domain Eukaryota; kingdom Viridiplantae; phylum Streptophyta; class Magnoliopsida; order Apiales; family Apiaceae; genus Heracleum; species Heracleum sosnowskyi. The sequence goes on from CM061238.1 coordinate 39,075,219, forward strand.
CGAAAAGGATATACTGAGTTATCTTGCTACTTCATCTTTTATATTATACTAGAACTTTGTTCATAGTATGAATATCGAAAGTTGCATAATATTATGGAAATGATATTTGGAATACAACAGTGGTATTTTTGGAATACATTCCGATAAGGAAATGATTTCAGTATCGAGATATTTTGACAAATTATTGTCTTATACCCGCTTTATTTCAGGGTTGAATTAAAGGCAGAATTATGCCATACTTTCATTACCTTGCTGAGCTATCGCTCACTCTTGCTATTATTTTATATATATTATATAGCAGCGAAGCAGGATGCCAATGGGACGCCACATACCTCGCAAGGCATTTCCATAAACAGTTTCTAGCAGTGATCCCGAGAGTGGTACGAACCAATCGAATCAGGCTACGGCTTTTGGTATTCAACTTATGTATAGACATGAATGGTATGAGAGGATTGTGAGCATCAGAAGGCTAAGTTGGTAATGTAACAATACTTAGAAATGGTATCAGTAACAGATTCAAAAGACAGTTGGGTATTGTAATAAAAATTATTTATTTATTCCGCAGTTGTTGTATTGTGTCGTTTCTGAGACTCTAACCTGTGTGTGTGTGTGAGAGACATATATTGTGGGTCATGAGCAGGTGAATTATGAATGGTGTGAGTAATACAGGTAAGGCAAGGAGTACATGGACCGTGACAACCCTAAATCCCCGACCCCGGATTTGGGACTGTTACAGTCAAAGTAGTACCTCTAGAGTTGACTTTCCATAGAATCACTATTCCGCAACTCACACTCTAACACTTTTAGTAAATCAGAAAATTAAGAATTAATTACAAAACCACCTCAAGGAGCTTCTTGAGAATTTTTTTATTTTTATCAAAAATATCTTGATTTGAAAACATGAGTCAAAATAGGTGAAATGCATTTTAAAAGTCAAGTCAACTACGGAGTTTTACTATCCGCACTCGTTTCACGAAGAAACTCATAACTCATTAACTGTTAACTCTATTGATGAACCGTTTTCGCGTGCATGATCTAGAGAATGTCTAGAACAAAATATTTCAAAATGTATTTCTGGTCAGGGAGGTCAAATTCCCGAATGCTCTGTTTAAGGCAGTGGATGTGCAGAAAGTTTTGTCGTCGCGTGGCTTCGTTTACGACATTTTTATAAAATAGGAAATTAATCTTTTTAATACGAATCCTTTTCGTGAGTCTGCATAACTGTCTCTAGTATTATTCCTCAAAGTTTCACATTTTAATATGGCTTTTAAGTGGTCAAAACATGGCCTCAAAGTAACTGACCAGAGATGGGTTGGTTCTCCGAACGGCGTTTACTAAAACTCACTTTTCTCCTAAACCGTAAATCGGATTAACATGATTTTCGCGTCAAAACAAACTATGAAACAAGCTCTAGCTAAAGGTGGCCAGTAGTTACTCTTAAAATGATTCTAATGTCTCGGGTTCTTTGTTCAAAACAGGGCTAATGAAATTTTGCCATTACGACGGCTAGAAACAGATGATTCCCAATATTTAACCACACCAAAACATCATTCAACCAAACCAAATCATCATCATCAACCACTTATCATCTCAACCAAACCATCATCTTTACAACCAAAGTCAAATCCAACATCCACTCATTTTATCCATCAAAACAACCATAATCATCCACCAAAACCAACCATCCATCCTTATAACCATATTAACATAACTAACTCAAAACTCATCACATAAATCAATTTATAACTAAGGTTTCAAAGATTGTATACCTTCCTTGATGCCTCAAACATACTAACAATAGCTTACAATACTTGCTTGAGCCTTGAATTAAACTTAGAAGCCTTAAACTTACAAAAGAAAATCAAGAACACAAGTTAGTATTTCAAAATTACTATTCATACCTCAACTTTAATCCAATCTTTGACCATTCTATACTACTTGTATGGCCATGAAATGTTGAAGGTACCTTTGGTATGGAGTGAGGAAGCTATGGTCCAAATTTGGCGATTTTAGGATGAATAAATCTCAAGTTATGAATTTCTTTCTCTTCTCCTTTCTTGTTGGACATAATTCTGAAAAATGGGACGGGGAGAGCTTTTCTTGATATTTTGCTTGGTTGGTTGTGCAAATAATGAAGTAGCATGTGTTTAAAGGCTTGGTTTGATGACATAAGCTTGATTACCTCACTAATGCCAAGTGTTGATCATCTAGCTAAGTAAGAAATGTAATGGTGTTAACCACTTGTAAACATCTTGATGACTAGCACATGCTTGGTACTTTGGTTGTAATTATCTTGTATCTACTTGCCTAACACCTTTTTTTCTCGTTTAATCAACATTCGCTACGTATTCGATTTATCTCTTAACCTCCTTATAAAGTCTGAACGGTTTCTAAATCGTTTTGTTACGAAATGTTCAAGGTGAATGTCCTTAGTGTGTTAGTACCTTGGTGGAATGTATACCCGTGGGATTTCTAATTTTATTAAATCTCTAAGTCTTGATATAATCGACGTATCTTGCAATATCTTGTATATTCCAGATAAAATAGTAATAATGGAACTCTTCGAATCTTTGAATTCTGACAACTTTTGCATTCACTCTTTTTCATAGTACATCAATAATACACCTTCGAAACTTTAGTTCTCCAACACGTATATAGTGTGGTCTGAAATTTATTTTTTTCCTTAATCAACAAAAATACTATTCACCAAGGTCTTTTATCATAATAAAAAAAATCAGGGTTTTTAATAAGTACAAAATTTCGGGTTATTACAGTCTCCCTTCCTTAAAAGGATTCCGTCCGGGAATCTAAAGGAATAGTTGAAGTATCTTTCCGAGACCAAAACCTCCAGTTCCGAGGTTGACCCTCCAACCCCCTGGTTCTCTCAGAGCACTCTCACAAGTGCTACCTTATGTTTTTCAACGCGTTCCCTTTCTGGTCTATAGTTTCTACCAGTTGTTCTATGTAAGACAATTACGGTCGTACTACTATACGTTCATATTCTATCGCATTCCCAACATCCGTGTTAAATCTTTGTATCATAGACACGTGAAATACATTATAGACACGTTCGAATTCGGAAGTAACATCGTCGTCTTCTTTGTTCGTTGAACTCGCATGGTTCTCGATATCCTTCTCTTCGTGATAGCTCCATGGGACGGCATCCCTATGTTCCCACGGTAACTACCTTTATACGAAAATCCTATCAGCGACAAGTGATCACTCCCCGCTGCTCCGAGAAATTTAACGCACAGATGCATAACATAACTTTAATTGTCTAGGCATTCGCTTGCTTGATTCGCTGGTCTGCGGGCCGTAAGTAGTGCTCGCGCTTGATCTCGTCGTCAACATTGTTGAAAACTCTTCCAGTATCTGGGATTCAATCTTGGATCTTTACATGTCATAATCATTACAGGGACTCCACATGCATCCATATATCATTCGTATACGCATTAATAATCTTCCTGATTGGAGATCTCTCGTTGATAAGGCGACTTGGTTAGTCCATTAATTATAACCCAACTAATCGTTATTGCTTGAATTGTTCCTTGGTAATCCTACCATGAATTTCATTCCCATAACTCACACTTCCATCTAGGAATCTCTACAGTCTATATTAGCCTACTAGGTTTCTGCTGTTTTGCTTCCATTTTCTGCGTGCCATGTATTTAATTAATAACTGCCAGTATCACTCTTCATATTCGACCACCAATAATATTTCCATAAAGGTCTAAGCATTGTTGTACCCTCGGTGAATATGATGTCTACAACTATGGGCTCCTTGCGAGATCTCATATTTTAATTCTTGAATATTGGTTATCCGCACTCTATGAACATATTCTTGCATTCCTTTCTCATCTCTCATACTCTTTTACTCTTTCTTGTCCTTAAACCATTTTTCCTTTCTAATATTCTTCCCTTAATGTACTTTTATCTTTTCAGTCAATTCTGACTGAATCCTAATTCCAATTAATTTCTCTCGTTCTTTTTCTGAAATAATCACTTGAAGCTCCTTCTTTCCCAATCCTTATATCATTTGTTCACAACAATTTTTTTTTTTGCATATTTAATCTCTCTTTACTACTTATAGTATCGGCCACCATATTGGCCTTTCCTGGTGATAATGGATTCCACAATCATGATTCTAGACCAGTTCTAACCATGTTCTATGCCTCATATTTAGCTTCCTCTGTTTGAGGATATACCTAAGGCTCTCACGGTCTAGAAAAAAAAAATTCACCCTTTTCTTCGTAATTAAAGTCTCCAAATTCTCAGTGCGAACATAATCGCAGCTAACTCCAAGTCAGGTGTAGGATATCTTATCTCATACTTCTTAAGTTGCTTAGACGCATAACTATAATTGTATAAGTCCCCTCTATCATCAAGTATTTCTAACAACGGGGTCGTTACTAACTTCTACTTCAATCCTTTAAACTATATTCCTTAAGTCCATGAGTATATCGGAATATCGTCTATGAATACAATAATCAATTTGTCCAGAAATATCCTCTAAATCAATAAAGGCCGCTGGTGCGTGCCAACCCTTACATCTCCAAAAACTCACATTGTACATATTGGGTGCAAAATGCCATCTTTGGCACATCATCATGGCTATTCTTAAGTTGGTGAGACACTATCCTCAAATCTATCTTTTGAAAAATAGATTACATCCTTTAATTGGTCAAATGAATCTTCTATCATTGGCAAGAAGTATCTATTCCTTATGGTTAGTACATTCAGCTCTTGGTAACCTTGGTATAGTCTTATACTGCCATTCTTTTCTTGGAAAACAAAATTGGTGTACTCCAAGGTGACACAATGAGTCTTATTTCCTTTAATCGAGTAACTAATTCTTTCATCTCAATAGTGGCAATGGATATGGGTCTTGAATACTGACACAAACCCTGACAATAAATCGACGGTAAGTTCCATACCTCAACCAGGTGGTAGTTCCTGGAGATCGTAAAAATACGTCAATGAGTTCAGTTAATACTGGGGTGTCCTTTATATTTGGTATCTCCCTATTTGTATCGATTCAGATGTGCTAAATAAGTTTCATATTTTTGCCGCAATAATCTCTTTGTTTGTACTAACATAATAAACTTCGTAGTCACTTCCGTCCTTAAAAGACAACTCTCCCTTACTGGGCAATCCACATTTTACCTTCTTATCTCTTCAATCAATCTGCGCATCGTATTTGATCAATTGGTTTATTTCTAAATTTTATCGGATCCTCCCTTTTTGAAGGAAAAATAAATCAACGTATATTGCGGCCTTAAAACGTCACTTTTACATTGCGGGCAAACAAGGTTCACCAAGATAATTTCATAGTTTTCTAATTCTATTTCTATCTCTAGGGTTCCATAGGATTTCCACATATGTGGCTCCCTCAATAGTCCTCAACTCATGTTCCTCTATAGTTCTTTCTTTCTCATTCATTAAGATTTTATCATAGTCATTTCTTAATCAACGTATCACCATCAATCATTTCGAATACTCCGTCATTCTGAATTTCCAACATACGGAACAACCTTGATACTTCCTGCAAACCTCAATTCATAATTGTCGCATTTCTCTACTTTGGTTTTAGTTCTAAAACTTCAACATGTTAGTGCTTGTGCCCTAGAGACAATACTATAATGTTCTTAGGGAAGACATTTTGATTATTAATAAATATGTTCTATGGATTTTCTTTCAATTATTTATTATGTTTTTATTAACTGCGATATAAATATTAGAATAATAAATGTCATTGGAATATAAGCATGAATTCTATATCTCTAAGTATGTGACTTAGAAATGAGATTATATGAGTAGTGTTTATAATCCTAAAAGATCCCTAGTCGAGTATTATTATTTGAGGACAATAATAATGCATTAAGACTAGTATGTTTGTTGACTGATGACCACATCTCATTGGTCATAAGTATGGTGATAATAAAGTCAAAGACATAAGTGCATGTTAGCAGAACATTGCACTGGATAGACCCACCGTGTGAATTCTTCATGGTAAATGTTATCAAGTGTCATAAGCAATTCTCACAATGATAATGGTGTAATGATCCTTAGACTTGAAATCATTATATTTCTATATGAGAATTAATATACTTTGATTCTACTCAAAGTTACCTTTGACCGGGTAATGATAAAGGTGGACATTGGGTATATTATGAATCATATGAGAAATATGAATGATAGATATAGGATTTAACCCTCCTATTTTAGGAGTGATATTATTGGCCTCTTGATTGAGTGAGACTATGAAATGCATGGCCATGCTCAGATTGTGATTTGTTTAATAGTCTACTCATCGATCAAGTAAACCGGGATTAAATGTTGAAGATGATGACACAAACCATGCCTCGAGTTTAATCTATAATATAAGGTTAAAAGGATTATATTACATGGAACATTATTCATTAAAGGTTTAATTGGATCACCAATTATTATTATTACTTGGGTAGCAATGATGTATTACTAGATGCCGCTCATTGTTTATAATTTTATTATGAGATATTAAAATTATTGCCAACGTAATAATAACCTAAAGGGTTACACATAAAGAACGTTTTAAACGGAGCATTAATTAAATTTCAAATTTAATTGAATTATTATTATTATTGAATTATTGGATTAATTAAGTAGGACTTTATTAATTATATAATAATTCGAATATAATAAATAATACTACTAATAATCAGATTGGGTTTTGGAAGCCCAATCAGATTAGGTATAGGCCCAGAATTCTCTCCATATAAATACATTATGATGTATTGTTTTAGGGTTAATTGAAGAAAACAAATGTTTTTTCTAAAAAACCCTAGCAGATCTAAATCAAAGAGAGGCTAGAGAGAGAGAGAGAGAGAGTTCCGAGGGCAGTTCTTGGCTAGTACCAACTCCGGTGATCGTTGGACGATCGGGCGTTCGTGTGGACTAATTAGAGACGTATATCGCAAGGCGGGATACATGGTGATCATATCAAAGGACCTCCATTAGTCAGCCGTTCGTAAAGCTTCAAAAGGTAAACGATTCTATTCACGAATTAAATATCGTTTTTCGTATGGATCCTGCGGAGGGTTTCGTTAATTTTTCTGTTTTACGCGTTTTTCCGTTGCGTTTTAATGCCCGAAACCCTTCAATGGCATCAGAGTTACTTGTGAAAAGTGTTTAATTCGTTTATATGTTTACTGTTTTGATGATAAAAGCATGTTTGCGACTATCATGATTGATGCGTTGTTTTTATGAAAACATGAATATTGTATTGATGTATATACATAAATTGTATAATAATGATGATTGAGATGATCATATGATGATCATATAATCTGTATGTATACTGATATATACATGATATATTTTTGTTCTTGTTATGAGAATCGTATTCGATACGATTTCTGATTGGCTGCGCAGATTTGGTGAAATTTGCATACTCTCTCAGAATTTCTCCAAAAATACCTTTTTGGAAAGGGAAACGGGCGTCTGAACAATACTGAAAATGTCACTCGTTCATCTGTAAGGCGTTTGACGTCGTTTACTGTCTGTAAACAACGATTTATTGTTTTCATAATTCTGATTTACACTTTATTTGATTTTGTGATTGGATCATGAAAAATATGATATGGTGTGATATGTTGATGCAATATGAGATGTTCTTAACTGTCAATTGAGCATGGTGTATGGTTATGGCCCTAAGACCCATAGGTTAGTGGTTTTTTATTATGGTTTTGGTTTTAAATACGACTTGCATGTCGTTCATTCTTGTAATGATTAAATCTCGAATGTAACTCGAGTGTCTCTTGTAAGTTTATTAGATTAGCTTTTTCATATTATGTAATGTAATTGAAGACATGGAGACATAAAGATATGAAGACTTGGAGGCATACCAAGGAGGCGATCAAAAGGAGTCATTACAATGAAACATGAAGACATGTATTATTATGTTGTATTTCATACCACCATAGTTTGACCATAATTTTTCCTTTAGCATGGAAAAATCACATAGGATTGGGCCATAACCAAGAACGTTTACTTTACACACTTTACATATATGATGCATGTGATGACAATATGTATGCGTAGCTATAATGATTGTATGTATTAGATACATCACCCATGCCATGCCTGCTAAACAAGATAAAATCTGTAACGATTCAAGATTTTAAAATTGAACAAAACGAACATGAGATTCCTGTGTCTATGAAACACGGAAATAAGTATGAATTTTTGATTTTTTGATATGGGGCGATTTTGACAAAAATACAAGCAGCGCTTGTAAGAAAGGCGGGTTTTAAGTGAGGCCACTGTGACTCCTCCGTTGGACTGGAAATCAAACCATTGATGAATTTTGAATTGAAGTACTTAGTTCAAGGAAAAATTGGGAATCTCTTGATGATGGGATCATGGTCGTTTTAATAATAAAATCCCTAAATTTAAAATATTAAGTCACTTAGATGCCTTCCAATGGGTAACACTCTTCAAGACCTAGATCGAGAAAGAGTGGGTTTGCCAAAGCGAAGCACTCCAATCTATCGTGGTAAGGCGCGATGAAGTAACTGTGATACTTAACTGTTAGACCATTGGGTTAGACTTAACTAAGTTACCACAATAGGATTGTGAACTTAGAGGCATGGAGTTTGGTATGATTTATTGGATAAATGTGGACAAATGTTGTTCTACCAAACTTTCCAAGAGTTATATATGATATAATTGACAAGAGTTGTCTACCTAAATAAATCATGTTTTGGGAGTAAAGCCAAAGCTGAACTTAAGCATGACGAAATATGGATCTTGGCTCACTAGAAGGATTTAGAGTAATGCCTTCCGAATTAATAGTTAGGGCTATTGATTTGATAAAAATAGTGGGAGATATATATTGTGAATATATATGGATAATCACTTGAACATAATTTAATAAATCTGCAACTAACTTATTTTATGCATTTTAACATTGTAGATATCTAAATGGAAAACTCAAACAATTTCTCTGTGCGATCAGTCCTTGAGAAGGAAAAGCTGACAGGAACCAACTTCCTTGATTGGCAAAGGAATTTGAGGATTGTCCTCAGGCAGGAGCGAAAGCTTTATGTCCTTGATATTCCTCACCATGGACCTCTTGCTTCTGAAGCAACCGAGGCTCAACAAAATGCTTATCAGAAGCATCTTGATGATTCTACGGATGTTTGTTGTTTGATGCTAGCGACTATGAGTCCTGAGCTTCAGAAACAACATGAGCGTATGGACTATTATGACATGATAGAGCACCTCAAAAGGATGTTTGAGGGTCAAGCTCGTCAAGAGAGGTTTGATGTAAGCAAAGTGTTGTATGCATGCAAACAGGGAGATCGAGACCCGGTTGGACTGCATGTTCTAAAGATGATAGGGTATTTAGAAACCCTTGAGAATTTGGGTTACCCGGTTTTACCGGAACACCAAGCAGATTTGATCTTGTAGTCTTTGAACAACAACTACACTCAATTTGTTATAAACTATATTATGAGTGAGATAGACAAAACACCTACCGAATTATTGGCATTATTGAGGACTGCTGAGACCAATATGTCAAAGGCTAACCCTGGTCCCATAATGATGGTGAATAAAGGGAATGCTAAAGGAAAGGGGAAATGGAAAGACAAGAAGAAGATTGGATCTAAATCTGCTAATCCGAAGCCTGCTTTCAAAAAGGCTTTGAAGCCTACTGGAGGTGTTGCAAAAGGTGCTGCAAAGGGTGATGTATGTCACTTTTGCAAGAAGCCGGGTCATTGGAAGGGTAATTGTCAAGCTTATTTGGAGGTTCAGAACCTGAAGGGTATGAAGTCTGTGAAGATTTCTAATTCAGGTATGTATGTTATAGAAGTCAATTTGTCTACTTCTACATCATGGGTATTGGATACTGGATGTGGTTCTCACATTTGTATAAATGTGCAGGAACTGCGAAGGAGTAGGACTTATAATGGAGCAAAGGTTGCTGTTATGGCTGTAGGGACTTATAATTTATCGTTACCCACTGGGCTTATTTTAGAACTTGAAAACTGTTTTTACGTGCCTGCGATTTGCAGAAACATTATTTCTGCTTCTTGTTTGGACAAGAAAGGTTTTTCCTTTACAATTCAGAACAATAGTTGTTCTTTTGGTTTGAATAATGTTACCTATGAGGTTGCACATTTATTTAATGGTTTAAATGTTCTTGATCTTGATATTCCTGTCTATAATGTAAATAATAAACGTATTAAGGCTAATGACTCAAATCAAACATACCTTTGGCATTGTCGTTTAGGCCATATAAATGAGAAACGCATTTCCAAGTTACATAAGGATGGATACTTGGATAAGTTTGATTTTGAATCATACGAAGAATGCGAACCTTGTCTCATTGGAAAAATGACTAAAGCTCCTTTTACCGGAATTGGTGAGAGGGCCACCGAACGATTAGAACTCATACATAGTGATGTATGTGGTCCAATGCGTACGATGGCAAGAGGTGGCTTTTACTACTTCATAACCTTTACTGATGATTTTAGTAGATGCGGATATGTGTATCTTTTGAAGAACAAATCCGAATCATTTGAAAAATTCAAAGAGTACAAGGCAGAAGTGAAAAAGCAAATACTGAGAAACGTCATAGCATGTCCTTTTTGAAAGTATGGGGATGCGAAGCATTTGTGAAACGTTTAGTCACTGACAAGATAGGACCGAAATCAGACAAATGTAATTTTGTGGGATACCCAAAAGAAACTAAAGGGTATTATTTCTATAATCGTACCAAGAGCAAAGTGTTTGTTGATCGAACTGCTGTATTTCTTGAAAGAGAACCGTTCTCTAAGAAAAACAATGGGAGTATGATAGATCTCGATGAAGTTCGAGAACCACAAAATGACATTGAACCAGAGTTGGAACATGAGCACGAAGTACATGAAAATGTTACTGCTCAAGAAACACAGGTTGTTCGTAGATCTGGTAGGATTCGCCACGAGCCTGAGAGATATTATGGATTTCTCTTATGGATGAAGATGAGCCTCTTACCTATCAGGATGCTTTGAATAGTCCAGATTCTGAGAGATGGCTGGAAGCTATGAAATCTGAGATGGATTCCATGTATGAAAACAAAGTATGGACTTTGGTTGAACCACCTGAAGGGGTAAAACCTATTGGGTGCAAATGGGTTTTCAAGAAGAAAACAGACATGGATGGTATTGTAACGACCTAAAAAGCAAGACTAGTGGGGAAAGGTTTCAAACAAATTCATGGTATTGACTATGATGAAACTTTCTCACCAGTAGCTATGGTCAAGTCCATCAGGATTTTGCTTGCGATAGCAGCTTACTATGACTGTAATAACCCGAATTTTTGGTAAAATTAAAAATTTTCTTATTATGATTAAGTGCATCAGTGAATAGTGAATTTGGTGGATGAATAGTGATTTTGAGGGTTAAGAAAATTTTGCATGCCACCTATGTACGAGACGTAGTGTGGATATTCCGAAGTCATATTAGTGATCTACGGAGTAAATAAGTGAATGCAAAGACGATCGGAATTCAGAAATTCCAAATTTTATTTTGGTGTAGTATTTGACCGGGCAGTGAATTATATAGTATTATATTCAAGAAATGAGATATTAAATTTGAGGATTTGAGGATTTAATATTTTGGAATTTTAATTATTTTATTAAAGTCGATTTAAGGATTCGATTGTTGGAAGTGAATAGTGAATAGTTACTATTCACTGCGAGAATCGCGTAGAGTTTTATTCCCTCTTTTTAGGAAATATTTTCGAATCGTTGCAAGAGGAACAAAAACAAGGATGAATAGTAACATTGATGAATAGTACTCCAAGGTGAATAGTAAAATTTTATAGTCTCCGATTGATTCAATATTTCAGCGGAAGTTCAGGAATAATAAACGGTTACTAATCGCGTAGTCAGAAATCGCAAACGAAAACGAGAATCAAAAATCCGTTCGAAGGAGCAACTTTGGACATATTATAACTTAGGAAATAAAGAAGAAGATATGTATTAAAAGAAGAATTATGGGTGGAAAAAGTGTGTGGAAGAAGCTTTGTAACTTAGCAAACTTGAGGGACTAGTTTGTAGTGACTAACTTGCATTTTGGCAAACAAATATCTAAACCTTATAACCAAACCTCATCCACACATTAAACACACAAAAGGACCAGCCTCCACCCCCATTTTCTTGAAGAAAAACCGAACCTAAGGAATGAGGAAGAAGGAGCTTGAAGCTTGAGCAATTCTCCACCAAACTTAGTGTTTAATAGCTTAAATCAAAGAAGAGCTCAAGCCCATTCTTTTAAAGGTAACATCTCCAACACCCACCATCTCTAGCATGATCTTTTATTGATTTTAAGAAGATGATGAATAGTGTTTTGTTGAGTTTTATGTTTATAATTGAAAGATGGAAGCATGAATGTATTGTTAAGGTCATGAGTAAGTGGATTATGTAGTTTGTTTAGTTGTTGGATGAGTTGTGGATGGATTTTAAATATGGTACCAACTGGTTTGGCTCGGTTTGAGATTGATAATGGACTTTAAGTGTTGTAATTGATGTGTATGATGATTGGTGGTGAATTGGAATGAGATTTGAATCTCGGAAATGTTAAGTTTTAAGCCGACGTAATGCCCGATTTTCGGTAACTCTAAAAACTGCCTAGAATCCGAAAACCTAACTCCCTCTTTTGGTTCAGTGATGAACATGAGTATGTAGATCTTTGTTTCTAGTTTACGTGAGAGCAAGAATCATGTCATTTTGATTTACGGTTTATGAGATATGACCATTTTAGTGAAACTGGTTCAAGGAATGAGATTGCAGAAATGTACCAACTTTGTGGCTATGTTTGAGACCCTTAAAAGTTGTTTTAAAATATGAAATTTTGTATTGAAGTGCTAAGGTCAGTTAAGAAAGTTTGTACGAAGGTTTCGAGTCCAAAAGATTATTGTTCGATTTTATAAAAATGTGTTAGCCGAGGTTGCGCAAGTGAAAACCACTAAGAACATGACTTAGAAACCAATGTTGTAAATGGTTAAGTATAAATTGAATTCGAGGATTGATTTCGGACTAAACCTACGACTTAAGTAATTGTCGATTAACATGGACTTAGTATGAGCCTATAACGAGCTAGTAATGCCTTGGTTGTGTTTCGCTTACGTGTTTAAGCATTGAGTACAAGTGGATTATCCAGGGGATTAATCGTGCGTTTTCTTTGACTTTGTCTAGATTGTCCGACATCGTCGCGAACCCCTATCACTTCTCGAGCATCAGGCAAGTTTCTAAATCTATACTTTGAAGTATTGACTATATAATACTGCTTTTGCCATGTATAAAATTTGACAGTTTTGCGATATATCTTATTTCTTGTTGAAATGGATTTGACCTTTGGATTATATGAAATCTTTTGAGTTAAGTAGTTATGAACCAGTTTACCTGGTAGCTCTAAATATAAGAGCATATTCATTGTTTTCGACTCTAAATCGGGAGTCGGTATTTTGAGATATGTAGATAGCCGTGGAAACCCGGAGGGATTCCATCGGCAAAATACTATGTATTTTGAGGATTGTTATTCGAGTATGATATCATTCGAGGAATGATATTTGCTTACTATATCTTTCAAGGAATGTTATTTAAGTATTATCTCAGTCGAGAAATACTATTTGAATACTATTTCAGTTATATATGCTAATGGAAGGCATAACTGTTTTCGAAAGTATATTGTGATACTTGCTTTATAATTTGATTATGGGCTTCTAAGCTAACTATGGGATATTAGCTAGAAGCCAGGTTTTTATAAATGCCCTATGTTAGGTCCTGATAAGTTTGTAGAAGGGGGGTTGAATACAAACGATACCTTTTAATCGAATTTGTCCTTTAAAAGATTTAACTGTTTAGAACAAATTAGTGCGGAATAAAACTGAAACAATATTCAAGTTAAATAAAACTCTATTAAACTTGAAGGGTGTTACAATTCTGATCACTGATTACAAAGAACTTGATAAAACAAATCTAGAATAAATTCGACATGAATTTATCTATTTTTGTAATAAAAAGAATCGAATACTAAAAAGTAGTTCGATATAAAATCTAGGGATTATGATCCGCTAGAAAGTCAAAGCAGTACAAGAGAAATGATTCTTATGGATTAAATGTTAAGAACAAACAAGAATTAAATCTCCTGAAGAAATTGAATGCTCAGACAGTTGAGAGAAGTAAATAAGACAGAGGAATGAAATATTTAGTTGTTGTGTCTTTTTCTTTTCTTCTGTTGTGTTGTAATGTCTTGAATAAGTCTCCTGCCTTGTATTTATATTAACACAATCCACTGCCTTTAAATCCCACGTGCAAGCTTTGATAGAATGTAATTTTGCCTTGGAAGACTTGCAGGAAAACAATGCTTTTGCCTTAGAAGACTCTCGGGAAGACAAGAAATGAGAAGGGAAGACAACCGGGAAGACAATGCTTGGCCTAGGAAGACAATCGGGAAGACTAACTTGTGAGTCTTCCTAGTTCATTTTTCTAAGTCTTCCTAGTTCATGTTTATTCTAATTTAAATAATTAACTAAATAAATTATGTATTAAATTAATTCTTTACAGAATTAATTTAATAAATAATTTACTCAATAGTATTAATTATTTATAAGAGAATAAATAGAATTAGTCGACTTCTCAATTAATTTCTTTTTATTCTAATTTAAATAATTAACTAAATAAATTATGTATTAAATTAATTCTTTACAGAATTAATTTAATAAATAATTTACTTAATAGTATTAATTATTTATAAGAGAATAAATAGAATTAGTTGACTTCTCAATTAATTTCTGAATCACTTAAAACTTAGATAAAGAATAAACATATTAGTACGTTGACACTCAATGCACGGTCTGGTTCATGAGTGACTAACGACAATGTCTGTTCTTTATCTGTTTGACTTTAAGTAGTGATTCACTTCCTTTTCATTCAAGAACTCCGTAATCAGTGTCTTTTGCTGTCACCACTTGAAATCTCCGTCACTTTAATAAATCCACTGAGCTTGAATACTTCATTGAGGCTTGATCAACAAATTGATCTTCTTTCAATGTAGAATCACTTCAAGTCTATAGATGACTTTAATCTTCATTCTTTGACAGATATAATCTTATGAGATTCCTGTGACATCTGATCTAATATTTACTTATTACATTCTTGTTTAAGTTGAGTAGAATCCTCGAATTACAAATAGGCTATTTCATATGCCTTTCAATCTCCCCTATTTGTTTGTTAGAGAATAACAACCAAATACCTAGAGGATCACTCAACTAAAACCAAGAAAAAGATAGGACTCTTAAGCCTAAGTAAATACTAGAAAGTTCTGGATCAAATATGACATTTCCAGATTTCACCAGTAAAGATAAATACAAGACAGGTGTTCCTCTAGACTGAACAAATGATAACATTTAACCTGTCTTGATTTACCTAAGCTCTATACATATAACATTCACAAAACAGAGCTAATTACCTTTACTCCCCTGAAACTCCTCATGTTCCTTTTATATCTTTTTCAGCTCCCTCTTCCTAGCTTCTCCAAACTTCTCCCCCTTAGTTGAGGAATTCTCTACAGATTTAACTTTATGAGTCTCTGAAGCCAGTAGGAGTTGAGATTGTTGATAGAGTTGATCTTGGGAAGTAAATTTGTCTTCAAAATTTCCTTGAGTAGTCCCAGCTGATTGTTGACAGAGGTGGAAGAAGAAGACCGTTCAACCACTTGTGCTTGCAAAAGTTCTTTATCAGCCTGGGTTTTGAATAGATGTTCCTGTAGATCAGCTATGTGAGCTAACAACATTGCAGTGTATGTGTCTGTGTGTGCACTCACTTGAATTTCTCTTGTAAGTGTATCACTCATCTCACGTGCATGTGTTTAACTCAGTGTTTGACTCTTATCACTCAACATTAGCTGTCTGTTTGCTCCTTTTTGATCAGTACCTGCATTGAAACTCACCCTAGCCTCTTCAAGAGAGGTCAGTGGTGGTGCAATGGGAGTTCGCAAATCCCGATCCTCAATCATGTCTATCAAATCACTTGGATTTGAAATCTAAATTGCTTCAGTGATAGACTGGCCAAGTTGCCTTCCACTTTCTCCAGATAAATCTGCGAGTGGAAAATCCCTTTGGGAGCCAGAGATATTTCCTCTGGGAGGGGAGAAAATGATTCTATTTGATTTGGCAAAGAATCAAATTTTCCCTCAGATGCCTATGAAGGCACTTCTACCGTAATAATGGTAGGCATTGTAACCAGTTGCAGGTGCTCTGCTTTCACTGTGTCCTGAGTTTCATTTAATGAAATTGTTTTCTCCCATTGTTAGTAATGAGAGTGTGCTTGACTCAGTACAAAGTGCCATGGCCCTATGGCGAATTTCAATAGATTCATCCTATTGAGAGAATGACTCTAGAAACAGTTCATTGTCCATTTCAAAGTCCATATCCTATTGAGAGGATACAGATGGGCTGACAGATGCCTCAGTATATGTTGAAATTCTTTTAGAGGAGGCAGAGCTGTGGGATCACTCACTGTTTCAATCAAAATACTTCTTTGTTTAACATTTGATTTATGTTTAGGCTGAGAGGTCAAGTAATTAAGTTGTAGACTCATTGTTTGGCTCTAAGACCTGGGATAGAGATTGTGGATCTACAATCCCTTGGTCAGCCCTAACAACCACTTGGGTTCAGCAACAGTAGAAGAAGTGGATTGAGAGATAGAAAGTAATACCTGAATTGGATTTGGCACTGAATTTCCAGCTAAGCAAGAGCTAGATCAAAAATAATATATACAATATATTTACAAAAACAACTAAGACAAATATAAAATAAAAGATAATAAAAAATAAAAATAAAATAAAATGCATAAAATATTTACATGAAACTATTTACATGGCTAGAAAAATCCACAGAAAATTCCATAAATCCTAGAAAAAAAATGCAGAATAATATAGAAGTGCATAAAATTAATATAAACTTGCAGAAGAATTTAAACAACATTATATACAATCTGAAACTAACTTAAATGATTCTAAATAAATAAATTTTCAATAAAAATAAATTTCTCCACAAAAAAAAAATGAGAAAAATATTTTTAAAGAAAATAAATTATTCAGAATATTTAAATTAACAAGCTTTATACTCTAAACAAGAATTGGCAAAATATATCATTCAATATCAGCAAGAGAAAATGATTGTGCAAAGAACAAACATGACCGAGATATTATTAATCACTAAGACTGTTCAACATACCCAATTTACCAATTAACTTGGTAAATATGGATTCGTCAAGAGATTTAGTGAATATGTCTGCAGTCTGTTCTTCTGTGGGTACAAAATGTAACTCCACAGTTCCATTCATGACATGCTCTCGGATAAAATGATACCTGATATCAATGTGCTTCGTTCTCGAGTGCTGAACAGGGTTGTTGGAGATTGCTATGGCACTTGTATTATCACACAAAATGGGAATTTTGTCTAATGCAAAGCCATAGTCCTTCAGTTGATTCCTTATCCATAGGATTTGAACACAACAGCTTCCAGCAGCAATATATTCAGCTTCTCCTGTTGAATTGGAAACTGTTTGCTGTTTCTTGCTATACCAGGAATCAATCTACCTCCTATGAATTGACAACTCCCAGAGGTACTCTTTCTATCCACAACACTACCTGCATAATCAGAATCTGTATATCCAACAAGGTTAAAACCAGAATCTTTAGGGTACTAGATACCTAAATTAGGTGTACCCTTAAGATATCTCAAGATTCTTTTAACAGCAACGAGATGTACATCTCTAGGGTCCGCTTGGAACCTTGCACATAAGCATGTAGCATACATAATATCTGGTCTACTTGCAGTAAGATAGAGTAAGGAGCCAATCATACCTTTGTAGCTTGTAACATCTACCTTGATAGAATTGTCAAAAGCTCCAAGTTTGATTGCTGTTGAAGATGGAGTCCTTGATGATGCTGAATCCTCCATGTGATACTTCTTGAGGAGTTCTTTGAGATACTTCGATTGACAAATAAATATACCATTTGACTTTTGACTTACTTGCAATCCAAGAAAGAACTTCAGCTCACCCATCATACTCATTTCAAACTTACTCTGCATTAGCTCAGCAAATCTCTTACAGAGATTATCATTAGTAGACCCAAATATGATGTCATCCACATAGACTTGGACTAATATCATATCACTTTTGTGTTTCTTTGAAAAAGGAGTTTTGTCTATGATACCTTTAACAAAACCATTTTCTAAAAGAAAACCAGAGAGAGTGTCATACCATTTTCTTGGGGCTTGTTTGAGACCATAGATAGCCTTGAAGAGAAAGTACACAAAGTCCAGCAGCTCCTGATTTTCAAAGCTAGGGGCTGTTCCACATAAACTTCTTCATCAAGCTCACCATTCAGGAATTCACTCTTAACATCCATCTGATAGACTTTAAAATTGGAATAAGCAGCAAATGCTAAGAACATCCTGATGGCCTCAAGTCTAGCCACTGGTGCATAGGTTTCATCATAATCAATGCCTTCAGCTTGAGAATACCCTTGTGCAACCAGTCTTGCCTTGTTCCTTATGACAATGCCATCCTCATCTAGCTTGTTCCTGTATACCCATCTTGTACCAACTACTTTCTTGTTCTTTGGCCTGGGTACCAGCTTCCAGACTTGCTGTTGTTCAAACTGATTAAGTTCATCTTGCATAGCAATCACCCAATATGGATCAGTCAGTGCTTCCTCAGTTTTCTTTGGCTCTATTTCAGATAGAAATGCTGAATAATGACATTCATTCTGAGTTGCACTTCTAGTTTTAACTCCAACACCTGGATCACCAATGATCAGCTCAAAAGGATGAGCTCTATTCCATACAGTCTGTCTTGGAAGATTTGATCTTGATGATTCGCCTAGAAATTCACTTTGATGTTGTGAGTGACTAGATGATCCTTCATTTTCTCCCCCTGAGTTGTTGCTTGATTGCCTTGATGATTCTTCTCCAGTGTTGGTGGTATCTCCATTGTTACCAGTGTTTCCACCACCACCACCATGATCATTATCATCATTGTTATTATCATTACCAGCAATAACTTCAGGTGGGGCTACATCATCTGATTCTGAGTCTGGCAAGTTATCAAACTTCAGCTTCTCAGATGAATCTTCTTTTTGGATATTAGGGAGCTTAGTGTCATCAAAAGTAACATTGACACTTTCATTTACTGTGTGACTACCAACCAAGTAGACCATGTAAGATCTTCTGGAATAACCAAAAAAAATGTCTTCTTGTGCCTTGGCCTCAAACTTGCCACGTTTAACATTGTCATCTATAAGCACAAAGCATTTTGCTCCAAATACATGAAAGTACTTGACAGTTGGTTTCTTGTTGTTCATGATCTCATAAGGAGTCTTCATTAAGTCCTTGTTGATTAAAGTTCGATTCTGAGTATAACAAGTTGTATTAGCTGCTTCAGCCCAAAAGTACATTGTAAGTTTAGACTCACTTAACATAGTCCTTGCAGCTTCAATCAATGTACAATTCTTTCTTTCCACTACTACATTTTGTTGAGGAGTTCTAGGGGCAGAATACTGTCTTGTTATTCCTTTATCAGCACAAAAGTCATTTAGGACTGCATTCTTGAATTCAGTACCATTATCTGACCTTATGGCTCTAACAGGGAATCTAGAATCCAGCTCAATCAACTTTATGTGGTCAATCACCAGGTGTGGGGTCTCATCCTTGGAATGTAGGAATAAAACCCATGTATATTTTGAAAAGTCATCAACAATCACAAGTGCATATTGTTTCTTTGACATGGACATCACATTAACTGGACCAAACAAATCCATGTGCAGTAGCTGAAGTGGTTCAGTTATTGATGATGTGTCAGTGCCCTTATGAGAAGCTTTCTTTGACTTTCCTTTCTGACATGCCTCACACAGTCCTTCCTGTGTAAATTCCATCTGAGGCAAACCTCTAACCAATTCCCTCTTGACTAAAGAGTTCATGGTTTTGAAGTTAAGGTGAGACATCTTCTTGTGCCATAGCCAACTTTCATCTGATGAAGCTTTAGCATAAAAACAATTAACTTCATCTTGGGATCCTGAGTGCAGATCAGCTATGAACAAGTCACCTTTCCTTACTCCTTGAAGAGCAGGCTTTCCATTCTTATTGTGAAGGATCTGACACTTCTCTCTTTCAAAGGAAACAGCATATCCTCTGTCACAAAAATGACTGATGCTGAGAAGATTGAACCTCAGACCTTCCACAAATGATACATCTTCAATGATAACATTTCCAAACTTCAAACAGCCATATCCTTTCGTAATACCCTTACTGTTATCTCCAAAGGTAACTACTGGGCCATCTTTCTCAACCAAATCTGATAGCAGGGCTCTATCTCCGGTCATATGCCTTGAACAGCCACTGTCAAGAATCCACATAACACGGTTTACCCGTTTAACTCCCTGCAATATCAAATTGATTAGTCTTTCCTCGGAGCCCAAAATTGATTGGGTCCGGCATACTTAAAGAACTAGCCTTTGTCAGGCAAAACAACATTTTTAACTAAAACTACTTCAACCTCTTTCACAAAAGAGCGTTTCCATTTATAGCCAGCCTTAACACATTTCTGAGTAGGCTTAGGGATAAATGAATCCACTCTAGTCTTAGGAGGACTAGTAGTCTTAGCTTTAACATGCTTCTTATTATTAACATGTTGACGTGGAGCAGTCTTATCACTAGATACATGCTTACTATTAAAATAAGCATACATAACATTGAAAGCACAAGACATGCAATTAATCACACCACATGCTTTATGAGAAGAATTATCAGCAGGCATGTTAGTTCTACAGTTGTTTTGATCCAACTTATGGATATCTGATTTAGTCTTTTTAGTTGTAGCAACTTTGACTGGAATATCAGATATACACTTGTTGGACTGTTCAACTTCCAAAACAAGATCTTCTTCACGAATCTCCTCTTCAATGATGATAGAGTGTTCATTCGGAGGTTCTGCCTGGGACTCTCTAAAGAAGGGTGTTTCAATACCCTTAAGCACATATGGAATACCCCTTTCTTCAGCACTGACTCTATTAGGGGTATTAATGCCTAGCAATCCAACAGCCTCATTATAACCATAACCTATACTAACATGATTACCAATAGCTTGTTGGTTGAAAATCTCTATAGCAGTCTTGCAGGAATTATAGTAAGCATTGGCTTTAGTATTAAGCTCACTAATCTTTTCTTTAAGAATGGTTTCCAGTTGAATATAACATTTAACCCTATTCTCAAGAAATGCTATTTTCTCAGTAAGTTTATCCTGATTAACATGCACTAGTTTTAATTCTTTTATCTCCTGTTCAAGAGCTGTGTTCAAAAGAATTATTCTATCATTTTCAGTGCGTGCACAAGAAATAGTACCACTAAGATGACGAATCATTTCAGTGTCAGTGAACTTTACCTCTGACATGTATGAAGATGAAGTGCTTGCCTCTTTAGCCACTAAAGCAAGGTTCCCAATCTCACCTGCTTCTTCATCACTGTCAGTGTCATCCCAACTCTTTCCTTTAGCAACATAGGCTTTCCTAATCTTGTTCTTCTTGCTAGAATCAAATGTGTTTCTTGTCACTTGCTTTGGCTTTCTGCATTCAGTAACAAAGTGACCCAACTCATTGCAATTGTAGCATCTGATTGTGCTCCTATCCACAATTCCAGTTTTGTAGCCACCCCTTGTGCTACTTGAAGAGGAAGATCCACCTCTCTGAAATCTGGGCCTGAACTTAAGATTGGGATTCCTCTTGAATCTGAACTTCCCAAACTTCCTTACTATCAAAGCCAAATCACCATCCTCCAGTTGATCAAGTTCCTCTAAAGAATAGAAGTCACCACCAGATTGATCTATGGATGTTAAACCATATTCAGAATCAATAACATTCATGTTAGAACTGGAAGGTTGAACAGCCTTCACTTCCAGTTTCTGTGGGACTTCAGCAGCCAATGCAGTAGAAGTACTAACTATCCTCCCAGTTCCATATAACTCATCCTGTTGAATCTGCTCCAGCTCATAGGTCTTCAGAACACCATACAGTCTTTCCAAAGCAATCTCTCCCAAATCTCTTGCTTCTCTAATGGCAGATATTCTGTGCTCCAAATGACGTGGAAGTGTAAGTAGGAACTTCTTGTTAATTTCCTTGATAGTGTAGCGCTTCCCATTGAGATTCAGATCATTGATTAATTTGTTGTATCTCTCAAAAACCTCAGAGATACCTTCACCAGGGTTTGATCTGAAATGCTCATATTGAGAGGTGAGAATTTCCAGCTTATTCTCTCTAACTTCCTCTGTCCCCTCATTGATTATCTCTATAGTTTCCCAAATGTGTTTGGTAGTATCACAGTTTAGGACATGATTATGCATGGCAGGATCAAGACAATCAACAAGGATCAACTGAAGACAGGCATCCAAGGTAACATCCTCTTTTTCATCAGGAGTGTAGTCCTTGGGATCCTTAGGGTACATCCTAGCAGCCCTAGTAACAATCTGATTCTCTATTAGCTCTCCCTCAATAATCATAGGGAGTCTTGGTCCATTCTTCAGCACATCAAAATATTTAACATTAGCAACTTTAAGAAATATGAGCATTTTCTTCTTCCACATAGGATAATGCTCCTTGCTGAACATGGGGATTTTGACTGTACCCACTTTCTGTGTAGTAGACATCTTTTGAGATTTTTAGGAATAATAAAAATTCAGAGTTTAAGAAAAATCTCAAAACAATTGGATCTTTGATTTGTATATCAATCAAAAGGCTCTGATGCCAATTGTTAGGTCCTGATAAGTTTGTAGAAGGGGGGTTGAATACAAACGATACCTTTTAATCTAATTTGTCATTTAAAAGATTTAACTGTTTAGAACAAATTAGTGCGGAATAAAACTGAAACAATATTCAAGTTAAATAAAACTCTATTAAACTTGAAGGGTGTTACAATTCTGATCACTGATTACAAAGAACTTGATAAAACAAATCTAGAATAAATTCGACATGAATTTATCTATTTTTGTAATAAAAAGAATCGAATACTAAAAAGTAGTTCGATATAAAATCTAGGGATTATGATCCGCTAGAAAGTCAAAGCAGTACAAGAGAAATGATTCTTATGGATTAAATGTTAAGAACAAACAAGAATTAAATCTCCTGAAGAAATTGAATGCTCAGACAGTTGAGAGAAGTAAATAAGACAGAGGAATGAAATATTTAGTTGTTGTGTCTTTTTCTTTTCTTCTGTTGTGTTGTAATGTCTTGAATAAGTCTCATGCCTTGTATTTATATTAACACAATCCACTGCCTTTAAATCCCACGTGCAAGCTTTGATAGAATGTAATTTTGCCTTGGAAGACTTGCAGGAAAACAATGCTTTTGCCTTAGAAGACTCTCGGGAAGACAAGAAATGAGAAGGGAAGACAACCGGGAAGACAATGCTTGGCCTAGGAAGACAATCGGGAAGACTCACTTGTGAGTCTTCCTAGTTCATTTTTCTAAGTCTTCCTAGTTCATTTTTCTAAGTCTTCCTAGTTCATTTTTCTAAGTCTTCCTATTTCAAACCTAAGTCTTCCTAGTTCATGTTTATTCTAATTTAAATAATTAACTAAATAAATTATGTATTAAATTAATTCTTTACAGAATTAATTTAATAAATAATTTACTTAATAGTATGAATTATTTATAAGAGAATAAATAGAATTAGTTGACTTCTCAATTAATTTCTTTTTATTCTAATTTAAATAATTAACTAAATAAATTATGTATTAAATTAATTCTTTACAGAATTAATTTAATAAATAATTTACTTAATATTATTAATTATTTATAAGAGAGTAAATAGAATTAGTTGACTTCTCAATTAATTTCTGAATCACTTAAAGCTTAGATAAAGAATAAACATATTAGTACGTTGACACTCAATGCACGGTCTGGTTCATGAGTGACTAACGACAATGTCTGTTCTTTATCTGTTTGACTTTAAGTAGTGATTCACTTCCTTTTCATTCAAGAACTCCGTAATCAGTGTCTTTTGCTGTCACCACTTGAAATCTCCGTCACTTTAATAAATCCACTGAGCTTGAATACTTCACTGAGGCTTGATCAACAAATTGATCTTCTTTCAATGTAGAATCACTTTAAGTCTGTAGATGACTTTAATCTTCATTCTTTGACAGATATAATCTTCTGAGATTCCTGTGACATCTGATCTAATATTTACTTATTACATTCTTGTTTAAGTTGAGTAGAATCCTCGAATTACAAATAGGCTATTTAATATGCCTTTCACCCTAGGATAAGGACGTGTGATTTTCTTTAGAGCAGAAGTAATTATATTTTCTGTATATGTTAAAGATTATTTTTCCGATAAAGATATCGGGTAACTGTTATTCGATGATTATTTATTTAATGAATATTATTTTGAATATTCATTTAATCCTTATTTATTTAATGAATATTATTTTTGAATATTCATTTAAGGCTTATTTATTCAATGAATATTATTTTGAATATTCATTTCATCCTTATTTATTCAATGAATATTATTTTGAATATTTATTTAATCATTATTTATTTAATGAATATTATTTTGAATATTCATTTAATCATTATTTATTTAATGAATATTATTTTGAATATTCATTCAAGGTTTATTTATTTAATGAATATTATTTTGAATATTCATTCAATCACTATTTATTTAATGAATATTATTTTTGAATATTCATTTAAAGTTTATTTATTTAATAAATATTATTCGATTATTTATTAAATACTTTTAACACGTTTTAAAAATGAGAAATGTTATTTAAAGTTTATCCCCGACCTTCAATAATTACGAAGGATACTCTAAGCTGTATTATTAATTATTTTAAATCAAAAAGAGGTTACCAAAACACCGTTTTTCCATTTAAATCTATCTTTTAAGAGGATTTAAATACTCGCTCAACTATCAAAAATATGGGAAACCTGATTTAAGTGACTGCTACTCATTTTAAACTCTCAACTCAAAACTGTCCGGGGACAGATATTTTCTCTGAGCAATTTAATTGCTGCAAGTCAAATGTTGTGTTACCACCTCAACGATCGAGGGGTAAATTGATGGAACAAGTCGATATCCATTAACAAGCAATCGCTTAGGAAATATTGGAGAATCTTCCTTTCCAACCTAGATATAACTACTGAGTGGAGTCGTATCAACAAGTATTACACTTGGGGAAAGGAGGACGATCTTTACGTTTCAGAGTCATGGATTTCATCCGAACTAGGAGCAAGTGTAAGAGGTCGAGTCGCGCCGATCCATCATTTTTATTGCCCCAAATGGGCCGGGGAGATCCAGAAAGGCGGTAGACAATGTCAGGCTGTCGTGTTCTTCCATCTACATGTAGAAAACCCTTTTTAGTTGTATAACCTGCTACTGATCATAGTAAGGTTGGACAACTAGCGCGGAGATTACTCCAGTATTAGTTCATCATCCAACTTGGATAATTCTGCAACATGTATTGAAAGGGACTAAAGGGTAGCCCCCTTAGTACAGGTTTACCGATCATGTTGGCAGAGGGTCGAATAGTGTTTAACAAAATGAAGTTATAATAAATCCTTGCAACTTCATCTTTTACTTTATGAGTTATGACTCTGATAAAACCTTACTCAGATTATATATGCATAAGTGGATTTTGGGTTACGGAACATTATATGAAATTTTCCTCGTAACTTCATCTTTTATATCATATGACTCTGTGGATACCTTACATAACATGAGTTATGGTAAGGGAGTTGTTTATACTGAATCACCTTATAACTTCATCTTTTAAGTTATATGTTGATATTCTGCTTACATAGTAGATATTTTTCGGAAAGGTTATATTGGTTTACTTTGAAACCTCATCTTTTATATTATACTAGAAATTTGTTCATAATATAGCAAAAGTTTACAGAAATATTATGAAATGATATTTGAAATACAACAATGGTACCGTTTTTGGAATACATTCCGATAAGGAAATAATTTCAGTATCGAGATATTTTGACAAATTATTGTCTTATACCCGCTTTATTCTGGGTTGAGTTAAAGGCAAGATTATGCCATAATTTAATTACCTTGATGAGCTATCGCTCACTCTTGCTATTGTTTCATAAATATTATATAGCAGCGAAGTAGGATACCAAGGATTCGGCGCACATCCCTCAGGCGAGTGGCAAGCGTAAGGCAGTCTCATGAGCAGTTTCTAGCAGTGATCCTGGAAGTAGTGTGAACCAGTCAGATCCAGCTGGAGCTTTTGGTATTCGTCTTATGTATAGATATGAATGGTATGAGAGGGTGGTGAGTATTACAAGGCTAAGTTGGTAATGTACCATTACTTAGGAGTTGTATCAGTAGCAAATTCAAAAGACATTTGGGTATTGTAATAAAGATTATTTATTCCTCAATGGTTGTATTGTGTCATTTCTGAGACTCTAACCTGTGTGTGTGTGTGAGAGATATATTCATTGTGGGGTCATAAGCAGATGAATTGTGTCTATTGTGAGTAAAGCAGGCAAGGCAAGAAGTAAGTGGATCGTGACTACTCTAAATCCCTGACCCCGGATTTGGGGCTGTTACAGAAATGGTATCAGAGCGTTAGGTTACAGTCCTGAGAAACGATAGGAGATCGAGTCTTACAGTACCCTTAATAATGATAAGAACATCTAGAGCTCAGATTGAGTTCGTAGTCGAGTTAAAGGACATGACCCTGACTATTTAAGATGAAGCCCGAGAGGGGACTTCTTCTGGGAAACCGTACTTAGGACTTCATGGTTAGTCACCTCGATTCGTATGAGTTATAGATTGATGGGATTCTGAGATACCAGAACCCGAGGCCTTCGAGTAGGCAATTGATGATGCGTTCCTTGAAATGGATGGAGACCCGATATTGGAAGATCCATAGGAGGATCTAGAGGAAGACCCCATGGTGGGTCAAGGAAAGAATCTTGTAGAGAACGTGTTGATTGTTAAAGATGTGGTATGTTACTTGAGGTCGTACAATAGGACCGGTCGAACCTTCAGAGGTCAAATAAGTGCCGATACGAGAAGTTTAGAATCGTTATGATTCAACAAGAGATATGACGAAGAAATGGGGTAGAGTCTCCAAAGCAGAAGAGGTAGAGGCAGAGGCAGAATAGCCAATACCGGTGGAATGATTCGATTTGAACGAGACCCGTTACTCGTAGTCTGTTGCAGTGCCTAGGGAGGCAGCATACGTAAGAACGAAGACGTTCAAACTTCATCTATGATTAAGGGTACTTAGTGACCTTAACTAGTAAAGGCATTACCTTATTTATGGGGTTTAAGTCCCCACGATCAGCGATTCCACCAAAGAAGGTGTTTACTACGGTACTGAGGCATTTTATTACCTCGAGCAAGATTTTTGTATGTACGTACTACGCAAGGTGTCATTGTAACACGAGTGCGCCAAGACGAGATATATTTAAAGAATCAAGACGGATTGAGAAAGTCTGGGAAAGACTTAAATAAAAAGGCTGTTATGCCACAAGTGTTAAGCTTATGTAGCATCCGGGATTGATACAAGAAAGGAAATGTTTGGTATGAAAACGGTTATAATAGTAATTGGGTTTAAGCCTGTAGATTCTAACGATCTTCCGGAGTACCGCCCAGTTGACATATGGAATTCGTCGTTGTTATGGGCGACACCGGTATCGAAGTCCTCTTACGATAGAACGCTTGCTTGAGATGCTTGTGCCGAGTCGAATAGAACTCCCTGCGATTGCAAATGTTGATGGTTGAATTATTAGCGACTATAATAAGTCGGCAATGACGTAAGTATCGAACACCTTAGGGTGCGTGGAAAAGAAAAGCTTTGGAATTGAACGATTATCCATCAGAGGAGCCGACATAAAAGGCATCCATAGAGACCTTGGTAGTACCCTCCCCATTTTCAAATTATGTGGGGTACTTCCCCAATCTATGATCTATCTTGACCACTTTCCAAGAAAGAATTCTGATAAAGGGTATATTCCCACTTCGAAGTTATTTTATAACACTTGTGTTAAATCATATTTAATTTCAATTGTGTTAGAGGCTGTCACGATGCCTACTTTTAGGTTTTCGAAGCCCTGCCAAATGATGTTATTCAAGCTTCCACTTTTCTTCAAATAATGAATAACCCTATGATGATACCTCACCACTTGCTTGTTAAGTACCAGTATCTTTTTGGTTATTTTTTTTCTTTTCTTTGGAAACCGCACCTTTGGAATCTGTTCAATTTTAAATCCAAGGTATTCCTTTGAGAAATATTGTCGAAAGGCGATAATCATTAAATTGATCTCGAATTGCTTTCATACTTTTCAACTTCCATTGAGACGAACAACCCTATACTTATAGGGGCTACAAGGACTATCTGTCTATGTGATAGAAGTCTGATGGGACGCCATCACTTGTGAGTTGTGAAATACAAGAAGGCTAATTACCTTTAGTAATGTCTCAATCGAGGCACACAACGTTGAGTTCTTATGATCATGTTGATCTCTCGGTAAATTCTCTTACCTCCAATAAGGTTACCTTAAAACTCATAACCTTATGATCACCTGTGTGTGACGTTTTCCTTGATATGGGAGCTATCTTTTCAAGGCCCCATAATTTTTGTTATCCTCATTGAATTCCAAGGGGAGGCCAACCGGGTCAAATAAGTCAAAATTCGCTGATAGGAATAGGATTCGAAACGAAATCGCCTATGACAAGAGCGAATCCCTAAGACGAATAGAATGTTAGTGACATATCAATGAAATTGGTTTATTCTCCCAAGGATATTATGATAATGGAAAGTGTGTCAATCGATATATGTGAAAGGAATAGCGACGTTTCGTGAACTCCAGTGACAACGGTGTTAGATAGATGCCCTATAGTGGAATTGAGATTTTGGAGGAGTTGTTTACGAATGGACACTACCTCTGGGTTAACAAGATAAGTACTAGAGATGGAGTCAGAGGGAGCTGGTATTGTGACTTGGGAGAGGTGCATCGTGTTGTTTTTAGAGAAATAATTTTCGGAAATATATGGAGACCCGGATGAAAATGAAAGTTAAAGAGTTAAAACAAGAAACTATGACTGTGACCGAGTATGAGTCCAAGTTTTTTTCCGAATTATCGAGGTTTGTTCCGGAGTTTGTGAACACGGAATAAAAGAAAGCCAGTAGGTTTCAACCAGGGCTACCTCCAACAAGCAGCCCACTGTCAGGACCTTTAAATAGCAGGTACCCTTCTATACTATTTAGACAGAGCTAATGTATCGTTGTATATCAAGAAGTTGCATGACAATTAAACCTTAAGGCCGAGCCGCTAAGGGAATAATTACAAGTAGAAATAGTCAATCGAGGGATTTTCCCATAAGACTGGTACATCCAGGTTGTGAACTAGAAATATGAGGTCGACACTTTTGATAGACCTGATTCCTTTCAAGTTGGGAGAAGTGATATTATAATAAGGATGGGTTGGTTGACACCCAATGGAGCCCAGACTGATTGTAAGGGAGAGAGAGTAATAAATAAAGGATGGAGACAGATTCAGAGATTCTTGAATATAGTTCAGACTAAGAAACTATTATGCCAGGGATACGAGGCTTAATTAGCTCTTATGGTTGACGCCAAGAAAAGAGACACCAAGTATAAAGGAAACTACAGTGGTTTTGGGAGACTGTACAAGATCTTAATGCGCTACCAAATATCGATTGGGATGACATGAGAATGAATAACGAGTATTCAGGTTATAGTGTCGCATCTCCTGTTAGCCTCAGTGGGAATGAAAGAGTTAGCGACTCAGTTACAAGAATTGCTGGGCAAGAATATGATAAAGACCCAGTGTACCACCGTGGAGAGCCCGGTGTTGTTGTAAGAGAGAAATATGTTAGCACAAGATTATGCATCGAACCTCGAGAGTTGTATGAGTTCGACATGGAGAATAGGTACCCTTGTAAATGATTGTTTGATCAGCGGAAGAACGCTGTGTATTTCCAAATTTATTTAAGAACTGGATATCACCAGTTGGAAGTTAAATCCGAGGATATACCCAAGACTGCGATTCGTACTAGGAATAGACACTTCGAGTTTTCAGCGAGGTTATTTTGGGTTGACTAATGCACCCACAAATTTTTATGGAATGTAATGAATTGGCTTTGAGTTACCCGTGATAGTAGATAACATGAGATGGAGAAATGACTAGAATTGACCTAGGATTATGACTGTGAGATACACTACCATCCGGGGAAGGCCAATGTGGTGGCCGATACCCTTAATTAAAATGAGACAGAGATGGATTCCGAATGATCGGGAATTAAAGGATGAGATTTTACACAAAACCCAAGTTAGTCCAACAAACTAGAAAGACAAAAGATTTCACCAACAAGCGGCTAGTGACAGCCAAGATAGACAGAGAAAGTATGCGGACTAAGCCCGCGAGTATAGAGATAGTACTGCTATTGATAAGCTAAATGGCATGTTGATGGATGACAAGCAAGTTTGTGTTGGTGTATTTTCTGTACAAACGAGATAGAGAATATGAGGTTAGAGATTCGTGATGCCAAAAGATATCCTCGTGGAAGGAATTAATGAGATTTGGAAAGAAAGGAAAGTTGAGCCCGAGATTCATTGGGCCATCTGAGATTTTAAAACGCGTCAGGAAGGTGGCCTACGAGCCAGCCTTACCCCCCCCCCCAAACTTGTAGAATGGTCGTAATGGGGTTCATGTGTCAATGCTACGTCAGTATACTATGGATGCCCGACATATGTTAGAGTACGAGCATGTAGATATACAACCTGGTCTGACTTACAAAGAACAACCTGTGGAAATCACGGATAGAAAAGAGCAAGTGCTAAGAGACAAGGTTGCCAAGCTAGTGAGAGGTTTGTGGAAAATTAAGAAGTGGAAGAATCCACTTGGGAGTTAGAAAGTGCAATGGGAGAGAAGTACCCCCAGTTATTCCTAAGCTGATTCCGGGACGGAATCCTTTTAAGGAGGGGAGATTGTAATAACCCGAATTTTTGGTAAAATTAAAACTTTTCTTATTATGATTAAGTGCATCAGTGAATAGTGAATTTGGTGGATGAATAGTGATTTTGAGGGTTAAGAAAATTTTTCATTCCACCTATGTACGAGACGTAGTGTGGATATTCCGAAGTCATATTAGTGATCTACGGAGTAAATAAGTGAATGCAAAGACGATCGGAATTCAGAAATTCCAAATTTTATTTTGGTGTAGTATTTGACCGGGCAGTGAATTATATATTATTATATTCAAGAAATGAGATATTAAATTTGAGGATTTTAGGATTTAATATTTTGGAATTTTAATTATTTTATTTAAGTCGATTTCAGGATTCGATTGTTGGAAGTGAATAGTTACTATTCACTATGAGAATCGCGTAGAGTTTTATTCGCTCTTTTTAGGAAATATTTTCGAATCGTTGCAAGAGGAACAAAAACAAGGATGAATAGTAACATTGATGAATAGTACTCCAAGGTAAATAGTAAAATTTTATAGTCTCCGATTGATTCAATATTTCAGCGGAAGTTCAGGAATAATAAACGGTTACTAATCGCGTAGTCAGAAATCGCAAACGAAAACGAGAATCGAAAATCCGTTCGAAGGAGCAACTTTGGACGTATTATAACTTAGGAAATAAAGAAGAAGATATGTATTAAAAGAAGAATAATGGGTGGAAAAAGTGTGTGGAAGAAGCTTTGTAACTTAGCAAACTTGAGGGACTAGTTTGTAGTGACTAACTTGCATTTTGGCAAACAAATATCTAAACCTTATAACCAAACCTCATCCACACATTAAACACACAAAAGGACCAGCCTCCACCCCCATTTTCTTGAAGAAAAACCGAACCTAAGGAATGAGGAAGAAGGAAGAAGGAGCTTGAAGCTTGAACAATTCTCCACCAAACTTAGTGTTCAATAGCTTAAATCAAAGAAGAGCTCAAGCCCATTCTTTTAAAGGTAACATCTCCAACACCCACCATCTCTAGCATGATCTTTTATTGATTTTAAGAAGATGATGAATAGTGTTTTGTTGAGTTTTATGTTTATAATTGAAAGATGGAAGCATGAATGTATTGTTAAGGTCATGAGTAAGTGGATTATGTAGTTTGTTTAGTTGTTGGATGAGTTGTGGATGGATTTTAAATATGGTACCAACTGGTTTGGCTCGGTTTGAGATTGATAATGGACTTTAAGTGTTGTAATTGATGTGTATGATGATTGGTGGTGAATTGGAATGAGATTTGAATCTCCGAAATGTTAAGTTTTAAGCCGACGTAATGCCCGATTTTCGGTAACTCTAAAAACTGCCTACAATCCGAAAACCTAACTGCCTCTTTTGATTCAGTGATGAACATGAGTATGTAGAGATTTGTTTCTAGTTTACGTGAGCGCAAGAATCATGTCATTACGATTTACGGTTTATGAGATATGACCATTTTAGTGAAAGTGGTTCAAGGAATGAGATTGCAGAAATGTACCAACTTTGTGGCTATGTTTGAGACCCTTAATAGTTGTTTTAAAATATGAAATTTTGTATTGAAGTGACAAGGTCAGTTACGAAAGTTTTTACGAAGTTTTCGAGTCCAAAAGATTATTTTTCGATTTTATAAAAATGTGTTAGCCGAGGTTGCACAAGTGAAAACCACTAAGAACATGACTTAGAAACCAATGTTGTAAATGGTTAAGTATAACTTGAATTCGAGGATTGCTTTCGGACTAAACCTACGACTTAAGTAATTGTCGATTAACATGGACTTAGTATGAGCCTATAACGAGCTAGTAATGCCTTGTTTATGTTTCGCTTACGTGTTTAAGCATTGAGTACAAGTGGATTATCCAGGGGATTAATCGTGCGTTTTCTTTGACTTTGTCTAGATTGTCCGACATTGTCGCGAACCCCTATCACTTCTCGAGCATCAGGCAAGTTTCTAAATCTATACTTTGAAGTATTGACTATATAATACTGCTTTTGCCATGTATAAAATTTGACAGTTTTGCGATATATCTTATTTCTTGTTGAAATGGATTTGACCTTTGGATTATATGAAATCTTTTGAGTTAAGTAGTTATGAACCGGTTTACCTGGTAGCTCTAAATATAAGAGCATATTCATTGTTTTCGACTCTAAATCGGGAGTCGGTATTTTGAGATATGTAGATAGCCGTGGAAACCCGGAGGGATTCCATCGGCAGAATACTATGTATTTTGAGGATTGTTATTCGAGTATGATATCATTCGAGGAATGATATTTGCTTACTATATCTTTCAAGGAATGTTATTTAAGTATCATCTCAGTCGAGAAATACTATTTGAATACTATTTCAGTTATATATGCTAATGGAAGGCATAACTGTTTTCGAAAGTATATTGTGATACTTGCTTTATAATTTGATTATGGGTTTCTAAACTAACTATGGGATATTAGCTAGAAGCCAGGTTTTTATAAATCACCTAGGATAAGGGCGTGTGATTTTCTTTAGATCAGAAGTAATTATATTTTCTGTATATGTTAAAGATTATTTTTCCGATAAAGATATCGGGTAACTGTTATTCGATGATTATTTATTTAATGAATATTATTTTGAATATTCATTTAATCCTTATTTATTTAATGAATATTATTTTTGAATATTCATTTAAGGCTTATTTATTCAATGAATATTATTTTGAATATTCATTTAATCATTATTTATTTAATGAATATTATTTTGAATATTCATTTAATCATTATTTATTTAATGAATATTATTTTGAATATTCATTTAATCATTATTTATATAATGAATATTATTTTGAATATTCATTCAAGGTTTATTTATTTAATGAATATTATTTTGAATATTCATTCAATCACTATTTATTTAATGAATATTATTTTTGAATATTCATTTAAAGTTTATTTATTTAGTAAATATTATTCGATTATTTATTAAATACTTTTAACACGTTTTAAAAATGAGAAATGTTATTTAAAGTTTATCCTCGACCTTCAATAATTACGAAGGATACTCTAAGCTGTATTATTAATTATTTTAAATCAAAAAGAGGTTCCCAAAACACCGTTTTTCCATTTAAATCTATCTTTTAAGAGGATTTAAATACTCGCTCAACTATCAAAAATATGGGAAACCTGATTTAAGTGACTGCTACTCATTTTAAACTCTCAACTCAAAACTTTCCGGGGACAGATATTTTCTCTGAGCAATTTAATTGCTGCAAGTCAAATGTTGTGTTACCACCTCAACGATCGAGGGGTAAATTGATGGAACAAGTCGATATCCATTAACAAGCAATCGCTTGGGAAATATTGGAGAATCTTCCTTTCCAACCTAGATATAACTACTGAGTGGAGTCGTATCAACAAGTATTACACTTGGGGAAAGGAGGACGATCTTTACGTTTCAGAGTCATGGATTTCATCCGAACTAGGAGCAAGTGTAAGAGGTCGAGTCGCGCCGATCCATCATTTTTATTGCCCCAAATGGGCCGGGGAGATCCAGAAAGGCGGTAGACAATGTCAGGCTGTCGTGTTCTTCCATCTACATGTAGAAAACCCTTTTTAGTTGTACAACCTGCTACTAATCATAGTAAGGTTGGACAACTGGCGCGGAGATTACTCCAGTATTAGTTCATCATCCAACTTGGATAATTCTGCAACATGTATTGAAAGAGACTAAAGGGTAGCCCCCTTAGTACAGGTTTACCGATCATGTTGGCAGAGGGTCGAATAGTGTTTAACAAAATTAAGTTATAATAAATCCTTGCAACTTCATCTTTTACTTTATGAGTTATGACTCTGATAAAACCTTACTCAGATTATATATGCATAAGTGGATTTTGGGTTACGGAACATTATATAAAATTTTCCTCGTAACTTCATCTTTTATATCATATGACTCTGTGGATACCTTACATAACATGAGTTATGGTAAGGGAGTTGTTTATACTGAATCACCTTATAACTTCATCTTTTAAGTTATATGTTGATATTCTGCTTACATAGCAGATATTTTTCGGAAAGGTTATATTGGTTTACTTTGAAACCTCATCTTTTATATTATACTAGAACTTTGTTCATAATATAGCAAAAGTTTGCAGAAATATTATGAAATGATATTTGAAATACAACAATGGTACCGTTTTTGGAATACATTCCGATAAGGAAATAATTTCAGTATCGAGATATTTTGACAAATTATTGTCTTATACCCGCTTTATTCTGGGTTGAGTTAAAGGCAAGATTATGCCATACTTTAATTACCTTACTAAGCTATCGCTCACTCTTGCTATTGTTTCATAAATATTATATAGCAGCGAAGTAGGATACCAAGGATTCGGCACACATCCCTCAGGCGAGTGGCAAGCGTAAGGCAGTCTCATGAGCAGTTTCTAGCAGTGATCCTGGAAGTAGTGTGAACCAGTCAGATCAAGCTGGAGATTTTGGTATTCATCTTATGTATAGATATGAATGGTATGAGAGGGTGGTGAGTATTACAAGGCTAAGTTGGTAATGTACCATTACTTAGGAGTTGTATCAGTAGCAAATTCAAAAGACATTTGGGTATTGTAATAAAGATTATTTATTCCGTAATGGTTGTATTGTGTCGTTTCTGAGACTCTAACCTGTGTGTGTGTGTGTGAGAGATATATTCATTGTGGGGTCATAAGCAGATGAATTGTGTCTATTGTGAGTAAAGCAGGCAAGGCAAGAAGTAAGTGGATCGTGACTACTCTAAATCCCTGACCCCGGATTTGGGGCTGTTACAATGACTATGAAATCTGGCAAATGGATGTCAAAACCGCTTTCTTAAATGGGAGCTTAGAAGAGGATGTGTATATGATACAACTATACGGTTTTGTCGATCCGAGATTTGCTAGAATGGTCTGTAAACTACTACGATCTATTTATGGATTGAAGCAGGCCTCAAGGAGTTGGAACATTCGTTTTGATATAACAGTCAAAGAATTTGGTGATAAGTGGATTTTATATCTATTTGGAACGCTTCAGTTTGGCTTAAATTGACTAGTATGCAGTGTTTTTAATGTGTTTTGAGCTAGATTGTGCAGAGCTTAGTTATTGGCAGAGTATGGAGTTTCTGTGGATATATGGTGGTGTTTAAGCATTGTTGTGAAAGCCAAGTGGTTACGGAACTTGAGAGCGCGAATAATTGTCAAAGAAAAACATTTTGAAGATTTCTGGCAGAAGACCAAGCGCGCCCGCGCCTTAGTGAATACTGTTGAAGCGCGCCCGCGCTTGGGAGGAGCGCGCCCGCGCCTGACCAATGCTGAAGAAAGGCAATTTCAATTCTGATATGGAAACCAGCAGAGACCAGTCAATAGAAAGGCCTATATAACCATTGGTGGATGATTTCAGAGATATACAATCATATATCTACATACATATCTATCCACCATCAAGGAGAACAAGGAGACGGCTGATTACGAAGATCTAGTTTTCAACTTATCTTTGTATTCTTCTAATTAGGCGATACTTTGGATTCTCGTTTGTTTCTTCATAAACCCTAGTACTTTTATTCAGTATTCCAGACATATTTATTATCATGTTTTCATCAGAACCCACGATGATGAACGGTTCAGTTATGAACTAATCGTCGTCGTGGGACTCTAACAGATTT
Organism: Heracleum sosnowskyi; assembly: GCA_030848705.1. Classification (NCBI taxonomy): domain Eukaryota; kingdom Viridiplantae; phylum Streptophyta; class Magnoliopsida; order Apiales; family Apiaceae; genus Heracleum; species Heracleum sosnowskyi. The sequence continues at coordinate 39,111,943 of CM061238.1, forward strand.
ATTTATGGATTTTAGTAGTTAATTGTTTTAAGGATGTGTGTGTGATGGCTAATTGATATCCTAGTTTGGTTGTGCTTATTTTTCTTGGATGCGTAGCTAACATCTAAGTTGTATTGTTAATCTCTATTGATTGCGAAAGTGGATATAGAGGTTTAGAACTTGCCATGCTAGCATAGGTTTATGTATGTTTGTCATGCATGATTCGTAGGTAATTTTAACCATCTTGCCTGCCCTATGTAATCTGAATGGATAACTTGATCGTTAAACCGTTATGTTTTCAAATCTTATAGACATATAGGGTCTAAGCATAATTGGTGTCTTCCCAACTTCTATCTCTTTTGTGGATGTTTGAGTGGTTTGGTATACGTATACTGTAATATCCGTGAATTTATTATTTGATTAAATGATATATTTAATATAAAAATATTTATTGTGGAGTATTGGAATATTATTAAATGATAATTATTGTGTGATTATGTGCTAAATGGTGAGTCGAAAGCCCCTTTCAAATATTTCGTCATTTGGAATTTTCTTCAAATCTGAGCCCCGTTTTGATAATTCAAGGGCCCCATTGGAATTTCGTACATTAATTAATATCTCTTCGTCTTTCGTATTCGAATCATTATCGGGAGAGATATTCGTATCATTTCATTCCTACCTATTTGATTCTGCAAGAATAATTCGTTTTGTTCAAAAAGGGAAAAATTGTTCCGAACCCTAATTGCTTAAGGGGACGGATATATCGTTTTATATCAATATTACCTTTGTTATAGCCCCAGTATTCTTGAGCATTAGTTATATAATGATATGTATTGATTTGGATAATTATCAATCCTTGTAGATAATTATCTTCTCGTAAAACGTATTTTTAACCTAATTAGGGTTTTTAAACGATCCAGTGGATCTATAACGATCCAAAAGTGTTCCTTGGGGTATTATTTTTCCAAAAATATATAAAGACGAATCGTACCTTATAACCTTCATAATCTGCATTGCGTATAATCAAAAAGTAAAAATTCCCAAAACGTGTTCTTCGTGTTCTTGAATAATCAATCCATTCGTTCAAGGTGTTATTGATTTCAGAAATCAAAGTTCAAGTACTCAAATCAAAGCTCTTGATCTCTAGTTTCAGAATCTTCCAACCTCATCATCATCTGGTAATTTTTCGATTTATTATGAATTTTTCAATATTCGAATTAAATTAGGGTTCTTGATTAATTTGGGGATTTTCATTCTGTTGATTCTCCGTTCTATTGGTTGCTTCTAACATGTTCCTAGGGTTCTGATTAGCAAGAATCCATGATTTAATTTCGTGTTTAAGTTCAATTTAGTCGGGTTTGATTTTCGGGTTTTGACCCTAATTTTTCTTTTACTTCGTTCGTTCTTGTTGTTGATCTGACATTAGTTATGATATGGAGCTTTGATTGTATGAGTTATAAGCTTCATTTTGGTATATTAATCTTTGAGTTTCATGTAGAATTAAAGTAGATCGGGTTTCCGGCCGAAGTCGTCGCCGGCGAATTCTTTGAACGAATTCTGGGCTCGATTCCGGCATGGGACGTATGTGATTGTGTGTGGGATTTGTTTGTCTTGAAAAAGCGAACAAAAGCCCTCTGGAATTGTTTGTGTTTGGACGGAATCGAAGAATTCCGGCCGCCGGACACCGGCCGGATTCAGGAAAACCCAGAATCCGGTGGGTTGTTCTTGATGACCCGGATTTGTTCTTCCCGACCAGTTTACCCGAAGTTTGACCCAGAATTCATTTTCTGAAAACTGTTTTTGAATTTTATTTTTAAATTTAATTCGAAAATAGTTTATAAACTTTAAAAATTCATATTTTTATTTTAAAAATATATTTTAATATCAGAGAAATTCTGGAAAATTATATTTATTATTTTAAATCCGAAAATTGATTAAACTTAATTATTTTAATTATTTTTAATTAATAATTAATTTATTAATTAATTGGTTATTTCTTTTAATCAATTAATTCTTAAAAATTAATTATTAATTAGATTTAATTAATTTAAAATTCAGTTTAATTATTTTCAAGCCTATTTATTTATTTAAAAATAGTTTGAGCATTTAAAAAGTGTCAATTAATTTTATTAATTGATTTATTTGCATTTAAATGTTTATATTGGATTTAAAATCCGAGTTTTGATTTAAAAATTAATCGTGACTTATCTAAAATTCAAATAAGTTTCGTATGATGTTTTAAAAATGTTTATAAGTGCTATATGGTTCATATTAATTGTATGTTGTGTTTTATAGTCTGTATATGCCCGTGCTAGGGCAAATATCTGAGTTTTAAATATCGTAAATCATTCCGGACGTCCGATACGTAACCGGTTACTTGTTTAAATGTGATTATTGATTGAATAAGTGTCGAGAGTAGAACGAGAATAGTTAGACTTATTGTGATGAGTTGTTTAATTATAGAATCGAGTTCCCGGAGCAAGGGAAAGGGAAAGGTAGAGTGAGAAGAGTCGATCCGACAGCAGCGTAGACCAGGCAAGTATCTGTGCCTTTACTTGTGATAAAATTTATTATTGTCTTGATTACTTGAATACCGTTATCCCCAGAACAATTCAAATTATCAATCTTTTAACCGCATTTGGACAACTGATTCCATTTCCTTAGAGATTCTTGATTCTTTGATTTGATCTGCATCAGAAACCCTTATTTCCAACTCACTTGATTATTGTTTACCACCATTTGGTTATTGTTTATCATCCTTTGATTATTATTGACAACCATTGATTATTTGACTTCCATATTGACTATTGATTACGGTCATTGATTGTCGATTACCAATCTTGATTTCCTTATTGAATGAGTACACTGTACCATCGAAATTATTCCATGATTCCTTCTCGATCTTCATTTAATACTGAGCAGTTGAAGCTCTTTTGCAATTACTATACATTGAGTTTATCTTATTGAGCATGTTATTGTTTATACCCTATGATAGATTTGGCATGCTTTTAAAATGGACCAGTAATTGGTCGGGCCATATTTATGGTCGGAATAACTTAAGGCCCAGTTTGGCCTAGGATCCAGTAGAGGACTATGCTGTGAGCTAGTCCGGGGTTGATGCGTGGCTGGCCAGCAGCACAACCTTTGATTTGAATAAAATGTATAAGCCAAATTCTAATTCTTTTTCTTCAATTGTTATTGATACAAAGCATGTGTTAGCTAAATATTGTTGAGTCTGATATCATAAATTCATATCCTTACAACTGTGATAGAAATGATTCATTGATGTTTGCTGAGCAATTTTGGCTCACTCTTGCTTGTTGTTTTCTAACCCTATTCCAGTGAAGCGAGAGTATGAGTCAGCATAGCGTGACCGATAGTTCACCAACAGCCAGGAGAGCCCCTCGAGTCATTGTCATTGGCAGGGTAGTTGTTGTTTTGCTTTTCTAGATTAGATGTCTAGATTTGAACTTTAGTTGTGATGTAATAACTCTGATAAAAACTGGTATTGTATTAATAAAAGATTGTAGTAGCTTGTGTTCATTGCCATAATCTGGATGCGGTCTTGGTCAAGGGGTATTTGTGTCTTTATATATATTATGCATGTGTTAAAGAGTATTCCGTTGGTCGGATGACTCCTCAAATCTGTACCCCGGGTTTGGAGGGCGTCACATATACTGAAAGGTAGCGTGTACTGATTTCGTGTTATCTGATTAGTTGTCACAACCGTCACATGCATTGATTAAAGAAAAAAGACTCTAGATGAAGTATTTAATGAAGTTAGGATCCCATGTTTTATTCTCATAAGTAATTCAACAACAATCTCTTTAGTTAATTATAATCTTGTTACGTCAATTAGTTAATTTAGTTAATCAAAACACAACTTTGACACTTATCTTAGCATTGAACAATAGCCATACATTGTTGCATAAGTGCATAACTATAGTAACCAAAGCAGTCTCTGTGGGAACGAACTCTACTTATTCTTATATTACTTGTGACCGCGTACGCTTGCGTGATTTTGTGTGAACATTTGGCTTTATTCAAAATGAAGATGAGCCTTGTGTTTACAAGAAGGTTAGTGGGAGCAAAGTGGCATTCCTAGTATTATATGTTGATGATATATTACTAATAGGGAATGACATACCTTCTCTTCAGGCTGTTAAGACTTGGTTGGGAAAAAGTTTCTCAATGAAAGACTTAGGTGATGCTACCTATATATTAGGGATCAAAATCTATAGAGATAGATCTAGAAGATTAATCGGCTTAAGTCAGAGTACATACATTGACAAAGTATTGCATCGTTTTGGGATGCAAGAGGCAAAGATGGGATTTGTCCCCGTGTCTCATGGGATAGTGATCTCAAAAGAAAACTGTCCTAAATCATTAGACGATAAGGACCGTATGAAAAAGGTACCATATGCTTCTGCAATTGGTTCTCAACCATATATATCTCAACCAAATCTAGTCATTCTCAACAATTAACTCCGTAAATCAGGTTGTGAAGGTATTTAAATCCACTCTGTAAACCAGGTTGTGAAATTATTTATATTCACATCTCATTATCTTTTCAAAATTATCATGTGTAACAAAAAAAAAATACAAGCATCATCATTAGACCAAGTAATCCAATTACACATCACAAATTTACAAAGAGACTGCGAAGTTATTTAAACTCGCTTCTTCATATCTTGCAAATTATATCATGTATATAGTAACAACAAAAATAGACAAGCATCATTAGACCAAGTAATCCAATTATGCTAACATGATTAAGGAATATAGATGAATCTGTTAGAATAATAGTAATATATGCTCACAATCAACTACTATAACGAACTATGTTGAAAAGCAATGTTCTAGGGTTCTCAACTATATCTTTTAGTTAAAGTATTAGTACTTTAGGGTTCTATAACTAAAATTTACTAGACTAGATCGGAAAATATATGTGGTCACAGAAAAGTGGTGAGATTGTCAATTGCCCAGGTGTTGACAGAAACAGAAAGCAGCCCTGAGGGAAGTCTAGAAAAACAAAAAAAAACTTTTGCCTCTTGATTTGCGTCCCAAGAAGACCAGAGCCATCCGTAGGCGTCTCACCAAACACGAGGTATGGCCGCACTTTATTTTACTGATTTTGTTCGCATGCAACATTAATGATATATTTGAAGAACTGTTGCCTTTTTAGTATGCGTAATTGCTAAAGACATCATATAATCATATTCATTTTACCACAATGTACTGCTATAATATATGCTCACAATCAACTACTATAATGAACTAAATAACAATCAGTCCTCCATTGTGACTCTTTTGCCACAATTCAGTTTAGAAATAGTAATCATATGTTTCACCACAAATTCACAAAAAAACCCATACAACAATAACATACATAATTAACATATAAAGGCATTATTAAACAATTAACACAAGTAACATACATAATTGAATATATAGATTAACATCCATATATGATAAACATGTATCATTCAATCTGTATCGCTGTATATATCATACATATATAAATTCGTAACTCTCTATATAAAATATACATATATAGGCATAGATATGTGATAAATTACCTACAATTAGAGAGAAGACTAGGGTTTAGGTGGTTGAGGCGACCTTCAATTTTGCGGAGACGAACACTGTCCAGTGATGTCAACGAACCGTCTGTTAGTGCAAGGGTTTGTACAGTATAAAGTGAAATTTTTATCTTTGATTAAATGAGTTAAAATTAATTATTTTTTTGACAAAATCATTTATAATTACTTTATTTTAATATGTTCAATGTTTTTTTTAAAACAAATAGGCAATAGTATATAATTTTGTATTTATGTGATTTATTTATTTAATTTTTAATTTCTATAATTTTTTATATATAAATATTTCGTGGTAAATGTATTTTAATAAAATAATATATTTTTTATATATTTTTGAACTAATAATATAAATAACATAATTGAAAAGCTTAAACCTCTGTACGTATTTTGAAATTAAATATTAAATATTTCTTAATATTAAATATAAAAGTTATATCATTTAATTTAAAAGATATAAAAATTTTAATTTTTAATTGGGTAACCAAAATTACGAATTACAAATATCTCAAGCTTTCTTATTTTACTGAACCGGTAATAATGGTATAAATACCATATTATGACTGGCGGGTTGGATCAAGCTTTTCGTATGTATTTTCTGATTCGATCGAATCTCTATTTTAGACTTTCTAAACAACTCTAACCGAGTGATAGAATTAGGCATGGTTATTGATGCGTCATTTTGGTGACACTATTCCCCCAAACAGAAAATCGGGAAAATCTCATTTCTTTTCTTAAATATATATATTAGATATATTTATTTTAATTTACAAAAAAAATTATTCATTAATTTTTACTTTATAATACAAATTGAAAATAAGATACAAATTTATAAGATATACTAATTGAATTAAATTAAATTATTAACTATATTAACTTATAATATATCAAATTATTATAAATTAATGTAATATAAATTAAAAATAAGATAAAGTTGTAAGATTAATTTTTTTAATTTATAGCATAAAATAGATAAGTGATGGGCATCTGCTACCAAATTCGGTCACAAATAAAATTGTGTCGTAATAAAAGGGCGCCAATATTTTACAATAACTCAAAAGGGGTTCAAAAAGTTCTGCTACCAAAGTTGGTCGCCAAAATACATCGGTCGCTGTTAAATTGCGCCAAAATTTCATTCGAAATTACTATATAAAAATAATTCTTCGCAAAACATTAGCTACAGAATCTGGTCGCTGAATGTATCACTGATGTTGAATCTGCCACCGCAGTCGGTCGCTAATACATTTTAGTCACTAAATTAGAGTGCCAAATTTGTGTGACATATTAGCGACTGTAATTGGTCGCTAATCCTCTGGCTGATGTGGCATTTTCAGCTACCCGTCTCGGTCGCAGATGAAGACTAGTCGGTAATAATATGGCGCCAATTATTCCCGATAAATTTTTTTGGAGGGGCATCGCTCGACCGACCAAACAGCGACTGAAAACGGTCTCTAATCAATTAATTGCTACCAATTCCATACCAGTCGCAAAAAACGGTCGCTGAAAAAATTATTAGCTACCGATTTTGCGGTCGCTAAAGATGTATGTCGCTGATAGAGTTGTTTCTTGTATGTGACTTAGAAATGAGATTATATGAGTAGTGTTTATAATCCTAAAAGATCCATGGTCGAGTATTATTATTTGAGGACAATAATAATGCATTAAGACTAGTATGTTTGTTGACTGATGACCACATCTCATTGGTCATAAGTATGGTGATACTAAAGTCAAAGACATAAGTGCATGTTAGCAGAACATGGCACTGGATAGACCCACCGTGTGAATTCTTCATGGTAAATGTTATCAAGTGTCATAAACAATTCTCACAATGATAATGGTGTAATGATCCTTAGACTTGAAATCATTATATTTCTATATGAGAATTAATATACTTTGATTCTACTCAAAGTTACGTTTGACCGGGTAATGATAAAGGTGGACATTGGGTATATTATGAATCATATGAGAAATATGAATGATAGATATAGGATTTAACCCTCCTATTTTAGGAGTGATATTATTGACCTCTTGATTGAGTGAGACTATGAAATGCATGGCCATGCTCAAATTGTGATTTGTTTAATAGTCTACTCATCGATCAAGTAAACCGGGATTAAATGTTGAAGAGGATGACATAAACCATGCCTCGAGTTTAATCTATAATATAAGGTTAAAAGGATTATATTACATGGAACATTATTCATTAAAGGTTTAATTGGATCACCAATTATTATTATTACTTGGGTAACAATGATGTATTACTAGATGCCGCTCATTGTTTATAATTTTATTATGAGATATTAAAATTATTGCCAACGTAATAATAACCTAAAGGGTTACACATAAAGAACGTTTTAAACGGAGCATTAATTAAATTTCAAATTTAATTGAATTATTATTATTATTGAATTATTGGATTAATTAAGTAGGACTTGATTAATTATATAATAATTCGAATATAATAAACAATACTACTAATAATCAGATTGGGTTTTGGAAGCCCAATCAGATTAGGTATAGGCCCAGAATTCTCTCCATATAAATACATTATGATGTATTGTTTTAGGGTTAATTGAAGAAAAAAAACGTTTTTTTTTAAAAAACCCTAGCAGCTCTAAATCAAAGAGAGGCTAGAGAGAGAGAGAGAGAGAGAGAGAGAGAGAGAGAGAGAGAGAGAGAGAGAGAGAGAGAGAGAGAGAGAGAGAGAGAGAGAGAGAGAGAGTTCCGAGGGCAGTTCTTGGCTAGTACCAACTCCGGTGATCGTTGGACGATCAGGCGTTCGTGTGGACTAATTAGAGACGTATATCGCAAGGCGGGATACGTGGTGATCATATCAAAGGACCTCCATTAGTCAGCCATTCGTAAAGCTTCAAAAGGTAAATGATTCTATTCACGAATTAAATATCGTTTTTCGCTTGGATCCTGCGGAAGGTTTCGTTAATTTTTCTGTTTTACGCGTTTTTCCGTTGCGTTTTAATGCCCGAAACCCTTCAATGGCATCAGAGCTACTTGCGAAAAGTGTTTAATTCGTTTATATGTTTACTGTTTTGACGATAAAAGCATGTTTTCGACTATCATGATTGATGCGTTGTTTTTATGAAAACATGAATATTGTATTAATGTACATACATAAATTGTATAATAATGATGATTGAGATGATCATATGATGATCATATAATCTGTATGTATACTGATATATACATGATATATTTTTGTTCTTGTTATGAGAATCGTATTCGATACGATTTCTGATTGGCTGCGCAGATTTGGTGAAATTTGCATACTATCTCAGAATTTCTCCAAAAATACCTTTTTGGAAAGGGTAACGGGCGTCTGAACAATACTGACTTTGTCAGTCGTTCATCTGTAAGGCGTTTGACGTCGTTTACTATCTATAAACAGCGCTTTATTGTGTTCATAATTCTGATTTTAATTTTCTGATTTACACTTTATTTGATTTTGTGATTGGATCATGAAAAATATGATATGGTGTGATATGTTGATGCAATATGAGATGTTCTTAACTGTTAATTGAGCATGGTGTATGGTTATGGCCCTAAGACCCATAGGTTAGTGGTTTTTGATTATGGTTTTGGTTTTAAATACGACTTGCATGTCGTTCATTCTTGTAATGATTAAATCTCGAATGTAACTCGAGTTTCTCTTGTAAGTTTATTAGATTAGCTTTTTCATATTATGTAATGTAATTGAAGACATGGAGACGTAAAGATATGAAGACTTGGAGGCATACCAAGGAGGCGATCAAAAGAAGTCATTACAATGAAGCATGAAGACATGCATTATTATGTTGTATTTCATACCACCATAGTTTGACCATGATTTTTCCTTTAGCATGTAAAAATCACATAGGATTGGTCCATAACCAAGCACGTTTACTTTACGCACTTTACATATATGATGCATGTGATGACAATATGTATGCGTAGCTATAATGATTGTATGTATTAGATACATCACCCATGCCATGCTTGCTAAACAAGATAAAATCTGTAACGATTCAAGATTTTAAAATTGAACAAAATGAACATGAGATTCCTGTGTCTATGAAACACGGAAATAAGTATGAATTTTTGATTTTTTGATATGGGGCGATTTTGACAAAAATATAAGCAGCGCTTGTAAGAAAGGCGGGTTTTAAGTGAGGCCACTGTGACTCCTCCGTTGGACTGGAAATCAAACCATTGATGAATTTTGAATTGAAGTACTTAGTTCAAGGAAAAATTGGGAATCTCTTGATGATGGGATCATGGTCGTTTTAATAATAAAATCCCTAAATTTAAAATATTAAGTCACTTAGATGCCTTCCAATGGGTAACACTCTTCAAGACCTAGATCGAGAAAGAGTGGATTTGCCAAAGCGAAGCACTCCAATCTATCATGGTAAGGCGCGATGAAGTAAATGTGATACTTAACTGTTAGACCATTGGGTTAGACTTAACTAAGTTACCACAATAGAATTGTGAACTTAGAGGCATGGAGTTTGGTATGATTTATTGGATAAATGTGGACAAATGTTGTTCTACCAAACTTTCCAAGAGTTACATATGATATAATTGACAAGAGTTGTCTACCTAAATAAATCATGTTTTGGGAGTAAAGCCAAAGCTGACCTTAAGCATGACGAAATATGGATCTTGGCTCACTAGAAGGATTTAGAGTAATGCCTTCCGAATTAATAGTTAGGGCTATTGATTTGATAAAAATAGTGGGAGATATATATTGTTAATATATATGGATAATCACTTGAACATAATTTAATAAATCTGCAACTAACTTATTTTATGCATTTTAACATTGTAGATATCTAAATGGCAAACTCAAACAATTTCTCTGTGCGATCAGTCCTTGAGAAGGAAAAGCTGACAGGAACCAACTTCCTTGATTGGCAAAGGAATTTGAGGATTGTCCTCAGGCAGGAGCGAAAGCTTTATGTCCTTGATATTCCTCACCCTGGACCTCTTACTTCTGAAGCAACCGAGGCTCAACAAAATGCTTATCAGAAGCATCTTGATGATTCTACGGATGTCTGTTTTTTGATGCTAGCGACTATGAGTCCTGAGCTTCAGAAACAACATGAGCGTATGGACGCTTATGACATGATAGAGCACCTCAAAAGGATGTTTGAGGGTCAAGCTCGTCAAGAGAGGTTTGATGTAAGCAAAGTGTTGTATGCATGCAAACAGGGAGATCGAGACCCGGTTGGACTGCATGTTCTAAAGATGATAGGGTATTTGGAAACCCTTGAGAATTTGGGTTACCCGGTTTTACCGGAACACCAAGCAGATTTGATCTTGCAGTCTTTGAACAACAACTACACTCAATTTGTTATAAACTATATTATGAGTGAGATAGACAAAACACCTACCGAATTATTGGCATTATTGAGGACTGCTGAGACCAATATGTCAAAGGCTAACCATGGTCCCATAATGATGGTGAATAAAGGGAATGCCAAAGGAAAGGGGAAATGGAAAGGCAAGAAGAAGATTGGATCTAAATCTGCTATAATCCGAAGTCTGCTTTCAAAAAGGCTTTGAAGCCTACTGGAGGTGTTGCAAAAGGTGCTGCAAAGGGTGATGTATGTCACTTTTGCAAGAAGCCGGGTCATTAGAAGGGTAATTGTCAAGCTTATTTGGAGGTTCAGAACCTGAAGGGTATGAAGTCTGTGAAGATTTCTGATTCAGGTATGTATGTTATAGAAGTCAATTTGTCTACTTCTACATCATGGGTATTGGATACTGGATGTGGTTCTCACATTTGTATAAATGTGCAGGAACTGCGAAGGAGTAGGAATTTGGCGAAAGGAGAAATCGACCTACGCGTTGGCAATGGAGCAAAGGTTGCTGCTTTGGCTGTAGGAACTTATAATTTATCGTTGCCCACTGGGCTTATTTTAGAACTTGAAAACTGTTTTTACGTGCCTGCGATTTGCAGAAACATTATTTCTGTTTCTTGTTTGGACAAGAAAGGTTTTTCCTTTACAATTCAGAACAATAGTTGTTCCTTTGGTTTGAATAATGTTACCTATGGGGTTGCACGTTTATTTAATGGTTTATATGTTCTTGATCTTGATAATCCTGTCTATAATGTAAATAATAAACGTATTAAGGCTAATGACTCAAATCAAACATACCTTTGGCATTGTCGTTTAGGCCATATAAATGAGAAACATATTTCCAAGTTACATAAGGATGGATACTTGGATAAGTTTGATTTTGAATCATACGAAGAATGCGAACCTTGTCTCATTGGAAAAATGACTAAAGCTCCTTTTACCGGAATTGGTGAGAGGGCCACCGAACGATTAGAACTCATACATAGTGATGTATGTGGTCCAATGCGTAGGATGGCAAGAGGTGGCTTTTACTACTTCATAACCTTTACTGATGATTTTAGTAGATGCGGATATGTGTATCTTTTGAAGAACAAATCTGAATCATTTCAAAAATTCAAAGAGTACAAGGCAGAAGTGGAAAAGCAAATACTGAGAGACGTCATAGCATGTCCTTTTTGAAAGTATGGGGATGCGAAGCATTTGTGAAACGTTTAGTCACTGACAAGCTAGGACCGAAATCAGACAAATGTAATTTTGTGGGATACCCAAAAGAAACTAAATGGTATTATTTCTATAATCGTACCAAGAGCAAAGTGTTTGTTGATCGAACTGCTGTATTTCTTGAAAGAGAACCGTTCTCTAAGAAAAACAATGGGAGTATGATAGATCTCGATGAAGTTCGAGAACCACAGAATGACATTGAACCAGAGTTGGAACATGAGCACGAAGTACATGAAAATGTTACTGCTCAAGAAACACAGGTTGTTCGTAGATCTGGTAGGATTCGCCACGAGCCTGAGAGATATTATGGATTTCTCTTATGGATGAAGATGAGCCTCTTACCTATCAGGATGCTTTGAATAGTCCAGATTCTGAGAGATGGCTGGAAGCTATGAAATCTGAGATGGATTCCATGTATGAAAACAAAGTATGGACTTTGGTTGAACCACCTAAAGGGGTAAAACCTATTGGGTGCAAATGGGTTTTCAAGAAGAAAACAGACATGGATGGTATTGTAACGACCTACAAAGCAAGACTAGTGGCGAAAGGTTTCAAACAAATTCACGGTATTGACTATGATGAAACTTTCTCACCAGTAGCTATGGTCAAGTCCATCAGGATTTTGCTTGCGATAGCAGCTTACTATGACTATGAAATCTGGCAAATGGATGTCAAAACTGCTTTCTTAAATGGGAGCTTAGAAGAGGATGTGTATATGATACAACTAGAAGGTTTTGTCGATCCGAGATTTGCTAGAATGGTCTGTAAGCTACTACGATCTATTTATGGATTGAAGCAGGCCTCAAGGAGTTGGAACATTCATTTTGATATAACAGTCAAAGAGTTTGGCTTTATTCAAAATGAAGATGAGCCTTGTGTTTACAAGAAGGTTAGTGGGAGCAAAGTAGCATTCCTAGTATTATATGTTGATGATATATTACTAATAGGGAATGACATACCTTCTCTTCAGGCTGTTAAGACTTGGTTGGGAAAAAGTTTCTCAATGAAAGACTTAGGTGATGCTACCTATATATTAGGGATCAAGATCTATAGAGATAGATCTAGAAGATTAATCGGCTTAAGTCAGAGTACATACATTGACAAAGTATTGCATCGTTTTGGGATGCAAGAGGCAAAGATGGAATTTGTCCCTGTGTCTCATGGGATAGTGATCTCAAAAGAAAACTGTCCTAAATCATTAGATGATAAGGACCGTATGAAAAAGGTACCATATGCTTCTGCAATTGGTTCAATAATGTATGCAATGATATGTACTCGACCTGATGTCTCGTATGCTTTGAGCATGACGAGCATATACCAGTCTAATCCAGGTGAAGGTCACTAGACGACAGTCAAGAATATTCTTAAGTACCTCAAGAGAACTAAAGATTCATTCTTGGTATATGGAGGAGATGAGAAGCTAGTTGTAAGAGGTTACGCTGATGCTAGTTTCCAAACAGACAGAGACGATATTGTGTCTCAATCTGGGTTTGTGTTTTGTCTAAATGGAGGTGCTGTAAGCTGGAAGAGTTCGAAGCAAGAGACAGTAGCTGATTCTACAATGGAATATGAGTATATTGCTGCTAGTGAAGCGGCCAAAGAGGCTGTTTGGCTTCGGAAATTTATTGAGGGACTTGGAGTAGTTCCATCGATCGCAGATCCAGTTGATCTTTATTGCGATAACAATGGAGCTATTGCGCAGGCTAAGGAACCAAGGTCCCATTCCCGAGAAAAGAATATACTTGAGAGATATCATCTACTTCGAGAGATTACAAGGAGGGGAGATATACATATATGTAAAGTGCATACTAATGATAACGTTGCAGACCCACTGACTAAGGCTTTGTCGCAGTAGAAGCACGAAGGTCACACTAGTTCCATGGGTATTAGATACATGGGTGATTGGCTCTGGTGCAAGTGGGAGATTGTTAGTGCTTGTGCCCTAGAGACAATACTATAATGTTCTTAGGGAAGACATTTTGATTATTAATAAATATGTTCTATGGATTTTCTTTCAAATATTTATTATGTTTTTATTAACTGCGATATAAATATTAGAATAATAAATGTCCTTGGAATATAAGCATGAATTCTATATCTCTAAGTATGTGACTTATAAATGAGATTATATGAGTAGTGTTTATAATCCTAAAAGATCCCTAGTCGAGTATTATTATTTGAGGACAATAATAATGCATTAAGACTAGTATGTTTGTTGACTGATGACCACATCTCATTGGTCATAAGTATGGTGATACTAAAGTCAAAGACATAAGTGCATGTTAGCAGAACATGGCACTGGATAGACCCACCGTGTGAATTCTTCATGGTAAATGTTATCAAGTGTCATAAGCAATTCTCACAATGATAATGGTGTAATGATCCTTAGACTTGAAATCATTATATTTCTATATGAGAATTAATATACTTTGATCCTACTCAAAGTTACCTTTGACCGGGTAATGATAAAGGTGGACATTGGGTATATTATGAATCATATGAGAAATATGAATGATAGATATAGGATTTAACCCTCCTATTTTAGGAGTGATATTATTGGTCTCTTGATTGAGTGAGACTATGAAATGCATGGCCATGCTCAAATTGTGATTTGTTTAATAGTCTACTCATCGATCAAGTAAACCGGGATTAAATGTTGAAGAGGATGACATAAACCATGCCTCGAGTTTAATCTATAATATAAGGTTAAAAGGATTATATTACATGGAACATTATTCATTAAAGGTTTAATTGGATCACCAATTATTATTATTACTTGGGTAGCAATGATGTATTACTAGATGCCGCTCATTGTTTATAATTTTATTATGAGATATTAAAATTATTGCCAACGTAATAATAACCTAAAGGGTTACACATAAAGAACGTTTTAAACGGAGCATTAATTAAATTTCAAATTTAATTGAATTATTATTATTATTGAATTATTGGATTAATTAAGTAGGACTTGATTAATTATATAATAATTCGAATATAATAAATAATACTACTAATAATCAGATTGGGTTTTGGAAGCCCAATCAGATTAGGTATAGGCCCAGAATTCTCTCCATATAAATACATTATGGTGTATTGTTTTAGGGTTAATTGAAGAAAAAAAATGTTTTTTCTAAAAAAACCCTAGCATCTCTAAATCAAAGAGAGGCTAGAGAGAGAGAGAGAGAGAGCGAGAGAGCGAGAGAGAGAGAGAGAGAGAGAGAGAGAGAGAGAGAGAGAGAGAGAGAGAGAGAGAAGAGAGGCTAGAGAGAGAGAGAGAGAGAGAGCGAGAGAGCGAGAGAGAGAGAGAGAGAGAGAGAGAGAGAGAGAGAGAGAGAGAGAGAGAGAGAGAGAGAGAGAGAGAGAGAGAGAGAGTTCTGAGGGCAGTTCTGGGCTAGTACCAACTCCGGTGATCGTTGGACGATCGGGCGTTCGTGTGGACTAATTAGAGACGTATATCGCAAGGCAGGATACGTGGTGATCATATCAAAGGACCTCCATTAGTCAGCCATTCGTAAAGCTTCAAAAGGTAAACGATTCTATTCACGAATTAAATATCGTTTTTCGCATGGATCCTACGGAGGGTTTCGTTAATTTTTCTGTTTTATGCGTTTTTCCGTTGCGTTTTAATGCCCGAAACCCTTCACAACATACTTATCTTTCCAAATACTTAGGAAAATACTTGCATGGTACAAGGAATATTTTAAGCAACAAAAATTTCATAGAAAGAACTTTGTAAGAAATCTCGTTGAGTGGGCGACCTTGTTAGGTCTTAATCAAGTTATCCTTTGGAAAAGCAATTGTTTTGGCCTTGCCCTTACTCCTACTTTTCCTTTGTTGTTTTTCCAACTCATAAGCCCTGAGTTTTTCATATATTTCATCTAAATGATAGTTCATCCAAATTATTAGCTTGCTCAATAGTAGAATTCTTCTCATTAAAGAAATCAGGTAGGGGTTTCATGAATTTTGGATTCATATCTTCCAAGTCATGGTATTTTCAATGAATAGCAATCTCATTGATGAGTTTAGTAAACATATCATAGGTTTCAGTAAAAGCCTCACAAGACTTGGACTAAAAGTACTTATATTGTTGAATGAGAAGTGCCCTCAAACTCTTCCTGACCGGCTTAGTACTTTCATAGTGAATCTTGAGTTTGTCCCACATATCCTTAGCAGTTTTGCAAGAGAGAACATAATTGATGAGAACAATATCCAAACTATTAAACAGTATGTTTCCCACCTTAACATTTTTCAGAATATTATCTTTGTCCTCCTTAGTGCATTCAGCCTTGCGATTCTCAGCTATGTGATCCTCAACAACCTTACCTTCCACAGTAACTGCAGCCACAACCTTAGTAGGAACAAAAGGTCCATCATTGATCCTGTCAAGATTGTCAGGGTATATTGCCTCCAAGTGATCCAACATCTCACTTCTAAGTGTGTATATTCATGTATCTTGAGCATGTAAATCTTGGTGTTTTGAAAGGCATATGTATAGGCCTATTTGTAAACACCGAGGATTCTACTCAACTTTAATTAAGATGTAATAAGTAAATAATAAAAATCAAATGTCACAGGAATCTCATAAGATAATATCTATCAAAGAATGAAGATTAAAGTCATCTACAAACTTGAAGTAATTCTACATTGAAAAAAGTTCAATTTATTGATCAAGCCTCAGTGGAGTATTCAAACTCAGTGGATTTAATAAATTAAGAGAGATTTCAAGATGTGACAACAAAGATACAGGTTACAGAGTTCAAGGAAAAGGGAAAAGGAAGTGGATCACTGCTTAAAGTCAAACAGATGAAGAACAGACATTGATGTTGGTCACTCATGAACCAGATAGTACATTGAGTGTCAACGTTCTAAAAATGTTATTTCTTCATCTAAGTTTTAGTGGTTCAAGAATTAATTGTGGAGACAAGTAATTATATTTATTCTCTTCTAAATAATTATTATTACTTAGTAAATTATTTAATACATAATTTACTTTCATAATTATTTAAATTAGAATAGAAATGAACTAGGAAGACTTAGTTTTTTAACTAAGAAGACTTAGAATTAAGTCTTCCCGATTGTCTTCCTTAGCAAATGCAAGTCTTCCCAAAAGTCTTCCCAAGCCAAAAGACAGTCTTCCCGGTTGTCTTCCTTATACAAATCAAATGAAAAGTATTGGCGAGTGGAGAAAAAGAAATGCAGTTGGTTTAAATACTAAAGTGTGATCAATTGGACAAGAGAATGAATACAGAACATTCAAGACAGAAGATAAAAACATTACATTCTCTTCAAATTGTCTTAACTTTCTTCTCAACTGTCCGAGCTAAATTCTGCCAAATAATTAATTTCTTGATTTGTTTGTAACATTTAATCCATAAGAAATAGTTCTCTTGTACTGCTTTGACAATCTAGCGGATCATAATCCCTAGAAATTATATCGAACTACTTTTTAGTATTCGATCCTTTTTATTACAAAAATAGATAAATTCATGTCGAATTTATTCTAGGTTTGTTTTATCAAGAACTTTGTAATCTGTAATCAAATTGTAACACTCTTCATGTTTAATATAAGTTATATTTAACTTAAATATTGTTTCATTTTATTCCGCATTAATTTGTTCATAAATTGTTATATCTTTAAACGAACAAATTCGATTAAACGGTATAGTTTGTATTCAACCCCCCTTCTACAAACTTATCAGGACCTAACAATTGGCAACAGAGCCTTTTGATTGATATACTAATCAAAGATCCATTTTTTGTGATTTTTTCTTAAACTCTGAAATTCTTATTATTCATAAAAAATCTCAAAAATGTCTACAACTCAGAAAGTTGGTACAGTAAATATTCCCATGTTCAGTAAGGAGCATTATCCTATGTGGAAGAAGAAGATGCTCCTGTTTCTTCAAGTGGCAAATGTTAAATATCTTGGAGTGCTGAAAAATGGTCTTAAACTTCCTATGATTGTAGAGGAAGAGCAGATAGAGAACAATGTTATAACTAGAGCTGCTAGGATGTACCCTAAGGATCCCAAGGACTACACAGCTGATGAGAAAGAGGATGCTACCTTGGATGCATGTTTACAGTTGATATTGGTTGATTATCTTGATCCTATCATGCATAATCATGTTCTAAACTGTGTTACTGCCAAGCACATTTGGGACACAATAGAGATAATCAATGAGGGGACATAGGAAGTCAGAGGATGAGTCTATGGCAATGATAGTGAGGAAGTTTGGCAAATTCAGATTCAGAAGGAATCCCAATCTTAAGTTCAAGCCCAGGTTTCAGAGAGGTGGTTCTTCATCTTCAAATAGCACAAGGGGTGGCTATAAAACTGGAACTGTGGAAAGAAGCACAATCAGGTGCTACAATTGTAATGAGTTGGGTCACTTTGCTACAGAATGTAAAAATCCAAAGCAAGTGAGAAGGAACTCATTTGATTCTAGCAAGAAGAATAAGATTGGGAAAGCTTATGTTGCCGAGGGAAAGAGTTGGGATGATACTGATAGTGATGAAGAAGTAGGTGAAACTGGAAACCTAGCTTTAATGGCAAATGAGGTAAACACTTCATCATCATTCATGTCAGAGGTAAAGTTTACTGATACTCAAATGATATATCATCTTAGTACTACTGTTTCATGTGCACGTAGAGAAAATGATAGAATAATTCTTTTGAACACAGCTCTTGAAAAGGAGATAAAAGAATTAAAACTTGTGCATGTTAATCAGGATGAACTTACTAAGAAAATAGCATTTCTTGAGAATAGGGTTAAATGTTATATTCAACTGGAAACCATTCTTAAGGATCAGATCAGTGAACATAAGGTCAAGGCTAATGCTTACTATAACTCTTGTAAGACTGCTAAAGAAATCATCAATAAACAAGTTATTGGTCATACTGTAGGAATAGGGTATGACTATAATGAGTCTATTGGAGAGTTAAGCATAAACACCCCTAATAGAGTCAGTGCTGAAGAAAGGGGTGTACCATATGTGCTTAAGGGTATTAAAACACCTTTCTTTAAAGAATCATTGGCAGGACCTCTGAATGAAGATTCTATCATTATTCAAGAGGAGATGCGTATTGAGGATCTTGCTTTTGAACTTGATCAGTCCAACAAGTGTATGTCTGAGAAACTAGTCAAAGTTTTTTCAGCAACATAGACTAAGTCAGACATCCATAAAGTGGATCAAAACAACTGTAGAACCAACATGCCTGTTGTTAATCTTTCTCATAAAGCATGTGGTGTGGTTAATTGCATGTCTTGTGCTTTCAATGTTATGTATGCTTATTTTAATAGTAAGCATGTATCTGATAATAAGACTGCTCCACGTTAACATGTTAATAATAAGAAGCATGTTAGATCTAAGACTACTAGTCCTCTAAAGACTAGAGTGGATCCATTTATCCCTAAGCCTACTCAAAAATGTGTTAAGGCTGGCTATAAATGGAAACGCTCTTTTGTGAAAGAGGTTGAAGTAGTTAAAGTTAAAAATGTTGTTTTGCCTGACAAAGGCCAGTTCTTTAAATATGCCGGACCCAATCAAGTTTGGGTTCCGAGGAAAGACTAATCAATTTGATACTGCAGGGTGTGGCACAGGTAAACCGTGTTATGTGGGTTCTGGACAGTGGATGTTCAAGGCATATGACCGGAGATAGAGCCCTGCTATCAAATGTGGTTGAGAAAGTTGGCCCAGGAGTTACCATTGGAGATAAAAACAAGGCTATTACCAGAGGATATGGCCGTTTGAAGTTTCGAAATGTTATCATTCAAGATGTATCTATTGTGGAAGGTCTGAAGTTCAATCTTCTCAGCATTAGTGTAATAACCCGGATTTTTGGTAAAATTTAAAACTTTTCTTATTATGATTAAGTGCATCAGTGAATAGTGAATTTGGTGGATGAATAGTGATTTTGAGAATTAACAAAGTTTTTCATGCCACCTATGTACGAGACGTAGTGTGGATATTCCGAAGTCATATTAGTGATCTACGGAGTAAATAAGTGAATGCAAAGACGATCGGAATTCAGAAATTCCAAATTTTATTTTGGTGTAGTATTTGACCGGGCAGCGAATTATATATTATTATATCCAAGAAATGAGATATTAAAATTAAGGATTTGAGGATTTAATATTTTTGGAATTTTATTATTTTATTAAAGTCGATTTAAGGATTCGATTGTTGAAGGGAATAGCGAATAGTTACTATTCACTGCGAAAATCGCGTAGAGTTTTATTCGCTCTTTTGGGAAATATTTCGAATCGTTTCAAGAGGAACAGGGCAACAATTACAGGATTAAATATAGACATGGAAGTAACATGTAACAAGATAAATACAAGGAATGCAACAATTGGATCATCCGTGTGAAAGGAAACGAACCAGTAAAGCAAAGCAGTCAAGCCACTTGCCCACCACTCTTGCATGTGTGACAAGTGTCAAGAGGACAATACACCAAGCCATGACTCACCACTTTTGACATAAAAATCAGCATTTCTAATTGACCAACCAAGAAAAAAGAAAAACCAAAACATTTTCATTTTCTCCTTTTTCGGCCAAAAAACAGACTGCCGGATTGTAAAATCCATATCTCCTTCATTTCTTGGTGGAAATTGGCGATCTATAGCTTGTTGGAAAGGTCTTGCGATAACCTACATTTCCTATTTCACGAGTTTCTTCCATTGGAGCAAGGTAAGGCCTTCGTGTTTCCAGTTCTCTAAACCGGTGTATAGTAACTCCGAGAATTCATAACTTGTTCTTGATTTTCTTTTGCAAGTTTAAGGATGATGAAGACTCTTTTGAGGCTTACAAGCTCTTGTGGTGTGTTTAAGGATTCAAGGAAGGTATAATGACCTCTGCCCCCTTTTGTTTATATGAGTTTGAAGTGGTTTTGATGTTTATGATCATGATTAAGTAATTATATGAATTGTTGGTTGAGTTTGGGGGATGGGTTATGAATTTGGTTTGATTATTCATGGAGGATTTGACTGAGTTGAGGGTGTATAAGGTCGATGGTGAGTTTGGGATTAATTGGTATTGATTTGGTTGTGTTTTGGAAATGGAAAACGTTACGATTATAGCCGTCGTAATGCCCATTTGATTTAAGGTTGTTTTGAGCAAGAATTACGAACTGTTCTTGGAATATTTTTGAGCAGAACTGACCATGAGCCTGTAGGTCTGGTTTTAAGGTTTGTTTTGGTATAAAGATCATGCCTATACGATTTACGGTTTAGGAGAAAAGTGAGTTTTAGTAAACGTCGTTCGGAGGAACCACCCTTCTCTGGTCAGCCACTTTGAGGCTATATTTGGACCACTTAGAAGCCATATTAAAATGTGAAACTTTGAGGAATAATACTAGAGACAGTCAGGAAGGCTCACGAAAAATATTCGGATTAAAAAGATTATTTTTCGATTTTATAAAAATGTTTTAGTCGAGGTCGCGCAAGTGAAAACCACTGAAAACGAGACTTAGAAACCAAGGTTCCAAATGGTTAAGTATAACTTGGATTTGAGGATGGATTTCGAACCAAACTTGTGATATAAGTATTTGACGAATAACATGGACTTAGTGTGACGCTAGAGCGAGCAAGTAATGCCTTGGTTGTATTTCGCTTACGTGTTTAAGCATTGAGTTATAAGTGGTTATCGAGGGGATTAACCGTGTGTTTTCGTTTGACTTTGTCTAGGTTGTCCGACATCGTCGCGAACCCCTATCACTTCTCGAGCATCAGGCAAGTTTCTAAAACCATATTTTGAAGTATGCATATACTAGATGCAAGTTTTCTTATTTCATGCTATGTTTTCCATTAAGTATACTAATGATGCATACGATATGATATTATGCATGTTTTCAAACCTTACATCGTATATAGATGTAATGGTATTAAAAATGTTGAGACGTAATATATGCATATGATAGATGCATGCAAGTTTTCAAACCCTCTTTGTAAACTATTGTTGTGATGATATAATACAGGTTTTGAAAGCATGCTTAGAGTAAAAGGCATGAAATGCTATAAACAGTTTTATGATATATATCCGATGCATGTATGTTGTTGAACAACTGCATATGGTATGATTTCCAAATGTAATTGGATTTGGAGTATGAGATATATGTACGTTTTCATGAGTTCAAATTGATACATATGATGATTTAAGTTGGACTTATAAGCTATGGTTCTAGCAATATTTTTGGAGCTGATATGTTAAGAAAATCCCTCAGTAGGGGGTATATACTCTGTATTTAAACTACGGACCGGGAAGGGTATCAGTTGTTATCTAGAGATAAATTATATATTCTCTATATTTATTTTACATACTAAGAATGGTATCAGTTGCTATCTAGGGTTATTTTATTGTGTTATTACGATTAATCTCGATAAGTGGTTTACAAATTAAAGATCATTCGGAGTTTAATCTATTAAGGGTATATTTTAAATATATGATGAATAGTTGTTATCTACCCTTTTTGATAAGAAAGTACTTGAGAATTATTTCTAAATAAATATTCTTTATTAAATATAGTTTGCATTAATTATTTAAAGCCCTACTTCTTAAGGAAGTATTTCGTGAAAACTATTTTAAACCCTAGATAGCTAATAAAGTATATTTCAGTCAATTTTTATTATAAATAGAGAGGGTTCCCAAATCTATTTCTCGTTTAAGTCTATATTCAGAAAGACTTAAATGTTCGCTCAAACTACAAATGCATGGGACCTTTCTCAAGATTTTATGTATGTTTCCAGTGGACTGCCCGGTCCTAAGCCTTTTTAAATCAATGAATTTATCAGTCTGGTTTACTACCATCAAAATGATTTTGATTACTTCTCAAGATTCGAGGGGTAAGATCAGTGGAATTAGTTGCATCCATTAACAAGCGTCAGCTTGGGAAATATGGGTGAATTTTCCTTTCCAACCAGATATGACTACTTTGTGGAGTTGTATTCTTGGGGAAAAAGGGAAAGGAACTTCATGTTTCAGTGTTATGGATTTACTCGAACTTGGATAGTATGTAAGGGACTGAGTAGCGCCGGTCCCCTAAGGGAATTACAATATGGCCGACGGACTGGTGAACGGGTCTGTTCTTCCCTTAGTTTATCAGAAATTGTCCGACCATAGGAAAGAGGAGAGCAACAGGCCGACGGACTGGTGAAACGGGTCTGTTCTTCCTCATAGGAGAGTCACAGGCCGACGGACTGGTGAAACGGGTCTGTACTTCCTGCCTACAACCGATTGGCGGGGAGGTAGGTCAGTCAGATACTGTCTATTCTTCCCTTCTACGTAGAAAAAGATCAGGGGGATACAACTTGCGACTGATCATCGTAGGGGTATCCTTGGCGCCCAGAATCTCCATTTACAGTTCAGCATCCATGAAAGAGCATGTTTCATGCAAGATTTCAGAAAAAGAAAGTTTGTTCTAGCTATTCAGTTTCATGAAAGTTTTCAGAAAGGTTACTCAAGAGTAATCCAGTATATTCCAGTATATGAGTTTATAAGGAAGAGTATGAATTTACGAAAAGCATATGATTTTATCTACAGGATATACGTGATCAGATGAGTTTAGAAAATGAATTGGAAATAAATTTACATTGTTTTATTTCCAGATTATATATGAAGTAAATGTTTCCTATGAAAGATGATATTTGGAAATTCCTACAACTTCATCTTTTATTTTATGAGTTATGACTCTGATAAAACCTGATTAAGGATATATATGCACAAGTGGATTTTGGGTTACGGAAACCTTATATTTTCCTTATAACTTCATCTTTTAAGTTATATGTTGATAGTCTGCTTATATTCTATATAGCAGATATTTTGCGAAACTGATATACTGAGTTATCTTTCTACTTCATCCTTTATTTTATACTAGAACTTTGTTCTTAGTATGAATATCGAAAGTTTGCAGAATATTATGGAGATGATATTTGAAATACAACAATGGTATTTTTGGAATACATTCCGATAAGGAAATGATTTCAGTATCAAGATATTTTGACAAGTTATTGTCTTATACCCACTTTATTTTTGGGTTGAATAAAAGGCAGAATTATGCCATACTTTCATTACCTTGCTGAGCTATCGCTCACTCTTGCTATTATTTTATATATATTATATAGCAGCGAAGCAGGATGCCAATGGGACGGCACATACCTCGCAAGGCGTTTCCATTAAACAGTTTCTAGCAGTGATCCCGGGAGTAGTACGAACCAAATGAATCAGGCTACGGTTTTTGGCATTCAACTTATGTATAGACATGAATGGTATTAGAGGATTGTGAGCATCAGAAGGCTAAGTGGGTAATGTAACAATACTTAGAAATTGTATCAGTAACAGATTCAAAAGACATTTGGGTATTGTAATAAAAGTTAGTTTCCGCAGTTGTTGTATTGTGTCGTTTCTGAGACTCTAACCTGTGTGTGTGTGTGAGAGAGATATATGTTGCGGGGTCATGAGCAGGTAAATTATGAATGGTGTGAGTAATACAGGTAAGGCAAGGAGTACATGGATTGTGACAACCCTAAATCCCTGACCCCGGATTTTGGGCTGTTACAGTTAGTGTGATGTCCATGTCAAAGAAACAATATGCACTTGTGATTGTTGATGACTATTCCAAATATACTTGGGTTTTATTCCTACATTCCAAGGATGAGACCCCACAGATGGTGATTGATCATATAAAGTTGATTGAGCTGGATTCTAGATTCCCTGTTAGAGCTAAAAGGTCATATAATGGAACTGAATTCAAGAATGCAGTCCTAAATGACTTTTGTGCAGATAAAGGAATAACAAGACAGTATTCAGCCCCTAGAACTCCTCAACAGAATGGAGTGGTGGAAAGGAAGAATCGTACATTGATTGAAGCTGCAAGGACTATATTAAGTGAATCAAGACTTCCAATGTACTATTGGGCTGAAGCTGTGAATACTGCTTGTTATACTCAGAATCGAACTTTAATCAACAAGGACTTAATGAAGACTCTTTATGAGATCATGAACAACAAGAAACCAACTCTCAAATACTTTCATGTATTTGGCGCTAAATGCTTTGTGCTTAAGGATGACAATGTTAAACGTGGCAAGTTTGAGGCCAAGGCACAAGAAGCTATTTTTATTGGTTATTCCAGAAGATCTTACAGGGTGTACTTGATTGATGGTCACCATGTGAAGGAAAGTGTCAATGTTACATTTGATGACACTAAGCTCCCTAGTATCCAAACTGAAGATTCATCTGAAGAACTGAAGTTTGATAACTTGCCAGACTCAGAATCAGATGATGAAGCTCCACCTGAGGTTGTTACTGGAAATGAAGATAATAATGGTGGTGGTGGTGGTGGAAACATTGGTAACAATGGAGATACCACTAACACTGGAGAAGAATCATCAAGGCAATCAAGCAACAACTCAGGGGGGGGGGGGAATGAAGGATCAACTAGTCACTCACAACATCAAAATGAATTTCAAGGTGAATCATCAAGATCAAATCTTCCAAGACAAATTGTATGGAATAGAGCTCATCCTTTTGAGCTGATCATTGGTGATCCAGATGTTGGAGTTAAAACTAGAAGTGCTACTCAGAATGAATGTCACTATTCAGGGTTTCTATCTGAGATGGAGCCAAAGAAGACTGAGGAAACACTGACTGATCCAGATTGGGTGATTGCTATGCAAGATGAACTCAATCAATTTGAACAACAGCAAGTCTGGAAACTAGTACCCAGACCAAAGAACAAGAAAGTAGTTGGTACAAGATGGGTATACAGAAACAAGCTAGATGAGGATGGCATTGTTACAAGGAACAAGGCAAGACTGGTTGCTCAAGGGTATTCACAAGCTGAAGGCATTGATTATGATGAAACCTATGCACCAGTGGCTAGGCTTGAGGCCATCAGGATGTTCTTAGCATTTGTAGCTTACTCCAATTTTAAAGTCTATCAAATGGATGTTAAGAGTGCATTCCTGAATGGTGAGCTGGATGAAAAAGTGTATGTGGAACAGCCCCCTGGATTTGAAAATCAGGAGCTGCTGTACTTTGTGTACTTTCTCTTCAAGGCTATCTATGGTGTCAAACAAGCCCCAAGAAAATGGTATGACACTCTCTCTGGTTTTCTTTTAGAAAATGGTTTTGTTAGAGGTATCATAGACAAAACTCTTTTTTCAAAGAAACACAAAAGTGATATGATATTAGTCCAAGTCTATGTGGATGACATCATATTTGGGTCTACTAATGATGATCTCTGTAAGAGATTTGCTAATCTAATGCAGAGTAAGTTTGAAATGAGTATGATGGGCGAGCTGAAGTTCTTTCTTGGATTACAAGTAAGTCAAAGGTCAAATGGTATATTTATTTGTCAATCCAAGTATCTCAAAGAACTCCTCAAGAAGTATCACATGGAGGATTCAGCATCAGCAAGGACTCCATCTTCAACAGCTGTCAAATTTGGAGCTTGTGATAATTCTATCAAGGTAGATGTTACAAGCTACAGAGGTATGATTGGCTCCTTACTCTATCTTACTACAAGTAGACCAGATATTATGTGCTACATGCTTGTGTGCAAGGTTCCAAGCGGACCCTAGAGATTTACATCTCGTTGCTGTTAAAAGAATCTTGAGATATCTTAAGGGTACACCTAATTTAGGTATCTGGTACCCTAAAGATTCAGGTTTTCATCTTGTTGGATATACAGATTCTGATTATGCAGGTAGTGTTGTGGATAGAAAGAGTACCTCTGGGAGTTGTCAATTCCTAGGAGGTAGATTGATTTCCCGGTATAGGAAGAAACATCAAACAGTTTCCAATTCAACAGCAGAAGCTGAATATATTGTTGTTGGAAGCTGCTGTGCTCAGATCTTATGGATAAGGAATCAATTGAAGGACTATGGCTTTGCATTAGACAAAATTCCTATTCTATGTGATAATACAAGTGCCATAGCGATCTCCAACAACCCTATTCAGCACTCGAGAACGAAGCACATTGTTATCAGGTATCATTTAATCAGAGAGCATGTCATGAATGGAACTGTGGAGTTACACTTTGTACCCACAGAAGAACAAACTGCAGATATATTCACTAAATCTGTTGACGAATCCACATTTACCAGGTTAGTTGGTAAATTGGGTATGTTGAACAGTCTTAGTGATTAACAATATCTCTCTCATGTTTGTTCTTTTCAAAAATCATCTTCTCTTGTTGATATTAAGTGATATTTATTGCCTATTCTCACTTGTTTTTAAAAAGCTTGTTAATTTAAATGTTTCTGAATAATATATTTTCTTTAAAAATAATTTTCTCATATTTTTTAAGTGGAGAAATGTATTTTTATTGAAAATGTAATTATTTAGAATTATTTAGATGAGTTTCAGATTGTATATATTGTTGTTTGAATTTTTTCTGCAGGTTTATATTAATTTATCGCACTTCTGTATTTTTCTGCATATTTTTCTAGGATTTATAGAATTTTCTATGAATTTTTCTGGGCTTGTTAATATTTTTCATGCATTTTTAATATTTTTATGTGCATTTTCTGTAAATAAATTAATTTTTCTAAGTATTTCTCTAAGTCTTCCCAGTTTTTATACTAGGAAGACTACCACGAATACTTAGATTAATTTCTTTTTGTTTTTTGTTTTTTCCTTTTTACTTTAATTCTTTTTCTAAGTCTTCCCAGCCGTTTACTCTTAGAAGACTATCGGGAAGACTTACATTTTATTATTTATTTTCATTTTTTTCTGTTTTAATATTTTCGAAGACTTTCTAGTTTGTACTAGGAAGACTACCGGGAACACTATCCTAAGTCTTCCCGATTGTCTTTCCAGTACAATTTTAAATAAAACTGTTCAGTAGTCTTTTATGTCTTTTTAACAGTAATATATATATGCATATACACACAAACATTTTGCATTTCGTTCCTTATAAGTTTGCAATTCGAATTCTATAGAATCCTTTGTTTAAATCATAATCTTTGCTCAAGTTCTTACTTAGCAATTCCATTCATTACTTTCGAAAACAAACAACCTAAGTCGAATCTCTGCCAAATTTTTCATTCCTCATTTCGACTTGTGTTTGTTTAAACTTTTTAGTGTTATAAAAATTTGAATCGATTGTGATTTTGTTAAGGAAAAGTTCTTTGTTCTTGGATGTGAGTGTGGTTGTGGATCATTTATCTGAGTTTTCTTGATTTCAAAGTGTTAAGTTCGAATTTAGGATAATCAATATTAAAATTGATTAATTTTTGGTAATATTTTAATTTTGAGGATTTTAATTAATTTTGATTAATTGTTAAAAATCCCTAAAATTCGAATTTTATTTTAAATTAATTAAAATTTCTTGTTTTTAAAATGAATCCTAATTTTGAACTTGTTTTAAACAACTACTTTGGGTATTTTGATCCGTCTAAGTGTAAGGTTGAACGATTTAAACCATGGATTCAGTTTTTTAATAGTCAGACTTGTGAAAGTCATGCTATATGTGCGTCTGCTCTTTTAAAAATTGATCCATTGTGTTTTCTTTGTTCTAGTGTTGTTATTGCTGAGGACTCAAAATCTTTTACGTTCACTATTTTAAACCAGCAATATACAGTCACTTTAGAAATGTTTTGTGATGTGTTATAGTTTCCTAAGGACAGGTTTGATCCCTTACCCTCTGATGATGAGTTATCTTAGTTCTTTGTGAATATTCATTATCAGGGGCCCCTACAAATGGTTAAATTGTCAAAAAGATTTCTTGTTAGGGAATGGGATCTGTTCTTTGATACAATAGCAAGAGTATTTGGTAATTGCACAAAAACAAACTTTCATGGCATTATCAGTTTAAATCAATATATTGCTTATGCTATTGTATTTGGTCGTAGATAAATTTTGGTGAGATACTGTGGAATATTATGATCAATAGACTTGCTCACTCTAGGAGAGATTTTGATAATCATGTGAAAATGAAGTGTTGGTACCCTCGCTTTCTCACTCTTATCCTAAATCATCTACTTATTGCTGAGCATGTTGAATTGTTTAGGAATGCCATATTTGAAACCTCCCAAACCACTGACTCCAAATTCTACACCAGACTGGATTGCTCACTCAAACTTCTAAACACACATGTTCTTGTTTCACAATTGATGAGTCAATTAATTAATCTTCCAATCTTTGGTGAACAAGTTCCTCAGCCACATCCAGTTCCACTACAGGTAGTTATTCCTAACCCTGGATCTTCTTCTTCTGGTACTTTGATTGAAACCCAAGTGGTTGGTAGGGCTGACCAAGAGGTTATAGAACCACAATCTCTATCACATGTCATAGAGCCAAACAGAGAGTCAAACACTTATAACCAACAACCTGGGCTTAATTTACAAACTAGTCAAAGAAGAGTTAGAGAAGTAACTACAATGAGTGTTCCCACAGCTCTGTCTCCACCTTTAAAGAAAAGAAAAACCTATAGGGAGGCATCTGTAAGCCCATCATTATCCTCTCAACAGGATATGGACATTGATATGGCCACTGAACAGTCTCTGGAGACATCCTCTCAACAGGATGAATCTATTGAAATTCACCATAGGGCCATGGCATCTTGTACTGAGTCTAACACTCTTCCATTACTCACAATGGGAGAAGACATACCAATAGATGATACTCAGGACACTATGCTAGGAGAGCACTCTAATTTTGATTTTGATACAGTACCTACCATAGTCACGGTAGAAGTGCCTTCACAGGCATCTGAGGGAAAATCTGATTCTTCGCCACCTTTAATAGAATCAGTTTCTCCCCTCCCAGAGGGAACATCTCTGGCTCCCTTAAGGGATTTTTCACTCGCAGTTTACACTGGTGAAAGTGAAAGGCAACCAGGTGAGTCTGTCACTGAAGCAATTCAGTTTACAATGTCAAATATTTTGACAGACTCAACCAGGGATTGGGATTTGCGAACTCCCATTGCACCACCACTGACCTCTCTTGAAGGGGCTAGGGTGATTTCTTATACAGGTACATCATCAGAAAACTTGGAGAGACAGCTAGTTGTGAGAGATGAGAATCAAACACGGAGTGATACACAAGCACGTGAGTTGAGTGAAACACCACTGAGAGAAATTGAGGTGAGTGCACACACTGACACAAACACTGCTTTGTTGTTAACCCAATTAGCTGCTCTACAGAAACAATTACAAGAAACCCAGGCTGAAAACAACCTTCTCAAATCACAAGTGGTTGAACAATCTTCCACCTATGTAACCAATCAGTTGGGTACTGTTAAGGATGATTTGGAAGGATTGAAGAGTACTCTACTCCCGAAGCTGAATGTCATCCAACAATCTCAAATACTAGTGGCTTCAGACATCTCTGATCTTACAACGTCAAATGCTCATATATCAGAGAGTGTCAATGAGATTGCTGCCATTTCTACCAAGGTGGACTTTATTCTGCAAACAGCTGATGAAAATCAAACGTTTAATGAAGAAAGGATGTCGAGGATAGAAGGAGGAATGGAGCATCTGAATGAAGGGATGAAGCACTTGTATAAAATGATAAAGAATTCACATCAACCAACAGCTGAACAAAGAACATTCTTTGAGGGAGATGATGATGATGATGACGAGGATGATGCTGCTGAAGGAGGAGATGGAGGAGATAGAAGAGAAAGAGGAGATAAAAGGAGAACTAGTGGGGTGAATCCTGAAGCTGCTACTGTTAAATCTGTAGAGGATTCCTCAACTAAGGGGGGAAAGAAAGGAGGAAATAGAGAAGTTGGAGGAGCTTCTGGAGGAAAAGATAAAGGAAAGGGTAAACAATCATTGGAGGAGTCTGTTTTTGATGATGTCTACTACTACCACGGTGAACAGGATGATTTCCAATTTGATACATCTGGTGATCTGGAGAAGACCATCCCTGAAGAACCTATTGGTGAGGAGAAGGTTGAAGAGGCAGCTAACTTTGATGATTGGGAAGATGAAGCTGATCTATATACACCTGATCCTTTGTTTCAGAAAGAGCTGAAGAAACAGCAAGAAGATCTCAAGAGAAAGGAAGAAGAGAATGCCAAGGTCTCCGACATTATATCTCAAAAGCTAAAGATTCAAAAGGCTGAACATGAAGACAAACAACGTCTTCATAGTATTCATGTCAAGGAGAGGAGATTGGATGTTAGGATGAAGCAAGGAAGCAAGTGGGACAAGGCAATGGAGATGTTTGATATCCCTCAGAGAGGCACTAACAATGATGGTACCTTTCTAAAATTGCTTGAGAATATTAGAATAGTTAATCCAGACAATTCATTATTCATGAAGGCTTTGAAGGAAGACATCCTAAGGATTACATCTGTATTTGATCAAGTGAGACAAGAATTGTATATCTATGTTTCAAATGTACTTGAAGGGTCATTCACCGCCTTTCTTGACCTCCTACAAAGAAGATCTCTCTTAGAACTGTGGATTCTTATGAGTAAGGTGAAGAGATCTTCCTGCTTGAATGAGCTTCTTTATGACCGGCTGAGAGATTCTGCAATGAAGGCCAGCCCTCAAGTTGTACACTTCCCATATGAAGTCAAAATCTATAGAGGTACAACTTTGGAGACTGTAAGGCTGGATCCTGATTCTTTGAAGCTACAAACTGCTATGCAACTGGTGAAGTTGGAAAATCTTCTTAGAACTTCTGGGTTTACCACTGTAGATAAGTCTGAGGTTGCTGATATGATCTCAGACTATTGCACTGAAAAAGTTCCAAGGTATTCTCAAATGAAGAACAGATTGAAGAAGATCACTTCTCAACCAGTCAAGCCAAGTGGTGTTGCTTCTGAAAGTGATCGTGTCCTTGATAAAGATCTTCTAGACACCTTGCCTGAAGCTGAAGAAGGTGAAATTAGAGATTGAGGCATGATAGAGATAGCTCAGTTCTTAATGTTATATGTTTAGAGCATAGGTAAATCAAAATAGGAAAATGTAATCATTTGTTCAGACTAGAGGAACATCTATCTTGTATTTATCTTTATTGTTTGAATCTGGAAATTGTTA
The DNA here is from genome assembly GCA_030848705.1 of Heracleum sosnowskyi. Classification (NCBI taxonomy): domain Eukaryota; kingdom Viridiplantae; phylum Streptophyta; class Magnoliopsida; order Apiales; family Apiaceae; genus Heracleum; species Heracleum sosnowskyi. Next base: position 39,144,091 of record CM061238.1, read on the forward strand.
AATATAATCCAGAACTTTCTTTATTATTTACTTGGCTCTTAAAAGTCTTATATTTTCTTGTTTTAGTTGAGTTATCCTCTAGAGTTATTTGATTGTTATTGTCTAACAAACAAATAGGGGGAGATTGAAAAGCATATGTATAGGCCTATTTGTAAACACCGAGGATTCTACTCAACTTTAATTAAGATGTAATAAGTAAATAATAAAAATCAAATGTCACAGGAATCTCAGAAGATAATATCTGTCAAAGAATGAAGATTAAAGTCATCTACAGACTGGAAGTAATTCTACATTGAAAGAAGTTCAATTTATTGATCAAGCCTCAGTGGAGTATTCAAACTCAGTGGATTTATTAAAGTGACAGAGATTTCAAGATGTGACAGCAAAGATACATGTTACAGAGTTCAAGGAAAAGGGAAAAGGAAGTGGATCACTGCTTAAAGTCAAACAGATGAAGAACATAAATTGACGTTAGTCACTCATGAACCAGACAGTACATTGAGTGTCAACGTTCTAAAAATGTTATTTCTTCATCTAAGTTTTAGTGGTTCAAGAATTAATTGTGGAGACAAGTAATTATATTTATTCTCTTCTAAATAATTATTATTACTTAGTAAATTATTTATTAAATTAATTATGTAAAGAATTAATTTAATACATAATTTACTTTCATAATTATTTAAATTAGAATAGAAATGAACTAGGAATACTTAGTTTTTTAACTAGGAAGACTTAGAATTAAGTCTTCCCGGTTGTCTTCCTAGGCCATATTGGTTGTCTTCCCGATTGTCTTCCTTAGCAAATGCAAGTCTTCCCGAAAGTCTTTCCAAGCCAAAAGACAGTCTTCCCGGTTGTCTTCCTTATACAAATCAAATGAAAAGTATTGGCGCGTGGAGAAAAAGCAATGCAGTTGGTTTAAATACTAAAGTGTTATCAATTGGACAAGAGAATGAATACAGAACATTCAAGACAGAAGATAAAAACATTACATTCTCTTCAAACTGTCTTAACTTTCTTCTCAACTGTCCGAGCTAAATTCTGCCAGAGAATTAATTTCTTGATTTGTTTGTAACATTTAATCCATAAGAATTAGTTCTCTTGTACTGCTTTGACAATCTAGCGGATCATAATCCCTAGAAATTATATCGAACTACTTTTTAGTATTCGATCTTTTTTATTACAAAAATAGATAAATTCATGTCGAATTTATTCTAGGTTTGTTTTATCAAGAATTTTGTAATATGTAATCAAATTGTAACACTCCTCAAGTTTAATATAAGTTATATTTAACTTGAATATTGTTTCAGTTTATTCCGCATTAATTTGTTCATAAATTGTTATATCTTCAAATGAACAAATTCGATTAAACGGTATAGTTTGTATTCAACCCCCTTCTACAAACTTATCAGGACCTAACATGTTTTCATCCTTGTAATTGGATATGATTGTAGATCTCTATTATTAGATATAATCGACCTACTCTGATACCAATTATTATTTTGGATATACTTGCAGAAGGGATGGGGTTTGAATACAAGTATAAGTAATATGTCTAATTTCTGAATACTTAAAAGTAAGGATCAAATTCAAACTCTACCAAAGGTGTACACGTACATTTTGCAGCTACGGAATTGATAATACTCTCTTCCTCTCTCAAAGCTATTACAAACTCGAACAAAACTATTGCAATGATTAAGAGAAAGTATTCATATGAATCTTGTTAACTAAGACATCTAAGTATAAATCGATACCATCAGTCAGGGACAATTCCATGATAAAGGGACAATTCCATGTCTATGAGTTGATATATAGTTTCTTCCATTAGTTTGATCATTTTCTTCATGTGCACTCCTTTCTATTTTCCCAATGCCACAATCCTATTTCTTAGCATTTCCGAGATTTTACAAATCTTTTGTCTTCTAGACTCTGAAATCTATCGTCTCTAATTTCATGATCCCTGATATTACATTGTAGTCTCTGACTGTTAGTTCCTGAATGATAGTCTCGGAACGACCAATGATTGTGCAATCTCTGACAAACTTTATTTCTTCGAAAATGTTCCAAGTGTTAAGCCTTTTATAAGATCATGGTTTATACAGAAAGTACATTAATTTCTTTTCTATACCTTATCAACTATATGAATTTTTTGGTAACAATCTCCCCCTATTTATGTTTATGAAAATAAGTATAAATCCGAATTGATAATGTCAAAACAAATAACTATACAAATAGAATAAAACTTATACAATTATACTTATCGATGACACCTCGATTGAATAATTATTTCTGCACTCTGTATTGTTTTTGAGAAACTCATCAAAAAGTGCATATTCACATTTCGCCAACACTATACATACCAACATTCCCCTTGAGATCTATCATATCTCCAAAAATATCTACAACGTCTACCCAAATTTTCTTTCGGTACTCGTTTAAATATATAAAAGTCGTCAAATGATGGTGTATAGAATATCCATGCATGTTCTGAAAATATAAGCATATATAATAGAGGCCGTACTCGTAAAATTCAATAAAACATACAATAGTGAAACCCTAGGGATATGGACAAATGGCACCAGACAAAATCGACGAAAACAATATAAAGCATCATAGGTATTTGAGAAATATAACATACGTAATACCAAAATAGTTTATAGTTGTTTACTTGGACTTATGCTTCAGAGTCTTAGTCGTGGAATAATTTGTAAAGCGAACGTGTCTCTGCATATGTATATGATGAAAATTGTGTCTCTGCATATGTATATGATGAAAATTGTGTCACCATGCGAATATCCGACAGTGAAGATTCTGCTGTGAACATATATAAATGAGAAGGGTCATACAAAGTTACAACAGCAGGCTTTAATTTGTTCTATATATGAGATTCCTTAGATTACATTAAAACACACATATCACGAGCTACTAATATATATATATATATATATATATATATATATATATATATATATATATATTTGAGATGCGGCATATTATTAGTAAGAACTAGTAGCTAGTTTTTATATATTATATATATATAGTAGGGGAGCTACTCAAATGAGACCCCTTTTAAAATGAGAACTGAGAACTTATTAATATACACATACATATTTCATACATGTTTATATCAATACCACTGACTATTATCACCATCATACACGTCATTAACCTTCACCATCTAGCCCACTGCTACCACCATTACAATCATGTCATCACCACCATTTGCACCAAAAATAATAAAATTAAAGTCAGAATCACCAAAATAAAATCATAATCTCCAAACCGAAATCATAATCAGCAAACGTTGTATAACAACCACAATCACTTATAAAAGCATCAGATTGAACATAAATTACTAAATTTAATCCACAATCACAACTAAATTCATCATCACCACATGACCAACAAGTCCACCAGTACATAGTCTCTACCGACACCAACACCTCCACCAAATCTACCACCAGCAAGTACCTTATCAGATATATCTTCCATCGCCAGAAATGAGCAAATCACCAATTTAACGCACAAATCACCAAAATTGGAACGTGAATCACTAAAATCTAAACACGAATCACTAAGATCTGAACACGAATCACTAAATTTTTAAAACACAAACCACTAATTTCTTCAAATTCGAGTGTGTGATAGTGGGTGCAATGGTGTTGTGGTTGATCTGAAACGGTGGTGATTGTACAAACATCATCATGATGATAAACACACATTTATAGAGTGATTTTGGTGAAGATGCTTTTTTCATGATGATGGAGATGAAGTAATCAGCGGATCTGATTCATCCTCGTCACGAGAGGTGACAAGATTTGGTGTGTATCATCGAAGACGAAGAACATATCATCGGAGATGATGAACATAATAAAAAATGACAAAGGTGTATATATGTATCTATGCATGATATTGTTGTTGTTATTATAAAAATGACAAAGGTGTATATATGTATCTATGAATGATATTGTTGTTATTTTGCTTGAATCATCGACGAAGATTGTGGGGGCAGTGGTGTATGGTTCTGGAGAAATAAAGTGGGAGGTGGAGGAAAAAGATGGAGCAGGAAAAAATGATAGATCTAAAAGTGGGTGTGTTAGTTGGGAGAGAGAGAGTGTTTGTGGCTAAGATTTCATTACATTTAAAATTTTTAATGGCTGAGATTGATTCCCAGTTCTCATTTTAAGGGTGGGTCTCATTTGAGCATTTGCCTATATAGTAGGGACGTTTGTCCCCAACAAAAACTTAGAATGTATATTCTTAGATCAAAGTAATTAGCATGTACTATGTGAAGACCTTTATTTACTGCAATGTACACATGTCACAATTAATTGTATTACGAATGCCATAAATTTTTAGTGTACAATATATTATTTATCGATTGCAACAAATTTATTGTTAGTCGGTCCGGGGATTATAAACCTCGCCACATGAATTACAAGAAGAGTAGATGCTACATTTTCTTGTATTTCAGACGACGACTACTCCTGATTATAAATATAGAACGGTAAATGTTTAATAAAAATAAAATAAAAAACGTTGAAATACAGTGATTCTTGAGTAGAAATTTTACCTGCTGATAACTCGATCCCTAAACGTGGATAATTACTAGGCTAAAAATGCGAAAGCTTTGTTGGTAAATACATATTTAGCTAGGCTTGTACAGTGACACTCGTTTGTCTGTTGGCGTTACCTTCATGCTATTTTCTTGACAACGTTCGGTATATAAATTACCACTACTCGCTCACGCTACTTTATAACTCTCTACTTACCCATAGGCAGGTAGCAGCTGGTGCATGTATATGTAGAGAGAGTGTGTGTGTGTGTGAGCATTAGGTCTTACGAAGATGAAGAGCGGACTGTGCATATATATTTTGGTAATATTGACGCTAGCTGTAGCTGATCACCGATTTCTAAAGTTGGTTGTGGAGGGGTTGCCAGAGGAGTATAATTCTTTGACACAACCACCCGCGGTATATATATTTGGAGATTCAACAGTAGATGTTGGAACCAATAATCACCTTAAAGATTGTGGTACCAAGGCTGATAGTCCTTATTATGGCATTGATTTCGACTTCTCCAAACCTACAGGAAGGTTCAGCAATGGCCATAATATTGCTGACTTGATTGGTACGTACGTAATTTAATTAGTGCTAGTTAACTAGAGTGCCTTTGTATATTTAAGCCTCTCTACATATATATATATATACTACTACTAGTGTGTCCTTCTGCTTAATCACTGTATATTATATGTACGTGCGTTTCTTGCAGTGAGGCATTTGGGATACAAGAGGAGTCCGCCACCTTTCCTCTCTTTGATTAGTAGGGAGTCAAGTTTCAAGTCCGCTATCCTTCGCGGAGCAAACTTTGCATCCGGAGGTTCGGGAATTTTTGACCAAACTGGAAACAAGACATATGTAATCAACCCTTCTATTACCCTATCTCTCTAACAATGTTATAAAAATTGATGATCAGTCGAAAATCGGAGATCAAGCCAACTGATTTTAACCGACTACTTAGATATTGGAAATGAATATTTGGAAACTCTAACGTTGAGTAGAACCGATTTTCAATTTTTATAACACTACTTTATACTTTTTTAAATATGTGCGTCTCACACCCTGCTCGAGTTTTAAGAACTAAGGAAAACAAGGATTAAGGAAGTAAAAAGTGTTTTCATCCTAATTTTGGAGTGAAAAAATATGTTGAATTTACATATATCTTTCCCTCCCTATTAAAAATTCGTGAGCTAAAAATGAAACTTATTTTACTTATCTTTCACTTGTTTTCTTCTCTTTTTAAAACTCGGGAGTAAGGTGATAATCACAAGTTGTTATCAGAAATAACTTTATTCACATTATTGTACATAATTAAACAGTTACTTTATCATATTTAATAAGTACGGGAATCACAATCACTTGACATATATGCATGCATGGCCGCATATGTAAGATAATTTGTTTATGACTATTAATTGCCTTGAAATCGGATGTCTTTTCATTAATATGGAATTGGTTATTGAAATGAATGGCAGAAAGAGGTAGTGCCTCTAAGAAAGCAAATCCAACAATTTGCAACCGTGTGTGGCAACATCACAGAGGTGCTGGGCAAAGCTAAAGCTGATGAATTGATTTCCAAGTCCATGTACATCATTAGTGTTGGAAGCAACGACATATTCGAGTATTCAGCAAACGCCACAGTCTTACCTGACATATTCATGGCCAACCTCATCGAAGCATATACGATTCAGTTGGAGGTAAATTATTTAAGCTTATAATTGTGAAGCCTTAATATATATATATCTACTTCTGAACACTCTTCTCATGGCTGGCTGGCAGGAATTGTTTAATTTGGGTGCCAGAAAGTTTGGTGTGTTGAGCGTTGGAGCAATTGGGTGCGTGCCTATTATGCGTGCTTTGGATCATAATGGCAATTGTGTTGATAAAGTAAACCAACTTGCTCAGGCTTTCTATGCAGTAGTTTCGTCCCTGTTGCAGCAATTCAGCTCCCAATTTCAAGGATTTACTTACTCACTCGGAAATCTTTATGACGTGACCATGAGTACCATTCTAAACTCTGTTGTAGAAGGTAATTTAACTAGTCTTCATTAATTCTTGCCTCTCATTTTGGTAGACGCTTAATCAGTTTTTAAACATGTAATTTGCCAATTAAATCAAACTTCTCTTTTAAGAACTAAACCCTTACCAAAAGCACCCGTGTGTATAGAAGGTGTGGGCAGGGTAAGATCTACATATATCTTACCTCTACTCCTTTGTGCGAGGCTGTTGCCAAACTCTTGGGTCAAGTACTTTGATTTACTTTTTTGTAGGTTTGACAGACGTTCGAACACCTTGCTGTGGAGATGCCAACACTACATGTAAAATAGGGGTTAAACTCTGCGCGAATCGGAACGACTACTTGTTCTGGGATATGTATCATCCAACACAGGTTGCCTCCGACAGGGCAGCTAGAGTACTATTATTCAGCGAAGCTGCCGAATTCGTGAAACCTATCAATATCAGTCGCCTGGCAGTCATGCCTTAGTTATATTACTCTAATTTGGCTACATGAATAAGACCAATGTACTGTTGTTAAACATTGTTCCCCTTCTATTTTGATACGGTAACTTGAGACTACACAATTCTACACTTTGTATTTGGAATCGAATCAAATCGTTTCCATAGATTCCATCCAATAATAAAGCTTGTACCTGTTCCAACACAGCTGGATAGTAATTAGGTGTCTAAATCTCTTTTAAAAAATCCGATGTTCGTCTTCCTTTTAAAGACTATGGAAATTTTATTAATACAAACAAACTGAATATCTGTTCACACAGAATTGTAAAACAAGTTAATTAAAAGAGTAAATTACTTGGCTAAAAGAGAGCCTTTTGTATGTTGACATGCAACAGCTTTTTAATAATCTTTGCACCAAGGAAGAAGGTCAGATGAACGTACAGTGCATTGTGACCTCAGCGTTGGCATTCATGTCTTCATTTATTAATTTTTCCGAGTAAAATTTCATTTATCAAACCCTCAAAGGTTGGGCAATTACGGTAAATGAAGAGAATAAGTTTAGACATATTGATTAATGTGAGCTGTACAGAATTTATATGAATTACTAATCTAATTCTGTTGTTTAAATCCAGATATCCGAGCAAGCTCTGATAGCTCTAGTTCTCCGCTCAAAACCTGCATGAAAACCAACTCGTAAAATTTAAATTATTATCCCTAAAATGGTTTTTTGAAAAGGCAGAGATGGCAATCAATATTGACAAAACAGGAAGCTTTTCAATATGGAGTACACTATATATATATATATTTGGCATTTTCTAACTAGTAGAAGACAAAACCTATGATGTTGAAAAAGCTTCCTCACCTGACCATTAATTACCCAGGTTGGAAAACCTTCAATTCCAACATTTGCACATGCCTTATCGATTTTAACTCCAGTTCTGTATCCATCTGGGAAGCATTCAGTGTAGTCCAAAAGCTTTGCTGCCTCACTTCCAAACATCTATGCCAGAAGCGGAAAGCAAGGGGGAAAAAAGTCATTCCACATTTTTCAATGTTTTGTAGAGAATGCCAAAGGTCATTGAGACTAAGCCATTATGAAGTCATTGAGACTTTCCGTATGTACAAGTCACTCACATTTTTCTCTGTTTCATAACACTTCCGCGAAGAAACAATTTCAAGTAAACACAACAAAGACATGGTATACAACAGGAAAATATAGCTTATAAGCGGAAGGTATCTAAATCAAAGTAGACAACTATGTCTAAAATTAAGAATGCATTTACTACTAGAGCATCTCCAAAAGACTCTCTATCTTGACCCTTAAGTCAAAATTTGAGGGAGAACAAACACTAAATGACTAAGGACCAATAATCTATACAATTATTTATAAAGAGTGTGTTAGATTATTTTATTAATAATCACAATATATGGGCTTACAAATTAAAGACAATTGTATTTAATGTTTATTCTATATTTGGACTAATTAAGTGTTCTAAAATACAGGGTCCAATAACATCTTATACGGTATGGGCTTTGTAATGTGTAATACCCAATAGTAATCTGATTAGGGTTAATGGGATCTAATTGGATGGCTATATAAAAAACATAATAGGGTTTTGGTCCCCAAGGTTATTCACAACCTCTACTCCTCTATTCTCATCAAGTTGAGCGATATACGGCTAGAGGCGAATCAAGTCCGTGGAAGATCAAGTCCCATAATCCGTATTCATATCTACCTGACGGAATGAGGTACGCTTTTGCGCTACAGTTTATTACATAACCTTGATAATATTGCAGAAGATGATCCTAGATTATTTATTTAGATCTAACAAGTGGTATCCGAGCCTATCTTATGTCGAGTTATTAGGGTTGATCATATTATTATATGATTGTTTTATAATTGCGTTGACTGATTTCACAATTTTTTTATTTATGTTATCTGGTTTCATTTTTTTTAATCGGATGAAATTGTTCATCATGACTGTTTTTCGCCGATTTATTTAAGCACATGTGGTTTTTTTTTTTTTTTTTGTAAAGTGAAAAACATGCAAGTCATGTGATATATGTTAACTGTCAATTGTGGTGGTGTTAATATATTTTTATTAACATGTGATCTTGAATGATAAAGTATGATTTCATTTTGTCTTCATGTCATGCTAATATCTCCCGTACAGTATTGTATTCACGTGATCTGTTTTTGATATGGATCTTAATGTTAATCAGGATTTTTTTTTGTTTATACCATGAACACCTTACGTTGATTACATGAAATTGCTTGCCCGAAGCATGTCTAGTTCTGAATCTTGTTCGAGAACAACGAATGATTTTTTTTCCCAGTAAACTCAGAGTAATTAAATTCTTGTGTATTTCTGAGTCCCATTGATTACATGTCTTGTTTTGTGTAAATAAATTTTTTGTAAATAATATTAAATATTATGGTGTTTATTTAATATATTTTACAAACTATACGGATTTTGGGTACCATATTTTTTGAGATAATTATTTATCTTGTCCTTTTATTTCGTGAATAACTGTGAATAACTGAGTTGAAGCAAAATATTGTCAAAGTGATATTTATGTGTAGATTTGTTTATTTTGAAATAATAGGATGTGTATATTTATTATTTATGCGTTACAATAATCGGACCAAAGGAAGGTTGTTTAATGGCCAAATAATGAATATGCGTGCGGAAATAAATATGTAATAATTATAAATTTTTCATGTGAGTGATAAACCGGCCCAAAGGAAGGTTTTTTGCTTGACCGAACTTATTATTAATATTTTGATTTCTGCGTGGAGAGTACCACTTACAAGTTAATATTTCTGTCCAAAGACTAAATGTTAATGTTGCACTAGGTATCTTGTCAAAATGGGCCCACACACACTATAGTATTTAAATTCATGTGTTATTTTCTTGTGCTATTTTGAATGCATATGACATGAATTTATGTTGTACGAGCTTATATTGTTTTGTTCCAAATTGCTAGTTAATGCATCTGCTGCTACTATAACTGCCAACATGAACTCAATTCTTGTGCTTAACTGGACAAAACTTTAAGAGCTGGAAAGAGAATGTTCTGTTAGTTCTCGGCTGCATCGATCTAGACTTATGCTATAGGGAAAGAATAACTTACTTCTCTTACGGATGAAAGTTCTGCTACTGATAAACTGAACTTTGAGAAGTGAGAAAGTTCTAGTCGCTTAAGTTTAATGATGATAAAACGCAGCACTATGAAGCATTTAGGGGCGATATGTCTGATGACTCCGATGAGGTATCTGTAAAGGATTTCCTTGATGAGCTTGAAAAGCGTTTTGCGAAAAAGGAAAAGGCCGAGACAAGTAAGCTTTTAGCTGATGATCTTGTTCAGATGAGGTATAAAGCTAAAGGAAATATTCAAGAGTACATTATGAAGATGTCTAACATCGCTTCAAAACTTAAGACACTAAAACTTGACTTGTCTGATGACTTGCTTGTGCATTTGGTACTTATCTCTCTTCCTGCATAATACGATCAATTTATAGTGAGTTATAATACTCAGAAGGATAAATGGACTCTTAGTGAGCTCATCTCACATTGTGTGCAAGGGGAAGATAGGTTGAAGCGTGAAAAAACTGAAAGTGCTCATGTTACTACTATCTTAAAGGTTAATCACCGAAAGAGGACTAAAGATAAAGAGACTGCAGTGGGAAAATCACAGCCTAAGAAATAAAAGACTCGGGATCAAGCTATTATCTGTTTCGTTTGTAAGGCTTCTGGGCATGTAAAGAAGGATTGTCCCAATTACGTCGCATGGCGTATAAAGAAAGGTAGACTTTTCACCTTTCTATGTTCTGAAGTTAATTTGATTTTTGTGCCTAGTAATACATGGTGGGGTAGATTCAAGTGTTACTACTCACATAAGTATTTCTATGCGGGGTTGCATTTGGAGCCAAAAACCAAGTGATGCCGAAAGATTCATCTATATGGGTGATGGCAATGCAATTCCATTTGAAGCCATTGGCACCTTTAGATTGTCTTTTGAGACTAGTCATTTAGTTGAATTAAGAGAGACTTATGTAGTATCGTCATTAGACGGAATTTGGTTTCTATTTCTATTTTGGACAAATATGGTTATTCTTGTTCACTTGGAAATAGTAAATTTAGTCTTTTTCTTAATTCTTATTTGGTTGCGACCGGTTTCTTGATTGATAATATTATATATGCATTGAGCGTATTAAGGGTAAACAGACAAACACAAGGAAATTAAGTGCTAATAGGAGTATTGGTGTCTTACAGTTGATACATACTGATATATGTGGTTCATTCCCTACAGCTTCTTAGGATGGTCAACAGTATTTTATCACTTTTATAGACGATTATTCTCGTTATGGGTACTTGTATTTAATTCATGAGAAGTCAAAATCTTTGGACATTTTTTAAAGTCTTTAAAGCCGAAGTTGAAAATCAGCTTGGTGAAAAGATTAAAGCAACCAATCTAATCGTGGTGGTGAGTACTATGATCGGTACGATGGATCTGGTGAACAACGTCCTGGACCTTTTGCTAAATTCCTAAAGGAATGCGGAATCGTTCCACATTACACAATGCCTGGGCAACCACGCATGAATGGTGTTGCTGAGAGACGAAACAGAACGCTTACGGATATGGTAAGAAGTATGATTAGTCACTCTTCTTTACCAGAATCTCTCTGGGGAGATGCACTTAAGACTGTAGCCTACCTACTAAATAGAGTACCTAGCAAAGCACTTGCTAAAACCCCTTATGAATTGTGAACTGGTAAAACACTTAGTCTCAATCATATACATGTGTGGGGATGTCTAGCTGAGGTAAGGCCTTATAGGCCGCATGAAAATAAACTGGACTCAAGAACTGTTAGTTGCTATTTTGTTGGGTATCCTGAGAAAACAAAGGGTTTCAAGTTTTATGATCCTTTGAGAAAGTCTTTTTTCGAAACGGGAAATGCTAGATTTCTTGAGGATGTTGAGTTTGAGGGAAAAAATATAGTTAGGGATGTTGTCTTTGAGGAAGAATCAGTTTCTTTACCTCATATTGTTCAAGACAACAATGTGGATATACCTATACAATTTCCTACTCAAAATCAAGAAGATGCTCAACAAGAGCAAACTCAACAACCTCAAGATAAAGTGCCACTAAGGCGATCCACTAGAGACAGAAGGAGTGCAATTCCAGATGATTATATTGTTTTTCTTCAAGAGCATGAGTTTGACATAGGGGTAATGGAAGATGATCCGATCAATTTCCAACAAGTCAAACAAAGTGCTAATAGTCAAAAGTGGATCGAAGCCATGAATGATGAGATGAAATCCATGAAGGACAATGACGTTTGGGATCTTGTCAAGTTGCCTGAAGGTGCGAAAATCATTGGTTGTAAATGGATATTTAAAACCAAAAGGGATTCAAAAGGCAATGTTGAAAGATATAAGACGCATCTAGTCGCAAAGGGTTTTACTCAAAGAGAAGGTATTGACTATAAAGAAACTTTCTCTCCAGTATCATCGAAAGATTCTTTTAGAATAATAATGGCACTTGTGGCTCATTTTGATTTAGAGCTACATCAGATTGATGTCAAAACAGCGTTTGTTGAAACAATATATATGACACAACCAGAAAACTTTGTAATTGGTGATCTTGTTGATGCATCTTTTGTATTAGGAATTAAGATACATCGAGACCGTTCTCGAGGTATCCTTGGTTTATCACAAAAGAGCTATATCGAAAAGGTGCTTGCTAAGTTTGGTATGAAAGATTGTGCACAAATAAGTATACCTCGAGAACGGATATGGTAAGAAGTATGATTAGTCACTCTTCTTTACCAGAATCTCTCTGGGGAGATGCACTTAAGACTGTAGCCTACCTACTAAATAGAGTACCTAGCAAAGCACTTGCTAAAACCCCTTATGAATTGTGAACTGGTAAAACACTTAGTCTCAATCATATACATGTGTGGGGATGTCTAGCTGAGGTAAGGCCTTATAGGCCGCATGAAAATAAACTGGACTCAAGAACTGTTAGTTGCTATTTTGTTGGGTATCCTGAGAAAACAAAGGGTTTCAAGTTTTATGATCCTTTGAGAAAGTCTTTTTTCGAAACGGGAAATGCTAGATTTCTTGAGGATGTTGAGTTTGAGGGAAAAAATATAGTTAGGGATGTTGTCTTTGAGGAAGAATCAGTTTCTTTACCTCATATTGTTCAAGACAACAATGTGGATATACCTATACAATTTCCTACTCAAAATCAAGAAGATGCTCAACAAGAGCAAACTCAACAACCTCAAGATAAAGTGCCACTAAGGCGATCCACTAGAGACAGAAGGAGTGCAATTCCAGATGATTATATTGTTTTTCTTCAAGAGCATGAGTTTGACATAGGGGTAATGGAAGATGATCCGATCAATTTCCAACAAGTCAAACAAAGTGCTAATAGTCAAAAGTGGATCGAAGCCATGAATGATGAGATGAAATCCATGAAGGACAATGACGTTTGGGATCTTGTCAAGTTGCCTGAAGGTGCGAAAATCATTGGTTGTAAATGGATATTTAAAACCAAAAGGGATTCAAAAGGCAATGTTGAAAGATATAAGACGCATCTAGTCGCAAAGGGTTTTACTCAAAGAGAAGGTATTGACTATAAAGAAACTTTCTCTCCAGTATCATCGAAAGATTCTTTTAGAATAATAATGGCACTTGTGGCTCATTTTGATTTAGAGCTACATCAGATTGATGTCAAAACAGCGTTTGTTGAAACAATATATATGACACAACCAGAAAACTTTGTAATTGGTGATCTTGTTGATGCATCTTTTGTATTAGGAATTAAGATACATCGAGACCGTTCTCGAGGTATCCTTGGTTTATCACAAAAGAGCTATATCGAAAAGGTGCTTGCTAAGTTTGGTATGAAAGATTGTGCACAAATAAGTACTCATGTTGTTAAAGGAGACAAGTTTAGTCTCAAACAGTGCCCTAAGAATGATTTTGAAGGAAAGGAGATGCAGAACATTCCCTATGCTTCGGCTATTAGGAGTCTCATGTATGCTCAAGTTTGTACTCGGCCGGATTTGGCATTCATTGTAGGTATGTTAAGTAGATATACGAGTAAACCCGGAATGGATCACTGGATTGCGATCAAAAGGGTTATGAGGTACTTGCAAGGAACAAAGGATTACATGCTTGTTTATCGGAAGTCGAAAAATTTGGAGATCATTAGGTATTCCGATACTGATCTTGTAGGTTGCGTAGATATAGAATAATCTACATCTGGTTTATTTTTTTATGTCTAAATGATATAGACATTAAATATCTAGTTATAGAGAGAGTGCAAAATCAGATAGTGTCTATTGAGCATATAGGAACAAATTTTATGCTAGCAGACCCACTTACTAAAGCTTTGACACCTAAAGTCTTTCTTGGGCATACTGCTCAAATGGGTGTTGTCTCTTTGGAGGATATTCAGTTCTAGTGGGAGTTTGTTTTGTTCTTGTATTCAATATTCAGTTTATATTGTGATATCTTGTATATTTTGAGTTTTCTGCAGAATAAAGTTAATTTCTTTTATTTTACTTTCTCTATTGCTCTAAACGAGTTATTGTTTTTCAATTGTGGTTTTGACATAAAGTTGAAAGAATAAAGATTGATCTCACTAAGGTATTAAGGATCAATTGGAAATAGGCATGATTGAGATCACATTGCATGTAATTTCCAGTTACACATCCATACTTGATCTATGTCATTGAGTATATTTATGTGGTGATCATTGAAGATCGAGTTACGGTGATGTGACGAAGGTCGCTTTGGTTTCATGTTTATATATGAGATTGACCAGATTGACCAAGGAAGATGTTTGTAAAGAATAAACAATTTTACGCGCACTTAAGGTTATTGAATGTAATTGTTGTTTGGTATAATTTGTAGCCCAAGTGGGAGATTGTTAGATTATTTTATTAATAATCACAATATATGGGCTTACAAATTAAAGACAATTGTATTTAATGTTTATTCTATATTTGGACTAATTAAGTGATCTAAAATAAAGGGTCCAATAACATCTTATACGGCATGGGCTTTGTAATGTGTAATACCCAATAGTAATCTGATTAGGGTTAATGTGATCTAATTGGATGGCTATATAAAAAACATAATACGGTTTTGGTCCCCAAGGCTATTCACAACCTCTACTCCTCTATTCCCATCAAGTTGAGCGATATACGGCTAGAGGCGAATCAAGTCTGTGGAAGATCAAGTCCCATAATCCGTATTCATATCTACTGTCATGGAATCAGGTACGCTTTTGCGGTACGCTTTTGCGCTACAGTTTATTACATAACCTTGATAATATTGCAGAAGATGATCCTAGATTATTTATTTAGATCTAACAAGTGGTATCTGAGCCTATCTTATGTCGAGTTATTAGGGTTGATCATATTATTATATGATTGTTTTATGATTGTTTTATGATTGTTTTATAATTGCGTTGACTGATTTCGCAATTTTTTATTTATGTTATCTGGTTTCATTTTTTTTAATCGGATGAAATTGTTCATCATGACTGTTTTTCGCCGATTTATTTAAGCACATGTGGTTTTTTTTTTTTGTTTTGTAAAGTGAAAAACATCCAAGTCATGTGATATATGTTAACTGTCAATTGTGGTGGTGTTAATATATTTTTATTAACATGTGATCTTGAATGATAAAGTATGATTTCATTTTGTCTTGCATGTCATGCTAATATCTCCCGTATAGTATTGTATTCACGTGATCTGTTTTTGATATGGATATTAATGTTAATCAGGATTTTTTTTTTGTTTATACCATGAACACCTTACGTTGATTACATGAAATTGCTTGCCTGAAGCATGTCTAGTTCTGAATCTTGTTTGAGAACAACTATCGAATGATTTTTTTTCCCAAGTAATTAAATTCTTGTGTATTTCTGAGTCTCATTGATTACATGTCTTGTTTTGTGTAAATAAATTTTTTGTAAATAATATTAAATATTATGGTGTTTATTTAATATATTTTACAAACTATACGGATTTTGGGTACCATATTTTTTGAGATAATTATTTATCTTGTCCTTTTATTTCGTGAATAACTGAGTTGAAGCAAAATATTGCCAAAGTGATATTTATGTGTAGATTTGTTTATTTTGAAATAATATTATTTATACTATTATTTATAAACTAAGGACCAATAATCTAGTTCTGAATCTTGTTCGAGAACAACTATCGAATGATTTTTTTTCCCAAGTAATTAAATTCTTGTGTATTTCTGAGTCCCATTGATTACATGTCTTGTTTTGTGTAAATAAATTTTTTGTAAATAATATTAAATATTATGGTGTTTATTTAATATATTTTACAAACTATACGGATTTTGGGTACCATATTTTTTGAGATAATTATTTATCTTGTCCTTTTATTTCGTGAATAACTGAGTTGAAGCAAAATATTGCCAAAGTGATATTTATGTGTAGATTTGTTTATTTTGAAATAATATTATTTATACTATTATTTATAAAGAGTGTGTTAGATTATTTTATTAATAATCACAATATATGGGCTTACAAATTAAAGACAATTGTATTTAATGTTTATTCTATATTTGGACTAATTAAGTGGTCTAAAATAAAGGGTCCAATAACATCTTATACGTATGGGCTTTGCAATGTGTAATACCCAATAGTAATCTGATTAGGGTTAATGGGGTCTAATTGGATGGCTATATAAAAAACATAATAGGGTTTTGGTCCCCAAAGCTATTCACAACCTCTACTCCTCTATTCCCATCAAGTTGAGCGTAATACGGCTAGAGGCGAATCAAGTCTGTGGAAGATCAAGTCCCATAATCCGTATTCATATCTACCGTCATGGAATCAGGTACGCTTTTGCGCTACAGTTTATTACGTAACCTTGATAATATTGCATAAGATGATCCTAGATTTTTTATTTAGATCTAACAGAGTGAACTAGGAAACTTGGAGATGATGTACAAGGCCTCGTTTTTTCAAAGATATTGTACTTGGGTTTTTTTAACTTCACTTGAACGGAAGTTACTATTTATAGTTCCTTGGTGAGCGTTCGTCTCTACGTTGCATATGCTTAGATCGTGCCCTTACTCTTTTTCTTATATGTGTTTGGTTCACCACTCCATTATCAATTTTGGTAAATTTAACAATTATCAATCAGATAACTTGTGATGACTATGAGGTACGTAGGTAACTAATTTCCTAAGTTTTGGTGCAACTTCAAATACACATCTACTTCCTTCATACATATTAAATTTAGTAAGCCAAACATTAAAAATAATTTAGGTTTCAAATGAACTTTTAGTTACATACATAGTTGAGTTACGTCAAAATAAACGAGGCTTAAGAATATTTGTTACCATGACACACTTCTGTATATGACTCTTGTGACCTTGGCTCAAGCTAGGTATTGATTTCTCACGGAAGTATATATATCTTCACATTTATCAATTTAACTAGAGGTTTATAAAGTGAAACTGGCTATACAAAAATGGAAAAGGAGCGGTACCTGCTTTTGTTCTACACAGTGAGAACACCAGAAAGCTCCATACATCTTAGCTCCTATGGATTGTAGATGCCTTGCAAGAGAGAGAGTGAAAGGACTTGACTGTGTGGTGATTTCAGTAGCGAAGAATGGCATACTAGTGTCAACCATGCTGTAAAGTATAACCAAAAAGTCAGTTAAATGTTCACTTCTATTTTAACAAGTCTTGACAATAATAAAACCAACAATAAGGAAGTCAGATTTGCTTGTGTATTGGGATATTATGGCCAAGATAAACTATCACAAATTTCAAATCATCACTATTGATACTCTAAGATTTCGGATGCATCAACATATTAAAACAATGGGTTAAATATTAAATTGGTCACTCAAATGGAGACCATATATCACTTTATTCATCAATCTAACCGGGGGTCTCATTTAAATCACTAAATTCATAATAAATATCAAACAGATACCTCTAAATATGTGATCGAGAAGCAAAATAATCTTTTATTGAGTTCAATACATTTTTCTTGAAAGTTACCCTAACCAAATGAAAAGTTATGAATTCTAGTATTTCAGATAATATATTTAGATTTTTTAAAAATTTATTTACTATTTATTTTAAATTTTACAGTTATTTTCTTTGATTTAATTAAAAATAAATAACAAATAATTTCTTAAAATCTAATTATATTCTATAAAATACTAGAATTCACAATTGTGAATTTTTTCATTTGATTGCGGTAGCATTCAAGAAAAATGTGTAGAACTCAATAAAAAATTATTTTACTTCTCGATCACATATTTAGATTAGAGATATATGTTTGTTATTTATTATGACTTAAGTGATTTAAATGAAACCCGTTTAGATCGGTCAGTTATATATAACAATGGAGGGTGTGTGATTTTCAGGAAGGAAGTTAAAACTATATTCATGAGATGATCAATGATTGGTTATATCCACCATGGAATTAAGTACAACTTCACCAAGCCCGACAGTTTGACTTGCGCAAAATTTTAACATATTAGAAGTAGAATAGATGTTCGAATTTATAGAAAAGAAGAGTTCAAATTTATAGGGAAGACATTTAAATAAAAGTTTTATAGGAAGCAGGAATAGATGTTCGAATTTATAAAGGAGAATAATTCGAGTTTATAGGTAAGAGATACAATTAAAATTTCTATTTAAAGTAGAACAGGCGTGCGAATTTATAGAGATTCGAATTTCCTATATTAACGTTTCATGGATTTTTTTGATTTGCTTATACAACATTGTCAATAGTTCTTAAACTTATTTAACACTTTTTCGTTTCTCTATATGTTAATTTTTCGTTTACTAATCTTATGATCATCTTATCGATCTTGTAGTGAAAGATCTTCATATGTCAGGGTCAAGCAGTTTACTTATAGAGGCACCAAACATGTTGTCATTATCGTGAATCCATCCTGTGAATTTTTAGAGTGAGCTCCCTGCTTTTATATATACTCTACATAATATACACATCCCTGACTGTCAAGTGTCAGGGACTTTTTAATATGTTTCTCACTCTCCCGTTATTTACCATGTATAACATTTGATTTAAAATCTCTGAAATATAATTTGTGTAACTATTTAGAGTTCTGCATCTTTTAAAATTAATATTTAAATTTTTCTTTAACCTACTCTAGGTTGAAAAAATTCAAATTTGTACAAAACAGAATTAAAATATATACATATTTAAGTTGTCCAATTTAGAGAGAAGTTTGCAAGATAGTAGTATTAGTTAACCATATTATTTACGTCAACATGTATACAAAAAGCAGAGACCTAAGTTTCATTGTCATTATTTTATTTCTCAAACTTGGTTTTTTTCCTTTTTGTGTGAATGGATCTATATAACTAAATTTACAATTATTTTCATGCCTGTATGCTTTAAATTTTATGGAGTTCTCTTCTGTTTTAATTTTTCTTATGTGTGGATGTATTTTTATAACTAGGTTTACATTTATTTTCATGTATGTGTATGCTTTAATTTTTATGGAGTTCTTATGTTTTCCTTTTGGGAAAATAAATTTTTTTATCACTCAACTATTGGATCTTTTAGAAAGTAACCACTGAACTACTAAATAATTAATTATAACCATTAACGTTACATTTGTTTTTGCTTTTAGACATTCCGTTAATGTGCCGTTAAAATAATATGGGAAAATAGATTTTTTTGCCACTTAACTCTTGTTTCTATTAGAAAATAGTCACTAAACATTCAAATAATTAAAAATAGTCACTAACATTACATGAGTTTTTGTTTTTAATCATTCTGTTAAGTATAAATGAAATATCAGTTAAAATAATGTTAATGTGGACTTAATCATCTAACGTAACATGATAAATAAAAAATATTTTAAGTACAATACTGTCATTGTTTTTCATGCAACTGGTCATTTTATTTAAGAAATAATTCAACAATATCTTCAAAGTAATTTTTTTTCCCCGATTTAATATTGTAAAATTTTGAATATATTAAATTTTGATTAGAATCTATTTTTTTAATCCAAAATTCTAGATATTGAACCAAAAAAAGTAATATAGATATCTGATCTTATTTTTATGATTAAATTTGGTTCATGAAATTTAAAAAATCAACGAAGCGAATCTAAAACATTTAGTAGAGTAACTTATATATAAAATATTCTCTACTAGGGATATAACGGCTCTCGTTTATTTACTTAAATCTAACGGTCAATATACTTTGATTGAACCAAACTATCAACAATTATAACCATGTTTACTTATTATAGTTTAGTATAGATATAGTATACTATAGATAATTGGAGTACATAAATCATATTAAATTTTATTATTGTATAATACAGTAAAATAAATTCAATTTTATTTACTCAAACTTGGAAACACCTTACTTCTTAACAAAATTTATTTTTCATAATTATTCCCGAAGTCATTTTCTTATTTATATATTATAATCATGTTGGTTGGACAATTTTATTATTAATATGTAAAAACCAACAAAACAATACAAGAAGTTACAGTAAAACCTCGATAAATTAATACTCTTGGGACCAAAAAAAATTATTAATTAATCGAAATATTAATTAATTGATAAATTAATAATTTATTAATTTATCGATATATTAATAACTTGTTAATTTATCGAGCTATATCGTTTTAAAATTTTATAACATATACAGTTCTCTTAGAATAGTAGGTTTTATAAATTTATATTTATTGTGATTTCATCTATGAATACCCAAAAAAAAATTCATAAATTTGAGTAAATAATATTCATGAATTCAAGTAAATTGAATAGATTCATGGATTTAATTAAATTATAGATACAAGAATTTAAAGAAATTAGGTACATTCATAAATATTACTAAACCTAATTACATTGTAATTTTCTCTTGCAATATGAACATAGTACGCCAGAGCTCCATAATTCATGAAGAAGAATTCAAGGTAAAGTAGAAGGAGACATCAATTTCAAAAGGAAGCA
The DNA here is from genome assembly GCA_030848705.1 of Heracleum sosnowskyi. Classification (NCBI taxonomy): domain Eukaryota; kingdom Viridiplantae; phylum Streptophyta; class Magnoliopsida; order Apiales; family Apiaceae; genus Heracleum; species Heracleum sosnowskyi. The sequence continues at coordinate 39,165,129 of CM061238.1, forward strand.
AGTTACATTGAAGTATAAAAGTGCATCCAAGAATAAATATCTATAATTTTGATATAATATGTAATTATTAATTTATATATTATATGGGTATGCTTTAATAAAAAATATATTATCTTATAAATTTAGCGAATTATTAATTTATATTAAAGGGCCCGAGTTGGGATTACAAAAAAATATTAATAATCGAGGTTATTAATTTATCGAGTATTAATTTATCGAGATTTTACTGTACATTCAAAAGGATGATATTGATTTTTACTTTAAGTCAAGGTACTATATCCTGATTTGTAGAATTCAACTTATAAGTTAATTATAAGTTACTGTTACTATTTAGTATTTACACCAACGGACCAAAAAGTTGCTTCTTAAGTTATTTGCTAATTTTGGAGTTTGATTGGTGATGGTTACATCTTGCCTAATTGACTATTTTCTGGGTTACTACAATATCTCAAAATACTGTATCACCTTGCCTGATTTAATTTCCTAAAGTTCAGCTGAGAGTTGGTCAAATAACTTTTCATTTAATTTCCTAAAGACTCCTTTTATTTTACTTCAATTCCTCATCACAGCTTCCATTAATTGGAGGAAAAGCTTGTAGATAGGTGATGAATAACTTGGTTTATAAATGTTTTGTGTAGTGTAAATAGGTAGGGCCGTAAACGAACCGAGTCGAACCGAGTTCGGTTCGAGCTTTTTCTTACCGAGTCGAGCCAAACTCGATTAGCTTATCGGACATTCTTCGGTTCGAACTCGAGTTCGTTATCAACCGAGTCGAGTACCGAGTTATTATCGAACAACCAAGTCGATCTGAGTTCGAGTCGATCCCGAGCTGCTCGTTAAACTTTTTTTTTTTTTTTTCAATTTGGGTTTTTTTTTTAAATGTGGAGCAAATTGAGCCCAAAGATTGAGCCCAATGTAAAGACTATTTGATTCCAAAGGCCAAGGCCCAGCTAATGTAAAAGTTTTAAAATTAAAACTAAAAAATTAATAGAATAATATAAAATTAAAAACTGAAAATTAAAATTAAGCTAAAATAATACTCCCTCCGTCCAACCCATTTGTTTACATTTGGGTTGGGCATCGAGGTTAAGAAAAAGTAATAAAGTAGTGGAAAAAGTAGAAAAAGTGAGTTCAGTGGTGGGTACAATCAATTTTTAATGTATAAAGTGAAGATAGTGGAGGAAAGTAGTGGAAGTAGTTGATTTAATATTTTTAAAAGTTTACTACTTTTGGAAAGTTTAGAAATGTAAAGAATTGAATGGGACATCCCAAAAAGGAAAGTGTAAAGAAATGGTTGGGACAAAGGGAGTATATTTTATCGAGTCGAGTACCGAGTTTAACGAGTCGATAACGAGTCGAGTTGAACAAAAAAAAAACTCGGCTCGACTCGTTAAGCTTACCAAAAAAAATTGGTTGTTTGAACTCGAGTTCGTTAACGAGCCGAACCGAGTCGAGTTTTTACCGAGTCGAGCCGAGTTTCTTAACGACCAACTCGGTTCGTTTACAGCCCTATAAATAGGTGATGAATAACTTGGTTCATAAATGTTTTGTGTAGTGTAAATTTCTATGATGTTTTATACCCGACAACAAAATTTCAGAAATTTAAAATAACTTGATGCAATATAGTAAAGCGAGTAAGCTAAAAATCTATGTTCCAACATCCCAGATTACCTTGTAGAGACAGGCCCTGAGATACTATATGAGGTGCTCAAAGCAGTAACAACCAAGGCAGCTAAAACTAGCTGCACGCCAACATAATTTTGCACTCCTTGCAAACCTGAAGCCTGCAGAAAAAATAACGATAATAACAATTAGGACTTCTCTTTAAGAATACTGATCCACAAAATATATAGAACAGTTTACTTTCCGCAAGGGTATAAAGACCTTTAAAGTGGTGAAGAGCAAGCCAAATGACAATAGAGCTGAGAATAAACAGTATGCACATGAATCTCCAGGAAACGATGTGGCCAACACATACAAGAAGTATGTACTAGCAGTTGACATGGAAGTTGTTGTAGCCAGTAATATCAGACGACTGTTTGTTTCATCAATTCTGAATGGCAATTCCTTGCCAGCTAACTGTAAAGCAAGGGTCGTTACTAACCCATATGCAATCATTCCAATCAAAGGGAGAGGTACACCTGACAAATATATGGATCATCAAAGATTTCACTATAGTCACTTATAGTTTCATATATTCTTTCATATACAGAATAAGAGATGATAGAAACAGATTGGCTAGCTCAGTTCTTTAAACAAGACACAACTCACCATTACTAGTTTTTAGATAGTTACTTGTAGTTTCATGTGTCTCTTGATTTACAAAAGAAGAGATGATAGAAACATATTGACTACTATATGAGCTGAAGGCCTTATTGGAAGAGATGATAGCTACTCATCCATAGTTTGGAAGTGAAGCCATCATCTTGGACTACCATAAGCTTTAGGGCACCATCAAAAGATACATCTATGACCATAAACAGTGGATTATCCATACATATGCAATAATATAATGCACGGATGGAAAACACCTACCCGTAGCAAATTGATAGATTGCCAAAATATGAATTTCCATTTAATTTTAAAGTTGTGACATCACTATCACGGTAGAAGGGAAACTTAACCTTTCATAAGTATAATGAACTGCAAAGATAACCTTGAGCCTATGTTTGTCACAAAGAAGAATTATAATTCAAAAATTCTATTTACAATTTTCTCTCGCACTTATCATATTTGAGGCTTCAAAAAGTCTCACGGAGATAAGGTAAACTAAATTACTAAACACTCGTGGAAAAATAGTTGATGAGATTAGTCTGATGGATTCAATAATGGTAAAATGAGAAGAGATTAAAAATAGATTATAACCTTTATAAACAAACACATGATTCATGTATATACCCAAATGACAATTGTTTTTAAAGTCGAAAACTAAAGGCATGTGATTGCAGCAGAAGTAAAATATGGATAAAAATATGCGTTCCCCATATGTAACAAAAAAAAGGAGAAATGTAAAACCTTAGATAAGCAATTGTAGGCACACAGAGTACGGTTGTGGAAAAAAGGTAATAAACAAAGGAGTAATTATAGGTACCGAAAAGGAGGGAATAGTGACTATTGAGGATGTTGTTACAGGAAGTAGAAGAAGAAGCAAGAGGGCAAAACACATCAGAATTAGTAAACTTGAGAAAAGTCAAGTAAGTAGTCTCTAGAAAACCCAAGGCTCCCAGGGCAGCACACCAATTGTATGCTGAAATGCTGCTGCTGCTGCTGCTAAGAGAATTAGACAAAGACGTGTCAACAGTTTCCTCCTCCTCCTCCAAGATTGCGTCTTTGTCGGGTAAGCACTTGACATGAAGCAACGATAATTGGGGTCTCCAAACGCCCTTGAATCACAACTCAATTAGCCTCACATTACAGCTTACAAAACAAACAAAGGAATAGATATGTACCTTGTAAGAAACAGAGAGGAAGCGAGGAAGATGACAAGGGAAGAGCAGAGCAGCAGGAGATGATGATGATGATGATGATGATGATGATGATGATGATGTGAAGCTCAGACTCAGAGTAGCCATTCAGATACTCACTCTGCTTTCCTTTCCCTCTGCTCTTATTTTCATCCTATCTATATCCCTTTTTTACATATTAAAGCCCGATTATCCCTTTTCGATTTACCAAGTTCATTTCTTTTTTTACTAACTCACTCCTTTAACATAATTAATTCACACATCACCATAATACACTTAAAATTAATTTTCAACATAAAAAATATAAATTAAATTCACTACTAATATATACAATATCTAACAAAATTTAACAAAAAGATACTGTTGGGGCCCCAATAGTAATTGGGTCGAACAGTAATTAGGTCGAACCAATTGGTTGATAAGTCAAGCCCATTACTTTGGTCCGGTCAGTTGCATTTATCCGTTGCATGACCGAGTCTCCTGACTTTTTAGGCGGATGAACAGGACAACGCACGTGGGCGAGTGTCCCCGAGGAATCCGGGTGAACCGGTACAAGAAGTGCTTATAAAAGCACACACCAGGTTTGATTAAGTGGTTAATACTTTTTTCACACTCACAAGCACTTGCACGTTCAATTAAAACCTTACCGGAACCTCTAACTTATTCTCACACAGGAGGCGAATCGGGGGCCAAACCCCTCGCATTCTTCTCTTTTGACAGGTGAACCCGAAGAGACATTCGGAGTCCGACCCGACAGAAATCTGGTTCCAACATTTGGCATCGTCTGTGGGAACGTGTAAGCGAGTTTGTGACATTAACTGAAAGAACGATGGCAATTGATAATGCTGATGATAGGGCACTGGGTTTCACTGAGACTCATCGCCAAGGCACCTCTACGACTACGCCTCAAATTAATCGAATTCTCAATTTCAACGACGAGTTGGAAGAGGGACCGATGCCTACTCCCGAGGAGCAAAAAGCCATGATTCTCAAATGGCGTGAGGAAACTGCTTCCAAAAGTGGAAAGCAGAAAGAAAAAGAAAGGCTAGAAGTAGAAGCCCAAGCTAGGGCGAAGAAAAGGGAGGAGGATCTCGCTAAGCTGGAAGTGATTAAGAGGCGAAGAGCCGAGCTGGATGCTGAGGAGAAGGCTCTCCAAGGCGCTGTGGAGACCGGAGAACAAATACTGGTACAGACCAGTCATAGGAGAGAAAAAAGGGTGCATAATGATGAAGATGGGTCTTCGGACTCTGAATCACACCCCCGAAGGATCCGCTCAAAAATTACAGTCTGTTCGGACATCGACGAGGAAGGGGATCCTCGCATGAAAGACAGGTTGAGTCAAATGGAGAAGGCGATGTTCGGTGACCGCAGAATTAGTCATGAACCGGTCGTGTCTGAGGAAATTGAGCAGTATAAACCTCCCTCTGGAGGACAATTCCCGAAGATGAATGAGTTCAACGGGAAAGGTGATCCTGAGGATCATTGTGAGAAGTATGAGTCCCTTATGACGGGAATGGGACACTGTGACATCATGCTATGTAAGATGTTCAAGACATATTTGAAGGGCCCAGCCACCATGTGGTACAAGTCGATGAAACCAAGATCAATATGCTCTTACGACCAGCTGAAAAGGAAATTCTTGAGGCACTATTCGCACTTGTGCCGAAGAGAGAAGGATACGGAAGCATTGATCCACTATCGGCAAAGGCCGAACGAAGAGTTGGGAGATTATTTGGCCAGGTTTAAAGAGGAAGCCGGACTGGTGACAAACTTGGACAAGGTGAAGGCCGATGGGTTCTTATCAGCAGGATTGGATCCTATTAAAGGTAAAAAAAACTCTGATCTTCTCTTTATGATATTCCCCCTAAATCTTTGAATGATATATACTTGAGGGGAGAAAGCATCCGAAGGAAGATGGAATCTATTGGGGGATACAAAGAAAGTAGGAAAGAAGATCGGGGAAGGAAGGGGCATGACAGGTATGATTCTGGGCAAAGATATGAGGATAGGCGAGACGAAGCGAAAGGCCGAGACAAGGGAGCCAAACGAAGAAGAGATAGAGATAGCACAGCGTTCAGCCCTTTGAATGCGCCAATCTCGAAAATTCTCCATGAAATAAAAGGAAAGCCCGGCTTCGTCCGCCCAGCCCGAATGAAGATGCCCGATTACAAGAAGAATGGCAACAAGTACTGTGACTACCACCAGGACAAAGGCCACAACACCGATGAGCGTTACCATATGAAGAAGCTGATAGAGAAGATGATAAAGGAAGGAGAACTAAACAAGTTTGTCAAAGTCCTGAGGGATAAACTAGCCCCGAAGGAAGATAAACGGAAGGAGCCTGAAGAAGTTGAGAGGTACAGGGGTGAAGTGAAGACTATCTCCGGTGGAAGCACCTTGGGGCGGGATAGTAAAATGGCAAAGAAAAGGTACGCAAAGCAGGTTTACAATTTGTACCAGTTTCAGTCGGCCAAGCAGGCGATGCCGATCATGTTCACCGAAGACGATTACGAAGATGTGATTTGGCCTCACGAAGACCCTTTGCTCATCAACCCGGTGATCGGGCAAAACAAAGTATGGAAAGCACTGGTGGATGGAGGAAAATTCGGTGAACATCCTGTATCATCGGACTTATAGCAAAATGAACCTGGGAGGTGAACAGCTGGAGCCTTGCTTAATTCATTCTGTTGAATCTGCTCCAGCTCATAGGTCTTCAGAACACCATACAGTCTTTCCAGAGAAATCTCTCCAATATCTCTTGCTTCTCTGATTGCAGATATTCTGTGCTCCAAATGAATTGGAAGTGTCAGTAGGAACTTCTTGTTAATCTCCTTAATAGTGTAGTACTTCCCATTGAGATCAGATCATTGAATAATTTGTTGTATCTCTCAAAAAACTCAGAGATACCTTCACCAGGGTTTGATCTGAAATGCTCATATGAAGAGGTGAGAATTTCCAGCTTATTCTCTCTAACTTCCTATGTCCCCTCATTGATTATCTCTATTGTGTCCCAAATGTGTTTGAAAGTAGCACAGTTTAGGACATGATTATGCATGATAGGATCCAGACAATCAACCAGTATCAACTGTAGACAGGCATCCAGTGTAGAGTCCTCTTTCTCATCAGGAGTGTAGTCCTTGGGATTCTTAGGGTACATCCTAGCAGCCCTAGTAACAATATCATTCTCTATTTGCTCTTCCTCAATAATCATAGGAATTTTAGGACCACTCTTCAGCACTCCTAGATATTTAATATTTGCAACTTGAAGAAACAGGAGCATTTTCTTCTTCCACATAGGATAATGCTCCTTGCTGAACATTGGGATTTTGACTATACCCACTTTCTGTGTAGTAGACATCTTTTGAGATTTTTGAAAAATTAAAAATTTCAGAGTATAAGAAAAAAATCTCAAAACAATTGGATCTTGATTAGTATATCAATCAAAAGGCTCTGATGCCAATTGTTAGGTCCTGATATGTTTGTAGAAGGGGGGTTGAATACAAAACAATACCGTTTAATCGAATTTGTCCTTTGATTAATTTAACAATTAAGAACAAATTAATGCGGAATAAAACTAAAACAATATTCAAGTTAAACATAACTTATATTAAACTTGACGAGTGTTACAATTTGATCACTGATTACAAGGGTTCTTGATAAAACAAATCTAGAATAAATTCGACATGAATTTATCTATTTTTGTAATAAAAAGGATCGAATACTAAAATGTAGTTCGATATAAAATCTAGGGATTATGATCCGCTAGAAAGCTAAAGCAGTACAAGTGAAATGATCCTTATGAATTTAATGTGAGGAACAAATCAAGAATTAACTTCACTTGAAGAAATGAATGCTTTGCTGTTGAGGAAGTTATGAAGACAGAGAGAAAAGATTTAATGTTATGTTCCTGTGTCTTTTTGCTTCTGTGTGTTTGTGATTAATGATATGTCTTCAAGTCCACTGTCTTTTATACTTAATCAAATGCACTGCCTTTTAATCCCACGTGCAAGCCTTGACAGAATAGAATTATGCCTTGGAAGACTTGCAGGAAAACAATCCATTTACACTTGGAAGACTTTCGGGAAGACAAGAATTGCAAAGGGAAGACAACCGGGAAGACAAGGATTTACACTAGGAAGACAATCGGGAAGACTCACTTGTGAGTCTTCCTAGTTCAAAAAACAGAGTCTTCCTAGTTTAAATCTAAGTCTTCCTAGTTCATTTTTATTCTAATTTAAATAATTAACTAAATAAATTATGTAATAAATTAATTCTTTACAGAATTAATTTAATAAATAATTTACTTAATAGTATTAATTATTTATAAGATAATAAATAGAATTAGTTGACTTCTCAATTAATTCCTGAATCACTTAAAACTTAGATAAAGAATAAACATAATAGTACGTTGACACTCGATGCACTGTCTGGTTCATGAGTGACTAACGACAATGTCTGTTCTTTATCTGTTTGATTTTAAGCAGTGATTCATTTCCTTCTCATTCAAGAACTCTGTAACCAGTATCTTTTGTTGTCAACACTTGAAATCTCCGTCACTTTAATAAATCCACTGAGCTTGAATACTTCACTGAGGCTTGATCAACAAATTGATCTTCTTTCAATGTATAATCACTTCAAGTCTGTAGATGACTTTAATCTTCATTCTTTGACAGATATAATCTTCTGAGATTCTTGTGACATTTGATTTTTATTATTTACTTATTACATCTTAATTAAAGTTGAGTAGAATCCTCGGTGTTTACAAATAGGCCTAGACATATGCCTTTCAATCTCCCCCTATTTGTTTGTTAGACAATAACAACCAAATACTCTAGAGGATAACTCAACTAAAACAAGAAAAGATAAGACTTTTAAGAGCCAAACAAATAATAAAAAGTTCTTGATTAAATATAACAATTTCCAGATTCAAACAATAAAGATAAATACAAGATAGATGTTCCTCTAGACTGAACATATGAAAACATTTTCCTATCTTGATTTACCTAGCTCTAAACATTTAACATTTACAAATGAGCTAAACCTATCATGTCTTAGTCTCTAATTTCACCTTCTTCAACTTCTTGCAAGGTGACTAGAAGATCTTTGTCAAGGACACGATCACTTTCAGAAACCACACCGCTTGGCATTACTGGTTGAGTGGTGATCTTCTTCAATTTGTTCTTCATCTGAGCATACCTTGGAACTTTCTCCGTGCAGTAGTCTGAAATCATATCAGCAACTTCAGACTTCTCTACAGTAGTAAACCCAGAAGTTCTCAGAAGATTCTCCAACTTCACCAGTTGCATAGCAGTCTGTAGCTTCAAAGAATCAGGATCCAGCCTTACAGTCTCCAAAGTTGTACCTCTGTAGATTTTGACTTCATAAGGGAAGTGTACAACTTGAGGGCTGGCCTTCATTGCAGAATCTCTCAGCCGGTCATATAGAAGCTCGTTCAAGCAAGAAGATCTCTTAACCTTACTCATTAGAATCCACAATTCAGAGAGAGATCTTCTTTGGAGTAGTTCAAGAGAAACAGTGAATGACCCTTCAAGAGCACTTGACACATAGATATACAGTTCTTGCCTCACTTGATCAAATGCAGATGTAATCCTTAGGATGTCTTCCTTCAATGCCTTCATGTATAATGAATTGTCCGGATTAACAGTTCTGATCTTCTCAAGCAAATTCAGAAAAGTACCATCATTGTTTGTGCTTCTTTGAGGGATATCAAACATCTCCCTTGCCTTGTCCCACTTGCTTCCTTGCTTCATCCTAACATCCAATCTCCTTTCTTTGACATGAATACTATAAAGACGTTGTTTGTCTTCATGTTCAGCCTTTTGAATTTTTAGCTTCTGAGATATGATGTCGGAGACCTTGGCATTTTCATCCTCCTTTCTTCTGAGATCTGCCTGTTGCTTCTTCAACTCCTTTTGAAATATAGGGCCAGGTGTGTATAAATCAGCTTCATCTTCCCAATCATCAAAGTTAGCTGCCTCTTCAACCTCCTCCTCACCAAAAGCTTCTTCAGGAATGGTCTTCTCCAGATCACCGGATGTGTCAAATTGGAAGTCATCCTGTTCACCGTGGTAGTAGTAGGCATCATCAAAGACAGTATCCTCCAGTGATTTTTTCCCTTTCCCCTTATCTTTTCCAACTCCAGAAGCTCCTCCAGCTTCTCTTTCTCCTTTCTTCTCCTTCTCCCCCTTAGTTGAGGAATCCTCTACAGATTGAGCTTTGGAAGCCCTAGGATTCACCTCAGAAGTTCTCCTTATCTCTCCTTTCTCCTCTATCTCCTCCTTCATTAGCATCATCATCCTCATCTTCATCATCTCCCTCAAAGAATGTTCTTTGTTGTGGTGTAGGTTGATGTGAGTTCTTTATCATATTATACAAGTGTTTCATCCCTTCATTGAGATGCTCCATACCTCCTTCTATCCTCGATATCCTTTCTTCATTAAACCTTTGATTTTCATCAGATGTTTGCAGAATGAAGTCCACCTTGGTAGAAACAGAAGCAATCTCTTTGACACTCTCCGATATCTGAGCATTTGACGTTGTATGATCAGAGATGTCTGAAGCCACCAGTACTTGAGATTGTTGGATTGAATTCAGCCTCGGGAGTAGATTATTCTTCAATCCTTGCAGGTCATCTTTGACAGTACCCAGCTGATTAGATACAGAGGTGGTAGATTGAGAAACCACTTGTGCTTTCAAAAGATTGTTCTCAGCCTGGGTTTCTTGCAACTTTCTATGGAGATCAGCTAGCTGGTTCAACAACAAAGCAGTGTTTGTGTCTGTGTGTGCACTCACTTCAATTTCTCTCAGTGGTGTTTCACTCAACTCACGTGCTTGTGTTTGACTCTCATCTCTCACAACTAACTGTCTGTCTAAGTTCTCAGTAGATGTACCTGCATGAAAAATCACCCTAGCCCCTTCAAGAGAGGTCAGTGGTGGTGCAATGGGAGTTCGCAATTCCCGATCCCTGGTTGAGTCTGTCAAAATATTTGACATTGTATACTGAATTGCTTCAGGGACAGACTCACCAGGTTGCCTTTCACTTTCTCCAGTATAAACTGCGAGTGAAAAATCCCTTAGGGGAGCCAGAGATGTTCCCTCTGGGAGGGGAGAAAATGATTCTATTATTGGTGGCGAAGAATCAGATTTTCCCTCTGATTCCTGTGAAGGCACTTCTACCGTAACTATGGTAGGCACTGTTTCAAATTAAAAATTAAAGTGCTCTCCATGCATAGTGTCCTGAGTGTCATCTATATGGATATCTTCTCCCATTGTGAGTAATGGGAGAGTGCTTGACTCAGTACAAGATGCCATGGCCCTATGGCGAATTTCAATAGATTCATCCTGTTGAGAGGATGTCTCCAGAGACTGTTCAGTGGCCATATCTATGTCCATATCCTGTTGAGAGGATACATATGGGCTTTCAGATGCCTCCCTATAGGTTTTTCTTTTCTTTAAGGGTGGAGACAGAGCTGTGGGAGCACTCATTTCAGCTATTTCACTAACTCTTCTTGAACTGGTTTGTACATTTGGCTCAGGTTGTGTATCAGAAGTGTTTGACTCTCTGTTTGGCTCTATGACCTGGGTCAGAGACTGTGGTTCTACAATCTCTGAGTCAGCCCTAACAACCACTTGGGTTTCAAGTAAAGTACCAGAAGAAGATCCAGGGTTAGGAATAACTACCTGTAGTGGAAATGGATGTGGCTCAGGAACTTGTTCACCAACGATAGGAAGATTAATGAATTGACTCATCAATGGTGAAACAAGAACAGGTATGTTGAGAAATTTGGATGAGACATTAAGTCTGGTGTAGAATTTAGTGTCTGTGGTTGGAGAGGTTTCAAATCTTGTTTCTCTAAACAGTTCTACCTGCTCAGCAGTGAGAAGATGATTAATGATAAGAGTGAGAAAGCGAGGGTACCAACACTTTACTTTCACATTATTATCAGAATCTCTCCTAGAGTGAGCAAGCCTGTTGATCATAAGGTTCCACAGAATCTCAGCAAAATTTAATCTACGACCAAATACAATAGCATAAACAATATATTGATTAAGACTGGTAATGCAATGAAAATTTGTTTTTGTGCAATTACCAAATACTCTTGCTATTGTATTAAAGAACAGATCACATTCCCTTACAACAAAGCTCTTAGATAATTTGACCATTTGTAAGGGACCCTGATAATGAATATTCACAAAGAACTGTGATAACTCATCATCAGTGGGTAAGGGATCAAATCTGTCCTTTGGAAATTGTAAAATATCACAAAATAACTCAAAAGTGACTGTATATTGCTGGTTGAGAATATTGAAAGTGAAAGATTTTAAATCTCCAGCAATAACAGCACTTGAACATAAAAACCTCAATGGATCAATCCTAAGAAGTGTAGTGGCACAAATAGCATGACTAACACAAGTCTCGCTATTTAAAAATTGAATCCAAGGTTTAAAACGTTCCACCTTACATTTAGACGGATCAAAATACCCAACATAGTTATTTAAAACAAGTTCAAAATTAGGATCCATTTTGATAAAACAAGAAATTTTAATCAATTTAAAATAAAATTAAAATTTAGGGATTTTTAGAATTAATTAAAATTAATTAAAATCCACAAAATTAAAATTTTACCAAAATTAATCACTTTTAAATTTAAATCCTAATAATTCGAACTTAAAAACTTTTGAAAAGCAAAAATGACTGGGCAAATGATTTCTAAACCACACACACTTCAACACACAGTAATCACGTTTATCACTAAAACTCAATAAAATCACTCAACAAAATCAAGAAAAAAAAACTCAAGTTGAATCAGAATTTAAACAAAAATTCGACAGCAATTCGACTCAAAAGTTTGATTTCAACGAACAAAGAGATTTGCTAAGTAAAGACTTGAGCAATAATGAATCAGATCAAGGCTTTCTGCAGAAATTGAGAATTAGAAAGGGGGAATTTGAAAAACTGAAAAAAACTGATAAGGAATGCTAAGGCAAAAACAAATGCAGTGTATGTACTTGTATGTACATATATAAAAAAAATAACTGTTAAAATTCAAAAGAAAGACAGTCAAACGTTTTTTTTTAAGATTGTACTGGGAAGACAATCGTGAAGACTTAGGATAGTCTTCCCGGTAGTCTTCCTAGTACAAACTAGAAAGTCTTCCTAGTACAAACTAGAAAGTCTTCCTAAATAAATTAAAACAGAAAAATAGTAAATAAAACAAATAAAGCTAAGTCTTCCCGATAGTCTTCCTAGTTCAAAAACTGGGAAGACTTAGGAAAAGACTTAAAAATAAAATAGAAAATACAAAAACAAAATGAAAAATCCTTAGTTTTCCCGGTAGTCTTCCTAGTACAAAACTGGGAAGACTTAGGAAAACTTAGAATTAAAATAATTACCGAAAAGTGCAGAAAATAGATAAAAATGCATGAAAAATATATAAAAACCTAAAAAAATTCACAGAAAATTCCATAAATCCTAGAAAAATATGCAGAATAATATAGAATTGCATAATATTAATATAGACTTGCAGAAATATTTAAACAACAATATTTACAATCTGAAAAACACCTAAATAATTCTAAATAAATATATTTTCAATAAAAATACATTTCTCCACTTAAAAAATATGAGAAAAATACTTTTAAAGAAAATAAATTATTCAGAAATATTTAAATTTACAAGCATGTAATATTAAATGAGACCTGGCAATAAATATCATTTAAATGACAAGAGAAAATGAATTTTTGAAAGAACAAACATGACAGAGATATTGTTAATCACTAAGACTGTTTAACATACCCAATTTACCAAATAACTTGATAAATGTGGATTCGTCAACAGATTTAGTGAATATAGCTGCAGTCTGTTCTTCTGTGGGTACAAAGTGTAACTCCACAGTTCCTTTCATGACATGCTCTCTGATAAAATGATACATGATATCAATGTGCTTCGTTCTCGAGTGCTGAACATGGTTGTTGGAGATTGCTATGGCACTTGTATTATCACATAAAATGGGAATTGTGTCTAATGCAAAGCCATAGTCCTTTAATTGATTCCTTATCCATAAGATCTGAGCACAACAGCTTCCAGCAGTAATATATTCAGCTTCTGCTGTTGAATTGGAAACTGTTTGTTGTTTCTTGTTATACCAGGAAATCAATCTACCTCCTAGGAATTGACAACTCCCAGAGGTACTCTTTATATCCACAACACTACCTGCATAATCAGAATCTGTATATCCAACAAGATTAAAACCAGAATCTTTAGGGTACCAGATACCTAAATTAGGTGTACCCTTAAGATATCTCAAGATTCTTTTAACAGCAACAAGATGTAAATCTCTAGGGTCCGCTTGGAACCTTGCACACAAGCATGTAGCATACATAATATCTGGTCTACTTGCAGTAAGATAGAGTAAGGATCCAATCATACCTCTGTAGCTTGTAATATCTACCTTGATAGAGTTATCACAAGCTCCCAGTTTGACTGTTGTTGAAGATGGAGTCCTTGCTGATGCTGAATCCTCCATGTGATACTTCTTGAGGAGTTCTTTGAGATACTTAGATTGACAAATAAATATTCCATTTGACATTTGACTTACTTGCAATCCAAGAAAGAACTTCAACTCACCCATCATACTCATTTCAAACTTACTCTGCATTAGCTTAGCAAATCTCTTACAGAGATCATCATTAGTAGACCCAAATATGATGTCATCCACATAGACTTGGACTAATATCATATCACTTTTGTGTTTCTTTGAAAAAAAAGGGTTTTGTCTATGATACCTCTAACAAAACCATTTTCTAAAAGAAAACCAGAGAGAGTGTCATACCATTTTCTTGGGGCTTGTTTGAGACCATAGATAGCCTTGAAGAGAAAGTACACAAAGTCCAGCATCTCCTGATTTTCAAAGCCAGGGGTCTGTTCCACATACACTTCTTCATCTAGCTCACCATTCAGGAATGCACTCTTAACATCCATTTGATAGACTTTAAAATTGGAGTAAGCTGCAAATGCTAAGAACATCCTGATGGCCTCAAGTCTAGCCACTGGTGCATAGGTTTCATCATAATCAATGCCTTCAGTTTGTGAATACCCTTGAGCAACCAGTCTTGCCTTGTTCCTTGTAACAATTCCATCCTCATCTAGCTTGTTTCTGTATACCCATCTTGTACCAACTACTTTCTTGTTCTTTGGTCTGGGTACCAGCTTCCAGACTTGTTGTCGTTCAAATTGATTGAGTTCATCTTACATAGCAATCACCCAATCTGGATCAGTCAGTGCTTCCTCAGTCTTCTTTGGCTCCATTTCAGATAGAAACCCTGAATAATGACATTCATTTTAAGTAGCACTTCTAGTTTTAACTCCAACACCTGGATCACCAATGATCGGCTCAAAGGGATGAGCTCTATTCCATACAGTCTGTCTTGGAAGATTTGATCTTGATGATTCGCCTTGTAATTCATTGTGGTGTTGTGACTGACTAGTAGATCCGTCATTTCCTCCCCCTGAGTTGTTGCTTGATTGCCTTGATGATTCTTCTCCAGTGTTGGTGGTATCTCCATTGTTAACAATGTTTCCACCACCACCACCAAGATTATTATCATCATTGTTATTGTCATTACCAGCAACATTCTCAGGTGGGGCTTCATCATCTGAATCTGAGTCTGGCTAGTTATCAAACTTCAGTTTCTCAAATGAATCTCCTGTTTCGATATTAGGGAGTTTAGTGTCATCAAATGTTACATTGACACTTTCCTTCACATGGTGACCATCAATCAAGTACACCCTGTAAGATCTTCTGGAATAACCAATAAAAATAGCTTCTTGTGCCTTAGCCTCAAACTTGCCAAGTTTCACATTGTCATCCTTAAGCACAAAGCATTTTGCTCCAAATACATGAAAGTATTTGAGAGTTGGTTTCTTGTTGTTCATGATCTCATAAAGAATCTTCATTAAGTCCTTGTTGATTAAAGTTCGATTTTGAGTATAACTAGCAGTGTTCACAGCTTCAGCCCAAAAGTACATTGGAAGTCTTGATTCACTTAACATAGTCCTAGCAGCTTCAATCAATGTACGATTCTTCCTTTCCACCACTCCATTCTGTTGAGGAGTTCTAGGGGCAGAATACTGTCTTGTTATTCCTTTATCTGCACAAAAGTCATTTAGGACTGCATTCTTGAATTCAGTTCCATTATCTGACCTTATAGCTCTAACAGGGAATCTCGAATCCAGCTCAATCAACTTTATATGATCAATCACCATCTGTGGGGTCTCATCCTTGGAATGTAGGAATAAAACCCAAGTATATTTGGAATAGTCATCAACAATCACAAGTGCATACTGTTTCTTTGACATGGACATCACACTAACTGGACCAAACAAATCCATGTGCAGTAGTAGCTGAAGTGGTTCAGTTATTGATGATGTGTTAGTGCCCTTGTGAGAAGCTTTCTTTGACTTTCCTTTCTGACAAGCCTCACACAGTCTTTCCTGTGTAAATTCCATCTGAGGCAAACCTCTAACCAATTCCCTCTTGACTAAAGAGTTCATGGTTTTGAAGTTAAGGTGAGACATCTTCTTGTGCCATAGCCAACTTTCATCAGATGAAGCTTTAGCATAAAAACAAGTTACTTCATCTTTGGATCCAGAGTGCAGATCAGCTATGAACAAGTCACCTTTCCTTACTCCTTGAAGAGCAGGCTTTCCATTCTTCTTGTGAAGGATCTGACATTTATCTTTCTCAAAGAAAACATCATATCCTCTGTCACAGAAATGACTGATGCTGGGAAGATTGAACTTCAGACCTTCCACAATAGATACATCTTGAATGATAACATTTCCAAACTTCAAACAGCCATATCCTCTGGTAATACCTTTGCTGTTATCTCCAAAGGTAACTCCTGGGCCAGCTTTCTCAACCACATTTGATAGCAGGGCTCTATCTCCGGTCATATGCCTTGAACAACCACTGTCAAGAACCCACATAACACGGTTTACCTGTTCCACACCCTGTAGTATCAAATTGATTAGACCTTCTTCGGAACCCAAACTTGATTGGGTCCGGCATACTTAATGAACTGGCTTTTGTCAGGCAAAACAACATCTTTAACCTTAACTACATAAACCTCTTTCACAAAAGAGCGTTTCCATTTATAGCCAGCCTTAACACATTTCTGAGTAGGCTTAGGGATAAATGGATCCACTCTAGTCTTCGGAGGACTAGTAGTCTTAGCTCTAACATGCTTCTTATTATTAACATGTTGACGTGGAGCAGTCTTATCATCAGATACATGCTTACTATTAAAATAAGCATACATAACATTGAAAGCACAAGACATGCAATTAATCACACCACATGCTTTATGAGAAGAATTAACAGCATGCA
The DNA here is from genome assembly GCA_030848705.1 of Heracleum sosnowskyi. Taxonomy (NCBI): domain Eukaryota; kingdom Viridiplantae; phylum Streptophyta; class Magnoliopsida; order Apiales; family Apiaceae; genus Heracleum; species Heracleum sosnowskyi. The sequence goes on from CM061238.1 coordinate 39,182,002, forward strand.
TGTTAGTTCTACAGTTGTTTTGATCCAACTTATGGATATCTGATTTAGTCTCTGTTGTTGAAATAACTTTGACTAGTTTATCAGACATACACTTGTTGGACTGTTCAACTTCAAAAGAAAGATCTTCTTCACGTATCTCCTCTGCAATGATGATAGAGTATTCATTCAGAGGTTCTCCTTGGGACTCTCTAAAGAAAGGTTTGTCAATACCCTTAAGCACATCTGGAATACCCCTTTCTTCAGCACTGACTCTATTAGGGGTATTTATGCTTAACTTACCAATAGACTCATTATAGTCATAGCCTATGCCAACAGACTGACCAATAGCTTGTTTATTGATGATTTCTTTAGCAGTCTTACAAGAGTTATATTAAGCATTAGCTTTAGTCTTCAGCTCACTATTCTTATCCTTGAGAATGGTTTCCAGTTGAATATAACATTTAACCCTATTCTCAAGAAATGCTATTTTCTTAGTAAGTTCATCTTGATTAACATGCACAAGTTTTAATTCTTTTATCTCCTTTTCAAGAGCTGTGTTCAAAAGAATTATTCTATCATTTTCAGTACGAGCATAAGAAATAGTACCACTAAGATGATAGATCATTTCAGCATCAGTGAACTTTACCTCTGACATGTATGTAGATGAAATGCTTGCCTCCTTAGCCATTAAAGCAAGATTTCCAATTTCACCTGCTTCTTCATCACTGTCAATATCATCCCAACTCTTTCCTTCAGCAACATAAGCTTTCCCAATCTTGTTCTTCTTGCTAGAATCAAATGAGTTCCTTTTCACTTGCTTTGGCTTTTTACATTCAGTAGCAAAGTGACCCAACTCATTGCAATTGTAGCACCTGATTGTGCTCCTTTCCACAGTTCCAGTTTTGTAGCCACCCCTTGTGCTACTTGAAGAGGAAGATCCACCTCTCTGAAATCTGGGCCGGAACTTAAGATTGGGATTCCTTCTGAATCTGAACTTCCCAAACTTCCTGACTATCATGGCCAAATCACCATCCTCCAGCTGATCAAGTTCTTCCAAAGAGTAGTAGTCACCACCAGATTGATCAATGGATGTTAAACCAAATTCAACATCAATAACATCCAAGTTAGAACTGGAAGGTTGAACAACCTTCACTTCCAGTTTCTGTGGGACTACTGTTGTCAATGCAGTAGAAGTACCAACTATCTTTCCAGTTCCATATAATTCATTCTGTTGAATCTGCTCCAGCTCATAGGTCTTCAGAACACCATACAGTCTTTCCAGAGAAATCTCTCCAATATCTCTTGGTTCTCTGATTGCAGATATTCTGTGCTCCAAATGAATTGGAAGCGTCAATAGGAACTTCTTGTTAATCTCCTTGATAGTGTAGTACTTCCTATTGAGATTCAAATCATTGATTAATTTGTTGTATCTCTCAAAAACCTCAGAGATACCTTCACCAGGGTTTGATCTGAAATGCTCATATGAAGAGGTGAGAATTTCCAGCTTATTCTCTCTAACTTCCTCTGTCCCCTCATTGATTATCTCTATTGTGTCCCAAATGTGTTTGGCAGTAGCACAGTTTAGGACATGATTATGCATGATAGGATCCAGACAATCAACCAGTATCAACTGTAGACATGCATCCAGTGTAGAGTCCTCTTTCTCATCAGGAGTGTAGTCCTTGGGATTCTTAGGGTACATCCTAGCAGCCCTAGTAACAATATCATTCTCTATTTGCTCTTTCTCAATAATCATAGGAATTTTAGGACCACTCTTCAGCACTCCTAGATATTTAACATTTGCAACTTGGAGAAACAGGAGCATTTTCTTCTTCCACATAGGATAATGCTCATTGCTGAACATTGGGATTTTGACTGTACCCACTTTCTGTGTAGTAGACATCTTTTGAGATTTTTGAAAAATTAAAAATTTCAGAGTATAAGAAAAAAATCTCAAAACAATTGGATCTTGATTAGTATATCAATCAAAAGGCTCTAATGCCAATTGTTAGGTCCTGATATGTTTGTAGAAGGGGGGTTGAATACAAACGATACCTTTTAATCGAATTTGTCCTTTGAATAATTTAACAATTAAGAACAAATTAATGCAGAATAAAACTGAAACAATATTCAAGTTAAATATAACTTATATTAAACTTGACAAGTGTTACAATTTGATCACTGATTACAAGGGTTCTTGATAAAACAAATCTAGAATAAATTCGACATGAATTTATCTATTTTTGTAATAAAAAGGATCGAATACTAAAAAGTAGTTCGATATAAAATCTAGGGATTATGATCCACTAGAAAGCTAAAGCAGTACAAGTGAAATGATCCTTATGAATTTAATGTGAGGAACAAATCAAGAATTAACTTCACTTGAAGAAATGAATGCTTTGCTGTTGAGGAAGTTATGAAGACAGAGAGAAAAGATTTAATGTTATGTTCCTGTGTCTTTTTCCTTATGTGTGTTTGTGATTAATGATATGTCTTCAAGTCCACTGTCTTTTATTCTTAATCAAATGCACTGCCTTTTAATCCCACGTGCAAGCCTTGACAGAATAGAATTATGCCTTGGAAAACTTGCAGGAAAACAATCCATTTACACTTGGAAGACTTTCGGGAAGACAAGAATTGCAAAGGGAAGACAACCGGGAAGACAAGGATTTACACTAGGAAGACAATCGGGAAGACTCACTTGTGAGTCTTCCTAGTTCAAAAAACAGAGTCTTCCTAGTTTAAATCTAAGTCTTCCTAGTTCATTTTTATTCTAATTTAAATAATTAACTAAATAAATTATGTATTAAATTAATTCTTTACAGAATTAATTTAATAAATAATTTACTTAATAGTATTAATTATTTATAAGATAATAAATAGAATTAGTTGACTTCTCAATTAATTCCTGAATCACTTAAAACTTAGATAAAGAATAAACATAATAGTACGTTGACACTCGATGCACTGTCTGGTTCATGAGTGACTAACGACAATGTCTGTTCTTTATCTGTTTGACTTTAAGCAGTGATTCATTTCCTTCTCATTCAAGAACTCTGTAACCAGTATCTTTTGCTGTCACCACTTGAAATCTCCGTCACTTTAATAAATCCACTGAGCTTGAATACTTCACTGAGGCTTGATCAACAAATTGATCTTCTTTCAATGTAGAATCACTTCAAGTCTGTAGATGACTTTAATCTTCATTCTTTGACAGATATAATCTTCTGAGATTCTTGTGACATTTGATTTTTATTATTTACTTATTACTTCTTAATTAAAGTTGAGTAGAATCCTCGGTGTTTACAAATAGGCCTAGACATATGCCTTTCAACCATCATCGGGAATAAGCTGTATAGAAGGTCGGCAACAGAACCTCTTCTGCGATGTTTGGACCCTGAAGAACAACAACTGGCTTTGGAAACTGTCCATGAAGGAATATGTGGGGAACATCTTGTCGGTCGGTCACATGCCTTTAAAATCCTCAGGCAAGGGTTCTATTGGCCGACTTTGCGAGCAGATGTAGCTGATTATGCGAAGAAATGTCGACAGTGCCAGCTATTCAGCACCATTCTGAAGCAACCACCCGAAGAAATGGCATCGGTCCTGAGTCCAATTCCTTTCGCCATGTGGGCTGTGGATATCGTGGGTATTCTACCCAAGAGCACCAAGCAAGCTAAATATTGCATCGTGGCGATCGACTACATGACCAAATGGGTTGAAGCAAGGCCGCTGGCGACCATAACCGAAGAGGCATCAAAGAAATTCATGCTAGAACAAGTCATTCTCAGGTTCGGGATTCTGAAGGTGTGTGTATCCGACAACGGGGCCCAATTCATCGGGAACAAATTCCGGAAATTCTTAACACATTTCGGAATACAACAGAAATTCAGCTCGGTCGGTCATCCCAAGGGAAATGGAGCTATTGAAGCTGCAAACAAAATCATCTTCGACGGGATAAAGAAGCGACTGGGAGACGCCAAAGGGCTTTGGGCAGAAGAGTTAAACTGGGTCCTGTGGGCATACCGAACAACCCCACGATCGTCAACGGGCGAAACGCCTTTCAAGTTGACATTCGGGACGGACGCCCTAGTTCCCGTAGAGGTCGGACTGGACTCCTACCGAACAAAAGTGTTTAATGTCGAGACAAATGAGTTTGGCCTCCGAGCCAATGTGGATTTGCTGGAGGAAGAGAGAGAAGCGGCTCACCTAAGGAACTTGAAATATCAGCTCCAAGCCGCCCAATACTATGACGCCGGCGTAAAGAAAAGGACCTTCATGGTAGGAGATCTAGTGTTGCGAGAATTGGCGACTTCCATGCCAACAAAGCAAGGGAAACTAATGCCCAACTGGGAAGGCCCGTATAAGGTGACTGAAGTGGTTCGGCCGGGAACTTACAAATTGACAACGCTGTCCGGTGATCCGATCAAGAACACCTGGCACGCCTCCCGACTACGCAGGTACTACCAGTAACCTTCGCCCAACCTAAAGGAATGTCGCCATACAAAAGGGGTTCGCCTCCCAAGTTCTCATTTTTATCTTGTACTTAAGTTTTGCAAGAAAAAGCATGTGTAATTGAACAAGTCTATCAATAAAATACATGCTTCCCATTTCAATTTATTTTATCAGTTTCATTTTATGATGTTACAACTCGGACATTTATCTAGGGACGATCAAAAAAATAAATGTCACAAGACTTTTCGAATAGTATTTCATAAATTTGGCAATTAGCTAGGCAAATAGCCAAACTTTGGGGGAATCCAGATTATGTTTAGGCGAGGCGAAATAAAAATCCGAAGACACATAAAAGTATTTTTATGTTAAGGCAGAATTTGAAGCCAAAGATACATAAGTTTGTTTAAATTTATCTAATTATGTTAAGGCAAAATGAAGTCGAAGATGCATAAACTTGTTTTAATTATGTTAAGGCGAAGTCAGAAGCCGAAGATACATAAATTTATCTAATTATGTTAAGGCAAAATGAAGCCGACGATGCATAAACTTGTTTTAATTATGTTAAGGCGAAGTCAGAAGCCAAAGATACATAAATTTATCTAATTATGTTAAGGCAAAATGAAGCCGAAGATGCATAAACTTGTTTTAATTATGCTAAGGCAAAACGAAGCCGAAGATGCATAAACCCGTGTCATTATTCTAAGGCAAAGTTAAAAAGCCAAAAAGACATGAATAAAGGACTACAAAGTTAAAAGGCGAATAAAGTGTACATTCAAAAGCCCGAAGGCTACAAAGTTGGAAGCCCGAAGGCATAATACTTTACAAATAATTGAAAATTATCAAGTAAAGCTAAGCCTATTCTGATAGCTCTTTGTCTCTGCCGGAAGAAACGACCAGAGGTTCGTCATCATCTCACGACCTCATCGTGACCCATCTGGTAACAACGCTCCTCGGCATTCAACCTTAGCTTGGTCTCCTTCCGGGCCATCTTCCTTGAGGCTTTTAAAGAGAGGTTACGGTTCGTCAACCGGGCCCGAAAAGCGTCAATTTCTCTCTGCATGGCCTCCCGATCAGCCCTCAGCGCCGCAGACTGGCCTTCCAGCCTCTCCACGTCGCCGACCGCTTGGCACAAAGCGGTCTCCGATTTTACTGCCCGAATCTCCATCTCCTGAATTTTGGCGAAGCTACTTTGCATATCATTCACCTTATCGGTGATGATAGCAGCCATCGGTGTCGCCTGAAACAAGAAAAGGAGACTTGGTTAAAAACTGACAAAACAAAGGAAATTAATAAACAAATGACTACCCTTACATTGGAGAGGAATCCCATAAGATCGGTGCAGGCATTAGCAACACCCAACTGATCATAAGCAGGGCGATCAGCCGGGAGTACCAGAGCCCGACATAGGTCAGAGGCTATCTCCTTAACCGCCCGGGAGTCGGAATTGGCGATAGTGTCTGTCTCCAAGACCGTCCATTGGGGAACATAGGTCTTTATGGCGTCGCCTCTTCGGGCCCTCTTCATGGCTGAAGGAGAGGCAGTCGTTTTCTCTGCCTGATCGGCTTGTGGAGAAGGAGAATTCGGAGCCGATTGGTCAGGAGCCCGTTGTTCGCCCTCCTGCCGAGCAGCATCGGACGAATCCCCCATCTGAGCCACCCTGGCCGCTTGAGCCGCCTGCTCGGCCTCAAATTTGGCCCTCTTTCCTTCAATGATCGCCTGGCGAGAAGACACTGCAGAGAAAAAAAAAGAGTTAGGATCTACATTTATTAATAAAAAAAAAAGGAACATAAAGGCAGAAGAAAGCATAAGGGCGAAGTATGTTACCATTACCCCATAGGGCGAAAAACCATTGCTTGTCCCGAAGATCCTCTAAAGGAATTCGGTCCATTTCAAAATGACACAGTCGTTCGTACTCATGCATTTCGCCGCCCGACAGCGTAGGCTTCACCACCTGGACGTTAGGATCAACCACGCGCCATTGGGATGCAGCAGCAATCTTCGGGCCCGAAATGAAACACCACTTGTCATGGTTGCTCTTGTTGTTCGAATTGGTTTCCACCCATTCAACCCTATTGGTTCGGCGGGCGATTGAGTAGAAGCCTTTGCTCTTGCCGTTTTTTCTGAAGTCATGGTGATGCCAGAATAATGTAGGAGTCGGGTCGACATTGGCAGCAAGGCACCGGCATTGGAAGTCGTTCATGTGCAGGAATCCGTTTGGATCCATCTGACCCAGGGCGATCCCCATTTGGGTGAATAATTGCTTTACCAGGGGAAGCATAGGGACCCGAAAGCCGCATTTTAAAGCAGCTTCAGAAATCCCTGTAGCTACATTCCCGTAACCCTTTGGGACGGGCGGGTTATGCCAAATTCGGTCAGCCGCCCTCGGCTTGTACGTATGCCAGGCACCCGTAGGGATCTCATAATCCTTCGGCAGTTTGGAGATGCGATCCTCAGATAGCAACGTGGGGTGATTCGCCGCGGGAAACTCGCCGGCGTCAAAGAACGGAGATCTCTCCGGGGACACAGATCTAGGCGACTATCCAGATCCGGAAGGCGACCGATCCATAATTCCTGCATTAGGGTATGAAGAAATTAAGTCGTGTACTTGAATAAGTTTAAGAAAAGATGAAAAGAAAAACATAAATGCCGAGTACAGAGGGCTCTTGGATCGGTCGGGGAAGTCACTAACGTCTAAGTCAAAGAATAGGAGGGATCCCTAAAGCGTTCAGGTTATCCCGAAGATTGTTCTAGGGACAGACTCATCCCGAAGATGGTTCTAAGGACAAACTTGTCCCGATAATAGTTCTAAGGGCAAGTTTATCTACAAGGTTGTCTACAGGCATAACTACGGGCGCATTTTCGTGCTATAAACGCGTATACTCCTAAGCAGAAAATTTAATGATTAAACAGTGCTAGCAACATTCAGTAAGAAAAATATGCACGCTGATTAAGAAATGTTTAATTATGTGATGAAGACGAGAACGGGATTGGAACTCGGAGCAAAGAAAGATACTGATAACCGCGACTGGTAGGGCTGGAGAGAAATTGGCAGAATATTCTTTCTTTTGAATGTATAGTGACGATGTTTGGGGGGAAAGTTGGTATTTATAAGAAGGGGATATGACGTTTGGACAATGGAAACGCGAATGTTCGCATTCGACCGTACGATTAGGGTTGTTTGGGATTCAACGGCTATGATTCAACACGGATCGCAAGAATTAACGGCTGTCATTATTAATTACGACACGATTCTCAAGGTGACGTGTCATAATGGATAAGCACGAGACCTTTGGAAGTTATCCCGAAGAGTAGTGAAGAATTAGGACTCTGAACGAATTGGACATCCGACCGAAGTCCAGGGACATGTTGGGGCCCCAATAGTAATTGGGCCGATCAGTAATTGGGCCGAACCAATTGGTTGATAAGTCAAGCTCATTACTTTGGTCCGGTCAGTTGCATCTATCCGTTGCATGACCGAGTCTCCCGACTTTCTAGGCTGATGAACAGGACAACGCACGTGGGCGAGTGTCTCCGAGGAATCCGGGCGAACCGGTACAAGAAGTGCTTATAAAAGCACACACCAGGTCTGATTAAGTGGTTAATACTTTTTTCACACTCACAAGCACTTGCACGTTCAATTAAAACCTTACCGGAACCTCTAACTTATTCTCACACCGGAGGTGAATCGGGGGCCAAACCCCTCGCATTCTTCTCTTTTGACAGGTGAACCCGAAGAGACATTCGGAGTCCGACCCGACAGAAATCTGGTTCCAACAGATACTAATTAAATTTATTACTTAATATACAAAACATGACAATTTTAAAAATAATAAATAATTTACCAATAAATGTTATTATTTATGATAAAGGTTGTATTCAAAATATCCTAAAAATATAAATATAAAAAATTTATTTATGATAAATAAAGACTAAAATTAAAAGTAATATTCAAACTAACAAATTAAGGTAGATATTTAGCTAAATAAGATTTATATTAATATATTTATTATAATTTGTGTAATTAATAAAAGATTTATTTATGATAAAAAAAGATGAAAGTTTAAAATAATACTCAAAAGAACAAATTAAGGTAGATTTTAAGCTAAAAAAGATTTATATTAATATATCTATTATAATTAGTGTAATTAGCTAAAAATAAACACTTAAGTAATGAATAGTTAATTTACAAATATGTATTCCACCTCAAATTAAAAAAAATATAATTTAATTATTTATGAAATTCAAATCATGATATAAAAATAACTAAAATGTTCCCTTCTCCTTATAAATAATTCAAAGTGTTTAAATATGATTCAATATAATAAATATAACAATAAAAAATTTTATAATAATAATTAGGGGTAAAATGCTAGTATACATAAAAATTCTACGTTTATTGGTGAGAATGTAACTAACTTCAAATGTTTCTCTAAAAAACAAGTTATATGTATATGTAACAACCCGACTTTTCGGACTATTAAATCTAAATACAAAACTTAAATAAAGTACTATATTTCAATGATAATTACAGACGGAAGCGTGACAAAGTTTTATACAAAGCTAACAATTACAAAAGCGTAGCTAACGATGACAATCCAAGCCAAACTATTCCGAACCTAAGATCCTCGAATTCGAAAGCACATCCACTTGATCTTAACTCGAACCTGAAAATTGTAAGGAATGAGCCATACAGCCCAGCAAGAAACCAATCGATCTAACTAGTCAGGCAAATAACATGTATATATACAAGATAATACTATATTCAATACGATACAATAACGATACACAATACATAACTTTCGATTCACATATTTTTATTCTTATTCGATAGATACGATATGACACCACATAACAACAATAACCTGAAACCCATAATTCATGCCACGACCACTACAACCCGGTGATAACGGTCCTAAATTTTCAGAAAACTGTCACTATAACCCGGTGACTCGGTCCTTATTCTTATTCGATATTTTCACAAACCATGGCACAAATCAGAATCTCAAGACTATTATTGCTTACACATAACACATATACAATAATACACATCACATCAAAATATATCATCACTAAGCCCAAGTTTATATAATCAAATATACACACACAACACATAATTTTGAAAACACTAGATAAATCAATCGGAAACTTACCTCAACGCGAAAAATCAAGAATCAAATCATCCTAGAGCACGTACCCAATTCTGACCAGAACTGTATTTACTCTTTTTGACCCTCTAAACGACGTTTTCTTGAAAATCTTAAACCACAGATATTGTAGAGAATGAAAAGTTCTTTCCGACAAGGTCTTACTCATCAGAAACGGATTTATAACGAATCGGGAATTAAATAAAATGTTTGCTGAATATAAACAGAAACTGAAAAACAATATCTGAACATGTTTTGTGATTTTAAGAACTGTTTGAGGCAAAATATGGAAAAACACTATGAAATAGATGTTGTAGGAAATTTAAAGAACTTTCTGAAAAGTCCAGAATCAACGAATTACGACTTACGATGAATTAACTACGAATTTTACAAGACTGCTGATTTTTGAGCGACAAAGACCTACGATTTTTTTGACAATAAAAACGAAGAAAGAGAATATGATGTTTATATAAAGACTCGGAACCCTAATTCCAAACCTACTAATTACCCGTGTTCAAATCTGATCCAAACTTTAGGCCCATTAGTCTAATTTAATTTTAAATCCTATTCTTTTTCCAATTTTTAATCTTTTTTTCTAATTATTATTTTATTATTATTAATCTAAAAATTACGGGATATTACAGTATAAGTTATAAAATGTGATTTATTTTTGAAGTTTATAAAGTTTGTGTGTTTTGAAGTTTTATGTTTGTGTATTTTTAAAATTTTGTTATCTTTAAATAATGTTTTTCTTTGAAATTACAATAAACTAAATATAATTAGATAAAAATATTAAATAATGAAGTAGTCATAAATATAAAATCAATGTTATTATGTAATAATGATTTGGACACAATTAATATATATTAAATTAAGATCATTAATAACAACTAATACATACAATAATGAGGGATAGGAGGGCAAATTGTTAATGAAGCAGAGCTTACGGTAAAAATGCAAATGAATTAAATTGCTCAGATAGAAGTTCTTCTAAAAAAATTATTGATTCTATTTTAAATTTTTATTAATCATTATAAATTACTTTACTTTTTTTTACCAAGCCATTAAATATTATTTTGAATCATATAATATATTATAAATAAAATTAGTTTACTAAATAAATTATTAAAATGTATTTGATTTTTATTTCTATTAATTTCAATTATATTTTACTTAATATAGGTCAACATGGTCTTTCATTCTATTTATTAATTTAATAATATATCCCTTTATATAATAGAGTAAAGTGCATTATGTGTACTTGCATTTTATGTGTCGGACCACTTTGGATACCATAGTTCTGAAAGTACCACGGGCTATACTGAACTTCACTTTTCGTTACACTTTGCACTTTTCCGTCAAATACCATTAACACCGTCTGTCAGCTTGGGGGCAAAAAAGACTTTTTACAAATATAAAAAAGAAACCATTTTGATGAACAACAGTCCAGGTTGTGAAGTTTCAACTTAGAGACGAGACCTTTAGTTACTATTGTTTACAGAGTTCGTCGTCAAAAAGCTTCTTCTCTTTTCCCTAGAGCAAAGTAAAGGATAACATATGACTATTACAATGATCTTGCTAAACAATAAAAACAACACAAAACCCAAAAATTGAATTAACTGTTCTTTCCGCATAAAACAACCAAGTTCAGTTTTTCTTGAACAATCGCAGCAAAATGAGGATCACTTGCAAATCCAAGCCAGCAGTTTAAACTTAATATAACGGAACATTGGAGTCAAAATGCTTTGATAACAGAAGTTTGAAACTTACCCGTGCGTAACCCCGCCTACATTATGCACCCCTTGATCAAACCTACACATCAAGTATCCCTATAAGCAATATAATTAGCCAAAGCAACCAATGGTGCAACCTTATCCACATCAAATCCAACAAGCTGCTCTTGAGCTTCCATATTCAACTTCTTCGCAAACTCCCTAGACTCCTCAATCCCAATCAACTTCGGATACGTAGTCTTATCTGCCACCAAATCTTTCGGATACATAGTCTTATCCGCCACCAAATCTTTCCCAGCCGTTTTCCTCAATTCTTCCGAAGACTTAGTAACATCAAGAATATCATCCACTACTTCAAACAACAAACCAATACACCTAGCAAATTTCCTCAACTTCTCAACATCCTCATCACAACCACCTCCCACAATAGCCCCTAAAATCAGAGCTCTGCCTTTACTTTGTTTCAAGGAATGCAATTTAATTTGGAGTTGTAATGTTATGAAAAGGGTAAGTGTCGTACTGCAAGTGACACATTACATATTAAAAGTCTTTTTTGCCCCCAAGCTGATAGACGGTGTTAATGGTATGTGACGGAAAAGTGCAAAGTGTAACGAAAAGTGAAGTTCAGTATAGCCCGTGGTACTTTCATAACTATGGTATCCAAAGTGGTCCGACACATAAAGTGCAAATACACATAATGCACTTTATTCTATATAATATAGGGTTTTGATTGATACGATGACAACCACCGAACCGCCGGAGCCAAACATAGCCGTAGTTGCATTTGGTTAAAATTACAAAACTGCCTTTGGCCCCCGCAAGCAATCAATGCGGCAGCCCCAATGCTTCATAGCGACAGCTGTATATTTTAGAAATACGAAAATGTCCTTCCTTGCATGTTGGGCTTCAATTATTCGGGCTTACATATGGGTTTGGTCATTTGGACTTTCACATTATTTTGTTAGTAAAATAATATGTGTTGTAATAAAATAATATTTTTTTAAAAAATTTAAAATGTATTAAAATTAGTAATGAAAGGAAAATAATTGAAATTGTTGGATAAAAACTATTTTTTATTTTTTAAAATAAAAAAATAGGAGAAAATAATAATATAATGTAAAATAATTGAAAATATTGATTAAAAAATCATCTTTCATTTTCAAAAATAGAAAAATTAAAAATACAAGGTAAAATATTTGAAAAAAATTCTTTCATTTAATTTTTTTATTTTTAAAAATTAAAAATAGTAAAACTAGCAATAATACACATTTATTTTCCAACGATTAACTGTCTGTAGGTTTCACATATTTTTCAGTATACTTCGATTTAAATATTATAATTAAAAATTACTAATAGCGTAAAAAGTATTCATCCTAAAGTATTAAAGATATTTAGAATTTTAATTAAAATGTTTAATTTTTGGGTACATATTTAAATATTTAAAAATAAAAAATAAAAAATAAAGAATTAAAAAACCTGCTACAAAGCGGCTATAGCAATAAAACATAGCTGCAATGTGTTCCCCTTTTTCTCAATAGTCCATTTTTTTTCCCAATATCTTCCTCTCCCTCTTCATCCTTTTTTAAGGGTTAAACATTTTGTTATATTAATGAATGATGGTACGTCATGACTTATGAGATGCATGTCTCATTCAAGTTTTGAAAATTTGGGATGTTTTTAAAAACAGATCTTTTCAAAATTGGGCTGGCTGGATTGGTTTTTAATATACAGGGTCGTTTCATGCACCTGATCCGAATAATTTGTGATTTTACCTTTATTTCATATTTTTAAATAAGATATATAATAATGGGTGCTACGCGATATTTGAAAATAATATTTGAGAAGAATTGTTTATATATAATAATAATGATAAATTAAATTATTTATATTTAAGATAAAAAATTAAAAGAACTAATTTTAATGCGATAAATTATTATTTTTAATTGTTTTAAAATAAATACATTTAAATATTAACTTAGTTAAATATTTTATTATCTATTTTATATGTATTAATGACTTTACAAAAACTAAAATATTTTACTAATAAACTTACTATAAATATTATAAGTATATTAATGATATTGAAAATAGATATACAAAGTTTTCATTAAATCCTTATATATAATACTAGCCTATAACCCGTGCAACGCACGGGCCTTAAAAAATAATAAACTAAAAAATTCAATATTAAAATAAAAGTAAAAATTAATATGATAAATTATAAAATGAGAAACTTAAATATTAATTAGAACATAAAAAAATATTAAAAAATACAGATGGGGCTGAGGAAATAAATGAGGTATTATTAATATTATTTTATAATAAAATAATATTAATAATAAGGACAGATAGAAAATCTAACATGTTTTAATTAAAAAAAGTAATTACCCGTGATATTTTTAGAAGTGTTTTAATTATATTAATTGTATTTATTAAAAAAATACGCTGACATGTTAAAACAAGTAAGTTTTTTTAATAAGGACAAATAGGAAAACTAACATGTTTTAATTAAAAAAAAATAACTACCTATAATATTTTTAGATGTGTTTTAATTATATTAATTGTATTTGTTAAAAAAATACGTTCACTTGTTAAAATAGGTAAGTTTTTTTAAATAATTAAAAGTATTAAAATAAGTTTTAAAATATATAAGTAAGGGTTGCACTTGATATTTTTGGAAAATAGAGATTTTAGTGATAACAAATATAAAAAGTAATATATTTTAATTTAAAGGCAATTGTTCGTGATATTTTTGGAAAAAAAGTAGATTTTGTTAGTAAAAAAAATATTTTAATTATAAAAGGCAATCAACTAGTTACTATTTTTATATTATTTTATTATTTATTAAATAGAGTATTAAAATATATTTTAAAATAAATAAATAAGGATTGCACCTCATAATTTTGAAAAATAGAGATTTTAGTGATAACAAATATAAAAGATATTATGTTTTAATTTAAAGGTAATTGTCATGATATTTTTGGAAAAAGAGTAGATTTTGTTTGAATTTTTTTTTAATTATAAAAGGCAATCAGCTAGTTACTATTTTTATATTATTTTATTATTAATTAAATAGAGTATTAAAATAGGTTTTAAAATAAATAAGTAAGGATTGCAGTTCATATTTTTGGAAAATAGAGATTTTAGTGATAACAAATATAAAAGGTAATATGTTTTAATTTAAAGATAATTGTCATGATATTTTTGGAAAAGGAGTAAATTTTGTTAGAAAAAATCTTTCGTTATCCTAAAAAGAAAAAAGTATATTTGTAGTAGTATATCCTAAATTTAAACAAATTATATCCCACATTTCCATTTTTTTTATTAGATTTCAATATTATTTGATTTTTATGTAGTAAAATATAGTGAAATATTAATGTATAATTAAAACTTTCCCGAATTTTGATTATATTATTAATTTATTAATTAAAAAAAGTACCGAAACCCAAAAACTAACAGAAAACCGTGAGAATCAACACCTAGAGGGGAGGGGTGAATAGGTGTTGTTATTCCCAAATGACCTAACAGAATTGTAGAAGGGGGGGGGGTTGAATACAATTCTTGATATTTTCTTAAAACTAAAACACTTTATAAAATAAAACTGAACTGAATAAATAAAAACACAAGATATAAATAATTCAGTTGGATTGTTTGATGATCCAACTGAAGTGTTTTTATTGCGGAAATAATCTGTGATACAAAAGTACACAGCTGCTCAGTTACAAGGTTGTAGAGAAGAAAAATGCTCTCAAAGATAGCTAATACAAACTCTTTGTTTTTCTTCACACAAAATAAAGTAACTGCTACACTTGGTTATATAAACCCAAGTTTACAACCCTATTTTTGGCTACACTAATAGTACAATGAGTAACCGCCAATAGTTTGCTTTTCATCCCTTTGTCCAGTGGTCCTTGGAGATCCTTGCTTTTGACTTCATGCTTATTATGATCACTCCCAAGAGCCCAATTGGAAACTGGGATGTTTCCTTATTCCCCATGTCCATTTTAATGGTTTCCAATGCAAAGTACACTTCCACATCTTCTTTTTGATCTGTCAGGAACCTGTCACTATCACTTTGTCAATTGTATAGAAAAGCAATAATGATTCGTTGATGGCATAGAGATGTGTTTCGTTGATAGCTTTATTCTTTGTTTCGTTGATGAGCTTCCTTGTTTCGTTGATAGAGTAATCTTCATTCCGTTGACATGTCTTCACTTAGGCAAAATTACAAGGCACTAAATATTTACAATTAACCAACCTATTTTGCCTATCTAACCATTTAGTCAACATGACTTAGAAAACCTATCTAGTACTCAACAAACTGCATATCAAACTATGAAGTAATGTACAGTGCAATTGCTACATCACTCATTTCGTTGATGAGCTTCCTGTCAACGAAACACTGCAAAGCATGCTATTCCGTTGACAGTTACAAAATAACTTAATACAAAATCTACTAAGTGTTTTTATAATTATCATCAAGAACAACATATTCCTAACAATCTCCCCCAATTTATGACTGATAGAATAACAGCCATAAATCAAGAGCCTTGATGATAACAAAAACACTCAGGCATATTACACATGATAAAAGTAAAAGTTGTATTGAGCTTCATAAAGTTTTTAGAAATAATGCAAGACTTACAAAACTAATGCCCAAATGTGCTCCTCCAGACTGAGCAAATAATTCATCTTTGTCTTCTTTGGGGCATAGTCTTCTTCCCTCTCCTAGAGTTGTTCTCCTCAATCTGGACCTGTAGCCTTCTGTAAAAGATCTTCTCTTCTTCATCTTGATCACCAAGCTTGGATTGCATAAACCTTAGAGTTTGATTAGATGCCTTGTCCAGCTGGTCTTCCATCCTGAAGAACCTTCTGCAGTTGTCCTTGTCCTTGAATTCCATCATCCAGAAAGGTTGAAGATGGATCTTCTTTCCTGTTGAGGGCACTCTTAGCATCCTGGGAAGAGCCTCAGGCTTGTTCCAGCTAGCCTTTATTTGACATATTCTGGAGACCACCTCAGACTTGGCTGTTTTGGTGAAGCCAAAGTCTTTCTTCAAGCATCTAAACACTGTGAGTAGTGTTTGGTAGTCTTCTCCTAGAATTCTGTAGAGAGGCCAAATTTGTTCTCTACCACCCTTGTATGTGAAAACCAATCTTTCAGGTAGCTTCTGAGAAGCTGCAATGCCCCTTACTTCCACCAGGTTGTCTAACTCAAGATGCAAGCTGGATTCTTCCCTGATGTCAGCAATGTACATGCAGTCCTCTGGATTTGAAGGGGGTTTTTGAGGTTGTGGCTTTCTCACAAATACTGGCTTTGTCTTGACAGCCCTTTGCTTCAATTTCTTCTTTGGATCCATCTCAAAAAGGAATTTAGGAAAGTTAGCCTCATCAAACTCAATTGGCTCTTCCTTTGGCTCAATTGGCTGATCATGATAATTAACAAGATGTTTGGGATCACAGGCTAACTTTAAAGATGGATCAGGAATTGTTGGAGGTACAGAAGAGTCTGATGCAATACTCTGAGAGTCATCATTTTCAAAGGTTATGTTTCTTCTAGCCCTTGCCTTTGGTTGCCTTGTACTCTTCTTTTCACTCCTTTCCTTTTGGGCTTTTTCTTCTTGCTGTCTTTCTTCTTCATCTAGAGCTTGAGCTACTGCAAGAGCTTGCATAGCTGCTCTTTCTGATTCCTCAGCCTTGGCTTCAGCAAAGTTTGGATGACCAGCCCAAACACAGATTTGTTGTCCATTCCTGTAGACAATTGCCCTTTGCTTCCTTATCTCATGATTATTACTTTCCTTGCTTTTTGTGATGAGAAGTCCAAGTAGTTTGAGCTCATCTGGATAAGGTGCAGGATAGAAAGTCCTTGCTATGTTTTTGCCTTTTGGTTTAGCAGGAGACTTGGGAGATAAGCTTCTTTGTAATGTAGCTTCTTCCACATCCCTAATGCATGAAGTTTGTCCTTTCTCCTTTCTTGGTCCTTGAATGACTCCATGTAGAAGGGGCTCTATAGCATAAGAGCTCTTGAACTGTGGCTCCACTTGTGCAGTCACCATTGCATTTGTTGATGGCTGATCTGTCTTTGAAGATTCAGTAATTTTCTTGAACCTTGCTTCTATGTTGGACCAATGATCTTTGATCTGTGCTGCAAGTTGTATCCTCATAGAAGCTTCCTGGATCAAGTCAATGCTATCCTTATTCTTCTTTCCAAACTCCCCCATTGCTAGTGGCTCCTGTGGTAATGTGATGGTTGGGACCAGCACCTTTGTGATTTGAATGGTTAGCTCCTGAGATTTCTCCCCCTTTTTGTTATCATCAAAAGAGACAACTGGGAGTCCTTGAGCTGCCACTAGCTGGGCCAAAAGTTGAGTCTGCTTCTCCTGTTCCTTTTGCATTTGAGATAAAGTAGCTTCCACCTTGTCCACTCTAGAAGAGAGAGTCTTCAAGGAGGTAGCCACTTCAGGTTCCTTAGAGAGAAACCTGTTCATTTTGGACATAGTGAGAAGAGGGAGCTTTTCATCCATCATCCTGTAGTTAGCATCCCTGAAATTGCTAATAGAGTCCTTGATTTCTGTAGCCTCAATCCTTGTCTGCATCATTTGTAGCCTTTGAATTTCCAGAGAATCCATGATGGCCTTGTAGAATTTCTTGTCTCTTGCATTTGCAGACTCATGAGCTAAGTAGGCTTCATTGTACTGCCTGGAGATAGCAGCATCTAGAGTGGCTCTACCATGCATACCTTGAGAAAGCCAGCCTGGTGTAGGAGGCACCACAGAAGTCCCAGTCTGTGAAGTGGTGGCCACCTGTAGATTATCACCATAGCTGTCCTCAGCATCAGAAAACTCAAATTCTCCACTTGCTGCAGCTCCTGAAGGTAGATTGGTCAGGGCATCCTTTGCTCTTTGCATTGATGCAGTTGTATGAATTAGATTTAGTGACCTTTCTGCCTCCACATTGCCCTGCTGAGCCATAATTTGATAGGCTGGCACAGGATGAGTAAAGGTCTCAGGATCCAGGGAAATACTATCCAGAGTTTGTTGATAAACCTCTTGGAAAGTAGGTTCCCTTTCTCCCTCACTGACCTCCATTAACTCATTAGCAATGGCTGCTTCCATCCTTATTTCGCCTGTAGTCCCTTCTCTCTCTCCACTCTGTTCTTGCATCATGGGCTCCCCATGGCTCACACCTCTCACACCCTCACCTTCACCTTCTAAGGTGGAACTCTCAATCTCTCCTTTTGCCTGGCTGGAAGAAATAGCCAGCCTCTCACTCACATTCTCTCCTTTTGCCTGGCTGCAAGCCAGCCTCTCAGTTTCACTCCCTCTCAGTCCTAGAAGTGTCTCAACTACCACTAGATCATCTGCACTAGTTGTGGGAACAACTTGATTTTCAATTAAAGGTGCAGAGTGAACTATCAACGGAATGGTAGTTTGAACTGTCAACGGTATGGATACCGTTGATGGAGAAACACTTGTCAACGAAATAGACTGTTTCGTTGATGAAGTCAAGAAAGCACTTTGAGAATGAGAAATTACAGTAGAGTCTGTGGTGATTGATTTTAAAGATTGGTCCACAGATCCCCTTGCAACTTCAGGAAAAATTGGTTGATGGCCCAACAAATCACTTAACAAGTGATGGCCACCAGCTTCAGAGTGGGGCTTCTCCAAGATTAGAGTTGGAGAATCAGGAATAGATGTATGGATCATGTCCACATCTAAAGATTGAGTTGGTGAATTTGATGGAGATAATTCAAGATTGATGTTTAGAGAATGGGACTGTAACCCCAGAGAAATGATAGGGGTTACATCAAACTGAATTTGAGAAACTGGAAGTGTTGCTTCCAGTGTGTGTGCACCCTGTGTACCCTTGGACTTTTGCTTCACTCTCCTTTGGTATTGGGAAAATGTAGACTTTGGGCTTGAAGTGTCCCTTACCCTCTTGGACTGTGCTCTTGGTGGAGAGCTTGTTTCAATAATCACATCCTTTTGGGAGGATGCAATTAGACTTGTGGTTAAATCCATTTTACTCATTGTGCCTTGTTGGGAAGACACAATGGGGCTTGGCTGGTACACACTAACCTGTCCTTCCTTATCCTTGGGGTTTCTTTGATGTTCACCCCTACCCTCACCTCTTACAACTCCAGACTCACTCCCCTTAGGTTGTGTGGTAGTTTTTACAACAGGTGCCTTTTGAGAAGCACCTGAGGTTGGCTTGGAGGATTTCTTTGATTTAGGTTTTGTTGCTAGGGTAGGAGCCTGTTGGGTCACAGCTACAGACTCCATAGCAACATTGGAAGGTAAAACAGTAGAGGAGTTAGCTACACTAACAGGGATAGTAGTAGTTACCTCAATGATTGGCAGATACACCACTGGAACATCACCATTGTGGTTCAGCCTCAGTATGTCTGTCAATACTCTCTTTTCTTGCACAAAGCACTCGAACCTGGCATTAGGGTTAGAGATAACTAATGGTGCTGGACTAACATGGTTAGCCAACATCATCAGAAACCTAGCATAATAGATATTTTTCTTCCTATTTGCTTTGTCACCCAACTTAGCACCAATTTCATACATAAGTTGGGTGCTAAAGTTGTGATATCTATCATTTAGAAGCATGGTTAGGAGAATTAACATAGAGTTAGTTAATGCATCAAAATTACTAATCTTTCCAGAAAAGACCTTAATGAATGCATCAGCTAAATAACTGTATTCCCTAACCAAACCTCTCCTAATTATTCTACCCAGATTATCAGTAGGCAAAGAGTAGTTTATAGAATTTAGCATGGTAGTTATTTCAGTGTTAGTAGGCAAAGCATCACAGTTATTATCAGGAATATGTAAACATGCTTGCAAAACATCAGAATTAACTATGTACTCATTACCTTGAAGGGTGAATTGTAGTGTGCAGTTTGTTCCACTATACTCACATGAGGTCCAAATTTCCTCGATTATCTCATTGTAGAGTGGTGTAGAGTGAAACATTGCATAGCTCAACTTGCAATTCTTCATGAAATCCATCATTTTGAAGAACAGGCTGTTCGGGTTTTCCTTGACAACAAAAGGGATGGAGTTGTTCTTCTCATAGATGAACCCTCCAGCAGACATAAGCTTGACTATAGGTGCCATTGTTGATTAAAGGAAAGCTTCGAACTGAATTGCTTGTTAGAGAGAAGAAGAGAGAAAAAGCCTTTGGAATTTTTGAGAACAGGTAAAAAGAAATAATGAAAATAAAATTTCTTAAATACTCCCCCAAAAATTCTCAGAAAATGAATCCAATAATAAATGTAAATTACTTGATTGGCTTAAAAATATAACCGTTACTCTTAAAGTATTACCATGATTTATACTTACAGGGGTGTATGCATAGATCGTGGTAAAAGACGTGTCAAATTACAACGGTTCAGATTAAAAGCGCTAAATCAACGAATCAGGATTGGGCGGTTAAAGTCCCGTCTTATTTCGTTGATAAAGCTGCGTTTCGTTGATATAAAAGATCTATCAACGAAACACCCAGAAAACTGCTAAGACTGTCAACGAAATGGTTCGTTTCGTTGACATAGTAATTTTGACTTAGACAAAATTTCACTTTTTCTTAAGAAAATTAATTCACAGAAAAACATAGCAAGTTTCTGGCTGCATTTTAACTTGCAAATATCTCAAAAATAATTAAGAGAAATTTAGCATACCTAGCTCACTTACTAATCTTGAGAATGTTGATTCATCAAGTGGCTTGGTAAAGATGTCTGCAAGTTGTTGTTCACTTGGAACAAAATGTAACTCCACAGTACCATTCATAACATGTTCTCTAATGAAATGGTACTTGATGTCAATGTGCTTGGTCCTTGAATGCTGCACTGGATTCTCAGTAATGGCAATGGCACTAGTGTTGTCACAGAAAATAGGAATTTTCTCAACTCTTAATCCATAATCAAGTAGTTGGTTTTTCATCCATAAAATCTGTGCACAACAACTTCCAGCTGCAATATACTCAGCCTCAGCTGTGGAGGTAGAAACTGAGTTTTGTTTCTTGCTGAACCATGACACAAGCTTGTTTCCTAGGAATTGACAGGTTCCAGTTGTACTTTTCCTGTCAATTTTACATCCTGCAAAGTCTGCATCTGAATAACCAATTAGTTCAAAACCAGATTCTCTAGGATACCAAATGCCAAGGTTTGGTGTTCCTTTGAGATACCTGAAAATTCTTTTAATAGCAACTAAATGGGATTCTCTAGGGTCAGCCTGAAATCTAGCACATAGACATGTAGCAAACATAATATCAGGTCTACTAGCTGTTAAATATAAAAGTGAGCCTACCATGCCTCTGTAACTTGAAATGTCCACAGATTTTTCCTTAGTATTCAATTCAAGTTTGGTGGCAGTAGGCATGGGAGTTTTGGCAGGAGAGCATTCCATTAGGTTAAACTTCTTTAATAAATCATGAATGTATTTTGTTTGACTAATGAAAATGCCTTCATTAACTTGCTTTACTTGGAGACCAAGAAAGTAAGTTAATTCTCCCATCATGCTCATTTCATATTTACTTTGCATAAACTTGGCAAACTTTTGACAAAGTTTCACATCTGTAGACCCAAAGATTATATCATCTACATAAATTTGAACAAGTAAAGTAGAGCCATTTACAACCCTGTGAAAAAGAGTTTTATCTACAGTACCTCTAGTGAAATGATTCTCAAGGAGGAACTGTGAGAGAGTGTCATACCAGGCTCTAGGTGCTTGTTTCAAACCATAGAGTGCTTTGAGAAGGAAGTACACATAGTCTGGAAAATCATCGTCTTCAAAACCAGGAGGTTGACTTACATACACCTCCTCTTCCAATTCCCCATTCAGAAAAGCACTCTTCACATCCATTTGATAGACTTTGAAATTGGCATGGGCTGCATAGGCTAGGAAAATCCTTATTGCTTCTAGTCTTGCAACAGGAGCAAAGGTTTCATCAAAATCAATTCCCTCTTCCTGTGAGTAGCCTTTTGCAACCAGTCTAGCTTTGTTCCTTGTGACTATGCCATTTTCATCCATCTTGTTTCTGAACACCCACTTTGTGCCTATAACACTCCTGTCATTAGGCCTGGGCACCAGCTTCCAAACGTTGTTTCTCTCAAATTGGTTTAGCTCTTCTTGCATGGCTAAAACCCAATCTGGATCTAGAAGTGCATCCTCAACTTTCTTTGGCTCATCTTGAGACAGAAAGCTACTATATAGACATTCTTCTTGAGTTGCTCTTCTAGTTTGGACTTTTGAAGAAACATCACCTATAATAAGTTCAAAGGGATGATCTTTAGTCCATTTCCTTGAGGGAGGTAGATTTGCTCTTGAAGACGTAGCTTCATGATCATGATTGCCTTGATTGGATATTTGTCCTTGAGAAACTCCCCCTGAGTTTGTTGTCCCTAATTGATCACTTCTAGAAGCATTCCTATGACTATCAACGGTATGACCGCTTTGGCTGTCAACGAAACGCTCATTCTGACTGTCAACGAATCCACCATCATGACTGTCAACAAAATGACCAGTTGGTCTGCTAGCAGCTATCCTTTTTAATCTCAATGCAGCAATTTCATCCTCACTGCTGCTTTCATCTGTGCTAGATACAACAACTTTAGGCTGTTTCTCAGTAGCCTTATCATGATTCACTTGATCTCCTTCCTCATTTTCAAAAGAAAGACTTTCATGGAAACCTTCATCACAGAGACCTTGGATTTTGAGATCATCAAAAACAACATGTACAGATTCCATAACAATGTTGATTCTGAGATTATAGACTCTGTAAGCTTTCCCTGCTGCATATCCCACAAATATTGCTTCATCTGCCTTTGCTTCAAATTTCCCCAAATGCTCAGCTTGATTTCTCAGAACAAAGCACTTGCATCCAAAGACATGAAGAAAATCTAATAGTGGCTTCTTTCTTTTGAGTAACTGATAAGGGGTCATTCCTTTGGCCTGATTAATCAAAGAAATATTTTGAGTAAAGCAAGCTGTGTTAACTGCCTCAGCCCAAAAATATGTAGGTAACTTTGATTCATCTAGCATTGTCCTTGCAGCTTCAATAAGTGTTCTGTTTTTCCTTTCAACTACACCATTTTGCTGTGGTGTTCTTGCTGCTGAAAACTCATGCAAAATACCATTTTCTTCACAGAACACCTTCATGCTTGAATTCTTGAACTCTGTCCCATTGTCACTCCTAATCCTTCTTACTTTGAAATCAGGATGATTGCTTACCATCTTGATGTGATTGATAATGATTTCACTTGCCTCATCTTTAGAGTGCAAAAAGAAGGTCCATGTAAATCTAGAAAAATCATCAACAATCACAAGACAGTATTTCTTCTTTGAGATTGACATAACATTTACAGGGCCAAATAGGTCCATATGAAGCAATTCAAGCTGCTGGACAATTGATGTCTCTGTCTTGCTTTTGAATGATGCCTTCTTCTGTTTTCCCTTTTGACAGGCATCACACAAACCATCCTTGGAGAACTCCACCTGTGGAATTCCTCTAGCAAGATCTTTCCTCACCAAATCATTCATAACTTTGAAATTCAGATGGGATAACTTCTTGTGCCATAACCAACTTTCATCCTTGCTTGCCTTGCTGAAGAGACAAGTGATGGTGTCTGAACTTGTGCTACTAAAGTCAGCAATGTACACATTCCCCCTTCTGAATCCAGTCATTACCACATTGTTGTTTCCTCCTTTAGAAACAACACAGGCTTCTCTTGAAAAAGTAACTAAAAATCCTTTGTCACAAAGTTGGCTGATACTAAGCAAGTTGTGCTTAAGACCATCCACCAGTGCAACCTCATCTATGATGACATTCTCTTTTGAAATCAAGCCATATCCCTTTGTGTAGCCTTTGCTGTCATCTCCAAAAGCAATACAAGGGCCAGCTCTTTCCTGAAACTCTGTGAGCAGGGTAGAATCACCAGTCATGTGTCTTGAACAACCACTATCCAAGTACCAAAGATTCCTTTTGTCTCCCTGCACACAATAAAACCAAATCAAGTCGATTTTGGTACCCAAGTTTCCTTGGGTCCTGTCTTGTTAGCCTTTGTATTCCCTTTTGTACCATTTTTCACTTTGGGTTCAGATTGATTCAAATCAATCTTTACCCTTGGTGTTGATTTCTGAGGGTTGCTCATATTTTCATTCATAGCATGCATAGTTGGAGGAACAATCATGTTATTCATGTTCCATGGCATTTGTGGCATGTTAAACATATTCATGTAAGGATTAGGCACAAATGGCATGCTAGCATATGGATTCTGAAATTGTGCATATGGAGCAAACATGTTAGGCATAACAGGCATTTTAGGCATGGAACTGTTCATTGCAGGCTTGGGCATTTTCACATTAACAGATTTCTTAACAGATTTGCAGTTAGTAGATAAATGATTAACACTTCCACAATTGACACATGTCTTTCTAGGTGCATATTTATCAGGTGTGTAATTGTTGTGTTTGTTAATTCCTACCTTGCCATTTCTGTTATTCTTTTTATTTCCCTTAGCCTCAACCTGAACTTTCTCTAACTTGTCTTTCAATTGCTTGTTAGACAAGTTACCTACATTAGCTCTCTCAACAGGCTTCTCAACTTTCTTTGATTTACTAGACTCACCTTGAACAAAGTTCTTGGTGACCGGACCATACTTGTCATTAAGTCTAGTGAGTTTATCTTTTCTTTTCTCTGTCAACGAAACAGCCTGATCGGTTGATGGTTCATCTGTCAACGAAACATTGCATTCCGTTGACATATCAACCTTCAACAAATGACCCTTGTTGTTTGTTGACTCAGTTTCTGATTCTAAGGTTTCACCAACATACCCTAGCTTCTCTTTGTTCCTTTTCCATGATTGCTCACAGAAGGATTCCACGCCTTGAACATTAATTATGTTGGCAGCAACATTCCTGGCATCCTTCCATTTTGCAATCACACCTTGTTCTATCTCAAGTTGTGTTTTAAGAATTTCTTCCCTTTGTAACACGTTCTCAAGTTCCTTCTTAGCATCCCTACTAACACATCTCATTTTCTCAAATTCAATGAGCTGTGCTTCTAACATTGCATTCCTATCACTTAAGAGCAGATTGGTCTCTTTTATTCTAGAATTCTCTTTAGTAAGTGATTTAAGAGTAACACGCAAATTATATAATACAGTAGACATTTCATTTACTGCACTGTCGCATTCCTCTTTAGAAAGCTCAGAAAGATTAGTAATTGTTACCTGGTTGCTTGAGGAACTTGCTTCCTGCTCATGATTGTCAGCCATAAGAGCCAAGTTGACATACTCAACATCATCATCAGAATCTTCACCATTACCAGCCCAATCATACTCCTGAGACATGAAAGCCTTTTCTTTTTGTTTGAGAAGTTCAAAGTATTTCTTTTTATAATCAACAGGCTCAAATTTCCTGTTGCCCTTCTCAACCTTGGGCTTTCTGCAGTCTCCAGCAAAGTGACCAATCATTCCACAATTGAAACATTTTGACTTAGACTTTTCAATCCAGTTTGTTTTGCTAGGTTGAAAGTCTCTTCTTGGTGGCCTTGCTTCTGAGTTTCTTTTGAACTTGAACTTAGAGAATTTTCTAGACAGAAAAGCAATGTGTTCATCAATCTCATCTAAGTCCTCCAAGTTGGCTGGTTCTGATTCTTCTTCTTCTGTCATCTTGTCTTTACCCTTGCTAACATCACTCCTACAACTAGATCGACTAGTTGTGGCCTTTGCAGTTTCTTTATTGTCATCTTCAAGTTGGTTCACAGATGCAATCAATGCAATAGATCCACCCTTCTTTTGTACCTTTTCAATTTCCTCATCTTGCTCCATTTCCAGCTCATAAGTCTTCAAGGTTCCATAAAGCCTTTCAAGAGTGTAGTCTTTGTACTCTTGAGTGTTTCTGAGAGAAACAGTCATAGGCTTCCATTCTTTTGGAAGAGCTCTAAGAAATTTAAGGTTTGAATCCTTGGTTTGATAGATCCTCCCATACAACTTTAATCCATTCAAAAGCTTTTGAAACCTACTAAACGTGTCATTTAGGGTTTCACCAGCTTTAAAATGAAAATGCTCATATTGTTGTATAAGGAGTTGCATTTTATTTTCCCTGACTTGCTCAGTTCCTTCACAGAGAGTTCTAACAGTATCCCATACTTCCTTAGAGGTTGTACAGTTGATAACATTGTCAAACATCTCTTGCTCCAAACCATTAAACAGAATGTTCATGGTCCTTTTGTCTTTATGGACTTCTGCAATATCTTCAACAGTCCATTCTGAGACAGTTTTTGGAATCTCTACATCAGGTGCATCATCTGGCAGTCCAACCCTAGAATCAAGCTTCATGGGAACGTGTGGACCTTTCTCAATACAGTCTACATACCTCTCATCCATAGACATGAGATGTAAATGCATCTTTACTTTCCAGTGAAAGTAATTGTCTTTATCAAGAACTGGTATCTTCACACCTGCATCCTTCTTCACCATGGTTTCTGTTTTTGGTCTTGATCTTTAAACTTCTTGTATGTTAGAAGCTTGCTCTGATACCAATTGTTATTCCCAAATGACCTAACAGAATTGTAGAAGGGGGGGGGGGTTGAATACAATTCTTGATATTTTCTTAAAACTAAAACACTTTATAAAATAAAACTGAACTGAATAAATAAAAACACAAGATATAAATAATTCAGTTGGATTGTTTGATGATCCAACTGAAGTGTTTTTATTGCGGAAATAATCTGTGATACAAAAGTACACAGCTGCTCAGTTACAAGGTTGTAGAGAAGAAAAATGCTCTCAAAGATAGCTAATACAAACTCTTTGTTTTTCTTCACACAAAATAAAGTAACTGCTACACTTGGTTATATAAACCCAAGTTTACAACCCTATTTTTGGCTACACTAATAGTACAATGAGTAACCGCCAATAGTTTGCTTTTCATCCCTTTGTCCAGTGGTCCTTGGAGATCCTTGCTTTTGACTTCATGCTTATTATGATCACTCCCAAGAGCCCAATTGGAAACTGGGATGTTTCCTTATTCCCCATGTCCATTTTAATGGTTTCCAATGCAAAGTACACTTCCACATCTTCTTTTTGATCTGTCAGGAACCTGTCACTATCACTTTGTCAATTGTATAGAAAAGCAATAATGATTCGTTGATGGCATAGAGATGTGTTTCGTTGATAGCTTTATTCTTTGTTTCGTTGATGAGCTTCCTTGTTTCGTTGATAGAGTAATCTTCATTCCGTTGACATGTCTTCACTTAGGCAAAATTACAAGGCACTAAATATTTACAATTAACCAACCTATTTTGCCTATCTAACCATTTAGTCAACATGACTTAGAAAACCTATCTAGTACTCAACAAACTGCATATCAAACTATGAAGTAATGTACAGTGCAATTGCTACATCACTCATTTCGTTGATGAGCTTCCTGTCAACGAAACACTGCAAAGCATGCTATTCCGTTGACAGTTACAAAATAACTTAATACAAAATCTACTAAGTGTTTTTATAATTATCATCAAGAACAACATATTCCTAACAGGTGTTATGACTAACAATGACCAATTTTAATTATTACCAAGTTATGTGACTGAAAAAGCAAAAACAGCCTGATTTTGCTGTCTGGCAGCTTACTGAGTTCACAGAATGTAAAGTGGCAGCTAGCTATGTTGTGCAATGCAGTATAGAAAATGTGTAGAAAGTAAACAACACACAACAATTTTAGCCAGGTTCGACCCCTTATCTCCTATAGGTCTACGTCTTGGTCATCTACCAACACGGCAAAGGAATATATTATTGATCAAAGTGAATTACAACTACACAATACAATAATATATCTCCCTGAACTCCCAGTTACTGTTTGTAACTTGCTGAAACACCTTGTTCCTTGAACGCAGCTCTCTAAGTACTATACTAAACCAAGTATAAACTCCTCTAGCTATCAAGTTCCTTGAACCCTTGTTTCCCAAGCTCACAACACCAGCAACTACCAACTTACAAGTTGAACAATACAAAGATATAATGAATTACAATCGAAACTATGAACTCTAATCAAGAATATATATCGTATAATATATAAGAGCTCAAGTATGTAAAAGATATTGCAAATCAGCCTTTGATAGTACTCGTGTTTCTTTAAAAATGTTGTCCAAACACTGAGAATGAAAAACACACAAGTATTTATATATTGAACAAATGATTTTGAATTAATCCAACAACCAACGGTCTTGACTACCAAGTCTCACGTTTTTGTTCCTTGATTAATTCAAGCCCAACGTTAATAAAATTAACGTTTAGAAACCAGAAGAATAGAGAGAATAAGAGCGTCAAGAAGACACGTTCAACTGGTTTTAAAAGCGCAATAAAATAGAAGTTGTTAAAAGATAAAACGTTTATAAACAACTCCTATAATATAGGAATTATATATATATATGAAAATAAATTCGAAATTATTTGAGCTCATATATATATACACGACTTATATAACTAATAGAGTCCTTACAATTCAGTTCCTAGAAGATTTCCTATAAAATAGGACTGAAACTCTATCTGCTGGAAGTGTTGTCAGCTTGCTGCCTGTATACAAAATTACATTGCCAGGTTTCTGCCTACAAAGAAAATAAATCTGCCAGCTAGCCTAGCTGCTACAACATGTTTTGTTAGAAAATACACAGATTTTATCTCCTGCAAAACCATGTTAGTAAAATACACTTAACCCAGCTTACTGCTATAGTGTTATCATCAAAACACCAGGGTTTCAATCTCCCCATTTTTGATGATTACACAACAATTTTAGGAAGAAAATAATTCTCCCCCTAAATCTAATAACCCTGCAACAAAATATTTATCTAACAGATATGTACTTCAATTAAGATAAATAATATACTCGAATATTAGATAACACATGATAATAAAAAACCATTAGTTCACATAAACCAAATCAAACATCAACATCAAGTTTTAACTGCATAAACCAGCAGTGCCAGAAAACCAGTCATAGAACTTGACAACCAAAATTAGTTCAGATAACAACCAAACCAAATAAGTTCAAAACAAACTAGTTTAATAACCCAGAAATAACCCAGAATATCCTAAAATTTATCTCCCCCTTAATCATAAAAAGAAGAAAAACTTAGGCATCCATTTTGTCATCCTCCTCCTCATGTCCATCCTGAACAGCAACATCATATTCCTTAGCAATGTCAGCAACCAGATCCTTAGCAATATCCATACCAGTTGATTCCATAGCAGCATTATGAGGAATGTTAGGAGCAGGAGAACCAGATTCTGTAGTAGCAGCAAAGGCACAAAAACGAGAAGAAGACTTTGAACCAATAATCAAATCACGAAGAAATCGTATTTCATCAGTCATGACATCAAGTCGAGTATGAACTGCTTTGAAGGAATCACGAACTTCATCCATAAACACTGCCATTTCAACCTCTTGAACATCGAGCTTATCAGTAGCAATAGGAATTGGTTGTGGAGGAGGTGGAGTTGGAATTGGCATTTGAATTAACGTTCCATCAGATTCCACTTTGAGATGAGACTGAAGAAGACTCTTGTGATCTAAAAACTCTGTGGCAACCTCTTTATCGGCCTCTCTTAATGGTACACCATACCACTCAAACACCCGAGTTAAAAGCAAACCATAGGGCAAACCCGGTTGATTATGAGAATAAAAAACATCCAACATATTCTTGATAATTAACCCAGAAAAATCGAACTTACGACTAGACAACAGCATAGCAATAAGAGTGACATCTTGACCCGCAAAATTTGATCGACTGCCTAAACGCGGATTAATATTTGCCAAACCCACTCGAAACAGTAAATGGGCCATCGGAATCACAGTCTTAGTGGTAGGAGAAGCATATTGCAACAAACCATCAATATTACGAATGACTTTCAATTGATCTAAAGCAGAAAAACCCTCGACATCAACTGGACCCTTATTGGTACAAATAGACACATTCGACGGATCAGTAATACCAAGAATATCATTACGCGAATTTGGGGTTAACATAATCTTAGTCCCACGAACATTTGACAAGCAAATCCCATTCTTCACAATATCCAAATTAGCATAGAACTCATAGACGCAATTAGGGTAGCATTCTCGAGGCAAATCTTTGATAAACGAATCAAACCCTAACTGAGTAAATAACTTAATAGCACCACACTTGTGATAGGAATTACCTGCAGGTCGACCGGTGATGATAGTTCCGTCGCCTAAAACCAGAACGCTGTCCACCAGAGAATTCATCCCCACTGTCGAGACGAACCGGAGACAAGTGGACCTCATCATCTTCGTCAAACAAACGTTTATTCATTCCCTTAGCAACCTTGGATTCAGCCGGAGTGAGAGCATTTGAAGCAACCCTTTTACCATGAGTATTTCTCATTGCGAGGTGAGGAAACCGAAGTTGGAGAGAGATGAATAATGTGGGCGAAAAGAAAATGAAGAGTCAGGGGAGCCGTATGTATTTTAAACCTCTTTTCAGAATATATGGGGGAGTTGAAGAGTTAGGATTAATATTAAGAACTACCCACCCCCAAATAATAGGAAGAGAAAAAAAATTATACTTATCCTAATCGAAAAAAATAAGGCAAATTAAAAATAAAACACGGAGGGATAAAAATATGTATATAGACATGAATGTCATATAACAATTATAGAACACCAAATAAAAAGAAACTAAAGGATTAGAACGCAGGATGCAAAAATAAAATAAAAAATCCAGAGAGTACCAGGATATATTATTGGCAGCTTGCTGCCAAGACATTGCACATGCCAAGTTCTCGACGAAGAACCGAAAAACGTTCCTCGGCTAATGGCTTAGTGAAGATGTCAGCTCGCTGGTATTCCGTAGAAATAAATAGTAGCTCAAATTTTCCTTTTGCAACATTATCTCTCAAAAAATGGTGTCGAACATCAATATGCTTCGTTCTTAAGTGATTTACCGGATTCTTTGAAATGTTTATTGTGCTCGTATTGTCACAATATATTGGAATCTTGGAACACTTGATGCCATAGTCCCTAAGTGTCTGAATCATCCATAAAATTTGAGCACAGCAGCTGCCTGCAGATAAATATTCACCTTCTGCAGTGGATAATGCAACAGAAGCTTGCTTCTTGCTTTGCCAAGACACCAAACTCTGTCCTAAAAATGCACAAACACCACTTGTACTCTTGCGATCAGTTTGACAACCTGCATAATCTGCATCACTAAACCCAACAAGATCAAAAGCATTTGTGATTGGATAAAATAAACCAAGAGTAATTGTGCCACTCAAATATTTGAATATTCTTTTAACCGCACTTAAGTGAGACTCTTTTGGTTTAGATTGAAACCTCACACATACACAAACACTATACATTATATCAGGTCTAGAGGCAGTAATGTATAATAAACTACCAATCATACCTCTATACTTGCGAACATCAACATCTATACCTTGTTCATCTGCTGTCAGCTTGCTGGCAGGAGTCATTGGTGTTGATTTCGGCTTGATATTTTCAAATCCAAATCTTTTGAGTAGATTCTTGATATACTTGGATTGATGCACATAAATACCCTCTGGAGTTTGCTTAATTTGAAGACCCAAAAAGTAGTTGAGCTCTCCCATCATGCTCATGTCAAACTCACTATGCATACACTTAGAAAACCACTTGCACATATCATCATTAGTAGATCCAAAAATAATATCATCCACATATATTTGTACAACTAAAATATCAGTACCATCATGTTTAGTAAATAATGTAGGATCGATTTTACCTCTAATGAATCCATTTTTGATCAAAAACTTACTTAACCTTTCGTACCATGATCTAGGAGCTTGCCGTAATCCATATAATGCCTTCTTCAACTTGAAAACATGATTTGGAAATTTCTCATTTTCAAAACTAGGGGGTTGCTTGACATAGACTTCTTCCTTTAAGAATCCATTAAGAAATGCGCTTTTCACGTCCATTTGATGTAGTTTGATCTTCTTGAAGCATGCAAATGAAAGTAGCATCCTTATTGATTCGAGCCTTGAAACCGGGCATAAGTTTCCTCAAAATCAATTCCTTCTTGTTGATTATATCCTTGTGCAACAAGTCTCGCTTTGTTTCGAGTAACCGTACCAAATTCATCAACTTTGTTCTTGAAGACCCATTTAGTACCAATAATTGAAGCATCTTTAGGTGGCTCCACAAGTTCCCAAACTTCACATCTTTCAAATTGATTGAGTTCTTCTTGCATTGACATGATCCAATTCTCATCTTGAAGTGCTTCTTTAACATTCTTTGGTTCCTCTTGAGCTAGAAAGGCTGCAAATGCACAAAAGTTGGCTTGACCCTTCCTTGTCTTGATTCCTTCTGATTTATCACCAATGATCAACTCTGGAGGATGGTTCTTCACTGTTCTTGTTGACTTTGGCAATGAATGTTGAGCTATGACTTCCTCATGTACTCGAATTCGCTTGGATGGAGGAGAAGCTTTACCACCTTCATAGATAGGCATCTTTTCTTGTGATCTCTGACCTCTTGGACCTTCCAAGGTGAGTTTTGACAACTTATCAATAGTTTCATTTACTGGAGAAGAGGTTTCAGTTGGATTTTCAGCTTCTGTAGTTGTCTCAGGCTGGTTGGCAGCTTGCTGCGACACAGTAGTTGTTACTGACAGCTGGCTGTCATCACCTGCACCTGCAATATCTTCCTCATCTCTTGACAGATCAACATTAGACTCTTGAAATGAAACATCTATAGACTCTTCAACAATACGTTTAGATGTATTATACACTCTATAAGCACGACTTGTTAAAGAATAACCCAAAAATATTGCTTCATAAGATTTAGCATCGAATTTACCATCTCTATCAATAGTTTTGAGTACAAAGCACCTGGAGCCAAAAACTGTGAAATATCCAATGTTTGGCTTCTTATTCCTCAGCAATTCATAGGGAGTTTTGTTGAGAATAGGCATGATAAGCACTCTGTTCAGAACGTAGCTTGCTGTGTTGACTGCTTCTGCCCAGAAACTCCTTGGCAGCTTGCTCTCCTGCAGCAAAGTCCTCGCAGTTTCTTGCAAAGATCTGTTCTTTCTCTCCACAACTCCGTTTTGCTGTGGGGTTCTTGGAGCAGAGAATTCATGTGAAATACCTCTTTCTTCACAATAATCAATGAAGCCTTTTGAAATGAATTCACCTCCTCTATCACTTCTTATACCTACAAGTCTTGTATTCAACTTGTTCTCAAGTAAAGTGATTAGCTTTTCAAATTCACTAAAAGCACAATCTTTAGTACGAAGAAACAATACCCATGTATATCTAGAATAATCATCAACAATAACAAATGCATATTGTTTACCTCCAATGCTTTTATATGCTTCCGGACCAAATAAATCCAAATGGAGAAGCTCTAAAGGTTTAGAAGATGATACCATTGTCTTTGACTTATGTGGAGTCCTGATTTGTTTACCTAATTGACAAGTTGAGCAGGTTTCCGTCTTGACATACTTCAATTTGGGCAGTACTCTAACTAGCTTCTTTGTAGACAACTTGCTGAGTAAGTCCATATGAGCATGTCCTAGCCTTCTATGCCAAAGATCTGGGTTTGTATCAACAGTAGCTAAACAGCAGCCTACTTCCTGCATCTCAAAGTCCAACATATATATATATATTTCCTTCCCTTCTAGCAACTAGGGGGACTTTGTTAGTGCCAACATTAATAGTACATTTCTCTTTATCAAACACAACAGTATGTCCATCACCATATAACTGACTTATACTAAGCAAATTATATTTAAGACCTTGAACATATTGTACTTTATCAATAGAAATGTTACTATTACCAATTGTTCCTTTGCCAAGTATACGGAGTGTTTTGCTATCACCAATTGTAACACTACCACCCTTTTTCATCTTGAGGCTAAGGAACTGAGATTTGTCACCACACATATGTCTTGTACATCCACTATCCAATATCCATTGATTTGCATTGACTTTGACCACAAGACATACCTACAAAACAAAGAACAAACATCTCAACGTTTTGGTACCCAAATTTGGTTGGGTCCAGCATGGTTAGTTGATAAAACATAAAGAACATTCAATTCAGATTTCTTAATCCACATTTGGACCACTTTGGATGCTTGATTTCCTGTTCTCCTTGTTCTGGCAGCTTGCTGTCTAGAAGCTGTCTGTCTGTTCCAGCTTGCTGGCTTAGCATTCTGACTTGGGCAGTGATGTGACAAATGACCTTTCTTTCCACATTTGTAGCATATTTTCCAAGGCATAGCATAATTATATGGAATACCCTATTTACCTTCATATTGAAAAGCATTGGTTTTTGATGTAGAAGCCATTCCAAGTCCTTCTTTATCCATAGGAACCTTTGTTTGTTTCATAATAGTCTTCAATACTTCTTCTCCTTGAACAAATTTTCCCATGCCTTTCTCAAGCTTTGTAACTTTAGCTTCCAATTCCTTTATCTTCTCAGCTTGTTGAGTAGCTTCAATTGAAATGGATTCTCTGATTTTGAATGTCTCAAGACATACATCTCTAGCTTCAATTTCTGCACGTAGCTCGCTGAGTTCCTTCATCAATGTATCATTTCTTTTGAGAAGTAATTTGTTGAACCCCTCAAGTTGTGTTAACTTTCCTTTGAGATCAGAAATGAGATCTTCATGATTGTTTGATGGAGTCTTTTCAACCAATAGCTCAAAAATCATTTTTCGAAGTGAAGCATTCTTCTTTTCAAGTTCATTGTTCTCATTCTTTAATTCCATGAACTCCACAATAGATATAGTACTATGTCTCTGCAAGGTTAGTTCATCTAATGAATGATTACTAGAATTTGAATCAGAATTTATAGAGTTTACCTCACTATTATTGTCATCCAAATCTGAAGCATCACTCTCTACAAGGCCATCTTTCGTGATTCCTCGCATAGTGTCTTCATCATCCAGACCAACAAGAGCTAGGTTCACCATCTCATCACCTAATTCATCATCAAAAGCTGAGTCCTCATCATCACTCCATGTCAAAAGAGCTTTAGATTTCATTCTGTCCTTTGAGGCAGCTTGCTGCTTAGGCTTGTTCTTCAGCTTGTAGCAATCCCTTTTGAAGTGCCCTTTCTTACCACATTCAAAACATGCATCATCCTTTGAATCTCTTGACTCTTTTCTTGCTCCAAAGGCTTTTCCTTTTTCCTTCTTCAGCTTGTTCCTCTTTTCAATCATCTTCTTAATTTTTCTGGACATAGAGCCAATTCTTCATCAGATTCTGATTCTGCATCTGAGATCAGCTTGCTGCTACTGGAGTGTAAGGCCAGATTCTTCATCTTTTCAACTGGAGCTCTAACAGATTCCACTTTGCTTTCAAGTATCTTGGTTTCAAATTGTTCAAGCTCAGCAAAGACAGCTAGATGATCCATAGTATCAAGATTTGAAGAAGATTCCAGGGAAGTAACTTTGGGTTCATAAATAAATGGCACCGCACTTAGAACTTTCATATTGATTTCATCTTGAGGAATTTTTTTGCCAAGTCTCTTAAGTGCATTGATGTTCACTTGAAATCTAGCTTGACTTTCTTTGATAGATTCACCTTCTTTGAGTTTAAAATTTCCAAACTCATTCATTAACTTGCTGAGTTTGACCTTCTTCAAAGATGCCGAGCCTTCATGATAAGTTTCCATTGCATCCCACATCTCCTTTGCTGATTTAAGAGATGATACTTTGTCATGTTCAACTTGATTGAGCCCATTCATGGGAGAATTCCTTGCCTTTCCATTATAGCCAAATTTGATCAATTCATCAGTAGTAAGATCATCAACATCCTTATCTTTGCCATCTTTGTCAAGGAATACATATGGAACCTTTTGAACAACCCTTAGAACAAGTGGATCTCTGGATAAATATGTTTCCATACGCCCTTTCCACCAGTTGTAATTGTCCGTTCCAGTGAGGAGATGAGCTCGGTAGTCAGACTTTCCTTCGGGATAATTGTCAGCCATTTGATCGATACTTTTCCTGTTACAGAAAGATTAGTATACCAAAGCTCTGATACCAATTGAGAATCAACACCTAGAGAGGAGGGGTGAATAAGTGTTATGACTAACAATGACCAATTTTAATTATTACCAAGTTATGTGACTGAAAAAGCAAAAACAGTCTGATTTTGCTGTCTAGCAGCTTACTGAGTTCACAGAATGTAAAGTGGCAGCTAGCTACGTTGTGCAATACAGTATAGAAAATGTGCAGAAAGTAAACAACACACAGCAATTTTAGCCAGGTTCGACCCCTTATCTCCTATAGGTCTACGTCCTGGTCCTCTACCAACACGGCAAAGGATATATTATTGATCAAAGTGAATTACAACTACACAATACAATAATATATCTCCCTGAACTCCCAGTTACTGTTTGCAGCTTGCTGAAACACCTTGTTCCTTGAACGCAGCTCTCTAAGTACTATACTAAACCAAGTATAAACTCCTCTAGCTATCAAGTTCCTTGAACCCTTGTTTCCCAAGCTCACAACACCAGCAACTACCAACTTACAAGTTGAACAATACAAAGATATAATGAATTACAATCGAAACTATGAACTCTAATCAAGAATATATATCGTATAATATATAAGAGCTCAAGTATGTAAAAGATATTGCAAATCAGCCTTTGATAGTACTTGTGTTTCTTTAAAAATGTTGTCCAAACACTGAGAATGAAAAACACACAAGTATTTATATAATGAACAAATGATTTTGAATTAATCCAACAACCAACGGTCTTGACTACCAAGTCTCACGTTTTTGTTCCTTGATTAATTCAAGCCCAACGTTCATAAAATTAACGTTTAGAAACCAGAAGAATAGAGAGAATAAGAACGTCAAGAAGACACGTTCAACTGGTTTTAAAAGCCCAATAAAATAGAAGTTGTTAAAAGATAAAACGTTTATAAACAAGTCCTATAATATAGGAATTATATATATATGAAAATAAATTCGAAATTATTTGAGCTCATATATATATATACACGACTTATATAACTAATAGAGTCCTTACAATTCAGTTCCTAGAAGATTTCCTATAAAATAGGACTGAAACTCTATCCGCTGGAAGTGTTGTCAGCTTGCTGCCTGTATACAAAATTACATTGCCAGCTTTCTGCCTGCAAAGAAAATAAATCTGCCAGCTAGCTTCTACAACATGTTTTGTTAGAAAATACACAGCTTTTATCTCCTACAAAACCATGTTAGTAAAATACACTTAACCCAGCTTACTGCTATAGTGTTATCATCAAAACACCATGGTTTCAAACCGAAACCAAAAATTTCAATGTTTCGGCTTTAATAATATAGTATAGAAGTGGAAAGGAGATCTTATCCAAAACGTACCGCCAAAACAATCTTAATCGTAGGATCTAATATTTTTAAAAATAGACGATCCAGATTATATCATATAAAACTAGAAATTATTATCTAAAAATGATATAAGTCAAATGTGAAAGTATAAGTGTTGGGATTTATGGGTGATAGCATTGAAACAACTTAACTTTTTATGTACTTAATTTTTAATTAAGTAGAACATACTATCACAGCCAAAGTATGCTCTTGTAATCAGTATGCAATGTTATTTTATTTGTGTAATTTGGAAGAAGTTCACTTTCTGTGTTCAAGCCTCAAAGAATGCATATTAGATGACAGCATGAATAAAGGTTACTGTCATAAGCATTGACAGTAATATTACAAGGAGACAGAATGTTGCAAGTCATGACAGCATATTTACTCTGACAGCAACATTGGCGGAAGACTACGCGATAGCAACTTTAGCCCTCGACAGCAAGTTTGGAAACCTCGACAGCACTCTATGCGGGGAACTCATACTGTCACCAAAAGTACATTCATGTGACAGCAAGCTTTGCGGCAAAAGTAACTATCTCAAGAAAGATCCATGTTCTAGGTATCTTCTCAGTCAAATACCGTGATAGTTTCAATGTTCAAGAAACAGGCGTGTTACAGTATCCCTAAGCTGCACCAAGTCTGCAAGACTACGACAGAAGCTTCAAGCACTACAAAACAAAAGCGAATCAATTCAAGAGCAAGGTCAAGTCTCTATTTGCTGAATTGTTTAGCTGGAAATAGAATGAATCTAGGTTGCTTTCTTTGTAATGTATATCTGACATGTTAGCAATTTAGGAATGTCACATGGGAAGGCAATTTGTAAGAAGCTGTCACTTGATAATGACAGCAGCTTCATAGACCCGTGTTGACAATGATAGGATTAGTTTTATACTTAGACTATTAATTCATTCTAGGGATGTAACGAAGACAAGTAAGTGTCTTGAAGAAAAACCGAAGCTCAAGAATTCTTTCTTGAGGTTGTAGCAACACTTTGCAAAATAAATAAAACATTTATTTTTTGAATCATGTCTTTTCGATTATACTGTTTGTGAATGCATACATATTATTGATAACATTAAATCTTAGTTTTGGTTGTTGAAACTGAGATTGAATTTTATCAGTATTGCATTCATCCCCCCCCCTTCTGCAATACACGAGGACCAACAACTGGTATCAGAGCAAACAGATTAACATACATATCTGAGATCACGACGACAATGCAGAAATCAAACAATATCAAGATCCCAGCTTTTGATAAAGAAAACTACCAACATATTTCTGGGCTGAAGCTATCAACACAGCTTGTTATACTCAAAACAGAACCATGATTAACAAAACTCATGCAAGTACACCTTACTGTCTGCTAACTGGGAAGAAACCTACTGTCAAATATTTTCATGTGTTTGGGAGCAAATGCTTTATGATGAAGGATAACCATGAGAAGAAAGGAAAATTTGACACTAAGGCATTTGAAGGACTATTCATGGGTTACAACACAGAAAGGACTACCTACAGAGTTTATGTTATGGAACACAGGATTATTGAAGAGAGTGTAATTGTCACATTTGATGAAACCAAGTTTCCAGGACTGCATGAAGAAGGAAAGATGCAGACATTCAGATTTGCGAATCAAGGATACTTGGAAGCTGAGGAAATTGTTGATAAAGAACCTAGCTTCACTCAAATTGTTGAAGTTGACAAAGATACTGTCAATGCCACTACTGTCAACCAAACTCCAGCTCAGTCACAGACCATAACTTCTAACATTCATAACAATGATGACTCTGGAGACAATGAAGAACATGGTGAAGACAATGGAATTGGTGAGCATTCAACTCAACAAACTGAAGCAACTGTTCATGTACAATCAAGTAGCTTGCCCAGAATCACCAAGTGGAACAAGGATCACACAAATGACCTTATCATTGGTGACCCTACTTCTGGAGTGAGGACAAGGAACAAAGTCTCTGCTGACAGCATGTTTTCATGCTTCCTGTCTCAAATGGAACCCAAGACAACTGATGAAGCATTGTTGGATTCTGACTGGGTGATAGCCATGCAAGAAGAGCTAAATCAGTTTGAAAGAAACAATGTATGGAAGTTGGTTCCAAGACCTAAGGGAAAGTCAGTCATTGAGACCAAATGGGTTTTCAGAAACAAGCTTGATGAAAATGGATTAGTGACAAGAAACAAAGCAAGGCTAGTGGCTAAAGGTTACTGTCAACATGAAGGAATAGATTATGATGAGACATTTGCACCTGTTGCAAGACTTGAAGCTATAAGAATCTTTCTAGCCTATGCTGCACACTGCAACTTCAAAGTATTTCAGATGGATGTCAAAAGTGCCTTCCTAAATGGAGAGTTGGAAGAAGAAGTGTATGTTGAACAGCCACCAGGGTTTGAGGATGCTGAAATGTATGATTTTGTGTACAAACTCTTCAAGGCATTGTATGGACTAAAGCAAGCACCCAGGGCTTGGTATGACACACTTTCCACTTTTCTTTTGGAAAATCAGTTTACTAGAGGAGTTGTGGACAAGACACTTTTCTACAAACACCATGGCAAGGACATCATTCTGGTACAAATCTATGTGGATGACATCATTTTTGGTTCTACAAATGAGAAGCTGTGTGAGAAGTTTTCCTCTCTCATGAGTAGCAAATATGAGATGAGTATGATGGGAGAATTGTCATTCTTTCTGGGATTACAAATTCTTCAACAACCTGATGGAATCTTCATATGTCAAGCTAAATACATCAAGGAACTTCTCAAAAAGTTCAACTTGGAAGATTCATCACCTGCAAAGACACCAATGTCCACATCAACTAGTCTGGACCTTGACCCTAAAGGAAAGAAAGTTGACTCAAGCACCTATAGAGGCATGGTAGGATCTGTAAAGCATAATGTAACATAAGATGTAAAAGAGATAACTACAACTCAACAAAGAACAAGACAGACAATAGTATTAACAGAAGCACAGGAATCCAGAATCAAAGGAGAAAAGGTAAACTCAGAAAATCAAAATACGTTATGTATTCTTGAAGTCCGTAAACAGGTCACAGAAAGAAGTTCATGAAAATGTTCAAGCCTCAGTGACAGCAAAAGAAACAAGACTTTCAAGACGACAGAAGTATGTGAATGATTTAGGGTTAAGTGCCACGGGATTCCAGTGATTTAAATGAAGCAACCAGAACGACAAAGGACTTATCAGCAGCATTGAATTGAAGACATAAAAAAAGAATTGATCAAATGTTATTCATCTGTGAACCAGACCAGTTGCACTAGGTGACGGCACTAAAAAGATCAAGTTGTTTTATCGTCTCAGAAGAAATTGATACAGTCTAAAACTGAAACACCCTAGAGCTGAATGGTTTTTCTAAAAGGTCAAGGACAAGGAAAAGAGTTCGATGGTTTTTCTTTTAAGAAAACCATCGAAGGTGACATAAAGAAAAACAAAAGAAAATGTTCGATAGTTTTCTTAATTAGAAAACCATCGAATGAAAAGTAAAAAGTGAATGAAAACTTTAATAAAGTAAAAGTTCCATTCGATAGTTTTTATTTTAAAAACCATCGAATGTAATTATTACTTTATTATTCGATAGTTTTCAATTCACAAAGTGGGTGAAAAGTTTTCTTTGTTTGTCAGGTTGATGAGAATTGGACGGCCAAGATTGTTTTAACAATTAAGGTTCGATAGTTTTCTAAAAACTAAGACTACAATTACAACAGAGGAAGTGTGTCTTCTTCAGTCGAGGTTATTTCATAGTAGCAACTACTGAGAGAGAAGTTTGAGCCGGAGAAGATCATAGAAATTTATAGTGCTCAGAATTCTTTCATTGTATTGATTGTGAATAACCTAGAACTCATTGAAGCTAATCTACAGATTAGAAATTGTAGCACCCCTCGAGGTTTATATTTATAAAAAGATATATTCCCCGAAACTTGATTTGGTTTGGTGTGTTTGATTTCGTTATAGAACTGAAAGATTAATCCGCGAACGAAATTGAATTATTTGTGAGTATCGTATTCAACCCCCCCTTCTACGATACTTTGGACCTAACAATTGGTATCAAAGCTTGTTAATCGATATACAGATTAGATCCGGTGTTTTAGGCCAATCACTCAAGTTCTCAGAATTTTCAGATTTTTTAATTTTCAAAATTTTCATTTCTTGAAATTTTTGAATTTTAAATAATTTGAATTTTATTCTTGAAATATTTTATTTTTCAAAAAGTTCGTAATTCTTGGAATTTAAAATATTTCATATCCTAAGCCAAAGGTTCTCAAAAGATTGTAAGAGAGGAGGTTAGGAATGGACAAACAAATATCTCAGTAACGTTTATTAATGTTGGAACCTCAGAACAGAATAGAAGAATTACTAGTAGCTGAATCAGAAGAAGCTCAGGTAGAAAACCTCGAGAGACTAGACTAAAGATCAGTGTTTCACTTGTCAAGGAAGTTTAGTCACATCAGATTCAGAAGGAGTACAAAAGCCACATCCATGGATCAGGCTTATTTATTATGAAGCAAAGATTCTTCAGGATTCAGTTCAAAGAGGTAGTTACAGACTGAGATGGTAACAAAAACAAGAGTGATAGTTTCAACTATGATAAGAACTATGTAACGAGAAACTATCAGGGTGTGCTACACAATGAAGAAGCCTAACAAACAAAGAAGAATAGGGACTCAGTTAATAGCTGAAACAGAAGTGGAATGCTTTGTTGAAGAAGCATCAGCACAAAACTTATGTTGCTTAAGGAAAGAGTTGGGATGGATCAGATGACGAGAAGATCATGGATATCTTGCTTTCATAGCAATCTCTGAAGATGATTCACCTCACATATCTCAGGTATCTTTTCCTTGAACCAATGCAGTATTTAATTCTCAATATTCAAAGCATGTAC
The DNA here is from genome assembly GCA_030848705.1 of Heracleum sosnowskyi. Taxonomy (NCBI): domain Eukaryota; kingdom Viridiplantae; phylum Streptophyta; class Magnoliopsida; order Apiales; family Apiaceae; genus Heracleum; species Heracleum sosnowskyi. The sequence goes on from CM061238.1 coordinate 39,224,612, forward strand.
ATAGAAGATCTTAGATATGTGTGTATGAATATTTGTAGAATAAGATTTGCAAGTGAGATAGAAGCTTTCTTAAGAAACAACTCTTAGTTTTAGGGGTTAAGTTTCTGGCACATAAGACCTTAGTAAAGCTAAGTTTCAGTATCCCTAGTAGAACAAGATTTGCTCATTTATTCTGAATTGTTTGTTAAGGGATAATCAGTTTGAAGAATGGAGGAATTACCTTTAGAGTCAGTAGAATTTGTAGAACACCAAGCTGTATCTAAAACTGACTTAGGTAATAGAGAAAGTTAGATGCCATACAACAACAGAATGGATTAGATAGAATTAGTGATTTATTTGTTAATTCTTTTATTCCATGTGTGCTTAGAAAATTATTGAATATCTGTAAATCTACTTGCTACCTGTTACACTTGTGTATATTGGTTAAAGTAGAAAGTACTGAATTTTCTAAAATGCAGAACATGCCTAATTTGCACATCTCTTATCTGCAATGTCAAAATGCTCAATGTATGCCATTTATTCTTATTAACATGTTTGCTTATTTAAATATTATGAATGCATATCTTAGAACTTGCATTAATCATAGAAAAAGCATGTTTAAGAATCACATTAGAGCAACGACTGCAAGGTCAGTCAGAGATAAGAATAAGCATGTATAGGTTGAAGCTGTTGTTACCACTTTTAAAAGCAAAATCTCTAATCCATCTGGACCCAAGCAAATAAGTTGGGTACCAAGAACTGTCAATCCATTTGTGAGTGCAGGCAAATCAGGTTAATCGATTTATATGCTTTCTTGGTCTTTACTACTGAAGACATATGATCGAAGAAAGAACTTGCCATCAAATGTGATTGAGAAAGCTGTTCCGTCAATAATCTTTGGAGATGACATCAAAGGTTTTCATCACGGGACATGGCTACGTTGGAAATGGAATGTCATCATGTTTACAATAATTGGTATCATTGATAACAACTAATAATTGGAGTCAAGGATAACAATTAGAAGAAACTCTCTTGCTGAAGATTCAAAGCACAAATCTTTTTATTCAATGAAGGAGCAGTGTTTTATCTCAAGCAGGAAGGTTGAGAAGCTCTCACCCTTGCATGACAATACAAGGAACTCTTTTCTAAAGATGGTATTGGTGAGAGGACTGCCTCATCTGGGATTCAAGCTAGATGAAATATATGAGGCATGTCATTAAGGGAAGTCAAAGAAACATCACAGAAAAGCTATAATGTGATAAGCATTACTGAGCCGCTTCAGATGATACGTATGGAACTCTACGAACTAGTTAATGTCTTATCTACAACAAAGTAAAGATATACTTCAGTGATGATTGATGACTACTCTTAATACAAACTGGTGTTGTTCGTTCAATCTGAAGGACAGGACATCACAGATGAGATTAATCACATTTCCATGATACCCTGAATTGGCCAATAGAAGCAAACTCTGAATTTCTTTCAGGGGTTTGGAGGAAATTGTTTTACAAGTAAGCATCTTGGCAAGATTGGCAGCTAAGGCTCTTGAGGATATTCTCCTCGGCTAATCAGTGGAATCTAAAGCCTACGAGGTAAATTTGATTAATCAACAAGAGGTGATTGAAAGTCTGAATATGATGTTCAACAACTCCAAGCTCTCAGCTGTTATGTGTGAAATTAATGGTAATGATGATTCAAATCCAAGCAGTGGTAATGGTAGTTTAACTACACAGCTCAGTACTTCAACAGAACCACTCAGCGAGGATGAGGATTCTCAGGAAATCCCAGCAACGGCTTAGGGGGAGCAAAAGAAGGATCAATTAGTCAGATCAACACCACAATGAATATCTAGAGGACACTTCAAGAACGTATCTGTCAAGACAAAGGGTTTAGATTCAATATCATTCCTGATGTCTAGTTCTTAGTGATCCTAGTGGTGGAGTAAAGATTGGAGCTATAGAGTATGAATGATTATTTTCTTGGTTTTCTTTCTGAAGAAGAAACAAAGAAAGGTAAAGAAGCTCTGATGGATCCAGATTGGGTGATTGCAAAGCAAAATGAACTCAATCAATCTGAAAGGCAGAAAGTTTGGAAGCTGGTACCCAGGCCTAAGGGAAAATCTGTTATTGGAACAAGATGGGTATCCAGAATACTGGATGAAATTGGCATTGTTATGAGGGACAAGGCCAAACTGGATGCTAGGTTACTATTAGGAAGCAGTATCTAACAAGAAGCACTAGTGACGAGACTTGAGGATATCAGGATATATCTGTATGGTGAATATGATCAAGTGCACTCCTGATTGGTGAGATAGTAGAAGAAGTCAATGTACAACAGATCATGGCATTTGCTGTTGCAGATCAATTGGACGTTGTATAACTTCTCTTCACAAGATCACTACAGATTGGTATGAACCGGTATCAATACTCAAGCAATCGTCAAAGACATGGTATGACACTCTAACTGAACTTTTACAGAATATGAATTTATTAGAGTTGTCATAAGGCACAAACATAATGTCATATATGTGCAGTGATATCATGATTATATTATATGTTGGTCTATTAACGAAAACTTGAGCAAGAAATTTGCCAAGTCATTGCAGAGAATGTACAAGATGAGTATGTTGGGAAAGTTGCAATTCTTTTTGGAATTACTTTGAGCAAGCCAGAAGAATAATTTTTTTAGGAACACAAGTAAGCCAAAAGAGTGATGGCAATAAAAGTAAGTCAAGAATCTTTTGAATGTGCACAATTGAGAAGATTCTAGACATGCCAAGACTCCCTACCAACAGCAGCCACTAAAGCTTGATCAGGACAAATCATGTAAAAGACAGAAATGACAAGCTAGAGAGGTATGCGTCTCATTAAGTTATTAGCTGCAAATTGACAACACATATTGTATTCTCAAGTTGCTAATGTGCAAGGTTCCAAGTGGATTTCAAAAATCTAGTCTTATAGTTATCAACATGATTCTGAGATATCTTAAGGGAATACCAAATCTCAGTATATGGTACCCTAAAGATACTTGTTAACATGTTTAGCTATTTAGATATAAAATACGCAGGTTGTAAGAAAGACAGGAGAAGCATCTCTGAATGACAGGAGGAGCATCTCTAGAAGCTGTCAACTTCGTGGAGGAAGATTGATTTCTTGTTATTATTTCAGGAAATAACTTTATCTCCAACAACTCTGTGGAACAATCCACGACAATGCACCTTGACAACAGGTATCATTTCTTTCGAGAGCATGTCTTCAATTTATAGAGTAACTTGCAGACACACACCTCATTTGAAAATCCCATCTGCAAGAAACTCTTAAATAAGTTCACAAGTGTCCATATTTTAAGGACTTGTGAATTTGTTTAACATCAAGTCCTCATCTTAATAATTTAGTGCTAATATCTAACTCATAGATATTTAGTATTAATTTATTATTATTTATTTAATAAAATTTGAATTATGGAAATTGAAGCAGTTCAATATCTTATTTGCTCCATAATTTAAAATACATAAAATAAATATGCAGCGTAATTTATTGGATTTTAATTGGTTAATATTATTCAATGATATTTAGTCGATTTTATTCTGAGAAAATTGTGAATTTTCTGTTAATAATTGATTTTGGTAAATTGTAAAAGATTTATTCAAAATAAAACTTGACAGGAAATACAAGGTTTGAATTTTAGAACATGAACAGGTTTTAGAATTTGAACAGAAGCAAAAATATCGAATCTTAGGAAATTCGATAGTTTTTCAAGTACAAAGAAAATTCTATCGAAATTTAATTCTCGATAGTTTTTGAAAAGGAAAAGAAAAACTATAGAAAACAATTCTCGATAGTTTTTGAAATTAAAGTGAAAATATATCGGGAGTATTTAATTTTTCAATATTTAAACTCCTCGATAGTTTTTTTTTTAACAAAAATATTGCCTCGATAGTTTTTGGTCTTTTCATAGTAATAACTTTCGATGGTTTTTCAGAAATCAGTTTAAAATTCTACTCTCATACACTTCGATAGTTTTTAATAAAACCATCGAAGATCATATGACCTTTTTGCCCCTCTGAGAAATCCATCGACAGTTACTTTAAAAACTATTGAACTGTAGAAAGACATTTTTACCCTTACAGTTTCAACAAGTATTTAACAACCCCTTACGTTTTTTTTCTTCTTATTATCAGATCTAAGGGCTTTTGTTTATACTTAAGTTGTGTTTATTTAGAAAAAGGGGTAATTTTGTTTTAAAGGTAATTTTGTTAAGTTTGATTAATTTATAATTAATTAAATTTAAGTGGTAATTTAGTTTTGGTTTAAAATTAATTTTCTGGAAATTTAAAATGGCCGGAGAATTTATTCTAACCAAGACTAATCATGTCTCGTTTCAGAACTTGCAAGCCATTACGAACTTACAGTTTCGTGCATGGGCAGAGTTTCTGAACACACGTTCATTAGTGGCATATGCCTTGAGTACTCATGTAGTCCTTTGCATCGATCAATTGACTGCGTTGTACACAACCGCCATGGATACAAGTGAGAATAACGTAAGATCCTTCAGTTTTGTTGTGCCAGGGGGCAGAACAATAAGGGTGACGGAACATGACTTTAATAGAATACTACATTTTCCTACAGAAAACCATGTTCTGGATCCCAAAACTGAGGAGATACATGCTTTCTTCACTCTCATAAGAAGTCAACTTCCTAACTTCTTTGTGGGAGAGTTCCTTAAGCATTACCTGCCAAAGCCATGGAACTTTTTCTTTCATACCCTGATCCATGTTTTTACTGCCAAGCTTACAAATCTGCATGGTATTCCCTTATTCCTTCAAAAGATAGGGTTTGCCATTGCCAACTATAGGCATATTAACATAGGAAGGCTAGTGATTGATCAAGTCATTCTGTGCATGGGACCACTGGATGAAAGAACAGGCATAAATGAAAATGTGCTTTGTTTCTATCCTAGGTTCCTACAGCTAATTCTCACTGATATATTAACAGATGATGAGCGTGAGACATTCGCCGACGAGGAGACCATGAAGTGCATGAAGGTGAAGAGCAATGCAATAACCGCTCTGATAAGAAAGAATCATCTTCCAGGGGTACCCACTGTTCTCACTGAATATCTAAGAACGGTGCCCCTACCACTTCTACCCCCAGGGGAACAGGTAAATGAAGGTAATATTCCTCAACCTGAACTGGCTCCTGAACCACAACAAATGGATGTTGATCCAGAGCCCTCAGCGGCCATTCCAGACCATGAGATTGCAACCCACAATCTCTAACCACGGTCGAAGAGCCTTTGGAAGAGCCAAATGAAACAATAAACGAGCCTCCTTCTCCTCCTATACCCAATATTCAGACATCCGTGAGTGTAGAGGGAGATAGTGCCTTAGTAGCACCACATAAGGAGATACACCCTTCAACAGCAGCTCTGCCTTCCTCTAAAAGGAGACGAACAGAAACCGAGGCAACTGTTGATACTTCATTTCTTTCATCCAAAGCGCCCTTTATTGATTTTTCTGATGCTGATTGGGCTACGCTAACGAAAGCTATATCTGAACCAATAGCTCAATCAAGTAAGGAAGAATTGACGGAAGCAACTGGTGTTCCGACCATATTATGGTCAGGTTCACTGGTTGAAGGTTCTAAGAACCAAGGGTCTTCACAGACGTCGAGAGAAGGCTTTGACCTAAATGCACAATCTAAAAGGTCATTGTCTACCTCCCCAGATGGAACATATCTGGATCCTGCGGGTAAAGGGTCTGACGTAGGTACAGATCGGCAACTCGGTGACAATGAATCAATTTCAATTGAGGAGTTAACTGAGGTAAAGTCTTCACAGACTATTGGGAAGATTCGGGATCTCTGCTGTTAATAGAGCCTGTTTCTAACCCCCTAGAGATTCAAACTCTAGATCCTTCAATGGATATATCATCTACGGATGATCAGCAACTTGGTTTATCCAAGGACGGGGACTTGCGAAGCCCCATTGCACCACCGGTGACCTCCTTAAGGACGGCTACGGTGTTTTCTTCTGCAGGTACAACTAGCACAAAGGGATTGTGTAATAACCCGAATTTTTGGTAAAATTAAAACTTTTCTTATTATGATTAAGTCCATCAGTGAATAGTGAATTTGGTGGATGAATAGTGATTTTGAGGGTTAAGAAAATTTTTCATGCCACCTATGTACGAGACGTAGTGTGGATATTCCGAAGTCATATTAGTGATCTACGGAGTAAATAAGTGAATGCAAAGACGATCGGAATTCAGAAATTCCAAATTTTATTTTGGTGTAATATTCGACCGGGCAGCGAATTATATATTATTATATTCAAGAAATGAGATATTAAAATTGAGGATTTGAGGATTTAATATTTTGGAATTTTATTATTTTATTAAAGTCGATTTAAGAATCCGATTGTTGAAGTGAATAGTTACTATTCACTGCGAGAATCGCGTAAAGTTTTACTCGCTCTTTTTGGAAAATATTTCGAATCATTTCAAGAGGAACAAGGCAATATTTACAGGATTAAATATAGACATGGAAGTAACATGTAACAAGATTAGTTCGAGGGATGCAACATTTGGAGCATCCATGTGAAAGGAAACGAACCAGTAAAGCAAAGCAGTCAAGCCACTTGCCCACCACTCTTGCATGTGTGACAAGTGTCAAGAGGACAATACACCAAGCTATGACTCACCATTTTTGTCTCTAAAAATCAGCATTTCCATTAATTGAACAAGGCAAGAAAAATCAAGAAACTCTCCCCCATTTTCCAGATTTTCGGCTCAGCTTGCACAAGGAGGAGAGAACAATTCATAACTCCAAAACTACTTGTCCTAAAATTACCAAATTTTAACCATAGCGTCTCCACTCCAGGGAAAACATTCTATCAAAATTTCATGGCCAACAAAGGAGTGTAGCCTAGTCAAATCGCTTCCCCAAGTTGGAGAACCCAAACTGTGCAGTTTGTGTCCAGTGGAAAGATGGGACTCAAAACTCTAGCTAGGAAGCTTTAAATGTGGCGATCTATAGCTCAAAAGAAAGCTTATGAAGAGTACAAGGTCTGGTAAAAATCTTAGAACCAAACTCTTGTTTTTCGATTTTATATGGATTTTACAAAGTGATGATGAATAGTAACTTTTCATGATTCTTGATTTTGTTTCTTAAGGATTAAGCTTGATAAGGTTTGTTCAAAGCTCAAGGAAGGATTATAAACCATTGTTAGTGTATATGAAGCACCAAGGAAGGTATAAAAACCCCTGCCCCTTTTTGTTTATATGAGTTTTGAAGTGGTTTTGATGTTTATGTAAGGTTAAGATCATGATTAAGTAATTATATGAATTGTTGGTTGAGTTTGGAGGATGGGTTATGAATTTGTTTTGATTATTCATGGAGGATTTGACTGAGTGGAGGGTGTATAAGGTGGATGGTGAGTTTGGGATTAATTGGTATTGATTTGGCTGTGTTTTGGAAATGGAAAACGTTACGATTATAGCCGTCGTAATGCCCATTTGATTTAAGGTTGTTTTGAGCAAGAATTACGAACTGTTATTGGAATATTTTTGAGCATAACTGACCAGGAGCCTGTAGGTCTTGTTTAAAGGTTTGTTTTGGTATAAAGATCATGCCTATACGATTTACGGTTTAGGAGAAAAGTGAGTTTTAGTAAACGCCGTTCGGAAGAATGACTCATCTCTGTCCAGCAACTTTGAGGCTATATTTGGACCACTTCAGAGCCGTATTAAAATGTGAAATTTTGAGGAATAATACTAGAGACAGTTAGGAAGGCTCACGAAAAAGATTCGTATTAAAAAGATTATATTTCGATTTTATAAAAATGTTTTAGTCGAGATCGCGCAAGTGAAAACCACTAAGAACATGACTTAGAAACCAATGTTGTAAATGATTAGGTATAACTTGTATTCGAGGATCGATTTCGGACTAAACCTACGACTTAAGAAATTGTCGATTAACATGGACTTAGTATGAGCCTATAACGAGCTAGTAATGCCTTGGTTGTGTTTCGCTTACGTGTTTAAGCATTGAGCAAGTGGATTATCCAGGGGATTAATCGTACGTTTTCTTTGACTTTGTCTAGATTATCCGGCATCGTCGCGAACCCCTATCACTTCTCGAGCATCAGGAAAGTTTACTAAACCTTACTCTATTATTCAGAGTATGTATATTTTCCTATGTTCAATACTTGTGTATTCCCAATTTATATACCAAATCTTTGTTGCAAGTATTGTGGCAAGTTTTCTAAATCTATACTTTGAAATATTGATTATATATTACTGTTTTTGCCATGTGTGGAGTTATACAGTTTTGCGATACATGTTACATATTGTATAAAATAGAGTTTGATTTTGGTTTATATATGAGTTTTGAGATAAAGTAGTTATAAACCGGTGTACCTTGTAGCTCTATAGATAAGAGCAGGTTTATTGTTTCGACTCTAGACCGGGAGTCGATATTTTGAGATATGTAGATAGCCGTGGAAACCCGGAGGGATTCCATCGGCAGAATACTATGTGTTTTGAGGAATGTTATTTGAGTATTATCTCGGTCGAGAAATACTATTTGAATACTATTTCAGTTATATATGCAAATGAGAAGTATACATGTGTTATTGCATACTTGTCTTCGAATTGCTATGTATAGCAATACTTGAGGTTATGACTTGAAGTTGGGGCTTATGAGTTAGATATGGGATATCAGTTATAAGCCAGTATTCTTATATATGCCCTAGGATAAGGGCGTGTGATTTTCATTAAGGATCAGAAGTGATTGTATTTCTGTATATGCTAAAGATTATTTTTCCGATAAAGACATCGGGTGACTGTTATTTGAGATTTATTAATTAATGAATATTATTTATGTATATTCATTTGAGGCTTACTTGTTCGAGGGTTAATTATGTATTTAATGAACATTATTTATGTATATTCATTTGAGGACTATTGACTTTAAGAATATTAATTATGAATATTCATTCGAGGATTAATTATCTATTTAATGAATATTACTTTTGAATATTCATTTGAGGCTTACTTATTCGAGGGTTAATTATGTATTTAATGAATATTAATTATTTATATTCATTTGAGGATTATGGACTTTAAGAATATTATTATTATTATCCATTCGAGGATTATTTATTATTTAATGAATATTATTTTGAATATTCATTTGAGGTTTACTTATTTGAGGAATATTATTTCGAATATTCATCTGAGGTTTATTTAATGAATATTATTTTCAAATATTCATTTGAGGATTACTTATTTAATGAATATTATTTTCAAATATTCATTTGAGGATTACTTATTTAATGAATATTATTTTCAAATATTCATTTGAGGATTACTTATTTAATGAATATTATTTTCAAATATTCATTTGAGGATTACTTATTTAATGAATATTATTTTCAATATTCATTTAAGTTTTACTTGTTTAATAAAGGTTAGTAAGTATTTTTAAATCAAAAAGAGGTTCCCAAAACATTGTTTTTCCATTTGAATCTGTCTTTTAAGAAGATTTAAATGCTCGCTCAACTATCAAAAATACGGGAAACCTGATTTAAGTGACTACTACTCTTTTTAAACTCTCAATTCAAAAACTGTCAAGGGACAGATATTTTCTTGGAGCAATTTAATTGCTGCCAGTCTAATGTTGTGTTACCACCTCAATGATCGAGGGGTAAATTCATGGAACAAGTCGATATCCATTAACAAGCATAGCTTGGGAAATATTGGAGAATCTTCCTTTCCAACCTAGATATAACTACTTAGTGGAGTCGTATCAACAAGTGTTACACTTGGGGAAAGGAGGACGATCTTTACGTTTCAGAGTCATGGATTTCATCTGAACTAGGAGTGGTGTAAGTGGTCAAGTTGCGTGGGCCCATCCAACTTTTATATTGCCCCAAATGGGCCGGGAGGTCATAGTAAGGCGGTAGACAATGTCAGGCCGTCGTGATACTTCCATCTACATGTAGAAAACTATTTGAGCGGTGCGACCTGCTACTGATCATAGTAAGGTTAGGCACAGCGGACGCGGTAGCAACTCCAGTATTAGTTCATCATCCAATTTGGATATTTCCTGCAACATGTATTGGGGTGAAGAACCAACCATGTTGGCAGGGGGTTGAAAAGTGTTTGGAAATGAAGTGACAATAAATTTGTGCAACTCCATCTTTTACTTTTGAGTTATGACTCTAATAAAACCTGATTAAGGATATATATGCCTAAGTGGATTTTGGGTTACGAAAATGTTATATTAATTTTCCTCGTAACTTCCTCTTTTATATCATATGACTCTGTGGATACCTTACATAACATGAGTTATGGTAAGGGAGTTGTTTATACTGAATCATCTTATAACTTCTTTTAAGTTATGTGTTGATATTCTGCTTACATAGCAGATATTTTTGGAAGAGTTATATTGGTTTACTTTGAAACCTTATATTTTATATTATACTAGAACTTTGTTCATAATATAGCAAAAGCTTGCAGAAATATTATGAAATGATATTTGAAGTACATTAATGGTACTGTTTTTGGGAATACATTCCGATAAGGAAGTAATTTCAGTATCGATATATTTTGACAAATTACTGTCTTATACCCGCTTTATTTCTGGGTTGTATTAAAAGGCAGAATTATGCCATACTTTCATTACCTTGCTGAGCTATCGCTCACTCTTGCTATTGTTTTATATATATTATATAGCAGCGAAGCAGGATGCCAATGGGACGACACCTACCCCACAAGGCGTTTCCATAAACAGTTTCTAGCAGTGATCCCGAAGAGTAGTACGAACCAATCGAATCAGGCTACGGCTTTTGGGCATTCAACTTATGTATAGACATGAATGGTATTAGAGGATTGTAAGCATCAGAAGATTAAGTTGGTAATGTAACAATACTTAGAAATGGTATCAGTAACAGATTCAAAAGACATTTGGGTATTGTAATAAAAATTATTTATTCCACAGTTGTTGTATTGTGTCGTTTCTGAGACTCTAACCTGTGTGTGTGTGTGTGTGTGACATATGTTGTTGGGTCATGAGCAGGTGAATTATGAACGGTGTGAGTAATATAGATAAGGCAAGGAGTAAATGGATCGTGACTACCCTAAATCCCTGACCCCGGATTTGGGGCTGTTACAGAAATGGTATCAGAGCGTTAGGTTACAGTCCTCAGAAACGATAGGAGATCGAGTCTTACAATACCCTTAAGAATGATAAGAACATCTAGAGCCCAAATTGAGTTCGTAGTCGGGTTAGAGGACATGACCCTGACTGTTTAAGATGAAGCCCGAGATGGGACTTCTTCTGGGAAACCGTACTTAGGACTTCATGGTTAGTCACCTCGATTCGTATGAGTTATAGAGTGATGGGATTCTGAGATACCAGACCCCGAGGCCTTCGAGTAGGCAATTGATGATGCGTTCCTTGAAATGGACGGAGACCCGATAAAGGAAGATCCATAGGAGGATCTAGAGGAAGACCCCATAGTGGGCCAAGGAAAGAATCTTGTAGAGAACGTGTTGATTGATAAAGATGTAGTATGTTACTTGAGGTCGTATAATAAAGACCGGACGAACCTTTAGAGGATAAATAAGTGACGAGACGAGAGTCTAAGGATCGTTCACGATTTATCAAGAGATATGACAAAGAAGATGGAGTGGAATCTCCAAAGCAGAAGAGGTAGAGGCAGTATAGCCAGTATCAGTGGATTGATTCGACTCGAACGAAACCTGTTACTCGTAGTCAGTTATAGTTGCCCATAAGGAGGCAGCATACGTAAGAACCAAGATGTTCAGATTTTCACGAACGATTAAGGGTACTTAGTTGCCTAGAATAGTGAAAGGTATTTCTTTGGCTATGAGGTTTCAATCCCCCACGACCAGCGATTCCATTGGAAATAGTGTCTATTACATCATTGAGGGATTTTATTATCTCAAGGAGAATTTTGGGTATATGTACCATGCAAATGTTATTATAAGACAAGCACGGTAAGGCAGAATCGAGAACAAGATTTACCACCCTCAGGAAACCAGGAAGGAATTATGAGGATAGAACCTAAAGGTCGGAAATCATATTCGAGCATTACTAGTAGGTAAATAGATTGATCGAGTTTCCCTGATTTTGGAAAGAAATTCAGCAAATTTTGGCAAACCTTGTCTTTCTGATTACCAGAGGATGTCACCAAAGAGAGTGGAAACTAGAGCGAACCCTGTGGATTGGGTAAGATAGCCGTTATATGGGTTGGTGGACAGACCCTGATTGCTATAATTGATTGTGGAGATAAAATGATGAAGTTGAGATTGGACGGTAAAGGCGAAATATATTTAAGGACCAAGACAGACTGAGAAGTTCCGGGATTGACTTAAATGAAAAGGCTATTGTGCCAAAAGTGTTAAGCTTATGTAGCACACGGGATTGATATGGGAAAAAGGAATATTGGATATAATGATGATTGAAATAGAGACCGGGTTTAAGGTTGTAGTTTCTAACGAGCTTCCGTAGTACTGCCCAGTCGACATGTGGAATTGTCATTGCTATGGGCAACAACAGTATCGAAGTCTTCTTATAGAACAGAACGCTTACTTGAGATGTTGCGTCTAGTCGAATAGAACTCCCTACGATTGCAAATGTTGATGGTTGAATTCTTAGCGACTATTATAAGTCGGCAATGACGTAAGTATCGAACACCTTAGGGTGCGTGGAAAAGAAAAGCTTTGGAATTGAACGATTATCCATCAGAGGAGCCGACATAAAAAGGCATCCGTAGAGACCTTGGTAGTACCCTCCCCATTTGCAAATTATGTGGGATATTTCCCCAATCTATGATCTATCTTGACCTCTTTCCAAGAAAGAATTCTGATAAAGGGTATATTCCCTCTTCGAAGTTATTTTATAACACTTGTGCTAAACCATATTCAGTTTCACTTGTGCCAGAGGCTGTCACAATGCCTGCTTTCAGGTTTTCGAAGCCCTGATGTTATTTAAGCTTTCACTTTTCTTCGAATAATGAATGACCCTATGGTGATACCTCACCACTTGTTTGTTAAAGTACCAATATCTTTTTGGTTATTCTTTTCCTTGTATTTTCTTTAGAAACCGCACCTTTGGAATCTGTTCAATTTTAATCCGAGGTGTTCCTTTGAGAAATATTGTCGAAAGACGATAATCATTAAATTGATCTCGAATTGCTTTCGTACTTTTCAACTTCCACTGAGACGAACAACCCTATACTTATAGGGGCTACAAGGACTATCTGTCTATGTGATAGAAGTCGGATGGGACGCCATCACTTGTAAGTTGTGAAATACAAGAAGGCTAATTACCTTTAGTAATGTCTCAATCGAGGCACACAACGTTGAGTTCTTATGATCATGTTGATCTCTTGGTAAATTCTCTTACCTCCAATAAGGTTACCTTAAAACTCATAACCTTATGATCACCAGTGTGTGACGTTTTCCTTGATATGAGAGCTGTCTTTTCAAGGCCCCATGATTTTTGTTATCCTCATTGAATTCTAAGGGGAGGCGAACCAGGTCAAATAAGTCAAAATTCGCTGATAGGAATTAGATTCGCAACGAAATCGCCTATGATAGGAGCGAATCCCTAAGACGAATAGAATGTTAGTGACGTATCAACGAAATTGGGTTATTCTCCCAAGGATGTTATGATAATGGAAAGCGTGTCAATCGACATGTGTGAAAGGAATAGCGATGTGTCGTGTACTCCAGTGACAACGGTGTTAGATAGATGCCCTATAATGGAATTAAGATTTTGGAGGAGTTGTTTACGAATGGACACTACCTCTGGGTTAGCAAGATAAGTACTGGCGATGGAGTCAGAGGGAGCTGGTATTGTGACTTGGGAGAAGTTGATATTATTATAAGGATGGGTTGGTTGACACCCAATGGAGTCCAGACTGATTGCAAGGGAGAGAGAGTAATAATTAAAGGATGGAGGCAGATTTAGAGATTCTTGAATATAGTTCAGACTAAGAAACTATTACGTCAGAAATACGAGGCTTAATTAGCTCTTACGGTTGACGCCAAGAAAAGAGATACCAAGTATAAAGGGAACTACAATGGTTTTGGGAGATTGTACAAGGTTTTAATGAGCTACCAGATATCAATTTGGATGACATGAGAATGAATACCGAGTATTCAGAGTATAATGGGAATGAAAGAGTTAGTGACTCAGTTACAAGAGTTGCTGTATAAGGGTATGATAAGACCCAGTGTACCACCGTGGAGAGCCTGGTGTCGTTGTAAGAGAGAAAGATGTTAGCACAAGATTATGCATCGAACCTCGAGAGTTGAATGAGTTCGACAGGGGGAATAGGTACCCTTGTAAATGATTGTTTGATCAGCGGAAGAACGCCGTGTATTTCCAAATTTATTTAAGAACTGGGTATCACCAGTTGGAAGTTAAATCCGAGGATATACCCAAGACTGCGATTCGTACTTGGAATAGACACTTCGAGTTTTCAGCGAGGTTATTTTGGGTCGACTAATGCACCCACAAATTTTATGGAATGTAATGAATTGGCTTTGAGTTACCCGTGATAGTAGATAACATGAGATGGAGAAATGGCTAAAATTGACCTAGGATTATGACTGTGAGATACACTACCATCCGGGAAAGGCCAATGTGGTGGCCGATACCCTTAATTAAAATGAGACTGAGATGGATTCCGAATGATCGGGAATTAAAGGATGAGATTTTACACAAAACCCAAGTTAGTCCGACAAACTAGAAAGACAAAAGATTTCACCAACAGGCGGCTAGTAACAGCCAATACAGACAGAGAAAGTATGCGGACTAAGCCCGCGAGTATAGAGATAGTACTGCTATTGATGAGCTAAATGGCATGTGGATGGATGACAAGCAAGTTTATGATTGGTGTATTTTCTGTGTAAACAAGATAGAGAATATGAGGTTAGAAATTCGTGATGCTAAAAGATATCCTCGTGGGAAGAATTAATGAGATTTGGAAAGAAAGGGAAGTTGAGCCCGAGATTCACTAGGCCATCTGAGATTTTAAAACGCGTCAGGAAGGTGGCCTACGAGCCAACCTTACCCCCCAAACTGTAGAATGGTCATAACGAGGTTCATGTGTCAATCCTACGTCAGTAGATGCCCGGCATATGTAGAGTACGAGCAGGTAGATATATAACCTGGTCTGACTTACAAAGGACAACCCGTGGAAATCACGGATAGAAAAGAACAAGTGCTAAGAGACGAGGTTGCCAAGATAGTGAGAGGTTTGTGGAAAATCAAGAAGTGGGAGAATCCACTTGGGAGTTAGGAAGTGCAATGGGAGAGAAGTACCCCCAGTTATTCCTAAGCTGATTCCGGGACGGAATCCTTTTAAGGAGGGGAGACTGTAATAACCCGAATTTTTGGTAAAATTAAAACTTTTCTTATTATGATTAAGTCCATCAGTGAATAGTGAATTTGGTGGATGAATAGTGATTTTGAGGGTTAAGAAAATTTTTCATGCCACCTATGTACGAGACGTAGTGTGGATATTCCGAAGTCATATTAGTGATCTACAGAGTAAATAAGTGAATGCAAAGACGATCGGAATTCAGAAATTCCAAATTTTATTTTGGTGTAATATTCGACCGGGCAGCGAATTATATATTATTATATTCAAGAAATGAGATATTAAAATTGAGGATTTGAGGATTTAATATTTTGGAATTTTATTATTTTATTAAAGTCGATTTAAGAATCCGATTGTTGAAGTGAATAGTTACTATTCACTGCGAGAATCGCGTAAAGTTTTACTCGCTCTTTTTGGAAAATATTTCGAATCGTTTCAAGAGGAACAAGGCAATATTTACAGGATTAAATATAGACATGGAAGTAACATGTAACAAGATTAGTTCGAGGGATGCAACATTTGGAGCATCCATGTGAAAGGAAACGAACCAGTAAAGCAAAGCAGTCAAGCCACTTGCCCACCACTCTTGCATGTGTGACAAGTGTCAAGAGGACAATACACCAAGCTATGACTCACCATTTTTGTCTCTAAAAATCAGCATTTCCATTAATTGAACAAGGCAAGAAAAATCAAGAAACTCTCCCCCATTTTCCAGATTTTCGGCTCAGCTTGCACAAGGAGGAGAGAAAAATTCATAACTCCAAAACTACTTGTCCTAAAATTACCAAATTTTAACCATAGCGTCTCCACTCCAGGGAAAACATTCTATCAAAATTTCATGGCCAACAAAGGGGTGTAGCCTAGTCAAATCCCTTCCCCAAGTTGGAGAACCCAAACTGTGCAGTTTGTGTCCAGCGGAAAGATGGGACTCAAAACTCTAGCTAGGAAGCTTTAAATGTGGCGATCTATAGCTCAAAAGAAAGCTTATGAAGAGTACAAGGTCTGGTAAAAATCTTAGAACCAAACTCTTGTTTTTCGATTTTATATGGATTTTACAAAGTGATGATGAATAGTAACTTTTCATGATTCTTGATTTTGTTTCTTAAGGATTAAGCTTGATAAGGTTTGTTCAAAGCTCAAGGAAGGATTATAAACCATTGTTAGTGTATATGAAGCACCAAGGAAGGTATAAAAACCCCTGACCCTTTTTGTTTATATGAGTTTTGAAGTGGTTTTGATGTTTATGTAAGGTTAAGATCATGATTAAGTAATTATATGAATTGTTGGTTGAGTTTGGAGGATGGGTTATGAATTTGTTTTGATTATTCATGGAGGATTTGACTGAGTGGAGGGTGTATAAGGTGGATGGTGAGTTTGGGATTAATTGGTATTGATTTGGCTGTGTTTTGGAAATGGAAAACGTTACGATTATAGCCGTCGTAATGCCCATTTGATTTAAGGTTGTTTTGAGCAAGAATTACGAACTGTTATTGGAATATTTTTGAGCATAACTGACCAGGAGCCTGTAGGTCTTGTTTAAAGGTTTGTTTTGGTATAAAGATCATGCCTATACGATTTACGGTTTAGGAGAAAAGTGAGTTTTAGTAAACGCCGTTCGGAAGAATGACTCATCTCTGTCCAGCAACTTTGAGGCTATATTTGGACCACTTCGGAGCCGTATTAAAATGTGAAATTTTGAGGAATAATACTAGAGACAGTTAGGAAGGCTCATGAAAAAGATGCGTATTAAAATGATTATATTTCGATTTTATAAAAATGTTTTAGTCGAGATCGCGCAAGTGAAAACCACTAAGAACATGACTTAGAAACCAATGTTGTAAATGATTAGGTATAACTTGTATTCGAGGATCGATTTCGGACTAAACCTACGACTTAAGAAATTGTCGATTAACATGGACTTAGTATGAGCCTATAACGAGCTAGTAATGCCTTGGTTGTGTTTCGCTTACGTGTTTAAGCATTGAGCAAGTGGATTATCCAGGGGATTAATCGTATGTTTTCTTTGACTTTGTCTAGATTATCCGGCATCGTCGCGAACCCCTATCACTTCTCGAGCATCAGGCAAGTTTACTAAACCTTACTCTATTATTCAGAGTATGTATATTTTCCTATGTTCAATACTTGTGTATTCCCAATTTATATACCAAATCTTTGTTGCAAGTATTGTGGCAAGTTTTCTAAATCTATACTTTGAAGTATTGATTATATATTACTGTTTTTGCCATGTGTGGAGTTATACAGTTTTGCGATACATGTTATATATTGTATAAAATAGAGTTTGATTTTGGTTTATATATGAGCTTTGAGATAAAGTAGTTATAAACCGGTGTACCTTGTAGCTCTATAGATAAGAGCAGGTTTATTGTTTCGACTCTAGACCGGGAGTCGATATTTTGAGATATGTAGATAGCCGTGGAAACCCGGAGGGATTCCATCGGCAGAATACTATGTGTTTTGAGGAATGTTATTTGAGTATTATCTCGGTCGAGAAATACTATTTGAATACTATTTCAGTTATATATGCAAATGAGAAGTATACATGTGTTATTGCATACTTGTCTTCGAATTGCTATGTATAGCAATACTTGAGGTTATGACTTGAAGTTGGGGCTTATGAGTTAGATATGGGATATCAGTTATAAGCCAGTATTCTTATATATGCCCTAGGATAAGGGCGTGTGATTTTCATTAAGGATCAGAAGTGATTGTATTTCTGTATATGCTAAAGATTATTTTTCCGATAAAGACATCGGGTGACTGTTATTTGAGATTTATTAATTAATGAATATTATTTATGTATATTCATTTGAGGCTTACTTGTTCGAGGGTTAATTATGTATTTAATGAACATTATTTATGTATATTCATTTGAGGACTATTGACTTTAAGAATATTAATTATGAATATTCATTCGAGGATTAATTATCTATTTAATGAATATTACTTTTGAATATTCATTTGAGGCTTACTTATTCGAGGGTTAATTATGTATTTAATGAATATTAATTATTTATATTCATTTGAGGATTATGGACTTTAAGAATATTATTATTATTATCCATTCGAGGATTATTTATTATTTAATGAATATTATTTTGAATATTCATCTGAGGTTTATTTAATGAATATTATTTTCAAATATTCATTTGAGGATTACTTATTTAATGAATATTATTTTCAAATATTCATTTGAGGATTACTTATTTAATGAATATTATTTTCAAATATTCATTTGAGGATTACTTATTTAATGAATATTATTTTCAAATATTCATTTGAGGATTACTTATTTAATGAATATTATTTTCAAATATTCATTTGAGGATTACTTATTTAATGAATATTATTTTCAAATATTCATTTGAGGATTACTTATTTAATGAATATTATTTTCAATATTCATTTAAGTTTTACTTGTTTAATAAAGGTTAGTAAGTATTTTTAAATCAAAAAGAGGTTCCCAAAACATTGTTTTTCCATTTGAATCTGTCTTTTAAGAAGATTTAAATGCTCGCTCAACTATCAAAAATACGGGAAACCTGATTTAAGTGACTACTACTCTTTTTAAACTCTCAATTCAAAAACTGTCAAGGGACAGATATTTTCTTGGAGCAATTTAATTGCTGCCAGTCTAATGTTGTGTTACCACCTCAATGATCGAGGGGTAAATTCATGGAACAAGTCGATATCCATTAACAAGCATAGCTTGGGAAATATTGGAGAATCTTCCTTTCCAACCTAGATATAACTACTTAGTGGAGTCGTATCAACAAGTGTTACACTTGGGGAAAGGAGGACGATCTTTACGTTTCAGAGTCATGGATTTCATCTGAACTAGGAGTGGTGTAAGTGGTCAAGTTGCGTGGGCCCATCCAACTTTTATATTGCCCCAAATGGGCCGGGAGGTCATAGTAAGGCGGTAGACAATGTCAGGCCGTCGTGATACTTCCATCTACATGTAGAAAACTATTTGAGCGGTGCGACCTGCTACTGATCATAGTAAGGTTAGAGCAAGTCCAACAATGTCCTAGTTGGTTACTTATAAATATTATATAATAATGTGTCATAGTGATTTAGGACTTGATTTCTTGTAGTAACTCCAACAACATTACTTATATCCATTCCCTATTATTATAATAATAATATATTTGAAAAGAGAGAGAAAAAGAGTGGAAGAAAGAAAGAGAAAAGTAATGTAAAAAAGGAGGGAAGTGAATTTTTTATTCATGAAAATTAAATAGGTAATGGCTAGTGGTTACCTATTAATAGGTAATGAGATGGATGTCCTAGTGATTTAGGTAACCACTAGGACATTGTTGGAGCACCATTTTTTGCTAGATTACTTATATTTGAGTTTAGGACATGATATAAGTAAGCTCTTGGACTTGCTCTTAGGCACAGCGGACGCGGTAGCAACTCCAGTATTAGTTCATCATCCAATTTGGATATTTCCTGCAACATGTATTGGGGTGAAGAACCAACCATGTTGGCAGGGGGTTGAAAAGTGTTTGGAAATGAAGTGACAATAAATTTGTGCAACTCCATCTTTTACTTTTGAGTTATGACTCTGATAAAACCTGATTAAGGATATATATGCCTAAGTGGATTTTGGGTTACGGAAATGTTATATTAATTTTCCTCGTAACTTCCTCTTTTATATCATATGACTCTGTGGATACCTTACATAACATGAGTTATGGTAAGGGAGTTGTTTATACTGAATCATCTTATAACTTCTTTTAAGTTATGTGTTGATATTCTGCTTACATAGCAGATATTTTTGGAAGAGTTATATTGGTTTACTTTGAAACCTTATCTTTTATATTATACTAGAACTTTGTTTATAATATAGCAAAAGCTTGCAGAAATATTATGAAATGATATTTGAAGTACATTAATGGTACTGTTTTTGGGAATACATTCCGATAAGGAAGTAATTTCAGTATCGATATATTTTGACAAATTACTGTCTTATACCCGCTTTATTTCTGGGTTGTATTAAAAGGCAGAATTATGCCATACTTTCATTACCTTGCTGAGCTATCGCTCACTCTTGCTATTGTTTTATATATATTATATAGCAGCGAAGCAGGATGCCAATGGGACGACACCTACCCCACAAGGCGTTTCCATAAACAGTTTCTAGCAGTGATCCCGAAGAGTAGTACGAACCAATCGAATCAGGCTACGGCTTTTGGGCATTCAACTTATGTATAGACATGAATGGTATTAGAGGATTGTAAGCATCAGAAGATTAAGTTGGTAATGTAACAATACTTAGAAATGGTATCAGTAACAGATTCAAAAGACATTTGGGTATTGTAATAAAAATTATTTATTCTGCAGTTGTTGTATTGTGTCGTTTCTGAGACTCTAACCTGTGTGTGTGTGTGTGTGACATATGTTGTTGGGTCATGAGCAGGTGAATTATGAACGGTGTGAGTAATACAGATAAGGCAAGGAGTAAATGGATCGTGACTACCCTAAATCCCTGACCCCGGATTTGGGGCTGTTACAGATTGAGTGAAACAAAAACACTTACACCTGGCCTGAGTGGGAAAGGAAAAATGAGTGAAACACTAACAGAAACGTTGAGTGTACACCCAGAGCCAAACGTGAGGAGTGACACCCTAACCCTTCCAAATATTGATGATTTGCTATTACCTAGAGGTACATGTTCAATCCACCCTCAAGGAGATTATGGAATATGTTGAGGAACCAACAACCCGGACCTTCACAGCAACAACCTGATCCTTCTACTACCTTTTACAATGAGGATAACTTCATCGAGGATTCCTCAACTAAGGGGGAGAAAGTTGGAGAAGGGGAAACAAATGAAGTGACTAATGAAGGTTGGCAAACAACTGGATGGATCAGTACTGGATTGAAGACATTGTGCAAGAAAAAAAAAGTGAGGAGGAATTTGAGATCATGCAAGAGCAACCACTATAGGAGGAGCATGAGCCATATTATCCAGAGCCAATAGGACATCCTATCTTGGATGATGATATGGAAGAAGAAGCAAATTCTCTATCACTGGAAGAAGAAGCTGCCTTGGAGATGGTGAAAGCTCAAAGAGCTGAAATAGATGCCAGGCAAGCTGAGAGAGAAAGACACCATACTCATCAAGATTCAAAGAACTACAAGACTAAATGAACTGCTCCGTGAGCATGTTAAGGAGATCTTGATGAAAGTCGGTCCAGAGATTACTGAAGATCCTCCAATGGTTAGTGTTAGCACAAAATCATGCAAGCGCACATGGTCACAAGTAATATACGAATAAGTCAAGTTCGTTCCCACAGAGATCTAATGAGGTGTTCAATTCAATTAATGTACCTATGCAACAATGTATGATTTTTATCCACTGCTAAGACAATTAACAATTTGGGTTTGATTATCTAAAATTAACTAGAGAACAAATTATTAAACTAAGAATTAATTAACTAAGAGGATTAAAATCGATTTATGTATATGAGAATAAAACATGGGATCCTAACTTCATTAAGTACTTCATTCAGAGTCTTTTGTCTTTAATCAATGCATGTGACAGTTGTGATAACTAATCGGATAACACGAAATAAGTACACGCTACCTTTCAGTATACGTATACCAAACCACTCAAACATCCACAAAAGAGATAGAAGTTGGGCAGACACCAATTATGCTTAGACCCTATATGTCTATAAGATTTGAAAACATAACGGTTTAACGAGCAAGTTATCCATTCAGATTACATAGGGCAGGTAAGATGGTTAAAATTACCTACGAATCATGCATGACAAACATACATAAACCTATGCTAGCATGGCAAGTTCCAAACCTCTATATCCACTTTCGCATTCAATAGAGATTAACAAACAATCTTAGATGTTAGCTACGCATCCAAGAAGAATAAGCACAACCAAACTAGGATATCAATTAGCCATCACACACACATCTTTAAAACAATTAACTACTAAAATCCATAAATAAATCCGTTAGAATCCCACGACAATGATTAGTTCATAATAGAACCGTTCATCATCGTGGGTTCTGATGAAAGCATGATGAAAAACAAGACTCGAATAATATGGATACTAAAGTAATAGAGTTGAGAAAACAAATCCCAAAAGCATCCAAGAGTATCGCCAAGAAAAATACAAAAGAAAAGTAGATCTAGAACTCCGTTGCTTGTCACGCGCGTAGGAATCCTTCGTCAAACTTGAATCTCCGTGTTTCGGCTCTCTCTCTATGTGTTGCTGGGAATAGTGCTGGTGAATATTGGTGAAGGATTGTATTTATATAAACTCCAGGAGGCTTTTTCAGCAAGATATTTCCATATTTCCAATTAAAAATCGAAATTTCCAACTATTCTGCCAGGCGGCCGCGCCCTAGGCGCGCGCCCGCGCGTTTGCTGCGCCCCGCGCGTTTGGCCGCGCCCCCGCGCGCCAGGTTACTGTTCAGAATTATAGAAAATGTTGTCCTCTTCGCGTGAGCTGTAAGATCGTCAGAATCGGACTTGTAGAACTCCAGATATGACCAAAACAATGAAGACTGCGCAACCTGCCCGGAAAA
The DNA here is from genome assembly GCA_030848705.1 of Heracleum sosnowskyi. Classification (NCBI taxonomy): domain Eukaryota; kingdom Viridiplantae; phylum Streptophyta; class Magnoliopsida; order Apiales; family Apiaceae; genus Heracleum; species Heracleum sosnowskyi. The sequence goes on from CM061238.1 coordinate 39,247,583, forward strand.
TCCGAATTTTAATCAAATTAACCTCCAACTCTTGGTTCTGCAAAACTTAATGAAAACACATTAAACACACCACATACTTGAGTTCAAGTCATCAATTTAAGCCGATATGAAGCGTTCCAAGTAGATATAAAATCCACTTATCACACCCCAAACTTAAACCGATGCTTGTCCTCAAGCATAAATAATATAACTATATACAACTAACTAGTACCACTTCCGTAGGTGATCACGGTTGCATTTGGCATATGCAACAAGCCCTTTAAACCCCTAGGCAGCCCTAGTGGACGAGTAAGGTCTCGTGAGGGCCTATAGCGAATGTACCCACAAAATCCATCTACTCATGCAACTAACAATGCAATGCATGTATGCAACTAATATGAAAATGCAACGATCCCTTCAAACCAACCAAAACCAATCAACGAGCCAACATCTCAAAGAACACAGTCTTCCAAACAGAGTTCGACCAAATTCCCATCGACCAACAAGACAAACACAGAAACGTGCGTGTGTGCGATGCTCACCAATATACTCCCAAACTAAATCAAGACCATACCTACTCTTAGCCAAAACAACCACAAGCTTACAAACAGAATGAACGCTAGACACAAGAACTCTTAAGAGACACCTTCGCAGTCCATCTGAGTTAGACAGGAATTCATGCTTTATTACACAAAAACAACTACGCACAACACACATGCTTATTTGACCGTGCAATGGATGAGACCCCAAAAGGCTTATACAATAATACCCATGTAGCGAGCGTTAGGTTAGTGGATCCCAGACCGGAAAAGTCTTAGGTCACTAGGCACAAAGTCCCCTAGAACTTAATTGCTCGAGTTTTAAAGAGCTCAACCTGATCAATTCTGCATAAAAACAACTCTTCTTTTCTTTTCTTTTTCTTTTTTTTTTCTTCTTTTTTTTTATTATTTCGGAATGAGTGCTCTTTGCCTTTTTCTCATCCACCCTAGACTACTCATTTTTTACCAATGAGCGGCTACTAGCCATTTGACGCCTAGCCTTTATTACAACTAGCATGAAATCCCTGGTTTCCCCCAAACTTATACATAAGTGCTCCTTCATTTTCAAGAATCTAGCCAACATTCTAAATGTAAACAAGTGGTTAAATTCTAACACCAAACAAGCATGGTCTGATCAAATTCAAAAGCAACCAATGAGACTTATGAAATAGATTTGTTTCTGGCATGCAAGTCAATACTTAGAAACTTAATCAACCCTCTATTCATCACAACCACACTCCAATCAACATCGACTCACCAACGGAAATAGTCAAGTCCTACGGGATCATGAAATATGCATGCAACTAAAATGGACTCACATGATAAATAAAAACTATGCAAACAGAATGCCCTATATGACATGAACATGCAAAACTACGAATAAACTACAACTACACATGCAATATGAATCCTATATGAACACACACAAACACAACTAATCCTTAATTATCACCCCCAAACTTACAATATTCAATGTCCTCATTGAAGGTAATAAAAAGATAGTAGAAACATACCTAACACATGGGTTGCCTCCCACGAAGCGCTGTCGTTAATGTCATTTAGCCGGACAAATGTGAATCAAATCATGGTGGCTCGAAGATCGCATTTGACTTGTCCTTAGCAGAAGGACCATTCACCCATTGTTTGATAACCTTCTTGCTTTCTTCCCACATCTTTTCCAAATCAAACTTCACCTTGACTTTTCCACCAATCGATTTTTTCTTTTTCTTCTTTACACCTCTAAGGTGTTTATGCTTCTCCGTCGATTGATAAGAACACTCTTTTACCTCATCAGCCTTGTTCCACCTTCTCAACACATTATCTTCACACTCTTTAAAAATTACCAACTCATCATTCAGAAGGACATACTTCAAATGTGGTGGAAGTTTTCCAAGCTTGACATTCGAAAGATCTCGAATGGAAGAATTGTCAATGGAATCACTGATGTGATGCTCGAACTTGTGCATGTCCGAATTTTTGCTCAACAGCTGATCGAACTCCTTTCTCTGACCCGTATCAACCATCTTCAAGCTAAAACACTCTTCCTCCTCTGTCGGAAATTTCATAGCCTTGAACACATTAAAGATAACCTTTTGATTACTCACCCTCATTGTGAGCTCTCCTTTCTGAACATCGATCAACGCTCGGCCAGTAGCCAGAAAAGGTCTTCCCAAGATGATAGGAATCTTCTTATCCTCCTCAAAGTCAAGAATAACAAAATCAGCAGGAAAAATCAGCTTATCCACCTTTACCAAGACATCCTCCACTATACCCCTCGGATATGTGATCGACCGATCAGCCAACTGTAAAGTCATATTAACTGGTTTCGGCTCAGGCAACCCAAGTTGCTTAAAAACAGACATTGGCATTAGATTAATGCTAGCTCCCAAATCACATAAGCATTTGCTGAAAAGTTGATTAACAATAGTGCAAGGTATAGTAAAACTTCCCGGATCTTTAAGCTTCGGTGGCAATTTCTGATGTAGAACTGCACTACACTCCTCTGTCAAAGCAACGGTGTCCAAATCCTCGAGTTTCAACTTCCGAGATAGAATACCCTTCATGAACTTAGCATAGCTCGGCATCTGTTCAAGAGCTTCTGCAAAAGGTATGTTGATGTGTAACTTCTTGAAAACCTCGAGAAATTTGGCGAATTTTGTGTCAAGATTCTGCTTCTGTAGCCTCTTTGGATATGGAGGAGGAGGATAGATCTGGTTACTCTCTGTAGTCTTCTTCTGGAGCCTCTTTGGATATGGAGGAGGAGGATAAATAGTCTGCTCCGAAGTAGACTTGTCAATAGAATTTTTGCTCTTTTCAGCCTCACCGTCCAACTGCTTAGCTGCCAAATCAAAAATTGGCTTTTCCTTAGAAGGTTCCACCTGATGCTGCTGAATTTCTTCCTCTTCTTCAACTGCTGATTTTTGATTGCCCGTGACCTTTCCCGATCTCAAGGTAACTTCTTTCACATGTTCTTGGACAACTGTCTTTCCTGGATTAGGCTCCGTATCGCTAGGAAGAGTTCCCTGAGCTCTGCTGAGTAAGGCACTTGCCAACTGCCCCATCTGATTCTCCAAAGTCTTGAGTGATGCCGCCTGGCTTTTAACTATCATTCTCAACTCATCCAATTCAGATTTTTCATTCGAAGACTGCCCCGCACTAGCATGAGGTTGTTGCGGAAATCCCGGTGGCTGAAATTGTTGCCTAGGAGCATACTGTGGCTGAAAATTCTGCCCTTGCTGCTGCTGAAAATTCTGAGGATTGTAAGGCTTTGCTCCAAATTGCTGACCTTGGAATGGCTGATAAGGCTGCTGAGATTGTTGATTGTCGCTCCAGCTGAAATTAGGATGATTCCGGCTATTGGGATGATAGGTGACTGGAACTGGCTGTGATGGTCTCTGAAAGTTGCTCACAAACTGCGCCGACTCACTAGATATGGCACAATTATTCATCTCATGTGCGCCCGCACAAAGCTCACAAACACTAGCCACCTGCTGCACTCCATAATTCGTCAAAGAATCCACCTTCATTGTCAAAGCCTTCAACTGGGCTGCTATAGCTGTAGCTGCATCAACTTCAAGAACTCCTGCTACTTTGCCTTGTGATAATCTCTGAGTAGGATTCTGATATTCATTCGCAGCCATCATCTCAATTAACTCATAAGCTTCCTCGTAGCTCTTAGCCCATAGAGCTCCACCTGATGCTGCATCTAACATTGGTCTTGATTGTGCTCCCAGACCATTATAAAAACAATTAATTACCATCCAGTCAGGCATTCCATGATGTGGACATCTCCTAAGCATCTCCTTGTATCTCTCCCAAGCTTCACATAAAGTTTCTCCAGAATGCTGAGAAAACTGAGTAAGAGCATTCCTGATCGCAACAGTTTTAGCCATGGGGAAGAATTTAGTAAGAAATTTCTGAGCAAGATCCTCCCATGTAGTAATAGAACCTGCTGGTAGAGAGTGCAACCAGCCCTTAGCCTTATCCCTCAGAGAAAATGGGAAAAGTCTCAGCTTCACGGCATCTTCCGACACTCCGTTGGTCTTGAAGGTGTCGCAAATCTCGATGAAATCCCTAATATGCATATTAGGATCTTCCGTTGGAGCACCCCCAAACTGCACTGAATTCTGCACCATCTGAATCGTGCCAGGCTTGATTTCAAAGGTATTAGCTGCAATAGCCGGCCTGACAATACTCGACTGAATATCATTGATCTTTGGCTGAGAATAGTCCTTCAAAGCCTTAGCTACAGGTGCTACTCCTTCTGGAACGTCTCCCATCTTTACTAACTTTAATCTTTCTTCTTCCAATTTACGAGTCTGAGAACGTGTTCGCATACACGTTCAAGTACCTGAAACACACAGAACAAACAACTACAATCCGAGTCAGTGAACTCTAACGACCACTGATGACAAGCACATAAACTAAAATAAAACACCGACGATCCCCGGCAGCGGCGCCAAAAACTTGTTAGCACAAAATCACGCAAGCGCACGTGGTCACAAGTAATATACGAATAAGTCAAGTTCGTTCCCACAGAGATCTAATGAGGTGTTCAATTCAATTAATGTACCTATGCAACAATGTATGATTTTTATCCACTGCTAAGACAATTAACAATTTGGGTTTGATTATCTAAAATTAACTAGAGAACAAATTATTAAACTAAGAATTAATTAACTAAGAGGATTAAAATTGATTTATGTATATGAGAATAAAACATGGGATCCTAACTTCATTAAGTACTTCATTCAGAGTCTTTTGTCTTTAATCAATGCATGTGACAGTTGTGATAACTAATCGGATAACACGAAATAAGTACACGCTACCTTTCAGTATACGTATACCAAACCACTCAAACATCCACAAAAGAGATAGAAGTTGGGCAGACACCAATTATGCTTAGACCCTATATGTCTATAAGATTTGAAAACATAACGGTTTAACGAGCAAGTTATCCATTCAGATTACATAGGGCAGGTAAGATGGTTAAAATTACCTACGAATCATGCATGACAAACATACATAAACCTATGCTAGCATGGCAAGTTCCAAACCTCTATATCCACTTTCGCATTCAATAGAGATTAACAAACAATCTTAGATGTTAGCTACGCATCCAAGAAGAATAAGCACAACCAAACTAGGATATCAATTAGCCATCACACACACATCTTTAAAACAATTAACTACTAAAATCCATAAATAAATCCGTTAGAATCCCACGATAATGATTAGTTCATAATAGAACCGTTCATCATCGTGGGTTCTGATGAAAGCATGATGAAAAACAAGACTCGAATAATATGGATACTAAAGTAATAGAGTTGAGAAAACAAATCCCAAAAGCATCCAAGAGTATCGCCAAGAAAAATACAAAAGAAAAGTAGATCTAGAACTCCGTTGCTTGTCACGCGCGTAGGAATCCTTCGTCAAACTTGAATCTCCGTGTTTCGGCTCTCTCTCTATGTGTTGCTGGGAATAGTGCTGGTGAATATTGGTGAAGGATTGTATTTATATAAACTCCAGGAGGCTTTTTCAGCAAGATATTTCCATATTTCCAATTAAAAATCGAAATTTCCAACTATTCTGCCAGGCGGCCGCGCCCTAGGCGCGCGCCCGCGCGTTTGCTGCGCCCCCGCGCGCCAGGTTACTGTTCAGAATTATAGAAAATGTTGTCCTCTTCGCGTGAGCTGTAAGATCGTCAGAATCGGACTTGTAGAACTCCAGATATGGCCAAAACAATGAAGACTGCGCAACCTACCCGGAAAATCCGAATTTTAATCAAATTAACCTCCAACTCTTGGTTCTGCAAAACTTAATGAAAACACATTAAACACACCACATACTTGAGTTCAAGTCATCAATTTAAGCCGATATGAAGCGTTCCAAGTAGATATAAAATCCACTTATCAGTTAGATTCATGACGAATGACTTGTTCAGAATCTGCTATTTGGCTGAGGACAAACTGAGTGACTACCCAAGCAACTATCTAATCTCAGTTGAGAAGTATCTTAGATCCACTGGATTCTCATCAACGGAGAAGGACAAAGCAGCAGACAATCTTAGAAGATTTCTAATGGAGAATGTTCCTTACTATAGGAAAAGAGTGGAAAGAGGATTGGAAGTGCATACCAGATTATCAAACATGCCTAAGCTAAACAAGAAAGATGTTAACATTGCATGGTTATGGGCTGGAGTGGGTCAAGAGGTTGAATATATTGGAAGACACATCCAAGGAGCAATCCTTAAACCTGGAGAACCACTGCACTATCTATCAGTGATTGATTATCAAGCTGCTAACTCCAATCCAATGATTGAAGAAGGTGAGATCGGATTGGACTGAAGATTGAAGCAAAGAACAAAAGAACTATCAGCTCAGACAAGAGGAGCAACTTCAATGTGAAAAGTTTTATTGTTTTTTGATTTATGAAATCTGGAAATGTATATATATCTGATCCAGAATGCATGTAATATTATTACGCTGTCTTACTTTAATTAGTTTAATGTTTCCTTAGTTAGTTGAGTTATCCTCGACGTATTTGCTTGTCGAACTCTATCCAATCAAATAGGGGGAGATTGTAAAGCATAATGTAACATAAGATGTAAAAGAGATAACTACAACTCAACAAAGGACAAGACAGACAATAGTATTAACAGAAGCACAGGAATCCAGAATCAAAGGAGAAAAGGTAAACTCAGAAAATCAAAATACGTTATGTATTCTTGAAGTCCGTAAACAGGTCACGGAAAGAAGTTCATGAAAATGTTCAAGCCTCAGTGACAGCAAAAGAAACAAGACTTTCAAGACGACAGAAGTATGTGAATGATTTAGGGTTAAGTGCCACGGGATTCCAGTGATTTAAATGAAGCAACCAGAACGACAAAGGACTTATCAGCAGCATTGAATTGAAGACATAAAAGAAGAATTGATCAAGTGTTATTCATCTGTGAACCAGACCAGTTGCACTAGGTGACGGCACTAAAAAGATCAAGTTGTTTTATCGTCTCAGAAGAAATTGATACAGTCTAAAACTGAAACACCCTGGAGCTGAATGGTTTTTCTAAAAGGTCAAGGACAAGGAAAAGAGTTCGATGGTTTTTCTTTTAAGAAAACCATCGAAGGTGACATAAAGAAAAACAAAAGAAAATGTTCGATAGTTTTCTTAATTAGAAAACCATCGAATGAAAAGTAAAAAGTGAATGAAAACTTTAATAAAGTAAAAGTTCCATTCGATAGTTTTTATTTTAAAAACCATCGAATGTAATTATTACTTTATTATTCGATAGTTTTCAATTCACAAAGTGGGTGAAAAGTTTTCTTTGTTTGTCAGGTTGATGAGAATTGGACGGCCAAGATTGTTTTAACAATTAAGGTTCGATAGTTTTCTAAAAACTAAGACTACAATTACAACAGAGGAAGTGTGTCTTCTTCAGTCGAGGTTATTTCATAGTAGCAACTACTGAGAGAGAAGTTTGAGCCGGAGAAGATCATAGAAATTTATAGTGCTCAGAATTCTTTCATTGTATTGATTGTGAATAACCTAGAACTCATTGAAGCTAATCTACGGATTAGAAATTGTAGCACCCCTCGAGGTTTATATTTATAAAAAGATATATTCCCCGAAACTTGATTTGGTTTGGTGTGTTTGATTTTGTTATAGAACTGAAAGATTAATCCGCGAACGAAATTGAATTATTTGTGAGTATCGTATTCAACCCCCCCTTCTACGATACTTTGGACCTAACAGGATCACTCCTATATCTAACTGCTAGCAGACCTGACATCATGTTTGCTACATGTCTCTGTGCAAGGTTTCAAAGTGATCCAAAGGAGTCACACTTAGTAGCCATCAAGAGAATCTTTAGATACTTAAAAGGCACTCCTAATCTAGGCCTTTGGTATCCTAAGAATACTGGATTTGATCTAATTGGTTACTCAGACTCAGACTATGCTGGATGCAAGATTGACAGAAAGAGTACTACTGGTAGCTGTCAATTTCTTGGTGGAAGATTGGTCTCATGGTTTAGCAAGAAGCAGCATTCAGTTTCTACCTCAACTGCAGAAGCTGAGTATATTGCTGCAGGAAGTTGCTGTGCTCAAATTCTATGGATGAAGAATCAACTTCTGGATTATGGTCTAGTGCTAAGAGACATTCCTATTTACTGTGACAACACTAGTGCCATAGCCATTTCAGACAATCCAGTTCAACACTCTAGGACAAAGCATATTGATATAAGACATCACTTTATCAGAGAGCATGTTGAACAAGGAACTGTGAAGCTGATCTATGTCCCAACTGACAAGCAACTTGCTGACATCTTCACTAAGCCATTGGATGAAGCAACCTTCAATAGGTTGGTAAGTGAATTGGGAATGCTGAATCTGGTATGTTAATTTACCAAGTTTTTCTGCACTTTCAAATTCTTTTTTATTGAAGCTCATGACAGCAACTTCAAACCTGCTGTCAAGAGAAGTTACTGTCTACTTGGTCTATGTCTGTTATGTGACAGCATGTGTTGATTTGACTTTACATGTCTGTATTTTGTGCCAGTCTCATACTTTTAGACCCTGTATGACATTAATGTGGTTAATTGCTAAGTTTGAGAGATAAATATCTGTTCCATTGGACTTTCACACCTTTTTACATAAATCCATAGGTTTAAAGGAGGACACGACCATTAATTACTTATGTGGTAGTTGTATGGGTACTCTAACTGTTGACCATTAGGCTTTAATCCTTAGACGGTTTTGCCTATAAATTAACCTTAGGCTTCACCAGTCTGCTCTCAGTTTTAAAGTAAATCATGGAAAACAAAGTAGGTATTGAGTGCAAGCCTAAAACTTGGTGTGAATCCTCCATTCGCGATGAAGTGGACGCCCTCTTTGACACTCTTGAGGACGAACTTGAGAAGGAATATGAAGAGGCTGAAGCGCTTAAAGCCAAGGAAGAAGAGAAATGTGCAAAACAGGAAGAAGAATTTCAGGCACTTCTCAAGGAAGAAGGTCGCACTGAAGAGGAGATTAAGAAAGAACTTTTAGAACTAGTTGATAAAATCATAGAATGATGTACTCAATGCTCTATTTAAATGATTTTATTAATAAAAATAAAAGTTTCCTGTTTTTGTGGTTATTGAGTTTTTGTTTTGTCTGTGTTAACTGCATAGTATCTGTGTTCAAAAGATTACATTGCTCAATCCATAATCTGTTAATTTTAGGTTAAGTTTATGAATACAGCATTCTAGAAAGTTCATGACAGAAACAATTTCCCATCTAAAGTTGCTGTCATTAAGAAGGATACTGTCTTGTGTCTATTGACAGCAACCTTCTTGACAGCAGGGAAAAACTTTCTGTCAAGACTTTTAATAGATACTGTCATTCAAGCGCTTAACGGTGACAGCATGTTTTTGCGCAATAGTTTCTGTCGCGCATAACCTACTGTCACCACATCTTATTACTGACAGATTGTTTCTAGCGCACAAGTTACTGTCAACAACAGTGGACCGTTGGAATTGGATATTCACCCCACGCTTGACAGTGAATAACGGGCAGTAACTCACGTGTTATAAGAGTGGGTTAAGACACGTTCTTTAATTCCACTTTTTGTGCACAATGCTTGAGATACCTCTATTTATTCCCCAGTTACTCAGACATATCACTCTCATCGAACTCAAGGCAAAATACTTTTCTTCAAGCAAAAAGCCACTTTCTTACTTTCTTCTTTTCTTGAAATCTCCATGGCACCCAAACAGACTCTCTCTCAAACAAACTTTGTTGGCATCTTTTCCCCAAATGATGCTGGTGAAGGTTTCAAAGGACTAGTGTTTTTCTTGAACAAGTCCTATCTTGGTTCTGCCATTACCTCAACACCCATTCTCGACTTAGACAGAATTGAGGCATTTTGGCAAACTGCTGTTGCTCAAATGGAGGGTGAGAACCCATCCATTCAATTCACAATCAATGGGCAACACTACATTCTTACAGCTGAGGTCATCAACACTGCTCTTGGAATTACACTTCAAGAAGGCAGAAATTTTGCTGAACTTGTTAATGATGAAACTCTCAAGAAGCTCTTCTTGAAGATTGGGTATGCTGGCCCTATTCTCGAAGAGGGCACAACCAAATGGTATCCGTCTGGTGAAATGGATAGGAAGCATCTGCGAAAGGAGTGGAGCATGATACTTGATGTGATGGTCAAGGTGTTCTCTACCAAGTCCACAGGCTGGAATGGAATACCCTCCTACATCAAGAAACTGACACATTCTCTTGTCCATGGATACAAGGTGAATGTTGGAGCTCTCCTCATGGCACACCTCAGGGCTGCCATAGGTAAGAAGGTATCAATCTACCCTCGCTTTCTTATGATGTGCATTAATTCATTCTGTGATTTTAATAATGATGCCCCTCGTTTAGAGGCTTGCTCAGTTTTGAAAAAGAACACACACACACACACTATTATCCTCACAGAATCTCAATGCGCATATTCCACTTTGTTTCACTCAGCACATGGTTGATCAAGTGTCCAACCTTGATTTACCATTACCCTCTGGTTATGACTCTTTCACTCTTGAGAATGAAACTGAATTAGACCCAAATTCAGTTAACCCACATTCAACACCATACACTCAGCCTAGGCCCTCTAGACTTCCCAAAGCCCAAAGAGAAGCCTTGCAAGAATCCAGAAAAAGGCCCTTATAAGCTGATGTTGGTGGTAGCTCTGTTAGTCAAGAGGGAGACACTGCACCTAGTGCAGCAAATAAGGAGGCTAGTCAAACAGAACCCCCAGTGGTTCCCCCTGAGCCTAAGAAGAAGAGGGCTACGAGGACTAAAACCACTGTTAGCCAAGCTGCAGTTTCTCAACAAACTGTGGTTACTTAAAGGGATTCAAACACCTCCCTAGATGTGCCTTCTCAACAAGGTGCATCTATTGAAATTGGCCTGTCTCCCAAGGCACCCTGTACAGAGTCTGCACAAACTCATGATTCACAACCTGAGGAACCTCCACTTGAAGAAACACACAGTGAGTTAGGACACAGTGAGGATTTCTCTATTCCTTTTGATGATTCACATGTTTCTCCTGTGAATCAGCCCCCACTCTCTGCTACACTTTCACCTTCTTCCTTCCCTACACATTCTTTTGTTTCTTCTCCACAACCTAGAGAAGGGGACAGTCCCAACCCTTCAGGTTTTGATCATCCATCTCCAATCATGGATGAGCCTCCATCTAGTGGTCCACAAGAACCCATTTCTCAAAGTGAAATGGACACCACTCCTCCAAACACTGAGCAAGGGCAAAGTGGTATTCTGTCAGAAACTGAAACAGCCAACACTTTGTCTGAACTCCAAGGAACATCTTACCTTCAGGAAGATGCTGTCACAGCCTCTATTGCTGTCAAGGACATTGGAAATGTTGCTGTCATGGACACAGCTGCTGTCATGAGTGGAGAGAAAGATACCGTCAACACAGGACCTACTGTCACTCCACATCCCAAAGATGCTGTCATGCCAGAACCTGCTGTCCACACTCCAACTGACAGTAACAATCCTGCCAAAGCTGCTGTCCAGTTCTCTCAGCCAGATTTTGATGCTGTACTGCTTGAGGATGCCTCTGATGATGACCTACCTCTTGCCAAACTCTTGAAGGTACATTCTAAATATTCTCCTTTAATGCATGTTAGTAATGCTCATACCCATGCATTTAGGTTGAGTGAGGGTGTGAAAAAGAAAAGAGAGATAAAAGAAAAGAGAGGTGAGCATAAAAATGAGAGGCAGTCAAATGAGCTGGCAAAAGGAGAGGGACTTGAGCATGTCCAGAGAGATCTTGAGGGAGCCCACACTATTCAGGAATTAGGCCTTGAGAGTCTATCTGTGAGGAGTGATGAGATCACTCAAAAACACCCTGAGAGTGTGAGAACCCCCATAGCCTCCAAGCCCCTTTCTTTTCCTTCCCCTCCAAGAAGGTTAAGGAATGGTGGCCCCTCTGCACTTTTTGGAAACAGGATTGAAGCTCTGGAAGGACAGTGTGCTACCTTGAAGTCCAAGATGGACTCTCTCTCTCAACTGGTGGTTGATGGTTTTGCTGCTACTCAACTCTCTATCCAGTTCCTTACTGACCTAGTAGCTGCCAACTCAACTAAGGGGGAGAAGGTAGCAAGATCAGAATCAATATCTATTCAGGGATCAGGTGGAACTCAGGGGGAGCCAGCAGCTGTGAAGACCAAAGGGGGAGCACAACTATTTTCAGGAGTCAAGAGTAAAGCAATGACAAAGGGGGAGCAAGTCAAACCAAGCAATGGACAACCAAAGGATAAAGCTGAAGAACTTGTTGAAGTTGACTTGGATGGAGAAAGGGTGTTGATGTCTAAGGCAACTCAAGATGCACTGCAAAGAAGACCTGCATCTAGACACCCAATTCTACCTCCTGTGACAATTAGAGAACCAACCTCAGCAACTCAAGAAACTGCTCTACAGAAAAGATGGAGAGAAATGGAGGAACAAAATAAGCTTGGGAAAGGTAAAGGGAAACTGCCTGAATCCATCCATAAGGGACATACTTGGTCCAATGGTACTGAGTTTGATCAAGAAGAAGCCAATACTATAATGGTGGATTACAGGGAGAGCACATTACAGAATCATGACACTGAATTTAGCAGTCTAGTGGAAGAAGCAATGAATGCTCCAAGCAACAGTCCAATCAACACCTCAAAACTGCTAAAGGATCAAATCATCAGTGTCAGTGTAATGGTGAATGATGAGAAAAGATGGGTTGTAAGTATCTATCTCACTTCTGGCATATCTTATTTCATCACAATGGAACTACTGCAGAGTCTGCCAGCAAAGGTGTTGTGTGCAATGAAGGGAAAGATCAAGGCAACTCAAACACCATTCAATGAAGTGTTGAATATGCAAATCCAGAACATGATCACAGAGAAGCTACCTGAAGTCTACACAAATCCACCATGTGTTTTCTACAGATCTACTACAAAGGATGGCACAAGAAGGAACAACTTTATGAATTTGATCAGTCCATCCAGGATGCAAACTGAATCAATTCTGAGAGTGTTAGATGGAATACTAAGCTCAAATGCCAATCCAGGAAGAGTCTTTGCTGTTCAAGAGATCTACAAAATGCTGGTGTTGAGAGACAAGGCACTTGGAACTAGAGTGAAGGAACTAATCTCTAGAGCCAATGCCAAAAGAGCTGATCAAGGAGGAAGCTGCCTCTATGATATTCCTCTTCAAGATGATGATGATGATGATGAGATTGGAGGTGGTGAAGCTTCTGGAAATGCAGGCAATGCTGGTGGAAGTAATTCTGGGAATACTGGTATTCAATCTCAGAATGAAGGCAATGAAGAAACTCCTAGTCAGGAAAAGAAAAATGTTGATGCAACAGATGAAGAGGAGCCAAGAATACTGGAAGCTTTGGAGGCAAGCATTCTTAGATGTGCTATTGATTGCATAAATGCAGAAAAAGATGCTGTCACCAAAGGTACTGTCGACAAGGAAACTGTCATAGAAGATGCTGTCATGGAAGATACTGTCGACAAAGGTACTGTCAAGAAAGGTTCTGTCAAGGATGAAACCAAAGCTACTGTCAAGCCCAAAAGACTGAAAGCTAAAGCAAAAGCATGGTTGTCTAGACAGAAACATGAAGGAAAGCACAAGTACTCAGGAAAGGAAAAGGCCACTGGATTTGGCAGGAATCTTAAGAAGCCAATTCAATCAATACCTCCCAACAGTCTTAAGATACAACAGATGCAATCTAGAGAAATCAAGAGTGTTGAGGTTAAGATAGATGCAAATCAAGAGGTCACTGAGTACATTCTGTGGTGGGAAGAATCAAGATCTACCAAGGTTGATAAGGATTTCAATCTGGTATCCACATCAACCAGTGGTAGGATATCAACCTTAGATAAAAGGAGAATTGACTTCTTCTACCTGGAAAGAATGGTAGAGTTGCTGGAGAGCTATGATAATGTTCCAGAGTCTGTTATGGAACATATTCTGAAATATCAAGCTGATAGGGATGCTGAATTCTATCAGAAATTTGGCTACAACTTTGCAGATTTTGATGATGCTGATATTTCAACTGATTTACCAGCTTCTCCTATACCATATCACTGGTACTATGAGTTTGATGATTCACCCACAGAAGAAAGGCAAACCCAACCCACAGAGGAAGGGCAACCCAAGCCAAGCAAAAGACCTGACTCTTCTCAATACTCTCAATATCAGTCAGAACTTGATAAGAAGGAAGCTGAACTCCTGGAAAGATGCAAGACTGCCAACAAGGCAGAAAGTGAAGCTCCAAATTATCAAACATGTATGCTGGAAAATCCCTTAAGAATCAAGCATCTAAAAGAAGAAATCTATGTTTGCAGCTTGCACAAGCTAAAAACAACTATTCTGAAGGATTTACAGTATATGGTAGCTGGATCAATTCATCCCCTGGAGCAGATCTGTTCTGATAAGATAGAGGAATTATTGGAAAGGAGAAAAGGAGAAGATTCAAAGCTGGACAAGCAAAGGAGGATGTCTCTCAATGCTTATCGTGGAAGTAGATTCAAGCTCATTCATGAAGAACTCCACTTCAGAAGCTATCCATTTGATCAAGAGCAATGGTTGAATCTCAGGGATGCTAGTTCTCTTATCTCTCCTACCATCAAGAAGATTATTGAAGAAATAGAAGATGCTGCAGTCACTCCTGCTGAAATCTCTCTTGTAGAAGGTCTAAGAGGCTGCTTGGTAGAAGCTCTCAAAAGAGAGGATGTATCAAGACAGAAGAGGAAATCTCAAGCTAAGTAAAAATTCTTAATCCATTCTGATCTTGTTAGTTAAGTTGTCAGCATATATTGTAAATTTGTTGTTATTGTCCATAAAAACAAATTGGGGGAGATTGTTGGGATTTATGGGTGATAGCATTGAAACAACTTAACTTTTTATGTACTTAATTTTTAATTAAGTAGAACATACTATCACAGCCAAAGTATGCTCTTGTAATCAGTATGCAATGTTATTTTATTTGTGTAATTTGGAAGAAGTTCACTTTCTGTGTTCAAGCCTCAAAGAATGCATATTAGATGACAGCATGAATAAAGGTTACTATCATAAGCATTGACAGTAAGATTACAAGGAGACAGAATATTGCAAGTCACGACAGCATATTTACTCTGACAGCAACATTGGCGGAAGACTACGCGACAGCAACTTTAGCCCTCGACAGCAAGTTTGGAAACCTCGACAGCACTCTATGCGGGGAACTCATACTGTCACCAAAAGTACATTCCTGTGACAACAAGCTTTGTGGCAAAAGTAACTATCTAAAGAAAGATCCCTGTTCTAGGTATCTTCTCAGTCAAATACCGTGATAGTTTCAATGTTCAAGAAACAGGCGTGTTGTAGTATCCCTAAGCTGCACCAAGTCTGCAAGACTACGACAGAAGCTTCAAGCACTACAAAACAAAAGCGAATCAATTCAAGAGCAAGGTCAAGTCTCTATTTGCTGAATTGTTTAGCTGGAAATAGAATGAATCTAGGTTGCTTTCTTTGTAATGTATATATGACATGTTAGCAATTTAGGAATGTCACATGGGTAGGCAATTTGTAAGAAGTTGCCACTTGATAATGACAGCAGCTTCACAGACCCGTGTTGACAGTGATAGGATTAGTTTTATACTTAGACTATTAATTCATTCTAGGGATGTAACGAAGACAAGTAAGTGTCTTGAAGAAAAACCGAAGCTCAAGAATTCTCTCTTGAGGTTGTAGCAACACTTTGCAAAATAAATAAAACATTTATTTTGTGAATCCTGTCTTTTCGATTATACTGTTTGTGAATGCATACATATTATTGATAACATTAAATCTTAGTTTTGGTTGTTGAAACTGAGATTGAATTTTATCAGTATTGCATTCATCCCCCCCTTCTGCAATACACGAGGACCAACAATTAGTATTAAAATTGGATTTGAAGTAATTATAACTATTACATATCAAAGTAATAAGGATCGTTAGGTTTTAAAATTATTATCTAAAAAGGATATAAGTCAAAAGTGGAAGTATTGGTATTAGAATTGGATTTGAAGTAATTATATCTGTTACATATCAAAATAATAAGAATCGTTAGATTTAAAAATTATATTATCTAAAAAGGATATAAGTCAAAAGTGGAAGTATTAGTATTAGAATTGGATTTGAAGTAATTATAAATATTACATATCAAAATAATAAGTATCGTTAGATTTTAAAAATAAATAGTTGAGAATCGTTGAACCGAATATGAAAAATTGCATTTGGTTGTTAGTTGAATTATATTAAATATTCTAAAAAATATATCTTGATAATTTAAACCAGACACATGAAAATTTCATAAATCGAATAGAATTCTCAAAGTAAAAATTTGCCACTTTCTTCTATCCTTAGTTTTGGTGTAGTTTTAATTGTAAAAAAACCGTTAAACTATAACTAAATTAAGAAATACTTTGTTAGATCTTAAAATAGATGGATGAAAATCGTTGGATGTAATATTAAAAAGTGTATTTGGTTGTCGGTAGAACTATATTCAACTACTAAAAAAATATTTTGATAATTTAAACCAAATATAAATTATTTTTCTAAGTTCAATAAGAATTCTTAATGTAAAAATTCGTCACTTTTTTTTCTCTTTAGTTTGAGGGTATCTTCAACTCGAAATAAATTGTTAAACCTTCACTAAATTAAATATTATTTTGTTAATTTCATGTGTGTCGTAAAATGTTCAAATCTGATTTTTAGAACTAAAAATACATCACAAATAGTTAATTGATCGTCTAAAATTTAATAAATAAAATCCAAAATTAATAACAAAAAATATTAAAAAAAAACACAAATTAATATAATTATAGATCTTATCTAAAATTTTGGTCTATATACCGTCAAACTAATAAGTACCGTTGATTTTGAATCAGATAAATAAGAACCAGTAGATTTAATATTAAAAAAAATAAGAAGTGTGTTTGATTGTTATTAGAATTATATTCAATTACTGAAAAATGAATTTTAATAATATAAACAAAAAATGAGTAGATTTTTTAAGTTGAATTCATGAGTTTCTCTTCTATTCTTATTCCTAAATAAATTCAGTTGAATAATAATGATTGAATCATCATTAAATTAAAAATAATTTCATTAATTAAAATAATTATAAATTTTTTAAAACTAACCGTGCATTTCACTGATTATAAGCTAGTAATTAAAAATGAATTAAATAACAACATGATTCTTATACATATACAGTACAAAATGGGTGCGAAATCAAAAAATATATGATATACGAATGAAAAAAGGATGAAAATTTGATGGAGGACCTAAATCCACAAATTAATAATTCAAAGAGTACTAATAATTCTAGATTTTGTTTTCGAAATTTAATCAATTAAAAACTTCATGGAAACGTGTGCCGCAAATGGACAAGCCAAATGAAATGTATTCCATGTAGATAAGGTGGTAAAAGTGACATGGGGGGATAAGAAGAGGATGCAGCAATGCATTGACAAACTCAAGATTAGTACTACTAGTAACATCTTCCAGACTTATCTACACTGCATTGCCACGTCTCAAGATGACTTAAATTAAAACCCATCAGCTGGAACTAGATTACCACGACGACTCAGCCAGCCTGCTTGTCTTTCACCCTAATAGTTAATTAATAGATTGGAAACCAGAGTTACATAGTAAAGATGTGGAGTAGTACTAGTGTGATTGTTCCTTGTGAGATGATCTGCAACAACGCAATTGCTCAACAAATGTTGTTATCCACCACCACCAATTCTCGCTTTCCTCTCCCAAGACGACGATCGCACACCCTTACCTACAACAACTACGGACATAATTCCAACTTGAGGTATATTATGCATTTGTATCCCAATCATTTTTTATGAGACCAAATAATTACATGAGTTGGAATTTTACAGTTGGATGGCTACTATGGAAAACAATAATCATGTTGTTTCTACTTCAACTACTACTAGTGTTAATCACCCCACATCCGTGCCTGTCCGTGTTGCTCATGAGCTTTATCAAGCTGGCCACCGCTACTTGGATGTCAGGTAATTAATTAGCACTTCGATCTCCGGCTAACCAAACCTAATCTGTACAACCATAAATCATACTGTAGTATATTTTTAATCCTAACTTGCGCGCAACTTAATTATTATCGTCAACATTCTTAAACTTTAATTAGGACTCCCGGAGAATACAGTGCTGGACATGCTGCTGCTGCTATCAATATTCCATACATGTTTCAAGTTGGATCAGGTTAATTTCTTTTTATAATTAGCCTCCTTTCAACTCTTACGCTGTGTTCCAGAAAAGAATGGAAAATAAGTAATTTTTTTTTTCTCTTTAAATCTTTCCAAAAGTGAAAAGAAGATTTTGGAGACAAATATACAAAGATCTTCTCTCCAAATCATTAGAAATCTTTTCTTTTCTTTCCACAAAAATCTTTTGGGAACATGTTAAAGAAATCAAATCTTTAGTTTTTTTTTGTTTTTTTCAAAAAATAGTTTCTGGAACACAGTGTTACAAATTTTACAAACAGTACTTGTAAGCTTAATACTTGTGTATATATTAACTTAATCTTGTTTGCACAGGGATGACCAAGAATCCCAATTTCGTGGATCAAGTGCTGACACATTTTAGAAAAGATGATGAAATTGTTGTTGTAAGTGATTGAACCTAAAGACCATATTTGCAGATTTGGAATTACATAATTTTATGATTGCTAACTTTACCGTCTTCCACTCTACAGGGATGCCAGTCCGGAAAAAGGTCATTTATGGCTGCAACTGATCTTCTATCAGCTGTAAGTATATATGTAGCATTCTTGTAGCTAAGATGCCAAATATATAGTCTTTTCCACCATAGTCTAGATAACATCAAGCACAAAACCTATAATCATACTCCTGCTGCACGTTTAAACGTACCATGAAAGGTAAATTTACAACTATTACAAGCTTATGTTACCTCGTAAAAAGAAAAAGAATAAGCTACACATCATGAAAAGTTGCTGCTGTTCTTTAAAACATTTAAAAGAAGACTAAAATTCACTTCACACCCCTTAACTTTGGCCCAAACTCAAATCTATATCAGTACTTTATTAAACTGCAGTTTGCATCCCATATGTTTGTTAAGCATTTCAGTTTGCATCCCTTTGGGTCCTCACCGTCAAATTGTACCGTTACCGTCTCTTTTGAGGAGTGCTTATTATTTTGATGGTCTTGCAATGGTCGTATCTCCTCCTATATAATGCTCATCTCTCTAACTTTAGGTCATGTATAATCTCATAAAAATATTACATTCAATGGCTTGCATGTGTAGATGTAAAAAATGGGCAGTTAAACATTATAAATGTAAGAATATTAAAATTGAGAATTTATCGAATATTATAAAGGTTAGAATATTAAAATTTTATATTTATTAGTAAAAATTTAAAAGATAACTGAGATATTTTTTAATAAAAAATTTAGATTCTTTACTTAATATTAAAGATAACTAATAATTTTTTAAATATCTTTATAATATTCTTACCTTTATAATATCTCAGATATCTTTTAAATTTTTACTAATAAATAAAACTAAATATAAAATTTTAATATTCTTATCTTTAAAATATTCGATAAATTCTCAATTTTAATATTCTTACGATGTTCAATTGTCCATTTGTTACATCTACACCTGCAAGCCATTGAATGTAATATTGCAAGACCTTCAAAATAATAAGCCCTCCTCAAAAGAGACGATAACGTTACAATTTGACGGAGAAGACCCAAAGGGATGCAAACTGAAATGTTTAACAAACATATGGGATGCAAACTGCAGTTTAATAAAGTATTGATATAACTTTGAGTTTGGGTCAAATTCAAGGGATGTGAAGTGAATTTTAGTCTTAAAAGAATAATTAAGAAAAGAAAGTCAAATATACATAGATATTCAAGACCGACACTTGACAGATAAACTCGAGTCATACCTAGAACGTCAGACATATGAAAACAGAGGGAGCACTAAAAACTTGTATTTGTTTCCTAGTTAGGTTATGTTTAACACTGATTCAAGTTTTAATAGCAAGTACATTACATTTCTGCAGGGATTTACCGGGGTAACGGACATTGCTGGTGGTTTTGCAGCTTGGAGTCAGAACGAACTTCCAGTAGATGCATGATTTTTAACTGCTTTTGTCCATGTGAATTCCCACAATATACAGGGTTAAAAGCGCAATTCTATTGTATGTAGTTTATGTTGAAGTAAGGGACCTTGTTGGACATGTACATAAACAAATTGTAATTGAAACTAGTTAAGATAATCAATACCACTGATAAGATTGGTACAACTCTTTGAATAAAATTTTCCCTAAAATAAGTATGATGGCGTTTGGGCGGGGGCTTCAACTTTCAAAGTTGCAATGACAATGATACATAACACATTTTATCGATGTGTGTGAGGGTTGAATGCAATACTGATAATTTAAATCTTTTTTTCTCAATAACAAATAAAGAGATTTATTCTTATAAGTTAGAACACGGAAAACAACGAAATCTAAACAGTACAGAGATTCACAAAATAATTGGTTTATTTATTTTGCGAAGAGTTTTCCTACAACCTGGAAAAACAATGTTTCTAGCTTCTATCTCGATAGTGATTACAACTGAGTTGTGGGAGTAGTTTTCTAATTCTGATAGATTGTGTTCCTGGTTACATGTGAGATCTGAAACTGTTTATATAATCAAATGACAGCTTCTTACAATTTGCTCACATGTGACCTTTCCTAAAATGTATATTAGATAGACTAATCATAAACCATAAAGCAATCTAGATACATTCTATTTGTAGCATACTCGATCTCAGTTGATGTAGATCTTCCATACCCTTGAATTGGTAAGCTTTGTCTTGTTCTCTCTCAAGCTCATGTCGTAGTCTTTCAGGACTATAGCAGAGTCCTGCAACACCTGCTACTGAAACGCCTGTCACACTTTTGACTTTGAAGATAAATCAAAAGATTCTCTCGTGTGAGACAGTATACCGTGCTCGCCAAGTTCTGTTGTCATGGGATGTTTTAGGGCTGATAGTAAGATTATTCTAGGACTGAGATGTCACAGGAAAATCTACTGTCATGACCTTGCAGATTGTACTGACAATAAGGTACAAAGTTGTTGTCTCCAGGCTTCTTCCAAAGTTGTTGTCAAGACTAAAAATTGATTTCATAAAGAGTGATGTCTTGATTGCATGTCTGGTGTCCTTGTAATGTTGCCATTGTAAAATCCCATAATTTTATTTTGATTTTATTATTAGATATTAGATATTAAAGTAAATTTTATTTAGATAATTATTTATTTAGAATATTCTAGAAACTTTTTGTGCAAGTTATTTCGAATAAAAGATACGATTTGCGAAAATATTTGGAAAATCGAGATATTTTAATTTAGGCTTTATGACCTTTTCGCCCTTCAAGTTTAGATCGTTGTACCCATAAACCCTTCAAGTCTAAAAGCGTTCTTTTTCGCCCCTCGGGTATAAAAAACGTACCTTTTTGGGTCAAAAATGTACCTTTTCGCCCTAGCGGTTGAGTGTCAAAAAGGTACATTTTTGATACCCGAGGGGCGAAAAAGAACGTTTTTAAACTTGAAGGCTTTATGGGTACAACAGACCAAACTTGAAGGGCGAAAAGGTCATAAAGTCTTTAATTTAAGGTATTTCTATGTGCTAGAATATTTTATAAATAAGGTATTACTTGCAGAGGTGTAAATTTTAAGAGAAAAGATTTAAAATTACCTAATTGAAATTAGGGTTTGAGTGCCTATATAACATCCATTTAGAACAAGAGAGAGAGTCATACAGGTCTTCTCATATGTGTCTGTTTGTTTGAATATTATAAGCTTGATACGTACCCATATGCATGTAATAACAAAATGTGGCAACCCGGGTCAAATTCCGAGTCTTTTTTGAAGATCGGGTCAAGTCCCGATTCCGAGTCTGAAATAAGTCGAAGCCTACTGACCCAAATGCAGCCAACTTGGATAATCCACAAGCCCACCACAGACCCCCAAAAGACGAATATCCCATAGGTCCAAGATCGTTTCTCCCTAGCCATTGTGGGATTTCAGACCTCTGTCCATTGTGGGATAAATACCACCAGCCTTCGTGTCCCCACTTCCGGCAACTTGCGTTAACAAACTTTCGAAAGTTGGCTCTGATACCATATGTGGCAACCTGGGTCAAATTCTGAGTATTTTTCAAAGATCGGGTCAAGTCCCGATTCCGAGTCCGAAATAAGCCCAAGCCTACTGACCAAATGTAGCCAACTTGGATAATCCACAAGCCCACCACAGGCCCCCAAAAGATCATGATTTGTTGGTGATAATTAGTAGTAGTACTGGCAAAGTGTGACATATAAGAATAAGAATAAGATCCCGGCTACTGGGAAAGTGTGGTCATAGAGCAAGATTGTGGTATTTATAAGAATTTCGTTTCTGTTTTTAAATTCTGTTTTTAGTTCTGTTTTAAATTCTGGATTTCTAAAATATAAAATTTAGGTTGGACCTGTTTTCGCAAATGTTTTTAAAATTATTATTGTTTTGAGAAAATTTGTTTCGCTAAAACACCCATTGATTTTGAGAATATCTGTAAGTCAATCTGTTACTTGCTGAGCTGTGTAGCTCACCCCTTTTCAAATATTTCAGGTCCTGATTTTTGGATGCTTGTGAGAATAAGGATGTGAATTTTGTATATTTTGTGTTAGCTGATTTGGATGCATTTATTGTAAAGAGTTATTGCATTAGTAGAATAAATTTTGATATTAAATATTGGATTTGTGGAGTTGCGTCTCCGATTTTATGTTTTTGAATTATTTGAGTTTGACCGTTGCTTTGACTTTTGTGACATTTTGTATTTATTGAGTAAAGAAATGTATTTTATTTTAGTTTTGTATTTAGAAATAATAGTCCAAAAAGTCAGGCAGTTACAGTTGGTATCATCTATTTATTTTTAAAGTTTAACGATTCTTATTTTTTATGGTATTGTACCTTGACGATCAAAATTATGGATAAAATATATAAGGATATATTTTTGGATAAATTATTTTGTGTTGCGTTTACCCTGTGCAAAACACATATATTTTATGTATATTTATTTAAATTTATATGATTCAAAATTTAAATTCTTTGTTAATTTTTGAAATAGGTAATATTAATATGTTATTAAGATGATTCAGAACTTAAATTTTTGTTAGTATGTTATGAATATGTGAATAAATATCCCGACTCCTAAGGTAGTAATTGATCATTTGAGTGTATTATATTAAATGTCTAATTACTCACTTTTCTAATTTATAAATAAATCAAAATATATGTTAAGTAAATATTTAACAATAGATGATTAAATTTATTTATTTACACGTATTATGATCTCAGGAAAAGTATGTTGGGATTAACTACATGTTCCTTATTCTTTATAAATATTATATTCAAAATTATCGTTAATGAATATAAAATTCTCAATTTTTAATAATATTTTGATATTATCCTTTTACGTTTGTTATATGTAAATTCTTTATTAGTATACCTTAGTTTACCGAAGTATTCAGTTAACCAATCAGAAAATAAGAATTATTTTAGGACCAATCAGAGACCATTCCTAAAGTTTAGACCAATCATATTATATTAAAAAAATCCTTATTTACTATTCTAATCCTACTATACTAACTGATATGTCAGAATTAAACATTTAAATATCGCAAGTGCATGATCATCGTTTTAATATTTATGATTCGATTCACAGAAACTATATATTTTTCGCAACTCCTTAATTTCTAATTTAGGTGAATTAGAACAAAGATTGAGAGATGATTTGAATTAATAACGAAGAAAAAAGAAATTCAACTAACAACTTTTAACATTTAAATCGAAACAAGAAGATACTACTTATAACTTAATTAACCAGCTAGATATAAGTATTTAAATTGCAAAATAAAATAAAAAATACCACTACTATATGGCAAAAGAAGGCATGCACACAGTAATAAGTTAACAGAAACTAAATAAACATTTTCAAGAAATGAAATTAGTGGACAGAACAATTTGACATGATCATGCGTGGTGCGTGGACCAGGCTCGCAATCTTGGCCCAGCAGAATGTAGACAATGGGCTAGACTAATTAAATGATAAACTAATGGGCTGGGCTAAAAGAACTTAAATGGAGTAAAACTAAAGTCAAGATCTAATAAACGGGAAAAGTAATAGAAATGAAACAAGCTAATGGCCTTGATTAAATCTAATTAAAGTGATAATTAAGAAGATGATTGGCATAATGATGACAAACTAATAATTTATTAATCTACTATATATATTATAAGAGAACAACTATGTTGCTCCTGAGCAAACTTATTCAGCGTGAAAAGACTATCATGCCCTCCCAAACCTGTCGAGCCAACCTTGATATGATAATGCACTTCTGAACCTAAGACCCGGGCAAGTTAATCCGAGGTAACACGCACTAGTCCGGAGCAAGTTTATTCGGATACACGAACATATGCAGGGCTTCGACGCCAGTTTCACTCTATCCAAGACAAGCCCATGGGTGAATTAAACCTGTAAAATTCAGACGGAGATTATAAACCCTCCATGCCCATGATGAGGTAAAACGATTCTTATTCCCGCAATATTCATCTCCGCGGGAAGGTATCTCTTGATATCAGCTCACTGCGAATTCTTGATTTCTATTACAATATATATGTGGTTGTCTATTATAGAACCACACAATAACATCATGACTATGTTACACGTTACTTTGATTTGATACTTTATGGAACTTGATATAGTGTTTGTATAATATAATTTTGCAGAGTTGTTTGTTTGTACTGTTATTGTGGAATGAAGACCTTAGTCAGTCTATATTTTGTTGAAGATTTATCATTCTTAAAATTCAATTACTTGCTAATTAAGTTTTGTGCGGCCTAATTACAAGAAATTGATTGGTTGTTATTGTTTGTTTTTTGCCCTCAGAAATTGAATACGATTTTAGGCGATGATTCATATTTAGATGTCGGCTTTTCTTTCAGCTGCAACAAAGATGGACGGTATGCATTCCTTGACCTTATGATGCAAATAATATAAACTAAAACCTCATGACACATAGATTCTACAAGTATATTTTCATGTTTTCTAATATCCACGAGACTAGGACTATTGGCATTTTGTACTTCTGTGCGTGCGTGTGAGGCTATATGTCATGGAGTGTCAGAATCTATATGAATTCTTAGCAATAGTTAAGGAGTGCACTAGGCGAATTATATTCAATCCTTTCTTATATTCAACAAAAGTTGGATCTTTTCTTATATATAGTAAGATTTTTTGTATTTGTAAAAGGTCTCTGGATTCAGCAGTCATGATCCAACAAGGAAGAGTTCAGAATTGCCACATTCATGAGTACGCTGTTATACAATACATTATGGATAAATATGGTGTAACATTAGAGGAGTCTAATATAATCAAACATGTCAAAAGATCAGACTCAAAAGGTGATTGCTTATGCTTGAATATTATGACAAATAATTTAAGCATTTAGCTTACACGATTAGATCGATAACAATTACAACTCCCCTTGATTAACAAAGGAGAAGGATCACAAAATTGATTTTTGAATATACCTATTCACAAGTAAGATACTAGGAAACAAGGTCATAGCCAGCAGAATTTCCTGAAGGACGAAATTGGTTCAAATTGGCAGGAAAAAGTTTTTTGAGATCTTTACCTCTCAAATCCATGCCAAATTTGAAATATAAAGCTTGTAGACTGTTTTCCCAGGAGGGGCACCAACACTTACTTTCATTTTAGCAAATTTATTTATTGTGAAAGTACTGTTCTAGCCCTGTCATTATGTTGTAACCACCCTCAGTTTTTCTCTTCAGGTCCTGCCTTCTGCCACTCCTCATTTCTGCGCATCAGCTTTATGTGTGTGTATGTATACCTTAGAGATTTATATTCATCTTGTAGAGGTTTGTATGGTAGGGATTTTTTTTTTTGTCCTTTTTTTGTTAACTTCTGAATTGTTTGGATATATAATCCGGTAATTAGAGCATGCCTCTACAATATTCTCAGCATGTCTCCTGGTGAATATCCTATGCTTCAATACAGGTTGGCCTCAACAATCTAAGAAGATTAATGATTATAAAATTTGTTCTTCAATAGATACATGGTTATTCTTATGTCTAAAGTAAGATGATATTATCCTATTCTGGGTTTAAGAATGGTCAACCAACTCGGTTGTATTTTAATGAGCGGCTATTCAATTTTAGAATATTTGGAAAGATCTTAATTTTGAATATAAATCGTCGGAGTGTTATCTGACTTAATTTAGTGGGTCTCTCAAACTCTAAACTGCATAGTGTATCGAGATTACTCAACAACAACATTCAATTCAAACTACTAATATCTGTTGTGCTAAAAAAGTTAGCTCTCAGTTATAGTCAACATATTTTAAGGTGCCTAAGGGTAACCTTAAATACGTTGTGAAGTTTCTTTACATATGATAAATTTATAATCCTCATAGAATTGGAAGTTTTTTTATGCAGAGAAGTTAATTACATTTATTGTGGACCTTGTAGTACTCTGGTTTTTTGTATAAGCTGACTACTCCAAGTGATTTTGTGGCTTGCCATATCAACTTCCTCTTTTAATTATTCAATAAAATTTTCAACTTGTTCTCCTATCTTTATGTGTGTCGTGTGTGTGCTACATCTATTCTCATTCAAGCTTGTAAAGTCAAGCTGATCATTTATTGAATACTTGAAAGGACTATACAGTATGATGCTCTTTTAATTTTTATGAGCTAATTGATATTAAGCCATTTTTCCGAATTTATATTAAGCTGTTTTTTTAACTATTTAGAACAGTTTCAGGGACTTTGATGGAGGATAAAGAAAGAAAGTTTATTGAAGCACTGTTTTTCTTCTCCCGAGCATCCACCGTGCAGGTTCCACTTATTCTTAAATTTGTATGGACCTTTGTGTATTATACCCTTATTTTGTGTGGAGGCTTATATTGTACCCTTATTTTTTAGTTTTTTGTTTCTTTGCCTCAGGTTAAACATATACCCGTAGTGCTTGCAACATTTATAAAATATTATTGGTATACTAGGTGCTCTTCTAAAATCCCTGTCTAACAAAATAAAATTATCAATAACTCTAGATTTGAAATGATTACATAAAGTTTGGTGTGTATGATCCTCTATCATAAGCATTATCATAAGTAATAGTGTTGCATAGAATGTGGTCTACTTTATAAAAATCTCATCTCTATCACATTGCTCCTGCTACTTTGGATTGTTGTGGTGCAGTGCCAAATTATGACTAATTAAGGGAAAACATAGCATAGCTATGCTCTTTGACAACAAGTGATAAACATTCGTAAATGAACATAAATTTGTGTTCTTGCTTATTATGTACTATGTTTTAATAATTGTTACACCAAGTTACATATATTGTGCAGGATCAGATGATGGTTTGATATTCATTAATTTATCCATACCAGTCATAAATATTTTTGCAGATTCTATTTGCGGAATTATAATTATGCCAGACAATAAGGTTGATACCTTCAGCGTCATGGACGCTGCACTTTATATGGACGACTAACAGGAAAGGTATAATCCCTGTTGACTTCATTAATATCAATACTTTTGTACTTTGTGATCTTAAGCAGTGATTTAATTCGTATTTTTTAGAAGTTGAATGATGCGTGCATATACTATGGTTGTGAGCCTGTGACTTATATTTCGATCTGTTTTCTTGGCTATTTTAATTTCTTTTATATAAAAAGGATTACTTGGTATCTTTTTCCCAGTGTTCAAGCTTGCAACATGATTTGAAATTTCTCGATTTTAAAATTTGGCATCGGTAAGAGGATTTCTTGTTTTTTAGTTTACTTGTCATACTTTATATGATTTCTTCTTCTACTACTTCTTGGACTAGGAACTCATTTTAATCTGAATGCTCATTGACTCTGGGAATATTATTGGTAGATGTCCATGGTGTTTTCTTGTATGTATATTAAAGGAAAACTTTAAGGAGTTGGGATAAAAATTTACAATCTTGATCATTTTTTCCTTTTAATATTTATCACATAAATAAAATCTGAAAGTGCAAATTTGCAATATAATAAAACTATTTTATCCTTTTAATTTACTAACATTAATTCACAACAACAAAAAAGCATTAATCTGGACACTAGATAACTACATGCTTATAATATTAGTGTGTGTGTGTGTGTGTGTGTGTGTGTATATATATATATATATATATATATAAGTTGCTAAAAATGCATTATTGTGCATCCATTCTTTCTTTGCTCTTCATGTAATATTCAAGACTCAAGACTCAAGACTGATGACTGGATTATGTTCATAGGCTAACAACTCATAGACAATGTCCCCTCTTGCTTGGCTTGCAATCATTGACGATGTTACCGTTTAGATAAGTATGAATGTAACACCCCCAGATCCGGGGTCAGGAATCTAGGTTGTCACGTCACCATCCAATCATATGTTACCTGTATTAACTCAATAATCAAATCAAATCACATCATAAACCCCAATCTCTTACTCACACAAGTTATAGCCTTAAAAACGATACACAGTAACATCAGTTATTACAAACCAAATATACTAACCAGGATCTCACACTTCTAATTACAACCTCTACATGAAGTCGCATTAATAGCTAACATAGCTGAGCCTATCCAGCTTACTTCTGTGGTATCCCTCCTGAGCTGAACTATCTCAAGGGTGAATCTTTTATTTCCTTTCTCTCATGATCTGGAGCTAACTGACTATGTTCTCCTTGTACTAAAATATAATTTTTAAAAGCAAGAATGAGCGAAAGAATGCTCAACAAGTTAAGTAGTTACTAATATAAAGTTTTTCCAACAATATAATAGTAGTACTAAGGTATTTCCAATATAAAGTATTCATACTTAATATGAAGTTTAAAATACCACCATATAAACGAAAGACACTATCTGTGGCTTAGCACGGTCCTTAGAAATCACAAGTACACAGTTCTAGATACTGCAAGATGAACAACACTAGTTCATAAGTTTTAAAAATACTGTTTGTCTTTTGTCAACACATTTCATACAGTTCAAGATACTGTATCAGAGAATATACTTTTCAACCACTGTCAACACTATCGGTAACTCAGCACCTAGGCTTTCGTTACAATGTTACAGTACAATTCCAATTGGAGGATGGGACTACTTCCGGAGCCTTTAATAACACCCTACCGTACACGATGATCAGTCGCTTCAGTACGGTAGTACGATCAGTAACCTTTTCTACATGTAGATGGACGAACACCGTAAATGGATGTCACCCTAGCCGCATACGGGCTAATACCCAATGGACTGCCACCACAGCCTCTTACATGGTCAAAATAGCTGGACTGCCACCACAGCCTCTTACGCAATATCTCCTAGTCCCGGATGAACAATCAAAGAAAACTGGAGCCAGAACTTAATCCAGGTCTCCCAAGCAATTGATACTTGTCAACACTGTTCAATATTTCTGATCACCTTACTCCCTGATTGTTTGGGGAGGTAAGTCACAATGGAAGTTGACTTGAGTCAACCAGAGTAATCACCGAGAAGGATTCTCTTCGCGAAACTTCGACTTGGGGGTAGTCGGAGTTTTCTGAGATGCTTTGATTTGAAATTCGTTAGGTTAGGGCAGTGATCCCAAAACATGAACTCTTTCGAGGAATTGGGAGAGTAAAATCATTGGTCATTCCTTAAACTAGATTCCCAATTTTTGATGAGTTGGGAAATATTTAATCGTATTTAAGAGTCTTAATAAACTCAAAATAATATTTGGGAACCCCTACTATTTTTAAATGATTTTTCTGAAGGCCAGGAAATATTTTAAATAATTAATGAAGGCCTTAAATAAATTTTAAATAGGGTTTTATGATTTTTAAATCATTTTAGAATATTAAATAAATATTTGAATAATATTTATTAATTAATAAACAATTAAGGATATTTAATAAATATTGAAATAATATTTATTAAATAATAAACAATGACTTAAACTCTTTTTAAATGAATATTCGAAATAATATTCACTTAATTAAATAAATATTCAAATAATATCTCAAACATTATTTAAATATTTATTAAACTTAAAAATATCCAATTTATATTTATTGAAATATTTTAAATAAATATAAAAGAAATAATCTGTCTCCGACAAATCTCCGGGTTTTTATGACAGTGTTCGTAAAATATCTCCGACTCCCGAATTACGTTTAAAATACGAATATACACTCTTCCCGAGAGTCCTTATACATATACACATATATATAAGGTGTCACAAAATTCCACATCGTAAAACATCGTAAGCATCAGGTATTATCATTACAACAGTTCGTATAATTCAACAGTGATTATATCACAACCCCAACAGTTTACAAATCATGCTGAATACTTAAGCTTTGGGTTTCGAAAACTTGCACAATACTTGAAACAAAGAATATATATAGATATATTTTTGAATAAACAAGTATTAAATATTTGAAAATATGCCCACTCTGTTCAATAGAGTAAGGGTTAGTAAACTTGCCTGATGTCCGAGCTCTAACTGGGTGTGGGTGTTCCTCTTCTAGTCCTGGAACCTTTACCAAGACAATACATAATCTTAATTAGTCACTTGATTTACAGTTCACTTATCCTAAGTAAAACTCAACTTCACCCGACTTTCACTCTCTCGGGTTCACTTAACTGACGATCTTCTTTATCGTTTAATAATCCTTTCTAGTCTCGTTCTTCACACCAATACGTTCTCTTATTAATCCTTAACAACTTTCGAGCTTTAGCCGACTCGATATTATCCTTTTTACTTATCCAAAATGAATGATCAAGGTAGTACCTCTAGCGTTGACTTTCCATAGAATTACTATTCCGTAACTCACACTCTAACACTTTTAATAAATCGAAAAATTGATAATTAATTACGAAACCACTTCAAGGAGCTTCTTGAGTGTTTTTAATATTTATCAAAAATATCTCGATTTGGGAAACGTGAGTTTAAATAGGTTAAACGTATTTTACATGTCGATTCAACTACGGACTTTTACTATTCGCACGAGTTTCACTAAAATGGTCATAACTCATCAACCGTTAACTCTATTGACACACCGTTTTCGCGTGCACGACCTAGAGAAGGTCTAGAATGTAATCCATCCAAATTTGGGTTCTGGACAGGGAACCAAGTTTCCCGAAATTGCAAAACAGGGCAGTAGCTTTCCAGGGTATAGTGTCATCGCGCAACTTTTGTTCCAACATTTTTATAAAATCGAAAAATTCATATTTTTACTAAATTCTTTTTGTGTTGTCTTCCTTACTATAAAATCTAGTTATCACCAGAACATAATGAATTTATCAATCCTTTAAGGGTTCCTAATTCAGTACACAATCTAAGGCTTGTAGCAGTTTTTGTTTCTTGACATCCTTACACTAAAATGACCATATCTCATGAACCATAAATCCTCTCAACATGAACTTTATATGTATACAAACTAAAGACCAAGATCTTGACAAGTATGGTCAGTGGTTTCTGAGGTTACAAATATTTTTGTCCTGAATTCTTGTTACAAGACAGTACTAATCTCAAGAGTCACAAACTTGCTCATACAAAACTTAACTTTCATCCCTAGCCAAGATTCTCCATTCAACAATTCTTAAATCACCAACACCTCATCTTACACTCTAGGTCAGTTTATAAACATCAATAATCCATCAAGAACATGCATCTAAAATCAAGTCACAACCATAAATCATCAAGATTTCATCATCCAAGCACCAAACTTCCAAGAACAAACTCATACTTAAACATAACTTAAACTCAAGCTTAAAACTCAAACTAAATCAAAAGGGTGGATGGTGTTCATACCTTCCTTGGGCTCAAGAACACTTGGGTATAGCTTAAAGAACCTTGGGCTTGCTTGAACTAAGCTCATCATCCTCAAACTCACAAAAGAAATCAAGAATAAAAGTTAGTATTTTCGGAGTGAATATTCTGCCTCAACTTTGATCCAAGATTTGAACATGTTACACTACTTGGATTACAATGAAACTTTGAACGTACCTTTATTATGGATTGAGGAAGCTCTGGTAAACATTTGGTGATTTTATCATGAGTATATATTAAGTTATGAATTTTTCATTCATGGCTGTTCTTGTTTGGCAGAATGCAGTGTTTTGAGTGAGGGGTGTGTTTCTCTTACTTTTCTCTTGTAAAGTATGATGTAATTGATATGTATGACTTGTGTGTATATATTTGATGTATACTTCAGCTCCTTGCATGAAAAAGTCCAACCAAGTACTAGTTAAAGTAAGATTTTAAGGAAACCTTATCTTCCTTTTCCTTGTTTTAGGGAAGTATGTCTCCAACTAGTTTGTTTTGGTTTGGTTAGTTTCTAAGTATTTGGTTTGCATGGTTCTTGCACGTATTATTACTTAGCTTACTTATCATCCAATGCTTGTCACTTAATCTTTTATGCAAGTTCGATAATTTTTCCATAAACGCGTTTCGTCGTGTAGAGATTTCTATCGTCATCCTTAAACACTTAAACGTGTTGGTTCTAATTCAAATCCAATAAAATTCCTTGTTATGGGATTTATATCATCTCAAGACTCCAAATATATCTTCATCCCACGATTTTCTAATTATTTAATAAAAGTGCAAATCTTCGTATTCTGACAACTTTTACATTCTCTCATTTAATCCCTGCAACAATACTTCATTCTCGAATTCTTAAAACTCCATCACTTATATAATGTGGCTCAAAATTTTCCATAATTCCGCAAAATCACTATTCATAATAATTTTTAAAATATTACCAAAAATCAGGGTTCTTACAATGAATCTATTTATTACCTTTCATTTCTTTCTTCATGTTCCATAATTTGTTCACAAATGAGTTTTCGCTACTTTGTGAAAACTTGTTTTTCCTTTTCCCTAAGTCTCCACTCCATCTATTCGTAAACAACTTGTGAAATGTATTGATTTTTTATTTACAAAGCTATCCAGCTTAAGTAGTCAAAGAAAGAGTAGAGATCTATAATTATTTCATATGGGGAACCAAATAATATTCATCGGACCTATATTTTTGTGAAAAATACGATATCAATTTCTATTAGTGAACAACTGCTCCTGATGCTTAAGAAGAAACAAGCTGTATATATTGATTACTGAAGATTTAAAAAATAGAGTATATAGAGGCCAAAAGGTTTCGCAAAAAAATCACTAGGGTATATGTTATTCCCTTTCGTAGGCAACTCTTGCATCTTTTATTCAAAATGACAAGACTCTTGGTATAATTGTGAGTTTAAAGAGTGAACATTCTGATTCAAATTTAGCAAATCTCTCAACACTATACTGGGAAATGAGTTGGATATCGGTCCTCACGGGGTATGCAAATCCCAAAAAAGCAAGAAGCGTTATTATTAATAGAATGACAAAATTAATTGGGTCACTGGATAAGGCAATCAAGGAAACTGGTTTTAACAAAGTGTGTAAAAATGTTGTGAAAAGCAATTTAAGAACACAAGTTAAAATGTATTTAAGACCTGAGCCTGTATGGTTGATAGAAAGTGGGGCTAAACCACAAAGAAAGGAATTTCACCGAGCAATAGGGCGACTGAAAACAGATTATACAAGTGATAGTAGCAAGGCATGGAATTTTTTGGCAGAGGAGCCATTGTACAAGGGTGGTCTGAGTGAAGAGGGGTACAAGAGTGGCCGAAATGAAGATGGTGAAGAGGGGTACAAGTGGGATGAAGTGGAGGGAGGGAGGTACCAATTTTTATGCACAACTATTAAGATTTTGTTATACAATGTCAATTTTATATAAATGACATGTCATGTTTAAATTTCAAAATTAAAGAATTGTAATATATTCAAAACATTTCTGCGAAACATGTATATATCACGTAAATTATCAACATGATGATATGAATTTGTACACGAGGCCCGTGCCTTGCATGGGCACAAATGCTAGTTTATTTAATAAGAGTAAATGCGTAAACTAAAAACATTAATTGAAGCATGGTGGACGCTAGAGATAAATTATAAAGACAATTAATACTAGTGGTGAGTTTAATCAACACTAACACTCTATTAATGCATGAATTGATCATAAACAAGGTGGTAACTTAATTTAAAAAGAGTAATTAACAAATCAATTTGATTACTGGGCATGTAAGTGACATGGCAAAGCTAGAAACCTCAAGTCAAATGGAGCAAGTGGATCGAAAAATAAAAAGCACAGTAACATAAACTAAATTATCAAACAAATGCTTAATGGACACGGGAAACAAGATGCTACAAAAACTAATACTAACTAAGTAAGAGCAAATTCCCGAACACAAAACATGTTTGAGCCGAGATAAACTTTCACCGGAAAATAAAATTAACTTTAAAAACTGATTCTATTCGACTTTAATTAGATATAAAGAAAACAAACCCCAACACAAATTGATTTTGTATAGGAGCTTTCACTAAAAAAAGTAGAGATAGTGCCGGAAAATTCAAATCTCACCGGAAAATTTAAACTTCCCGGAAAAATTCAACAACCCCGAACAAATTATTTAAAACTAGATCTAAAAATTAAAGGTCCTAACTTTAACAATAACAAAACCAAATCTGACACTAAATATTCAAACCCACTATAATATCACACCAAATCCAACAAGAAAAAGTAAATCTAAAGCTCAAATCATCAAACTCACTACACTAACCCATTAAACCAAACACCAAATAAGATCTACAACCTCCATTCAACAACCAAACAATAAAACTAAATCTAAAATCTTAACTCATCAAACCCACTAATAAAATTGAAGTTTAAAAGGGGTTTAATGTTAAAAACAAAATGTAGATATAAAAATGTGTAATATTAATGGCTCTTTTCATACAAGTAGTGTAAACTCTCTTTTAATATAGGAAGATCTCATTGCCAAAAATTAAAGTGAAGAACAAGATGTAAAGCAAAGGAAAAAGCTTGCATTAATAAAAATAAAGTGCTTACAAAAATTAAGAAAGCAATTACAAAGATGAAAGCTAAAAGAAAAGGAGGCTACAACTATACTAGGGTAAAACTAGATGGGTTACATGAGAAAAAATGGGATATTTATAGGACAATTTTAGGGTTTGGTGGGGTGTTGGGTGAATCTTGGCCATTGATCTTCATCTTCCATCAACCAACTTCCTTTTTTGGCTTTTTCTTCAGATCTTCACTTTTTTTCCATTTTTGCACAGCCTTGCCCATTTTACATCATTTTTCTTCTTTTTCTCATTTATTCAAATATCTACAAAAATATGAAAATGCAACCAATTAATTTATTAAAAATACGAAAGAAAGCAATAAAATATGTACAAAATTATGCAAAAATATGCACAGGTAATTTTAGGTTTACCAACCCATTAAACTCATGGACGATCTCTACAAGAGGAGTGTTGTCTTCTAAGGGTTTACAGAAGATATACCCATAAAATCTTTGAAACATTCTAGCAAGTTCCCTAAGTCTCTCTTCCTCTAGTGTTCATTGGTGTTAGCAAAATAATTTTGTAGGAAAGTACATGCCTTAAAAATCTCTTCTATATATAATAGGAGAACACATGGGTAATTTGAGCAAGAAAATCCCCTGTGAAATTACTGATATACCCTTTCATGTTACAAAATTACATGCATATGCCACTCACTTATTTAATTTGAAAAAAAGAAGTTAATTTTGTTTAAGTGGTGATTTGAACCACTAACCTCCTCTAAACAATTCACCCTTCCAACCATTGTGCTACATTGTCATTTAGTTTACATTTTAAAATCCTTTTAGATAAACCCGACCTCTTATTTGTCCTATACTTTAAATTAAATAATGGTGATTCACACTATTTTTAAAATTTTGTATATTAGTTTTCTAATATGGTACGTAAAACCAATTTCGAAAACAAATTGTCACTCTCTTATTTAATGGAAAAAATGATTTAATTTACTTCTTGTGGTAAACTAAACCGCTAATCTCATTTAAATAATTCATCCTTCTAATCATTGTGTTACATAATTTTCTAATTTTGAATTAAAAATTCTTTTACATAAATCCAACATGTATCATGTTTTTACTATTACTTTACCATTTGAGTAAAATGATGTTATGTTTAAAATTTTCTATTTTTAAAAGAAATATGGTACGTGATTATGTATTCTACCAATTTCAAAAATATTGATAATAATATCACGTAATGTAAATTTGTCTTACCATATTTTTAGTTAATATTAATATGAATTTATATAGTAATTTTATCAAAGAAAAATAGATTGATTAGTCAGAATCGAATTAATCAATAAATGTAACTATGTTTGAAAACGTTATTTGGTCATGAGGTAAAATAATTGAAAGATGAGATTCTTAAAAATATTAGATAATAACAAAAAAAGGTCGTTAAATGAATCTTATATAAATCAAAAAAAGAATCATATATAATATATAATAGGACAAACTATAAAAATTAATCTATATGTACATCGATTATAATGTCGGATAATATGCACTTAGAAATTTCGGTTGGAAATTAAAGATAATAAACTTTGAAAATATTGGATTAAAATAGTCAAGTTAAAAAGAATCAATACATTTTAGAAAATAGGATAACGCATGGCAGCCACGTACACAAAATATTATGGTCGATCAACCACATTATACCTATGAGTTAATTTTTCACATTTTAATTGAAAGACATCTCAACCGCTTCTCAACATTATGTTGATAAATAGTCTGTTTCTTGAAGTGTCAAAATTATAACTGATATAAGATCAAAATATGTCATCTTTATACAACTTATTTATATTGTAACTGTGTTTTCAGACATACCTTGAAAAAGAAAGAAATTAAAATATTAAATAACTTCATTCCAAAATTTAATTTATGTCGATGAAAAACTCTAAGAAAAACAAAAAAGAAAAACACTCTTATTTTTAAAATTTATGTTCTCTTGCCCAGAGTTCGGGGTTATTATAAGATCAAATTACTAGATGTTTTCTACTTATGACGTAAATTTGAACATATTAAAAGAATCGGTCTATTTGTGTTAGTTTGTATAATAAGGTATAAAATATCTTATTTTTAATGCTTATATGAACAAGTAAGTCAAATTATATGTAAATTAAAACAGGGACATTATAACTAAACATGTATAAACGAAAAATATATAATTACACTCAAATATATCTTTTAAGTCGCAAAAGTAAACGAATTATGTCAATTGCTACTGTTCCCTATAGAAAAGATGGGTATCAAACTAATATCAAGCACCGTGATGTGGAAAGTTCACAACATCGGAGGAATAGTACAATTAGTATTGATGAATTTTATACAGTTAGGACACACTACTGCACTGTTGAGAGACATGCTTTATTGCTTGGGGCAGACTATTTCTACATATGTGGTTGACGCTTGGTGCTTTATAAAGCGCACTAGGTTACTCTGGGTTGAAAAATATCGGTCTTTAATTATGTCAGATCTTTATAACAATATTATTGATAGCCTCAAGCTTAAGCTTTATTATGTAATTGTTAGATGTTGGTCGACGTGTGATCTTACACTTGAGTTTCATTAGGGGATATAAGTACATGCAACAAAATTTTCAGGAAATTATTTCATTCAAACCGTTTAAAATTAAAAATAATATGTATTTTGGTACAATGCTAGAGAATGGCCTGTGCCTCGCACGGGCTATTATGCTAGTTATTCTAATAATAGACAAGATGGAGGTTTCCACAATTCACTTGTATTGACTCTAAAAATTTACAAAAAAAATCCCAAGGTGTGTTGTAAAGTTAGGCCTTTGATGGAACTATTGCCTAAATACATTTTCTCTTTTTCAACCAATATTGAACTCACCCAATCTCTATCAAAACAAGGTTCCAGCCAAACTTTATGCTCATAGTAGTTAGACCGACTGTGCAATGGCCGAGGTCCCAAAAGACCTATGCATCAATACCCATTTAGCGAGTTTTAGGTCAGCAATCCCAGACCACAAATGACCTTAGGTTTCTAGGCACAAAGTCCCCTCAGACTTAGTTACTCGGGTTATCGATGAGTCCAACCTAGCTGATTTCCCTTATAAGAATTTATTAGTACTAATGGTTAAAATGACCGTGCAATGATTGAGGTCCCAAAATACTTATACATTAATACCTATGTAGCGAGTGTTGGGTCAGCAATACCAAACCTCAAAGGGATTTAGGTTGCTAGGCACGAAGTCCCCTTAGACTTAATTTCTCGGGTACTAATGAGCCCAATCTAGTCACTCCTTCCACTAGCACTCTACAACTAAAAACACTTAATGACTTTTTTTTTCTTTTTTTTAAAGGCACACTTTTTTCTAAGACACTATAAGAATTTTCCGCAAAGATTTGATTCTACATTTTTCTAACATGTGGGTTCTCTCTCAGGTATCGAATAACATCCCTAGACAATCTTTCCAACAAAGGTCTTGTGCAAATGTGCCGTCTTGGAATTTAGGGTAAAAAATTTGTTCGACACAAGTTTTATGAGGAAAACCTTACTTGATTATGTTCAAATTATCTAAAGGCATTACATATATAATTTTTGAAAACTGCTAACACCAACTAGTTCTAAAATTTAAGAGCGGGAAGGACAACTTAGCTAAACTATCTCTATTTTTGGATTTTTCAATTTTTTTTTTGTATTTTCTTATTTGTTTGAATTACACCAAAACCCATCCCCCATACCTAAATCATGCATTGTCCTCAATGTATGCAAGTGCAAGAGAAATGAAAAAGGAGAATGGTGAGAAAATACTTGATAAGGGATGACGGAGAATGAAAATTTCTGAAGAATTACGAACTAAAACAACTCACGATGGGAGACTCCATTTTAAAACTAATTAAACAATATCACAAGGCAAGATGGAGTTAATCACCGAGAATGAATCAAGACACCTTTGAAAATTTACCACTACATTGACTTTCTCAAGTAATTGAAGGCAATCTTCTACATTAAAAGGATCTATACCACTAATGTCCTCCATAGACCAATTAAATGCTTCTTTAGTTTGACTAAACAAATTAATTATTTGAAATTCTTGGTCATGGTTTAAATCACTAGTGATAATAGAAGAGAGAATTTGATCAAAGGTGTAATGAGGTAAATTTAAGTCATGTAGGTGGCTCACCGACATGAGTCTTGACAATGGTACTATTTGAAATGGACATCCTCGGGTTTAGTTTCCCATTTGGAACAAAGGTCATTCAACTCTCCTAACAATTCTTCTGAAGTCAACTCCTTAAAGGACTCATGAAGCTCTCGATTAGACTCAAAATTCAATTTAACATCTAGCTCAGGAAGGGACTCAATCTCACTATCCTCAAATTTTGACCATGTGACAATATCATTGATTAGGTTAACCGCTGATGGTTGTTCATAAAGCTCATTGGGTTCTTTTTCTACATTAAAAATGTTTAGGTCAACGGTCATGTTTCCAAAAGTGAGTTTCATAGAACCATTCCTACAATTAATCAAGGCATTGGATGTAGCAAGAAAAAGTCTGCCTAGAATGATCGGAATTTGGTTCTTAGGATACGTGACAGGTTGACTTTCGAGAACAACAAAGTCAACCAGGAAGATAAAATCACCAACCTTGATTAGCACATCTTCTACAATCCTCTTAGGCATTTTGACAAAACGGTCAGCTAGCGGAAGTGTAATGTTCGTCTTCTTAAGCTCGCCTAAACCTAGGGCTTGATAGACCGTAAATGGAAGGAGATTCACACTAGTTCCTAAGTCAAGTAAAGCTTACTCCACAAAAGTATCGCGTATGACACAAGAAATTGTAAGACAACTAGGGTCCTTATATTTCAGAGGAATTTGATTCGAAAGAATTGAACTAACTTGAGAGGTCGAAAAGGCTTTCTTGGGGACATGAGTGGATCGCTTGTGAGTACACAAATCTTTTAGACACTTGGCATATGAAGGAATTTGTTGAATGGCATCTAAAAGAGGATTGTTTATCTTGACTTGCTTAAAGACTTCTAAAATTTGATCTAATTGAGTCGATTGTTTGTTTGAAATGAGTCTTTGACGATAAGGAACTCTTGGCTTAAAGACTATTTCACTAAACACATCGGGAATGGGGTTTGAAGGTTGTTTGCTCGAAGATGAAGAAGATTCTCTAGTGGACGGTTCTTGACTAGGAGAAGCAACAAACTTAGAATTTTCGGGATTCACCATATGACCTAGAGAAGTATTAGATTCAGAATTTGATTCCTCTTCTTCTTCGTGAGAATCAACACCTACATGATTATCAACCCGATTTCCCGACCTTAAAGAAAATATAGCATTGACATTTTCATGAGGTCTCTGATTGAGTGGAAATTTAGGATTAACTTCGGGTTGACTAGGAAGTCGGTTCTTCTCTCTCTCTCTCTCTCTCATATATGGTGTTTGCTAATTGACTCATTTGAACCTCTAACTTAGATATGGCTTGAAAATTAGAATTCAACAATTGCCTATCTTGGGTCATGGTTTGCATGAAACTTTGTTATGATTGAGTCAAATTAGTTTGAGATTTTAACAAAGCCTCAATACTCTTTTCTAAGGAGTTAAGTCTCTTATCCGAATCATTAAACCCGGGAGGATTCAAAGGTGCTTGAATTGGGTTTGGATAAGGAATTTGACTAGAATTAGTGTTGCCCTGTAATTAACAATTGTAGAAGGGGGGTTGAATACAATTGTATAAGATTCTCAACTTAATAAAATATAAAACACAAATATGAAAGAATAACAGCTTTATTAATTCTGATATAAAACTGTTACAAAACTCTCTCAAGAAATTCTTATGTTCTTGAAAGCTTCAAGGTTAAAAAATACTCATGTGTGTGATTGATTACAAATCAAAACCTAAACTGTGTTTATA
The DNA here is from genome assembly GCA_030848705.1 of Heracleum sosnowskyi. Lineage (NCBI taxonomy): Eukaryota > Viridiplantae > Streptophyta > Magnoliopsida > Apiales > Apiaceae > Heracleum > Heracleum sosnowskyi. The sequence goes on from CM061238.1 coordinate 39,288,619, forward strand.
TACTACACACAACTGCTCTATCGATTACAAGATAAGACCAAATCAATTACAAATAATATTGATACATATCTAACCGACAATTTCATTCCATAAACTAATAACCGACAAATCATCTTTCCTTATTCTCTGAACTTGATAGTTATCTTGAAGTAATAATCCTGATCAGCTTCCAGTCCTGATGATAAATCTTGATCACAGTCCTGATAGTAATCCTGATACTGATGCTCGTGCAATACTGATGACGTCAGCAATCCTGATCAGTAGTTCAGATCCTGACGATCATTGAATCCTGATCTAACAATCTCCCATAATCTCATACTTTGTAAAATAAAGTATAGATTCCTAGATTCAATGATGCCAAAAACATATTTACAAAATGTACAAGAAATAACAGCAATAACTTATCTTTTTAGATTCTTTGGTAGAACAGATTCATCTTCAAGAAGTCTGAAAATAATTTTTCTTCTTTGTCTTCAAGAATTTGAATCAGTGTGTCCTTAAGATTTCTGAGTTCTTCATCTTCGTCATTAATCTGGTAGATAGCTGCTCTGAGATTCTGAATGGAACTTCTTTGTAGATTATGTTCTTCAACCAGGAGGTAAGCAATTTCCTTCCCATTAGGATTAAGAGTCAATTGTCTCATACCAAAAGACATTTCTTTAACAGCAGTGCCTCTTTGCATTTCAACATCTTGATCTCTCAGATTTAGATACATGGGAGTATAATCACCATTGTAATTCTTTCCTTCATCAAATCTTCTCCTTATGGTTGACAGAATCATATCACTCCATTCCTTGCACACTTCATTCTTCCACTTGAGCAGATAATGAACATATTTAAGTTCCTTTGTAGTTTTGACTAGCAGCTCTTGAATGGACATAATCTTCAAACTTCCATCTTTCATGAGGTATAGAAGCTTCTCTTTCTTTTCAACACCATCATGACAATCTAACACTATGTCCACAGATAGTAAATTGTTCAGGTGTTCAGAAGTTAAATTACCTCCAATTTCAGTCAGTGAGTGAGGATCAACATGTGGCATGTTCAGAAACTCAACATCTCTGTGTCCTATTCCTCCTTTTGAGTTGTGTGGTATTTGTTTTAAGCTTGAAAACATTTGTAACCAGAGTGCTTTTGATTTAGGTAAACCAGAAAAGTCTACAACACTGGAGACATTTGTTATAATTCCACCTGACTGATAATTGATAGGTCTATTGCACCTTAAAGTGTCAATATGCTTCCACTTCTTATCTTTTTCTTTCTCAAGAAAATAGCTCTTCTCTAGCTTGTGTTGTTGTCTTCTTGAATTTCTCCACAACAATCTGTTTGAACTTTTAAGCTTTTGCACATAGAGATTGAAATCTCTATTTGTTGTTCTTGTAATTTCTCTTCTTCTAGCTTCTTCTTCTTCATCCACTTCTTTGTTATGAGAATCAACCACAATAGACAGAATTAACAAACCAACCTCTTGTAGAATATCAGATTCATCAGGATCTTGAACAGTGTCGGGATTAGAATCTTCAATTTGAGCTTTATTACTGATGAGAGTTGATTATCTTGGTCATCTTCTCAAAAGTGGTTCATCATCTTCATCTATTCCTTCATCATTAAAAGTAGTTCTGACAAGTTGAATATCAGGAACTATTGGAGTTTGAATGATATCAGGAATTTTTTCAATTCTTATTCCTCTAGATCTTGTCTGTCTAGGCATAGATTGATTTGATGAGCTTCTTCCTCTTCTAACACCTCTTCTAGCACCTCTTCTACCTTTGCCTCCTCTTCCTCTAGCAGGACCAGGATTAATAAAAATTTCCATGATTTCTCTTTGTTGAATTAAAAATTCTTCATGTGAGAGAACGGGATATTCTTCACTAGCTGTGGAGAGTGCCTTTCTAGCAAACAATTGTTGAACTCTCTTATCGGTATGATACAGAGTAACAACATTACCATCTATTGTCTTGAACTTCTGGAATAGATTAGCAGCATCCTCAGGATTTTCAATTAGCACATCTTCATCACCTTCAGGAATTGTAGAAAGTGTTTGTCCATGACTAGGCGACAGGATTGGATCACCTGTCAGGATTTGCTCTTCCGTCAGGATCTGAGATTTCACTAAGGTCCTTACTGTTCTTGTTAATCCCAAATGACCTAACAGAATTGTAGAAGGGGGGGGGGGGGGGGGTTGAATACAATTCTTGATATTTTCTTAAACTTAAAACACTTTATAAAATAAAACTGAACTGAATAAATAAAAACACAAGATATAAATAATTCAGTTGGATTGTTTGATGATCCAACTGAAGTGTTTTTATTGCGGAAATAATCTGTGATACAAAAGTACACAGCTGCTCAGTTACAGAGTTGTAGAGAAGAATGCTCTCAAAGATAGCTAATACAAACTATTTGTTTTTCTTCTCTTACTCTATCTTAACTGCTACACTTGGTTATATATTCCCCAAGTTTACAATACTATTTTTGGCTACACTAAAGTACACTAAAGGTAACCGCCAATAGTTTGCTTTTCATCCCTTTGTCCAGTGGTCCTTGGAGATCCTTGCTTTTGTCTTCATGCTTATTATGATCACTCCCAAGAGCCCAATTGGAAACTGGGATGTTTCCTTATTCCCCATGTCCATTTTAATGGTTTCCAATGCAAAGTACACTTCCACATCACCTTTAGATCTGTTCAGTAAACTGTCACTATCACTTTGTCAACTATTCAGAAAAGCAATAATGATTCGTTGATAGCAGGGAGATGTGTTTCGTTGATAGCTTTATTCTTCATTCCGTTGATGGTGTTTCTCTCGTTTCGTTGATGAGTAAACTCCATACCGTTGATGGTGTATCCTTGTTTCGTTGATAGAGTAATCCTCATACCGTTGACATGTCTTCACTTAGGCAAAATTACAAGGCATAACATATTTACAATTAACCAACCTATTTTGCCTATCTAGTACTTAGTCAACATGACTTAGAAAACCTATCTAGTACATACATCAAATGCATATCAAACTGTGAAGTATTGTACAGTGCAATTGCTACAACACTCATTCCGTTGATGAGCTTCCTGTCAACGAAACACTGCAAAGCATGCCATTCCGTTGACAGTTACAAAATGACTTAATACAAAATCTACTAAGTGTTTTTATAATTATCATCAAGAACAACATATTCCTAACAATCTCCCCCAATTTATGACTGATAGAATAACAGCCATAAATCAAGAGCCTTGATGATAACAAAAACACTCAGTCAAATTACACATGATAAAAGTAGAAATTGCATTGAGCTTCATTGAATTTAATTAAAATACAAAGTAGAAAATCTTACTAAACAAGTGCACAGAGTTGCTCCTCTAGACTGAGCAGATTTTTCATCTTTGCCTCTGTGGTCTTGTTTTCTTCCCTTTCCTTGCATTGTTCTCCTCAATCTGAGCTTGAAGTCTTCTGTAGAAAATCTTCTCTTCTTCATCTTCATTCCCCAACTTGGATTGCATTATTCTTAGAGTTTCATTGGATGCCTTCTCCAGTTGGTCTTCTATTCTGAAGAATCTTCTACAGTTGTCCTTGTCTCTGAATTCCATCATCCAAAAAGGTTGGAGATGAATCTTCTTTCCTGTTTGAGGGACCTTCAATACTCTGGGAAGTGCACCAGGCTTGTTCCAGCTAGCTTTGATTTGGCAAATTTTGGAAACAACTTCAGACTTAGCTGTTTTGGTAAAACCAAAATCTTTCTTCAGGCATTTGAACACAGAAAGCATTGTCTGATAGTCTTCTCCCAGAATTCTATGTAGAGGCCAAACCTGTTCTCTCCCACCCTTATAGACAAACACCAATCTCTCTGGTAGTTTGTAAGAAGCTGCAATTCCTCTCACTTCAACTAGGTCATCAAGAATGATGTGTAGGTCAGACTCCTCCCTGATATCAGCAATGTAGATGAAGTCTTCTGGGTTGGTAGGAGGTTTTTCAGCTTGTGGTCTCCTTACTAGAATTGGCTTAGCCTTGGTAGCCCTTTGCTTAGATTTCTTCTTTGGATCCATCTCAAAGAGGAATTTTGGAAAGTTGGCCTCATCAAACTCAATTGGCTCTTCCTTTGGCTCAATTGGCTGATCATGGAAATTAACAGGATGTTTAGGATCACAGGCTAACTTTTCCCCTAAAGCTGGATCAGGAATTGTTGGAGGTGCAGTTGGTACAGAAGAGTCTGATGCAATACTCTGAGAGTCATCATTCTCAAAGGCTATATTTCTCCTAGCTCTTGCCTTTGGTTGCCTTGTGCTCTTCTTTGCACTCCTTTCCTCTCTGGCTTTTTCGTCTTGCTGTCTTTCTTCTTCATCAAGAGATTGAGCAACTGCAAGTGCTTGCATTGCTGCTCTTTCTGACTCTTCAGCCTTAGCTTCAGCAAAGTTTGGGTGACCAGTCCAAACACAGATTTGTTGTCCATTCCTGTAGACAATTGCCATTTGCTTCCTTACCTCATAATTATTGATTTCCTTACTTTTTGTGATGAGTAGACCAAGAAGCTTGTGCTCATCTGGGTAAGGTGCAGGATAGAAAGTCCTTTCTGTATTTTTGCCCTTTGGTTTAGCAGGAGACTTGGGAGATAAGCTTCTTTGCAATGTAGCTTGTTCCACATCCCTAATGCATGAAGTTTGTCCTTTCTCCTTCCTTGATCCTTGAGTGACTCCATGCAGAAGGGGCTCTACCTTATATGAAGAATTGGTCTGTGGCTCCCATTCCGTTGACACTAAAACCATGGCATCCGTTGATGGCTCTTTAGAAGAAGCTTGATCCGTTGATGGATTTGAACTCTTTGCAGTACCAGCTAACTTCTTGATTCTTTCATCTATCCTGGACCAGTGGTCTTTAATTTGTTCAGCAAGCTGTAGCTTCATAGAAGCTTGCTGAATCAGGTCAATACTGTCCAGTTTAGCTTTACCTGACTCCCCCATAGCTAGTGGCTCCTTTGGCAGGGAAATGGCTGGGACCATAACCTTTGTGATTTGAATGTCTAGCTCCTTAGATTTCTCCCCCTTTTTGTTATCATCAAGAGAGATGACTGGGAGTCCTTGAGCTGCCACTAGCTGGGCCAACAGTTGTGTCTGCTTCTCCTGTTCCTTTTGCATCTGAGATAGAGTAGCTTCCACCTTGTCCACTCTAGAAGAGAGAGTCTTCAAGGAGGTAGCCACCTCAGGTTCCTTAGAGAAAAACCTGTTCATCTTGGACACAGTGAGAAGAGGAAGCTTTTCATCTAGCCTCCTGTCATTAGCATCCTTGAGATTGCTAATTGAGTCCTTGATTTCTCTAGCCTCAATCCTTGTCTGCATCATCTGTAGCCTTTGGATTTCCAGTGAATCCATAACAGCCTTGTAGAATTTCTTGTCATTGGCATTTGCAGACTCATGAGCCAGATAGGCCTCATTGTACTGCCTTGTGATTGCAGCATCCAGGGAGATCCTTCCTTGTAAATCTTGAGAAAGCCAGTTTGGTGTAGGAGGCACCACAGAAGTCCCAGTCTGTGAAGTAGTGGCCACCTGATTGTCACCAAAGCTGTCCTCATCATCAGAGAAATCAAACTCACCACTAGCTGCAGCTTCTGGAGATAGATTGGTCAAGGCATCCTTTGCTCTTTGCATTGATGCAGTTGTATGAATCAGTTGTAGTGACCTCTCTGCCTCCACATTGCCCTGTTGAGCCAAAACTTGATAGGCTGACACAGGATGAGTAAAGGTCTCAGGATCCAGGGAAATACTATCCAGAGTCTGTTGATAAAGCTCTTGGAAGGTAAGTTCCCTTTCTCCCTCATTGACCTCCATTGACTCACTAGCAATGGCTGCTTCCTCCCTTATGACTCCTGTAGTCCCTTCTCTCTCTCCTCTATTTTCTTGCATCATGGGCTCCCCATGGCTCACACCTCTCACACCCTCACCTTCACCTACTAAGGTGGAACTCTCAATCTCTCCTTTTGCCTGGCTGGAAGAAATAGCCAGCCTCTCACTCTCATTATCTCCTTTTGCCTGGCTGCAAGCCAGCCTCTCAGTTTCACTCCCTCTCAATCCTAAAAGTGTCTCAACTACCACCAGGTCATCTACACTAGTTGTGGAAACAACTAGATTTTCAATAAGGGGTGTAGAATGACCTATCAACGGAATGGTAGTTTGAACTGTCAACGGTATGGATACCGTTGATGGAGAAACACTTGTCAACGAAATAGACTGTTTCGTTGATGAAGTCAAGAAAGCACTTTGAGAATGAGAAGTTACAGTAGAGTCTGTGGTGATTGATTTGAGAGTTTGGTCCACAGATCCCCTTGCAACTTCAGGAAAAATTGGTTGATGGCCCAACAAATCACTTAACAAGTGATGGCCACCAGCTTCAGAGTGGGGCTTCTCCAAGATTAGAGTTGGAGAATCAGGAATAGATGTATGGATCATGTCCACATCTAAAGATTGAGTTGGTGAATTTGATGGAGATAATTCAAGATTGATGTTTAGAGAATGGGACTGTAACCCCAGAGTAATGATAGGGGTTACATCAAACTGAATTTGAGAAACTGGAAGTGTTGCTTCCAGTGTGTGTGCACCCTGTGAACCCTTGGACTTTTGCTTCACTCTCCTTTGGTATTGGGAAAATGTAGACTGTGGGCTTGAAGTGTCCCTTACCCTTTTGGACCGTGCTCTAGGTTGAGAGCTTGTTTCAATAATTACATCCTTTTGGGAGGATGCAATTAGACTTGTGCTTAAATCCATTTTACTCATTGTGCCTTGTTGGGAAGACACAATGGGGCTAGGTTGGGAAACACTTACCTCACCTTCCTTATTCTTGGGGTTTCTTTTATGTTCACCCCTTCCCTCACCTCTCACAACTCCAGACTCACTCCCCTTAGGTTGTGTGGTAGTTTTTACAACAGGTGCCTTTTGGGAAGCACCTGAGGTTGGCTTGGAGGATTTCTTAGATTTTGGTTTTGTTGCTGGGGCAGGAGCCTGTTGGGTCACAGCTACAGACTCCATAGCAACTGGGTTGGATGAAACAATGGAAGTAACAACTATACTAACAGGGACAACAATAGTTACCTCAATGATTGGCAGATACACCACTGGAACATCACCATTGTGGTTCAGCCTCAGTATGTCTGTCAATACTCTCTTCTCTTGCACAAAGCACTCAAACCTGGCAGTTGGGTTAGAGATAACTAATGGTGCTGGACTAACATGATTAGCCAGCATCATCAGAAACCTTGCATAATAGATATTTTTCTTCCTATTTGCCTTATCACCCAACTTAGCACCAATTTCATACATAAGTTGGGTGCTAAAGTTGTAATATCTATCATTTAGAAGCATGGTTAGGAGAATTAACATAGAGTTAGTTAATGCATCAAAATTACTAATCTTTCCAGAAAAGACCTTAATGAATGCATCAGCTAAATAACTGTATTCCCTAACCAAACCTCTCCTAATAATCTTACCTAAGTTATCAGTAGGCAAAGAGTAGTTTATTGAATTTAGCATGGTAGTTATTTCAGTGTTAGTAGGCAAAGCATCACAGTTATTATCAGGAATATGTAAACATGCTTGCAAAACATCAGAATTAACTATGTACTCATTACCTTGAAGAGTGAATTGCAGTGTGCCGTTTGTTCCACTATACTCACATGAGGTCCAAATCTCCTCGATTACTTCATTGTAGAGTGGTGTAGAGTGAAACATCGCATAGCTCAACTTACAGTTCCTCATGAAATCCATCATTTTGAAAAAGATGCTATTCGGACTCTCCTTAACGACAAATGGAATGGAATTGTTCTTCTCATAGATGAACCCACCAGCAGACATAAGCTTGACTATGGGTGCCATTGTTGAGTGAGGAAAAGCTTCGAGCTGTATTGCTTGTTAGAGAGAAGAAGATAGAAAAACTTTTGGAATTTTTGAGAACAGGTAGAAATGAAATAAAGAAATTAAAATTTCTTAAATACTCCCCCAAAAATTCTCAGAAATTAAGTCCAATAATTAATCTAAATTACCTGATTGGCTTAAAAAGTAACCGTTAGAATTAAATATTACCACGATTTATGCTTACAGGGGTGTATGTATAGATCGTGATAAAGAACGTGAAATTTCAACGGTTCAGATTAAAAAGCGCTACATCAACGAATCAGGATTGGGCGGTTAAAGTCCAGTCTTATTTCGTTGATAAAGCTGCGTTTCGTTGATATAAAAGAGCTATCAACGAAACACCCAGAAAAATGCTAAGTCTGTCAACGAAATGGTGCGTTTCGTTGACATAGTAATTTTGACTTAGACAAAATTTCACCTTTTCCTGAGAAAATCAATTCACAGAAAAATTATAGCAAGTTCCTGGCTGCATTTTAACTTGCAAAAATCTCAAAATAATTAAGAGAAATTTAGCATACCTAGCTCACTTACTAATCTTGAGAATGTGGATTCATCAAGTGGCTTGGTAAAGATGTCTGCAAGTTGTTGTTCACTTGGAACAAAATGTAACTCCACAGTACCATTCATAACATGTTCTCTAATAAAGTGGTACTTGATGTCAATATGCTTGGTCCTTGAATGCTGCACTGGATTCTCAGTAATGGCAATGGCACTAGTGTTGTCACAGAAAATAGGAATTTTCTCAACTCTTATTCCATAATCAAGTAGTTGATTTTTCATCCATAAAATCTGTGCACAACAACTTCCAGCTGCAATATACTCAGCCTCAGCTGTGGAGGTGGAAACTGAGTTTTGTTTCTTGCTGAACCATGATACAAGCTTGTTTCCTAGAAATTGACAGGTTCCTGTTGTGCTTTTCCTGTCAATTTTACATCCTGCATAATCTGCATCTGAATAACCAATTAGTTCAAAACCAGATTCTCTAGGATACCAAATGCCAAGGTTTGGTGTTCCTTTGAGATATCTGAAAATTCTTTTAATAGCAACTAAATGGGATTCCCTAGGATCAGCCTGAAATCTAGCACATAGACATGTAGCAAACATAATATCTGGTCTACTAGCTGTTAAATATAAAAGTGAGCCAACCATGCCTCTGTAACTTGAAATGTCCACAGATTTTTCCTTAGTATTCAATTCAAGTTTGGTGGCAGTAGGCATGGGTGTTTTGGCAGGAGAGCATTCCATTAAGTTAAACCTCTTTAATAAATCATTAATGTACTTGGTTTGACTAATGAAAATGCCTTCATTAACTTGCTTTACTTGAAGACCAAGAAAATAAGTTAACTCTCCCATCATGCTCATTTCATACTTACTTTGCATAAGCTTGGCAAACTTTTGACAAAGTTTTTCATCTGTAGACCCAAAAATTATGTCATCTACATATATTTGAACAAGTATTGTAGAGCCATTCACAATCCTATGAAAAAGAGTTTTATCTACAGTACCTCTAGTGAAGTGATTCTCAAGGAGGAACTGTGAAAGTGTGTCATACCAGGCTCTAGGTGCTTGTTTCAAACCATAGAGTGCTTTGAGGAGGAAGTATACATATTCTGGAAAATCATCATCTTCAAAACCAGGAGGTTGACTTACATACACCTCCTCTTCCAATTCCCCATTTAGAAAAGCACTCTTCACATCCATTTGATAGACCTTGAAATTGGCATGGGCTGCATAGGCTAGGAAAATCCTTATTGCTTCTAGTCTTGCAACAGGAGCAAAGGTTTCATCAAAATCAATTCCTTCTTCCTGTGAGTAGCCTTTTGCAACCAATCTAGCTTTGTTCCTTGTGACTATGCCATTTTCATCCATCTTATTTCTGAACACCCATTTTGTGCCTATGACACTCCTGTCCTTAGGCTTGGGCACCAGCTTCCAAACATTGTTCCTTTCAAATTGGTTTAGCTCTTCTTGCATAGCCAAGACCCAATCTGGATCTAGAAGTGCATCCTCAACTTTCTTTGGCTCATCTTGAGACAGAAAGCTGCTATATAGACATTCTTCTTGAGTTGCTATTCTAGTTTGGACTTTTGAAGACACATCACCTATAATAAGTTCAAAGGGATGATCTTTAGTCCATTTCCTTGAGGGAGGTAGATTTGCTCTTGAAGAAGTAGCTTCATGATCATGATTGCCTAGAATAGATATTTGTCCTTGAGAAACTCCCCCTGAGTTTGTTGTCCCTAATTGATCACTCCTGGAAGCATTTCTGTGACTGTCAACGGAATGACCATTTTGACTGTCAACGAAACGCTCATTCTGACTGTCAACGGAATGACCATTTGGTCTACTAGCAGCTATTCTTTTCAATCTTAATGCAGCAATTTCATCTTCACTGCTGCTTTCATCTGTGCTAGATACAACAACTTTGGACTGTTTCTCAATAGTCTTATCATGATCCATTTGTTCTCCTTCCTCATTCTCAAAAGAGAGACTTTCATGGAAACCTTCATCATAGAGACCCTGAATTTTGAGATCATCAAAAACAACATGTACAGATTCCATAACAATGTTGGTTCTGAGATTGTAGACTCTGTAGGCTTTCCCTGCTGCATAACCCACAAATATTGCTTCATCTGCCTTTGCTTCAAATTTCCCCAAATGCTCAGCTTGATTTCTCAGAACAAAGCACTTGCATCCAAAGACATGAAGAAAATCCAATAGTGGCTTCTTTCTTTTGAGTAGCTGATAAGGGGTCATTCCTTTGGCCTGATTAATCAAAGAAATATTCTGAGTGAAGCAAGCTGTATTAACTGCCTCAGCCCAAAAATAAGTTGGTAACTTTGATTCATCTAGCATTGTCCTTGCAGCTTCAATAAGTGTTCTGTTTTTCCTTTCAACTACACCATTTTGCTGTGGTGTCCTTGCTGCTGAAAACTCATGCAAAATACCATTTTCTTCACAGAACACCTTCATGCTTGAATTCTTGAATTATGTCCCATTGTCACTCCTAATCCTTCTTACTTTCAAGTCAGGATGATTGTTTACCATCTTGATGTGATTGATAATGATTTCACTTGCCTCATCCTTGGAGAGCAAAAAGAAAGTCCATGTAAATCGAGAAAAATCATCAACAATCACAAGACAATATTTCTTCTTTGAAATAGACATGACATTTACAGGGCCAAACAAATCCATATGAAGCAACTCAAGCTGATGGACAATTGATGACTCTGTCTTGCTTTTGAATGATGCCTTCTTTTGTTTCCCCTTTTGACAGGCATCACACAAACCATCCTTGGAAAACTCCACTTGTGGAATTCCTCTAGCAAGATCTTTCCTCACCAAATCATTCATAACTTTAAAGTTCAGATGAGATAATTTCTTGTGCCATAGCCAACTTTCATCCTTGCTTGCCTTGCTGAAAAGACAAGTGATGGTTTCTGAACTTGTGCTACTAAAGTCAGCAATGTACACATTCCCTCTTCTGAATCCAGTCATTACCACATTGTTGTTTCCTCCTTTAGAAACAACACAGGCTTCTTTAGAAAAAGTAACTAAAAATCCTTTGTCACAAAGTTGGCTGATACTAAGCAAGTTGTGCTTAAGACCATCCACCAATGCAACCTCATCTATGATGACATTCTCTTTTGAAATCAAGCCATATCCCTTTGTGTAGCCTTTGCTGTCATCTCCAAAAGCAATACAAGGGCCAGCTCTTTCCTGAAACTCTGTGAGCAGGGTAGAATCACCAGTCATGTGTCTTGAACAACCACTATCCAAGTACCAAAGATTCCTTTTGTCTCCCTGCACACAATAGAACCAAATCAAGTCGATTTTGGTACCCAAGTTTCCTTGGGTCCTGTTTTGTTAGCCTTTGCTTTTCCTTTTATATCATTTTTCACCTTGGGCTCAGATTGATTTAAATCAATCTTTATCCTTGGTGTTGATTTCTGAGGATTGCTCACATTTTCATTCTTAGCATGCATAATTGGAGGAACAAACATGTTATTCATATTCCATGGCATTTGTGGCACATTAAACATATTCATGTATGGATTAGACACAAATGGCATGCTGGCATATGGATTTTGAAATTGTGCATATGGAGCAAACATGTTAGGCATAACAGGCATTGTAGGCATGGAACTATTCATTGCAGGCTTGGGAATTTTCACTTTAACAGTCTTCTTAACAGATTTGCAGTTAGTAGATAAATGACTAACACTTCCATAATTAACACATGTTTTTCTAGGAGCATATTTATCAGGTGTGTAATTATTGTGTTTGTTAATTCCTACTTTGCCATTCATGTTATTCCTTTTATTTCCCTTAGCCTCAACTTGAACATTCTCTAACTTATCTTTCAATTGCTTGTTAGATAAGTGACCTACATTAGCTCTCTCAACAGGCTTCTCAACTTTCTTTGATTTACTAGACTCACCTTGAACAAAGTTCTTGGTGACAGGACCATACTTATTATTAAGTCTAGTGAGTTCATCTTTTCTTTTCTCTGTCAACGAAACACCCTGATCGGTTGATGGTTCATCTGTCAACGGAACATTGCATTCCGTTGACATATCAACCTTCAACAAATGATCATTGTTGTTTGTTGACTCTGTTTCTGATTCTAAGGTTTCACAAACATACCCTAGTTTCTCTTTGTTCTTTTTCCATGATTGTTCACAGAAAGATTCCATACCTTGAACATTAATGATGTTGGTAGCAACATTCCTGGCATCTTTCCATTTAGCAATCACACTTTGTTCTATTTCAAGTTGTGTCTTAAGAATTTCTTCCCTTTGTAACACGTTCTCAAGTTCCTTCTTAGCATCCCTACTAACACATCTCATTTTCTCAAATTCAATGAGCTGTGCTTCTAACATTGCATTCCTATCACTTAAGAGCAAATTAGTCTCTTTTATTCTTGAATTCTCTTTGGTAAGTGATTTAAGAGTAACACGCAAATTATACAATACAGTAGACATTTCATTTACTGCACTATCGCATTCCTCTTTAGAAAGCTCAGAAAGATTAGTAATTGTTACCTGGTTGCTTGAGGAGCTTGCTTCCTGCTCATGATTGTTAGCCATAAGAGCCAAGTTGACATATTCAACATCATCATCAGAATCTTCACCATTACCAGCCCAATCATACTCCTGAGACATGAAAGCCTTTTCTTTTTGCTTGAGAAGTTCAAAGTATTTCTTTTTATAATCAACAAGCTCAAATTTCCTGTTGCTCTTCTCAATCTTGGGCTTTCTGCAGTCTCCAGCAAAGTGACCAAGCATTCCACAATTGAAACATTTAGATTTAGACTTTTCAATCCAGTTACTTTTGTTAGGTTGAAAGTCTCTCCTTGGTGGCCTTGCTTCTGAGTTTCTCTTGAACTTGAACTTAGAGAATTTTCTTGACAGAAAAGCAATGTGTTCATCAATCTCATCTAAGTCATCCAAGTTGGCTGATTCTGGTTCTTCTTCTTCTGTCATCTTACCTTTACCCTTGCTAACATCACTTCTACAACTAGCTCGACTAGTTGTGGCCTTTGCAGCTTCTTCAGTGTCATCTTCCAGTTGGTTCACATATGCAATCAATGCAATAGATCCACCCTTCTTCTGTACCTTTTCAATTTCCTCATCTTGCTCCATTTCCAGCTCATAAGTCTTCAAGGTTCCATAAAGCCTTTCAAGAGTGTAGTCTTTGTACTCTTGAGTGTTTCTTAGAGAAACAGTCATAGGCTTCCATTCTTTTGGAAGAGCTCTTAGAAATTTAAGGTTTGAGTCCTTAGTTTGGTAGATTCTCCCATACAACTTTAATCCATTCAGAAGCTTTTGAAACCTACTAAACGTGTCATTTAGGGTTTCACCAGCTTTAAAGTGAAAGTGCTCATATTGTTGTATAAGGAGTTGCATTTTGTTCTCCCTTACTTGCTCAGTTCCTTCACATAGTGTTCTGACAGTGTCCCATACTTCTTTGGAGGTTGTACAGTTTATGACATTGTCAAACATCTCTTGCTCCAAACCATTAAACAGAATGTTCATGGTTCTCTTATCTTTATGGATTTCTGCAAGATCTTCAATAGTCCATTCTGAGACAAGTTTTGGAATTTCTACATCAGGAGCATCATCTGGCACTCCAATTCTAGATGCAAACTTCATGGGAACGTGTGGACCTTTCTCAATGCAGTCTACATATCTCTCATCCATAGACATGAGATGTAAATGCATCTTTACTTTCCAGTGAAAGTAATTGTCCTTATCAAGAACTGGTATCTTTACACCTGCATCCTTCTTCACCATGGCTTCTGTTTTTGGTCTTGATCTTTAAACTTCTTGTGTGTTAGAAGCTTGCTCTGATACCAATTGTTAATCCCAAATGACCTAACAGAATTGTAGAAGGGGGGGGGGGTTGAATACAATTCTTGATATTTTCTTAAACTTAAAACACTTTATAAAATAAAACTGAACTGAATAAATAAAAACACAAGATATAAATAATTCAGTTGGATTGTTTGATGATCCAACTGAAGTGTTTTTATTGCGGAAATAATCTGTGATACAAAAGTACACAGCTGCTCAGTTACAGAGTTGTAGAGAAGAATGCTCTCAAAGATAGCTAATACAAACTATTTGTTTTTCTTCTCTTACTCTATCTTAACTGCTACACTTGGTTATATATTCCCCAAGTTTACAATACTATTTTTGGCTACACTAAAGTACACTAAAGGTAACCGCCAATAGTTTGCTTTTCATCCCTTTGTCCAGTGGTCCTTGGAGATCCTTGCTTTTGTCTTCATGCTTATTATGATCACTCCCAAGAGCCCAATTGGAAACTGGGATGTTTCCTTATTCCCCATGTCCATTTTAATGGTTTCCAATGCAAAGTACACTTCCACATCACCTTTAGATCTGTTCAGTAAACTGTCACTATCACTTTGTCAACTATTCAGAAAAGCAATAATGATTCGTTGATAGCAGTGAGATGTGTTTCGTTGATAGCTTTATTCTTCATTCCGTTGATGGTGTTTCTCTCGTTTCGTTGATGAGTAAACTCCATACCGTTGATGGTGTATCCTTGTTTCGTTGATAGAGTAATCCTCATACCGTTGACATGTCTTCACTTAGGCAAAATTACAAGGCATAACATATTTACAATTAACCAACCTATTTTGCCTATCTAGTACTTAGTCAACATGACTTAGAAAACCTATCTAGTACATACATCAAATGCATATCAAACTGTGAAGTATTGTACAGTGCAATTGCTACAACACTCATTCCGTTGATGAGCTTCCTGTCAACGAAACACTGCAAAGCATGCCATTCCGTTGACAGTTACAAAATGACTTAATACAAAATCTACTAAGTGTTTTTATAATTATCATCAAGAACAACATATTCCTAACAGTTCTAACTCCAGAATCAGAAACATGAGTTGACTGCATGGATTCACTTTGTGTAGTTTGTCTTGTAGACTTCACCATAGCAGCATCAGAGGTTTCTCCTTGTAATACCATGTCATCACCATCATGTCCAGTATGATCATCATCATTATTCTTTCTCAATACTAGATCAGGTGTACATTTTGTCTGACTTACTCCCCCTTTTTGGCATCAGGATTTGATGTAAGATTTAAAATCAAGGAAAGAGAGGCTTGAATGTCAGTTACCTTGGAATCCAAAGAATCAATTCTGTTGTTGATGTGAGACTGTTCAGTAATAAGTGACTTAACATTAGATTCCACAACTCTCAATTGAAGAGCAATTGGTGCCTTTGTCAAGTTCTTGGAAATATCAGTCCTCACCAATTCAGTAGCAGCTTTCACAGAATCAATTTCATCCTTGAGGCTTTTAGATAAAAGAGTTGTAGCCTTCAAGTGATTCTTCACATCCTCATTCTCAATTAGACTTGCAGCATAAGAAGCATGGTGTAGAACACATGAGTAACTGACAGAATCATCAGACTTGTACCGATCATTATCCCATTCATGTCTTCTTAGCTGTTCAGCAGGATCTATTGCAGAAGGAGCAGAAAAGTCTTGTTTAGAATCTTTTCCTGTAGTAGCCTTGCCAGCCATGAAAGTGCTTGAAGAACCAAAATTAGTTCCAAGACTAGATTTAATTGTTGTAACAAGCTGATCCTTCTCAATATCCTCATCATCATCACTATCACTTTCATCATCATCAGAATCATCATTATCAGTAGGATCAGGAAGAATAACACCTTTAATCTTATCCTGATGATCTGTGACATGAGCTTTCATTGGCCTTGAGTTGAGTGGATGGATCAGGATTGGCTCAGCATCAGGAGCACCACTAGCGTCAGAAGCAACACTGTCAGGATTTGATTTGCCTGCATCAGTATTTTCTACTAATGGTTCTTGTGTAGCTTGAGGTTCAGAAGCTGCTTCAACACTTTGAGTTGGAGGTTCTTGTGTGCTTCCCTCATTGACAGTGTCCTCGACCAAAATTTCTATTTCAGGAATAGTAGAAGTCCCTTGAGCATTGTCAGGAAACTCCCCAAAAACTGTAGCTGAATTGCCTGCATCTTCACATTGAGAAGATGGTTCTCGTGGGGCAGGAATGTGAATGTCTTCATTCTCCCTTTGAGAAAATGGTTCTTGTGTGACCATTCCTTCAGCTATGCCTTCACTAACACTTTGAGTGAGTGGTTCTTGTGTGGCAGGATCTTCAATAGCTGCTGAACCACATTGAGGTTCAGGTTCTTGTGGGCTAGATCCTTTCAGTTTCTTTTGCCTCTGAAAAACTTTCTCTTCTGCCTTCCTCTTTTTTCTGCAATGGATGTGTAAACCCAAGCTTGGAAGTAGTCTCAGCAACCTTCTCCCATGAAATTTCAACAATTCTTTTAGCTGGAGAGGCTAGAGAATCAGAGATAGAGACAATCTTGTTTGATGATGCATCGGGAATACCAACGTCAGGATTTGCCTGAGCATCAGGATTTGAAGTATCCTATCCATTAGTATCCTGCTTCTTTAAAGGAATATGATACCTGCTCTTGATCAATTTCCTTTTCTTCTGTGGCTTTGCAGTTAGTGGCACAACTTCACTAGGAGTATCAACAACTTCCTTGTTTATCTTAAACTTGGAGGATAATGGCATAGCATCCTCAGAATCAGAATCATCCCTCAATACCAACTTTCTTTTAACAGAAACCTCCTCAACCTTATCATCTTTCTTCACCAGGACCCCTTGTACACCCCCTTTTGACTTCTTTTGAGTGAGTGGTGTAGAGGAGAAATCCTTTGATCCTGATTGCCTTCTAGACACATCAGATCTAGCTGATTTCTTTGATTTTACAACTACAATATTTTGAGAGACAGTAGAGGTGGTTGTAGAGTGTTTGGACTGTTTGGGTGGGATGCTTGTGTCAGGAACAAGGTGTGATTGGCCTTGCCCCATAGCATCAGAAACTGATCCATAAAGAGTAGGCATTTTCTGTTTCAAGAAAAGCCTGACCTCATCAGGAATGAAGGCATTGCCTTTAAAACCATTTGCCTTATCACTGTTGACTAAGGACTTCACATTATTTTCTATAATTCTACAAATGGGTAAAACTACATCCTCCTCAAAAACAACATTAGGACATAAGTGATTAAAAATCAATTGGAAAAATCTAACAAAACAGACATAACTTAATTTATCTACTTTTCTATCACTTAAAGCTTTTAACACAAAAGAGCCATAATCAAAGACTTTAGAGTAGAGAAGAGAATACCCAATCTTTAGTGATCCTGATGGTAGAGCATCAAAATTAGATGTCTTATTTAGGAAACATCTTCTAATTGTGTCAAAGAAGAAATTCCACTTCTTCTTAAGCTTTGTCCTGAAGAGGCTTCCATACCTCTTAACTTCACCATTGTAGCCAAGCTTAGCAACAAACTCAAAGAGTGTTGAGTCTGTAATTGTGTCAGGAACATTGTCACCCAGAATTGGCAAATGCAGTGCCTCTTCTATAACAGTAGGAGTGACATGATGAATAACACCATTGAATTCAAACTGCATCAACACAGTTCCTGACGGGCCTTTACCAAAAACAACTGTGTTCCACACCTGCATCACCGACTTAAAAGAAATACTTGCAGGTTTAGTAAGAGCATACTTTAAAGGACTTGAAGCAAGAAAATCTTGAATAATATGGAACTCATTTGGTAATTCCTGATGGTCTAAAACAGCCACAAAATTATTAGTGGCAAAAGTAACACCACTAATTACTGTTTGTTTGTTCATGAATGATGAAGACGCCATTGTTACGGTGTAGAAAACTTGAGATTTGAGATTTAGAAATTAGAGTTCTTGAGCACAGAGAGAGAAATAAGATGAAAAACTGATGATGAGAGAGTAATCAGCAATTTAGAAAATCAAATGTATTTTGTTAAAATAAAATATTACTCTCAATGACAGGTGGCAAAATATGATTCGTGCACAAATAATTAGTGGACCAAATTACGTGTGTAATTAAACATAACTGCACTGCTTTTTATGTGGATCTATGTGTATATATCTATCAGTGTGACACACGCACGCATACAGTTGTCCAACTAAAACTCAAACGTTTATCATCAGTTACTAACGAAAAATCAGGCACAAATTAAGCAATGAAATACTGATCTGTCCATCAGGATTGACCAGTTGACTTCCTGTCAGGATTGAGTCTTATCAGGATGCGATCAAAATTACATACCTTACTGAATGACCATCAGGATTTGACAGTCATCAGGATTTCCTCTCTGTAGCTTTCCTCAAAAATTCTCAAAATTCATCATTCCAAGTTCATTCACCAACTTATTGAAAATAGCTTCAGGCAGTGGCTTGGTGAATATATCAGCTAGTTGTTGATCAATAGGAACAAAATGAAGTTCAATTGTTCCTTCCAGAACCTGTTCTCTTATAATATGGTATCTGATACTGATGTACTTAGTAAGAGAATGTTGAACTGGATTTCCTGTCATTGCAATAGCACTTTGGTTATCACAATAAATAGGGATTTTGGAGTATGACAGGCCATAATCTAACAACTGATTTCTCATCCACATTATCTGAGCACAACAACTTTCTGTAGCAATGTACTCAGCTTCTGCTGTTGATGTAGAGATAGACTTTTTGTAGTAACCTGAATTTTCAGGATTTATTAATATTATTATTTAAATATTTTATTACTTTTCTCAAAGAGGAGGAATGGAATTATGTGTGTATTTTATTTAAAAATTTTGTGAAAGCTGATTATTTTATCGACATTGTCGAATTGAGTTTGTTTTAGAATTTTGGGGATCGAATTGGTATTTTAGTTGCGCCAAAATTTTATCCGATATTTTATTCGGGTTCAAAGTTTTATTTTGTTTAAATTATGAAAATATTCCAAAGTTTAGTATTTTTACATTTTTGGAAGATTTAGAATATTTGGAAATTTTTGGTATCAAAGTGGTATTTTATTAGTACCAAAATTTTACCCGATATCTTATCTGTACCCCATTGGTATTTGGGTGAGTTATAAAAGTATTCAAAAATTCAATATTTTTACAATTCTGTAAAATCCGGGCTTTATAAAAATTGTGTGCATAATTATTTCAATTCTTAGAGTAAATAAAATTTTAATATTTATCCGCTAATTGAGTGGAAGCTATAATTTCGTACTAAAAATAATTTTGAAAAGTATTTATTTATTTTATTCTCGAAAGAAAATTTGTTAATTTTACCCATAATTATTTAGTTGATAATTTTGGAAGCTAATTAGAAATTAGTGGACAAATATTAATTGTGGGGTGTAATTTAAGTTTAATAAGTAAACTTTTTAATCATTTTCCTAACACTACCCCGTGACCACCCCACCCCCAATTTTCTTTGCGTTTCTGTAGCCCAAATCACAACCTTTAATAACCAAATCAAAGATCTTTCGATTTTCTACATACTCATACCCTTCTATTTAAATTCTGTAAATTTTGAAATTAGGTATGAATTTAGGGTTTAATTGGGGGTTTGATTTTTAGGTTCGATTCTGATGATTTATGTTTCGTTTTGGTACATAATCGATGAATATAGGTTGTCCGTACTGTGATTTAGTTGCATGTCATTGAATTCGAGTTTTTCTTATTTTTTTTATGAATTTTGACGTCACCGGAAAATTTCCAAGGTGGCCGGAGTTGTGTTTTAGTTGATTGTTTGGTAAATTCGTTTATATTGTGGTTTGTCGATGAGGATACATGAATTTCGTAGAGTTTTGGTTAAGTTTTAAGTTAGTCGGGATCCGGTTATGCTTCGCCAGATTCTGCAGAAATGTTTGCCGAGTTTTGTAGTTATAATCGGAGTTCTTTTTTTGTTCTTGAACTGTTCTTGTGTGTCTTTGGTTCGATTTACTTGTTGTGTTATTTGGTTCCGGGAAGATAGAATGTTGGTATGAAATTGTTTATAATTAATTTTGTATATATATTGTTGTGTTTAAATTGTTTAAAGGAATAATTTGATTCTTTTAGTATTATTGTAATTTTAGTTAATTTTAAATGGGGAAGTAGTTTATAGCTCGTTTATGTATGTGTTAAATATGTGGAGTTGATTTAAGTTTCAAGTTTAATTGTGATAGTAATTTTAGTTTACTTTGTTTAATTCCCAATTTGGGAGATTTTGTTGAAGTCCATTATTTTATGGAGTATATGTTCTTTATTTACTGTTACATATACAGGTTGTGTTTGTGTTTGTGTTTGTGCTGTACTATGTTGTCTGTCTTGTGATTGGGGGCGCATCATAGTACATGCAAAATTTTGGGATAGTTCTATTTACGAATGGGTCATGCCGAAATTTCGCAAAATCTATATATTTATTTATTATTTGTATTTTATTATTAGTGTCTCAAAGAATAATTAGATTTGATTATTTTTAATCGGTTTTAGATAATAATGTAATTGATTTAATTGATCAATTAATTGGTGAATTTTATTAATTAATTATTATTTAATTTCGATTAATTATAAATCAAATTTAATTAATGTTTTCAAAAATTGTTTTATTATTTACCCGATTTGATTAATTGTTTGATTTATTGAATTGATTGATTTCGATTAATTCTATTTAAACTAGTGATAATTGGATTTAAAGTATGAATGATTGTTTAAGTTTTGTATTCTATAAGTAATTATAAATGTGTGATTAAATGTTATGTGCAGTTATATGTTGTCGATTTTAGGGTTTTTACCCGAAATTTCTTTTGAATAGTTCGTTCATATGAATGATCTGACATAGTTTTTGATAGAGGACTTTTGTTGTATGTGTTCTTAGCTTCATTTTAACATAAAGAACGTCGAGTTTCATGTATGATTTAGCTAGATCGGAAAATTGTTTAAGCTCGCCGGAATTTGGTCGGGTTTGGAGTTCCGGTGTTGTTTTTTATCGGAATGTGTTGCTGAGTTTATAAGGAATGTTTTGATATAAAAAGCCCCAATTTTTGTTAAGAATTTGGCTCGTCGGGTTCTGGAAAAGGTCGCCGGATTCTGGAATTTTCCGGTTTGTTCTTCGCAACCCGGTTTGTTCTTGGCGACCCGTGACCCGATCCGTTGACCCGTTTTCTGACCCGGTTTCAATTTTCAAAACCCTAATTCATTTTCAGAAAACTGTTTTTGGATTTTATTTTTAAAAATAATTCGAAAATAGTTTAAAATTTTATAAAAATCATATTTTTATTTTAAAAATACATTTTTAAATTCAGAAAAATCTGAAAAATTATATTTATTTATTTAAATTCAAAAACTGATTAAATTTAATTATTTTAATTATTTTTAATTAATTAATAATTAATTTAATTAATTGATTAATATTGATTAATCAGTTAATTATTATTAATTAATTATTAATTGAATCTAATTAATTTAAATTAGATTTAATTATTTCTTGACTTGGTTTAATTATTTAAAAATAGTTTGAGCATTTAGAAAGTGTCAATTAATTTTACATTAATTGATTTAATTGTTTTTAAATACTTATATTGGGATTAATAATCCGATTTTTGATTTAAAAATTATTTGTGACTTATTTAAATTCAAATAAGCATCGAATATTGTTTTAAAAATGTTTATAAGTGTTATATGGTTTATATGAGTTGAATAATGTGTTTTATTGTCCGTAAATGCTTTGTATGAGGGCTAGTGTCTGAGTATTGATTTTCGTAAAATAGAACGTGCGTTTGATAAATGCTATTAAATACCCGATTACTTGTTTAAACTTAATAATGGTTATGAGTATATGTCGAAGGTAGAACGAGGATAGTTAGACTTATTATTATGAGTTGTTTATTATAGACTCGATTTCCCGTAGTAAGGGAAAGGAGAAGGTAGAGTAAGCGTGGTAAATCCCAGTCAGCTACATAGACCAGGCAAGTATCTGTACCTTTACTCGTTGATTCAATTGATATTGTTTCCTATGATTGTGCATGTTACCAGCAGAACAATCCAGATTATTCAATCCTTACCCCGTATTTGAGCAACTGATGCTGTTTCCTTGAATATTCCTAACTCTTTGATTAATCCACAATCGTGTTGAATACCAGAAACCTTCACTTCAATTCATTGTATTGACTATATCCATTGTTGACCTTCCTAATTGAGTACGTTGTACCATTGAAACCATTCCGAATCTATTTCTCGGACTTCATTTGATATTGAGAAGTTGAAGCTCTTTTGCAACTATTATACCTTGTCATTGTGTACTCATCTTGTGATATTGAATATCAGAAACCTTCACCTTCAATTCAGTTTATATTGATGATAACCATTGATTACCTTCTTAAACGAGTACGTTATACCGTTGAAACCATTCCAAATCTATTTCTCGAACTTCCTTTGATATTGAGAAGTTGAAGCTCTTTTGCAACTATTATACCTAGTCATTGTGTACTTATCTTGTGATGCATATTATTGCTTATACTCTGTGATAGAATTGGCATGTTTTTAAAATGGGACCAATAATGGTCGGGCCATATTTATGGTCAGAATAATTTAAGGCCAAGATGGCCATGGATCCTAGTGGAGGACTTTGCTATAAGCAAGTCCGGGGTTGATGCGTGACTGATCAACAGCTCAACCTTTTGATTTGAAAAATGTAGAAGTCCAATTCTAATCCCTTTTACTCCCATTGAGATTGTTAAAAAGCATATGTTTGGCTTAAATCTTGTTGATTCAGATAATTGTGATTTTCCTTTCATTATGGAACCGTGATTGATATACATATTGCTTGCTGAGCACTTGTGGCTCATGCTTTTTTGTTTCTAACTCTATTCCAGTGAAGCGAGAGTATGAGCAGATACAACGTGAGCGATAGTTCTCCAGCAGCTAGGAGACCACCTCGAGTGGTTGTCATTGGCAGGGTAGTTGTCTATTTTGTTAGTTAGACTAGATGTCTAGCTTTGAACTTTAAGTTGTGTAATATTAATAACTCTGAAAACTGGTTTGTAATATAACTTAGAAGCTTGTTCAATGCCATAATCTGGACGCGGTCTTGGTTAAGGGGTGTTTTATGTTATTACTATATTATGCATGTGTTATATCCAGGTATATTGTGTTTCGTTGGTCGAGTGACTCCCCAAATCTGTGCCCCGGGTTTGGAGGGAGCCAAAGGTTGGTATCAGAGCAACATGTTATGGCATTTGAAACAAGTTAGGACGTAGGGTCCAAGATAACGTAGAGAGTCATAAATTCACTTAAAGACTATAGAAGGTCAATTAGGAATATTATGCATGGTAATTGAATGTGGTTATATAATTGCAGCCCCCTAGCTCTACTTCAGATTCAGACCCGTCAGAGCGTACGATAAAGGAGAGACATGTACCAGGAGAGAGAGAAGGACCGTCGCGGCCGACACGACCCTATCCTGGACGTTCTGTAGTCAGGAGAGATCATATACCTTGTCCCGTTCCACTTCGACGCGTAGCTCCAGCACTAGTGTCTCAAGCATCAGTTTCCGGACCTTTGTACCAGCTTTCTCAGCCACCAGTTCCACATCATGAGTATCAGAGGCTGAGAGGGGAAATGGAGTATTTCTATAGACAGGTATTGGAGATGAGAGGGACTCGTTCGTCAGAGGCAGCCGTAGCCCAAGAGAGGGACAGACTCAGAGGTCAGATAGGAGAGATTCAGATGAGACTTAGGGTTACGAGGACATTAGTAGAGACGAGGTTGCATGGACTAGCTTCTAGCCGGGGGGGGAGAGACTGTAGCAGGGTTGAGAGATATATTGGACTATGCGGTGACATGATCAAGAAAGTCAATCTGATAGTAAGACAAGTACTTTTTCTTCTTCTTAAAGTATTTCAAATCAATTGTACTCTCAAACTCTCAGTCCTTGTTCATAATGTTCATTTATATGACAAGTTGATTTCTATAATTTACTCTTTAATGTTCGTTTTGTTAATTGTAGATAGGCTTGTTATCAGGAGTAAATTTGTGATTAATGTCTTACTCACAAATTGGGGGAGATTGTTAGTCATAGAGGCATTCCTGTAAAACATATAAATAACAAGGCTATATTATTGTGTCACTTACTTGACCCTTTGACTAGGGGATCCCTTTGTTCTTAAAGGTTCTGTATTTCTGTAATTCAATGTTTGTAACTATGTAATATGTTCGAATTATGACATGGAAGAAGATCACAAGATCATGCCTCAAGACATTTGAAGACAAGATGAAGAATAAATATGTTACAATATTGAAGAATAAAATTTGTCTAAGTGATGATTCGAGAAGTGTCAAAATGAACTGATTCAATAAGTCATCCATTCGAGAAGTGCTAAATGTGAAGATTCGAGAAGTTAAGTATATTGGTTCGAGAAGTGAAGAAATGAACTGATTTGGCATGTCTAAATCAGTAATGTCAAAATACACTGATTTGAGATGTCATGATTCCAGAAGTCAATATACTGATTCGAGAAGTACTAGTATTGCTGGTTCGAGAAGTGAAGATAACCAATTCGAGAAGTGTATTTATACTGATTCGAGAAGTCAATTTGAGAAATCAGTTTACACTGATTCGAGAAGTCAAGTTATCGAACCAAACATCTCTGAGATATCGAATGCGGGACTTAGCAGAATTCCGAATCAACATCAGACAAAAGTTTTGGGAACAAGGAAACAAATCAAAACAAGGCATATGTAATGGTCACCATTAGTTGAAGTATGCACATGGGAAGTCTACAAAGAAGCTTAAAGAGACAGTCAAAGGAAACAGCTAAATATATGGACCTGGCAGTATGCAAATAAATGAAGTTCACAAGATGCCAACTTTCACCAAAATAGTATAGACAGAGTTTGGCAATCTTTTTGTCTATTACTCTCTCCGTCCCACCCATTTATTTACATTTGGGTTGGGCACAGAGGTTAAGAAAAAACAATAAAGTAGTGGAAAAAGTAGAAAAAGTAGGTTAAGTGGTAGGACCGATCAATATTTAATGTATAAAGTGAAGATAGTGGAGGAAAGTAGGGGAAGCAGTTGATTTTTATATTGTTAAAAGTTTACTAATTTTGGAAAGTTTAGAAGTGTAAAGAATTGGGAGGGACATCCCAAAAAGAAAAGTGTAAAGAAATGGTTGGGACAGAGGGAGTAGTAGTTTTGTAACAGCAAGTTGTGTGTGTAGTTTTATAAATACACAGTTTCCTTATCTTCAGAAGTTAAGTTTTTTAATTACATTCAAGTTGTATCTCTCTGAGAAAAACGAAGCTAAGAATTCAAGTTCAAATTCACAGTTTGTAGCATCTTTCGATCTAATACAACATTAGGTTAAAAGTAAATTTGTGTGTTGTTCTTATTCCGCATTATTTAGTATACAACAAACAAACTTCAAGCTACGTTAACGAGCAGAATCAAAACGAAGATAATCAAATAAACAAATGATAATATATTCACCCTCTCTATATATTATCTTCTAGTGAAACTCATACTCAACAAAAACCTATATAATTCCCTAAATTCTTAGAAAGCTATAGACACATCTAACTTAAGACCGAGTAAAAATAACCGATTCCTTCATCCATTTACATGTGGTTAAAAATAACGGATTCCTTCATCCATTTACATGTGGTTATTGGATAATTATGCAAGGAATGGATGTTTAGTGAGGTCATTAAGACCAGACATGCACAGTATGTATGGATGAGAAAACTCTTGGCTTCACATTCCTTGAACTTTAGAGTAGACCCGACAATTTATTACACTATATGAAAGCACGAAATGATACGAAAAATTAGTATTTGTGTTTACATTTTGAGTACATCATCGAGATTTATTGTCGGTTTTGTATTTATCATTTGAGTACACGACATGACACGAAGTACAGAAAATAAATATAGATTTATATATTAATATTTATATTAAATATTTTAATATTTACATTGGATAAATTTATATTTATTATACGAATATACATAATTTTATATGAATATACATAATCCTTTATTATAATACCTGAGTCTACCACATATCAGTTAACCAATCAGAAAATTTTGAATTATTTTAGGACCAATCAGATGTCAATCCTAAATTTTAGACCAATCATGAGAACCTAAAAACTTTCCTCATATAATTTATTAACCAAAAACTTTTCTCATATAATTTATTAACCAAGGGTAGTTAAACTATCCATACAATATGGAATTATTTTAGGACCAATCAGAGCTCACCCCTAAATTTTACACCAATCATGTTATATTAAGAGTTTTCCTTATTTAATATTCTAATCCTATTTTACTAACCATGATTAGTTTAATAATTTTAACTTAAATACAATAATGATTTTATTTTACATATCCATATATACAATATTTTATATCAAAATAATAATTAAATTGGTGTTAATATAATAATAAAATTATTATTATTATTATTATTATTATTATTGTTATTATTACAATTTAGATACTCACTTTATTATTTTGGCCTTATCTTGAATTCTAAAAATCGGATTTCGACGATTTTACAGCACACGCGAAGCTAACGAAATTATTTTTAATTTAACGATGGTTTAACAAACTTTTTCTAACTGAAACTATCCATTAATGGAAGAGAAAAGAGAGTTCCGAATTTTTACTTAGAATTCTATTCAATATAGAATACCTATTTATATGTGGTTTAAATTATCACAATGCAATTCTTAGTGTTAGTTTTAATCCTAATATTAATCATATACACTTTTTATTTTAGATCTTACGGTTCTCATCTATCGATTTAAGATCTAACAGTCCTTATTAATTTGGTCGTCCAAGGACCGGACTACCAAAGACAAGAGTTTTGAATAAGATTGCTCTTATGCTTATTATATATAAGGATATAATTTTAAATTATTTTTCATAATTAAATATTTATAAATCAACTACTCTTTTGATATAAAGTTAATCATAATTATACTATTACACAATATAAATCCTTTATTATAATACATGAGTCTACCACATATCAGTTAACCAATCAGAAAATTTTGAATTATTTTAGTAACAATCAGATGTCAATCCTAAATTTTAGACCAATCATGAGAACCTAAAAACTTTCCTCATATAAGTTATTAACCAAAAACTTTTCTCATATAATTTATTAACCAAGGGTAGTTAAACTATCCATACAATATGGAATTATTTTAGGACCAATCAGAGCTCACCCCGAAATTTTACACCAATCGTGTTATATTAAGTGTTTTCTTTATTTAATATTCTAATCCTATTTTACTAACCATGATTAGTTTGATAATTTTAACTTTAATACAATAATGATTTTATTTTACATATCCATATATACAATATTTTATATCAAAATAATAATTAAATTAGTGTTAATATAATAATAAAATTATTATTATTATTATTATTATTACAATTTAGATACTCACTTTATTATTCTAAAAATCGGATTTCGACGAATTTACATCCCACGCGAAGCTAACGAAATTATTTTTAATTTAATGATGGTTTAACAAACTTTTTCTAACTGAAACTATCCATTAATGGAAGAGAAAAGAGAGATACGAATTTTTACTTAGAATTCTATTCAATATCGAATACCTATTTATATGTGGTTTAAATTATCACAATGCAATTCTTAGTGTTAGTTTTAATCCTAATATTAATCATATACACTTTTTATTTTAGATCTTACGGTTCTCATCTATCGATTTAAGATCTAATAGTCCTTATTAATTTGGTCGTCCAAGGACCGGACTACCAAGGACAAGAGTTTTGAATAAGATTCCTCTTACGCTTATTATATATAAGGATATAATTTTAAATTATTTTTCATAATTAAATATTTATAAATCAACTACTCTTTTGATATAAAGTCAATCATAATTATACTATTACACAATATAAATCCTTTATTTATAATACTTGAGTCTACCACATATCAGTTAACCAATCAGAAAATTTTGAATTATTTTAGGACCAATCAGACGTCAATCCTAAATTTTAGACCAATCATGAGAACCTAAAAACTTTCCTCATATAAGTTATTAACCAAAAACTTTTCTCATATAATTTATTAACCAAGGGTAGTTAAACTATCCATACAATATGGAATTATTTTAGGACCAATCAGAGCTCACCCCGAAATTTTACACCAATCATGTTATATTAAGTGTTTTCTTTATTTAATATTCTAATCCTATTTTACTAACCATGGTTAGTTTAATAATTTTAACTTAAATACAATAATGATTTTATTTTACATATCCATATATACAATATTTTATATCAGAATAATAATTAAATTGGCGTTAATATAATAAAAAAATTATTATTATTATTATTATTATTATTATTATTATTATTACAATTTAGATACTCACTTTATTATTCTAAAAATCGGATTTCGACGAATTTACATCCCACGCGAAGCTAACGAAATTATTTTTAATTTAATGATGGTTTAACAAACTTTTTCTAACTGAAACTATCCATTAATGGAAGAGAAAAGAGAGATACGAATTTTTACTTAGAATTCTATTCAATATCGAATACCTATTTATATGTGGTTTAAATTATCACAATGCAATTCTTAGTGTTAGTTTTAATCCTAATATTAATCATATACACTTTTTATTTTAGATCTTACGGTTCTCATCTATCGATTTAAGATCTAACAGTTCTTATTAATTTGGTCGTCCAAGGACCGGACTATCAAGGACAAGAGTTTTGAATAAGATTCCTCTTACGCTTATTATATATAAGGATATAATTTTAAATTATTTTTCATAATTAAATATTTATAAATCAACTACTCTTTTGATATAAAGTCAATCATAATTATACTATTACACAATATAAATCTTTTATTATAATACCTGAGTCTACCACATATCAGTTAACCAATCAGAAAATTTTGAATTATTTAAGGACCAATCAGATGTCAATCCTAAATTTTAGACCAATCCTGAGAACCTAAAAACTTTCCTCATATAATTTATTAACAAAAACCTTTTCTCATATAATTTATTAACCAATGGTAGTTAAACTATGCATACAATATGGAATTATTTTAGGACCAATCAGAGCTCACCCCTAAATTTTATACCAATCATGTTATATTAAGAGTTTTTCTTATTTAATATTCTAATCCTATTTTACTAACCGTGATTAGTTTAATAATTTTAACTTAAATACAATAATGATTTTATTTTACATATCCATATATACAATATTTTATATCAAAATAATAATTAAATTGGCGTTAATATAATAATAAAATTATTATTATTATTATTATTATTATTATTATTATTATTATTATTACAATTTAGATACTCACTTTATTATTTTGGCCTTATCTTGAGTTCTAAAAATCGGATTTCGACGATTTTACAGCCCACGCGAAGCTAACGAAATTATTTTTCATTTAACGATGGTTTAACAAACTTTTTCTAACTGAAACTATCTATTAATGGAAGAGAAAAGAGAGTTACGAATTTTTACTTAGAACTCTATTCTATATATAATACCTATTTATATGTGGTTTAAATTATCAAAATGCAATTCTTAGTGTTAGTTTTAATCCTAATATTAATCATATACACTTTTTATTTTAGATCTTACGGTTCTCATCTATCGATTTAAGATCTAACCGTCCTTATTAATTTGGTCGTCCAAGGACCGGACTACCAAGGACAAGAGTTTTGAATAAGATTCCTCTTACGCTTATTATATATAAGGATATAATTTTAAATTATTTTTCATAATTAAATATTTATAAATCAACTACTCTTTTGATATAAAGTCAATCATAAATATACTATTACAGAATATAAATCATTTATTACAATACCTGAGTCTACCACATATCAGTTAACCAATCAGAAAATTTTGAATTATTTTAGGACCAATCAGATGTCAATCCTAAATTTTAGACCAATCATTAGAACCTAAAAACTTTTCTCATATAATTTAATAACCAAAAACTTTTCTCATATAATTTATTAACCAAGGGTGGTTAAACTATCCATACAATATAGAATTATTTTAGGATCAATCAGAGATCACCCCTAAATTTTATACCAATCATGATATATTAAGAGTTTTCCTTATTTAATATTCTAATCCTATTTTACTAACCATGATTAGTTTAATAATTTTAACTTAAATACAATAATGATTTTATTTTACATATCCATATATACAATATTTTATATCAAAATAATAATTCAATTGGTGTTAATATAATAGTAAAATTATTATTATTATTATTATTATTACAATTTAGATACTCACTTTGTTATTTTGGCCTTATCTTGAGTTCTAAAAATCGGATTTCGACGATTTTACATCCCACGCGAAACTAAGGAAATTATTTTTAATTTAATGATGGTTTAACAAAAAATTTCTAACTGAAACTATCCATTAATGGATGAGAAACGAGAGTTACGAATTTTTACATAAAATTCTATTCAATATAGAATACCTATTTATATGTGATTTAAATTATCACAATGCAATTCTTAGTGTTAGTTTTAATCCTAATATTAATCATATACACTTTTTATTTTAGATCTTACGGTTCTCATCTATCGATTTAAGATATAACAGTCCTTATTAATTTGGTCGTCCAAGGACTGGACTACCAAGGACAAGAGTTTTGAATAAGATTCTTCTTATGCTTATTATATATAAGGATATACTTTTAAATTATTTTTCATAATTAAATATTTATAAATCAACTACTCATTTGATATAAAGTCAATCATAATTATACTATTACACAATATAAATCCTTTATTATAATACCTGAGTCTACCACATATCAGTTAATCAATCAGAAAATTTTGAATTATTTTAGGACCAATCAGATGTCAATCCTAAATTTTAGACCAATCATGAGAACCTAAAAACTTTACTCATATAATTTATTAACCAAACACGTTTCTCATATAATTTATTAATCAAGTGTAGTTAAACAATCCATACAATATGATTAACCAATCAAAATTCAATAATTATTTGGTTTTTTAGTTAGATTTTAAATTAATTATAACTTTCTTCATATTTAGATTTTAGATCAATTATAACTTTCCTCATATAATTTTATTAACTGTTAGACGATCCATACGACTCGATTAACCAATCAACATTCAAGAATTTATTTTGTTTTTAATTTCAATTTAAATCTATTAAACATTTCCTCATATAATTGAATTAACCAATGGCGGGTTGATTATCTATACAATACGATTAACCAATCAAAATTCAAAAAAATATATTTGTTATAATACCCGAGTCTACCACATATCAGTTAACCAATCAGAAAATTTTGAATTATTTTAGGACCAATCAGATGTCAATCCTAAATTTTAGACCAATCATGAGAACCTAAAAACCTTCCTCATATAATTTATTAACAAAAAACTTTTCTCATATAATTTATTAACCAAGAGTAGTTAAACTATTCATACAATATGGAATTATTTTAGGATCAATCAGAGTTCACCCCTAAATTTTATACCAATCATGTTATATTAAGAGTTTTCCTTATTTAATATTCTAATCCTATTTTACTAACCGTGATTAGTTTAATAATTTTAACTTAAATACAATAATGATTTTATTTTACATATCCATATATACAATATTTTATATCAAAATAATAATTAAATTGGTGTTAATATAATAATAAAATTATTATTATTATTATTATTATTATTATTATTACAATTTAGATACTCACTTTATTATTTTGGCCTTATCTTGAATTCTAAAAATCGGATTTCGACGATTTTACAGCCCACACGAAGCTAACGAAATTATTTTTAATTTAACGATGGTTTAACAAACTTTTTCTAACTGAAACTATCTATTAATGGAAGACAAAAGAGAGTTACGAATTTTTACATAGAACTCTATTCAATATAGAATACCTATTTATATGTGGTTTAAATTATCACAATGCAATTCTTAGTGTTAGTTTTAATCCTAATATTAATCATATACAGTTTTTATTTTAGATCTTACGGTTCTCATCTATCGATTTAATATCTAACATTCCTTATTAATTTGGTCGTCCAAGGACCGGACTACCAAGGACAAGAGTTTTGAATAAGATTCCTCTTACGCTTATTATATATAAGGATATAATTTTAAATTATTTTTCATAATTATATATTTATAAATCAACTACTCTTTTGATATAAAGTCAATCATAATTATACTATTACACAATATAAATCATTTATTACAATACCTGAGTCTACCACATATCAGTTAACCAATCAGAAAATTTTAAATTATTTTAGGACCAATCAGATGTCAATCCTAAATTTTAGACCAATCATGAGAACCTAAAAACTTTACTCATATAATTTAATAACCAAAAACGTTTCTCATATAATTTATTAACCAAGGGTAGTTAAACTATCCATACAATATAGAATTATTTTAGGACCAATCAGAGCTCGCCCCTAAATTTTATACCAATCATGTTATATTAAGAGTTTTCCTTATTTAATATTCTAATCCTATTTTACTAACCAAGATTAGTTTAATAATTTTAACTTAAATACAATAATGATTTTATTTTACATATCCATATATACAATATTTTATATCAAAATAATAATTAAATTGGTGTTAATATAATAATTAAATTATTATTATTATTATTATTACAATTTAAATACTCACTTTAATTATTTTGGCCTTATCTTGAGTTCTAAAAATCGGATTTCGACGATTTTACAGCCCACGCGAAGCTAATGAAATTATTTTTAATTTAATGATTGTTTAACAAACTTTTTGT
Source organism: Heracleum sosnowskyi (assembly GCA_030848705.1). Classification (NCBI taxonomy): domain Eukaryota; kingdom Viridiplantae; phylum Streptophyta; class Magnoliopsida; order Apiales; family Apiaceae; genus Heracleum; species Heracleum sosnowskyi. The sequence goes on from CM061238.1 coordinate 39,321,762, forward strand.
AACTGAAACTATCCATTAATGGAAGAGAAAAGAGAGTTACGAATTTTTACTTAGAATTCTATTCAATATCGAATACCTATTTATATGTGGTTTAAATTATCACAATGCAATTCTTAGTGTTAGTTTTAATCCTAATATTAATCATATACACTTTTTATTTTAGATCTTACGGTTCTCATCTATCGATTTAAGATCTAACAGTCCTTATTAATTTGGTCGTCCAAGGACCGGACTACCAAGGACAAGAGTTTTGAATAAGATTCCTCTTATGCCTATTATATATAAGGATATAATTTTAAATTATTTTTCATAATTAAATATTTATAAATCAACTACTCTTTTGATATTAAGTCAATCATAATTATACTATTACACAATATAAATAAATCATTTATTATAATACCTGAGTCTACCACATATCAGTTAACCAATCAAAACAATTTGAATTATTTTAAGACCAATCAGATGTCAATCCTAAATTTTAGACCAATCATGAGAACCTAAAAACTTTCCTCATATAATTTATTAACAAAAAACTTTTCTCATATAATTAATTAACCAAGGGTAGTTAAACTATCCATACAATATGGAATTATTTTAGGATCAATTAGAATTCACCCCTAAATTTTATACCAATCATGTTATATTAAGAGTTTTCCTTATTTAATATTTGTTAGCAATGAATATCACCTAGAAAATAGACAGAGGGGGGGGGGGGTGAATGGATAGTTTGATGGATTTTGGTTTTCTTGAAACTAAATATAAACTGTAAATGATTATGCTATGCAATATGCAGAAAGTAAACAACACACACAATCACTTTAATCTACTTTGTATAAGCAAATTAAATACTACAGCTTTCCAGGAAATTCACAATCGAATTTATGGCTTCTAAACAAGAACAGTTTGAACTTGCTTGCTTACAGAGAAAAGAGCTTAAGATAAAAACTATGTGTATCTCTCTTTTTTGCTTACAATAGGATGTGCATGATATATATAAGCCCTATACAAACTAGTGCACACACCTATTTTTACACAGTTACCCCTTGCTGAAAGTCCAACTTGTCCTGCCATAAGAAGTTAACTGTGTCAGGAAGGACCACCTGCTTTTCGGAGTCTTTCCCGTTTCTTTAGCTGCTTGTCTCTTATCTTTCTCTCCAAGTTTAGCTGTAGATTTGCCATCTGTTCTTTGGACCACCTTGCCAGAACAAATGCTTCAGTATTTGTCTCTTTTGATTCTTGATTCTGTACCTTGATTTGTCTTGTTGTAAACGGCTAAGTGTTGATATCGTGAACTCCACTTCATTCCTGACTTCGCGATCTCACTTGTGAGGACTACGCGATATAGCCTTTGAAGACTTTGTGACATAGGTCATTTGATGACTATGCGACATAGGTCATTTGACGACTATGCGACATAAGTCATTTGACGACTATGCGACATAGGTCATTAGATGACTATGCGACATAGGTCATTTGACGACTATGCGACATAAGTCATTTGACGACTATGCGACATAGGTCATTTGATGACTATGCGACATAGGTCATTTGATGACTATGCGACATAGGTCATTTGATGACTATGCGACATAGGTCATTTGATGACTATGCGACATAGGTCATTTTGATGACTATGCGACATGGTTCATCTGAGGACTTCACGATCTAGGCTTCTTTGACTTTGCTGACTTCAACACTTCACGACATGTGTCTTGAGGACTTCTCGACATAGACCAAAATGGACTATGCGATGTAGCACTTCACGACATAGATATTGGTGACTTCACGACATAGATATTGGTGACTTCACGACATAGCTTTCTTTTGACTTTGCTATATAATGCCTTAGACAAATTTCTGCAACTTATTTCTTCATGGCCTTATTCATTTCTATCCTGCTGCATGAGCATTACTGAACTTCTACCAGGACAATTATTCAATGGCCTATATACAATCTAGATGCAAGAAACTTTACTAAGCTCATTATAGATCTGAGCATACATGATAACGCTATTGTTCATGAGAACAAGACAAGTACATTTAGAGACCTATACTATATCCCAGTGATAGAAATCACTAGGTCATGTAGTGTGACATAGTCACATAGTGTAGGCTTGTTAATAGTGGTATTCAGACATGTCTTGAGCCTAACAATCTCCCCCAAATTGTGAGTAAGATCCTTAGGCACAATTTCATGTCTGATAACAAGCCTAACTTACATAGAAGGAAATTAAGTAACAGAGAAGACAATTTATGAACATTTAGATTAGGAATTTGATTACATAGAAAAATTTGAAAGCTTACAGACTATCTTTGTTGCTCAGCAGCTTCAGCTTCCAATTGCTTCTCTTGAAAATCATCATAAATCTTCTTTTTCCTTATCTCTTCTCTTCTTTTCATGTCTATGATGGCTTCTTGAAGTTCTTCTCTTTCAATCAGTTCTTCAATGAGAGGTGAGCCTTCCAAGTCATCAATTGCAGCCTTGAGTGCACTTTCTACATAGGAGTCCAGAAACTCCATCCTTATTTTTCTTTGGCCTCCATGTGAGTTTTTGACCCTGCACAGCCCTTTCTGCCTTAGCTCTTTAGCCCTCTCCTCCATCTCAGACATTTCTTTCTCTCTCTGTATGTTTTTCTCTTCATTCTCTTTCCTCATGTTTTCTTCATAATCAGCATGCATTTTCAAGTACCTGGCAATATCTATCTTCCAAGTCCTTTCTTCTTTTTCTTCAAAATTCAGTAAGGCATTTATCCTCTCAAGCTCATACTTATAGAAATATTGCCAGCCCCCTTGCTTCATAATCCTTTCTCTTCCATCAGTGTACTTGATCTCTAGATGATCTAGCTTCACCTTGACTTCAAAGATTCTTTTAGCTCTCAAGAATGCTAGGGCATCTTCATCAAGAGGAAGCACTTTGATCCTTACAACATTAGTGATTATCCCATTCTTCTTTGTTATCCTTGTCCTCTTAGCTGCCCTCTTGATCTTCATGTGCTTCACTTGAGGTAGCTTTGTGGAGCAGGGAGAATTAGTCTTCAGTGCCACATCACTTGGAAGTAGCTTCATTCCTTTTCCCTTCATCCACTGTAACACTCCACCAGCTGTGATTTTGTGGAAGTGTCTTTTTGATGTTCCTTTTATGGATCCTTCTTTCTTCTGTGGCAATTCAGGTTCAGAAGTCTTAGATAATGATTTTGGAGGATCATTACTAACAATACCCACCCTAGACTTAGAGTCTTGTGTTGTGGTTAAAGTACTGGTAGCAATGTCCTTGACTTGCTGAATTCCACTCCTTGTTCTCTTGACTGTTTCCTTTCCTCCTTTTGAATCCCTCTTGTCATCACCAGCATCTTTTGATTTCTTTGGATATTTGCTCCTGCTGCTCTCACTAGGTCCATCCTTATTTCTCCTTGACTGAGATCTCCTTTCATAGGTTTTCTCCTCATCATCATCATCCCCATCCTTCTTTTTGCTCTTTTCTTTGACAGATTCAGGAATGACTCCATGAATCAGAAAAGATTGTAGAGTGTGAATCATCTCTAGTTCCTCAGCTGTCCTGACTCCCCTCTTGGCCCTTAGCATTTGCAGCACCTGGTTGATCTTTGCATTATTCTTTCTTGTCAAATCTGAAGGAATCACCAACTGTTCAATGCTGCTGTCTTGAGATAGACTTTGGAAGATTATTGTCCTTGGCTTTGAGATAACCTCAGGCAGTCTTAGATGTTGGTCTATCTTCAGGTCATCAAACAGTCTCCTGTTGTTTGCCCCATCCTTTTCAATTAAATCCATAATGATTGACAGCTCAGAAATTTTCAGTTTCTCCAGAGTTTGAAATGCTAGATGCCACAAGCAATTATCCTTGCACACCATGATAACTTCTCTTAGATGGACATCCTTGATTTTCCTTACTGCCACAGTGAAATACTTGATGCTTTCCTTGATCTTTTCTCTGTAGACCCTTGCATCTTCTTGAGCATTGTTGTAGATAGCTTTAAGAAACTCCAGGAAGGCCTCGTCATGATAGATGTTTGAATTGGCAACTTCCTGTAGCTTGGCCTCAGTAATAATTGTGGCTTTGATAGGTTTGGCATTTGAAGTAGGTTGAGGAGCTGAGATGTCCTTTGGCATGGTGGATGGATAGAAGGTGGTTGTGACTGTACTTATTTGACCTTGAGCACTGGTGACCTCTACAGAGGGAAGTATGATTGGCTTTATGGTTTCTTCAGTGAGTTTGCCCTTAAGCTTTTGCTGTTTGGCAGGTACTCCCCTTCTCTTGTCTAGAATGACCTCCTTTCCTTTCTCCCCCTTAGGCTTGGGATCAGACAAGATGTCTTAAGCTTCTCCAAGAATAGGCAGGTTCATGTGTCTCATCATTGAAGTCATCATTTGTTGTTGCACCAACAAGATATTAGAAGTGGAGTTGGTTTGATCATCCATCTTTGCATTAAGCTGCTCCAAGGAGTGAGATAGTCCTTTGTTTTCTGCTTTCAGATCAGCTACCTCTCTTTCCAAGCTGTCCACTTTTGAGAAAAATTGTTGAGATTTGAAGGAGTTAAGGGATTGATCCTTGAGTTTGGAGAATTCAAACTTGGAGATATCAGAAATAGGAACCTCATCAACAAGCTTGTTCCCATACTGATTCTTCCAGAGTACTGTAAGCATGGAGTTTGAGTTGATGTTGGCCTGCACCTGATTGTCTAGCTTGGTAGAGAGCTTCTTCATATTATCTGAAACCATAGCTAGGGTGCAGTCCATCTTGGTGACATTGGAGGCAGTTGTCTGGACTTCCTTAAGAATGCCATCTACCTTGGGAAAGCCTGAAAGAAAACAATTCTTTAGTTGAGCATTAGAATGAGCTGTTTCCTCCTGAATGGTGGAGATTTCTGACTGAAGACCCTTCCCAAGAAAATGCATAGCTTTAAGTTGGCTCTTGTAGACATCATTAACTGCATCATAGATTTCAGCAGGAGAGAGACCTTTGGCATTTGACCCCAAGGCTGTAAGATAGTCCTCCCTGAGAAAAGCTAGAGCCTCCTTGAGCTTTACTGTCCTTTTGCCATCCAGCCAAGCATCCACATTTCCAGCTTGCTGGGCTTCATCCACAATTTTATCCTGTTGTGCTTCAACATCCTCCTTGTGAGTGAGAAGAATAGCCTCATAGTCAGAATTTGGGAGATTTGCAGTGAGGAGATGTTGAGCAATCCTAGAGATCTCATCAATCTGTGCCACATGAAGATCTTTTAATTCTTCTTCCGTTAATTGTGGTGGCACAGAGGATGATCCTGAAGCCCTGTCATGTTGCACAGGTTTCAGCCATTCAGTTATTGTGGCCTGAGCCAAGTGAGAGCTAGTGCTTGGCACTTCATGAGGAATGGTTGAGTGAGTTTCCTCCAGTCTTGGAATGACTGTAGAGTCTGATGCTGTCTCCATTGAAATGGGATGTGTTACAACATCAACCCTATTTGTCTGTGAAGACAGTTCCACATCCCTAAGGATGGGAGAATTTGGCATAGAGTCTCCAGTGAAAACTGGTGAATCCTCCATGTTTGTGTTGGTGTCATTAGGATATGCCCCAGCATGCATTCCCTGACCAACTAGATGTGGTTCCTGGGTGGTGAGCACAGTGTCATGCACCATGTCACTTGAGGTTGGCTCAATCACAGGAATGGATTGTGATTGATCAATGGCAAGATTGCCATTAGAATGACTCTCTTGTTCAGAAGAAATTTTTATGGAAGAATCTGGAAGAGAAGTGTGGTGTAGAGATGAATTTGGCAACTCCAGTCTCAGCATCCCCTGTCCAGGAAAGTGCATGGTATATGGGCTTATCAAGTGGATAAGACTCAAATGTGTCCTGCATATGCTTGGTCACACTTAGAATCACATCCACTTGATTCCTTGTGTCCAATGAGCCAAATAGTACTTTGGACATGGACATGGAATAAGCCATTTTAGTTTTATCTATACCCTCCAATTCATGGATATTTGCATCAAGAAAATTTAAAATAACTTGAAGGAAACGAGGGTAAAATATGTCATTACCTCTACCACGAACGGTCCTGCCTAGCCTCTGAGCCAATTCCTTGAGAATTATGGCTCCCACATTGATTTCCTGGTGGTTGGCCAGGGAGTAGGCTAGCTTCACAGCAATGTGACTGATATGGTCCCATCCTATCTTCCTGCAGAGAAACACCTTCTGGAGTGCGTCAAACAGAAATGACCACTCCCTTCTCACAAACTTCTTATTTAGCTTTCCAGTATCTATCTCATCAGCATACAGAATGAAGGTCATGAAATCTACGATTTGAGCATCTGTAGATTCTTGGTCATGACCCTCCACCTTGAACCCCAAAGCTTCATTGATTTCCCTTTCACCAAACTGGAAGTGTTTGCCTCCAATTGAACAACTAACCTCCTGGAATGAGGTTCCATCTTCCCTAGCCATTGTTGATACCAACGCCGTTCTCCAGAATCCTTCCAACACATCGACATACAAGGTAGGGTTCAGGGTTAGGGCTTGGCGTAGGTAGGAAGTGTTCAAGAACCGTACAAAACACTTGTACCTTGGGTTAGCCTCAGCCTCAGAGGGAATGGTGAGAAGATTTGTTTCTTTGGGAATGGTTAAAGGGCTTGAAGAAGAAGCTGTTTGAGATTTGGGTGCCATTGAAATTGAGATTGAGATTTAAGAAGAGAGAGAAGAGTTTAGGTTTTAGAAATTGAGAGCAAATGACAAGATGAAAAGTTGTGAACGGTCGACAAAAAGTATTTATATGATAGAGACACTGCGATATGGAGTTATGAATATGTACAGACTAAATGTATGTCGCGAAGTCTTAAAATGGCCTGTACCGCAAAGTCCTTGCAAAGTATATCGCAGAGTCCTGAATTAAACTATGTCGCAAAGTCTTGAGGATATCAGAATTTGGATGACTTTGCGATATAGTGAAAATACCTTGTCTAAAACTCTCTTTTTGTCAGTAAGATTTTGTCAGACTTAAATCAAAAATTGAAATAAAGTAAATTTAAATCAAAATTCTGTCAAATATGGAGACTTGTCGATATAGTTATTCTAAGTCGCAAAGTCATTTAAAATGAACTATGTCGCAAACTCAAGAAATGAACTATATCGCAAAGTCTCACAATTTTAACAGTTTGCGATATAAGTCTGTTTGATTTGTATTATGTCGTGAACTCTCAAAATCATCTATATTGAGATGTCTCAAAAGCTCACAACTCCTCAACCAAATATGATTTGAAAAATATGCAGTAAAATACTGAAATATTTATAGATCATATCTCAGCTAATTTTCACTCCATATGAATAGAGCATTTAAATACAGTGAAAATTTACTGCTGCAACAATTAACTAGCATACTTACTTAGAACAACTAAATGAAGGATTGAGCATTCCAATTTCACTCACAAGTCTGTTGAAGACAGCTTCATTCAGAGGCTTAGTAAATATGTCAACTAATTGTTTCTCAGTTGGAACATAAGAGACTTCTATGGTACCATTTGCAGCATGTTCCCTAATGAAATGGTACCTGATCTCAATGTGCTTTGTAGTAGAATGATTAACAGGATTGGCAACTATGGATATTGCACTAGTATTATCACACAATAGAGGAATGTGTTCTAACACTAGTCCATAATCCATGAGTTGATTTCTAATCCAAAGCAATTGAGCACAGCAACTTCCAGCAACAATATATTCAGCCTCAGCTGTGGATGTTGCTGTGGACTGTTGTTTCTTACTAAACCAGGACACTAACCTTTGACCTAAGAACTGACAGCTTCCAGATGTGCTCTTCCTGTCAATTCTGCATCCAGCATAATCAGAATCTGTGTAGCCAACCAGATTGAACCCAGTGCCCTTTGGATACCATAGCCCAAGATTAGGAGTCCCTTTCAGATACCTGAAGATTCTTTTGATAGCCATCATGTGAGATTCCTTAGGATCAGCCTGGAACCTTGCACAAAGACATGTGGCAAACATGATGTCTGGCCTGCTAGCTGTGAGATAGAGTAGTGATCCAACCATTCCTCTATAGACCTTGATATCAACTCTCTTGCCTTTCTTGTCTTCATCCAGCTTGATTGCAGTAGACATAGGAGTTTTTGCTGGGGATGATTCTTCTAAACCATATTTCTTCAAAAGATCCTTGACATACTTGGATTGGTTTATAAAGATGCCATCCTCCCTTTGATGTACTTGCAGGCCTAGGAAGAAGGTTAATTCTCCCATCATACTCATCTCATATTTGCTTTGCATCAACTTAGAGAACCTTTCACAGAGTTTTTCATTTGAAGAGCCAAAGATGATATCATCCACATAGATTTGAACAAGAATGATATCATTTCCATGTTTCTTGAAGAATAGGGTTTTGTCAATTGTACCCCTGGTAAATTGATGCTCAAGAAGGAATTGAGATAGAGTCTCATACCAGGCTCTTGGTGCCTGTTTGAGTCCATAGAGTGCCTTAAGCAGTCTGTACACAAAGTCTGGGAAGTTTTCATTTACAAAGCCAGGTGGTTGAGAAACATAAACTTCTTCAGCAAGATCACCATTGAGAAATGCACTTTTCACATCCATTTGATACACCTTGAAATCTGAGTGAGCTGCAAAAGCCAGGAAGATTCTGATGGCTTCCAGTCTTGCTACAGGTGCAAATGTCTCATCATAATCAATGCCTTCTTGCTGACTGTATCCTTTGGCAACCAGCCTTGCTTTGTTTCTAATTACCACTCCTTCTTCATCCATTTTGTTCCTGAATACCCATTTGGTGTCAATAACATTCTTTCCTTTTGGAGGTGGCACTAGTTCCCATACTTTGTTTTTCTCAAATTGATTCAACTCTTCTTGCATGGCAACAATCCAATCAGAATTCTTCAAAGCTTCTTCAATTAATTTAGGTTCCTCTTGTGACAGAAAGCAGCTATACAGACATGGATTTAATGTTGCCCTTCTTGTTCTAACTCCCTCACTAGGATCTCCAATGATTTAATCCCTAGTGTGGGCTCTGTCCCATTTCCTTGTGTGACCCTGTTCATTTTCTTGACTAGTATCAGGATCATTCTGATTGAAGGTTGCATTATCTTCTTCTCCCCCTGTGTTTGTGAATCCTTGCACAGGTGTTTGAGGAGGATTATCAACTTCAAGATCTTCATTTACTGGGACAGTTTGAGCAGGGGGTTCATCCTCATTATCAGAATCCTCTAAATATCCTTGGTTCTCAAATCTTAATGGCACACTGTCTTGTTCACTTGTTTCAAGTCCAGGAGTCTTCTTGTCATCAAAAGTAACATCCATGCTTTCCATAACTTTGTGTTGCTCAGGTACAAACACTCTGTATGTTGTCCTTTCCAGAGAGTATCCAATGAAGATACCTTCAAATGCCTTAGCATCAAATTTTCCAATATGTTCTGAGGTATCTTTCATCACAAAACACTTGCTGCCAAACACATGCAGATGCTTGAAGGATGCTCTTTTTCCAGTCATTAATGAGTAAGGAGTTTTGCCAGACTTCTTATTTATCAATGTTCTATTCTGCACATAGCATGCTGTGTTAACAACATCAGCCCAAAAGCTAGTAGGTAGCTTTGCATCCAACAGCATTGTCCTTGCAGCTTCAATGAGAGTTCTATTCTTTCTCTCAACTACTCCATTTTGTTGAGGAGTCCTAGGAGCTGAAAATTGTTGGGAAATTCCTTTATCTTTACAAAACTCATACAATGTGGAATTTCTAAACTCAGTTCCATTATCACTTCTCAAAGCAACTACAGAGGAACCAGTGCTTTGAGCTTCTCTATCAACTCTCTTGATATGCTCTATTATGACTTGGGGAGCTTCATCCTTGGAGAATAGGAATTCCACCCAAGTATATCTTGAATAGTCATCAACCATCACTAGAGCATATTTCTTTTTGGAAAGAGACATTACATTCACAGGGCCAAATAAGTCCATGTGAATTAGCTGCAGAGGTTTTGAGTTTGTATTGAGCAACTTGTTCTTGTGACTAGATCTTTTAATCTTTCCTTTCTGACAAGCTTCACATGCTCCATCTTGTACAAACTCCAAGGCAGGCAAATCCCTGATAAGTTCTCTCTTTGTTAGAGAGTTCATTGCCTGAACATTCAAGTGAGACAGCTTTCTGTGCCATAGCCAGAATTCCTCATTTGTGGCTTTAGTGTAGAAACAACAAATTTCTCCCTTATCTGCAGCCTTGAGATTAGCTACAAACAAGCTTCTTTTCTTCACTCCAGTTAGAACAACTTCACCACTCTCCCTTTTTGAGATTGAACAAAGGTCTTCATCAAATTCCACTTTGAAACCTCTGTTGGTAAATTGTCCAATACTCAAGAGATTATGCTTCAGTCCTTCAACAAATGATACATCTTCAATAATGACATTTCCATATTTAACACTGCCATATCCCATTGTATAACCAATGTTGTCATTTCCAAAAGTTACTGATGGGCCAGCCTTTTCCTCAAAATGTGATAGCAGGGCTATATCACCAGTCATGTGACTTGAGCATCCACTGTCCAAGATCCATATGACTCTTTTATTCCTGTTGCCCTGCATTTACAAAATGACTAAGTTGTTTTTGGTACCCACACTTGGTAGGGTCCAGTTGATTTAGAAACATTTTGATTAACAATTCTTCTGTCATAAATTGCATTTCTCATAGTAGGAGACTTCACTTTTTCTGTGGCTTTGGAGTTTACACTCTTAGGCTCACATGAAGTTTTCACCCTCTCAACCTTGATTGGGGACCCTGTCCTGTGAGAATGCATATGTGTGTGTGATTCACCAGATTGTGCAGAGTCAAGTTTATGTTTAAGAGATAAACAGTTAGCAATCACAGTCACATAGCATGTCATGCAGTTTGGCTTACCACAGAAAGAATCATGACTAGAATTTATGCTGGCAGAATGGTTACTCAGGTTGTCAACTTCAACAATTTCAGGCTTACTGCACTTATGAGTCAAATGATTAACATATAGGCATTTTTGACATTGTTTCCTGGGAGCATTTGGCACATAAGCATAGTTGTTTCCCTTGTTAACACCAACTTTACCATTTCTGTTTTGTTTCTTTTTCTTAACAGCTTCTTTCTTTGCTTTAGGACTCTTGACAAGATTGTCTTTGGTCTCTTTCTGATTGACAAGTTCAGGAAAGGAAGAAGTGTTTTTAGCAGCCTCATCTTCTTCAAGTAGTTGTTGCTTGATGATCAGTAGTTCCTCATCAAACTCAACAGCACTCTTTCTGAAGATGGGCTGTTCAACACTTGACAGTATGGTTGGGGCATTTTTGTTTGTAAAAGCTTCCTTTCCTTTGCCCTTGACCTTCTTCCTTCCCTTGTCATTTTCATAGTCAAAACCAACTCCAACCTTGCAGTCTTCTGTGTGTTCCTTGTGATAGGTTTGAATAAGTTCAGAGGAGTTTTTAAAGCTTCTTAGTTTCAGTTCAGTTTCAGCAATTTGTTCCCTAAGGGCTTTCTCTATCTGTTCAGCACAAATCACTTTGTTTTTAAGATACTCAACCTCCTTTTTCAAACCATCCAGGTTCACAACCATTAACTCAAGTTTCTCATTCTTTTCTGTAAGCTCAAAATTCTTAGCAGTTAGTCTATCAATTTCTTCATTAGCTACTAACATGCTGGTATGAATATTAAACATCTCAGTGCTCATATCTTCAACAGTTTGCTTATATTGAAAGGGAGTCATATCAAGAGAAGTAAGAATAGGTACCTGACTTGAATCACCATCATCAGAAAATGCCATCAAGGCATAGTTTGAGTACTCTTGTTCTTCTTCTTCATCAGAGTCATCCCAGCATTTTCCCTCAGCAATAAAAGCTTTGCCCTGTTGTTTCTTGAGTAGAGCCTCATACTTAGCTTCAAGCTCTAAGTATGCTTTGTCCTTCTTGACTTGTTTAGGTTTTTTGCACTCAGTGGCAAAATGCCCAAGTTCATTGCAGTTATAGCACCTTATTTTGGTCCTATCCACACTTCATGTCTTGTATCCACCTTTAGCAGCACCAGCAATCCCTTTTCCTTTATTGAAGGTGTTTGAGCCACTAGATCCACCAGTGTTTCCAGTATTGAACTTGGACCTGAATGGCTGCTTTCTTTTAAACCTTATGTTAGGATACCTCCTAGCCATATAAGCAAAAGATTTGTTTTCCATTTTGTCCAGTTCTTCCATGCTGTAAAACTCATCATCCTCAGGCAAATCATAGACAACTTGGGCCTCGTCACCAGTGTCTTCAACTTCCAGTTCCTCAATCTTGACCTGACTGATTTTAAGAGAGTCCATTCTTTGACTTAGGTTGTCAACAATAAGGGCACATGAAGTATTTGCCATTAACCCTTGTTTAGCTTGAATGGATCTCTTTTGAAACAACTCCAGCTCATAGGTTTTCAAAACACCATACAACACATCAAAACCAATCTTAGTTAGATCTCTTTCTTTGAGGGAAGAGATTCTTGGTTCTAAATGGTCTGGAAGAGTTAGTAAAAACTTCATGTTAAGCTCTTCTGTCTCATAGTGTTTGTCGTAGAGTTTGAGCTCATTTACCAGCTTGTTGAACCTCTCAAATACTTCTGTGATTCCCTCTTTCGGCTGAGCCATGAAGGCTTCATATTGTGAAACAAGAATCTGCTTCTTGTTCTTTCTTACTTCAGTAGTTCCTTCACAGAGCACTTCTATAAGATCCCACATCTTCTTGGCACTAGTACAGTGAGCAACAGTGCCATACATGTTGAAATCCATAGATTCACAGATTATAAGTTGAAGATGTCCATCCAGTGCTATTTTCTCCTTTTCAGAATCAGTGTACTTTGTGGGGTCTTTGGGAACATGTTTTGCTGGTATTATCTCAGTGTCTACTGTTGTCTCACCAATCTCAATCATTGGAACAAAGGGACCATGTTTTAGAATGTCTAAAAACATGGGATTAGAAGCTTTGATGAACAGCAACATCTTCTTCTTCCATAAGCTGTAGTGCTCCTTGTTGAAGGGAGGAATCTTGATACTGCTTAGTTTTTGTGAACTCATTCTTGATCTTTTTCTGTTTGTATGTTAACAGCCCGCTCTGATACCACTTGTTAGCAATGAATATCACCTAGAAACTAGACAGAGGGGGGGGGTGAATGGATAGTTTGATAGATTTTGGTTTTCTTGAAACTAAATATAAACTGTAAATGATTATGCTATGCAATATGCGGAAAGTAAACAACACACACAATCACTTTAATCTACTTTGTATAAGCAAATTAAATACTACAGCTTTCCAGGAAATTCACAATCGAATTTCTGGCTTCTAAACAAGAACAGTTTGAACTTGCTTGCTTACAGAGAAAAGAGCTTAAGATAAAAACTATGTGTATCTCTCTTTTTTGCTTACAATAGGATGCGCATGATATATATAAGCCCTATACAAACTAGTGCACACACCTATTTTTACACAGTTACCCCTTGCTGAAAGTCCAACTTGTCCTGCCATAAGAAGTTAACTGTGTCAGGAAGGACCACCTGCTTTTCGGAGTCTTTCCCGTTTCTTTAGCTGCTTGTCTCTTATCTTTCTCTCCAAGTTTAGCTGTAGATTTGCCATCTGTTCTTTGGACCACCTTGCCAGAACAAATGCTTCAATATTTGTCTCTTTTGATTCTTGATTCTGTACCTTGATTTGTCTTGTTGTAAACGGCTAAGTGTTGATATCGTGAACTCCACTTCATTCCTGACTTCGCGATCTCACTTGTGAGGACTACGCGATATAGCCTTTGAAGACTATGCGACATAGGTCATTTGACGACTATGCGACATAGGTCATTTGACGACTATGCGACATAAGTCATTTGACGACTATGCGACATAGGTCATTTGACGACTATGCGACATAGGTCATTTGATGACTATGCGACATAGGTCATTTGACGACTATGCGACATAGGTCATTTGACGACTATGCGACATAGGTCATTTGACGACTATGCGACATAGGTCATTTGACGACTATGCGACATAGGTCATTTGACGACTATGCGACATAGGTCATTTGACGACTATGCGACATAGGTCATTTTGATGACTATGCGACATGGTTCATCTGAGGACTTCACGATCTAGGCTTCTTTGACTTTGCTGACTTCAACACTTCACGACATGTGTCTTGAGGACTTCTCGACATAGACCAAAATGGACTATGCGATGTAGCACTTCACGACATAGATATTGGTGACTTCACGACATAGCTTTCTTCTGACTTTGCTATATAATGCCTTAGACAAATTTCTGCAACTTATTTCTTCATGGCCTTATTCATTTCTATCCTGCTGCATGAGCATTACTGAACTTCTACCAGGAAAATTATTCAATGGCCTATATACAATCTAGATGCAAGAAACTTTACTAAGCTCATTATAGATCTGAGCATACATGATAACGCTATTGTTCATGAGAACAAGACAAGTACATTTAGAGACCTATACTATATCCCAGTGATAGAAATCACTAGGTCATGTAGTGTGACATAGTCACATAGTGTAGGCTTGTTAATAGTGGTATTCAGACATGTCTTGAGCCTTACAATATTCTAATCCTATTTTACTAACCGTGATTTGTTTAATAATTTTAACTTAAATACAATAATTATTTTATTTTACATATCCATATATACAATATTTTATATCAAAATAATAATTAAATTGGTGTTAATATAATAATAAAATTATTATTATTATTATTATTATTATTATTATTATTACAATTTAGATAATCACTTTATTATTTTGGCCTTATCTTGAGTTCTAAAAATCGGATTTCGACGATTTTACAGCCCACGCGAAGCTAACGAAATTATTTTTAAGTTTACGATGGTTTAACAAACTTTTTCTAACTGAAACTATCTATTAATGGAAGAGAAAAGAGAGTTACGAATTTTTACTTAGAACTCTATTCAATATAGAATACCTATTTATATGTGGTTTAAATTATCACAATGCAATTCTTAGTGTTAGTTTTAATCCTAATATTAATCACATACACTTTTTATTTTAGATCTTACGGTTCTCATCTATCGATTTAAGATCTAACAGTCCTTATTAATTTGGTCGTCCAAGGACCGGACTACCAAGGACAAGAGTTTTGAATAAGATTCCTCTTACGCTTATTATATATAAGGATATAATTTTAAATTATTTTTCATAATTAAATATTTATAAATCAACTACTCTTTTGATATAAAGTCAATCATAATTATACTATTACACAATATAAATCATTTATTACAATACCCGAGTCTACCACATATCAGTTAACCAATCAGAAAATTTTGAATTATTTTAGGACCAATCAGATGTCAATCCTAAATTTTAGACCAATCATGAGAACCTAAAAACTTTTCTCATATAATTTAATAACCAAAAACTTTTCTCATATAATTTATTAACCAAGGGTAGTTAAACTATCTATACAATATGGAATTATTTTAGGACCAATCAGAGGTCACCCCTAAATTTTATACCAATAATGTTATATTAAGAGTTTTCCTTATTTAATATTCTAATCATATTTTACTAACCATGATTAGTTTAATAATTTTAACTTAAATACAATAATGATTTTATTTTACATATCCATATATAAAATATTTTATATCAAAATAATAATTAAATTGGTGTTAATATAATAATTAAATTATTATTATTATTATTATTACAATTTAGATACTCACTTTATTATTTTGGCCTTATCTTGAGTTCTAAAAATCGGATTTCGACGATTTTACAGCCCACGCGAAGCTAACGAAATTATTTTTAATTTAATGATGGTTTAAAAAACTTTTTCTAACTGAAACTATCCATTAATGGAAGAGAAAAGAGAGTTACGAATTTTTACTTAGAATTCTATTCAATATAGAATACCTATTTATATGTGGTTTAAATTATCACAATGCAATTCTTAGTGTTAGTTTTAATCCTAATATTAATCATATACACTTTTTATTTTAAATCTTACGGTTCTCATCTATCTATTTAAGATCTAACAGTCCTTATTAATTTGGTCGTCCAAGGACCGGACTACCAAGGACAAGAGTTTTGAATAAGATTCCTGAGTCTACCACATATAAATCCTTTATTATAATACCTGAGTCTACCACATATCAGTTAACCAATCAGAAAATTTTGAATTATTTTAGGACCAATCAGATGTCAATCCTAAATTTTAGACCACTCATGAGAACCTAAAAACTTTCCTTATATAATTTATTAACCAAAAACGTTTCTCATATAATTTATTAACCAAGTGTAGTTAAACTATTCATACAATATGATTAACCAATCAAAATTCAATAATTATTTTGTTTTTTAGTTAGATTTTAAATTAATTATAACTTTCCTCATATAATTTTATTAACCGTTAGACGATCCATACAACTCGATTAACCAATCAACATTCAAGAATTTATTTTGTTTTTAATTTAAATTTAAATCTATTAAACATTTCCTCATATAATACGATTAACCAATCAAAATTCAAAAAAAAAATATTTATTATAATACCTGAGTCTACCACATATCAGTTAACCAATCAGAAAACTTTGAATTATTTTAGGATCAATCAGATGTCGATCCTAAAATTTAGACAAATCACAAGAATCTAAAGACTTTCCTCTTATAATTTATTAACCAAGGTTGGTTAGACTATTCATACAATGCGATTGACCAATCAAAATTCAAAAATTATATACTTTTAATTATAATTTAAATCCATTATTCCTCATATAATTTTATTAACGCCAATCCTAAATTTTACACCAATCACAAGAGTCTTAAGCCTTTCCTCGTATAATTTTAAATTAGAATTTAAATTCATTAAAACTTTCCTCCTATAATTTTGTTAACCAGGATTTTAGACCAATCACAAGAGCTAAAAAAATTTCTCCATTTAATTTTATCAACCAATGGTGATTAAATTATCCCCACAACGCAATTAACTAATCAAATTTTAAAAATTAATTATTTTTAATTAGAATTTAAATCTATAAAACAAAATTCTCATATAATTTTATTGACCAATAGTATTAGACTATCCTTACAATGTAATTAACCAATCAAAGTTCAATAATTATTTTGGCTTTAAGTGGTATTTAAATATTTTATTTTATTTATTTATATATTTCAAGAATTTGGTGTTTCAGCTGAATGGAAATTCAACCTTTCTTTCAAAAAAATAATGTGGTTATCAATTAAAATTATTTTATTTTTGATTAAGATCTAAATCCTTTATGATAATTATCTACTACGAGATTTTAATCACCAATTGTACTATCTATTTTATATAAAATTATACATTTCATAGATAAACTTCTAATACCAACAACCCACTCCGTGAAACATTATGAGTATATGCGTAGATTTTATGACTTTAATCAATAATTTATATTTTTGATTTTTTAGTTGTTAAATGTCGTAATTTAAGGTTTTTACACATAGATGCGAGGATAGTTATACAATATTAATATTATTTATTGTAATTAAAAAATTGGAAGTTAATTTATTATATTTTAAAAAGTCCATTCACCATTATATTTTTATATTTCGAGAATTTAGTTATCGATTAAAATAATTTTATTTTTAATAATAATTTAATCCTTTATTATATTTATAGATAAACTTTTAATACCACTCCATAATCTAACACACTTAATAAGGAATTATTATGAGTATATGTATAATTTTTACAACTTTAACCTCTAATTTATATTTTTGATTATTTAATTATTAAAGGTCGTAATTTAAGATTTTTACATAGAGATGTGAGAGTAATTATCCGATATTACTATTATTTATTGTAACTAAAATAACTTTGATGTTAATTGATTTTTAAAAAAAATTAAAGAAAATGTTACTTAATATATTAATACATACTTAAAACGATTGATTTTATTTTGTGAATCTTTTATTATAATACTTGAGCCTAAATGCTATATAGTTAATAAATCAGAAAATATTTATTATTTTAAGAGTAATCAAAGACCACTCCTATATTCTATACAAAACATATCATAGAAAAAAAAAATTCCTTATTTATCTTTTAATATGATTTTAATAATCATGATTAGTTGACAATTCTAATTTAAATACAGTAATGACTTGATTTAAAATATACATGTACTACATATTTGTTTTAGTGACAATTATACTACATATTTATAATTAAATTTTCATTAATATTTATTTATAAAATAGTTTGATTGCTATTTTACATTTAGTACGATATTAATAATTCAATTTCAAGTATATAATTTATAATAGATAATTTCAATAACTATTTTTTATTTATATATAAATATCCATATTACATTAATTAAGAGATTAATAGTGACATTATCGTATGATTTAAAGAAATATTAAAATTTTAAAAGTGAAAAAACCATTTTAATACAATGTTCGCCTCAATTACATGTTGGTTGGTAGCTAAACTGTCTTTTTACGCCAATTTAAAATAATAAAATATTTAAATTAAATTAAATTTTGAATTGTTATAATTCACATGTAATTTCTAAAATCACACTTGAACGAATATATCATCTTCGTAAGTATAAATTTTTGAATTTAAACAAAATTAAAATTTAAAGTTAAAAGAAATTAATTTTTGTACAAAGCACGTTAATGAATTATTAAAAATTCAATTTATCATTGTAAGAATAATTTAACCTATCTTACACAAATTACATGTGTGTTGAACTAAACTGTTTTTAAGTCGTTTTAAAATAATATCAACAATATAAATTCGATTAATAACATAAAATTTTAAATTAATTTAATTCATAACTGTCTTCTAAAACTATTAAAATTATTATTAATAAGACATGTCTTCACATTAGCTTGATAATATATTCTATATAAGCATATTACGGATCTCTGAATTTAGATAGTAAACTGGTACGTTACTTCTTCTTTATTTCGTTATCAATTAGGTGCAGTCAATAGACTCATCAAATTTTCATTGTTAAAATTTTAAAATCTTAATGTAAATGGAGGCAATATATCATTTATGAATTTGCAGTGTCGAAGATGTATCCTGGGGAATTCTTATCATTAACCATACATACAAATGCAAATGTGATAAAATTTTCTCAAACCCAAATAGGAGGCATTATGTTCAATAAATCAAATTTTTCAAAAATATTTTTCTTCTTATCTTTTTTATCATAATTATATACTCCCTCCGTCCCTCTCATTATTTACATATAAATTGGGTATAGAAGTTATGAAAAAGTGTAAAATAGTTAAGAAATGTAAGAAAAGAGAGTAAAGTGGTGGGAACCATCAATAGTTAATATATAAAATAAGTGTAATGAAGAAAAGTAGTGAATGTAGTTAAATTTTATATTATCTAATTTTACTACTTTTGGGATGTAAAGAATTGAGATATGCATATACAGAAATAAAGTGTAAAGAAGTGGATTGGACGAGGGGAGTATAATTTATTAGATTTACGGTGCTCGTCTACATTATTAGTTAAATGAAATAGTTCAAAGATTGTGAAGTGATATGGTCAATATCAACAAATATTGACGACGACCTTTGTGGTTAGAATCTAAAGGTAATGATGTAGTAAAAACAAATTCTAAAAATATAGCATATTATATGTAAGTCCGGAATTTGTTCTAACAAATTTAAAACTTTCGTCATAAGAAAAAAATGAAAATCAATATTTTGAAAATTTAAAAACCATCACAGGAAAAATTCTGACATTCTTTATATCTTTGAATGATTGAAGTCCATAGCAATACAATATACTTGGCCTCAGACATGACAAAATTAGTTCAAACCATAGAGTTTCAACGTCCTCACAAGAATCTAAAATCACCTCATACAATGTTGATTATGTCGTGGTTGTTAGTTGACTTCTATTTTCAAATTGCAAATAAAAGAATGTTTTATATTGAATATTTTGGAGTTACAAAATATATATTAATTGTGTATTAAAAATATCAAATATTAATTGTGTGAATTAATTAGGGCAGTTACATTTTGAGGATGGAGGTGTGTTTGATGAAGCCCATATATTGTGGTTGAGACCAAAAGAAAAAGCTGTACTGAAAAGCTGATAATCAACACTTACCGGAATCCCAAAACATTTTTCTCTCAATACATATTATAATATTATATTTTCAATATCAAAAGGTTTCATTGGTATCAGAGCTAAAGAGCTTTTAGGTTTGGTACACTCGGATATATGTGGTCCGTTGAATTGTAAAACCTACTGTAACAAAGAATATTTTATTACATTTATAGATGATTACTCTAAGTATGCACAAGTGTATCTTATATCAAGAAAATCGGAAGCATTTGAATGTTTTAGGAGATATAAGATTGAAGTTGAGAAGCAACTTGGAAGGGATATAAAAGTTTTAAGAACCGATAGGGGTGGAGAATATAGATCCACAGAATTTGACAATTATTGCAAAGAGAAAGGAATAATAAGACACATGACTATGTCTTATACACCACAACAGAACGGTGTGGCGGAAAGAAAAAATAGAACATTATTAAATGTTGTTAGATGTTTGTTGTCGCATTCGGGATTTTCTAAAAAAATTTGGGGAGATGCATTAATTGCCGCAAATTATATATTGAATAGAATCCCCACAAAATCAGTTGAATCAACACCTTATGAGACATGGACTGGAAGAAAACCAGATTTAAGTGTTATGAGAAAATGGGGATGCATTGCACATGTAATGATCTCGTCTCAAAATAGAGATAAATTAGACTTCAGAACAGTGAAGTGCAGCTTTATCGGTTACCCTGAAAATTCTAAGGGTTATAAATTTTATAACAAAGAATTGGGAATAATTGAAAGTAGGGATGCTGTTTTTATACAGAGTTCTGAGGAACAACAAAATGTGGTGGGGGATATATGCCCTCTAAATGTTATTGATGAGCTTCCTCAAGAAAACATTGATACACATATGGAACAGGATCCAACTGAGAATAGTGAATCGGATCATAATGTTGGCAATGAACCAATCGACATGGTTGGAAACAAGAGATCAAGAACTCCACCTGAATGGATGAATGACTATTATGTGTATGATAGTGAAGCATCTTGTTTCTCGGTAGATATGGATGTAAGTGATCCTATTGATCCAACTAATTATTTAGAAGCGATGAGGTCGCAAGAATCTGAATCATGGATGGAGGCCATGAAAGATGAAATTGAGTCAATTGAGAAGAATCAAGTGTGGGAGTTGTGTGATCTGCCTAAAGATAGAAAATCCATAGGTTGTAAATGGGTTTTGAAAAGAAAATATAAGGCTGATGGGTCTATTGACAAGTTTAAGGCCCGCCTAGTTGCAAAAGGTTTTACTCAAAAACCGGGAATAGATTATCAGGAGACATATTCTCCGGTGGCGAAGTTTGCATCAATAAGGATTATATTGGCTTTAGTAGCTTGTCTTGATTTAGAACTTTACCAGATGGATGTAAAGACAGCTTTTCTTAATGGTGAGTTAAAGGAGGATATATACATGGATCAACCCGAAGGATTTCAGGTTGAAGGACAAGAAGACAAAGTCTATAAGTTAAGAAAGTCGATATATGGACTAAGGCAAGCATCTAGAGATTGGAATCTCAAATTTCATGAGGTTGTAGTTCAACTTGGTTTTGTCAAGAATAAATTAGATAATTGTGTATATATTTTGAAAAGTGGGAGTTCATTTGCAATATTATCAATATATGTGGATGATATATTGTTAGCAGGAAATGATAAAGATATGCTAAACAATGTCAAATTGGAACTTAGTAACAAATTTGAGATGAAAGATATGGGTGAAGCTTCATATGTTCTTGGAATCCAGATTATAAGGGATAGAAAAAATAGAACATTGAGTTTGAATCAAGAAAGGTATCTACGTAAAGTACTCAATCGTTTTGGGATGCAAAATTGCAGTCCGGCCCCAACCCCATTGGTAATGGGGAAACGATTGACGCGTAGTGAAAATCCAGGAAAGGGACAAGTACCATTAGATGTACCATATGCGCAAGCAGTCGGAAGTTTAATGTATGCAATGTTGTGTACTCGACCTGATTTGGCATATCCAGTAAGTCTAGTAAGTAGATACCAAAGCAATCCTAATCAAGCCCATTGGGAAGCTGTGAAGAGGATAATGAAATATTTGAAGGGTACATTGCACCACAAATTGGTCTATCAGGCAAAGAAACCTGAAATTATTGGTTATTCCGATTCAGATCTCGGAGGTGATAAAGACGATGGAAAATCAACTTCGGGTCACCTGTTTATATTTGGTGGAGCTGCCGTAAGTTGGGGAAGTAAGAAACAGGGATGTGTTGCAAGATACACACAGGAAGCTGAGTATATAGCTTGTAGCATGGCTACCACTCATGCTGTCTGGATAAGACGGTTTCTACTTGAATTAAATCTCAATCTAATAGATGGACCTATTGAGATATTTTGTGATAACACATCGGCTATTGATTTGATATATAGTGGTGCAAACGGATCAAGAGGACATCATATTGATATACAATATCACTATATTCATGATATTGTAGTAGAGAAGAAGGAAGTAAAAGTCACATATATTCCTACCAGTGATATGGTTGCAGATCCTTTAACAAAATGTATTCCTGCAGAAACATTTGTGAAACATGTTGGTTTGATGGGACTTATGAATATTTAAGTCTGGATGCTCTAAGAAATGTGGGAGTAACAAAATGATTGATAAAGAAGTCAAGTGGGAGATGTTAGTTGACTTCTATTTTCAAATTGCAAATAAAAGAATGTTTTATATTGAATATTTTGGAGTTACAAAATATATATTAATTGTGTATTAAAAATATCAAATATTAATTGTGTGAATTAATTAGGGCAGTTACATTTTGAGGATGGAGGTGTGTTTGATGAAGCCCATATATTGTGGTTGAGACCAAAAGAAAAAGCTGTACTGAAAAGCTGATAATCAACACTTACCGGAATCCCAAAACATTTTTCTCTCAATACATATTATAATATTATATTTTCAATATCAAAAGGTTTCAGTGGTGAGCATTAAATTTTCAATTAAAATAATTAACTGTGATATTTGACCAACATAAATTTTTTCTTTCTCATTCTTAATAACGCAACCATTTTGTTTATTTTGAAGCAGGTGAATGATTTGATTCAGCTAATAATGATAATTTTATTGATGATAATCTAGAGTCAAAATCGAAAACAAATAAACGCTTATCCACGTTAATGATGATGGAGTTAAAAAAGTATAATTCTAAAACGGGTTAGGACGTTCAACATTATTATTGATTTAAAAATTGATGGTATATTTCAAAACAATTCTAATATCATTTTTATGTTATTTCGTTATATCATTTTATATATTTGTTCAATCAATATTTTATGTGTTGAATATTTAATTTTAAATAATACATATTTATTTTCTTAGCAACCATAACATAACTTATCTTTTTAATGCATGCATGCGCAAATTTAGTAAAAGTATGTGGGGAAAAAATTAATATAAATTCTGTTATATAACATATTTATATTTATTTTAGAATTTTAAAATTTTAAAAATGTTAAGATTTTACTTTTGGTGCGTAGCACGAGTAAAACGCTAGTTTTATTTATAAATATGATGTATATTCATATTTTTAATACATATTTGTAAAAAAATTAAATGAAAATTTAATATTTTAATAAAAAAAAAACGAAAGATACATGAACCTACATGGGTTATGGGTCGATTTTGTGTTTAATATTCATGTAACGAATCACGAAAGTACACAACACAAAATTACACGACACGGACGAATTGTCCGGTCTAGAGTATTCTCTTGTCACTAACTATGTTCCAAGAGAATTCGATCCACTGAAGAATGACGGACACGACTTCAGCCCTCCAAATTTGAAAAATAAAATAAAAAAAACATGTTAGTCTACGTAAATAAGAAATCCACTAAAGACCATATCTCCAACCTTAAAGAAAGTTTCTCCAAAATTCCAAAACAAGACACGACGTTGAACCCTCCAAAACGCTCATTAGGTCACGAGGGATCGAGGTTGCACTCACCTATATAAAGGCCATTAAAAATATGTCAACTCTACAAAGTCTTAAGGGGGATCAAGGTTTAACTCACCTATATCAAGGCCATTCGAACTATGCAACTCTAGAAAGTCTCAAGGACGTATAGAGACCAACCGGATGTATCATCGCGCTTCGATGTTTCATCCTCAATCAACACCTTGCCCTTTTTCAAGGTAATCAAGAGAACCTGGAAAGATAATCACTTTAATTGAGATGAAGAATTGCTGGGACCCTGCTCATGTTAGAATTTGAGCAAACTCAAATAGTTGGCTATTAACCAAAAGCAGTATGGCTTAGAAAAAGTTGGAAATTCACAAAATTGCATTTGTTACGTCAGCCACACTTTTAAAGACATGGGAACTCCATATCATAAATTGATAAGCTTATATTCTCGTTGTCATAGCTTATGTTCTCGTTGTCATCCAAACGATAAATAACATAGGACTATGCCTCACCCAACACCGAAATGTGAAGAACATTAATTTCTACAATAAGTTCTAGCTGGTTTTCATGCAAGTCACAAGTTTAAGACTCACAAATCACAATGAAAGACTGATGAAGCCCACATTAAGATGGGATGCAAAATTAAAACATCCATCTAAAACTCCATCACCTATATACATGAGCGAACATATCTATCATTCTGATGAAAGAAACATAAAGGACATATATTACTGAACATTATTACATACTTGAACGAAATTGCAGATATAATACAGAATGCTTAAAGCTAACTTCATCACATCTAGCAAAACTAGACAAGTCAACAAGTTTTCCTCAAATGAAACCCCATAGCTTCGAAAACACCAACAAAACAGGAAGTCTTTTGTTAACTGCTTAAAACATGGTGGAATCTTTTCAAGTGATTTCGTATACCACATCCAAAAGTAGAGACAGACCCCTAAAAATTGTGCAGTTATCATTACTTGATATAATATCTTCTGCTAATAATGTTTCAGAACTAGTTTGATAAAGGAATTTTGTTCCCAGAGCGGAAGCCATATTTTCCCTATCTACTGTAAAATATAACCGAAGACATTACCACAAAAATTCAATTCTTCATTTTACAAAGCCAGCTGCTATATCAGCCTTGTTGACCAGATGTACCACGTCCACGGAAACCACGGGCGGGAGCACGCCCTCGTATTCTTCCTCGCCCTCTAGCTACCGGTGTAGAACCCCCACCAGCTTGCGGACGCTGCCTTAGCGCAGACATTTCCTTTGCTCTCGCAGTTAAATTGATAGTGGTTGAGCTCTTATTAGCAGGCGATAACTGCTCAACAGATGGTGACCTATTACGAGAAGGTGATGCCTGATTCACTTCATCATGTGCCGGAGCAACAATGCTCCCGTGGTCTGTGCCGCCAGTTACGGCAGTACTACTCGAAGTTCTCCCACCAGAATCTAAAATTGTACCACTTTGTTCAACTTCCACAGCTGCTACATCAGTAACCCCAGTTGATCTATCAGATGGTTCAACAGTCTCTTCCATTATCTCACCTTCTTCATTTTTGCTGTCTTCCCCAACTTGAGGAGAACTTATTGCTTCAATATCATCAGTTACAGGAACAACTGTTTCATCAGGTGAATCAACAGGAGCTTCCACCTCCTCGTACTGACATTCTGGTTCTGGACTTCCGGCACCTTCAAGATCCCCACCATCAGCAGCAAGTTCACCCTCTTCCCGATCACTTCCAGATTCTGCCAACGGCTCTTCCTGCTCAACCTCGGTAAATGGATGAAGGTCTTGTCCTGCTATGTCACTAGGTCCGGCCGAAACCTCTTCGCCCATAGCTATCTCATTCTGCAGCTCGATTTCATTCTGACCATCAGATTTTGACAACTCAGCCTGCTCGGCAACGATCTCCGTTTCATCCTTCCCACTAGCACTAGCTTCCTCTTTGGAACCATGAGGTAAAGCAGTGACATCAACAGAATCTTCAATGGCAGGGAGTTTAGAAGTTTCAACAATCGGGGAAGATTGTGATTCTATGCCCTCACTAGAGAAATCCAAACCTTTAGTCTTCTTTTGTAGAGGTGCTGAGAGCTCCATGTTACTATCATGTGCAATAGCTGCCTCTTCTTGCAACTCCGAGGTAAGTAAGCGTTTCCGAGTAGCAGGTTGAGTCAATAAAGTTGGATTACCCTGAGTATCAACATTCTGAGGTAATAGAGGCTTTCCACCATTGTTTGGTTCCTCTGCTTCAGACATTTCAGTATCAGCTGGAGGTTCTTCAGGTTTCACAATACGAGGACGGACCAACTTCCTCCCAACTTTACGAGTGTCGGCAAATTGTTTCGTTAAATTTACCCTCCTCTCTCTTTCTTCCGTTGTTTTTGGTGGAGGGATGCTTACTTGAGATATTATACTCGAAGCCAGTATAGGGACTGTCTGACCTGTTATAAAGATATGCTCGTTTACATCAAGAATTCTGGCAATAAACATTGAAATATAAAAGAGGGGCTAGGATATGAATTTTATTAAAACATATTATACAAAGTGCAAGTTCAACAATGGAAGAATGTGGCAACAAGAGGTGTCCCAAGAACAATCTTTCCTATGTTTAGGACACTAGTAAAATCATTGAGGATGCTGCAACAAATTAACTAGTTCTGATACATAACAGGGCAACAAACACATGTGATTTGTCACATAAGTGGAAACAAGTGCTACCACTATGTAAAGTGCCGGTAAAGTGATGCAAAATTTTAAGGTTACAAAGGCCTTACATTTAACACGTTCATACTTCTCAGGGTGGCACATTAACTTAAATTGCTTCTATATGTGCACAAACCCCACAAACAAATCATTACATCCCCAGTCTGGAAGAATCATTTTACACATAGTATTGCAGTTTTAATATACTCCCGCTGTTTGGTAATATTTGTCGTTTGACGGATTTTATTTTTACAATTTTATTTTTTTGAATTAAAATATCAGTTATCTACTTATATTTACAACAAAATTATTTTTAAAATATACTCCTTATGACCCATGTCCCATCCATTTCTTTACATTCCAAAACTTTCCTAAAGTAGGCAAGTTTTATAATATAAAAATTATTTAATTATTCCCACAACAATCCTCCACTTTACTTACTGTCCCGCCACTTTACTCATTCTACCCACTTTTCTCCCCTATTTTACTTATTTTCCTTAACCTCCGTGCCCAACCCCAATGTAAACTATTGGGTAGGACGGAGGGAGTATATCTATAACTATGTGGTCAAAGAATTTTAAAATGCATGTAGAAATGTCAAACATCAAATATTACCAAACAGAGGGAGTATTATTTTCTAGTATACTTAACTAGACTAGTGTCCTACGCGCTAGAATCAACTTAGGAAAAGATAGGAACCTGAAGAAGATCCTGAACCCACGATGTCTGCAGCTATAGAAGAATCCGCAGGAACAGGATGTTGAACTTCGCTAATAATTGGCTGTGCAACCTGCTCAAAATTCTCGACCGACGAGAGATAAGCAGTAGCCATCACATCCAAGAGGTTTCCAGAAAAGAGCTGAACAGCCGGTGTTCCCTGGGATGATCAACACAGATTGCAAATGTATCAGGAAGAACTGTATTAAAAAAAAAAGGCACGACAATAATTGAAGGCGTCAAGCTTTCAACATCAAAAGCTCCTAGTACAAAGATTAACTTGAAGTTTATTTTCGTAAACGGAAAGTCAAACTTCTTGTTTAGAAGCACGCAATTCATAGTTTAATAATAGAAGTCAATCACACAGTTGACAACGTGTTACTTCTCCATTGGACTTTGGTGATCAAGGCATCCAGTGAATTCAACTTCAGAAAGTTATCATAATTGGACCCTCGTATTAATTAAAAAATAGTATGTGAATAAATGTCAAATGCAAGGATCTGCGTGATACATGTGCTAACCACTAGAATAGATACATGATACATGTGCTAACCACTAGAATACATGATACATGTAAAATGTTGGGATGATCCACTCAGTGGCTTCTCCCCTACACGTTCTGGAAGAGACAAGATATCTAACAGGAGGAATGAATTCAAGAAGAAGTTTCTACACCTTAATGTTCTGGAAGAGACAAGACATCTAACAGGAGGAACGAATTCAAGAAGAATTTTTTTTGCATCTAGTTCATTACTTGGTTGCTTTTTCACAGTCGAGTATCCATGACTTCTAGAGACAACAATACATCTAAGTAGGAAAATAAACAAGCCAGGGAGATAAAATAAATCATATGCTCAGTGTAAAAACATACCTCTGGCTGACTGCCGCCATGATTCAGCGTCTGAACTTTCTCTGAAACAATCTTCAGAGCATGCTTATGTTTTGTTAGCTCTTCTTCCAGCTTTTTCTTTTCCTAATTTATACATGAGTAATTAGATTAAGATGCACCTGAGTCTGACAAGAAAGGAGAAACAAAATTCCAGAAAAGAAATTGAATAAAATAATAATGTTGGAATTGTTCATGTCATACCAGAAAAAAAGTTTATCAAGTTTCATTTCTTAGTATGGAAAATATAGTGATTACGAAAACCATAGAAGCTAACCACGAAGATTTATATGAACTATATGTACCTGATTAATAGGAACATACAAATCTTTAATTGTGTTCTGGGTTTTTATGCGCTGGCTTTTTTCCATCTTATATTCATCCTTCTGCCTCCTCAAGTCATCTCTCAGCTTCTCCACGGTTTTTTCAAGTATCTAAACATTAAGTTACCACTGAATGGCTTGAGAAGGGAAAGGAAACCATAGAGATAAAATCTAAGGATGATCAATATCTACAAACCTGAATCCTAGTGTCCTTCTCTTTTTCTTTGTCTCTCATAGTTTGTTCACCTAGAGCATCAGCAACACTCCTCTTTCCTATCATATGAGCCAAAACACGAGTCAAACAAGTATGTAGGCAGATGATGGCACAAAAGAATAGCTTAATGGCCAGAAAATATCCACCTTGCTTGAAGTCCTCTAACTGCTTGGACAAAGCTTGGTTCTCTTTGCTCAATTCTTCCTTTTCCTTGGATAAATTCTCTAACTTCCTCTGCATAATATTTAAAACATTAAAAAAAAAACAAGCATCAACCCAAGAATCTAAAATTTACGAACTACGAGTTTGCATCATAGACAGCATGTGGGTCTGTCACTAAGAAGAGAATGCAACTTATTGGTAAACCTTTAAGTGAAGCGTCAACTTCTTCTGCTTTTCAACATCAGACTTCTGAGATGCCTGCATTTGAAGCAATTGATTACTCATCTTGTACATGTTAGGATGAAATGCCAGCAACCTAAATGTAGTCAGGTAGCTTGTCTAGAGTACCTCAACTTTCAAGAGTTCATTTATTCGCCTCTCTCTGTCATCTAGTTCCGTCCTGCTTCTTCCTACTTCTTGCTCCAAGAGCAATAACCGTTCTTCCTTCTCAGTGATGGATCTCTGGATTTCTTGTAACTGTGAATCCTTACCCTTTAAATTTAGCTGATGGAAAGAAGTTAATGAGAAGATGAGATTCTAAAATTTGGTTTTCAAAATTTTAGACTTCTTTTACATATTAAATATTTATAACAAGGAAATTGATTTTTAGCTGAGTAGTACACTACAGAAAATATTATATCCTGAGCTTGCTAACTTCGTTCTCCAAATACGGTTTATATGTAAATTATTACTTGCAACTTCTCTACTTCGTTCGAGTAGAGAAGTGCAGTATGAAAGGTGCTACACCAGTACATATATGTACTTCAACATAGTATGAAAAGAAAACAAAGATTACCTGCATGTGCTGAACATCTATTTTCATGCGATCATATTCCTCTACACTGATATTTTGGCATCTCTCAAGCAGCTTAAACAATAAATGATCTTTAAGAATTCCAAAGATTTAAATGAAAATAAAATAAAAAATAAGATGAACAAACAAAATAATGGATTACCTCATCAACCCTCCTCTCAAGGTGCTCCTTCGCCATCTTTAGTATTTCCATCTCTTTCTTGAAAGCTGTCGCATCATTCTCTCTCACTGCAAGTAGTGTCTCTAAATTCTCAATTTCAGTCCTCGCTTTTTGAGAAGTTTCACGAAGCTTCTGAGAAGACAATATTACTTGTTGATAAAAGCCGCTTGCACGATATCCTATCTAGTTACAAAGTGCATCAACTACAAACCTGGCATTCATCGAAGTTATGCTTGTTCTCCTCCCTAAGTTGGGCATTACTTTCACGCAGCAGGTTCATCTCCCTGATCTGATGAAAGTTAAACAGAACAGGGTGTGACAAAACATACATGTTACGTAAACGATAATTTTACACTAGAAGTCAAAGAGGGAACAAATAACATCATTTCCTAGGGCAAGTAAAACCTGAAGTTGAAGTGACTTGAACTCTTCATCTGTGTACAACAATGCTCGTGAATTTTCTCGCTCTGCTCGAAGTGATGCCTGGGATATCTCTGCCGTCTTTGTAGCACTGTCAAGCTGTATAATATATACATAAAACATAACCCACAATAAAATCACCTTAACAGTTCATGAATATGATGTGAAGCATGGAGGATACAGGCAAAGATTATATAGCCGGAAAAACCATCACCAAGTGATTGTGCACCATCGCAAGCTTTTACTAACAAAAACGAGTAACAATAAACCAAAAGGTAAAAAGCTGTAAAGATGACCGAATTCTTTTTCAGCGCTCGACATAACAAGAAGAATTATATCTATTTGATGTTGTACTCGACAATTATGGTGCTTAATAACAAAACTACTAATCAGGTCAATCATCTGCTCTGCTCTGTTTGTTGTAAATATAAACGGGAGGATTGTGAAGGTATTTGTGTGATGAATCTCACAATAGATTTAAACAGATCAATTAAATATACATAAAGATATGTACATAAATGGGCAGGCAAAAAAAAATTCTAGGTACAAATACAGTTAAATATGAAATTCGGTCTCACAGAATATAAAGATTGAGGTGCGCTAACCTGTGCTTGCAGCCGAAATTTCTCCTGTTTTAACAGAGAAATCTCTGTCTCTGCCTGAAAATTAGTAAACGAGAATTAGCGCACCCCCAAAATGCAAACAATCAACAAAGATTAGGTGCAACTCTCACAATTTCCTTTGTCCGTCGCAGATATTTCACCACATTTTGCAACCCAGCATCACCAGAAAAATCTTGGTCAACACTTCTGGATGAGTTTCCAACCAAACCATGTTCCCTCTCAGCTAACTTAATGTGCAAGGCCTCAAGTCTACTATGAAGGATTACATTCTGAAGTACAAAAAGTATCGTCATTACCATACGGAGCGAAAAAGAAACACAGAGATTTCTGTGCCACTGGCCTATATACTAAAGTGAAAGGATATAGCATAATCAAACTATTTAACAAGTGTTTAAATGTTTCACTAAAATAAAGTATCTAACGCCAGTTGCCACAGAAGAACTAGTACTTTAGACTAATGAACTATAAAAACTTTCTTGTTTTTGCACTATACCTGCTCGTTAATTTCACTATATTTCTTCTCTGCTTCACTCTTTGAGTTTTCAAGCATCAGCTTCTCTGTTTCCCACTTGGCTTTCAAGTCACTCTGTGATACATATGCTAGGTCAGTAAAAAAATCTCGAGGACATAGCACAATAAAATATACCTAAATAGCATTTTGTTAAATGATATGCAAACTTTACAAAAGTCACAAACATAACCTACTACTATAGAATAAATAGACAAACAAACACAGAAAAAACTGAATCAGAGTCCTTGAAATAAACGTTCGACTACTATCCAAGTACCACAAAAATACTTAAAGGTAAAAAAAATGGTTCCAATACTAATACTGTAGAAGAGGCATTCCCAACAAATCTAACTTGAATGTTTTTATGTGGGATAGAAGTCATTAATTGCTCCATTTTTGAAGTATAAATTATAAAAATATAGGATCACGCAAAATACTGCTACTTGAACCGCAGGAAGACTGTGTACATCATACTAACAAAACAAAGCAGGGATCTTCTAGAAATACTTATCAAGCATCTATTTTGTTAAGATATTCCTGCTAGATTAGGGCACCCAATTTATTCCATCTGGCATATGAAGAAGTTCAATGATTATTGATTTCAAACTCATCAAAGATAAAAACACTACAATGATGTAAATCTATAATCTTCTGGTGCATAGTGAATAAAATGAGTCCTCACAAAACCCCTAGCAAACAATTAGCACCCGTAAAGCTACTTTAGACAGGAAAAATACATTTTCGGCCTTAAGCAAGTTTGTGACATTGCGGAGGTCTGATGCTTCCTTTTGTAATGATGCCAGAGCTTGCGATGTTTTTGTTAACTCTTGTATAGTCTCTGACTGCAGTATAACCTGAGCACAACAAACACAGAATCAATAAAAAAACATACTTTAACTAATTAACATACAAAGCGAGATATGCATGGATATCATAACAGGTGAGAGGAGATACGGTAATAACAGACTTAAAAAAACAGCAACAACGCTTTCAACACTGGGTCCCCTTAAAAATACCAACATAGGCATCTAACAGCTATCCCAAGAAAAACACCAATAATTAACATAACTTCAGGACACCCCCAACCAAAATAAAATATAAAAAGGAATTGCGAAGATTAAACTTAAGTGAACACACCACTTTGACGCAAAGGATGCTTGAACCCCTAAGCACGTGGTAACCAAGGGTGAGGGAGAGGGGTATGGGCCTAAGGCCAGCGCCCATCCTAGGGCAAAAGCCCTTAAGTCAGTCAAGTAGTTACTGATTGAAAAAGTGTTTTACAACACCAACACTATCAAAACATGCACCACACCAGCTTTGACATTAATTTCTATAAGTGATTGAGCTTGGCATATATAATTAATTAAAGAATAAAATAATTAATCTCATTAGGGTAGGCCAACAAAAGCAAACATTAATTCTTTAATTTGACCTACTTAACTTCCACAATGAGTATTTGACTTGCTATTTTATATCTACTGTAGTCTATACATATCACTATCATAAAAATTCTTAAAATAGTATGTGACCTGTCTTTCATAATTGTTCTGAGCAGTACGCCACTTTTGCTGCTCCTCCTCCAAACTATCCTTCATAGCCAATAGCCTTGTCTCCAAAATCGTAATCTGAGACCTGTGTGGAGCACTTAACTGTGACGATCCAAAAGAAAAGAAAAACAAAAAAGATATTGAAAAGTAAAGTTGCATGATCAACACACATTTTTGATAAATTTTCTTCCTTTAGCTGGGCAACTTCAGACAATGAAGAAGTATAAACTTCTTCTTGCCTTGCAGCTGCAGATGCAGCTTCGTTTCTCTTTATACTACACTCAGCCTCAAGTTCATTGACCCTTTCCTGGAGCGATATGATCTCTGACTCGAGAGATTTCTTTAATTTATCCGCCTGACAAGTAATCTCACCATGCTTTAATAGTATAAAAAAATGATAGAAGAAAAAAAAAATTCAATACAAACACGTAATATGTAACAATAGCTGCTAGGTACCTCTACTTTGAAGTTCTCATGTGCAACTTCGATCTGTTTAAGAGCAGATTCATTCACCTGTGCTATTCCCTTATACTGCCATTTATAAGCACTCCGATTCAGATATAGTTTACCATTCAAATCAATCTTCGCTAAATTGAAATTTTTTCAATACAAATGGTAAGCACCTGTAGCATATGGTCTTTGCTAAGCTGCACTTCTTCTTTCAGCTTGAGAATCTCTTCTTTTGCAGAATGCAAGTCAGCAACAGCCTGATAAAGCACAAAGGATAAACACTTGTTCCTGTAGCTCTTAAAATTAACACAGCATGTATATCTCAAGTTAATTACACAAACAAACTTTAAAAAGCCACATTTGGCCTAAGACAGGTTGTGTTCTTTTACCTTTAATATTACAGTTGTTTTTCCTCTTTACTATGATGTCCTTTTTTCCTTTAAGCCTTTGCTCTTACAAAGTTTTGATCTAATATAACTACAGCTCGCAAGAAAAATACAATACATGCATAAATTTTCGTAACGAATCTACAGCCTGATCAATTAATATGTGAACTTGTAGTTTCACGTGCAAAAAAGGAAGCATCTAGCATTTTAGCTCTACCTAAAAATCTCAAGCAACACATGAACCCCACAACCATAACATTATACAGAGTTCAGATTTGACCACTCATGCAAAGATAAATTGAAACAGAAAACAAGATAACTATAATGAGTGCCTACTGTAAGCCACTCACATGCATACTGCTTGAAAAATGCAAGTAAAAATACACACCTCATCAGTTGAATCTTGGAAGTGTCCATTTGCAGAGACCTGCAAAAAAAACACAAATGCAAACGTAACAACTACTTCAGGCTAGAGGTGAAGTTATGAAGACACCATCCAACAAACTTGCTACAAACAAGTCCAACATCGGCTACTACACTTGTAACTGTTATAGAGTTGATTAGAATTACTGAAATTACCTTTATTTCTGAACACTTGATCTTCTCCAGATCAGAAAGCCGGGCCTGCATTCAACATGTATTAATAGTGAAAATCAAGATATATTAGAAAAGAATAGTAAAAGACAAAATTGCCACAAAAAATCACCAAACCTCGGCAACAGCAGCCGTTGACTCAGCTGTAGCTACAGCATGCAAAGCATTTGCTAATTCTTTCCGCATGTCTTCCACTTGTTTCATGGCACTACTTAAAGAACCTTCTCTTTCAAGTCTTAACGTGCGAGCATTATCCCTCTCTTGCTGGAGATCTTTCTTTGCCTCGGCCCATTCTTTCTGCATATATAACATCTCAACACTTGTTAAGCTAGAAGTGAATGAGATAGATTACATAGGTTAAGTGGCTTACAATATAAAATAATAGTTTCTGCCAAAAGACACTCTAAAATGATGTCCAATATAAGTACTAAAAATCAGGAAAACACATCACCTCAATTCGTTTAATATAATCCTCTTGCTTTCTCCTCTCTGTGCCTCTGGCTTCCTACAGATCCAAGAGAAGTTATTAGAATTATTCAAGTAAAAGGTTGACATAAAAAACAATTATCAAAAAAGAGGACTACCTCACGAACTTCTTCTGCACTTTGAATTGTTTCCAGAGTAGCCTACATAATAAAATGACTCGTCAATAGATTAGAACTACACACTTACAAGCCATATTACAAATTTTATAGAAAAACCTGTAATCGATGAACCCTCTCTGACAAACTACGAACTTCATCTGAAGCTCTCTTTTCAGAGTTCATTAAAGTTTCCTTTTCTTGTTTCAAGACAGATACCTGCATGCAATCTATTTCGTTAATAGTGAAACAATAAATAGTAATTAGTACAACAAAAAATACAACTGGCCAAGTAATAATATTTCCTTCAACAAATATCAGCAAACGGAAGGAAAATAAAGCTCACCTCCATAGACAGCTTTCTTGAAAGTTCTTCAGCAACCCGTATAGATTCTGAACTCTCACGCACTTTTTGTTGATAGTCAACTAAAAGTCGTTGGAACTCGACATTTCTTGAAAGAAGGTTATCCATATCAGCTCTCTGTCATAGGAAAACAGCGAAGATAAACACATTGTTGCAAACAAACAACAACGTGAAAAAGTACAGACAAAATGCAAGTTTGCAAGGTTAAAAAAATGCTCACCTGGTGTTGGAACTCTTTCATAGATCCATGAAGTTTTTCCTGTGCAAATTGTGCTTCTAAACCCATTTTGTCTCGCTCCATTTTCAGTGTCACAAGTTCACTCCTACGCTCATGTAAATAAAAGCACAAATGAGAATTGAACTATAAAAGCATAACAAAAGTTTACCTTTTACCTTTCAGTACCTTAATTTCGCCAAATCTTCTTCAAGACTCTTCACCCGTGCATTTGCCTGCTCACGAGCTTTTCTTGCAGCTTCCTGCAGTGTTCAGACACATGTATGAATGTTTGAAAACTACTCACACCAGCATTTAACAAAAAATAGTCAATTTAAAAACAACTTAGTCTCACCTCTGAGCTTTCCTGTAGAAGCCTGACGACATTCCTTCGACCTTCTGAGACAGCACAAAAAACATTATAAGCAATGCATAAGAGAGAACATATACTGATACAACAAAGGGTCATAATCTCAAACGTGAACATGCATCATACAGGAAGATGTTTCCTGAGAGAGGAAGGAGCATAACAGAGGTACAATATTCTAAAAAATTGGCTGATTAAAATCCATTTCTAACATATAGCAAGTAAATACAATTATAAACCAAAGATGAAGGATGTACACAGCCTCATTCCGCATTTATGACCATGACAAATGACATATGTGTGCTTTCACCATGCAAATGAAACACATAGGATTTTTATAGTGCAAATAATAACAATAGATTACGAGCTAAGTAACAATGGCGGCTTAAACATCAAGGCAAATGATTAAAAACAATAGTCAATGACTATTATAAATGGAAGCAGAAGAGCACCAGGAAGAGCATCTGGTGAGCTAGGAGACGAAGAGTGATGTTTCTGTTCATCCTCATATAATTTTTTGTACAAAGCCACCTGTCAAAATGGAAAAGGATGCAAAGTAAATTCAAAACAAATCTCTTCTACATTATATCCGCCACATTATGAGATGAAAACATTAATGTAGTATCAGTCACATAAGCCCAAAACTTAGACCGATTAGTACGCTCACCGAACCATGAAGAGACTCTATCATGCGCTCTTGCTCTTCAGCTCTAGCTAATACTGCATCAACTCTAGAGCCAGCTTCAGCCAAATGTTTCTGGAGCTCCTCCTGAAAATTTACCTGATATCGAAAAGAAACATGAATGTTTATAATTGAGAAGGTACTTAAAACATGTAAACCTTACATAAGATTTACAGTAAACAAAGAATAATGACAAAGGTTAGAAGGAACCTTCAGCTCTGCTTCTCTGTTCTCAATCTGGTCTGATAGCCTACGAACGAGGCTACGCAACTGGGTATTCTGTTCAACTAATCCATTCATATCCTTAAAAGTCACCTGTAATTAAAATAACCTCATCAAAACTCCAATTTATTTTCTAACACTTAATCCTCATGTGCCATAACTGATTGAGCATACCAGACGCTCAGATATAACCCTTTGAGCATCGGACTCAGCCGTTATCTGATAAGCAGAAATTATCATGGCATCCCCATCAAGATCATTGTTGGCAGACCCACACCGAAGCTGTATGTCCCGACATTCTTTTAGGAGCACCGTCACCTGACAAAAATTGAATCCAATTATAGCTTACATCCAGCAATTAACCATAAATCTACAGTTGCAAAACACACCGCGTCGACCATGCCAGCAAACGCATGCTATCAATGAAATAGCTTTTAAAAATGAAGTAAATGTTGGCATTGGAATATTCAGCTGAAACTAGACCATTCCGGAAAACATTGCATCTTGTTCACAAAAAGATACTACTCCCTCTGTCCCCCTGAGTTCTTTACATTGGGGGACGGGGGCTCGACACGCATTTTAAGGCTCCTATAAAATATATTTCCATAAATTATTTTAAATATTTTTTTCTTCTGAATAAAAGTATAATGTTTAAATTTTTATTTAGAAAGAAAATTTTGAAAATAAGTTGTAGAATTATACTTTATAGGAGCCTTAAAATGTGTGCCAAGCAATGTAAAAAAACTGTAAAGAAATAAGAGGGACAGAGGGAGTACTAATTAGTCATAAATCGGACCGAAGAACAGCTACAACTACAAAAGATAACCTGTTTCTGAAGGTCAACAACTTCTTTCTGCGAAACAACAAAATCGCGCTCACGCCTCTTCAAATCCGCCTGAAATGACATGCATGAGCACAAAATATAGCCTTATTTGGGTGAGAGAAGAGCTAAATAAGCAACAAACCTTCAAATCCAGGATTGTTTTCTGTAAACTAGTTTCTTCTGATAGGGAATGCTGCAATTTTTCGTTAACTGCAGAGTAGGCCTCCATCAATCTCACATGTTCCGCTGTGAAAAAATAAAATCAATTGCATGTTGAACAGTCTCAACAATGCTGTACACTTAAAACACATGAAGTCACGTAAATAAATGTGTGCTTTCAAACATAGGTAACAGATTTGTTCATGTTAATACCTCAATCTTTGCTCCAAATTGCATTGCAGTAAGAAACAAAGTTAACGAAATTCAAAGTTTACTGACAGTGAGGTTGGAGGTGGTCTACACTCTTCATGACAACAGAGTAAATTAAATCTAAACGGAAATTATCAAGAGAAGGAAGCTTTTTATTTTAATGCATGCAGAAATCATGTAGAATTCTTATTATGATGCAACAGTATCAACATATAATTGAAGGGATAGAGAACTCGAGATTGATCAAGAATAATACTCTTTTCGGGATTATAAATTACCTCTTAACCATTCCATTCCCCCCTCCTCCTCAAAAAGACATAGATTGTCTAATTTTTTATAAGCGGTATACGTTAATGCCCAAAAAATTAAATTAAATCCAAAAAGATGCAAGACATGTTACAATATTCTGATTTTTAATAACAAATATCAAGATAAGCTTCAAGGAATAACAAAGACAAACACATAGATCTTAAGCAAATGACAAATATAAATCAAATCATAGGAAATAACCCATAAAATGATAAGTTAACAATATTTAGTAAATTACTAAATATACACATTCATGCCAGCCTCGACTAGGTGTTGAATTTGTGCATTACAACAAACTAGGTCAAATTCAATCAGCCAGACAGGAAGCTCATGTAAAAAAAAGTCAATTACAATAAGCACGTACCCCGCTCATCCAAGATCAGACCTGCTTTCTCTTCAATCTCATATAGGACCTGTGTAACAAATATAAAGAAAATAAAAAAACCGAGAGTAGCTTGCATAAGACCTTATATCAACAATGAACAGCATCAACATTAATACATGAATAAGCACAGGTATCATTTCATATTAAAACAGCCAATAATAAGCAAAAAAACAAAAATAAAATACTGCATCATTATGACGTACCCGCTCCATTATCGCCTGGGCCTCCTTCCTACCCAATTCTTCGTGACGTAAAGCGTCAACAGCTTCTTGGTACTTGGCATACATTTTGGCTAGCTACAGACGGTAAAAGTAGCAAATTAGAATAAACAAAGAAAAGGAAAATTAAGAAGAAGAATAGTTGCTCAATGGTAAGCACCCTTCCCAGGTTTGCGATCACAGTGGCAGCCGCAAAACCACAAACATCATCCCCTAAAGAAAATTCTTATATCAAATATAAAAAGGAATGGAAAAAAAGAAAAGGTAGGTAACATACACTCCATCCATCTCGAAGAAGTGAAGCTGCTAATGCCGTTCCTGAAACTCCTGCAGGAATAGCTGGCACCAGCATATGATTACCCTCAGCTGTGTTACTTGTTTCTTCTCTGTCAACCCACCTGTGACAAGAAAAAACACTAGATGTAATACTACTCGATCATAAAGTACAATTAATATAGAATTAAATAAAAATGAATTTATCAAAATATATAACGAAATATAAAAAAATAGTTTACCATATGTATTTACAAATACAAAAAACAAAGAAAAAGATCACCACTTACTTGTGTAAAACTATATATCACGTATTAATTTAAATTTAAATTTGAGACTGAAAATAATAGTAATGCAATTTAATTTTAGTAAATGTTGGACTCAAGTTCCAACACATTTGAATTTATAAATAGCAACTTGACCTAGCCATAAATAAAGTAAATAAGTTATATCAACCAGATATATTATATAGTTAATTCAATTTCTTCTATACTTGTTCTCAATAATGTTTCTACAGGTAAAATATGTTGAAATAAATAACTTTTCAATTTTAACAATAATGCTAACATTAAAATATTATACAATTGATTATGTTAATTTTGGTTTAATAAATTAATCTCTTTTTTGTACAAGATAATATAATCAAAATCATTTTAAAAACAAGTGATAGAGATCCTGTTTTAAAACCGGACGAGAAAAGAAAAAATTGCACTTCAATTTTAGATAAACATTTAATGATGATTTGGAGAATTGTAGCTACTGTAATGGGTTATATGAATATCGATAACATATTTAATGACTCTTCTTGTTTCCTGAGAACGACCTATATTATGGACCAAAAAACACTCTCAAACATCCTATAAAAAGTATACAAGACCATCAGCAGTTAAACGTGGAAAACGAGGGACCTAGGGGGTTTATCGTTAAGGAGAATTCAGCACTGCAACACTTGCCCATGTGGATAGATTTAAGCCATCAAGTTAAATGTTTGTGCA
The DNA here is from genome assembly GCA_030848705.1 of Heracleum sosnowskyi. Taxonomy (NCBI): domain Eukaryota; kingdom Viridiplantae; phylum Streptophyta; class Magnoliopsida; order Apiales; family Apiaceae; genus Heracleum; species Heracleum sosnowskyi. Next base: position 39,362,154 of record CM061238.1, read on the forward strand.
TCATTTTAAGAAACTAAAGGAGAAAGAACCCAACATCTAAAGACTAGTAGTACAAATTTAAGTGAATAATTATAGCTTTTACCATTCTAACAACCATTACCAATAAGTATCTGACACCAAAACAATACATGCAAAATGTGCAAGGGATGCAAGTGTGCAACAAAAATGCTTCATATCATACTATGTGTCCTATTCGTTGAAGCATATTAAACTGAAAATGGTCCATTTGCATTTTAACTTATAGGTGCCCTTATAAATTACACATCTACAATCAAACTATTCAAGCAAATAATAACTTGCAAGTAAAAAATTTACTTGTACTCAAAAGTTCAAAATAATAACTTAAAAGTATCAGGTATGAAGCAATTAACCTATCCTCAAAAAAATTCATTCAGATAATGCTTCAATACAAACCTCAAGAATCAGCCTTGGTAAATAAATGTATACATGTAAGTACAGCGATCGGTCAAGTTTATTCAATTTCTTAAGAGGGCCAAAACTGCACAGAGATTATTCATGTATGATATTAATACCCATTAGAACTGACTTACATTTTATGGCTAGAAGCCCCCATAGTTATAAGATTCATCTCACTTGAACTCCTAGCACTTTCCAGCTGCACTTCGCACCTGTCAAGTTTCTCCCTCAAGGATGCAACTTCCTTCAAAATATCATATAAGCAACAGTGTGCCAATATCAATAAACAATTAATACATAAACATAAATTAATATATTTCAACTTGGATAACAAGCTATTTTCTTAATTACTAGTAATCCAGATGATTGATCTATTGAGAGTTGAAACAGTGGGTGCACTACAGATACCAGCTGACCACATACCTTTTCGAACTCTTTCTTTGCAGAAACTTCATTGTCAAGCTTTTCTTTATAATCACTTTCAACTTGACTGGAATGTATCTGCAAATAAAAGCTTGATCAGATGACTTCAACAACTTCCAGACATACAAGGCACAATCATATATCGGACAACATACAGTAGATATTCTAACCTCCAAAGCCTTGATCACAGCCTCAAGCTCTCCAGCCTTTTTAGACCATTCCTCTACGCTCTCTTTGTACAGATCAACAAGCTTGGTTAACTGCAAAGACATAATCAATAAAAGAAATTGATGCCAAATATGTTTTAACAAGAAAAAGGACTTGTATTGATACTCTTCGTACTGGACATGAAGTCTTGAGTATTTCCAGACCTAGTATTGTACATTTATAAGAATCGATTGAGCGCAAAACTGTAAGGTATAAGAGAAAAAAGGCAGCTGTTTCCAATTTATTATTTATATAATTGGTTAGTATTATTGACATACAGATGTATACATATATATATATATAACATATTCAAGTACTATTGTAACAAAAACTAAAAAAATGTGATTGTGAATTTCGAATACAAACTGATTTTATATAAACAAAAGAAGAAAATTTTCTTTATTAAACGCCCCAGGACTCAGATATTACCTTTGGAATATGCAGCTCAAGTTTAAGAATAGGGCATTATACTAACACTAAAACCAATAACCAGAGAATTAACATGATAATAACTCCAATACCTGAACCCATTTCCATAGCTCAAAGGTACACATAACTATTACCAGATTCCACGTCGACAATTAATGACATTAATTAAAACCCATATTTCATCAGCTTCTTCAAGTACAATTCAAGTATCATAGAGACCCCATACGACATAAGAAAAATCACTTATCCTCAGCCCTTATTCAAACAACTGAATCCGAGTAAATCTGTGATCTCCAGTATTTTTATTGCACTACAAGTTCCCCAACACTTTGTTACTATTTTCATTTCCATATACTCTTTTTTAGTTTGCATACTAGTTCATACACTACACGTTACCTACACCTATACTCCACATACATCTCTTTATCAGTATTGATCCATCCACCTAGATATTCACCACTGTAAACACTTCTTATAATAAACAACAAAACGTGGCCCCATGGCCAGAGAACAATTAACATCCAGAGGGTTCCTCATATATATAAGAAAAATATCATATCAACTTACCTGTCATAAACTTAACACAAATCAAACATTTCCCACAAGTCATCACTATTTTACAAACGTGTATCCAAAAGGAATCCCTGTACTTGCTTTGTTTCACACAAGAACCCTGAGAGCTTCTTGCTACAAAATCATAACTAGAGCACAACCAATAGAGTCAAACTCATGCATCTCATAAAACAACTTAAGTTCATAGATATACTATTTAGTCTTCACATACATATTATTTATACCTCTGAAATGCTTTAATACACATCCCAGTATGACATACAATTCAAGAACAAAACTTCAAGTAACAGTGCCTACTGCCTAAGTCTAACAAAAGAGTTGGAAATTGAACCATTGCACTCCATGAGCCTTTCTATGGAAGCAGGAATGTACTAAACATAAAACAAAACAAAAAACTAATTCCCTATAAATTGCAAGGTTCTGTCAAATTTTTGAGATTGAAAAGTCAAGACAAAAGATATAACTTCTGTTCAGTGAGTTATTTGGCATTACTTTTTGACGCGTCATTATCAACATATATTTCACTTCATTTAATAAAGGAATTTTAGAAACTGTCTGACAGCTATAAGGCAGATAAGATTACCGTAGAAACTTCTTTCTGAAATCGCTCCTCGGCAGATGCAGCCTCTTCCTTTGTAGAACACAACTCCTTCACAGGACAGAAGGACGTGTGTAAAAAGTACATATTTTGAATTCCATGCAGACATTCAACAGACCATTACATGGCACTAACCTCTTGCAAAGATGTCAGCTGCGACTCCAGATCTTTTAACCTATCTTGCTTCCTCTCCAAAGAGCTTAGACTTTGACTGTACTGTTTCTCAGCCTAATTAAATAAAATAGAATAAACATTTAGGAAAATAATTAGAAAATGGCAAACAAGTAGCACTCACAAATAAAACTTACATCTGCAAGCTTAGAAGACATATCAGCCTCAAATTCATTATGCGCTCGATGTAGCTCATTGAAACTATTAATTTTTGCCGTCAGCTCATCATTAAGCCAAATATTATGTCTTTCAATAAGCTCCTTCTCCTGCTTGTATCAAAAAATTCATGGTCAAAACAGCACAATCAAGTATCAACTATTCAACCAGGACTAAAAAATTAGCAGACAACAATAGAAGTGTAAATATTTAAATAATATTGAACCTGTAAGAGACGCGCGCAATGAGCAGTAGAACGCGCCAACTCTGCTTCAGCATCACACAATTTGGCTTCCCTTGTGGCAGCATTGTCAGTCAAGTTTACCTTTAAAATGGCAACTCATAAAGACAATGACTTAATATAGTATGGGTCAGGAAAACAAAATGATTCATCGTGATAGGACTTGGTTACAACGAAAAGAATTAAACTATCTTCAGCCCCTATTCTGAAAACATAAAAAGATGTAGCACGGCATGAGATATCACTGACAGCAAAAGGGATTACTTTTTAGTATAAAGTAGCACCCTACTTTAGAGTGGGACATTGGTGTAGTTTAGGTTTGGTTTGGTTGCTAACTAGCACAAACATTATACTATCACAATTTAACACTCCTAATCAAGATAATGATATTAACCTTACAATATTCTATACTAGAAGATGGTCAATATTAAAACATTAGAATTTAGAATACATACTTCTGTGAAAGCATAATCTTAGAAATGATGTAGGAACATCCAAAGGCATAGATGCTTCATTTGAGTTTCATTTTACAGGTTACTAAAAGTTTATATATAGCTACTCTAATTGAATTGAATAAATGATTGATGTTTTCAAGATTCTTCTTGTAAACAATCATACAGTTCTCCGGGAAATGCCTGCACTTGACTTTCACTAGCAGAAAAACAATCAATTAAAAGCCCAATTTAACACATGACAACAAAACTACACGATAAAGAAAGTAGTAAGCCAAAACATTCACCTAAGCTTCCGAGTAAACTATAGGACATAAAAAAAGCTACTCACAATCTTATCAAGGTAACTCTTGATAGTGATATTTTTCTCACTAATCTCAATATCCTTGTGTTCCAACAATTCCAGCAACTGTCTCTTAGATTTATGAAACTCCGAGGCTTCCGTATTCAACCTCTCGATCTCTCCATCCTTCTCAATCTACTCTCACAAGAAACAACTCACAATGAGCTTCAACACAAAGAAAACCCCTAAACAGAAAATGAAAACAAAAACTGACCGATTGCAAATAGGTCTGGCGCTTATCAGCCTGAAGCTGCGCAATATCGGAAAGGCGCTGATCGAAAGAAGCCTGAAGCTGCGTGTGCTGAGATTGTAAAGCAGTGAACTCAGCGGAGAGTGAAACATACTTTTGTTCAAGCATAGAACAAGTTTGTTCCGCCGTAATAGAGGCGGCATCAGCCTGAGCCTTGACCGTCTCTAATTGATTATACAAATCTCTAATATACGAGTCCGCTTTTTCCGCAACCAGAGCTCCGTCGTGCGAACACCGAGAGAACTCTTCGTCCGATAGAAAAATCGGCATCTCCGTCGATTGTTATTGAATATACGTATACGATTTATAAAGATGAGTAGTTTTGTGATGGTTAATTAATCCAAGGAGAGAAAACTAGGGTTTATGCATCAGACGAGATGAAAAAGAAATTTGGGAGTGGGGAAACAACACGGACCGGAGTTTATTTATTTTGGAGCCCTATGTAATGTGACCGTTCGTGTTGCTAATTCCACATTTTTTCATTGCTTTTTATAACTCAAATTAAATTAAATTACTTTTATTTATTATTTATTAAACACATACGAAGATTAGCAATATTTCCGGTTTAAATAAATTAATCTAATTATTTCCATTATATACATGTATGATGATTATAATTAACTAACTTCAATACCCGTGTAAGGCACGGGATCGCTCTAATCTACATAACTTGTGTAACGATATTTTCTAGCGTTTAATTTTGCGATGATAAGTATTCTTCAGTTTGTTGTGGTGATTCTGCCACCAGTTTGAACTTGTTGGTGACACTATATGGCATGATTGAGAAGATTTGAAAGGAAGATCGGTTTGGTATTAGTCCGAAGAAGATTTTGTTCGTAGTTGATTGTATTTGATGATTAGTTTTATAAGCTAATTAATAATCAGATATGAATTATTTAAATGTGTCAAATAAAGGTTCCATTTCGAAAGTACCAATATTCTCCATAATTCTCTATATGCGGCCGGAGTAGTATACTTGTCCTTAATGCATGAGGTGGCGGGATTGAGATGCACATAAATTCGTATTCGAAAAAACTGTTCGAACTGGTTAAAAAAACGGAAAAAATATGATTAAAAAAAAAGTTCACCTCAATTGGATCCAGCCCGCAGGCTTAAACGGATCGCATATTTTTCACAAAACCCCGATCTGGTTCGAGCTGAATAAACCCAAATTTAATCTCGATTTGGACGTAGTCTTGATCAGGATAAAAGTCCAATCCACAAAGTTAGAATTTTTTATTAAATCTCAGATAAAAGCTTAAAATTTTCAATTAAATCCGAAAAAATAAAAATAAAAAAAAGTTAAAGTTAAAGTTATCAATATCTAAAATAATTTGTAAAAATCCGATTTGGCCCCTCCTGACCCGACTCTATCTACGGATATAAATATTTTAGAGGAAATTTGTCTCGGTTTAAAAAAGTCCGGCCCTATCGGATATCGAAAAATCCGACCTGAATCCGATTGCGTTCATCTCTGGTCAGGATAACAACTATAGAGGTGCTTAGATTATTACTTATATTATCTGATATGTATGAACCTAGTTGAGACAAAATGATTACTATTTTGTATTATTTGAGCTAGTCGTTAACATGAAAGCCCGTAGTTGTTTTAATTCCCTACCCCATATAATTTTTTTTGCAATAGAATTAACATGCTGATAAGTATTGGATGCTCGGACTAAAAAGTGATATTATGTGACTAAAAATGAATTGGTACTTTGTCTTAAAATTGTGAATACAATGGAAGAAACATAATTGAATTTACTTAAAGAGATACGTGTCTATTGGATATAGTTTATACCAATAATCACTTTTATTAATAATTAGACAAATGAAATTATCATGAAAGAATCTTGAATAAAAACTAAAGTGTAACATAATATTTGTGAAAGGCACTACAAAAAAGCCCAAGTAGCTCAATGGTTAAATTGGTGACTTGAAATTCTTTGTAGTTAGTATTGAAGTGTATTAGGTTCGATTCCCATCAAGATGAAGATTTTCTTACATTTTTATAACATTTGACTTTGGAGGGGCATTAAAGTAAAATTATGATGCGTTGAAGGGTATAATTGTAAAATTACTTTGAATAAAATAGGACATGTTGTGCTATTATATATATAATAGATTCAAATGTAATTATCTTTTTTCTTCAAAAAAACAAAAATATGTAAAAAAAAAGTAATAAAAATAATATATTTACAAAAATATTTGTTATTGAGAGAGTGAAATTTTTACGAGAAATTGCCAAAAATACACAACATTTTATTGTGGACATCCCAAATTATCCTTTCTTGGTTAGACTGCCTTTTTTACCCACGAGATACGTGGCGTATCTCCACTTCATTTAATACCAAAAAAACAATACGACTACAACATATTATCAGTGCAAAATCCTCTTCAAGCTCCGATGTATTTGTTGTAATTACTCATCAACTACTGCTGTTGGGCTTTCGTTCAACCATCCTCTACTAAACTAATCTATGTAAGTTGATGAATGTCTTCATTCTTGTTCATCCTTGTTCTTTGAGAAATGTATAAGTTAGGGTTTGTTTAGTAATATCTGTTTATGTTGGAGTATAATTGTCGATTGAATGGAATGTTTATTGGAAGATTGGAGGCATTAGTTACTATATAAGTGTTAGAGATAGGTACTTGTGAATTGAAATGCTTAATTTATTGATATCGAAACAGTGTATGTGTTATGCATGACAACTGTTTGATAATATGACTGTGAGAGAATGAGCTCGATTATTATATGTAATATGGTTATCATTTGTATATTAACAAATTGAGAAGCTAAATATATTTACACACACGTGTCGACATAGTTTTATGTTCCTTTTGCTGAACATATTTCACAGAGGTGTACTAGGCCATATCAATACCAAACATAATATAAATGGATTGATTAAGTTCTATGATTAGATTAGTGTCATTGCGAGATTTGTGCATTGTCCACTACTTTTGTGATGATGTGTACTTGTTATGTTGCATATATAGTTTTGTGCATTGTGTTGGTCCTTGAGTATTGCAGAAGGAGAGTTGAATACAATACTAATAAAATTCAATCTATGCTTCAACAAATAAAACTAAGATTAAATCCTATCAGTAGAAGAAATGCAATCACAAGCAGTTTTCTCACAAAATAAATATTTTATTTATCTTGCGAAAGTGTTGCTACAACCTTGAGAGAAAGTATGTTTTTCTCAAGTTTCGATTCCTCAAGTGATACACAGTATAGAATGAGAGAGATAGTCTAAGTAAACTAATCATGTCTCTATCATCACGGGTTTGTGAAGCTGCTGTCATTTTCATGTGGCAGCTCCTTACAATTTGTCTACCCATGTGTCTTACCTAAATTGCTATATAAACAAGTTTATCATTACAGGAAAAAGCAATCTAGATACATTCTATATTTAGCTAACACAATTTCAGTAGATGTTGATTTGTCATACTCTTGAATTGGTGAGCTTTGTCATGTGATCCCTTAAGCTTCTGTCGTAGTCTTTGCAGACCTGATGCAGTGTTGGGATACTGCATCACGCCTGTTTCTTGAACATCCAAACTGTCACATGTTTGACTGGGTAGATCCCCAATACAAAGTTTATCCCTCTGAGACAGTATCCTGATCTCCAAGCTTGCTGTCACAAGAATGCGCTTTTGGTGATAGTAATAAATCCCCGCAATAGATGCTGTCAGGAGTTCCAAACTTGCTATTAGGAGAATAGAGAGTTGTTGTCTCAAGGCTTCCGCCAATGTTGCTGTCAGAGTGAATATGTTGTCATGACTTGCAACATGTTGTCTTCTTGTAACCTTACTGTCAGTGAGATGACAGTAACATTTATTCTTGCTATCATCCTAATATACTCCTTGAGGCTTGAACAAACGAATGAACTTCTTCCAAGATTTATAAACAAGTTTATTACAACAAATGAAATGGCTACAAGAACATACTCTGACTGTGACAGTATGTTCTACTTAATAAAATTAAGTATTACAAAACACAAAGTTAAGTTGTCTTCTAAGCTATCACCCATAAATCCTAACAATCTCCCCCAATTTGTTTTTATGGATAATAACTACAAAATTTCAAACTATACATGCTGACAACTTAACTAACAAATATCAGAATGAATACAAATATAGGTGCTCCAGAATGAATGAGCAAATATGAAACATTTACCTAGTTTTGAGCTTCAGACTTTCTTTTCTTCCTGCTTTCTTCCTCTCTTTTGAGAGCTTCTGCTACATGGTTTCTGAGACTTTCCACCAGAGATACTTCCATGGGAGATAGTGCATCATCCTCAATTTCATCAATGTATTGTCGAACTATTTTGGAGCCACTCTGTTGAGCATCCTGGAGATCCATCCAATTTTCTTGTCCAAAGATATAGAATCTAAATTTTAAGATGTCTTTATCCAGCTTGAATCTCTTGCCAGGGAATGCATTTGGAGTTGTCCTTCTTGCCTTGTCCAGCTTTGAGTCTTCACCTTTTCTCTTTTGAATAATATCTTCAAGTTCAAAGGAACACATCATCTCTAGATGGTTAGTTGATCCAACCACTGAGAAGTTCAATTCTTTCAGCACACTGGTTCTGAGCTTGTGGAAACTATCCAAGTAGATTCCTTCCTTTCCATGTTTGATCCTAAAAGGGTTCTCTAGCACACAAGGTTGAAAGTCTGGTCCTTTACTTCTTCTACTGTTCATATCCTTGCATGCATTCAACAATTCAGCTTCCATTTGTTCAACAGACTGATCATGTTCAGCTTTGGTGGATCTCTCTTAACTAGGCATGGCTTGCACTTCTTCTTCAGGAAAATCATCCTCATAGTCAGCTATTTCTTCATCAGAGTACTCCAGTAGGTTAGAAATGTCAGCATCATCATGCATAGACCAATCCTCATATTTCTGATAAAATTCTTCATCTCTTTCAGCTTTGTATATCAGAACATGTTTCATGAGTTTATCAGGTACATTGTCATAACCTTGCATCAGATTTACCATTCTCTCTAAGATGAAATAGTCAATTCTCCTTGTGACTGTCCTCCTTCTGAGTGAAAGAGCTTCTGTTACATCATGTGAAACCACCTCCATGGTAAAGTCATTTTGAACTTTTACAGACCTTGATGCATCAAACCAGAGAACATACTGGATTGCTTCATTGTGGTCATCCAACTTTACCTCAACATTCTTGATTCCTTGAGCCTCTTTTTCCTGTAGATCAAAAGAGCTGTAGGATTTTGTTTGGATTGGCTTCTTCAGATTCCTGCCAAGTCATGTAGCTTTCTCTTTTCCTGAGTACTTTGTTTTTCCTTTCTTTGCTTTAGCAGTCTTCTCAGTTTCAGGTTCCTGTCTAGAGAACTAAGCTCTGGCTAAGGATTTTGTCCTTTTAGGCTTGACTTCTTCTTCCATGACAGTGTCTTCCTTGACAGTGTCTTCTTTCACAGGGTCTTCCATGACAGTATCTTCATCTTTGTTGACAGCATCTTTGGTGACAACATCTTTCTCAGCATTGATACTGTCAATAGCACACCTTAAGATGCTTGCCTCCAAAGCTTCAAGTATCTCACTCTCCCTTTCTTCTGTGGCACCAACATCTTTCTTTCCTTGCTCAGGGGCTTCTTCCTTCCTTGAATCATGGGCTTGATTTCCAGTGTTCCCAACAGTTGATCCACCAACATTCTTAGCAACTCCAGAACCTCCACTTCCATCCAACTCATCATCATCAAGAGAGTCATCAAATGCACATCTTTCACCTTGCTCAGCTTTGTTAGCATTGGCTTTAGAAATTAACTTCTTTACTTTGGAGCTTAGCTTAATATTTCTCTTTGCCAGTAGTTTGTGAATTGCTTTGACAGCTAGGACTCTATCCTTGTTGATTTTGGATTTGAGGATTACATTTAACACTTTCATTACTGTCTTTGTCTCCATTCTTGGGGTGCCCTGCAGATCTAGATATGCACATCTCTTGACACCTTCCTTTGAGATTGCTCCATAACAGACAGAGAATGGATCAAAGTACACCTCTGGAAGTTTCTCTGACATTAGATTCTGAAGTTGCACTTGTAAGATCTCATTGAAGGTTGAGTGGTTTGCTTTAATCTTAGCTTTCATCACACTCAACACCCTTGCTTGTAGGTTTTGTAACAGTTGCATGGTGATGAACATTGAAATCTCTGTGTTCAAGTACACATCAATTGCCCATCTTGTTTCCTCATTAATCTTCACACATACACTCACAATTATATCCATCAGGGATAATGAGACTTGAGTTGGAGTTAAGCTTGGCATCCTCGTTGCCTCCTCAATTACTCTGTTGAGTTGCTCATCTTAATTGTGCAGTGTACTTTCTCTGTAATCCACCATTAGGGTATTTGCCTCTTCTTGATCAATTTTTGTTCCTTCAGTCCAAAAGGCTAGTGCATTGCAGTATTCAGGCAGTTTCCCTTTGCCTTTCCCCAACTTATTATGCTCCTCATTTTCTCTCCACATCTTCTGAAGTGCAGTTTCCTGAGGCTGAGGAGTTGGTTCTTTAATTGATACATGAGGAAGTATTGGCCTCTTTGATTTTGATTTTCCTTGTAGTTCATCCAATACTTCTTTGGACATCAATATTGTCTCCCCATCAATCTCATATTCAAATAAATTTCCAGCTCCACTTCCTTGGTGTTCTGCAGATTTCTCATCCTTTCTTCCTGACTCCCCCTTACTTCCAGACTCCCCCTTAGATGCAGGCTCCCCCTGAGTTTCAGTATCAGGTACTTCTTGTGCTCCAACACCTTGCTCTGGGACAAATTCTGATCTTACACTTTTCTCCCCCTTAGGTAAGTTGGCAGCATCAATACTTGCAGATAGAACTTGAATAGACTTCTGAATACTAGTAAAGCCAGAGGACACCATGGTAGACAGGCTGTCAAGCTTAGTTTCCATGGATAGACATCTGTGCTCTAGGGCTTCCAACTTGAGAGCAGTTTGAGTAGAGGGGCCACTAGTTCTTAACCTTCTTGGAGGGGAAGGAAAAGAATGGGGCTTGGAGGCTGAGGGGGTTCTCACACTCTCAGGGTTTTTCTGAGTGATCTCATCACTCCTCATAGAAGAACTCTCAAGGCCTAGTGCCTGAACAGTGTGTGCTCCCTCAATTTCACTCTGGACATGCTCAAGTCCATCTCCTTTTGCCAGCTCATTTGGCTACCTCTCATTTTTAAGCTCACCTCTCTTTTCTTGTATCTCTCTTTTCTTTTGCACACCCTCACTCAACCTAGATGCATGGGTATGAGCAGTACTTACATGCATTGAAAGAGATGGTTTAGAATGTACATTGAGAAGCTGAGAGAGTGGCACATCATCATTAGAGGCATCCTCAATGAGAACTTCATCAAGGTTGGGCTGTGTAGAGGTGACAACAGCTTGTCCATGAATGTCACTGTCAGCTAAAGGTTTGACAGTAAGTTCCACCGCAGCTTGGACAGTAGGTTCTGTTGTGACAGCAACTTTGACAGCATCCGTGACAGCAGGGTTGTCTATGACAACAACATTCACAGTGTCTTTGACAACAACTGAGGCTGTGACAACATCTTCCCTATTTTCCTCTACAGTCTTTTGGGAGACTGCAGGGTGGCTGACAGTGGTTTTGGCCCTCTTAGCTCTCTTCTTCTTAGACTCAAGAGGAACCACTGTGGGTTCTGTTTGACTACCTTCCTTATTTGCTGCACTAGGTGCAGGAACTCCCACTTGACTCTTAGTACTACCACCAACATCAGTTTCTAGGGGTCTTTTTCTGGATTCTTGCAAGGCTTGTCTCTGTACTTTGGGAAGTCTAGAGAACCTAGGCTGAGTGTATGGTATAGAATGTGGGTTAGCTGAATTTGGGTCTAATCCAGCCTCATCCTCAAGAGTGAAGGTTTCATACCCAGAGGGCAATGCAAAAATCAAGGTTAGGCACTTGATCAGCCATGTGTTTAGTGAAACAAAGTGGAATATGTGCATTGAGATTCTGTGAAGTGAGGGTTGTGTGTGTATTTCTTTTCAACACACTACAGACCTATGTATGAGGGGCATCTTCATTAAAATCACAGAGAGAATTAATACACGGTATTAGAAAGCGAGGATAGAGGTTTACCTTCTTACCTATGGTAGCCTTGAGGTGTGCCATGAGTAGCTTTCCAACATCCACTTTGTACCCATGGACAAGAGAGTATGTGAGCTTCTTGATGTAAGTGGGAATCCCGTTCCAACCAGTGGTCTTTATAGAGAACACTTTCACCATAGCATCAGGAACCATGCTCCATTCCTTTCTGAGATACTTCCTGCCCATTTCACCAGATGGGTACCACTTAGTTGTACCCTCTTCGAGAATGGGTCCCGAATACCCAATTTTCAAGAAGAGCTTCTTCAGGGTCTCATCACTTGCAAGCTCTGTGTAGGTCTTTCCTGGTTCAAGTACAATTCCCAAAGTTGCATTGATGCCTTGAATAGTGAGAGTGTAACTGTGCTCTTTAATTTTGAATTTGATGGTGGTATGGTCTCCATCTCCCTGAGCAACAGCTGACTCCCAGAAGTTTTCAATCCTTTCTAGGTCTAGAACATGAGTTAAAGTGATAGCATACCCAAGATAGGACTTATTCAGGAAAGAAACAAGCCCTTTGAATTCTTCATCAACATCATTTGGAGAATAGATGCCAGCAAAGTGAGTCTGAGAAATTGATTGTTTAGGTGTCATTGTTGGTATGAAAGAGGAAATAGAATGAGTTGAGTGAGTAGAAAGAGAAAATAGAGAAGAAAGTTGTTTTGCTTTTTGGTTGTTCTGTGTCAGGTTTGATATTGTCTGATTAACTGTTGTATAAAAGGGTAGTTCAAGCGTTATGCTGAAAAAGGGGATATTTGGAATCGTGCTAGTTGCCCATTAACTCCACCACGTGGGTTACTCCCTTAATTTTCTGTCAACGTGGAGGTTGAATTAACAATTGTAACGATCCACTACTATTGATAGTAACCTATGCGTTGAAACAAACTGTCAGTGATATTTGGGTGATGACAGCAGGTTTGTCTTGACAGTAGCATTGTCGCGAGAAACTTATTGTCATCGTTAAGTACTTTAATGACAATGTCTTTTAAAACTCTTAACAGAATGTTGTTCACTGTTGTCAAGAAACTAGCTGTCATGAAATCTTGGGACAGTTATCTTTCTTGATGACAGTGACTTTTGTGGAAAACAATAATTGTCAAGGATTTTAACAGACCTTTTCATTAATTTACTTAACTCAAGAAATACCATCCACGCATATTCAATTCAATTAAGGACTGGTATTCATGCACAGTAGAGTAATCAGATAATTAACACAAATACATACAACATAAAGCGAGAAACAAGAAAGTTAATAGAACTAGTTTTATTAATAAAATCATCGTAGCAAAGGAAATTACAAATTAAGATTTCATGATTTTATCAACTAATCCTAAAACTTCTAAGCGAGTTCCTTCTTCAGTGCTTTCTTCTTGCTTGAGGAGCACTTGAAATTCTTCTTCTTGCTCCTGCCATTTAGCCTATTCAATGGCTTTGGCAGCAGCCTCTTTCTCTTCTCCCTCATCGAGAATGTCTTCTAACCGATCGAACAGTTTCTCAATCTCTTCTTTGTGTGGAGAATCACACTGAATCTTGGGTCTGTATTCGATTCCTACTTTGTTTTCCATTTAACCTTTTTCTGATTGTGGAAACTAATATGACCTTGTGTTCATTTTATAGGCATATTTGATGAATGGTAAGGTAAACAGTCAACAGTTTGGAATACCCATACAACAATCACAGATATCAATTAAGAGTCATGTCCTCCACTAATCCAACAATTAACACATACAGGCAATCAATGCAACACCTTTGACCAATAACTCAAACTTTGAGATTATTCAAGTTAATGACACACAAAGTCTAATATGACTAGCACATAAATCAAGTTTAGCAAAGTCATAGCAAACATGCTGTCTAAAAGAATAAAGACTATGTGGACAATAACTTCTCATGACAGCAACTTGAAGGTTACTGTCATAATCTGCATTCAGAAATTGAAAATGTAAAAACTAGTAAGTTAACATACCAGATCAAGCATTCCCAATTCACTTACCAACCTGTTAAAGGTGGCTTCATCCAATGGTTTAGTGAAGATGTCTGCAAGTTGCTTTTCTGTTAGGACATAAATGAGTTTCACAGTTCCTCTTTCAACATGCTCTCTTATGAAGTGATGTCTGATATCAATGTGCTTTGTCATAGAGTGTTGAACAGGATTGTCTGAGATTGCAATGGCACTAGTGTTATCACAGTAGATAGGAATGTTGCTCAACACTAGTCCATAGTCCAATAGCTGATTCTTCATCCACAGAATTTGTGCACAGCAACTTCCAGCTGCAATATATTCAGCTTCTGCAGTTGATGTAGAGACTGAATGTTGCTTCTTGCTAAACCATGACACCAATCTTCCACCAAGAAATTGACAGCTACATGTTGTGCTTTTTCTGTCAATTCTACATCCATCCTAATCTGAGTCAGAGTACCCAATAAGCTCAAATCCAGTATTTTTAGGATACCAAAGGCCTAGATTAGGAGTGCCATTTAGATATCTAAAAATCCTCTTGATAACAACTAAGTGTGACTCCTTTGGATCAGCTTGGAATCTTGCACAGAGACATGTAGCAAACATTATGTCTGGTCTGCTAGCAGTTAGATATAGAAGTGATCCTAGCATGCCTCTGTAAGCACTAGAGTCCATTTTCTTTCCCTTAGGGTCAAGATCCAGATTAGTTGATGTAGAGATGGGAGTCTTGGCAGGTGATGAATCTTCTAAGTTGAACTTTTTGAGAAGTTCCTTGACATATTTGGCTTGACAAATGAAGATTCCATCATCCTTTTGAAGAACTTGTAGACCAAGGAAGAATGACAGTTCTCCCATCATGCTCATCTCATACTTGTTTCTCGTTAGAGATGAAAACTTTTCACACAGCTTCTCATTTGAAGATCCAAAAATAAAGTCATCAACATAGATTTGTACCAGAATGATGTCCGTGCCATGATGCTTGTAGAACAGAGTTTTATCTACCACACCTCTTGTAAACTGATTCTCCAATAGAAAGGTGGAGAGTGTATCATACCAAGCTCTGGGAGCTTGTTTCAGTCCATAAAGTGCTTTGAACAATTTGTAAATAAATTTATACATTTCAGCATCTTCAAAGCCAGGTGGCTGTTCAACATACACTTCTTCCTCCAACTCTCCATTTAGAAAGGCACTTTTGACATCCATTTGGAACACCTTGAAGTTATAGTGTGCAGCAAAGGCTAGAAAAATTCTTATAGCTTCAAGTCTGGCAACAGGTGCAAATGTCTCATCATAGTCTATTCCTTCCTGTTGACATTAACTTTTTGCCACTAGCCTTGCTTTGTTTCTTGTCACCATTCCATTCTCATCCAACTTGTTCCCGAAGACCCACTTTGTCTCAATGACTGATTTTCCTTTAGGTCTTGGAACCAGCTTCCATACATTGTTTCTTTCAAACTGGTTAAGTTCTTCTTGCATAGCAATCACCCAGTCAGAATCCAACAATGCTTCATCAATTGTATTTGGTTCCATTTGAGACAGAAAGCATGAAGACATGTTGTCAGCAGAGACATTATTCCTAGTTCTTACCCCAGAGGAAGGATTACAAATGATTAGATCATTAGTGTGATCCTTATTCCATCTTGTGGCTCTGGGCAAGCTTCTTTGTTGATCTGGTGGATTGACTTTAGTTTGAGGAAATGAGTCTTCACCAGTGCAGTTGTCTCCACCATGCTCTTCATTAATTCCAGAGTCACCATCATTTTGAAGATTAGCAGAAATGGTCTGTGACTGAGCTGGAGTTTGATCAATATTGTTAGCATTGACAACATCTTTCTCAACATCAACAGTTTGAGTAAAACTGGGTTCTTTACCAACAATTTCTTCTTCTTCCAGGTATCCTTGATTTTCAAATCTAAAGATCTGCATTTGACCATCTTCATGCAGCCCTGGAAACTTAGTTTCATCAAATGTGACATTCATACTTTCTTCAATTGTTTTGTGTTCTATGACATAGACTCTGTAAGCAGTCCTTTCTATCCCATATCCCATGAAAATGCCTTCATAAGCTTTGGTATCAAACTTTCCTTTCTTTTCATGGTTGTCCTTTGTTAATCCCAAATGACCTAACAGAATTGTAGAAGGGGGGGGGGGGGGGGGGGTTGAATACAATTCTTGATATTTCTTAAACTTAAAAACAACTTACAAATAAAACTGAACTTAAAGTAAAAATCACAAGCACATAAATAATTTCAGTTGGATTGTTTGATGATCCAACTGAAGTGATTTTTATTGCGGAAATAATCTGTGATACAAAATGTACACAGCTGCTCAGTTACAAGAATGTAGAGAAGTATGCTCTCAAATATAGCTAATACAATCTATTTGTTTTTCTTCTCTTTCTCTTATTTTAACTGCTACACTTGGTTATATATATTCCCAAGGTTACAAAGCTATTTTTGGCTACACTAAAGTACACTAAAGGTAACCGCCAATAGTTTGCTTTTCATCCCTTTGTCCGGTGGTCCTTGGAGATCCTTGCTTTTGTCTTCATGCTTATTATGATCACTCCCAAGAGCCCAATTGGAAACTGGGATGTTTCCTTATTCCCCATGTCCATTTTAATGGTTTCCAATGCAAAGTACACTTCCACATCACCTTTAGATCTGTTCAGTAAACTGTCACTATCACTTTGTCAACTATTCAGAAAAGCAATAATGATTCGTTGATAGCAGGGAGATGTGTTTCGTTGATAGCTTTATTCTCCATTTCGTTGATGAGTAAACTTCATTTCGTTGATGAGTAAACTTCATTCCATTGACAGAGTAATCTTCATACCGTTGATAGAGTAATCTTCATACCGTTGACATGTCTTCACTTAGGCAGAATTACATGGCATAATATATTTACAATTCACCAACCTATTTTGCCTATCTAGTACTTAGTCAACATGACTTAGAAAAACCTATCTAATACATACAACAAATTGCATATCAAACTGTGAAGTATTGTACAGTACAATTGCTACATCACTTATTTCGTTGATGAGCTTCATGTCAACGAAACACTGCAAAGCATGCCATTTCGTTGACAGTTACAAAATGACTTAATACAAAATATACTAAGTGTTTTTATAATTATCATCAAGAACAACATATTCCTAACAATCTCCCCCAATTCATGACTGATAGAATAACAGCCATAAATCAAGAGCCTTGATGATAACAAAAACACTCAGACATATTACACATGATAAAAGTAGAAATTGCATTGAGCTTCATTGAATTTAATTGAAATGCAAAGTAGAAAATCTTACAAAACAAGTGCACAGAGTTGCTCCTCTAGACTGAGCAGATTTTTCATCTTTGCCTATGTGGTCTTGTTTTCTTCCCTTTTCTTGCATTGTTCTCCTCAATTTGAGCTTGAAGTCTTCTGTAGAAAATCTTCTCTTCTTCATCTTGATTCCCCAACTTGGATTGCATTAACCTTAGAGTTTCATTGGATGCCTTCTCCAGTTGGTCTTCTATTCTGAAGAATCTTCTACAGTTGTCCTTATCTCTGAATTCCATCATCCAAAAAGGTTGGAGATGAATTTTCTTTCCTGTTTGAGGGACCTTCAATACTATGGGAAGTGCACCAGGCTTGTTCCAGCTAGATTTGATTTGGCAAATCTTGGAGACAACCTCAGACTTGGCTATTTTGGTAAAACCAAAATCTTTCTTCAAACATTTAAACACAGATAGCAGTGTCTGATAGTCTTCTCCCAGAATTCTGTGTAGAGGCCAAACCTGTTCTCTCCCACCCTTGTAGACAAATACCAATCTCTCTGGTAGTTTGTAAGAAGCTGCTATTCCTCTCACTTCAACCAGGTCATCAAGATTGATATGAATGTCAGACTCCTCCCTGATATCAGCAATGTAGATGAAGTCTTCTGGGTTGGTAGGGGGTTTCTCAGCTTGTGGTCTCCTTACCAGAATTGGCTTAGCCTTGGTAGCCCTTTGCTTAGATTTCTTCTTTGGATCCATTTCAAAGAGGAATTTTGGAAAGTTGGCCTCATCAAACTCAATTGGCTCTCCCTTCGGCTCAATTGGCTGATCATGGAAATTTACAGGATGATTAGGATCACAGGCTAACTTTACCTCTGAAACTGGATCAGGAATTGTTGGAGGTGCAATTGGTACAGAAGAGTCTGATGCAATGCTCTGAGAGTCATCATTCTCAAAGGCTATGTTTCTCCTAGCTCTTGTCTTTGGTTGCCTTGTGCTCTTCTTTGCACTCCTTTCCCCTCTTGCTTTTTCTTCTAGCTGTATTTCTTCTTCATCAAGAGACTGAGCAACATCAAGGGCTTGCATTGCTGCTCTTTCTGACTCTTCAGCTTTAGCTTCAGCAAAGTTTGGGTGACCAGCCCAAACACAGATTTCTTGTCCATTCCTGTAGACAATTGCCCTTTGCTTCCTTATCTCATAATCATTGCTTTCCTTGCTTTTTGTGATAAGTAGACCAAGAAGCTTGAGCTCATCTGGATAAGGTGCAGGATAGAAAGTCCTTGCTATATTTTTGCCCTTTGGTTTAGCAGGGGACTTGGGAGATAAGCTTCTTTGGAGTGTAGCTTGTTCCACATCCCTAATGCATGAAGTTTGTCCTTTTTCCTTCCTTGGACCTTGAGTGACTCCATGTAGAAGGGGCTCTACCTGATAGAAAGAATTGGTCTGTGGCTCCCATTCCGTTGACACTAGAACCATGGCATTCGTTGATGGTTGATCCGTTGATGGATTTGAGTCCTTTGTAGTTCCAGCAATTTTCTTGACCCTTGCTTCTATGTTGGACCAATGGTCTTTGATTTGTTCTGCAAGTCTCATCCTCATAGAAGCTTCCTGTATTAGGTCAATACCATCCTTTTGCTTCTTTCCAAGCTCCCCCATTGCTAGTGGCTCATTTGGTAAGGAAATGGCTGGGACCATAACCTTTGTGATTTGAATGTCTAGCTCCTTAGATTTCTCCCCCTTTTTGTTATCATCAAAAGAGATGACTGGGAGTCCTTAAGCTGCCACTAGTTGGGTGAGTAGCTGAGTTTGCTTCTCCTGTTCCTTCTGCATGTGAGAAAGTGTAGCCTCAACTTTGTCCACTCTAGAGGAGAGAGTTTTCAAAGATGAGGACACTTCAGGTTTCTTGGAGACAATGTGAATAGGAAGCTTTTCATCTAGCCTCCTGTCAGTAGCATCCCTAAGGTTGCTAATTGAATCCTTGATTTCTGTAGCCTCAATCCTTGTCTACAACATTTGTAGCCTTTGAATTTCCAGAGAATCCATTATGGCCTTGTAGAATTTCTTGTCCCTTGCTTCTGCAGACTCATGAGCTAGATATGCCTCATTGTACTGCCTTGTGATAGCAGCATCCAAGTTGCATCTATCATGCATATCCTGAGAAAGCCAGTTTGGTGTAGGAGGCACCACAGAAGTCCCAGTCTGTGTAGTAGTGGCCACCTGTAGATTGTCACCAAAGTTGTCCTCATCATCAGAAAAATTAAAGTCTCCACTTGCTGCAGCTGCTGGAGATAGATTGGTCAGGGAATCCTTTGCTCTTTGCATTGATGCAGTAGTATGAATTAAGTTGAGTGACCTTTCTGCCTCCACATTGCCCTATTGAGCCATAACTTGATAGGCTGGCACAGGATGAGTAAAGGTCTCAGGATCCAGGGAAATACTATCCAGAGTTTGTTGATAATGCTCTTGGAAGGTAAGTTCCCTTTCTCCCTCACTGACCCCCATTAACTCACTAGCAATGGCTGCTTCCTCCCTTATCACTCCTGTAGTCCCTTCTCTCTCTCCACTCTTTTCTTGCATCATGGGCTCCCCATGGCTCACACCTCTCACACCCTCACCTTCACCTACTAAGGTGGTACTCTCAATCTCTCCTTTTGCCTGGCTGGAAGAAATAGCCAGCCTCTCACTCTCAGTCTCTCCTTTTGCCTGGCTGCAAGCCAGCCTCTCAATTTCACTCCCTCTCAGACCTAAAAGTGTCTCAACTACCACCAGGTCATCTACACTAGTTGTGGAAACAACTTGATTTTCAATAAGGGGTGTAGAATGACCTATCAACGGAATGGTAGTTTGAACTGTCAACGGTATGGATACCGTTGATGGAGAAACACTTGTCAACGAAAGAGGCTGTTTCGTTGATGAAGTCAATAAAGCACTTTGAGAAAGTGAAATTACAGTAGAATCTGTTGTGATTGATTTTAGAGATTGGTCCACAGACCCTCTTGCAACTTCAGAAAAAGTTGGTTGATGGCCCAACAAATCACTTAATAAGTGATGACCACCAGCTTCAGAGTGGGGCTTCTCCAAGATTAGAGTTGGAGAATCAGGAATAGATGAATGGATCATGTCCACATCTAAAGATTGAGTTGGTGAATTTGATGGAGATAGTTCAAGGTTGATGTTTAGAGATTGGGACTGTAACCCCAGAGTAATGATAGAGGTTACATCAAACTGAATTTGTGAAACTGGAAGTGTTGCTTCCAGAGTGTGTGCACCCTGTGTACCCTTGGATTTTTGTTTCACTCTCCTTTGGTATTGGGAAAATGTAGACTGTGGGCTTGAAGTGTCCCTTACCCTTTTGGAGTGTGCTCTTGGAGGAGAGCTTGTTTCAATAATCACATCCTTTTGGGAGGATGCAACTAGACTTGTGTTTAAATCCATTTTACTCATTGTGCCTTGTTGGGAAGACACAATGGGGCTTGGCTGGATTTCACTCTACTTTCCTTCCTTATTCTTAGGGTTTCCTTGATTTTCACCCCTTCCCTCACCTCTCACAACTCCTGAATCACTCCCCTTTGGTTGTGAAGTAGTTTTTGCAACAGGTGCCTTTTGAGAAGCACCTGAGGTTGGCTTTGAGGATTTCTTTGATTTAGGTTTTGCTGCTTGGGCAGGAGCCTGTTGGGACACAGCTACAGACTCCATAGCAACATTGGTGGGTGAAATAATAGAAGTAGCAACTATACTAACAGGTTAGAAGAAGTTACCTCAATGATGGGCAAATACACCATTGGGACATCACCATTGTGGTTAAGTCTCAGTATATCTGTCAGAACCCTTTTCTCTTGCACAAAACACTCAAACTTGGAAACAGGGTTAGAGATAACTAATGGTGTTGGACTAACATGATTAGCCAACATCATCAGAAACCTAGCATAATAGATATTCTTTTTCCTATTAGCCTTATCACCCAACTTAGCACCAATTTCATACATAAGTTGGGTGCTAAAGTTGTAATATCTATCAATTAGGAGCATGGTAAATAGAATTAACATAGAATTGGTCAATGCATCAAAATTGCTAATCTTACCAGAAAATACCTTGATAAATGCATCAGCTAAATAACTATATTCTCTAACCAATCCTCTCCTAATTATTCTACCCAGATTATCAGTAGGCAAAGAGTAGTTTATGGAGTTTAGCAAGTTAACCATTTCAGTATTTGTAGGCAAAGCATTACAGTTATTTTCAGGAATATGTAGACATGCTTACAATACATCAGAATTAACTATGTACTCTTTACCTTGGATGGTGAATTGTAGTGTGCAGTTTGTTCCATTATACTCACATGAGGTCCAAATCTCCTCGATTATCTCATTATAGAGAGGAGTTGAGTGAAACATTGCATAGCTCAACTTGCAGTTCTTCATGAAGTCCATCATCTTGAAAAAGATACTGTTTGGACTTTCCTTGACAACAAATGGAATTGAGTTGTTCTTTTCATAAATGAACCCTCCTGCTGACATAAGCTTGACTATGGGTGCCATTGTTGTGTGAAGAAAAGCTTCGAACTGAATTGCTTG
This sequence comes from Heracleum sosnowskyi, assembly GCA_030848705.1. Classification (NCBI taxonomy): domain Eukaryota; kingdom Viridiplantae; phylum Streptophyta; class Magnoliopsida; order Apiales; family Apiaceae; genus Heracleum; species Heracleum sosnowskyi. The sequence continues at coordinate 39,384,337 of CM061238.1, forward strand.
TTAGAGAGAAGAAGAGAGAAAAGCCTTTGGAATTTTTGAGAACAGGTAAAAAAGAAATTAAGGAAAATAGAATTTCTTAAATACTCCCCCAAAAATTCTCAGAAAATGAGTCCAATAATAAATGTAAATTACTGGATTGGCTTAAAAAATATAACCGTTACTCTTAAAATATTACCATGATTTATACTTACAGGGGTGTATGCATAGATCGTGGTAAAAGACGTGTCAAATCTCAACGGTTCAGATTAAAAGCGCTATATCAACGAATCAGATTTGGGCGTTTAAGGTCCCGTCTATTTCGTTGATAAAGTTGCGTTTCGTTGATATAAAAGAGCTATCAACGAAACACCCAGAAAAATGCTAAGACTGTCAACGAAATGGTGCGTTTCGTTGACATAGTAATTTTGATTTAGACAAAATTTCACTTTTTCCTGAGAAAATTAATTCACAGAAAAACATAGCAAATTTCTGGCTACATTGTAACTTGCAAATATCTCAAAAATAATTAAGAGAAATTTAGCATACCTAGCTCACTTACTAATCTTGAGAATGTTGATTCATCAAGTGGCTTGGTAAAGATGTCTGCAAGTTGTTGTTCACTTGGAACAAAATGTAACTCCATAATACCATTCATAACATGTTCTCTAATGAAATGGTACTTGATGTCAATGTGCTTGGTCCTTGAGTGCTGCACTGGATTTTCAGTAATGGCAATGGCACTAGTGTTGTCACAGAAAATAGGAATTTTCTCAACTCTTATTCCATAATCAAGTAGTTGATTTTTCATCCATAAAATCTGTGCACAACAACTTCCAGCTGCAATATACTCAGCCTCAGCTGTGGAGGTAGAAACTGAGTTTTGTTTCTTGCTGAACCATGAGACAAGCTTGTTTCCTAAGAATTGACAGGTGCCTGTTGTGCTTTTCCTGTCAATTTTACATCCTGCAAAATCTGCATCTGAATAACCAATTAGTTCAAAGCCAGATTCTCTAGGATACCAAATGCCAAGGTTTGGTGTTCCTTTGAGATATCTGAAAATTCTTTTAATAGCAACTAAATGGGATTCCCTAGGATCAGCTTGAAATCTAGCACATAGAGCTGTTAAATATAAAAGTGAGCCTACCATGCCTCTATAACCTGAAATGTCCACAGATTTTTCCTTAGTATTCAATTCAAGTTTGGTGGCAGTAGGCATGGGAGTTTTGGCAGGAGAGCATTCCATTAAGTTAAACTTCTTTAATAAATCATGAATATATTTTGTTTGACTAATGAAAATGCCTACATTAACTTGCTTCACTTGAAGACCAAGAAAGTAAGTTAATTCTCCCATCATGCTCATTTCATATTTACTTTGCATAAGCTTGGCAAACTTTTGACAAAGTTTCACATCTGTAGACCCAAAGATTATGTCATCTACATAAATTTGAACAAGTATAGTAGAGCCACTCACAACCCTGTGAAAAAGAGTTTTATCTACAGTACCTCTAGTGAAGTGATTCTCAAGGAGGAACTGTGAAAGTGTGTCATACCAGGCTCTAGGTGATTGTTTCAAACCATAGAGTGCTTTGAGGAGGAAGTATACATATTCTGGAAAATCATCATCTTCAAAACCAGGAGGTTGACTTACATACACCTCCTCTTCCAATTCCCCATTCAGAAAAGCACTCTTCACATCCATTTGATAGACTTTGAAATTGGCATGGGCTGCATAGGCTAGGAAAATCCTTATTGCTTCTAGTCTAGCAACAGGAGCAAAGGTTTCATCAAAATCAATTCCTTCTTCCTGTGAATAGCCTTTTGCAACCAATCTAGCTTTGTTCCTTGTGACTATGCCATTTTCATCCATCTTGTTTCTGAACACCCATTTTGTGCCTATGACACTCCTGTCCTTAGGCTTGGGCACCAGCTTCCAAACATTGCTCCTCTCAAATTGGTTTAGCTCCTCTTGCATAGCTAAAACCCAATCTGGATCTAGAAGTGCATCCTCAACTTTCTTTGGCTCATCTTGAGACAGAAAGCTGCTATATAGACATTCTTCTTGAGTTGCTCTTCTAGTTTGGACTTTTGAAGTAACATCACCTATAATAAGTTCAAAGGGATGATCTTTAGTCCATTTCCTTGAGGGAGGTAGATTTGCTCTTGAAGAGGTAGATTCATGATCATGATTGCCTTGATTGGATATTTGTCCTTGAGAAACTCCCCCTGAGTTTGTTGTCCCTAAATGATCACTTCTAGAAGCATTTCTATGACTGTCAACGGTATGACCATTTTGGCTGTCAACGAAACGCTCATTTTGACTGTCAACGAATCCACCATCATGACTGTCAATGAAATGACCATTTGGTCTGCTAGCAGCTATTCTTTTCAACCTTAATGCAGCAATTTCATCTTCACTGCTGCTTTCATCTGTGCTAGATACAACAACTTTAGGTTGTTTCTCAGTAGCCTTAACATGATTCACTTGATCTCCTTCCCCATTCTCAAAAGAAAGTCTTTCATGGAAACCTTCATCACAGAGACCTTGAATTTTGAGATCATCAAAAACAACATGTACAGATTCCATAACAATGTTGGTTCTGAGATTATAGACTCTGTAAGCTTTCCCTGCTGCATATCCCACAAATATTGCTTCATCTGCCTTTGCTTCAAATTTCCCCAAATGCTCAGCTTGATTTCTCAGAACAAAGCACTTGCATCCAAAGACATGAAGAAAATCCAATAGTGGCTTCTTTCTTTTGAGTAGTTGATAAGGGGTCATACCTTTGGCCTAATTAATCAAAGAAATATTTTGAGTGAAGCAGGTTGTGTTAACTGCCTCAGCCCAAAAATAAGTTGGTAACTTTGATTCATCTAGCATTGTCCTTGCAGCTTCAATAAGTGTTCTGTTTTTCCTTTCAACCACACCATTTTGCTGTGGTGTCCTTGCTGCTGAAAACTCATGCAAAATACCATTTTCTTCACAGAACACCTTCATGCTTGAATTCTTGAATTCTGTCCCATTGTCACCCCTAATCCTTCTTACTTTCAAGTCAGGATGATTGTTTACCATCTTGATGTGATTGATAATGATTTCACTTGCCTCATCTTTGGAGTGCAAAAAGAAGGTCCATGTAAATCTAGAAAAATCATCAACAATCACAAGACAATATTTCTTCCTTGAAATAGACATGACATTCACAGGGCCAAATAGATCCATATGAAGCAACTCAAGCCGATGGACAATTGATGACTCTGTCTTGCTTTTGAATGTTGCCTTCTTTTGTTTCCCTTTTTGACAGGCATCACACAAACCATCCTTGGAAAACTCCACTTGTGGAATTCCTCTAGCAAGATCTTTCCTCACCAAATCATTCATAACTTTGAAATTCAGATGAGACAGTTTCTTGTGCCATAGCCAACTTTCATCCTTGCTTGCCTTGCTGAAAAGACAAGTGATGGTGTCTGGACTTGTGCTACTAAAGTCAGCAATGTACACATTCCCTCTTCTGAATCCAGTCATTACCACATTGTTGTTTCCTCCTTTAGAAACAACACAGGCTTCTTTAGAAAAAGTAACTAAAAATCCTTTGTCATAAAGTTGGCTGATACTAAGCAAATTGTGCTTAAGACCATCCACCAATGCAACCTCATCTATGATGACATTCTCTTTTGAAATCAAGCCATATCCCTTAGTGTAGCCTTTGCTGTCATCTCCAAAAGCAATACAAGGGCCAGCTCTTTCCTGAAACTCTGTGAGCATGGTAGAATCACCAGTCATGTGTCTTGAACAACCACTATCCAAGTACCAAAGATTCCTTTTGTCTCCCTGCACACAATAAAACCAAATCAAGTTGATTTTGGTACCCAAGTTTCCTTGGGTCCTGTTTTGTTAGCCTTTGCTTTTCCTTTAATATCATTTTTCACCTTGGGCTCAGATTGATTTAAATAAATCTTTACCCTTGGTGTTGATTTCTGAGAGTTGCTCACATTTTCATTCATAGCATGCATAGTTGGTGGAACAAACATGTTATTCACATTCCATGACATTTGTGGCACATTAAACATATTCATGTATGGATTAGGCACAAACGACATGCTAGCATATGGATTCTGAAATTGTGCATATGGAGCAAACATGTTAGGCATAACAGGCATTGTGGGCATAGAACTGTTCATTGCAGGCTTGGGAATTTTCACGTTAGTAGACTTCTTAACAGATTTGCAGTTAGTAGATAAATGACTAACACTTCCACAATTAACACATGTCTTTCTAGGAGCATATTTATCAGGTGTGTAATTGTTGTGTTTGTTAATCCCTACTTTGCCATTCCTGTTATTCTTTTTATTTCCCTTAGCCTCAACTTGAACATTCTCTAACTTATCTTTCAATTGCTTGTTGGACAAGTGACCTACATTAGCTCTCTCAACAGGCTTCTCAACTTTCTTTGATTTACTAGACTCACCTTGAACAAAGTTCTTGGTGACAGGACCATACTTATTATTAAGTCTAGTGAGTTCATCTTTTCTTTTCTCTGTCAACGAAACAGCCTGATCGGTTGATGGTTCATCTGTCAACGAAACATTGCATTCCGTTGACATATCAACCTTCAACAAATGATCATTGTTGTTTGTTGACTCTGTTTCTGATTCTAAGGTTTCACCAACTTACCCTAGCTTCTCTTTGTTCTTTTTCCATGATTGCTCACAGAAAGATTCCATACCTTGAACATTAATGATGTTGGTAGCAACATTCCTGGCATCATTCCATTTTGCAATCACACTTTGTTCTATCTCAAGTTGTGTTTTAAGAATTTCTTCCCTTTGTAACACGTTCTCAAGTTCCTTCTTAGCATCCCTACTAACACATCTCATTTTCTCAAATTCAATGAGCTGTTCTTTTAACATTGCATTCCTATCACTTAAGAGCAAATTAGTCTCTTTTATTCTTGAATTCTCTTTGGTAAGTGATTTAAGAGTAACACGCAAATTATATAGTACAGTAGACATTTCATTTACTGCACTATCGCATTCCTCTTTAGAAAACTCAGAAAGATTAGTAATTGTTACCTGGTTGCTTGAGGAGCTTGCTTCCTGCTCATGATTGTTAGCCATAAGAGCCAAGTTGACATACTCAACATCATCATCAGAATCTTCACCATTACCAGCCCAATCATACTCCTGAGACATGAAAGCCATTTCTTTTTGCTTGAGAAGTTCAAAGTATTTCTTTTTATAATCAACAGGCTCAAATTTCCTGTTGCCCTTCTCAATCTTGGGCTTTCTGCAGTCTCCAGCAAAGTGACCAAGCATTCCACAATTGAAACATTTAGATTTAGACTTTTCAATCCAGTTACTTTTGTTAGGTTGAAAGTCTCTCCTTGGTGGCCTTGCTTCTGAGTTTCTCTTGAACTTGAACTTAGAGAATTTTCATGACAGAAAAGCAATGTATTCATCAATCTCATCTAAGTCATCCAAGTTGGCTGGTTCTGATTCTTCTTCTTTTGTCATCTTGCCTTTACCCTTGCTAACATCACTCCTACAACTAGCTCGACTAGTTGTGGCCTTTGCAGCTTCTTCATTGTCATCTTCCAGTTGGTTCACAGATGCAATCAATGCAATAGATCCACCCTTCTTTTGTACCTTTTCAATTTCTTCATCTTTCTCCATTTCCAACTCATATGTCTTCAAGGTTCCATAAAGCCTTTCAAGAGTGTAGTCTTTGTACTCTTGAGTGTTTCTGAGAGAAACAGTCATAGGCTTCCATTCTTTTGGAAGAGCTCTAAGAAATTTAAGGTTTGAATCCTTGGTTTGATAGATCCTCCCATACAACTTTAATCCATTCAAAAGCTTTTGAAACCTACTAAACGTGTCATTTAGGGTTTCACCAGCTTTAAAATGAAAATGCTCATATTGTTGTATAAGGAGCTGCATTTTGTTTTCCCTAACTTGCTCAGTACCTTCACAGAGAGTTCTAACAGTGTCCCATACTTCTTTGGAGGTTGTACAGTTTATGACATTGTCAAACATCTCTTGCTCCAAACCATTAAACAGAATGTTCATGGTTCTTTTATCTTTATGGACTTCTGCAACATCTTCAATAGTCCATTCTGAGACAAGTTTTGGAATTTCCACATCAGGAGCATCATCTGGCAGTCCAACTCTAGATGCAAACTTCATGGGAAAGTGTGGACCTTTCTCAATGCAGTCTACATATCTCTCATCCATAGACATGAGATGTAAATGCATCTTTACTTTCCAGTGAAAGTAATTGTCCTTATCAAGAACTGGTATCTTTACTCCTGCATCCTTCTTCACCATGGTTACTGTTTTGGTCTTGATCTTTAAACTTCTTGTATGTTAGAAGCTTGCTCTGATACCAATTGTTAATCCCAAATGACCTAACAGAATTGTAGGGGGGGGGGGGTTGAATACAATTCTTGATATTTCTTAAACTTAAAAACAACTTACAAATAAAACTGAACTTAAAGTAAAAATCACAAGCACATAAATAATTTCAGTTGGATTGTTTGATGATCCAACTGAAGTGATTTTTATTGCGGAAATAATCTGTGATACAAAATGTACACAGCTGCTCAGTTACAAGAATATAGAGAAGTATGCTCTCAAATATAGCTAATACAATCTATTTGTTTTTCTTCTCTTTCTCTTATTTTAACTGCTACACTTGGTTATATATATTCCCAAGGTTACAAAGCTATTTTTGGCTACACTAAAGTACACTAAAGGTAACCGCCAATAGTTTGCTTTTCATCCCTTTGTCTAGTGGTCCTTGGAGATCCTTGCTTTTGTCTTCATGCTTATTATGATCACTCCCAAGAGCCCAATTGGAAACTGGGATGTTTCCTCCATGTCCATTTTAATGGTTTCCAATGGAAAGTACACTTCCACATCACCTTTAGATCTGTTCAGTAAACTGTCACTATCACTTTGTCAACTATTCAGAAAAGCAATAATGATTCGTTGATAGCAGGGAGATGTGTTTCGTTGATAGCTTTATTCTCCATTTCGTTGATGAGTAAACTTCATTTCGTTGATGAGTAAACTTCATTCCGTTGACAGAGTAATCTTCATACCGTTGACATGTCTTCACTTAGGCAGAATTACATGGCATAATATATTTACAATTCACCAACCTATTTTGCCTATCTAGTACTTAGTCAACATGACTTAGAAAAACCTATCTAATACATACAACAAATTGCATATGAAACTGTGAAGTATTGTACAGTACAATTGCTACATCACTCATTTCGTTGATGAGCTTCCTGTCAACGAAACACTGCAAAGCATGCCATTTCGTTGACAGTTACAAAATGACTTAATACAAAATCTACTAAGTGTTTTTATAATTATCATCAAGAACAACATATTCCTAACATCCTTCATCATGAAACACTTACTTCCAAATACATGAAAGTATTTGACAATAGGTTTCTTCTCAGTCAACAGATGGTAAGGGGTGCTTCCATGAGTCTTGTTGATTATGGTTATGTTCTGTGTGTAGCAAGTTGTGTTGATTGCTTCTGCCCAGAAGTATGTTGGTAATTTAGCATCATGCAACATAGTCCTAGCAGCTTCAATCAGAGTCCTGTTCTTCCTTTCTACAACACCATTCTGCTGGGGTGTCCTTGCAGCAGAAAATTGTTGAACAATGTCTTCATCCTTGCAGAAGTTCCCAAGTAAGGCATTTCTGAACTTAGTACCATTGTCACTTCTCAGTATTTGAACTTTTGTATTTGGAGTTCTGTCAAGAACTCTTATGTGATCAATAATAACTTGAGCAGCTTCATCTTTGGACTTTAGAAACTTCACCCAAGTGAACCTAGAGTAATCATCCACCATTACTAATGCATATTTCTTTCTGCCCAGAGATAGAACATTAACTGGGCCAAAAAGATCCACGTGTATCAACTTAAGTGGTTCAGTGTTGGTATTGACTTGCTTTGACTTGTGCACAGATCTTCTAAGTTTTCCCATTTGACAGTCCTCACACAGTTCCTTCTTCATCAGCATATTCATTGTCTTGAAGTTGAGATGGGAGAGTTTCCTGTGCCAAAGCATGTTGTCACCAACAGTGGCTTTGCTGTAGAAACAATAAAGTTTATCCTTCTTTGTTGAGCTTAGGTCTGCAACAAACAGGCTTTTTTTCCTTACTCCCTTCAGAGAAAGGCTTCTGTCCTTCTTGTGATAGATATTACACACCAACATGTCAAAGTCAACCTTGAATCCTTTGTCACTGAATTGGCTGACACTCAGGAGGTTGTGCATTAGTCCATCAACAAGAGCAATATCATTTATGACAACATTCCCAAATTCCAAACAGCCATATCCCACTGTGTAACCTTTACTGTTGTCTCCAAAGGTTATGATTGGGCCAGCTTTCTCCACAAAATGTGATAGCAGGGTTTTATCACCAGTCATGTGTCTTGAGCAACCACTGTCAATGATCCACACGACCTGCTTCTTTTTCTCTCCCTGCAAAACAAATTGTTTTTAGGTTGCATATGGTACCCAATCCTTGTTGGGTCCTGCAGACTTAGTAACACCTGAGTTTCCTTCATTTTCAACATCAACATAATCATCAGAAAAATTTTGTTCGACTTCCTTTGCCACCCACTTTGGTTTAGAATAAGACTTAGTCTTTTTCTTAGTGGGGGTTGCCTTTTTACTATTGTCAGTAGGCTCAGAAGTCTCACCATAGTTCATGTAAGAGCATTTATCAGTTGACAGAATGGGAAAATTGAAGCAAGTACTCATAGCAGTAATTTTACAGGGCATGCAATCAGTGTTATTACAGACATCCATGGATCTATGCATAACGGGGGTTCTGTGTAAGTTACTCTTGACCTCAGTCACATTGACTTTAGTCTCAGTTGGTTTCTTACAAACATTAGTCAGATGATGTGAGGAGCCACAATTATTACATAGTTTCCTGGGTGCATTCTTGACATAGGCATAGCCAATAACTTGGTTAATTCCTACTTTGCCATTTCTGTTCTTAGACTTGAAAGTCTCTGTGTTGACAGCATGTCCTGAAGTTGATGTCGAGTCTTTCTTGACAGTGCCTTTTACATCCACTGTCTTGACAGCAGGTTTTGAGGTTACTGTCTTAGATACTCTCTTGACAACATCTTTAGAAGATTCTGCCTTGTCATTGCTGACAGCATCTTCAGAACATTCTGTCAGATTGTTAGGCAAAGTTACTGTCTTGGGGATAGTGACAGTATCTTTTCCTTCAACAATTGTGATGTCAACACCTTCATCCTCATCAAGGAGTTGTTGTTTGATGAACATAGCTTCCTCATCAAAATCAACCTCAACAATCTTGAATTTTGGTGCATGAACCTTTTTGAGGATTTGGGGTTTGACAGCAACAACAGTTGAACAATCAAGAATCACATATTCCTTTCCTGATCTTTTTCCATAATCAAAACCTACTCCTACCTTCTGATTCTCAGTGTTCTTATCATTAAGATCCTGAAGCAACCTAGAAGAGTTTCTGTATGCCTTGAGCTTAAATTCATTCTTAGTAATTTCCTTTCTCAAGAACTCTTCTACCTCCTTAGCACATACTAGATCATTTTTAAGTCTTGTGTTTTCCTGAGCTAAGGAGTCCAAAGGACTGGTCTTTAGTAAAAACAAATCATTTTCAGAACTGAGTGATTCATTTAACTTAGTTAACCTAGCTATTTCTTCATTAGCAGCAGTTAAACTAGTATGGATATTGAACATTTCTGCACTCAATTCCTCAAGAGTTTGTTTATATTCAGTGTTAGACATATCAAGCAAGACAAGTGAAGGTACCTGAGTTGAAGGGCTTGATGATTCATCCTCTAATTTAGCCATCAGGGCTAAGTCCACATATTCTTCTTCCTCTTCCTCATAAGACTCATCCCAACATCCACCTTCAGCCACATAGGCTCTTCCTTGTCCTCTTTTGTACTATCCACTTGACCCTCTGTCCATTTTCTGATTTTGCTTTGGCCTTCTGCATTCAGTAGCAAAGTGACCAAGCTCATTTTAGTTGTAGCATCTGAATTTAGACCTATCCACCATTCCAGTTTTGTATCCTCCTCTTGTAGCATTGCTAGCAGTTTTGGAGGAAGTCCATTTGCTGAACCTTGATGTTTGACCTTGAGGCTTGTATGGCTTGTTTCTTTTGAATCTTATATTTTTAAACTTCTTTGCCATATAAGCCATGGTTGGATTATCCATCTTTTCCATCTCCTCTATAGAGTAGAATTCCTCATCTTCAACATCATCCAGTTGCAGCACTACTTTCTCCTCATCATCCACCACCTCTTCAATCTTTAAGGAAGACACTTGAGTTGGATGAATGATTTGTACTGCTTCACTAGGCAGAGTAATCTTTGGCTCATGAGCTACAAGGGCACCAGACATATTGGCTATCTTTCCTTTTGATCCACTTTGTATGACTCTCTTTTGAAAGAATTCTAGCTCATATGACTGAGCACACCATACAGTGTTTCAAGAGAGCACTTTTCAAATCTCTTCCTTCTCTGATTGCAGTGACTTTGTACTCAAGATGCTCAGGAAGAGTGAGTAAGAACTTAAGGTTGAGTTCTTTCTTCTCATAGAACTTGCCATGAATCTGGAGTTCAGTGATAAGTTTGCTAAATCTCTCAAACATTTGAGTAAGTTCTTCACTAGGCTTTGCCATGAAGGCTTTATACTGAGAAACAAGAATCTGTCTTTGGTTCTCCTTGACCTCTTCACTTCCTTCACAAAACAGCTCGATTTTGTTCCAAATTTCCTTAGTTGATGAGCATCCAATGACATTCTTACACATGGCTTTATCCAAAGTGAGAGAGTCAAGCAGAATGAGTTGCAAGTAGTCATCTAGAACTATCTTTTCCTTTTCTGGCTCTAAAAACTCGGATGGCTTCTAGGCAACCCATTGTGCTGGAATAACAACACCATCAACGGTCGAGGTTGCAATTTCTTTCTGTGGAATAAAGGGACCATTCTCGAGGATTCCCATGTATAGTGGATTCGCAGCTTTGATAAACAAGGAGATTTTTCTTTTCCAAACATTGTAGTTCTCTTTATCAAAAGCTGGGATCTTGATACTACTTCACTTCTGTATACTCGTCATGATCTCAGATTTGTATATCAATCTGTAGCTCTGATACCAGTTGTTGGTCCTTGAGTATTGCAGAAGGGGGGTTGAATGCAATAGTGATAAAATTCAATCTATGATTCAACAACTAAATTAAGATTAAATCCTATCAGTAGAAGAAATGCAATCACAAGTAGTTTTCTCACAAAATAAATATTTTATTTATCTTACGAAAGTGTTGCTACAACCTTGAGAGAAAGTATGTTTTTCTCAAGCTTCGATTCCTCAAGTGATACACAGTATAGAATGAGAGAGATAGTCTAAGTGCAGGGTTTCGGGCATGAAAACGCAACGGAAAACGCGTAAAAACAGAAAAATAACGAAACCCTCCGCAGGATCCATGCGAAACACGATGTTTAATTCGTGAACATAATTGTTTACCTTTTAATGAGCTTTACGAATGGTTGACAGATGGAGGTCATTTGCTTTGATCACCACGTGTCCCGCCTTGCGATACACATCTCTAATCAGTCCACACGAACGCCCGATCTTCCAACGATCACCGGAGTTGGTACTAGCCAAGAACTGCCCTCGGAACTCTCTCTCTCTCTCTCTCTCTCTCTCTCTCTCTCTCTCTAGCCTCTATTTGATTTAGAGGTGCTAGGGTTTTTTAAGAAAAACGTTTTTTTTTTCAATTAACCCTAAAACAATACATCATAATGTATTTATAGAGAGAGAGAGAGAGAGAGAATTCTGGGCCTATACCTAATCTGATTGGGCTTCCAAAACCCAATCTGATTATTAGTAGTATTATTTATTATATTCGAATTATTATATAATTAATCAAGTCCTACTTAATTAATCCAATAAGTCAATAATAATAATAATTCAATTAAATTCGAAATTTAATTAATGCTCCGTTTAAAACGTTCTTTATGTGTAACCTTTTAGGTTATTATTACGCTGGCAATAATTTTAATATCTCATAATAAAATTATAAACAATGAGCTGCATCTAGTAATACATCATTGCTACCCAAGTAATAATAATAATTGGTGATCCAATTAAACCTTTAATGAATAATGTTCCATGTAATATAATCATTTTAACCTTATATTATAGATTAAACTCGAGGCATGGTTTATGTCATCCTCTTCAACATTTAATCCCGGTTTACTTGATCGATGAGTAGACTATTAAACAAATCACAATTTGAGCATGGCCATGCATTTCATAGTCTCACTCAATCAAGAGGCCAATAATATCACTCCTAAAATAGGAGGGTTAAATCCTATATCTATCATTCATATTTCTCATATGATTCATAATATACCCAATGTCCACCTTTATCATTACCCGGTCAAAGGTAACTTTGAGTAGAATCAAAGTATATTAATTCTCATATAGAAATATAATGATTTCAAGTCTAAGGATCATTACACCATTATCATTGTGAGAATTGCTTATGACACTTGATAACATTTACCATGAAGAATTCACACGGTGGGTCTATGCAGTGCCATGTTCTGCTAACATGCACTTATGTCTTTGACTTTAGTATCACCATACTTATGACCAATGAGATGTGGTCATCAGTCAACAAACATACTAGTCTTAATGCATTATTATTGTCCTCAAATAATAATACTCGACTAGGGATCTTTTAGGATTATAAACACTACTCATATAATCTCATTTCTAAGTCACATACTTAGAGATATAGAATTCATGCTTATATTCCAAGGACATTTATTATTCTAATATTTATATCGTAGTTAATAAAGACATAATAAATCATTGAAAGGAAATCCATAGAACATATTTATTAATAATCAAAATGTCTTCCCTAAGAACATTATAGTATTGTCTCTAGGGCACAAGCACTAACAATCTCCCACTTGCACTAGAGCCAATCACCCATGTATCTAATATCCATGGAACTAGTGTGACCTTCGTGCTTCTGCTGCGACAAAGCCTTAGTCAGTGGGTCTGCAACGTTATCATTAGTATGCACTTTACATATATGTATATCTCCCCTCCTTGTAATCTCTCGAAGTAGATGATATCGTCTAAGTATATTCTTTGCTCGGGAATGGGACCTTGGTTCCTTAGCCCGCGCAATAGCTCCATTGTTATCGCAATAAAGATCAACTGGATCTGCGATCGATGGAACTACTCCAAGTCCCTCAATAAATTTCTGAAGCCAAACAGCCTCTTTGGCCGCTTCACTGCAGCAATATACTCAGCTTCCATTGTAGAATCAGCTACTGTCGCTTGCTTCGAACTCTTCCAGCTTACAGCACCTCCATTTAGACAAAACACAAACCAAGATTGAGACACAGTATCGTCTCTGTCTGTTTGGAAACTAGCATCAGTGTAACCTCTTACAACTAGCTTCTCATCTCCTCCATATACCAAGAATGAATCTTTAGTTCTCTTGAAGTACTTAAGAATATTCTTGATTGTCGTCCAGTGACCTTCACCTGGATTAGACTGGTATCTGCTCGTCATGCTCAAAGCATATGAAACATCAGGTCGAGTACATATCATTGCATACATTATTGAACCAATTGCAGAAGCATATGGTACCTTTTTCATATGGTCCTTATCATCTAATGATTTAGGACAATTTTCTTTTGAGATCACTATCCCATGAGACATAGGGACAAATCCCCTCTTTGCCTCTTGCATCCCAAAACAATGCAATACTTTGTCAATGTATGTACTCTGACTTAAGCCGATTAATCTTCTAGATCTATCTCTATAGATCTTGATCCCTAATATATAGGTAGCATCGCCTAAGTCTTTCATTGAGAAACTTTTTCCCAACCAAGTCTTAACAGCCTGAAGAGAAGGTATGTCATTCCCTATTAGTAATATATCATCAACATACAATACTAGGAATGCCACTTTGCTCCCACTAACCTTCTTGTAAAAACAAGGCTCATCTTCATTTTGAATAAAGCCAAACTCTTTGACTGTTATATCAAAGCGAATGTTCCAACTCCTTGAGGCCTTCTTCAATCCATAAATAGATCGTAGTAGCTTACAGACCATTCTAGCAAATCTCGGATCGACAAAACCTTCTGGTTGTATCATATACACATCCTCTTCTAAGCTCCCATTTAAGAAAGCGGCTTTGACATCCATTTGCCAGATTTCATAGTCATAGTAAGCTGCTATCGCAAGCAAAATCCTGATGGACTTGACCATAGCTACTGGTGAGAAAGTTTCATCATAGTCAATACCATGAATTTGTTTGAAACCTTTCGCCACTAGTCTTGCTTTGTAGGTCGTTACAATACCATCCATGTCTGTTTTCTTCTTGAAAACCCATTTGCACCCAATAGGTTTTACCCCTTCAGGTGGTTCAACCAAAGTCCATACTTTGTTTTCATACATGGAATCCATCTCAGATTTCATAGCTTCCAGCCATCTCTCAGAATCTGGACTATTCATAGCATCCTGATAGGTAAGAGGCTCATCTTCATCCATAAGCATTACATCGCCAATCTGAGTTAAGAGAAATCCATAATATCTCTCAGGCTCGTGGCGAATCCTACCGGATCTACGAACAACCTGTGTTTCTTGAGCAGTAACATTTTCATGTACTTCGTGCTCATGTTCCAACTCTGGTTCAATGTCTTTCTGTGGTTCTCGAACTTCATCGAGATCTATCATACTCCCACTGTTTTTCTTAGAGAACAGTTCTCTTTCAAGAAATACTGCAGTTCGAGCAACAAACACTTTGCTCTCGGTACGATTATAGAAATAATACCCTTTAGTTTCTTTTGGGTATCCCACAAAATTACATTTGTCTGATTTCGGTCCTAGCTTGTCAGTGACTAAACGTTTCACAAACAACCATACTTTCAAAAAGGACATGCTATGATGTTTCTCAGTCCATATCTCATATGGTGTAGTTTGAACCGATTTAGTAGGAACTCGGTTAAGTGTGTGTGCAGCCGTTTCTAGAGCATAACCCCATAAACTAATTGGAAGATCCGCTAGACTCATCATCGATCGTACCATGTCCAACAAGGTACGATTTCTCCTTTCAGATACACCATTCCACTGTGGTGTTCCAGGAGGTGTGAGTTGTGATACAATACCACACTCCTTTAAGAAATTCTTAAATTCTAAGCTTAGGTACTCACCTCCATGATCAGATCGTAGAGTTTTAATACTTCCGCCTATTTGCTTTTCTACTTCTGCCTTGTACTCTTTGAAATTTTCAAATGATTCAGATTTGTTCTTCAAAAGATACACATATCCGTATCTACTAAAATCATCAGTAAAGGTTATGAAGTAGTAAAAGCCACCTCTTGCCATCGTACGCATTGGACCACATACATCACTATGTATGAGCTCTAATCGTTCGGTGGCCCTCTCACCAATTCCGGTAAAAGGAGCTTAAGTCATTTTTCCAATGAGGCAAGGTTCGCATTCTTCGTATGATTCAAAATCAAACTTATCCAAGTATCCATCCTTATGTAACTTGGAAATGCGTTTCTCATTTATATGGCCTAAACAACAATGCCAAAAGTATGTTTGATTTGAGTCATTAGCCTTAATACGTTTATTATTTACATTATAGACAAGAATATCAAGATCAAAAACATATAAACCATTAAATAAATGTGCAACCCCATAGGTAACATTATTCAAACCAAAGGAACAACTATTGTTCTGAATTGTAAAGGAAAAACCTTTCTTGTCCAAACAAGAAACAGAAATAATGTTTCTGCAAATCGTAGGCACATTAAAACAGTTTTCAAGTTCTAAAATAAGCCCAGTGGGCAACGATAAATTATAAGTCCCTACAGCCAAAGCAGTAACCTTTGCTCCATTGCCAACGCGTAGGTCGACTTCTCCTTTCGCCAAAGTCCTACTCCTTCGCAGTTCCTGCACATTTATACAAATGTGAGAACCACATCCAGTATCCAATACCCATGATGTAGAAGTAGACAAATTGACTTCTATAACATACATACCTGAATCAGAAATCTTCACAGACATCATACCCTTCAGGTTCTGATCCTCCAAATAAGCTTGACAATTACACTTCCAATGACCCAACTTCTTGCAAAAGTGACATATATCACCCTTTGTAGCACCTTTTGCAACACCTCCAGTAGGCTTCAAAGCCTTTTTGAAAGCATGCTTCAGATTAGCAGATTTAGATCCAATCTTCTTCTTGCCTTTCCATTTCCCCTTTCCTTTGGCATTCCCTTTATTCACCATCATTATGGGAGCAGGGTTAGCCTTTGACATATTGGTCTCAGCAGTCCTCAATAATGCCAATAGTTCGGTAGATGTTTTGTCTATCTCACTCATAATATAGTTTATAACAAATTGAGTGTAGTTGCTGTTCAAAGACTGCAAGATCAAATCTGCTTGGTGTTCCGGTAAAACCGGGAAACCCAAATTCTCAAGGGTTTCCATATACCCTATCATCTTTAGAACATGCGGTCCAACCCGGTCACGATCTCCCTGTTTGCATGCATACATCAAACCTCTCTTGACGAGCTTGACCCTCAAACATCCTTTTGAGGTGCTCAATCATGTCATAAGCGTCCATACGCTCATGTTGTTTTTGAAGCTCAGGACTCATAGTCGCTAGCATCAAACAACAGACTTCCGTAGAATCATCAAGATGCTTCTGATAAGCATTTTGTTGAGCCTCAATTGCTTCAGCAGCAAGAGGTCCAGGGTGAGGAATATCAAGGACATAAAGCTTTCTCTCCTTCCCGAGGACAATCCTCAAATTCCTTTGTCAATCAAGGAAGTTGGTTCCTGTCAGCTTTTCCTTCTCAACGACTGATCGCACAGAGAAATTGTTTGAGTTTGCCATTTAGATATCTACAATGTTAAAATGCATAAAATAAATTAGTTGCAGATTTATTAAATTATGTTCAAGTGATTATCCATATATATTCACAATATATATCTCTCACTATTTTTATCAAATCAATAGCCATAACTATTAATTCGGAAGGCATTACTCTAAATCCTTCTAGTGAGCCAAGATCCATATTTCGTCATGCTTAAGGTCAGCTTTGGCTTTACTCCCAAAACATGATTTATTTAGGTAGACAACTCTTGTCAATTATATCATATATAACTCTTGGAAAGTCTGGTAGAACAACATTTGTCCACATTTATCCAATAAATCATACCAAACTCCATGCCTCTAAGTTCACAATCCTATTGTGGTAACTTAGTTAAGTCTAACCCAATGGTCTAACAGTTAAGTATCACATTTACTTCATCGCGCCTTACCACGATAGATTGGAGTGCTTCGCTTTGGCGAACCCACTCTTTCTCGATCTAGGTCTTGACGAGTGTTACCCATTGGAAGGCATCTAAGTGACTTAATATTTTAAATTTAGGGATTTTATTATTAAAATGACCATGATCCCATCATCAAGAGATTCCCAATTTTTCCTTGAACTAAGTACTTCAATTCAAAATTCATCAATGGTTTGATTTCCAGTCCAACGGAGGAGTCACAGTGGCCTCACTTAAAACCCGCCTTTCTTACAAGCGCTGCTTGTATTTTTGTCAAAATCGCCCCATATCAAAAAATTGAAAATTCATAATTATTTCTGTGTTTCATAAACACAGGAATCTCATGTTCGTTTTGTTCAATTTTAAAATCTTGAATCGTTACAGATTTTATCTTGTTTAGCAGGCATGGCATGGGTGATGTATCTAATACATACAATCATTGTAGCTACGCATACATATTGTCATCACATGCATCATATATGTAAAGTGCGTAAAGTAAACGTGCTTGGTTATGGCCCAATCCTATGCGATTTTTCCATGCTAAAGGAAAAATCATGGTCAAACTATGGTGGTATGAAATACAACATAATAATACATGTCTTTATGCTTCATTGTAATGGCTCCTTTTGATCGCCTCCTTGGTATGCCTCCAAGTCTTCATATCTTTATGTCTCTATGTCTTCAATTACATTACATAATATGAAATAGCTAATCTAATAAACTTATAAGAGAAACTCGAGTTACATTCGAGATTTAATCATTACAAGAATGAACGACATGCAAGTCATATTTAAAACCAAAACCATAATAAAAAACCAATAACCTATGGGTCTTAGGGCCATAACCATACACCATGCTCAATTAACAGTTAAGAACATCTCATATTGCATCAACATATCACACCATATCATATTTTTCATGATCCAATCACAAAATCAAATAAAGTGTAAATCAGACAATTAAAAATCAGAATTATGAAAACAATAAATCGCTGTTTACAGATAGTAAACGACGTCAAACTCCTTACAGATGAACGAGTGACATAGTCCGTATTGTTCAGATGCCCGTTTCCCTTTCCGAAAAGGTATTTTCGGCGAAATTCTGAGACAGTATGCAAATTTCACCAAATCTGCGCAACCAATCAGAAATTGTATCGAATACGATTCTCATAACAAGAACAAAAATATATCATGTATATATCAGTATACATACAGATTATATGATCATCATATGATCATCTCAATCATCATTATTATACAATTTATGTATATATATCAATACAATATTCATGTTTTCATAAAAACAACGCATCAATCATGATAGTCACAAACATGCTTTTATCATCAAAACAGTAAACATATAAACGAATAAAACACTTTTCGCAAGTAGCTCTGATGCCATTGAAGGGTTTCGGGCATGAAAACGCAACGGAAAATGCGTAAAAATAGAAAAATAACGAAACCCTCCGCAGGATCCATGCGAAACACGATGTTTAATCCGTGAACAGAATTGTTTACCTTTTAATGAGCTTTACGAATGGTTGACAGATGGAGGTCCTTTACTTTGATCACCACGTGTCCCGCCTTGCGATACACGTCTCTAATCAGTCCACACGAACGCCCGATCGTCCAACGATCACCGGAGTTGGTACTAGCCAAGAACTGCCCTCGGAACTCTCTCTCTCTCTAGCCTCTATTTGATTTAGAGGTGCTAGGGTTTTTTTAAGAAAAACGTGTTTTTTTTCAATTAACCCTAAAACAATACATCATAATGTATTTATAGAGAGAGAGAATTCTGGGCCTATACCTAATCTGATTGGGCTTCCAAAACCCAATATGATTATTAGTAGTATTATTTATTATATTCGAATTATTATATAATTAATCAAGTCCTATTTAATTAATCCAATAATTCAATAATAATAATAATTCAATTAAATTCGAAATTTAATTAATGCTCCGTTTAAAACGTTCTTTATGTGTAACCCTTTAGGTTATTATTACGTTGACAATAATTTTAATATCTCATAATAAAATTATAAACAATGAGCGGCATCTAGTAATACATCATTGCTACCCAAGTAATAATAATAATTGGTGATCCAATTAAACCTTTAATGAATAATGTTCCATGTAATATAATCCTTTTAACCTTATATTATAGATTAAACTCGAGGCATGGTTTATGTCATCCTCTTCAACATTTAATCCCGGTTTACTTGATCGATGAGTAGACTATTAAACAAATCACAATTTGAGCATGGCCATGCATTTCATAGTCTCACTCAATCAAGAGGCCAATAATATCACTCCTAAAATAGGAGGGTTAAATCCTATATCTATCATTCATATTTCTCATATGATTCATAATATACCCAATGTCCACCTTTATCATTACCCGGTCAAAGGTAACTTTGAGTAGAATCAAAGTATATTAATTCTCATATAGAAATATAATGATTTCAAGTCTAAGGATCATTACACCATTATCATTGTGAGAATTGCTTACGACACTTGATAACATTTACCATGAAGAATTCACACGGTAGGTCTATCCAGTGCCATGTTCTGCTAACATGCACTTATGTCTTTGACTTTAGTATCACCATACTTATGACCAATGAGATGTGGTCATCAGTCAACAAACATACTAGTCTTAATGCATTATTATTGTCCTCAAATAATAATACTCGACTAGGGATCTTTTAGGATTATAAACACTACTCATATAATCTCATTTCTAAGTCACATACTTAGAGATATAGAATTCATGCTTATATTCCAAGGACATTTATTATTCTAATATTTATATCGCAGTTAATAAAGACATAATAAATCATTGAAAGAAAATCCATAGAACATATTTATTAATAATCAAAATGTCTTCCCTAAGAACATTATAGTATTGTCTCTAGGGCACAAGCACTAACACTAAGTAAACTAATCATGTCTCTATCATCACGGGTTTGTGAAGCTGCTGTCATTTTCATGTGGCAGCTCCTTACAATTTGCCTACCCGTGTATCTTACCTAAATTGCTATACAAACAAGTTTATCATTACAGGAAAAAGCAATCTAGATACATTCTATATTTAGCTAACACAATTCCAGTAGATGTTGATTTGTCATACTTTTGAATTGGTGAGCTTTGTCATGTGATCCCTTAACCTTCTGTCATAGTCTTTGCAGACCTGATGTAGTGTTGGGATACTGCATCACGCCTGTTTCTTGAACATCCAAACTGTCACATGTTTGACTGGGTAGATCCCCAATACAAAGTTTATCCCTCTGAGACAGTATCCTGATCTCTAAGCTTGTTGTCACAAGAATGCGCTTTTGGTGACAGTAAGAAATCCCCGCAATAGATGCTGTCAGGAGTTCCAAACTTGCTGTCAGGAGAATAGAGAGTTGATGTCTCAAGGCTTCCGTCAATGTTGCTGTCAGAGTGAATATGATGTCATGACTTTCAACATGTTGTCTTCTTGTAACCTTACTGTTAGTGAGATGACAGTAACATTTGTTCTTGTTATCATCCTGATATACTCCTTGAGGCTTGAACAAACGAATGAACTTCTTCCAAGATTTATAAACAAGTTTATTACAACAAATGAAATGGCTACAAGAACATACTCTGACTGTGACAGTATGTTCTACTTAATAAAATTAAGTATTACAAAACACAAAGTTAAGTTGTCTTATAAGCTATCACCCATAAATCCTAACATATTGTTTTGTTTATGCCCTTTTGTTTTGCTTACAGATTATGGATCCTCGTGAACCTCATATGCATCTTCGGCCTAGAGATCGTTCTATCCCGCACTTACAAACAGAGCATAAGTCTTCCAGTATGTGGGAGGTTGGAGGCGGTGATAGTCAGCGATCACGACATCGCAATCCTAACAATGTGAAATTCCCTCCTTTGCATTCAAGAATGGTGCCGATTCTACAAGATTTGAGTTTTGATGGTGTCTCTCGGTTGACGGGCATCCAAATTGATTGGACTTTGATTACTACTTTGATAGAGAGATGGCGACCAGAGACATATACCTTTCATTTACCTATCGGAGAGTGTATGATATCATTACAGGATACTAGTGTTCTTCTTGGATTAAGGATTGATGGTCTAGCTGTTACTAGTTTTATTACAGTTGATGGTGGATGGGGGAAATTTGTTGAGCATGTCTTTGGAGTATTCCCTTCTAAAGAAGAGGAAGTAGGGGGAGGGGGAGCAGTGAAAGTAGGGGGAGTGCTGGTTAGGGGTAGGTTGAAGTTTAGTTCGTTGAATTCAGTATTTCCTTCACTTCCAGATGATGCTTCTGATCTACAGCTTAGACGATATACACAGTCCTATATATTACAACTGATTGGCGGGGTCTTGTTTACCGATCATTCTGGAGGTCAGGTTCATTGCATGTATATTCCATTGATTAAGGATCTTGATTCATGTGCAAAATTATCTTGGGGCTTCGCCGTTCTTGCATTCTTATATAGAGAATTATGCAAGTCGTATAGGAAAG
This sequence comes from Heracleum sosnowskyi, assembly GCA_030848705.1. Classification (NCBI taxonomy): domain Eukaryota; kingdom Viridiplantae; phylum Streptophyta; class Magnoliopsida; order Apiales; family Apiaceae; genus Heracleum; species Heracleum sosnowskyi. Next base: position 39,406,223 of record CM061238.1, read on the forward strand.
ATAAAGATGAGAATGCTGGATGCCTTATTTTATTGCAGTTGTGGGCGTGGAGTAGATTACATACCTTGTCTCATGTTCCTCGTGCCCCATCTTTAAACAATCCTGAAATTTGGGGTGCTCTTCCCGGCCCTTATGGTTTGAGGTAATTTTGTACTTTTAATGCTTGAATTAGAGCATTATTTAATTATTTCATAGGATCAATTTTAATGGGTTTTTTGTGTTTTCATGTTTTATGTAGGTGGTATGCTAGTCTATCGTTTATTGATAGTGGGTCACATACACTTGCACACTTTCGGTTGTCATTGGATGTTCTTGTAGATTCTCATTTTACGTGGCAACTCTATACTGATAATGTTTTTGATGCACTGCCCGAGTCTTATAGAACAGGTAGTTCTATATGGCAGTACCAAGGACATTTGATCTGTTTTTATATTGTGGAGCCACATCTTCCTGAGAGATGTCTACGTTAATTTGGCATGCTTCAAGATATACCGTCTTCGTGTACTTACTTGCATGATCTTCACAAAATTGATTTGAAGGGGAAGGTAGACATTGATTGGGCTGACACGCATCGTGAACATTTAGACCTTTGGGACAGTAGATCACAACATCTGTTTGTTGCAGTTGTAGGTGCTGGTGTATCAGATGGTTATTATACAGTAATTACAGTTGGTATTCATCCATCACTCTTCGATACATTACGCGTATTGGTGGTGGTCATTTTTATACGGTAATTAAATTTATTGTCGAGTATATTTTTTGTCCTGAGCCTTGAACGTCTCTAATTGATTCTATAAATCTCTAATATACGAGTCCGCTTTTTCCGCAACCAGAGCTCCGTCATGCGAACACCGAGAGAACTCTTCGTCCGATAGAAAAATCGGCATCTCCGTTGATTGTTACTGAATATACGTATACGATTTATAAAGATGAGTAGTTTTGTGATGGTTAATTAATCTAAGGAGAGAAAACTAGGGTTTATGCATCAGACGAGATGAAAGAGAAATTTGGGAGTGGGGAACAACACGGACCGAAGTTTATTTATTTTGGAGCCCATGTAATGTGACCGTTCGTGTTGCTAATTCCACATTTTTCACTACTTTTTTAAAACTCAAATTAAATTAAATTATTTTGATTTATTTATTAAACAAAAACTAGCAATATTCCCGTGCTTTGCACGAAGATTAGCCGTATTTTGAAAAATCAGGTAAAATGCGGTTAAAATAAGTTAATCTAATTATTTCCATTATATACATGAACGATGATTATAATTAATTCAAATGTAACTTGTTTACTAAGTCGCGCTTTGCAGCGGTCTTATAATAATTTCTCTAAATTATTTTAAAAACATTTTACAAAAAATGATTTAAAATGAAATAGATAATTATATTCCTAAAATAAAGTTTCTTTTGATTTTTCTATGTCGTCTTGATCATTCACAAAAATTCTGAATAATAATAATAATCAATCTCTTTAAGTTTGACCACAAATTGTATACTACTAATTAATAATTTTAAAATTTTAAAAATTAAATTGGATAGTAAATGAAATATACTTTCTAATGATATTATTTTTATAATTTTCATATATAATAATATTTATTAATCATCTATTAAAGTTAGGTTGGTTTGACTTTAAAATTTTATAAAATGTCAATTATTATAGAACGAAAAGAGTATATTGATAAATAAAAACTATACGAGAATACAAACATTGTATATTTAGTTTTCTCATTTAGTAAAAACTTTAAAGGTAAGAATATTAAAATTGTATATTTAGTTTCCTCAATTAGGAAAGACTTAAAAGGCAATTGAGATATTTTCTAATCAAGAATTTAGTAGGATATTTAAATTGTATATTTATTTTCCTATATTAGTAAAGATTATAAATGCAAGAATATTGAAATTGTATATTTAGTTTCATATATTAGTAAAGATTTAAAAGGCAATTGATATTTTTTCTAATATTTGGTATTATTAATTTAAAATTTTGATAAAATTAGAAAAATAAATCGAAGCGATTTGAGAGGCACCACCCCACCACCCCGTCTTCTCGTTTATATACTGTATACTGCAACTGTAGCCCTTATCTTAGGCAAAATTATATTTCAATTTGTAATATTCAAAATAGAGGTGTTCTACAAAAATAGATAAATAGGATCCGAACTATCTAAGAGCTCCTAGGCATTTTCCTTTATAAAATATAATAATTAAGATAAAGATAATAAAATAATATTAATAAAGATATTAACATTGTATATTTAGTTTTCTCCATTTGTAAAGATTTTAAAGACAAAATTATAAAAATTGTATATTTAATTACTCAATTAGGAAACACTTAAAAGGCGATTGAGATACTTTCTAATCAAGAATTTAGTAGAACATAGAAATTGTATATTTACTTTCTTTCATAAGTAAAAGATTATAAATGCAAGAAAATTGAAATTGTATATTTTAGTTTTCTCTATTAGTAAAGATTTTAAAGGTAAAAATATTGAAATTATATATTTCATTTTCTCCATTAATAAAGATTTTAAAGAAAATTGAGATATTTTCGAATCTTTCATATTAATAATTAAAAAAATTGAGAAAATTAGAAAAATAGATCGAAGCGATTTGAGAGACGCCACCTCACCACCCTCGTCTTCTCCGGGTGATGGCCCTAACTGTCTACTGTCTGAGACAAGAATACCAAAATGCCTATTTGGTGAATGGGCGGCCCTTTTTACCCATTGAACACGCATAACAAAAATGTGTACACCAAACACGCAAAATCCATGATGCGCATATCTCGAAAGGAATGGGGAGTTCTATCTCGTACACGCATAATTATAATTCATGTTTGAATACGCAATCTCAATCTGCGTATCCTTCACATTAGACAACACGTCATACGCATGTATGTACTGTGCATATATATGAATTTATGTTCGTGGGCATCGTGTTTGTCGGTTAGTCCAAATCAAATCAACCACAAAGAGGAAAAAGGAATACTACGGTAACAAAAGATATCGATGATATCCAGATTGAGATGACAATATGATGTATTGATGTTGGGTTGTGTGTTATAGTAAAATAAAGAGTAAAGTGCACTATGTGTACTTGCACTTTGGGTGTCAGACCACTTGAGATACTGCACTTCATAAACTCTCACTTGCAATACCAGACTTCCAAACCTTTTACAAGTTGTGTACTCCCGTCAAATATCCCTAACTCCGTTTATTTTTGTGAGGGTATTTCAGTCATTTGCTATAATAACAGTAACAGTACTTCCAACCACTCTAATGTAAACTCCAATTATTTTTCTTCTAGATTGTTCTTTTAAATTTTACCATACTTTACTTGATCTGTAGTATGATTCGGGATTTTGATGCTGAGAATCGATAGAAAGGAAATTTCAACTAAATGTTACAACTCTCTTCTCTGAAGTAGAAGCCATGCAAGATGGAAGACTACCGGTGAACCGATTACTAGAAATATCAACATGACCAGATTTAAAGAAAACATAATCAAACAAAATGATTTAAAGATGTATTGAAATAGACACTCAAACAAAAAAAACAAACCCCCAACAAACAAACCGCAACAATGGTTAAAGCCTCATCATCGCCGCTGGAAATATCACCGGAGATCACCAAAATCAAGAAGAAAAAAGGTCGTCCGTCTTTCGCTGATCTCCAGAAACGTAATCAATCCAAACAAGATCAAAAGTATCTTTCTTTATCATCTAGCCCTAATTCTAACCGTCGATCTCGCCGAATGCTTCGCCGGAGCTCGGAGACAACGACGATGACCAACGTAAGGAGAAACAAGAAACAAATCATCTCTCATCAAACTCTGTTTCACCACATCTCTGACACCTTTCCCAAACTCCACATTCATCTCCGCAAAACCTCTCCAGAACTCCACCGCATGGAACTTCCAGTTCCGATCACCTCTGTCGCCGTACAAAACGTTGAAACAGTCGGACTTGCTGGTGGAGCCTCCGCAACTCCGATTCCGACACCATCGGGGATGAATCTTGTCAAATCGTCTCTCCACGAAGTCGCTGTATCTATACCTCTTACTTATTCATAAATGTTTTATTTTAATTTTTCTTTAGCTAAAAAGTAATTGAGGTTAATTGAAAGACTATTTTACCCTTATCCAAATAAATAGAGTCAGTGAGAGTTAACAGAAACATGCATTGTGTAAAAATTCTGAAAGTCCAATATTGCAAGTGGTAGTTTATGAAATTCAGTATCTCAAGTGGTCTGACATGCAAAGTGTAGGTACACATAATGCACTTTACTCTAAAATAAATAAAGGTAGAGGCAAATTGAATCAAGTTATGATGTCTGTTGACAGTTGACACCATAGCATACACAGTGGTCGAATTAGGCTATTAGCAACACGCATTTCTATATTGCGTGGTCAATAGGCAGATAGGGCCAACTGTTCTGCCAAAATGTATTTTGGGCCTTTAATTATCAACTAGCTCTTTAGCCCGTGCAATGCACGGGCATACTCTAAATATGATAAAATTATTGTTTTGTTCGAATTTTTTTTGTATGTTTGCATGTTAGAGTTGAAGTTTATGAGTTATAGTGTTATATGACAAGTGATGTTAGTACAAGTTAGTATTACACTGATATACATAATGGTTCTTTTTTTGTTTGCTTTGTTATTATTGTGTTGATTTGAACATATATGTGTCATACAAATATAATACTTAAAATATGTAAATAATTAAGTATTGTTTGATTTATAATTAGAGGTATAAATAATTATAATGCACATGCATGCTTAATATATAAATTTTACTAAAATAACTTTTTTTACAATGTTTAATTCGTTAATATTTACAAAAGTATGTAAAAAAAGTAATAAAAAATAATATTTACAAAAATATTTGTTATTGAAAGAGTGAAATTTTTATTTAGTAAGACTAAAATTGTTTTTAATTTAAAAATGGAAAAAAAATTAAAAACTATAATAATTTATTAAATCAAAAAAATTAGAATTTCACATTTTAGTGAAAATATTTAGACCAATATGAAAGTTTTAAAAACATATTCCAATAAGCTAAAATATTTCAATAAGATGGAAATTACAAAATAGTTATGTATACTATCTTATAATAGACGAAATATTAAAAATTTGGTCGGTCGGTACTTCATGATTTTACTTAATTACCCTAACTTATTTTAAAAAAATATTTTTAAATAATAACATTATTTATAACCTACCTTTTTAGATAAAATACATTACTTTTTCTATTTTTCTAACAAAATCCCCTATGTTTCTACAAAAATTACGAGCAATTACCTTTTTCAACTAAAACATGTTACTTTTTTATATTTTCCTTACTAAAACCCCTATTTTTCCAAAAATATCACGGACCTTACTTATTTATTTTAATACTTTTAATTACGGGTAATTACTTTTTTTCCAACTAAAACATGATATTTTTTTTCTATATTTCCTTACTAAAACTCCTCTTTTTCCAAAACAATCACGGGCAAACCTTTACTTATTTATTTTAAAACCTATTTTAGTACTTTTAAATTATGGGCAATTACCTTTTTTCAACTAAAACATGTTGCTTTTTCTATTTTTTCTGACTAAAACCCCTCTTTTTCCAAAAATATCACGGACAAACCGTTACTTATTTATTTTAAATCTATTTTAATGATTTTAATTATTTAAAAAAAATTAGCATGCCTACTTATTTTTTTAACAAATACAATTAATAAAAGTTTAAAATGTAAATATTAAAAATTACAATTATTAAAAACAATTTGTGCATCACACGAGTTTTAAGCTAGTATATGATAACTTATAAATGCAAGAAGAAATAACAGCATCGATTAAAACAAAATTCACTTTATTTCTTAATTGAATTTGTCAATTTTATGGTTTAATGTTTGACAGTACTAGAAATTTATGATATAGGTTAGCCCGGTATATTGCGAAGTAATGAAAAAGGTAACTACATTAGTTATTTGTACAGTAAAACCTCTATAAATTAATACTCGATAAATTAATAATCTCGATAAAATTAATAATTTGTCCAGTCCCAACTTGGGACCAGTATAAAATTGGACCCCAATCGATAAAATAATAAGATAATAACTTTTTTGAAATCCCAAAGTGTAACAGCCCCAAATCCGGGGTCAGGGATTTAGGGTAGTCACGATCCATGTACTCCTTGCCTTACCTGTATTACTCACACCATTCATAATTCACCTGCTCATGACCCCACAACATACGTCTCACACACACACACACACAGGTTAGAGTCTCAGAAACGACACAATACAACAACTGCGGAATAAATAATTTTTATTACAATACCCAAATGTCTTTTGAATCTGTCACTGATACAATTTCTAAGTAATGTTACATTACCAACTTAGTCTTCTGATGCTTACAATCCTCTAATACCATTCATGTATATACATAAGTCGAATACCAAAAGCTGTAGCCTGATTCGATTGGTTCGTACTACTCTCGGGATCACTGCTAGAAACTGTTTATGAAAACGCCTTGCGGGGTATGTGCCGTCCCATTGGCATCCTGCTTCGCTGCTATATAATATATATAAAACAATAGCAAGAGTGAGCGATAGCTCAGCAAGGAAATGAAAGTATGGCATAATTCTGCCTTTAATTCAACCCAGAAATAAAGCGGGTATAAGACAATAATTTGTCAAAATATCTCGATACTTAAATTACATCCTTATCGGAATGTAATCCCAAAAATAATACCATTGTTGTATTTCAAATATCAATTTCATAATATTTCTGCAAACTTTGGCTATATTATGAACAAAGTTCTAGTATAAACGATGAGGTTTCAAAGTAAACCAAATATAACCTTTCCGAAAAATATCTGCTATATATGCAGAATATCAACATATAACTTAAAAGATGAAGTTATAAGGTGATTCAGTATAAACAACTCCCTTACCATAACTCATGTTATGTAAGGTATCCACAGAGTCATAACTCATAAATAAAAGATGAAGTTGCATGAATTTATTGTCACTTCATTTCCAAACACTTTTCGACCCCCTACCAACATGATTGGTTCTTCACCCCAATACATGTTGCAGGAATATCCAAATTGGATGATGAACCAATACTGGAGTTGCTACCGCGTCCGCTGTGCCTAACCTTACTATGATCAGTAGCAGGTCGCACCGCTCAAATAGTTTTCTACATGTAGATGGAAGTATCACGACGGCCTGACATTGTCTACCGCCTTACTATGACCTCCCGGCCCATTTGGGGCAATATATAAAAGTTGGATGGGCCCACGCAACTTGACCACTTACACCACTCCTAGTTCAGATGGAATCCATGACTCTGAAACGTAAAGATCGTCCTCCTTTCCCCAAGTGTAACACTTGTTGATACGACTCCACTAAGTAGTTATATCTAGGTTGGAAAGGGAGATTCTCCAATATTTCCCAAGCTATGCTTGTTAATGGATATCGACTTGTTCCATGAATTTACCCCTCGATCATTGAGGTGGTAACACAACACTAGACTGGCAGCAATTAAATTGCTCCAAGAAAATATCAGTCCCTTGACAGTTTTGAGTTGAGAGTTCAAAAAGAGTAGTAGTCTCTTAAATCAGGTTTCCCATATTTTTGATGGTTGAGCGAACATTTAAATCCTCTTAAGAGACAGATTTAAATGGAAAACATTGTTTTGGGAACCTCTTTGGATTTTAAAAATAATCAATGATATTGATTAAATAAGTAAACATTAGATGAATATTCGAAATAATACTCCTTACGTAAATACTGATTAAATGAATATTCGAAAATACTATTCATTAAGTAAATATAGATTAAATGAATATTCAAAGATAATATTCATTAAATAAATAAACCTCAAATGAATATTCAAAAATTAATATTCATTAAATAATCCCCAGATAAATATTCACAATAATATTCTTAAAGTCAATAATCCTCAAATGAATATAAATAATATTCTTTAAGTCAATAATCCTCAAATGAATATAAATAATATTCTTTAAGTCAATAATCCTCAAATGAATATAAATAATATTCTTTAAGTCAATAATCCTCAAATGAATATAAATAATATTCATTAAATAAATAATTAACCCTCGAATAACAGTTACCTGATATCTTTGTTATCATTCCGGAACAAAGCGATTTTAAGAAAACATTTTGAAAATGATATTCATCTAAGTAAACAAATTTAATTAGACGAATAAGGCTTATTTAATCCGTAAATGCTTCCAGAAGTATTTACTAATTAAATAAACACTGGTTTATTGGTGATGTTGCCTTTAGGTTAATTATTGCGAAAATCTTTCTAAAAAGCTCTGTCCGAGTTTTCAAAAATATACCTTACAAAATAACCCCGATACGCTGGCTAAGTTATAAACTCAATACATGCTCTACCCTCTGAGCCTTTCTTATTCCAGTACACAAATACCTACCTTATGATATAAAGTCCCCTTCCACCATACGAAAAGTTTATAAATATATACACCATATAATTCAAGGCATAGGATCTTAAAAGTATCACCACCCATCAACAGTATTATAAGGTCATAGGATTTTGGTTATCGCACGAGCAGGATTTAATATCATTAACAAGACCAAGGATATACTGGTTTTGATAAGGAAGCACAATATTGGGAAACTTGCAAATATGGATTGAAACTTATTCAACACATTTCATATATTTCAAAATAAATATACTCTGAACGATTGAGTATGCATACATAACTTGCATCTAGTATATACATACTTCAAAATATGGTTTTTAGAAACTTGCCTGATGCTCGAGAAGTGATAGGGGTTCGCGACGATGCCGGACAATCTAGACAAAGTCAAACGAAAACACACGGTTAATCCCCTCGATAAACCACTTATAACTCAATGCTTAAACACGTAAGCGAAATACAACCAAGGCATTACTTGCTCGCTCTAGCGTCACACTAAGTCCATGTTATTCGTCAAATACTTAAATCATAAGTTTGGTTCGAAATCCATCCTCAAATCCAAGTTATACTTAACCATTTGGAACCTTGGTTTCTAAGTCTTGTTTTCAGTGGTTTTCACTTGCGCGACCTCGACTAAAACATTTTTATAAAATCGAAAAATAATCTTTTTAATCCGAATCTTTTTCGTGAGCCTTCCTAACTGTCTCTAGTATTATTCCTCAAAGTTTCACATTTTAATATGGCTCCGAAGTGGTCCAAATATAGCCTCAAAGTTGCTGAACAGAGAAGGGTTGTTCCTCCGAACGACGTTTACTAAAACTCACTTTTCTCTTAAACCGTAAATCGTAACGACATGATTCTTGCGCTCACGTAAACTAGAAACAAAGCTCTACACACTCATGTTCATCACTGAACCAAAAGAGGCAGTTAAGTTTTCGGATTCTATGCAGTTTTAAAGTTAACGAGAATCGGGCATTACGACGGCTTAAAACTTAACGTTTTCCATTTTCAAAACACACTCAAATCAATACCAAACAATCCCAAACTCACCATCCACCTTATACACCCTCCACTCAGTCAAATCCTCCATGAATAATCACAACAAAATTCATAACCCATCCTCCAATACTCAACCAACAATTCATCTAATCACTTAATCATGAGCTTAACTTTACATAAACATCAAAACCATTTCAAAACTCATATAACAAAAAGGGGCAGAGGTTTTTATACCTTCCTTGAATCCTTAAACACACCACAAGAGCTTGTAAGCCTTAAGAGAGTCTTCATCCATGGTTATCATCCTTAAACTTGCAAAAGAAAATCAAGAACAAGTTATGAATTCTCGGAGTTACTATACACCGGTTTAAAGAACTGGAAAACGGAAGGTCTTACCTTGCTCAAATGGAAGAAACTCGTGAAATACGAAATGTAGATTATCTCAAGACCTTTCCAACAAGCTATAGATCGCAATTTTCCACCGAGAAATGAAGGAGATATGAATTTTACAATCCGGAAGTTTTGCTTTGGCCGAAAATGAAGAAAATAAGAATGGTTTTTGATTTTTTGTTAATTTGCTTGGAAATGCTGATTTTTTGTTAAAGGTGGTGAGTCATTGCATGTCCAGGACACGTGTCGATCAGTGGGGGGTTATGGTGGCAAAGAAGGGGACACGTGTCAAGCAATGGAGATCATGGTGGCAAGCAGCTTTACTGGTTCGTTTTCCTTTCACATGGATGATCCAAATGTTGCATTTCTCAAATTAATCTTGTTACATGTTACTTCCATGTCTATATTTAATCCTGTCATAATTTCAATCCTTAATCCATGATTCGTTCGCTTAATCACTTAATCTCGTTATAAAGTATCAGCGGTTTCTAGAACCTTCGTTTCACTGTCTCAGTGGTTTTCGTTCTAAATTCTCAAATCAAATATAATAACATTCCAAAATATTAAATCCTCAAATCCTTAATTTAATATCTCATTTCTTGAATATAATAATATATATAATTCACTGCCCGGTCAAATACTACGCCAAAATAAAATTCGGAATTTCTGAATTCCGATCGTCTTTGCATTCACTTATTTACTCCGTAGATCACTAATATGACTTCGGAATATCCACACTACGTCTCGTACATAGGTGGCATGAAAAACTTTGTTAATCCTCAAAATCACTATTCATCCACCAAATTCACTATTCACTGATGCACTTAATCATAATAAGAAAAGTTTTAATTCTACCAAAAATTCGGGTTATTACACAAAGTATATATATTGGTCCCAACAAAACTATAAATTAATAATCATTAAAAGATTCCATACATATTCTAAGATTGTCTAGTAAAAAATGAATCTATAGTCACTTGTTTTTTGTTGAACTTCAAATCTATATTGACTTCATCTTTAAATCTCCTCACTGCACTTAAGAGTTGGGGCATTGTCTTCTCGTATTGCAACAAAAAGTTGTGAAGAGTTGTTGCCGCTTGCAATGCTTCTTTCCGAGTGACCGGTTCCAAAGCTATTGAATCATCCATATTAAAAATATCTTTCATGGGAAATTGATCAATTTTTTCCCTTATAGACTCCAATTTCTTCTCCATGTCATGTGTGTCGACTGAGCCACTTTCTCCGAAACGGCGATATGATTTGATACTATGCCTTAACTTGAATTTCTCAAGCCATCCTTGTGAAAGTTTATGCTCTAAAGAATCCTGTGGATACAAAAGCTTCAGCGCCTCAACTGCCTTCTCTATGATTAGCTCTCCTGTTATATTCACACGCTCTTGATGTTGGAGAAACCATTCATAAACAACTTTCTCCATGTCCGGGTACTTGGCTGGTTTGTGACGCTTGGAAGATCCACTTTTGTCAAAGTCATCTGATAGGAACTCTGATGATCCTCTTTAAATTAATAAATTATTAATTTATCGATATAATAATATCTCTCTAAATTAATAAAATATCCCGGTCCCAACATTATTAATTTATAGAGGTTTTACTGTACCTACATAATGAACATACACAAATTACATATTCACCTATAAACTAAGAAGTAAAAGGAAAAATCCAAAATTACTGCTTTGCATGCTAGCGATAAAAAATTATTCAAATGAGAAGGCTTGATCATAAGAAATTCATTCTGATCTTCGAAGATGGAGGTAAACACTTGTTTTGGATTATAATCTTTGCTCTAGAATGATAATGAATGTTGGTTTGTATTTAGAATTAGGTTTTCAATACATCTAATTCTCTATACATTGTAGATACATACAAATATATCTATACTATATTATTAAATACGAAACATTAAAAGTTTACCAATTACCTATTTTGCTAAAATACATTATCTTTTCTATTGTTTTAACAAAATCACCTCGTTTTCTAAAAAAATCACGGGCAACTACCTTTTTTAACTAAAACATGTTATTGTTTCTATTTTTTCTTACTAAAATACCTCATTTTCCAAAAATATCACGGACAAAACCTTACTTATTGATTTTAAAACATATTTTAATAGTTTTAATTACGGGCAATTTCCTTTTTCAACTCAAACATGTTACTTTTCCTTACTAAAATATCTTCTTTTCCAAAAATATTACGGATAAATCCTTACTTATTTATTTTAAAACCTATTTTAATAATTTTAATTACGGGAAATTACCCTTTTCAACTCAAACATGTTACTTTTTCTATTTTCTCCTACTAAAACCCTTCCTTTTTCAAAAATATCACTGGCAAACTGTTATTTATTTATTTTGAAATCTATTTTAATATTTTTAATTATTTAAAAAAGTTTAACAAACCTACTTATTTTTTTAATAAATGCAATTAATAAAATATTAAAACATAATTAATAAAATTAAAAATTATTGTTAGGTTTTATGGGTAATTGTACGTAGACAACTTAACTATGTAATCAATCTTTAATTAGACTAAAAGAAACATACTGTCACAAGCCATAAATAATGTTCCATGTAATGTTCAATCTGTACTATCATGAATACATGTAATAAATAATGTAATCTGGAAGAAGTTCACTTTGTTAAAACCCTAGAAGATATTCTACATTTGATATGTACAAGGAATAAACATGATGTCAAGATTCTCGAAGACAACAACTTTTCAAGGAACATCAAAACATGCGGTCAAGACAACACTCCTCATGACATCAATTTTCAGTCTTGACAACAACTTTGGCAAAAGCTCGGAGACATCAACTTTGTACCACAATGACAACATGTTCTGCAAGATCATGACAATAAAGTTCTCTATGACTCCCCAGTCCTAGGAAAATCTTACAGTCAGCTTTAGAACATCCCATGACAGCAGAACTTGGCGATCACAGTACTTTGTATCACGGGAGGAACTTTTGATTCACCTGCAAAGTCAAAAGTGTGGCAGATTGTTTCAGTAGCAGGTGGTACAGAAATCACATAGTTCTGTCACAATCCTGAAAGACTACGACATGAGCTTGAGAGAGAACAAGACAAAGCTTACCACTTCAAGGGTATGCAATTTCTACATCAACTGAGACTGAGTATGCTACAAAAGGAATGTATCTAGATTGCTTTATAGTTTATGTTTAGACTATCTAGTATACATTTTAGGAAAGATCACATGTGAGCAAATTGTAAGGAGCTGTCACTTGAATATATAAACAGCTTCACACCTCATATGTAATCTAAGGAACACAATTAAATAGGCTTAGAAAGCCACTTACACAATTCAGTTGTAATCTCTCTCGAGATAGAAGCTGGAAACATTGTTTTTCCAGGTTGTAGCAAAACCCTTGGCAAGATAAATAAATCAATTATTTTGTGAAGTCTCTATCCTGTTAGATAACTATTTTTGCATTTGTTCTTACTGATAATTGCTAATCTCTTTCTTTGTTATTGAGAAAAAAATTCTAAATTATCATTATTGCATTCAACCTCTCTTCTACAATACTCTCAGGGACTAACAACTGGTATCGGAGCAGTAAGATTGACATACAAATCTAAAGATCAAGATGAGTACGCAGAAGACAAACAACATAAAAATTCCACACTTTGATAAAGAGAACTACAATGTTTGGAAAATGAAGATGATGTTATTTGCAAATCCACTTTACATGAGTATCCTTGAAAACAGTGCCTTTGTACCTCACAAAGAGATTCCAGCCTCCACAGTCAATGGAGTGGTTGTTCGAGCTTACTTTATCCCAAAGCCAATATCTGAGTATACTGAACCTGAAAGAGAAAAGGTGGCACTTGATGATAACTTACAGTTAATCATTTATGACTCACTCACAGTGGACAAAGCTATGTGTGGGAACGTTATAGGAAGCAAGTCAGCCAAAGAGATGTGAGATAAGATTGAGTTACGTTGTGAAGGAAGTGAAGAAGTCAGAGAAAACATAAGATAAACACTTGTCTCTCAATATGAGGCAATTATGGCTAAGCCAAATGAAGACCTTACTGAGATGTTCTCAAGATTCAGTAAGTTACTGTGTGAACTTCAAATCCATGGGAAGTTCTATGAGAAGAAAGAGATTAACATCAAGTTTTTGTTAACTCTTCCTGAACATCTTGAACACAGGATCACAACCATAAGAGAAGGTAGAGATATGAAAAGTGTTTCACTTGAAACTCTTTATGGTGTGCTTAAGTCCTATGAACTTGAGCTTTTACAGAAGAGAGCCATTCAAGCTGGACACAAAGGAAAGATGGCTAATATGTCCAGTGCTCTAGTAGCTCATGAACCGCCAACTGTTCAAGTCACTGAGTTACCCCACTCATCCAACTCAACTATTGTTCCTTCCATTAAAATAGAGGAAATAGTTGAAGAAGATGACAAAGTGATACTTGAACTAAAGGATGTTGAACATGAAGACTTCTACTCCCTAAAAGAATCGGAAAGCATGGATAATCCAACCATGGCTTACATGGCTAAGAAATTCTCCAACTTGAGCGAGCGAGCTACCCCAGTGGTAAGGGGTCAATGTGTTGATCCAAAGGGTCACGAGTTCGACTCCTCACCTTAACTATAAAAAAAATAATCTCCAACTTGAGATTCAGGATAAACAAAGCCTTTAAGCCAAAGGGTTCAACAAACATGTTCAACCAAGGAAATACTTCAAGGTCCGGAGGAAGTGGAACAAGAGGTGGATACAAGACTGGAATGGTGGACATATCAAAGTTCAGGTGCTATAATTGTAATGAACTTGGACACTTTGCCACAGAATGCAGAAGACCCAAGCAGAATTAGAAGATGGAAAGAATATTTGGAAATCAGTCAAAGAAAAATCAGGGAAGAGCTTATGTAGCTGAAGGAAAGTGTTGGGATGAGTATGATGAGGAAGAAGATGAGGAATATGTAAATCTTGCCTTGATGGCCAAGTCAGACGATGAAGCATCATCCTCATCAACTCAGGTACCAACACTTGTTTCCCTTGATATGTCTAATTCTAAATTTAAACAAAATGTTGAAAGTTTAAGTATTGAGATCTTTAACATTAATACTAGTTTGACTGCTGCTAATGAAGAAATTGGCAGGTTAACTAAGTTGAATGATAAGATTCAGGCTAAGAATGATATCTTAGAACTTAAGCTTGATCCTCTAGATTCATTAGTTCAAGAAAATGCCAGACTTAAAAATGATATTGTTTGTGCTAGGGAAATGTTGCCCAGTAAATAACAATTGTAGAAGGGGGGTTGAATACAATTGTATAAGATTCTCGATTTTTAATAAACACAAATATGAATAATAACAGTTTTATTAAATCTGTTACAAAACTCTCTCAAGAAATTCTGAGTTCTTAAGAGCTTCAAGGTTACAAAAATACTCGTGTGTGTGATCGCTATAAATCGAAACCTAAATTGTGTTTATAGACTACACAGCTTCTCTATCAATTACATGATAAGTCCTAATCAATTACAAAGATTGAAACCTATCCTAAATTGATAGCTGCATTACTATAAATAAGGAACCGACAAAATAAACTTCCTTATTTAACTAGACTCCAAATATAACTCTAAGTAAGAATCCTGATCAGCTTCCAGTCCTGATCCCAGTCCTGATGTAGATCCTGATGATAATCCTGATACTGATGCTTGAGCAAATACTGATGACCATGCAATACTGATGACGTCAGCAATCCTGATCAGTTGAGTCTAGATCCTGACGATCATTGAATCATGATCTAACAATCTCCCCCAATCTTATACTTTGTAAAATAAAGTATAGATTCCTAGATTCAATGATGTCAAAAACATATTTACAAAATGTACAAATATTTACAGCAGCAACTTATCTGTTTAAATTCTTTGATAGAACAGATTCATCTTCAAGAAGTTGGATAACATATTTTCTTCTTTTTTTTTCAAGAATTTGAATCAGTCTTTCCTTAAGATTTCTGAGTTCTTCATCTTCCTCATCAATCTGATAGATAGCTGCTCTGAGATTCCGAATGGAGCTTCTTTGTAGACTGTGTTCTTCAAGCAAAAGATAAGCAATTTTCTTCCCATCAGGATTAAGATTAAGCTGAGACATGCCAAAGGTCATTTCTTTAACAGCAGTGCCCCTTTGCATTTCCACATCTTGACCTTTCTGATTTAAGTACATGGGAGTATAATCATGTAAAGCATAATGTAACATAAGATGTAAAAGAGATAACTACAACTCAACAAAGGACAAGACAGACAATAGTATTAATAGAAGCACAGGAATCCAGAATCAGAGAAGAAAAGGTAAACTCAAAAAATCAAAATACGTTATGTATTCTTGAAGTCCGTAAACAGGTCACGGAAAGAAGTTCATGAAAATGTTCAAGCCTCAGTGACAGCAATAGAAACAAGACTTTGAAGACGACAGAAGTATGTGAATGATTTAGGGTTCAGTACCACGGGATTCCAGTGATGAAGCAACCAGAACGACAAGGGACGTATCAGCAGCATTATAATTGAAGTCATAAAATAAGAATTGATCAAGTGTTATTCATCTGTGAACCAGACCAGTTGCACTAGGTGACGGCACTGAAAAGATCAAGTTATTTTATCGTCTCCGAAGAAATTGATACTGTCTATTACTTAAACACCCGGGAGCTCAGGAGTTATTACTAAAGGACAAAAGACAAGTAAATCAATTCGATAGTTTTTCTTTTAAGAAAACTATCGAATGAGAGTTTAAGGTGATTGAATTAAAAACAAATAAATCAATTTAGCATTCGATAGTTTTGTTTTAAAAACTATCGAATGGTAAAATGATTTGTTTCATTCGATGGTTTCTTAAACCATTCGATGGTTTTTTAATAGGGAGTAGGTGGAAAGTAATACTTGTTTTTCAAGTTGAAGAAGATCCAACGGCCAAGATTGTTTCTACAAGTTTGGTTCGATGGTTTTTCAAATCAAAGTCTGCAGTTAATACAGAGTGAAGAATGTGTCTTCTTCAGTTAAGGATTCTAACACAGAGGCATTACTGAGAGAGAGAAGAGCCGGAGAAAATTATCAGAGAAATTAATAGTGCTCATAACTTGATCATTGTTTTGTATTTGTGTAACCTTAAACTCATTGACGCTAATCTACGGATTAGAAATTGTAGCACCCCTCGAGGTTTATATTTATAAAAAGATATATTCCCCGAAACTTGATTTGGTTTGGTGTGTTTGATTTCGTTATAGAACTGAAAGATTAATCCACGAACGAAATTAAATTATTTGTGAGTATCGTATTCAACCCCCCCTTCTACGATACTTTGGACCTAACAATTGGTATCAGAGCTACTTGATTGATATACAAATTAGATCCGGTGAATGAGACCAAAATCAAACGTAGCGTGAAAATACGAAGCAAATTTTTTAACTTTCAAAATTTTTTCATTTAATTGGAATTTCTTGAATTTTAAACAATTTGAAATTTTCAGAAACCATGAGTGCTCCAAAGACAACCGCTGGTATTAAAGTTCCCTCGTTTACTAGAGATGATTTCGGTTTGTGGAAGATGAAGATGCTGCTATTTATCAAGGCATCTAATCCGTTGTATATTGGCATATTAGAAAACGGACCGTTTGTACCAATGAAACCAGTTAGTGAATCTACAGCTCCTGACGGTAGCAGGATTCCTTCAGGCACCCAACCTAAGGAGATAAGTGAATTTACAGATTCTGACAAAGAACTGATTCGATTGGACACCGGTTTAATGTTGATATTGGCGGACTCCGCGGACAAGGAAATGAGCTATCAGTTGATGAACTGTACAAGCGGGAAACATATGTGGGATACCATTAACCTAATAATGGAAGGAACTGAAGACGTGCAGGAAAATAGATTGGACATTCTGACTTCTCAATACGAAGCGTTTAGGTCACTGCCAGGAGAAAGTATAACTCAGGTCTTTGAGAAGTATACTAAGCTCCTCAATGAATTGGCAATGAAAGGAAAGACCTATCCACTGAGAGAATCGAACAGGAAGTTCATGATGACGCTGCCCCATCATGTAGAACACAAGTCATCATCCATTAGGGAAAGAATTGACTTCACAAAGATGTCATTAGAGATGATCTATGGCAAGTTGAAGACCTATGAGATGGAACAGGAACAAAGGGTGATAATCTACGGATCAGGGACAGTGGACAGCAAGCACAATGCACTTGTGAGATCAGCAGCACTTGTAGTGGATGAACCAATAACTTCTGAGATTCAGGTTCAAACCCCTAGAGCTGGAAAGGAGGTGATAATAGAAGCAGAAATGGATTATGTGAATCTGGGTGTTGATGAAAGTGATTACTACACCCTAGAAGAGCTTGAGCAAATGGAAGACAAAACCATGGCGTACTTAGCTACAAAGTTTAGTCATATTCGTTTCAAGAGAAACCCTAAGTACAAGTTCAAGGGCTCAACCAACAGATTCCAGAAGAGCAATTATACACCTAGTACAGGCTTTAAGGGAGGCTACAAGACTGGCATGATTGATAGAAGCAAATCAAGATGCTATAACTGCAATGAGTTAGGGCATTTCGCCACTGAATGCCGGAAGCCTCGTCAAGCAAGAGACATGAAAGATGTCTATGGAAAGAAGGATTCTTATGATGAGTTGAAGAAGGAGAATGCCAAGCTTAAACATCAGTTGGAGGCATTCTCTGGAAAGCAGAAAGGGAAGGCTTACATAGCAGAGGGAAAGCAATGGGATGATACTGATTCGGATGAAGAGGAGGAATATGTAAATGTTGCTCTAATGGCTGACTCTTCAGAGGAATCACCTCAATCATCTCAGGTACCTATCTTAACTACAATTGATATGTCTAATTCTGAGTACAAGAAAACTGTGCAAGATCTTAGTGTAGAATTGTTTAATGTACACACAAGCATGCTAGCATCTGAAATGGAAAATGCTAAACTAGTTCTTAAGATTAAAAAGCTAGAATCTAAAAATGAAGAACTAGAGCTTGTAGCTGTAACATTAGAAGATCTTAAGCAAAAGAATGCGTACTTAGAGAACAAGGTCAAGTGTAATGATGAGATAGAGACTATCCTCAGGAAGCAGGTTTCAGATCTAGATTTGAAGCTAAATGCTTTTAAGAATTCCGCTCTAGTGGCTAAGGAAATCATTGATACTCAGGCCATAGAGAATAAAACTGCTATAGGATTTGACTATAACAAGAAAGCTGGTAAGAAGATTTTGGAATTCCATGTGACACCTTCAGTTGTCAAAAGGAATACTCCACATGTTCTTAAGAATGTTGATTGTCCAATTTTTGTTAAGCCGTTTCCACCTCTCTTTTATGAGGATGATCTTTTCATAGCACAAGAATTGCTTGAGGAGGATTTATTGAAGGAAAAAGAGGTAAAGACTAAGTTACCTAGGAAATCAGTAAAGAATGTATTACCTAAACCTGATTTACCTAAAACTGAAGTAGGTTCCTTAGCTAGTAATGTTAAAAAGAACAGGAATGGGAGGAAGAAGATTGTTAATCAGGAATTGGTTCCATCTTCTCCCATTGCATCTAGGAAGTTGTGTTCTATTTGTAATTCTGCTGGACACCTTACACATGCATGTAAAAAGGTTAAAGTAGAAACTGCTAATGCTTCTGAAATGCATAACATGTCTGACATGCCTGATAATCATGAGCCCTGTGGAAAGAAAGAGTGTTTGCTATGTAAGTACAACATCATGCATGCTTATTTTAAGTTGATGTCTGATAGTAGCAATAGCTCTAGTAATGTTAAATCCACAGATACTATGAATATCAAACAGGGTAAGACTAAATTGAATGTTACTCCTGTTAAATCATCTAAACCTTCAGGACCCAAACAATTTTGGGTACCAAAGTCCGCTTAATCAATCTGTGATTGCAGGGTAAGGTTAAAAGCTCAAAGGTTGTGTGGATTCTGGATAGTGGCTGTTCTAGACACATGACAGGTGAAGAGTCCCTGCTTACAGAGGTGGTTAAGAAGACCGGCCCGATTGTAACCTTTGGAGATGACAGCAAAGGATTCACTACGGGATATGGTAAATTGAAAGCTGGAAATGTCATCATTGAAAACATCTCTCTTGTTGAAGGATTAAAGCACAATCTACTAAGTATCAGTCAATTCTGTGATAAAGGCTACAATGTAGATTTCAGAAAGGACAAGTGCTTGATCACCAACAGGAAGGATGAGAAGCTTACTCTACTAGGAGTGAGAAAAGGAAATTTGTTTATAGCTGACTTAAGTTCTACCAGTGAAGGAGAAGTTACATGTTTCTATGCAAAGGCATCTTCAGAACAAAGTTGGCTATGGCACAAGAAGCTCTCACATCTGAACTTCAAAACTATGAACTCTTTGGTAAAGAGAGAATTAGTGAGAGGGTTGCCCCTGATGGAATTCAATCAGGAGGGACTATGTGAAGCATGTGAAAAGGGGAAGTCGAAGAAAGCATCACATGGAAGCAAAGGAATGACAAGCATTACTGAACCATTACAGCTGATTCATATGGATTTATTTGGTCCAGTTAATGTTATGTCACTTTCAAGAAACAGATATGCATTGGTGATGGTGGACGACTACTCCAAGTACACGTGGGTGTTGTTCATACAAACAAAGGATGAAGCAACACAACTAATCATTGATCACATCAAGAAGATAGAAGTGGAAGCCAAGCTACCTGTGCGGACAATCAGATCAGACAATGGAACTGAATTCAAGAATGCAGTTCTAAATGATTTCTGCTCAGAGAAAGGAATATCAAGACAGTTTTCAGCACCAAGAACTCCTCAACAGAATGGAGTAGTGGAAAGGAAGAACAGGACCTTGGTTGAAGCAGCAAGGACCATGTTGAGTGAATCAAAACTTCCCACTTACTTTTGGGCTGAAGTAGTGAATACAGCTTGCTACACTCAGAATCGAACCCTGATCAACAAAGATCATGAAAAGACTCCGTATGAGTTAATGGCCAACAAGAAGCCAACACTGAAGTACTTTCATGTGTTTGGTGCAAAGTGCTTTGTACTTAAAGATGGAGAACATCTTGGCAAGTTTGATGCCAAAGCAGATGAAGGCATTTTTCTGGGCTATTCTCTGGAATCTAAGGCTTTCAGGGTATATGTGATTGAAGATAAGAAGGTGTTGGAAAGCTTTAATGTAACATTTGACGACACTAAAAGACCAGGCCTGCAAACTGGAGAGAACTCTGAATCCTTGGTATTTGAAAATCTATCAGGAGATCTTTCTGACAATGAAGAAGTACCTGAAGTTGTTACAGTCATTAATAATAATCATAATGATAATGATTCTGGACCAAGTGGTGACCAAAGTGGAAATCCTCAACTTACAGGATCCACTAGTCAGTCTTCAGAATCAACAGATCAAACCGTCAACAACTCAGGGGGAGCAGGAGAAGGATCAACTAGTCACACTCCACAACATCTAGAACAAGGAGAATCATCAAGATCGCATCTGCCAAGACAAAGGGTATGGAATAGAGATCATCCCTTTCACTTGATCATTGGTGATCCGGACACAGGAGTGAGAACTAGGAGAACATCACAAAATGAATGTCACTATTCTGGGTTTCTTTCAGAAACAGAACCTAAGAAAGTTGAAGATGCTCTAGATGATCCAGATTGGGTGATTGCAATGCAAGAAGAACTCAATCAGTTTGAAAGGCAGAAAGTTTGGAAGCTGGTACCCAGGCCTAAGGGAAAATCTGTTATTGGAACACGATGGGTATTCAGAAATAAGTTGGACGAAGATGGCATTGTAACGAGAAACAAAGCCAGACTGGTTGCTAAAGGTTACTCTCAAGAAGAGGGTATAGATTATGATGAAACCTATGCACCAGTAGCAAGACTTGAGGCCATCAGAATGTTTCTGGCATTTGCTGCACATTCCAATTACAAGGTATATCAAATGGATGTGAAGAGTGCTTTTCTGAACGGGGAGTTAGAAGAAGAAGTGTATGTGGAACAACCTCCAGGTTTTGAGGATTCAAAACTGGCAGACTTTGTGTACTTTCTATTCAAAGCTCTCTATGGACTCAAACAAGCTCCAAGGACATGGTATGACACTCTCTCTGAATTCTTACTTGAAAATGATTTTACAAGAGGTGTTGTAGACAAAACTCTCTTTGTCAAAAAGCATAAAAATGATTTGATATTGGTGCAAGTATATGTTGATGACATAATATTTGGTTCTACTAATGATGATCTATGCAAGAGATTTGCTAAGTTAATGCAGAGTCGTTATGAAATGAGCATGATGGGTGAATTGTCATTCTTTCTTGGATTGCAAGTATACCAGAAACAAGATGGTATATTCATTTGTCAGTCTAAGTACATCAAGGATCTTCTTAAGAAGTATCAAATGGAAGACTCATCTACAGCAAAGACTCCTATGCCAACTGCCACTAAGCTTGATAAGGATGAAACTGGTAAGAAGGTTGACATCACAGGCTACAGAGGTATGATAGGGTCATTACTTTATCTCACTGCAAGTAGACCAGATATAATGTTTGCAACATGCTTGTGTGCTAGATTTCAGTCTGATCCTAAAGAATCTCATCTAATAGCTGTTAAGCGAATATTTAGATATCTTAAGGGGACCCCAAATCTTGGAATTTGGTACCCTAAAGATACAGGATTTGATCTTATTGGATACACAGACTCTGATTTTGCAGGTTGTAAGATTGATCGGAAGAGTACTTCAGGAAGCTGTCAGTTTCTTGGAAGAAGATTGGTTTCCTGGCATAGCAAGAAGCAGCATTCAGTGTCCACATCAACAGCTGAGGCTGAATACATTGCTGCTGGTAGCTGTTGTGCTCAGATATTGTGGATGAGAAACCAACTCCGTGACTATGGACTTCTGTTGACAAAGATTCCTATATTTTGCGACAACACAAGTGCCATAGCAATCTCAAACAACCCAGTGCAACACTCGAGGACGAAGCACATCGACATCAGGTATCATTTTATCCGAGAGCATGTCATGAATGGAACTGTGGAGTTACACTTTGTACCCACAGAGGATCAAATTGCAGACATCTTTACTAAACCGCTTGATGAATCCACTTTCAATAAGCTGGTTGGTGAACTTGGGATGTTAAATCTTTCTAATTGATTTTGATTAGAAGTCAGTAACTGCAGAGAGTCCTGGTGAATACATGAGTTTAGGAATTGCTATATCCTTAGGACTCGTGAATTTATTTTCTGGAGCAATTCTCGTAATTAGGATTATTATACTAATTTTATGTCATAATTATGGATGATATATCTTCTGGCATTTAATTGGTTATTAATTCTAAAAATTATTTAAGTGCTAATATTTGTTCTAAATATTTAAGCATTTATTTAATTTGAACTAATTTGCTTTGTTTTTAACATTGTAGATTAATGCAGCATAATTGATTAGATTTTAATTGGTTAATATCACTCAATGATATTTAATTGATTTTATTCTAAGAAAATTGTGAATTTTCTGTTAAGAATTGATTTTGGTAAATTTGAAATAATTTATTAGAATTAAAACTTGACAGGAAATAAAACAGTCTGATTTTTTAAAACATGAACAGGTTTTAAAAATAAAGACAGAAGCAAAAATATCGAATTTAGGAAATTCGATGGTTTTTCAAGTACATAGATAAATCTATCGAAGTTAATTTTCGATAGTTTTTGAAAAGGAAAAGAAAAACTATCGAAAGCATTTCTCGATAGTTTTTGAGATTTAATTTAAAATATATCGAAGGAATTTACCTAATTTAATATTTAAATTCTCGATGTATTTTAAAATTCAGTAGAAAATTGTATCGAAGTGAATTTATTAATTCAATAATCAAATTCTCGATAGTTTTTTCTTACAAAACCCCTCGATAGTTTTTGATTTTTCAAAAGCAAAACGTTCGATGGTTTTTCAAAAAGGTTGGTTTAAATTCTGATGTTTAAATAATTCGATAGTTTTTCAAAATCTATCGAAGAAAATTGACCTTTTTACCCCTACAAGAAAACCATCGATAGTTCTTTTTAAAAACTATCGAACCTGAAAAGACTATTTTGCCCCTGTCAGTTTCAAAAGTATTTAACCGTGCCTTAGCTCTTTTCTTTTCATTTTCACAGATCTGAGAGAAGTGCTTTTGTCGATTTCAATACTTACAAAGATATACACACAGTACACGAATTCCATTCGATAGTTTCTTCAAGTTTAATCAAGAAAACCTTAAAATATTTACTGTTTGTCACTGTTGATTGATTTCTAACCGTGAAAAGTTAATGTTTTTTGAGTTTTTGTCACTTTCTGGATAAGAAACCATCGAAGTAGACTTTTGAATTGAATATTGGTTAGAATTCAAGGGTTCTACAGTTCATAGGTGTTCGAATTTTCTGTGTTAGTGTTAAAAGGGGTTATTTTAGTTTTAAGGGATTTGGTGATAAGTTTGATTAATTATTAATAATTAATTAAATTTAAGTGGTAAATTTTAGTTTTGGTTTAAAATTTATTTTCTGGAAATTTGAAACATAATGACTGGAGAATTTATCGTAACCAAAACTAATCATGTCTCGTTTCAAAATCTGCAAGCCATTACGAATCCTCAAATTCGTGTGTGGGCAGAGTTTTTGAACACACGTTCATTAGTGGCATACGCTGTGAGTACTCCCGTGGTCCTTTGTATTGATCAATTGACTGCGTTGTACACAACCGCCACAGATACAAGTGAGAATAACGTAAGGTCTTTCAGTTTTGTTGTGCCAGGGGGCAGAACAATAAGGGTAACGGAACATGATTTTAATCAAATCTTACATTTTCCTACAGAAAACCTTGTTCCGGATCCCACAACTGAGGAAATACATGCTTTCTTCACTCTTATCAGAAGTCAACAACCTAACTTCTTGGTGGGAGAGTTCCTAAAGCATTACCTGCCAAAGCCATGGAATTTTTTCTTTCATACCCTGATACATGTTTTTACTGCCAAGCTAACAAATCTGCATGGCATTCCCTTATTCCTTCAAAAGATAGGGTTTGCCATTGCGAACAATAGGCATATTAACATAGGACGGATAGTGATTGATCAAGTAATTCTGTGCATGGGACCACTGGATGAAAGAACAGGCATAAATGAAGATGTGCTCTGTTTCTATCCTAGGTTCCTACAGCTAATTCTCAATGATATCTTAACAGATGATGAACGAGAGATCTTTGAAGGTGAAGCCAACCAGGAGTGCATGAGAATGAAGAGCAATGCCATAACCGCTCTCATTAGGAAGGACAACTATCTTCCAGGGGTACCCACTGTTCTCACTGAATATCTAAGAACGGTGCCCCTACCACTTCTACCCCCAGGGGAACAGGTAAATCAAGGTAATATTCCACAACCTGAACCTGTAATGGCACCTGTACCAATGGATGTTGATCCAGAGCCCTTAGTGGCCATTCCTGACCAGGAGGTTGCAAACCCACAACCTCTAACCACGGTCGAAGAGCCTTTGGAAGAGCCAAATGAAAACATAAACGAACCTCCTTCCCCTACTATACCCATTAAAGAACCATCCATGAGTGTAGAGGGAGATAGTGCCAAAGCAGCACCACATAAGGAGATACACCCTTCAACAGCAGCTCTGCCTTCCTCTAAAAGGAGAAGAACAGAAACTGAGGCAACTGCTGATACTTCATTTCTCTCATTCAAAGAGCCCTTTACTGATTTTTCTGATGCTGATTGGGCTACGCTAACTAAAGCAATATCTGAACCAATAGCTCAATCAAGTAAGGAAGAATTGACGGAAGCAACTGGTGTTCCGACCATATTACGGTCAGGTTCACTGGTTGAAGGTTCTCAGAACCAAGGGTCTTCACAGACGTCGAGAGAAGGCTTTGACCTAAATGCACAATCTAAAAGGTCATTGTCTACCTCCCCAGATGGAACATATCTGGATCCTGCGGGTAAAGGGTCTGACGTAGGTGCAGATCGGCAACTCGTTGACAGTGAATCAATTACTATTGAGGAGTCAACTGAGGTGAAGTCTTTACAGACTCACGGGGAAGATTCGGGATCTCTGCTGTTAAAAGAGCCTGTTTCTAACCCCCTAGAGATTCAAACTCTAGATCCTTCAAAGGATATATCATCTAAGGATGATCAGCAACTTGGTTTATCCAAGGACGGGGACTTGCGAAGCCCCATTGCACCACCGGTGACCTCCTTAAGGATGGCTACGGTGATCTCTTCTGCAGGTACAATCAGCACAAAGGATTTGAGTGAAACAAAAACACTTACACCTGGCCTGAGTGGGAAAGGAAAAATGATTCAAACACCGACAGAAACGTTGAGTGTACACCCAGAGCCAAATGTGAGGAGTGACACCCTAACCCTACCTAATATTAATGATCTGCTGCTACCAACAGAAAGAGAGCTACAAGTTCAATCTTCCCTCAAGGAGATGACAGTTCGGGACAAAGAAGGAAATCCACTTTTCAAGGTTCCACTGTGACCTTCCTTTGACCAAGGGATCTCCTCCAGTCAAGACAATGTTTCTTTAAAGTCTATTCAAGAGAAAGTTGACTTGGCTGCAGCTGATTCCAGAAGAACATTCAGGGTCATTGGCAGTGCATCTGGCACTATAACAGGTACGAAGCAGGCAGTGGACTCCTTAAAGAAGGAAGCTATGGAAGAACTAGTCGAGCTGAGGATGGACGTCAGGGAGCTTAAAGATGGATTCATGAATGAAGTAACTGCACTGTCTCAAGGACATGAAGCTTTGAAAGAAGACGTTCTGGTTATCCGGGATGGTCAAGCGCGGGTAAAAGATGCAATGGATTCCCTTTCACGAGTGGAGTCTAAGCTAAACAAGAGGCTGGATCACACGGAAAAGACTACCAACTCAAGATTGGAGAACATTGACCTGTCGCTAGCTTCTATAAATGAGTTTAATAAGCAGCTTATGGATTTCTTGGAGAATCAAGGTGACGGAGTACAGTCTATATGGAGTATGCTAAAGAACCAATAATCTGGACAACCTGGTTCTTCATATCAGCAACCTGATCCTTCTAATTTCTTTTATGCTGAGGATGCTTTTATCGAGGATTCCTCAACTAAGGGGGAGAAAGTTGGAGAGGGGGTGAAGGATAAATGGGGAGTTTGGGAGACTGTTGAGGCTATTCCAATCAGACAGTACTGGATTGAGGAGCTTGTAGAGGAAGACAAGAGAAGTGAAGAGGAATTTGAGGTCATGCATGAGCAACCTATTCAAGAGGAGCATGAGCCATATTATCCGGAGCCAATAGAACATCCTATCTTGGATGATGATATGGAAGAAGCAAATTCTCTATCACATGAAGAAGAAGCTGCCTTGGAAGCAATAAGAGCTCAGAGAGCTGCAATAGATGCCAGGCAAGCTGAGAAGGAAAAACAGCAAGCAATTCTGAGAAGTGAAAAGCTAAAGAGAATGAAGGTGTATAATGAAGTGAGGAAGAAGAAGATGATAGATCTGGCAAAGAAAGATGATACTGAATGGGAAATGGCTTACAAAACCTTTTGTGGAGTTGAAGACGGATTACAAGTCAACGACAATGCGGAGGTGGAAGTCATTATTCAGGACATCAGAAGTGCTAATCTTGAAGATCAGACTTACTTTAAAGCACTGAGAAGCTCTATAATCTTTCTGAATGCTGGGGTTAAAGCAAATGGTGCCTGGAGCTTATTAATCAGTTTTCTGGAGAAAGGTACATTTGTGATTTCTACTAAGTTTTTAGAACAGAGGACATATACAGAATTGCAGGCTATACTCATCAAGATCCAAAGAACCACAAGGCTAAATGAACTGCTCCGTGAGCATGTTAAGGAGATCGTGATGAAAGTCAGTCCAGAGATTACTGAAGATCCTCCAATGGCTAGATTCATGACGAATGACTTGTTCAGAATCTGCTATTTGGCTGAGGACAAACTGAGGGACTACCCAAGCAACTATCTAATCTCAGTTGAGAAGTATCTTAGATCCACTGGATTCTCATCAACGGAGAAGGACAAAGCAGCAGACACTCTTAGAAGATTTCTAATGGAGAATGTTCCTTACTATAGGAAAAGAGTGGAAAGAGGATTAGAAGTGCATACCAGACTGCCAAACATGCCAAAGCTGAACAAGAAAGATGTTAACATTGCATGGTTATGGGCTGGAGTGGGTCAAGAGGTTGAATATATTGGAAGACACATCCAAGGAGCAATCCTTAAACCTGGAGAACCACTGCACTATCTATCAGTGATTGATTATCAAGCTGCTAACTCCGATCCAATGATTGAAGAAGGTGAGATTGGAATGGACTGAATGTTGAAGCAAAGAACAAGAGAACTATCAGCTCAGACTAGAGGAGCAACTTCATTGTAAAAAGTTTAATTGTTTCTTGATTTATGAAATCTGGAAATGTATATATATCTGATCCAGAATGCATTGATATTATTACGCTGTCTTACTTTAAGTAGTTTAATGTTTCCTTAGTTAGTTGAGTTATCCTCGAAGTATTTGCTTGTCGAACTCTATCCAATCAAATAGGGGGAGATTGTAAAGCATAATGTAACATAAGATGTAAAAGAGATAACTACAACTCAACAAAGGACAAGACAGACAATAGTATTAATAGAAGCACAGGAATCCAGAATCAGAGAAGAAAAGGTAAACTCAAAAAATCAAAATACGTTATGTATTCTTGAAGTCCGTAAACAGGTCACGGAAAGAAGTTCATGAAAATGTTCAAGCCTCAGTGACAGCAATAGAAACAAGACTTTGAAGACGACAGAAGTATGTGAATGATTTAGGGTTCAGTACCACGGGATTCCAGTGATGAAGCAACCAGAACGACAAGGGACGTATCAGCAGCATTATAATTGAAGTCATAAAATAAGAATTGATCAAGTGTTATTCATCTGTGAACCAGACCAGTTGCACTAGATGACGGCACTGAAAAGATCAAGTTATTTTATCGTCTCCGAAGAAATTGATACTGTCTATTACTTAAACACCCGGGAGCTCAGGAGTTATTACTAAAGGACAAAAGACAAGTAAATCAATTCGATAGTTTTTCTTTTAAGAAAACTATCGAATGAGAGTTTAAGGTGATTGAATTAAAAACAAATAAATCAATTTAGCATTCGATAGTTTTGTTTTAAAAACTATCGAATGGTAAAATGATTTGTTTCATTCGATGGTTTCTTAAACCATTCGATGGTTTTTTAATTGGGAGCAGGTGGAAAGTAATACTTGTTTTTCAAGTTGAAGAAGATCCAACGGCCAAGATTGTTTCTACAAGTTTGGTTCGATGGTTTTTCAAATCAAAGTCTGCAGTTAATACAGAGTGAAGAATGTGTCTTCTTCAGTTAAGGATTCTAACACAGAGACATTACTGAGAGAGAGAAGAGCCGGAGAAAATTATCAGAGAAATTAATAGTGCTCATAACTTGATCATTGTTTTGTATTTGTGTAACCTTAAACTCATTGACGCTAATCTACGGATTAGAAATTGTAGCACCCCTCGAGGTTTATATTTATAAAAAGATATATTCCCCGAAACTTGATTTGGTTTGGTGTGTTTGATTTCGTTATAGAACTGAAAGATTAATCCGCGAACGAAATTAAATTATTTGTGAGTATCGTATTCAACCCCCCCTTCTACGATACTTTGGACCTAACAAATCACCATTGAAATTTCTACCTCCATCCAGTCTTCTTCTTATTGTTGCCAAAACCATATCACTCCATACCTTGCACACTTCATTCTTCCATTTTAACAGATAATGAACATA
Organism: Heracleum sosnowskyi; assembly: GCA_030848705.1. NCBI lineage: Eukaryota > Viridiplantae > Streptophyta > Magnoliopsida > Apiales > Apiaceae > Heracleum > Heracleum sosnowskyi. The sequence goes on from CM061238.1 coordinate 39,435,924, forward strand.
TTTCAGTTCTTGTGTAGTTTTCACCAACAGATCTTGAATGGACAGAATCTTCACACTACCATCTCTCATAAAATACAGAAGCTTCTCTTTCTTTTCAGTACCATCATGACAATCTATAACTATATCAATAGCTAATAGATTGTTCAGGTGTTCAGAAGTTAAAATACCTCCAATTTCAGTTAAGGCATAAGGATCAACATGAGGTGTATTCAGATATCCAGCATCCATGTGTCCAATACCTCCTCTTGAGTTGTTTGTCATTTGCCTTAGATTAGAGAACATCTGTAACCAGAGTGCTTTTGATCTATATGAATCAGAGAAATTCGCAACACTGGAAGCACTTGTTATAATACCACCATTCTGAAAATTGATAGGTCTATTACACCTAAGTGTGCTTATGTGTTTCCACTTCTTATCTTTCTCTTTCTCAAAAGCATAGCTTCTTTCTAGCTGAGGTTCTTGTCTGCTTGGATTTCTCCACAACCTTCTGTTTGAGAGTTTAAGCCTTTGTACATAGAGATTGGAATCTCTATTTGTTGTTCTTGTGATTTCTCTTCTTCAGGCTTCCTCTTCTTCATCCACTTCCTTGTTGTGAGAATCAACCATAGTAGATAATATTAACAGATCAACCTCTTGTAGAATTTCAGATTCATCAGGATCTTGAACAATGTCAGGAACAATGTCAGGATTAGAATCTTCAATTTGAGCTGTATTACTGAGAGTTGATTGTCTTGATCTTCTCCTAAATCCTGGTTCTTCTTCAACAATTCCATCATCACCAAAAGTAGACCTGTCAGGAACTACTAGAATTTGAGTAGGTTCAGGAATTTTTTTTATTCTTAAACCTCTAGACCTTGTTTGTCTAGGCATTGGTTGACTTGATGAGCTTCTTCTCCCTCTTCTAACACCTCTTCTTCCTCTGCCTCCTCTTCCTCTAGTAGGAGCAGGGTTATTAAAACTTTCCATCATTTCTCTCTGTTGATTTAAGAATTCTTTTTGTGAGAGATCATGATATTCTTCACTTGCTGTAGAGAGTGCTTTCCTTGCAAATAACTGTTGAACTCTCTTATCAGTGTGATAAAGAGTAACAATATTACCATCTCTTGTTTTGAACTTCTGGAATAAGTTAGCAGCATCTTCAGGATTTGCAATTAGAACATCTTCATCACCTTCAGGAATTGTAGCAAGAGTTTGTCCATGATCAGGCGTCAGGATTTGATCACCTGTCAGGATTTGTTCTTCCGTCAGGATCTGAGATTTCACCAGTGTTCTTACAGTCCTTATTCCATAATCAGAAACATGTGTTGACTGCGTTGTTTGACTTTGAGAAGTTTGAATTGTCTTCATAACAGCAGCATCAGAGGTTTCTCCTTGTAGAACTTTGTCACCACCATCATTTCCAGTATGATCATAATCATCATTATTTCTCAATACTAGATCAGGTGTACATTTTGTAGAACTTACCTTCTCCCCCTTTTTGACATCAGTATTTGACAATAAATTCAAAATTAAGTCAAGAGAGGTTTGAATGTCAGTTACCTTAGAATAAAGAGAATCAATTCTGCTATTGATGGAGGTCTGTTCAGTAATGATTGACTTGACTTGGGATTCCACTATTCTTAGTTGAAGAGCAGTAGGCACCTTTGTAAAGTTCTGAGAAATATCAGTCCTCACCAATTCTGTAGCAGCTTTGACAGAATCAATTTCATGTTTGAGGCCTTTGGATAAGAGAGTAGTATCCTTCAAATGATTCTTCAAATCTTCATTTTCTATTAATTTCACTGCATCATAGGCATGATCCAAAGCATATGGATAGCTAACAGATTCAGAAGATCTGTACCATGAATTGTTCCATTCATATTGTCTAAGTGCCTCTGCAGGAGTCATTTCAGAAGGACCAGAAAAGTCTTGTCTGAAGTCTTTTCCAGTAGTAGCCTTGCCAGCCATGAATGTGCTTGATGAACCAAAGTTGGTTCCAAGACTAGCTTTGATTGCTGTAGCAAGCTGATCCTTCTCTTCATTATTATCATCATCACTATCATCATTATCATCAGCATCAGAATCATGAGTAACATCAGGATCAGGAATAGAAATACCTTTAAGTTTGTCCTGTGATGCTGTGATAGAGTCTGTCATTGGTCTTGAGCTAAGTGGTTGTATCAGGACTGGCTCAGCATCAGGAGCACCACTAGCGTCAGGAGCAACACCGTCAGGATTTGATTGGCATTCATCAGGATTTGTTACTGATGGTTCTTGTGGAGCCTGAGGTTGAGAAGCTGCTTTAACACTTTGAGTTAAAGGTTCTTGTGGACTTCCCTCATGAATAGTGTCCTCGACCAATCTTTCATTTGTACCAGAAACCCCTTAAGCATTGTCAGGAAATTCCTCAGAAGCTATTGCTTTGCCTGCATCTTCAGATTTAGAAGATGGTTCTTGTGTGGCTAGAATTGAAGTGTCTGCATTTTACCTTTGATAAAATGGTTCTTGTGGGACCATTCCAATAGCTATGCCTTCACCCAAACTTTGATTGAGTGGTTCTTGTGGGGCAGGATCTTCAGTAGCTGCTGAATCACATTGAGATTCAGGTTCTTGTGGGCTTGATCCTTTCAGTTTCTTTTGTCTCTGAAAGACTATTTCTTCTGCTTTCCTCTTCTTTTCCATGGGATGTGAAAACCCAAGCTTGGAAGCAGTCTCAACAACCTTCTCCCATGAAATTTCAACAATCTTTGCAGTAGGAGAGGCCTTTGCTGGAGAGTCTGAGATAAAGACAATTTTTGGTTGTGCATCAGGAATACCAACATCAGGATTTGTTTGAGCACCAGGATTAGATGAATCATCAGGATTTGATGTCTGAATATCAGTATCCTTCATTTGCACCTTCAAAGGAATATGATACCTGCTTTTTGATAATTTCCTTTTCTTTTGTGGCTTTGTAGAGACCACAGCCTCAGTAGCAGTATCAGCAACTTCCTTGATTATCTTCAACTTGGAGGAGATAGGCATATCATCCTCAGAATCACTTTCATCTCTTAAAATCGACTTTCTTTTCACTGGAACATCCTCATCACCCTTATCAAGAACAATCTTTGCATCCTTCTGCACCACGACCTGTTGTACACCCCCTTGTTTCTTCTTTTTGGTGAGTGGTGTAGAGGAAATATCCTTTGAACCTGATTGCCTTCCAGACACATCAGTTCTAGCTGATTTCTTTGTTTTTACAACTAAAGTCTTTTGGGAGACAATAGAGGTGGCTGTTGACTGTTTGGACTGTTTGTGTTGGATGCTTGGGTCAGGAACAATGTGTGATTGGCCTTGCCCCATAGCATCAGAAATTGTTCCATATTGAGTAGGCATTTTCTCCTTCAAGAAAAGCCTGACCTCATCAGGAATAAAAGCATTTCCTTCAAAACCATTTGCCTCATCACTGTTGACTAAGGACTTAATATTGTTGTCTGTAATTCTACAAATTGGTAGAATCACATCATTCTCAAAAACAGCATCAGGACAGAAGTGATTAAAGATTAGCTGAAAAAATCTAAGGAAACAGACATAACCTAACTTATCTGACTTCCTATCACTTAAAGCTTTTAAAATTAAACTACCATAATCAAACACTTGAGAATAGATAAGAGAGTACCCAATCTTTAGTGATCCTGATGGAAGAGCATCAAAATTCGATGTCTTGTTCTGGAAACAGCGGCTTATGGTATCAAAGAAGAAATTCCATTCCTTCTTAAGCTTTGTCCTGAAGAGGTTGCCATACCTCTTTACTTCTCCATTGTAGCCCAATTTTGTAACAAACTCAAAGAGAGTCGAGTCTGAAATATTGTCAGGAACAACATCACCAACAACAGGCAAATGTAATGCTTCCTCCACAATTGCAGGAGTCACATAGTGAGTAACCCCATCATATTCAAAACCTATCAGGATTGAGCCAGAATGCCCTTTGTCAAAAGTAATTGTGTTCCATACCTGCATAACTGACTTAAAAGAAACACTTGTAGGTTCTGTTAAAGCAAACTTCAATGGGCTTGAAGCTAGAAAATTCCGTACTATGTGAAACTCAGAAGGCAAATCCTGATGATCTAGGATGGCTACAAAAGTATTAGTGGCAAAAGTAACACCACTAATCACAGTCTGTTTGTTCATGAAAGATGAAGACGCCATTAAAACAGAATAGAAAGCTTGAGAATTGAGATTTAGAAAATAGGGTTCTTTAGCACAGAGAGAAAGAAGATGAAAAACTGATGATGAGAGAGTAATCAGGAATTTAGAAAAACAAATGTATTTTGTTATAACAAAATATTACTCTCAATGACAGGTGACAAAATATGATTTGTGCAAAAATGATTAGTGGACAAATTACGTGCGTAATTAAACATAACTGCACCGCTTTTTATGTGTATCTATATGTATATATCTATTAGTGTGACACACGCGCGCATACAGTTGTCCAATTAAAACTCAAACGTTTCTCATCATTAACTGACGAAAAATCAGGCACAAATTAAGCAATGAAATACTGACATGTACATCAGGATTGACCAATTGACTTCCTGTCAGGATTGAGTCCTATCAGGATTTGATCAAAATTACATACCTTGCAGAACGACCATCAGGATTTGATAGTCATCAGGATTTCCTCTCTGTAGCTTTCCTCAGAAATTCTCAAAATTCATCATTCCAAGTTCATTCACCAATTTGTTGAAAGTAGCTTCAGGTAGTGGCTTGGTGAATATATCAGCTAGTTGTTGATTAGTAGGAACAAAGTGAAGTTCAATTGTTCCTTCCAGATTCTGTTCTCTTATGAAATGATATCTAATACTGATGTGTTTAGTAAGAGAATGTTGAACTGGATTTCCTGTCATTGCAATAGCACTTTGGTTATCACAATAAATAGGGATTTTTTAGTATGACAGACCATAATCTAACAACTGATTTCTCATCCACATTATCTGAGCACAGCAACTTCCTGAAGCAATGTACTCAGCTTCTGCAGTTGAAGTAGAAATTGATTTTTGCTTTTTACTGAACCAAGAGACTAATCTTCCACCCAAAAACTGACAGCTTCCTGAAGTACTTTTTCTGTCTATTTTGCACCCTGCAAAATCAACATTTGAATAACCACACAAACCAAAATCTGATTCCCTTGCATACCAAAGGCCAAGAGAAGGAGTGCCTTTGAGATATCTGAAAATTCTTTTAACTGCAATCAGATGAGGTTCCCTAGGTTTTGCTTGAAATCTTGCACACAGACAGGTTGCAAACATGATATCTGGTCTACTTGCAGTGAGATACAATAAAGAGCCAATCATTCCTCTGTAGTGAGTTACATCTACCTCAGCACCTTGATCAGGATCAAGTTTGGTAGCTGTAGCTATGGGAGTACTTGCTATAGCACACAATCTTGCATGTTAAACCTTTTCAATAAATTCTTTGTATATTTTGACTGATTGATAAAGATGCCATCATCAGTCTGTTTAACTTGAAGACCAAGAAAGTAACTCATTTCTCCCATCATGCTCATTTGATATCTTGACTGCATAAGCTTAGAAAACTTTTCACACAGCTTATTGTTTGTTGACCCAAAAATAATATCATCAACATAAATCTGAACTAAAAGCAAATCCTTACCATGATTCAAATAGAACAAAGTTTTATCAATAGTACCTCTTTTGAATCCACTTTCTAGTAAGAATTGAGCTAGGGTTTCATACCAGGCTCTTGGAGCTTGCTTTTGTCCATAAAGTGCTTTATCCAATCTATAAACATGATTTGGATATTTAGGATCAATGAAACCAGGAGGTTGTTCAACATATACTTCTTCCTCCAGTTCACCATTTAAGAAAGCACTTTTCACATCCATCTGAAAAACCTTGAATTTCTTATGAGCTGCATATGCCAGAAAGATTCCGATGGCTTCTAGTCTTGAAACAGGAGCAAAAGTTTCATCATAGTCAATTCCTTCTTGTTGAGAATACCCCTTTGCAACTAGTCTTGCTTTGTTTCTGATAATTACACCATCTTAATCAGTCTTATTTTTGAAAATCCATTTTGTACCAACAATTGACCTATTCTTTAGTCTTGGCACCATTTTCCAGACTTCATTCCTTTCAAATTCATTCAATTCTTCTTTCATTGCAGTAACCCAATCAGCATCTTTAAGTGCATCTTCAACTTTCTTTGGCTCTTCCTTTGACAGAAAGTTATTATATAGACATTCATTTTGAGTTGCACTTCTTGTCTGAACACCTGCATCAGGATCTCCAATTATTAAATCAGGAGTATGACTTGCAGTCCATTTCCTTGCTTGTGGTAAGTCACTCCTTGATGTAGATGCTCCCCCTGGATTGGTGTTATCTTGATTAGAAGAATTTGATTCAGTAGAAGCTCCCCCTGAATTATTGCTATTTCCTCTTGATGGGTTATCAGGATTGACACTTGAATCAGTATCTGAAGAATTTTGTCCTGATGATTGAGTTGACTCAGAATTTGTAGTAGTTTGTTGTTGCTCCCCCTCAACGTTTGCACTACTAAATGTATCACCACTATTTGTATCATCAGTATTAGCACCATCAATATTTGGTGCTTCATCAGGATTTGGAGTATCATCAGGATTTGGTGAGTCATCAGGATTTGGTGACCCATCAGTATCTGATAAATTGTCAGGATCTGATTCATATTCTTCAGGTTCCTTGGTAGCTTCATTTTCAAAAATCAATCTATCATGTGAGTCTTCATTCAATCCAATTATCTTCTTATCATCAAAAGATACGTGTATTGACTCAATGACAATCCTTGTTCTCAAGTTAAAAAATCTGAAAGCTCTTGAGGCGGGATATCCAATAGAAATTCCTTCATCAGCCTTAGTTTCAAACTTTCCTAGTTGTTCAGGATGAGTTCTGAGAACAAAACATTTACAGCCAAACACATGCAAATGCTTCAAACTTGGTTTCTTCTCCTTGAACATTTGATATGGAGTTACACCATGTCTGTTTATCAATGTGAGATTTTGTATATAGCATGTTGTGTTGACTGCTTCTTCCCAGAAGTATGTAGGCAATTTAGCTTCTTCCAACATAGTTCTGCCAGCTTCCATAAGAGTTCTATTTTTTCTTTCTACTACTCCATTTTGCTGGGGTGTGCCAGGAGCAAAGAATTTTTAAATAATTCCTTTGTATTTGCAGAACTCTTCCATCTTTGAATTCTTGAATTCAGTACCATTATCACTTCTCAGAATCTTGACTTTGTACTTTGTGCATGTCTCAATCATTCTCACATGATCCAACAGTATTTCTGGAGTCTCATCTTTCCTGTGCAGGAAATACACCCAGGTGAATCTAGAGTATTCATCAACAATTACAAGAGTGTACCTCTTTCTTACTAATGGACATTATGTTGACTGGTCCAAATAGATCAAGATGTAGCATGTGATATGGTTCTTCAATAGAGGATTCTGATTTACTCTTGAATGATGTCCTCCTTTGTTTAGCCTTTTGACAAGCATCACAGAGTCCATCAGGAGTATAAAAAACTTTAGGCAATCCTCTAACCAAATCTTTCTTAACCAACTCATTAATGTTGCTGAAGTTGAGATGAGAAAGCTTCTTATGCCAATTCCAGCTGTAATATCCCAAATTTTTGTAATAATTAAAACCTTGATGAATAGTGAATTTCCACTGATGAATAGTAAATTTGCTGACGAAAAGTTTTTCAGCCCACACTATGTAGACGACATGGAATGAATGTTTCGAAGTGATATTATTGATGTATAGGAAGAATAAAAGAATGTAAACGCGATCAGAATCAGAAGATTCCCATCCGAGTTTTAAATCACTATTCACTGGACAGTTAAGGATGAATTGATTTGATCGTTTTGAGAAAGTATGTGGAATGAGAAATACATGATCATATCTTAAACCAAGGTGAGAAACCTAAGATTATATATTAGACAAAGGTAATGGAAGGATAAAGGAAGTACCCTAGCTTTGGTACAGAGAAACGTCTTTAGAACCACTGGAAACTATCGCGAAACAAAAGCGTAATAAATTATGGATTAAACCCTAACAAAAGGAGGAGTATTATATGAGATCATCAAGTGCAATATATAAAAGAATTGAGGATGCAAAGGATGACATAAGCAAGATGCAAGGGAATGACATAAGCATGACAAGTGATGACAAGGTGATGAATCACCACCTTGTCACCGCTTTCACCACCACCACAAGTTTATTTTGGCCTTGTCATTGATGACAAGTCCTTGTATTAGCCACACAATTAATTGGCAAAAGTATTAAGGTTAATTAGACAAAAGAAAAAGGAAAGGAAACAAAACAAAACAAAGCAAAAAGATGCATCCATGAAGAACATGAAGCATTCGGCTTTTTCATCTCTCCAAGGGCTTAAAAAGTTTGCTCCTACTTCCACTCAACCATAATTCTTGATCTTGGGCTCTAAATCACCCTCATCCTATATCCAAGGTAGATCTCTAATCTTAGCCTCATCCATAGATCATAGCTTGATCAAAAATGGATTCAAAGTTGATGATGAATAGTGATGTGAACAGTAACTTCATAGAATCTTGTTTTGTTTTGATGATTTTAGGTTTGATTAACATAGTTAAGGAGCAAGGGAGGATATATCACCCATATATAGCCTTTGTTAAGATCCAAGGAAGGTATAAACTTCTTTCTTTTTAAGATTTTTGCTTGATCTAGTAAGTTAGAAGTGTTTGATTAGAACTATGTTGAGATAAAGCATGTATGCATGATTTTAAGCATGTTTGATGAATGATTTGTGGATGAACTTATGAAATAGAGTGTGACCTTATTTGGACAGATAAATGGTAGTATAAGCTTGAGTTTGATTGGTGGTTGGTTGATGGTTGATTGTAGTTTGGTTGAGTGTTTAAAAAACACGGGAAGTACGCATAAACGCCGTTACCATGTCGGATTTTACTTAGGTAGTTTTAGACAGAAACCACGACTGAAAAACAGGGCATAAACTTGAGGTTTCTGACCATGAGCATGTAGGCTCTGTTTCCTAGATTTTTTTAGCGAAAGAATCGTATCGTTTTGATTTACGGTTTAGGAGTAACGTCCGTTTTAGTAAAAGCGGTTTCGCGTAACGAGATAGTTAATTGTATGAACTTTGAGATAGGGATCAAGCCCTTTAAAATTGGAATTGGGTTGAGATATTAAAATGGATACTAGTATGTATAATAAGGAAAGGAAGCCTAGAAGGGTTCGAGTTAAAAATATGAGTTGGTGATTTTATAAAAATACGCGAACGAAAGTTGCGCAAGTGAAATACCCTTAAGGGGATGGTTTAAAACAAGGAAATGGTAAAGTAAAAGAACTTGGGATTTGTGAATGGTTTTCAACCAAGATTTTGACTTAGAGGTTTACGGAACGTCACGAGGTTATAGATGACCAAGAGCGAGACGTTTAATTTTCATTGGTAGAACTGTAGTGCTTGAGTTATAGCACATTAAATGGTTCAAGGGGACTGACTGTGAATTATGTATCTTGTTATAGATCGACGCGCACACTCTCAAGCCCCCACTACCACACCACCAAGACCCCAAGGCAAGTTTTCAAACCCTACATCATATAATGATGTTGTTGTGATATATGTTGTGGTATTACTATATATGCTGCTTTAATGCTGTGAAATAACGTAAAACTGTTTTTGCTTTGTAAAAAGCTGTATAAGGTATAAGGTTTATATGCTAGCTAAGTACTAGATATATACCAAGGTTAAAGATTAAAGACTCTAAGTATAGAGCACTTGTACGATGGTTTTAAAACTTAGACCGGGAGTCAAATTATTATTTTGTTTTAAATTACTGTCAAAAGCTGGAAGGTTCCAGGGACGGTTATATTTTAAATATTTATTAAATATTCCAGTATCTATATTGTGGGATATTTAAGGTGAGATATTTAAATAATATTAAAATAAATATTATTTGAATATTATTTAATTAAGTGAATATTATTTTGAATATTCACTTAAGTAGTTACATTGAATAATAATTTAATATTTATTAATTGGGTATTTATTAAATACTCCAAAAATGATTTAAAATCATAGAACCTTATTATATGATCCAAGGTTCTACTATTTACACAAATATGTAACTTTCTGATTTTCAGAAAAGATATTAAAATTAGAGATTCCCAACTATTATCTTAAGATAGTTGAAGGTATTAAATGCAAACAATATTTATTTCCAACTCATCGAAAACTGGGAATCTAGTTCAAGAATTCGAGGACAGTGATTTACTTCCACTGTTCCTCTAAAGTATCTATAACTAGGGTATGACTCCCCCATTCAAATAAGAGTTTTTCCAAACTCACTGAACTATGATATTTCAATAAACTCCCTGGTCATGATTTCAAAATACGTAGTAATCATCGGTAGTCTCGTTGACTAATGTCAACCCACACTTTGACTTACTCCTTTCAATTACTATGGAGTAAGGTGTTCTAAACAGTTACAAGGTTTTGACAAGTATTCGTACTTGGGAAATGTGGAATTAAATTCCGATTTCCGTTTCATTAATGTTTTTCTTCATGGGAATTGGAAAGGCCTACACGGCAATGAAATAGGTGCCGGGGTAGTGCCAAATTATCAAGGCTTGCCCGGTGATGAAAAATAGGCGCCGAGGTAGTGATCTCTTGAGTGCTAAAGCTTGCCCGGTGATGAAAAATAGGCACCGAGGTAGTGATCTCCTAGCACAATGGCCCATATGCGGTCAGGGTGATAACCGAACATGAAGTCGTCCTTCTACTAGTAGAAAAGAAAAGTTACGATACAACGGCTGATCACCGTGTATCGGGTGTTCCAGTACATTCCCTTCCCTCCAATTGGAGCTGAGCTGCACATTATAACAAAAGCCTAGGCGCTGAGTTACTGATAATGTGACAGTAATAAGTAATGATGTTCCTCATACAGTAGTAGTACTGTATGGTATGTTTTGACGAAAAAAGAAATAAATATATCATTCTGTATACGAATGAAGTTTTAAAGGTTTTCCTTTATGATATAAGCTTACTTATATGCTTAAGCTGTATTGTATTATTGCTGGGCCGAGTGCTCACTCTTGTTTTTTCTTTCTATATATATATATATCACAACAGAACAGCTAGAGTAGATGGCCAGGATTCGTCGTACCGCTCGGAAGCGCGTCAGGGACATACAGGCCGCCTGTAGCATGATTGTTACAGAGGATCAGGTAGAAGTACTGAGCCGGTTCGGAGTATAACTCTTGTTGCTCCGGTTTAATTATAAGTATCACTTATGTACATTAATGAACCAGAACAAACTTTTGCGCTACCTTATGGTTTCACATAGAAATCATACTGGTAGTAGGTTGCAGTATTTTACTTTTGGGTTGTAATAACTTTAATTTCTGGATCATATGACTACTGTATTGTAAGTTCGTTTCTGAGACATAACTGGCGTGAGTATATTGATGGTGGGGTCACCATGTGTGATGATTTATTGTTTTATAGTTCAAGTATTAAGTGTTTGTACGGAACAAGGGTTCGTGACAATCCAGATCTCCGACCCCGGGTCTGGGGGTGTTACAGAAATGGTATCAGAGCCTATAGTTATTAATCTCAGAAATGATAGGGCGTTAGAAATAATAAATGCAACTATAATAATAAGAAGAACTCCCATCGAGTTCATGGTTGGGCTACCAGATGTAGCACCGACTGTTAAAACCCGCAAGGGAACTTTGATTACACAGTATAGTAACCTAGTTTTCGCTTGTATAGGTATTCGCGGCTGAGGAGGCTGATGACTTTGAGACCCAGCACGACGAGGCTCTGCTGGCGGCTGAGGACGACCCCATGGAGGATCTCGAGGAGGATACTGAGGACCCGGACGAGGATCCGGAAGAGGACCCCACGACTGTGTTTGACTTTCCTACTTCTCCTATTCCCTCCATTGATGGATATTCGACTGATGATGATGATTCCACTAAGGGAAATTAGATTGTACCTGATGTAGTTACTACGGATGATGATGAGACTTCTGAGGATAGTGCTAGCCGAGGAGGCATCAGGATGTACCCTCTGCCTATTATGAGAGTCCTTACCCCTCCTGTGCCTCCATTGAGCCCGTTACCATCAGACGATGACTATGATCTTGCCCCTAAGGGATATGAGGAGGACCAGGCTATGACTGATCCAGACACACCTCCTCCCTCACCTACTAGAGTACCTACTGTGATCCATGATTGGACGGCTGACCACTGACTTGGCAGCGGCAGAGGCTAGAGCTGATGAGCTGAGGAGACAGTTAGCTGCAGAGAGAGAGACCCGTCGTTCTTATCAGGACAAGATGAAGTTTATGACTCCTATGGAGATGAGACTTGAGATTTCCCGCATCGAGTGGCGAGCTATGGTCCGCATGAGAGGCATGTCTGTTATTGCTGAGGGACTGGTACCCCGACTAGCCACAGAGAGGATTTGGGCAGATGCTATGGTGCGTGTCAGGAACCTGACCCGCTCAGAGGGGGAGACTTGATAGGTGATAGATAGCTTAGTTCTCTAAACTCAGATGGCCGTTAGTAGTGCCAGTTTTTGTGGGATGGTTCCGATGTATAGTAGTATCCTTTCTGAGTTAGAGATAGGCTAATCAGACTGACGTAGCAGATGTTGACAGGTTGACTGGTAGTACTTAGCTTTTGACTGTTGTACGGACGATGTATTTCAGCGTTGTATTCGCTTTTGTTGGAACTTAGTTCAGTACCTCGTGACTTTATGTCACTTATGTATATATTCATACCTTTCAGTTTCTTTAAAGCTTTCAGTCTTAAATTTGACATCCCCTGCTATTTCAATTGTTGTACAAGTTATTAGTTTTGACATATAAACTGTGCAACCCCATCTTGACAAAAAAAAAATATATATAATATATTTTATTTACAAATAAAAAGAGTTTTGTGTGAGCAAGGATGATTTCCAAGATTTTCACCAAGGACTCAATTGATTCAACCAAATATTTTGTAAAAAGAAACAAATGGGTTTAATAAAAGTTTTTGGTTTAAAAACATCAGGAAAATGCCACCCCGACGTATGGGAACACGAGCACGCCTTGCCGATTCTGCGGCTCAGGGCAGTGTTAACCAGGGGGATGAAAGGTAAAACTATCATAATGAGGAAGAAAACCCAGACTTCCACGAGATGGAAGAACAGAACCCTGAGGAAGGTGAGTATGAAGGAAGCGGAGAGGATGATGATTACAATGAGTTTGATGATCAGGACTACGAAGAGGAAGAGTATGAGAGTACTTAAAATGTAGAGGTTCCCGGTGGAAACCCGATGGACCAATTTATGCACCTACTCCGACAAAATTTGAACCAGCACCCACCGCCACCACCACCAGGCCCCAATACTGCGGGGCATAGTGCTTTTAAGGCTTTTAAGTCTTTAGGACCCCCGGAATTTCAGGGATCTGCTGACCCTGTTGAGGCAAGAGCTTGGTTGAAAGAAATGGAAAAATCTTTTGAAATCCTAGGCATTGAGGAAACCCAAAAGACCGTCTTTGCTACATACCTCCTGAAAGGGGAGGCTTACTACTGGTGGGAATCAAAGAAGAACCTAGAAACAAATACCGTTGTTACCTGGGCAAGGTTTACTACCTTATTTCTGGAAAAGTATTTCCCTGTGTTTATGGAAGCACAAATGGAAAGGAAGTTTTTGGAACTGAAACATGATAACATGACTGTGGCAGAATATGAGGCCAAGTTTACTGAATTTTCTAGGTTTGTGCCAGATTTTGTCAATACTGACTTGAAGAGGTCAAGAAGGTTTCAGCAAGGGCTGAAACAATGGATTCAGAATAGAGTAGCAGTGTTGGAATTAAAGGACTATGCGTCGCTAGTGCAAAAGGCAACCATAGTGGAAGCAGGTAGTGAGCAAAGTCAGAAAGGAAGAGAAGAGAAAAAGAGAAAGTTTGGTAGTCAAGGAGGAAGCTCGGTGAACAAGAGCTTTCCAGTAAGGACATTCGGAGGGACCAGGTCTCAGCCATTAAGGAATTCAGGATTCAGGAAACCAGAGAATAAGAGTCTAAGCCAGGGCGGCAGACAGACTGGAGTGTCCCGTTTTAATCAACCTCGACCCCACTACCTGACTGCAAAACTTGTGGAAGAAAACACCTGGGAGAATGTGCCCTAAAGTCGGTTACCTGCTTCACGTGCAACAAAACAGGGCATTACTCCAGTGCTTGCCCCCAAAATGATCAGAAGTGTTTTCGATGTGGAAAATTAGGACACGTGAAAAGAGACTGCCCTATGGCAAACCCTGCCGGCTCAAGAATCAGTGGAGCCGCCTCTAACAAACCCCCAACTGCTAGAACTTTCAACATGACGGTGAAAGACGCCGTAAGGGACACTAATGTGATAGCAGGTACCCTTTCACTCAACACCGTCAATGCAAATGTTTTATTTGATTTGGGAGCTACCAAGTCTTTTATTTCGAGGGATTTCGCGAGTCAGTTAAGACTTAGGGCGAAACCATTAAACGAATTATTAGAGGTAGAAATAGCAAATCAAGAAGTAATTCCAGTTGATGAAATACACATAGACTGTAGCCTAGTAATAGAAGGTCAACAGTTTCGTGTAGATTTGGTCCCATTTAAATTAGGGGAATTTGATGTTATTTTGGGAATGGATTGGTTGTCGAGCAATGGTGCTCAGATAGATTGTGAAAGAAAGAAAGTTTGGATTAAAACGTCCGAAGGGCGGGAGGTCGTGTTCAAGGGACAACGACAAACCCATAAGTTTTTAACCATGGCCCAAACCAAAAGGTTGTTGCGGCATGGGTGTGAGGCTTATTTAGCTTATGTGATAGATACAAGTCGAGAGGTTCCTAAGCTACAAAATATTCCTATAGTTAATGAATTTGAAGACGTATTTCCGGAAGACCTTCCGGGATTACCCCCTGATAGGGAGATAGAATTCGCTATCGAATTAGCTCCAGGGACGGCACCAGTTTCAAAGGCCCCGTACAGGTTAGCTCCGGTAGAAATGAAAGAGTTAGCTAGTCAATTGCAGGAATTTCTAGATAAGGGAATGATAAGACCCAGTGTGTCACCCTGGGGTGCACCAGTACTGTTTGTGAAAAAGAAGGATGGTAGTTTGAGATTGTGTATAGACTACCGCGAACTAAACAAGTTGACCATTAAGAACCGATATCCTTTACCAAGAATCGATGATTTGTTTGACCAATTGAAAGATGCGAGTTACTTCTCCAAGATTGACCTGAGGACTGGGTATCACCAGTTAAAGATAAAACCTGAAGATATACCCAAGACTGCATTTCGCACGAGGTATGGACACTATGAGTTCTTAGTAATGTCGTTCGGGCTAACAAATGCCCCAGCAGCCTTCATGGACCTAATGAATAGAGTCTTTAAGCAATACTTGGACAAGTGTGTCATAGTTTTTATTGATGATATTTTAGTCTACTCCAAGACAGAGGAGGAACACGCAGAACACTTGAGAATAGTGTTAGAGACTTTGAGGAAGGAAAGACTTTATGCTAAGCTTTCCAAGTGTGAATTTTGGCTGAGAGAAGTACAGTTTCTAGGCCATGTAGTCAGCAGTGATGGAGTGCTAGTTGACCCTGCTAAGATAGAAGCTGTTTCAAATTGGGACAGATCGACCACCCCGACTGAGGTGAGAAGTTTTATAGGCTTAGCCGGGTATTATCGAAGATTTGTGAAAGATTTTGCCAAGATAGCAGCCCCACTGACCCGACTGACCCGAAAGACTGAGTAGTTTGAGTGGACTGAGAAATGTGAAAAGAGTTTTCAGGAATTGAAAAGGAGGCTAGTTACTTCCCCTGTACTGGCACTGCCAGATGGAAGAGGAAATTTTGTGATCTATAAGTGACGCATCACACAAAGGGTTAGGATGTGTGCTTATGCAACACGAAAGGGTGATTGCATATGCTTCTAGGCAGTTAAAAGAATATGAGAGTAGATATCCTACCCATGATTTGGAATTAGCAGTAATAGTTTTCGCCTTAAAGATTTGGAGGCATTACTTATATGGAGAAAAGTGTGAGATCTACACAGACCATAAGAGCCTTAAGTACATTTTCACTCAGAAAGAGCTCAACATGAGACAGAGGAGATGGTTAGAATTAATCAAGGATTATGAGTACCGCTTACCATCCCCAGACGGATGGGCAAAGTGAGAGGACTATCCAAACCTTAGAGGATATGTTGAGAGTTTGTGCCATAGATTTCAAAGGAAATTGGGATGATCACCTACCCCTGATAGAGTTTTCCTACAACAACAGTTTTCATGCAAGTATCGGGATGCCCCCGTATGAGGCCTTGTATGGAAGAAGATGTCGATCACCCTTGTATTGGGATGAAGTTGGAGAGCGAAAAATGCTCGGACCCGAAATGGTCCAACAGACTAAGGATGCAATAGACCTTATCAGAGGACGGCTGGTAGCAGCCCAAGACAGACAGAAGAAATATGCAGACTTGTCCCGAAAGGACAAGGAATACGAAGTGGGAGATCTTGTGCTGTTGAAAGTATCTCCGTGGAAGGGATTGATGAGATTCGGAAAGAAAGGGAAATTGAGCCCCAGATATATTGGACCGTTTGAGATCTTGAGACGTATCGGGGAAGTAGCTTACGAGCTAGCCTTGCCCCCAAACCTGCAGCAAGTTCACAACGTGTTCCATGTGTCCATGTTAAGGAAGTACAATCCGGATGCCAGACACGTGGTGGAATACGAGCAAGTAGATATACAACCAGACCTGTCATATATAGAGCAACCGGTAGAAATCATTGACCGCAAGGATCAAGTGCTAAGGAATAAGGTTATAAAGCTGGTAAGAGTTTTGTGGAGAAATCATAATGTTGAAGAATCCACTTGGGAACTAGAGAGCGCAATGCTAGAAAAGTACCCTCATCTATTTTGATCTGATTCTGGGACGGAATCCTTTTAAGTAGGGGAGACTGTAATATCCCAAATTTTTGTAATAATTAAAAACTTGATGAATAGTGAATTTCCACTGATGAATAGTAAATTTGCTGACGAAAAGTTTTTCAGCCCACACTATGTAGACGACATGGAATGAATGTTTCGAAGTGATATTATTGATGTATAGGAAGAATAAAAAAATGTAAACGCGATCAGAATCAGAAGATTCCCCTCCGAGTTTTAAATCACTATTCACTGGACAGTTAAGGATGAATTGATTTGATCGTTTTGAGAAAGTATGTGGAATGAGAAACACATGATCATATCTTAAACCAAGGTGAGAAACCTAAGATTATATATTAGACAAAGGTAATGGAAGGATAAAGGAAGTACCCTAGCTTTGGTACAGAGAAACGTCTTTAGAACCACTGGAAACTATCGCGAAACAAAAGCGTAATAAATTATGGATTAAACCCTAACAAAAGGAGGAGTATTATATGAGATCATCAAGTGCAATATATAAAAGAATTGAGGATGCAAAGGATGACATAAGCAAGATGCAAGGGAATGACATAAGCATGACAAGTGATGACAAGATGATGAATAACCACCTTGTCACCACTTTCACCACCACCACAAGTTCATTTTGGCCTTGTCATTGATGACAAGTCCTTGTATTAGCCACACAATTAATTGGCAAAAGTATTAAGGTTAATTAGACAAAAGAAAAAGGAAAGGAAACAAAACAAAACAAAGCAAAAAGATGCATTCATGAAGAACATGAAGCATTCGGCTTTTTCATCTCTCCAAGGGCTTAAAAATTTTGCTCCTACTTCCACTCAACCATAATTCTTGATCTTGGGCTCTAAATCACCCTCATCCTATATCCAAGGTAGATCTCTAATCTTAGCCTCATCCATGGATCATAGCTTGATCAAAAATGGATTCAAAGTTGATGATGAATAGTGATGTGAATAGTAACTTCATAGAATCTTGTTTTGTTTTGATGATTTTAGGTTTGATTAATGTAAGACCCCAGATTTTGGGTAGAATTAAAACTTTTATTATATGTTGATGTAAATATGGATAGTGGCAATGACCTTGAGAATCAAGTTATGAAATGAATATGAATTTCGGTTTTCAAACATTTTGAGAATAGTAAGAATGGACTGAACATATAAATAAGAACAATCAATCTGGAAGATAAGAATACAATACTCCAGGGAAGGAAAGTATTTTTATGTCATCCAAATCAATATCTGGAATACATCCGACAACTCCGTAAACAAGATAGCGTACGCCCGAGAAATCACTAGAACATTTTCTAAGTGCAAAGAGTAAAGAGAAAATAGATCAGGAATATTGGAACTGTTGGCTCGTAAACACGCAAGTATACGCGATCACAAATAGCAAGTGATAAATAGAGTTCGTTCCGCAGAGACAAGGTGTAAATGCCAATTTAATACCTATGCAACAGTGTATGGTTACTTCTTAATGCTTGACCAATGATTAAATTGAGTTGTTGATTATTACTTAACTAATAGAACAATTATCAACTAAGAGTGAATTAACAAACGAGATTACTTATGTAAGAGAAACACGGGGTTCCAATTTCATTAACTACTTCATCTAGAATCTTATGCCTTTTCAACCTAGCATGTGCAAGCGATGATAACTGATTAGACGCACTAAACTGACACACGCCAACTTTCGTTGTACATATATCATCCTACTGATCATCCACAATCGATAGAAGTCAAGTAGTCACCAAATATGCTTAGTCCCTATATGTCTATAGAGATTGAAAACATAATGGTTTACAATCAAGCATCCAAATAATCACATAGTCGGTGCAAGACGGTTAGAATTACCCCACAAATTAATACATGCTCTTCACATGCAAAAACCTACGCTAGCATGGTATGTTCTAAACCCTAGATCCACTTTCGCAATCACTAGGATTCAACAAACAATTACGGATGTTCGCGACGCACCCATAACGAATAAGCGCAACCAAACTAGGTTAACAATATATCAAACACACACCAAGGCATAAAAACATTTAATAACTAGAATCCATGGAAAACTCCATTAAAACCCCATGATAACGATTAGCCCATAATCGGACTTCTCATCATCATGGGTTCAAATGATAACATGAATCTACAAACAATTAATAATGAATAATAGAAGAGAAATTGAGAGCAAAATAAATCCCGAAATTTGTAGAGAAGAAATACAAAAGATGGAATCAATAGGCCTCCTTGCTTGTCACTAGCTTGAAGAACCCTAGAAATTGACCTCTTGTTTCTGGAATAATAATATTGATGATGGATCGATCCCCTCAAAACTAACTTAATGAATGATGTTTTTAAAGTATAAGATATTACATAATAAACCCAAGATACGAGCCCTAACAAATTAGGCCCAACACAAATTGACCCGGTTTGGAGTAAAATACATGCATAATCGAGGCACTCCAGGAGGAAACAGGCGCTCTTGCGCCTCTATATGGCGCTCTTGCGCCTCCACATCCCTGGATTTTTACTCTGAAAACTCAAATAGGCGCTCTTGCTCAAGATTTTAGTGCTCTTGCGCCTCCTAAGGCGCTCTTGCGCAGGAAACTGGCGCTGCAGCGCCTCACAGCTCCTGGAAAATTGCCCAGCAATGTAGAAAATTTCCGTGGCTTCGCGTGAGCTGTTGAATCGTCAGAATCAGACTTGTAGAACTCCAGATATGGCCAAAACCGTGAGAGCTTCGCAACCTACCTGGAAAATCCGAATTTTAATCACATTAACCTCCAACTCTTGGTTCTGCAAAACTTAATGAAAACACATTAAACACACCACATACTTGAGTTCAAGTCATCAATTTAAGCCGATATGAAGCATTCCAAGTGGATAAAAATCCACTTATCACACCCCCAAACTTAAACCGATGCTTGTCCTCAAGCATAAATAATATAACTATATACAACTAACTAGTACCACTTCCGTAGGTGATCACGGTTGCATTTGGCATATGCAACAAGCCCTTTAAACCCCTAGGCAGCCCTAGTGGACGAGTAAGGTCTCGTGAGGGCCTATAGCGAATGTACCCACAAAATCCATCTAACAATGCAACTAACAATGCAAACTATATGAATGCAACTAATATGAAAATGCAAACGATCCCCTCAAACTAACCATAACCAATCAACAAGCCAACATCTCAAGGAATGCAATCTTTCAAACAGAGTTCGACCAAATTCCCGTATACTAACAATACAAACACAGAAACGTGCGTGTGTGCAATGCTCGTCAATATACTCTCAAACTAAATCAAGACCATATCCTATTCTTCACCAAAACAACCACAAGCTTATAAACAAAATGAACTCTAGACACAAGAAACCACTTAAAGACACCTCAATATCCACTTGAGTTAGACAGGAATTCATGCTTTTATTACAAAACAACATACTAAACACAATACGCATGCTTATTTGACCGTGCAATGGCTGAGACCCCTAAAGGCTTATACAATAATACTCATGTAGCGAGCGTTAGGTTAGTGGATCCCAGACCGGAAAAGTCTTAGGTCACTAGGCACAAAGTCCCCAAGAACTTAATTACTCGAGTATTAAAGAGCTCAACCTGATCAATTTTGCATAACAACTAACAAAACATTTTTTTTTCTTTTCTATTTTTTTTTTCTTCGGAATGAGTGCGCTTTGCCTTTTTCTCATCCCACCCTAGACTACTCATCTTTTCAATGAGCCGGCTACTAGCCATTTGACGCCTAGCCTTTACTGACAACTAGCATGATATCCCTGTTTTCCCCCAAACTTAGACTTAAGTGCTTCTTTCAATTTCAAGAGAATAAAAAGCATTCTAAATATAAGCAAGTGGTTAAATTCTAACTTCCACAAAAACATGGTCTGATCAAATTCAAAAGCAACCAATGAGACTTGTGAATTTACATTTGTTTCTGGCATGCAAGTCAATTCATAGGAACTTAATCAACCCTTTATTCATCACTACTACACTCCCATCAACATCGACTCACCAACGGAAATAGCCAAATCCTACGGGATCATGAAAAATGCATGCTATGCAAATGCAACTAACATGAACTCACCTGGCATAAACAAACAAAACAACAACAAATATGCTCTATATGACAATTATGCACTATGAATGAAATTATACTAACATGCATTATGATTTCTAAATGAACACACTGACACAAATACTACTAATCCTCAAATCACCCCCAAACTTAAGATATTCAATGTCCACATTGAAGGTAAATTAAAGGTGCAAGAAATACTCCCCTAGTCGTCACCCTCCTCGGGTGGTGTGTCTGGTGGTGGATAAACATGGTGCGCTCCGAAAGTGGGCCATGTGACCTGAAAACCCTGCTGCCGATACACTCCATCCAACGACTGAGTCAAGTCTGTAGCAAATCGATGTATCATGGCATGTGCAGTATCATAACGCCTCATCATGCGCCTGAACTGAGCATCACTGAAAACCACATTACCCTGACTCGACTGGCTCGGCTGTGCGTGAGAAGGTCCCGCTCTGTCTGCCGGCCAAGGCACTCTCTCCACCGGAGGCGGATTACCACCTCTCTCAACAATAACAACATAACCACGGCCCCTAGGGTGGGGAGTGCCGCCCGGCCACTCCGCCAACCTCTTAATCGCCTGGTGATCAAGATCACCAATTGGCCTGTGCAAAGTCTCATCATTATGCCAGCGAACACCAACATGAAAACACAACTCAGCAACAATCACAGCATGGGGAATCCCGCCTGTAGTGCTACCACCTAAGAATTTCATGATGTTCTGATAGACTAGAGACCCGAGATCAATGTACTTCCCGTTCAGAATACCCCACAAAATTATAGCACGCTCAACAGTAACCTCAGTAACATGCGAAGTTGGTGATATGCGGGCACACATAAAAAGGAACCAAGCTCGAGCATACCTGGTCAATGCAGCTGCAGGAAAAGTACAATTCGTAGTCGTACCGGCCTTGCACTTCCACAACGTGCCCGGTATACACATCCCTGCTACAATAGCGTCTAAGTCTACGTCATCACGAGTCTTCTGCACCCAATCTTCAGCACCTCTGGGCTTCGCTGGTTGATACAAAATGCGACGTATATACCCAGGTTTGTAAGCCACTGCCCGGCCCCTCACCATAGTGATCCCATTTTTCTGCATCTTGGCATTTGCATAGAACTCCCGTACTACACTCAATGGAACCGCCAAAGGTGTTGCACAAAACGCCGACCACCCTAACTCCGTAACCATAGCTTCCAATTCTCCATCCTCGGCCGAAGGGGCGAAACCCCGTTCTTTGACAACTCCTTTTGTCGATAAATTATCAAACTCCACTTGAGCCGCCTTAGACACAAATTTGTCCACATCATAATCCACATCCACCTCTTCCTCCGAACTACTACTACTCACAATCCGTACCCTCTTAGGAGCCATAACAACAATACCCACAAATACAATTTCACCAATATCCACTAAAAATCATTAACCAAGCAAATTCCCCCAAAACCACCAATAACCAAATTCTCCACAAATTTCAAGAGCTCAATTCGTAAATAAACAAGAGTGAAGAATAATATACCCAATCCGATAGGTGAACTTGCAAGTAGACTCCACCAAACTTGAATCTTGAAGCCTTCAAATTAGAATTAAGTTGGGCATCATTGAAATGGGGGTTTGGGGTTTGTGTGTATAGATGTATGTATAGATGGGTGAATAATTATTAGGTAGGATATGAGATGATGTGGAACTGGGAGGGTTTAACTTGATAAGAATTTAGGGATAGCTTTAGGATTTAGGAGATGGAAATGGGGCAATATGAGAAATGAGTTTACAACAAATGGGCACTTGATGTTATAACTACCCAAAAAAATGACCCTAGCAGCGGGTTGAAGGCGCAACAGCGCGTGTTTCAAGCGCAACAGCGCGTGTGCTCCCCTGGTTTTCAAAAAAATTATTTTCTCTTTTTTTTTTTTTTTTGAATAATAACAACGATCCAACAGCGTGGGTTGCCTCCCACGAAGCGCTTCTTTAACGTCACTAGCTTGACTTGAAGTTCCAATTATGTCGACTCCAGAACCACCAACGCTTCCACGCAATTAACCGTACTTCCAAAATAATGTTTCAACCTTTGACCGTTAACCTTGAATGCTTGATCAGGTGACTTCTCGAAAATTTCTACCGCTCCATGCGGATAGACAGTTTTAATGGTGAATGGCCCTGACCACCTTGACTTGAGTTTACCCGGAAAAAGTCTGAGCCGGGAATTGAATAGAAGCACTAATTGGCCTGATTCAAAAGTTTTAGGCACTAATTTCCTGTCATGCCATTTTTTCACTTTCTCTTTGTACATTTTTGAGTTCTCGTAAGCTTGAAGACGAAATTCATCCAGTTCATTCAATTGCAGCATCCTTTTTTCACCAGCAGCTGCCATGTCAAGATTTAACTTCTTCAATGCCCAATAAGCCTTATGTTCTAGTTCCGCGGGTAGATGACATGCTTTCCCATAAACAAGCTGAAATGGAGACATTCCCAATGGAGTTTTATACGCTGTCCTGTAGGCCCATACGGCTTCATCTAATTTCATGGACCAATCCTTCCTTGAAGGATTCACTACCTTTTCCAAGATTCTTTTAATTTCTCGATTAGAAACCTCGGCTTGACCATTTGTCTGAGGATGATAGGCTGTTGCAACGCGGTGAGATACTCGATACTTGGCTAGTAAAGCCGTGAACTGGCGATTGCAAAAATGGGTTCCTTCATCACTGATAATAGCACGAGGGGTCCGAAACCGAGTGAAGATCTGCTTGTGAAGGAAATTAAGCACTACCTTAGCATCATTTGTTGGTAGGGCTTTCACCTCAACCCATTTGGATACATAATCCACTGCCAACAGAATATACTGATTATTGCACGACGACACAAAAGGTCCCATGAAATCGATTCCCCAAACATCAAAAATCTCCACTTCAAGCATATTATTTAGAGGCATCTCGTTCCTCTTAGAAATATTACCAACTCTTTGGCAACGATCACATCTCATCACGAACTGATGAGCATCTTTGAATAGAGTTGGCCAGAAAAATCCTGCCTGAAGCACCCGAGCAGCGGTCTTATCTCCACCATAATGACCACCATAGATAGTGTCATGACAATCTCGCAAAACTCCCTCTGTCTCACTGTACGGAATACACCGCCTGAGAAGCTGATCTGGTCCTTGCTTAAATAGGTAAGGCTCGTCCCAACGATACCACTTCACATCATGTAGAAACTTCTTCTTCTGAGCATAAGAAAGATCCGTTGGGATGACATTGCTCACCAAATAATTCACCAAGTCAGCAAACCAAGGTACTTCCCCTTGCACCTGAAACAACTGCTCATCCGGGAAGTGCTCATTGATTAGAGTTTCATCCCTTTTAGTTTCCTCACCCCGCTCCAATCTGGAGAGATGATCAGCTACCTGATTTTCCGTCCCCTTGCGGTCCTTGATTTCAAGCTCAAACTCCTGAAGTAAGAGTACCCATCGAATCAGTCGGGGTTTAGCATCCTTTTTAGCGAGTAGATATCTGATGGCTGCGTGGTCTGTGTATACCGTGACTTTGGCACCAAGCAAGTAAGATCTGAATTTTTCGAACCCGTAGACAATTGCTAACAGCTCTTTCTCAGTGGTGGTGTAATTCAGTTGAGCATCATTGAGGGTTTTACTAGCATAGTAAACCACATGAAACACATTCATCTTCCTCTGTCCCAACACCACGCCCACGGCGAAATCACTTGCGTCACACATCATCTCGAAAGGCTCATTCCAGTTAGGAGCCGTAATGACTGGAGTAGTTGTCAGCTTCTTTTTCAAGTGCTCGAATGCCTCCAAACACTCATCAGTGAATTTAAAAGGAATGTCCTTCTCTAGTAGACTGCAGAGTGGCTTTGTAATTTTAGAAAAGTCCTTTATAAAACGCCTATAGAACCCGGCGTGTCCCAGAAAGCTGCGAACTCCCTTGACTGAGATAGGAGGAGGAAGTTTCTCGATTGTCTCCAGCTTGGCCTTATCCACTTCTAAACCCTT
The DNA here is from genome assembly GCA_030848705.1 of Heracleum sosnowskyi. Taxonomy (NCBI): domain Eukaryota; kingdom Viridiplantae; phylum Streptophyta; class Magnoliopsida; order Apiales; family Apiaceae; genus Heracleum; species Heracleum sosnowskyi. The sequence goes on from CM061238.1 coordinate 39,460,997, forward strand.
ATTAGACACCTTGTGACCTAGAATGATACCCTCCTGTACCATGAAGTGGCACTTCTCCCAGTTGAGCACTAGATTTGTCTCAACACACCGTTTCAACACCAAGCTCAAATTATGCAAGCATTCGTCATAAGAAGACCCAAACACTGAGAAATCGTCCATGAAAACTTCCACGTTAATTCCAATCATGTCTGAAAAGATAGCCATCATGCACCTTTGAAATGTGGTCGGAGCACCACAAAGTCCGAAAGAAACTCGACGGAACGCAAAAGTTCCGAAAGGACAGGTAAAGGTAGTCTTCTCCTGATCTTCCGGAGCTATTGCAATCTGATTATATCCCGAATATCCATCCAGCAAACAATAGTATTCGTGACCAGCTAGTCTGTCCAGCATCTGATCAATGAACGGTAGAGGGAAATGGTCCTTTCTAGTGGCCTTATTCAGTTTCCTGTAGTCCATACAAACTCTCCAACCTGTGACTGTCCGAGTTGGAATAAGTTCATTCTTCTCGTTGGCTACCACTGTCATACCCCCTTTCTTCGGTACACATTGAACCGGGCTCACCCAAGAACTATCCGAGATGGGATAGATTATTCCTGCATCTAGCCATTTGAGAATTTCCTTCTTGACAACCTCTTTCATGATGGGGTTAAGTCTCCTCTGATGTTCCACAGAAGGTTTGCTCCCTTCCTCCATTGGAATTTTGTGCATGCAATAAGAGGGGCTGATGCCCTTGATGTCTGCTATGGTCCACCCTAAGGCTGATTTGAACTCTCTTAGAATCCGTAAGAGCTTCTCTTCCTTACTACCTGACAGGTTAGAAGCAATAATAACTGGTAACGAAGAAGCTTCACCAAGGAATGCATACCTTAAATGATCCGGCAGTGGTTTAAGTTCAAGTTCAGGAGCTTCTTCAATAGATGGCTTTAGACGAATCTGTGATTTTTGAAGCTCAGCTAAGCCAAGAGATTCCGGTAGCGCATTAAACTTCCTTTGGTAAGGGTTAGCATTCAACAGCTGCACGCATTCTGCAATTTCTTCGTTCTCATAATCAGATTCCCCTTGTAGGGTACTTACCAAGGCATCTGCTTCCAACAACTGACTCAATTCCCCATGTTGCCATGACTCAACCATGTCAAGTCTGAAACATTCTTCCTCTTCAGTTGGAAGTTGCATTGCTTTAAAAACATTGAAGGTGATGTTTTGATCATGCACTCTCATAGTCAGCTCCCCTTTCTGAACATCAATCAACGTTTTTCCTGTTGCCAAGAATGGCCTTCCCAAGATGATTGGGATGTTCTTATCTTCCTCAAAATCCAAGATAACGAAGTCAGCGGGAAAAATTAGTTTATCCACTTTGACTAAGACGTCTTCCACTATTCCACGAGGATATGTTACCGACCTGTCAGCTAGCTGCAAGGAGATATTAGTAGGTTTTGGGTCGGGGAGTCCAAGTGTCATGAAGACTGAGAGAGGCATCAGATTAATGCTTGCACCAAGATCACACAAGCATTTGTTGAATGACACGTTGCCAATAGTGCAGGGAATAGTGAAGCTCCCTGGATCTTTAAGCTTTGGAGGTAGTTTTTGTTGCAAGACCGCACTACATTCCTCCGTCAATGCAACCGTCTCAAAATCAGCTAGCTTTAACTTCTTCGATAGAATTCCCTTCATAAATTTGGCGTAACTAGGCATTTGTTCCAAAGCTTCAGCAAATGGGATGTTAATATGCAACTTTTTAAATACCTCCAGAAATTTGCCAAATTTCTGATCTAGTTTCTGTTTCTGCATCCTTTGAGGAAACGGTGGAGGTGGATAGACTGGAGGATTGGCCTCTGAATGAACCATATGCTTGGCTGGTTGTTGGAGTGGCTGCTTTTCCTTTTCTGCAACTTCCTCTTGCTCTGCCTGTTTTGAATTCTGTTCAGATTCTGTGCTCCCTGTGACTTTTCCTGACCGCAGAGTAATGGCTTGTACCTGTTCCTTACCATCATTCTTCCCTGGATTAGGCTCTGTGTTGCTAGGCAGACTTCCTTGTTGCCTATGAAGTAGGGCATTTGCTAGTTGTCCAATCTGGTTTTCCAGAGTTTTGAGAGATGATGCCTGACTCTGGAGTGATACCGCTTGACTCTTGACCATCGATCTCAATTCTTCTAATTCAGATTTTTCATTAGATTGCTGCTGAAATCCCGGAGGCTGATATTGCTGCCTTGAAGCATACTGCTGCTGCATCCCAGAAGGGTTGGACTGTCTACCCCCAAACTGCTGGTTAGGAGGAGGATAAGATGACTGTTGCATGTTGTTCTGACTGTTACCCCAGCTAAAGTTAGGGTGATTCCTGTTGTTTGGATGATATGTGTTAGGAACTGGCTGTTGTGGCCTTTGAAAATTGCTCACAAACTGGGCTGACTCATGAGATATGGCACATTGACTAGTGTCATGCCCACCTGCACATAGCTCACAGATGCTAGCGACCTGTTGCCTCCCAAGATTAGCCAAAGAATCTACCTTCAGGGTTAGAGCTTCTAACTGAGTTGACAGCGCAGTAGCGGTATCAACTTGAAGAACTCCTGCTACTTTGCCTTGCTGCAATCTCTGCGAAGGATTTTGATACTCATTCGCAGCCATCATCTCAATCAGATCATAGGCTTCCTCGTAGCTTTTAGCCCACAACGCTCCACCAGAAGCAGCATCTACCATAGGCCTAGATTGGCTTCCCAGTCCATTATAGAAGCAATTAATAACCATCCAATCTGGCATCCCGTGATGGGGGCATTTTCTGAGCATTTCTTTATAACGCTCCCAAGCTTCACACAATGACTCACCCTGTGCCTGGGCAAACTGAGCAATAGCATTCCTTATGGCAGCTGTTTTCGCCATAGGAAAGAATTTGGAGAGAAATTTTTGTGCAAGCTCTTCCCAAGTAGTGATAGAACCAGCCGGCAAAGAATGTAACCAGCCTTTAGCTTTGTCCCTCAAAGAGAAGGGAAAGAGTCTCAGCTTCACAGCATCATCTGAAACACCATTGAACTTGAAGGTGTCACAAATTTCGATGAAATTCCTGATATGCATATTAGGGTCCTCAGTTGCACCACCCCCAAACTGGACTGTGTTCTGCACCATTTGGATAGTACCAGGCTTAATCTCGAAGGTATTTGCTGCGATAGCTGGCCTGACGATACTCGATTGAATATCATTTATCCTTGGTTGCGAATAATCCATGAGTGCTTTTGGAGGTACCTCTTGTTAGGAATATGTTGTTCTTGATGATAATTGTAAAAACACTTAGTAGATTTTGTATTAAGTTATTTTGTAACTGTCAACGAAATGGCATGCTTTGCAGTGTTTCGTTGACAGGAAGCTCATCAACGGAATGAGTGTTGTAGCAATTGCACTGTACAATACTTCACAGTTTGATATGCATTTGATGTATGTATTAGATAGGTTTCCTAAGTCATGTTGACTAAGTACTAGATAGGCAAAATAGGTTGGTTAATTGTAAGTATATCATGCCTTGTAATTTTGCCTAAGTGAAGACATGTCAACGGTATGAGGATTACTCTATCAACGAAACGAGAGAAACACCATCAACGGAATGAAGAATAAAGCTATCAACGAAACACATCTCCCTGCTATCAACGAATCATTATTGCTTTTCTGAATAGTTGACAAAGTGATAGTGACAGGTTACTGAACAGATCTAAAGGAGATGTGGAAGTGTACTTTGCATTGGAAACCATTAAAATGGACATGGGGAATAAGGAAACATCCCAGTTTCCAATTGGGCTCTTGGGAGTGATCATAATAAGCATGAAGACAAAAGCAAGGATCTCCAAGGACCACTGGACAAAGGGATGAAAAGCAAACTATTGGCGGTTATCTTTAGTGTACTTTAGAGTAGCCAAAAATAGTATTGTAAACTTGGGAATATATATAACCAAGTGTAGCAGTTAGAAAGAGTAAGAGAAGAAAAACAAATAGTTTGTATTAGCTATCTTTGAGAGCATTCTTCTCTACAACTCTGTAACTGAGCAGCTGTGTACTTTTGTATCACAGATTATCTCCGAAATAAAAACACTTCAGTTGGATCATCAAACAATCCAACTGAATTATTTATATCTTGTGTTTTTGTTTATTCAGTTCAGTTTTATTTTATTAGTGTTTTAAGTTTAAGAAAATATCAAGAATTGTATTCAACCCCCCCCCCTTCTACAATTCTGTTAGGTCATTTGGGAATAACAATTGGTATCAGAGCAAGCTTCTAACATACAAGAAGTTTAAAGATCAAGACCAAAACAGAAACCATGGTGAAGAAGGATGCAGGTGTGAAGATACCAGTTCTTGATAAGGACAATTACTTTCACTGGAAAGTAAAGATGCATTTACATCTCATGTCTATGGATGAGAGATATGTAGACTGCATTGAGAAAGGTCCACACGTTCCCATGAAGTTTGCATCTAGAGTTGGAGTGCCAGATGATACTCCTGACGTAGAAATTCCAAAACTTGTCTCAGAATGGACTATTGAAGATTTTGCAGAAATCCATAAAGATAAGAGAACCATGAACATTCTGTTTAATGGTTTGGAGCAAGAGATGTTTGACAATGTTATCAACTGTACAACCTCTAAGGAAGTATGGGATACTGTTAGAACTCTCTGTGAAGGAACTGAGCAAGTCAGGGAAAACAAAATGCAACTCCTTATACAACAATATGAGCACTTTCACTTTAAGGCTGGTGAAACCCTAAATGACACGTTTAGTAGGTTTCAAAAGCTTCTGAATGGATTAAAGTTGTATGGGAGAATCTACCAAACTAAGGACTCAAACCTTAAATTTCTAAGAGCTCTTCCAAAAGAATGGAAGCCTATGACTGTTTCTCTAAGAAACACTCAAGAGTACAAAGATTACACTCTTGAAAGGCTGTATGGAACATTGAAGACTTATGAGCTGGAAATGGAGCAAGATGAGGAAATTGAAAAGGTACAGAAGAAGGGTGGATCCATTGCATTGATTGCATCTGTGAACCAACTGGAAGATGACACTGAAGAAGCTGCAAAGGCCACAACTAGTCGAGCTAGTTGTAGAAGTGATGTCAGCAAGGGTAAAGGTAAGATGACAGAAGAAGAAGAACCAGAACCAGCCAACTTGGATGACTTAGATGAGATTGATGAACACATTGCTTTTCTATCTAGAAAATTCTCTAAGTTCAAGTTCAAAAGAAACTCAGAAGCAAGGCCACCAAGAAGAGACTTTCAACCTAGCAAAACAAACTGGATTGAAAAGTCTAAATCTAAATGTTTCAATTGTGGAATGCTTGGTCACTTTGCTGGAGACTGCAGAAAGCCCAAGATTGAGAAGAGCAACAGGAAATTTGAGCCTGTTGATTATAAAAAGAAATACTTTGAACTTCTCAAGCAAAAGGAAAAGGCTTTCATGACTCAGGAGTATGATTGGGCTGGTAATGGTGAAGATTCTGATGATGATGTTGAATATGTCAACTTGGCTCTTATGGCTAACAATCATGAGCAGGAAGCAAGCTCCTCAAGCAACCAGGTAACAATTACTAATCTTTCTGAGCTTTCTAAAGAGGAATGCGATAGTGCAGTAAATGAAATGTCTACTGTATTATATAATTTGCGTGTTACTCTTAAATCACTTACCAAAGAGAATTCAAGAATTAAAGAGACTAATTTGCTCTTAAGTGATAGGAATGCAATGTTAGAAGCACAGCTCATTGAATTTGAGAAAATGAGATGTGTAAGTAGGGATGCTAAGAAGGAACTTGAGAACGTGTTACAAAGGGAAGAAATTCTTAAGACACAACTAGAAATAGAACAGAGTGTGATTGCTAAATGGAAAGATGCCAGGAATGTTGCTACCAACATCATTAATGTTCAAGGTATGGAATCTTTCTGTGAACAATCATGGAAAAAGAACAAAGAGAAACTAGGGTATGCTTGTGAAGCCTTAGATTCAGAAACAGAGTCAACAAACAACAATGATCATTTGTTGAAGGTTGATATGTCAACGGAATGCGATGTTCCGTTGACACATGAACCATCAACCGTTCAGGCTGTTTCGTTGACAGACAAAAGAAAAGAGAAACTCACTAGACTTAATGACAAGTATGGTCCTGTCACCAAGAACTTTGTTCAAGGTGAGTCTAGTAATTCAAAGAAAGTTGAGAAGCCTGTTGAGAGAGCTAATGTAGGTCACTTGTCTAACAAGCAATTGAAAGACAGGGTAGAGAAAGTTCAAGATAAGGCTAAGGGAAATAAAAGGAATAACAGGAATGGCAAAGTAGGAATTAACAAACACAACAATTACACACCTGATAAATATGCTCCTAGAAAGACATGTGTCAATTGTGGAAGTGTTAGTCATCTATCTACTAACTGCAAATATGTTAAGAAAACTGCTAATGTGAAAATTCCCAAGCCTGCAATGAATAATCTTATGCCTACAATGCCTGTTATGCCTAACATGTTTGCTCCATGTGCACAATTTCAGAATCCATATGCTAACATATCATTTGTGCCTAATCCATACATGAATATGTTTAGTATGCCACAAATGCCATGGAATATGAATAATATGTGTGTTCCTTCAAATATGCATGCTGTAAATGAAAATGTGAGCAACAATCAGAAATCAACACCAAGAGTAAAAGTTGATTTAAATCAATCTGAGCCCAAGGTGAAAAATGATATAAAAGGAAAAGCAAAGGCTAACAAAACAGGACCCAAGGAAACTTGGGTACCAAAATCGACTTGATTTGGTTCTATTGTGTGCAGGGAGACAAAAGGAATCTTTGGTACTTGGATAGTGGTTGTTCAAGACACATGACTGGTGATTCTACCCTGCTCACAGAGTTTCAGGAAAGAGCTGGCCCTTGTATTGCTTTTGGAGATGACAGCAAAGGCTACACTAAGGGATATGGCTTGATTTCAAAAGAGAATGTCATCATAGATGAAGTTGCATTGGTGGATGGTCTTAAGCACAATTTGCTTAGTATCAGTCAACTTTGTGACAAAGGATTTTTAGTTACTTTTTCTAAAGAAGCCTGTGTTGTTTCTAAAGGAGGAAACAACAATGTGGTAATGACTGGATTCAGAAGAGGGAATGTGTACATTGCTGACTTTAGTAGCACAAGTCCAGACACCATCACTTGTCTTTTCAGCAAAGCAAGTAAGGATGAAAGTTGGCTATGGCACAAGAAATTATCTCATCTGAATTTCAAGGTTATGAATGATTTGGTAAGGAAGGATCTTGCTAGAGGAATTCCACAGGTGGAGTTTTCCAAGGATGGTTTGTGTGATGCCTGTCAAAAAGGGAAACAAAAGAAGGCATCATTCAAAAGCAAGACAGAGTCATCAATTGTCCATCAGCTTGAGTTACTTCATATGGATCTGTTTGGCCCTGTAAATGTCATGTCTATTTCAAAGAAGAAATATTGTCTTGTGATTGTTGATGATTTTTCTAGATTTACTTGGACCTTCTTTTTACATTCTAAAGATGAGGCAAGTGAAATCATTATCAATCACATCAAGATGGTAAACAATCATCCTGACTTGAAAGTAAGAAGGATCAGGAGTGACAATGGGACAGAATTCAAGAATTCAAGCATGAAGATGTTCTGTGAAGAAAATGGTATTATGCATGAGTTTTCAGCAGCAAGGACACCACAGCAAAATGGTGTAGTTGAAAGGAAAAACAGAACACTTATTGAAGCTGCAAGGACAATGCTAGATGAATCAAAGTTACCAACCTATTTTTGGGCTGAGGCAGTTAACACAGCTTGCTTCACTCAGAATATTTCTTTGATTAATCAGGCCAAGGGAATGACCCCTTATCAACTACTCAAAAGAAAGAAGCCACTATTGGATTTTCTTCATGTCTTTGGATGCAAGTGCTTTGTTCTGAGAAATCAAGCTGAGCATTTGGGGAAATTTGAAGCAAAGGCAGATGAAGCAATATTTGTGGGATATGCAGCAGGGAAAGCTTACAGAGTCTATAATCTCAGAACCAACATTGTTATGGAATCTGTACATGTTGTTTTTGATGATCTCAAAATTCAAGGTCTCTGTGATGAAGGTTTCCATGAAAGTCTCTCTTTTGAGAATGAGGAAGGAAATCGAATGAATCATGTTAAGACTACTGAGAAACAGCCTAAAGTTGTTGTATCTAGCACAGATGAGAGCAGCAGTGAAGATGAAATTGCTGCATTAAGATTGAAAAGAATAGCTGCTAGTAGACCAAATGGTCATTTCGTTGACAGTCAAGATGGTGGTTTCGTTGACAGTCAAAATGAGCATTTCGTTGACAGCCAAAACAGTCATACCGTTGAAGGTCATAGAAATGTCTCAAGAAGTGATCATTTAGGGACAACAAACTTAGGGGGAGTTTCTCAAGGACAAATATCCAATCAAGGCAATCATGATCATGAAGCTACCTCGTCTAGAGCAAATCTACCTCCCTCAAGAAAATGGACTAAAGATCATCCCTTTGAACTTATTATAGGTGATGTTTCTTCAAAAGTCCAAACTAGAAGAGCAACTCAAGAAGAATGTCTATATAGCAGCTTTCTGTCTCAAGATGAGCCAAAGAAAGTTGAGGATGCACTTCTAGATCCAGATTGGGTTTTGGCTATGCAAGAAGAGCTAAACCAATTTGAAAGGAACAATGTTTGGAAGCTGGTGCCCAAGCCTAAGGACAGGAGTGTAATAGGCACAAAATGGGTGTTCAGAAACAAGATGGATGAAAATGGCATAGTCACAAGGAACAAAGCAAGACTAGTTGCAAAAGGCTACTCACAGGAAGAAGGAATTGATTTTGATGAAACATTTGCTCCTGTTGCAAGACTAGAAGCAATAAGGATTTACCTAGCCTATGCAGCCCATGCCAATTTCAAAGTCTATCAAATGGATGTGAAAAGTGCTTTTCTGAATGGGGAATTGGAAGAGGAGGTCTATGTAAGTCAACCTCCTTGTTTTGAAGATGATGATTTTCCAGAATATGTATACTTCCTCCTCAAAGCACTCTATGGTTTGAAACAAGCACCTAGAGCCTGGTATGACACACTCTCACAGTTTCTTCTTGAGAATCACTTCACTAGAGGTACTGTAGATAAAACTCTTTTTCACAGGATTGTGAATGGCTCTACTATACTTGTTCAAATTTATGTAGATGACATAATCTTTGGGTCTATAGATGTGAAACTTTGTCAAAAGTTTGCCAAGCTTATGCAAAGTAAATATGAAATGAGCATGATGGGAGAATTAACTTACTTTCTTGGTCTTCAAGTGAAGCAAGTTAATGAAGGCATTTTCATTAGTCAAACAAAATATATTCATGATTTATTAAAGAAATTTAACTTAATGGAATGCTCTCCTGCCAAAACTCCCATGCCCACTGCCACCAAACTTGAATTGAATACTAAGGAAAAATCTGTGGACATTTCAAGTTACAGAGGCATGGTAGGCTCACTTTTGTATTTAACAGCTAGTAGACCTGATATTATGTTTGCTACATGTCTATGTGCTAGATTTCAGGCTGAACCTAGGGAATCCCATTTAGTTGCTATTAAAAGGATTTTCAGATATCTCAAGGGAACACCAAACCTTGGCATTTGGTATCCTAGAGAATCTGGTTTTGAACTAATTGGTTATTCAGATGCAGATTATGCAGGATGTAAAATTGACAGGAAAAGCACAACAGGCACCTGTCAATTCTTAGGAAACAAGCTTGTGTCATGGTTCAGCAAGAAACAAAACTCAGTTTCCACCTCCACAGCTGAGGCTGAGTATATTGCAGCTGGAAGTTGTTGTGCACAGATTTTAAGGATGAAAAATCAATTACTTGATTATGGATTAAGAGTTGAGAAAATTCCTATTTTCTGTGACAACACTAGTGCCATTGCCATTACTGAGAATCCAGTGCAGCATTCAAGAACCAAGCACATTGACATCAAGTACCATTTCATTAGAGAACATGTTATGAATGGTACTGTGGAGTTACATTTTGTTCCAAGTGAACAACAACTTGCAGACATCTTTACCAAGCCACTTGATGAATCAACATTCTCAAGATTAGTAAGTGAGCTAGGTATGCTAAATTTCTCTTAATTATTTTTGAGATATTTGCAAGTCATAATGCAGCCAGAAATTTGCTATGATTTTCTGTGATTTAATTTTCTCAGGAAAAAGTAAAATTTTGTCTAAGTCAAAATAACTATGCCAACGAAACAAACCATTTCGTTGACATTCTTAGCATTTTTCTGGGTGTTTCGTTGATAGCTCCTTTATATCAACGAAACACAGCTGTATCAACGAAACAGACGGGACTTTAAACGCCCAATTCTGATTCGTTGATTTAGCGCTCTTAATCTGAACCGTTGAAAACTGACACGTCTTTTACCACGATCTATGCATACATCCCTGTAAGTATAAATCATGGTAATACTTTAAGAGTAACGGTTATATTTTTTTTAAGCCAATCCAGTAATTTACTTTTATTATTGGACTCATTTTCTGAGAATTTTTGGGGGAGTATTTAAGAAATTCTATTTTCTTTAATTCTTTTTTTTTACCTGCTCTCAAAAAATTCCAAAGGCTTTTCTTTCTCTTTCTCTCTCTAACAAGCAACTCAGTTCGAAGCTTTATCTCAATCAACAATGGCACCCATAGTCAAGCTTATGTCTGCTGGAGGGTTCATCTATGAGAAGAACAACTCCATCCCTTTTGTTGCAAAGGAAAACCCGAACAGACTTTTCTTCAAAATGATGGATTTCATGAAGAATTGCAAGTTGAGCTATGCAATGTTCCACTCTACACCAATCTACAATGAAATAATTGAGGAAATTTGGACCTCATGTGAATATAGTGGAACAAATTGCACTCTGCAATTCACTCTCCAAGGTAATGAGTACATAGTTAATTCTGATGTTTTGCAAGCATGTTTACATATTCCTGATAATAACTGTGATGCTTTGCCTACTAACGCTGAAATAACTACCATGCTAAATTCTATAAACTACTCTTTGCCTACTGATAATCTGGGTAGAATAATTAGGAGAGGTTTGGTTAGGGAATACAGTTATTTAGCTGATGCATTCATTAAGGTCTTTTCTGGAAAGATTAGTAATTTTGATGCATTAACTAACTCTATGTTAATTCTCCTAACCATGCTTCTAAATGATAGATATCACAACTTTAGCACCCAACTTATGTATGAAATTGGTGCTAAGTTGGGTGACAAATCTACCTCCAGGAGCTGCAGCAAGTGGAGACTTTGAGTTTTCTGATGATGAGGACAGCTATGGTGATAATCTACAGGTGGCCACCACTTCACAGACTGGGACTTCTGTGGTGCCTCCTACACCAGACTGGCTTTCTCAGGGTGTGCATGGAAGAGTCACTCTAGATGCTGCTATCTCAAGGCAGTACAAAGAGGCCTATCTAGCTCATGAGTCTGCAAATGCAAGGGACAAGAAATTCTACAAGGCCATCATGGATTCTCTGGAAATTCAAAGGCTACAAATGATGCAGACAAGGATTGAGGCTACAGAAATCAAGGACTCCATTAGCAATCTCAGGGATGCTAACTACAGGATGTTGGATGAAAAGCTCCCTCTTCTCACTGTGTCCAAGATGACCAGGTTTTTCTCTAAGGAACCTGAGGTGGCTACATCCTTGAAAACTCTCTCTACAAGAGTGGACAAGGTGGAAGCTACACTTTCTCAAATGCAGAAGGAACAGGAGAAGCAAACTCAGCTACTCACTCAGCTAGTGGCAGCTCAAGGACTCCCAGTCATCTCTCTTGATGCTAACAAAAAGGGGGAGAAATCTAAGGAGCTAAACATTCAAATCACAAAGGTGTTGGTCCCAGCCATTTCACTGCCACAGGAGCCACTAGCAATGGGGGAGTTTGGAAAGAAGAATAAGGATAGTATTGACCTGATCCAGGAAGCTTCTATGAGGATGAAACTTGCAGAACAAATCAAAGATCACTGGTCCAACATAGAAGCAAGGTTCAAGAACATTACTGAATCTTCAAAGACAGATCAGCCATCAACAAATGCAATGGTGATTGTACAAATGGAGCCACAGTTCAAGAGCTCTTATGCTATAGAGCCCCTTCAGCATGGAATCTTTCAAGATTCAAGAAATGAGAAGGGTCAATCTTCATGCTTTAAGAATGTGGATGCAAGAGGGATGTCTCCAATATCACCTGCCAAACCCAAAGGCAAGAACATTGAAAGGATATTTTATCCTGCTCCAAAGCCAGATGAGTTCAAAGTCCTAGGGAAGCTGATCATTGAGAGCAAGGAAAGCAATCATCCAAGCATAAGGAATCAAAGGGCCATCATCTACAGGGACAGCAAGGAAATCTGCATTTGGGTTGGTCACCCAAATTTTGCAAAGGCCAAGGCTGAAGAATCTGAAAGGGCAGCAATGCAAGCATTGGCAGTTGCTCAAGCACTTGAAGATGAAGAGACCTTTCAGGAAGAAAAAGCCAAGGATGGAGCTAATGAAGCTGAACCAGCAAGGAAAAGTGTAAGGCAACCAAAGGCTAGAGCTAAGAGGAATCTGAACTTTGAAAAAGAGGACTCTCTGGACACTGCTCAAGCCCCTTCCACAACAAGTGCACATCAAATTCCTATTGATCTACCTATTGGAGGAAAGTTGGCCTGTGACCCTGCACACCCTGTCAACTTTCATGATCAACCAATCATGCCAAAGGAGGAGCCTATTGAATTTGATGAAGCCTATTTTCCAAAGTTCCTATTTGAAAAGGATCAACCAATGAAGACAAAGAAAAGGGCTGTCAAGGCAAAGCCAGTATTTGTGAGGAAGCCACAATCTCAGAAACCCCCTACAAATCCAGAGGACTGCATGTACATTGCTGACATCAGGGAAGAATCCAGCTTACATCTTGATTTAGACAACCTGATGGAAGTAAGGGGCATTGCAGCTTCTCAAAAGTTACCTGAAAGATTGGTTTTCACATACAAGGGTGGTAGAGAACAAATATGGTCTCTCTACAGAATTTTAGGAGAAGACTACCAAACACTACTCACAGTGTTTAGATGCTTGAAGAAAGACTTTGGCTTCACCAAAACAGCCAAGTCTGAGGTGGTCTCCAAGATATGTCAAATAAAGGCTAGCTGGAACAAGCCTGAGGCTCTTCCCAGGATGCTAAGAGTGCCCTCAACAGGAAAGAAGATCCATCTTCAACCTTACTGGATGATGGAATTTAAGGACAAGGACAACTGCAGAAGGTTCTTCAGGATGGAAGACCAGCTGGATAAGGCATCTAATCAAACTCTAAGGTTCATGCAATCCAAGCTTGGTGATCAAGATGAAGAAGAGAAGATCTTTTACAGAAGGCTACAGGTCCAGATTGAGGAGAACAACTCTAGGAGAGGGAAGAAGACTATGCCTCAAAGAAGACCAAGATGAATCATTTGCTCAGTCTAGAGGAGCACATTTGGGCATTAGTCTTGTAAGTCTTGTTTTATGTCTAAAACTTTATGAAGCTCAATGCAATTTTTACTTTTATCATGGATAATATGTCTGAGTGTTTTTGTTATCATCAAGGCTCTTGATTTATGGCTGTTATTCTATCAGTCATAAATTGGGGGAGATTGTTAGGAATATGTTGTTCTTGATGATAATTGTAAAAACACTTAGTAGATTTTGTATTAAGTTATTTTGTAACTGTCAACGAAATGGCATGCTTTGCAGTGTTTCGTTGACAGGAAGCTCATCAACGGAATGAGTGTTGTAGCAATTGCACTGTACAATACTTCACAGTTTGATATGCATTTGATGTATGTATTAGATAGGTTTCCTAAGTCATGTTGACTAAGTACTAGATAGGCAAAATAGGTTGGTTAATTGTAAGTATATCATGCCTTGTAATTTTGCCTAAGTGAAGACATGTCAACGGTATGAGGATTACTCTATCAACGAAACGAGAGAAACACCATCAACGGAATGAAGAATAAAGCTATCAACGAAACACATCTCCCTGCTATCAACGAATCATTATTGCTTTTCTGAATAGTTGACAAAGTGATAGTGACAGGTTACTGAACAGATCTAAAGGAGATGTGGAAGTGTACTTTGCATTGGAAACCATTAAAATGGACATGGGGAATAAGGAAACATCCCAGTTTCCAATTGGGCTCTTGGGAGTGATCATAATAAGCATGAAGACAAAAACAAGGATCTCCAAGGACCACTGGACAAAGGGATGAAAAGCAAACTATTGGCGGTTATCTTTAGTGTACTTTAGAGTAGCCAAAAATAGTATTGTAAACTTGGGAATATATATAACCAAGTGTAGCAGTTAGAAAGAGTAAGAGAAGAAAAAAAAATAGTTTGTATTAGCTATCTTTGAGAGCATTCTTCTCTACAACTCTGTAACTGAGCAGCTGTGTACTTTTGTATCACAGATTATCTCCGAAATAAAAACACTTCAGTTGGATCATCAAACAATCCAACTGAATTATTTATATCTTGTGTTTTTGTATATTCAGTTCAGTTTTATTTTATCAGTGTTTTAAGTTTAAGAAAATATCAAGAATTGTATTCAACCCCCCCCTTCTACAATTCTGTTAGGTCATTTGGGAATAACACCTCTGGATTAGGATTAGCATCTCCCATTGTAACAACCGGTCCAACTTCTTCTTCTAGTAACTCTATCTCTTTCTTCCTTTCTAGTTCCGCTTTGGTTTGAGATCGTGTTCGCATGCACGTTCAAATACCTGAAAAACGAAGGACAGGAAGACACAAGATAGGTAAGTAACACGAATCAAGTTAGTAATCTATAACGACCACTGCTGACAAGCATATAAACTACAAATAACACCGTAGTCCCCGGCAGCGGCGCCAAAAACTTGTTGGCTCGTAAACACGCAAGTATACGCGATCACAAATAGCAAGTGATAAATAGAGTTCGTTCCGCAGAGACAAGGTGTAAATGCCAATTTAATACCTATGCAACAGTGTATGGTTACTTCTTAATGCTTGACCAATGATTAAATTGAGTTGTTGATTATTACTTAACTAATAGAACAATTATCAACTAAGAGTGAATTAACAAACGAGATTACTTATGTAAGAGAAACATGGGGTTCCAATTTCATTAACTACTTCATCTAGAATCTTATGCCTTTTCAACCTAGCATGTGCAAGCGATGATAACTGATTAGACGCACTAAACTGACACACGCCAACTTTCGTTGTACATATATCATCCTACTGATCATCCACAATCGATAGAAGTCAAGTAGTCACCAAATATGCTTAGTCCCTATATGTCTATAGAGATTGAAAACATAATGGTTTACAATCAAGCATCCAAATAATCACATAGTCGGTGCAAGACGGTTAGAATTACCCCACAAATTAATACATGCTCTTCACATGCAAAAACCTACGCTAGCATGGTATGTTCTAAACCCTAGATCCACTTTCGCAATCACTAGGATTCAACAAACAATTACGGATGTTCGCGACGCACCCATAACGAATAAGCGCAACCAAACTAGGTTAACAATATATCAAACACACACCAAGGCATAAAAACATTTAATAACTAGAATCCATGGAAAACTCCATTAAAACCCCATGATAACGATTAGCCCATAATCGGACTTCTCATCATCATGGGTTCAAATGATAACATGAATCTACAAACAATTAATAATGAATAATAGAAGAGAAATTGAGAGCAAAATAAATCCCGAAATTTGTAGAGAAGAAATACAAAAGATGGAATCAATAGGCCTCCTTGCTTGTCACTAGCTTGAAGAACCCTAGAAATTGACCTCTTGTTTCTGGAATAATAATATTGATGATGGATCGATCCCCTCAAAACTAACTTAATGAATGATGTTTTTAAAGTATAAGATATTACATAATAAACCCAAGATACGAGCCCTAACAAATTAGGCCCAACACAAATTGACCCGGTTTGGAGTAAAATACATGCATAATCGAGGCACTCCAGGAGGAAACAGGCGCTCTTGCGCCTCTATATGGCGCTCTTGCGCCTCCACATCCCTGGATTTTTACTCTGAAAACTCAAATAGGCGCTCTTGCTCAAGATTTTAGTGCTCTTGCACCTCCTAAGGCGCTCTTGCGCAGGAAACTGGCGCTGCAGCGCCTCACAGCTCCTGGAAAATTGCCCAGCAATGTAGAAAATTTCCGTGGCTTCGCGTGAGCTGTTGAATCGTCAGAATCGGACTTGTAGAACTCCAGATATGGCCAAAACCGTGAGAGCTTCGCAACCTACCTGGAAAATCCGAATTTTAATCACATTAACCTCCAACTCTTGGTTCTGCAAAACTTAATGAAAACACATTAAACACACCACATACTTGAGTTCAAGTCATCAATTTAAGCCGATATGAAGCATTCCAAGTGGATAAAAATCCACTTATCAGGAACGGATTTTGATCCAAAGGATTATAGAAAAACCACTGATGAATAGTAACTCTTCATTTAAAAGTTTTTCAGACCACCCTATATGCGGGACGATATAATAAACTTTCAAAGTCGCATTAGTGATCTACGATGGAAATAAAAGAATGCAGAAGCTGTCAGAATCAGAAAAATAGCATTTTTCGTTTTCTCCGAAATTTCACCAAAAACGGACTAAATAATTATTATTTGAGGATATTTAAGGAATTAAATTATTAATTCTATGGATATGGATTTGATAAATGAATTAGAAGTATCGAGAACGATTTCGGTAAAATACCTCGATAGAACCCTCGAGAAACCTTGCGAGCGTTCTACGAAATTAAACGAACCAGTAAAGCTACTTTAGCTAAACCAATGCATGTTGGTCCGTTTTTGGCGTTCTACCACTCAAATCGAAGCTCTCGAGAAGCCCGACGTAACCATGGTAAGCAATCACCTCAACCCCGTGATTTACCCCTTCGATTCAGTGATTAACAGTTGGAGAAGATGATGAATAGTAACTTGTATCTTGTTTTGTTTTGTTTTGATAATGAGTTTGTAGCTTCCAAAGGTTGTATTAAGCAAGAATCTAAGGCTACATCAGGAGTATGGCAGAAAGCAAGCTTGGAGGAGGTATAATTTTGAAACCCTTGAATTATTATAAGGATTATGGATGATTAATGGTGTTATGCATGATTATAGCCTTAGTTGTTATGATTGGGTTTTGATTTAAGTGATAATGAGTTATATGAACGGAAAGGCATTGCTTGGCCTCAGTTCTATGATATATAAGATGTATGTGTTATGTGGAGTGATCGATATGTATTTTGGATGATTTGAAATTTGGGAATATCCGAGTTATAGCCGTCGTAATGCCCAAATTTTTACCTACTGATTGGTTCTTTGTTTTTCCTCTGTTAGAGCTCGACCCTTGAGTCCTACTGCCCATGATTGTGTAGTTTATGTTATAAGCTTCGTAATGATATGTGATTCGCCTAATTTGGCCGAATGGTTTAAGAGTTATGCTAGTTTTAGTAATCGTGGTTCAAGAGGTTGCATCGTAGAAATGTAACTACTTTGATGCTAAGTCAAAGACCTCTAAGAGTCGAATCCAAATGTGAAACTTTGGGATATAATGCTAAGGACAGTTAGCAAGCCTTGTGCG
This sequence comes from Heracleum sosnowskyi, assembly GCA_030848705.1. Classification (NCBI taxonomy): domain Eukaryota; kingdom Viridiplantae; phylum Streptophyta; class Magnoliopsida; order Apiales; family Apiaceae; genus Heracleum; species Heracleum sosnowskyi. The sequence goes on from CM061238.1 coordinate 39,478,633, forward strand.
AAGAGTTCGAATCAAAAAGATTATTAGTTGATTTTATAAAAATGTTTTAGCCGAGGTTGCGCAAGTGTAAATTCACTGAAAACGAGACTTAGAACCAAGGTTCCAAATGGTTAAGTATAACTTGGATTTGAGGATGGATTTCGAACCAAACTTATGATATAAGTATTTGATGAATAACATGGATTTAGTATGACGTTAGAGCAAGCAAGTAATGCCTTGGTTGTGTTCGTTTATGTGTTTAAGCATTGAGTACAAGTGGATTATCCAGGGGATTAATCGTACGTTTTCTTTGACTTTGTCTAGATTGTCCGGCATCGTCGCGAACCCCTATCACTTCTCGAGCATCAGGCAAGTTTACTAAACCTTACTCTATTATTCAGAGTAGGTATATTTTCCAATGTTCAATACTTGTGTATTCCCAATTTATATACCAAATCTTTGTTGCAAGTATTGTGGCAAGTTTTCTAAATCTATACTTTGAAGTATTGATTATATATTACTGCTTTTGCCGTTTGTGGAGTTATACAGTTTTGCGATACATGTTATATATTGTATAAAATAGAATTTGATTTTGGTTTATATACGAGCTTTGAGATAATGTACTTATGAACCGGTATACCTTGTAGCTCTAGAGATAAGAGCATACTTCTTGTTTTCGACTCTAGACCGGGAGTCAGTATTTTGAGATATAGAGATAGCCGTGGAAACCCGGAGGGATTCCAGCGGCAGTGTACTAATTATTTTGAGGACTGCTATTATTAAACATTAATTATATTTCTAGAAAGTATTAATTACCTGGAAATGATTTGAGGAATGTTATTTGAATATTACTTCATTCGAAGGTTATTACTTGGAAATGATTTGAGTATGGGCTTCTAAGCTAGATATGGGATATCAGCTATAAGCCAGGATTTTATATTTGCCCTAGGATAAGGGCGTGTGATTTTCTTGAAAAATCAGAAGTGATTATATTTTGTATATGATAAAGGTTATTTACCGATAAAGATATCGGGTACTGTTATTCGAGGATTAATTATTTATTTAAAGAATGTTATTTATAAATGTTCATTTGAGGATTATTGACTTAAAGATTATTAGTGTGAATATCCATTTAAGGATTATTTATTTAATGAATATTACTTTTGAATATTTATTTGAGATTTAATTATTTAATGATTATTATTTCGAATATTCAAATGAGAATTATTAATTAAGGAACGTTATTTCAGATATTCATTTGAGGTTTACTTAATCGAAGAATATTATTGTGAATATTATCTGAGGATTATTTAATGAATATTATTTTTGAATATTCATTTGAAGATTAATTATTTATTTAATGAATATTATTTTCAAATATTCATTTGCGGATTATTTATTTAATGAATATTATTTTCAAATATTCATTTGCGGATTATTTATTTAATGAATATTATTTTCAAATATTCATTTGCGGAGTATTTACTTAATGAATATTATTTTTAAATATTCATTTGAGGATTACTTACTTAATGAATATTATTTTCAAATATTCATTTAAGATTTACTTATTTAATAAATATTATTAAGTATATGTAAATCAAAAGAGGTTCCCAAAATAATGTTTTTCCATTTAAATCTGTCCTTTAAAGGGGATTTAAATGCTCGCTCAACTATCAAAAATATGGGAAACCTGATTTAAGTGACTGCTACTCTTTTTAAACTCTCAACTCAAAACTGTCAGGGGACAGATATTTTCTCAAAGCTATGTAATTGCTGCAAGTCAAATATTGTGTTACCACCTCAACGATCGAGGGGTAAATTCCTGGAACAAGTCGATATCCATTAACAAGCAATAGCTTGGGAAATATTGGAGAATCTTCCTTTCCAACCTAGATATAACTACTTCGTGGAGTCGTATCAACAAGTGTTACACTTGGGGAAAGGAGGACGATCTTTACGTTTCAGAGTCATGGATTTCATCTGAACTAGGAGTGGTGTAAGTGGTCAAGTTGCGTGGGCCCATCCAATTTTTTTTATTGCCCCAAATGGGCCGGGAGGTCACAGTAAGGCAGTAGACAATGTCAGGCTGTCGTGATTCTTCCATCTACATGTAGAAAACTATTTGAGCGGTGCGACCTGCTACTGATCATAGCAAGGTTAGGCACAGCGGACGCGGTAGCAACTCCAGTATTAGTTCATCATCCAATTTGGATATTCCTGCAACATGTATTGGGGAGATGAACCAATCGTGTTGGCAGGGGGTCGAAAAGTGTTTGGAAATGAAGTGTCAATAAATTCTTGCAACTTCATCTTTTATTTTATGAGTATGACTCTGATAAAACCTGATTAAGGATATATATGCCTAAGTGGATTTTGGGTTACGGAAATGTTATATTAATTTTCCTCGTAACTTCCTCTTTTATATCATATGACTCTGTGGATACCTTACATAACATGAGTTATGGTAAGGGAGTTGTTTATACTGAATCATCTTATAACTTCTTTTAAGTTATGTGTTGATATTCTGCTTACATAGCAGATATTTTTGGAAGAGTTATATTGGTTTACTTTGAAACCTTATCTTTTATATTATACTAGAACTTTGTTCATAATATAGCAAAAGCTTGCAGAAATATTATGAAATGATATTTGAAGTACATTAATGGTACTGTTTTTGGGAATACATTCCGATAAGGAAATAATTTCAGTATCGAGATATTTTGACAAATTATTGTCTTATACCCGCATTATTCTGGGTTGAGTTAAAGGCAGAATTATGACATACTTTCATTACCTTGCTGAGCTATCGCTCACTCTTGCTATTGTTTTATATATATTATATAGCAGCGAAGCAGGATGCCAATGGGACGGCACATACCCCGCAAGGCGTTTCCATAAACCGTTTTTAGCAGTGATCCCGGGAGTAGTACGAACCAATCGAATCAGTCTACGGCTTTGGTATTCAACTCATGTATAGACAGGAATGGTATAAGAGGATTGTGAGCATCAGAAGGCTAAGTTGGTAATGTAACAATACTTAGAAATTGTATCAATAACAGATTCAAAAGACATTTGGGTATTGTAATAAAAGTTATTTATTCCGCAATTGTTGTATTGTGTCGTTTCTGAGACTCTAACCTGTGTGTGTGTGTGTGTGAGACATATGTTGTGGGGTCATGAACATGTAAATTATGAATGGTGTGAGTATTACAGGTAAGGCAAGGAGTACATGGATTGTGACAACCCTAAATCCCTGACCCCGGATTTGGGGCTGTTACAATTAACATAGTTAAGGAGCAAGAGAGGATATATCACCCATATATAGCCTTTGTTAAGATCCAAGGAAGGTATAAACTTCTTTCTTTTTAAGATTTTTGCTTGATCTAGTAAGTTAGAAGTGTTTGATTAGAACTATGTTGAGATAAAGCATGTATGCATGATTTTAAGCATGTTTGATGAATGATTTGTGGATGAACTTATGAAATAGAGTGTGACCTTATTTGGACAGATAAATGGTAGTATAAGCTTGAGTTTGATTGGTGGTTGGTTGATGGTTGAGTGTTTAAAAAACACGGGAAGTACGCATGAGCGCCGTTACCATGTCGGATTTTACTTAGGTAGTTTTAGACAGAAACCACGACTGCAGTGAGTTACATCTACCTCAGCACCCTGATCAGGATCAAGTTTGGTAGCTGTAGCTATGGGAGCACTTGCTATAGCACACAATCTTGCATGTTAAACCTTTTCAATAAATTCTTTGTATATTTTGACTGATTGATAAAGATGCCATCATCAGTCTGTTTAAATTGAAGACCAAGAAAGTAACTCATTTCTCCCATCATGCTCATTTGATATCTTGAATGCATAAGCTTAGAAAACTTTTCACACAGCTTATTGTTTGTTGACCCAAAAATAATATCATCAACATAAATCTGAACTAAAAGAAAATCCTTACCATGATTCAAATAGAACAAAGTTTTATCAATAGTACCTCTTTTGAATCCACTTTCCAGTAAGAATTGAGCTAGGGTTTCATACCAGGCTCTTGGAGCTTGCTTTTGTCCATAAAGTGCTTTATCCAATCTATAAACATGATTTGGATATTTAGGATCAATGAAACCAGGAGGTTGTTCAACATATACTTCTTCCTCCAGTTCACCATTTAAGAAAGCACTTTTCACATCCATCTGAAAAACCTTGAATTTCTTATGAGCTGCATATGCCAGAAAGATTCCGATGGCTTCTAGTCTTGAAACAGGAGCAAAAGTTTCATCATAGTCAATTCCTTCTTGTTGAGAATACCCCTTTGCAACTAGTCTTGCTTTGTTTCTGATAATTACACCATCTTAATCAGTCTTATTTTTGAAAATCCATTTTGTACCAACAATTGACCTATTCTTTAGTCTTGGCACCAGTTTCCAGACTTCATTCCTTTCAAATTCATTAAATTCTTCTTTCATTGCAGTAACCCAATCAGCATCTTTAAGTGCATCTTCAACTTTCTTTGGCTCTTCCTTTGACAGAAAGTTATTATATAGACATTCATTTTGAGTTGCACTTCTTGTCTGAACACCTGCATCAGGATCTCCAATTATTAAATCAGGAGTATGACTTGCAGTCCATTTCCTTGCTTGTGGTAAGTCACTCCTTGATGTAGATGCTCCCCCTGGATTGGTGTTATCTTGATTAGAAGAATTTGATTCAGTAGAAGCTCCCCCTGAATTATTGCTATTTCCTCTTGATGGGTTATCAGGATTGACACTTGAATCAGTATCTGAAGAATTTTGTCCTGATGATTGAGTTGACTCAGAATTTGTACTAGTTTGTTGTTTCTCCCCCTCAACGTTTGCACTACTAAATGTATCACCACTATTTGTATCATAAGTATTAGCACCATCAATATTTGGTGCTTCATCAGGATTTGGTGAGTCATCAGGATTTGGTGACCCATCAGTATCTGATAAATTGTCAGGATCTGATTCATATTCTTCAGGTTCCTTGGTAGTTTCATTTTCAAAAATCAATCTATCATGTGAGTCTTCATTCAATCCAATTATCTTCTTATAATCAAAAGATACGTGTATTGACTCAATGACAGTCCTTGTTCTCAAGTTAAAAAATCTGAAAGCTCTTGAGGCTGGATATCCAATAAAAATTCCTTCATCAGCCTTAGTTTCAAACTTTCCTAGTTGTTCAGGATGAGTTCTGAGAACAAAACATTTACAGCCAAACACATGCAAATGCTTCAAACTTGGTTTCTTCTCCTTGAACATTTGATATGGAGTTACACCATGTCTGTTTATCAATGTGAGATTTTGTGTATAACATGTTGTGTTGACTGCTTCTTCCCAGAAGTATGTAGGCAATTTAGCTTCTTCCAACATAGTTCTGCCAGCTTCAATAAGAGTTCTATTTTTTCTTTCTACTACTCCATTTTGCTGGGGTGTGCCAGGAGCAGAGAATTTTTAATAATTCCTTTGTATTTGCAGAACTCTTCCATCTTTGAATTCTTGAATTCAGTACCATTATCACTTCTCAGAATCTTGACTTTGTACTTTGTGCATGTCTCAATCATTCTCACATGATCCAACAGTATTTCTGGAGTCTCATCTTTCCTGTGCAGGAAATACACCCAGGTGAATCTAGAGTATTCATCAACAATTACAAGAGTGTACCTCTTTCTTACTAATGGACATTATGTTGACTGGTCCAAATAGATCAAGATGTAGCATGTGATATGGTTCTTCAATAGAGGATTCTGATTTACTCTTGAATGATGTCCTCCTTTGTTTAGCCTTTTGACAAGCATCATAGAGTCCATCAGGAGTATAAAAAACTTTAGGCAATCCTCTAACCAAATCTTTCTTAACCAACTCATTAATGTTGCTGAAGTTGAGATGAGAAAGCTTCTTATGCCAATTCCAACTGTAATATCCCAAATTTTTGTAATAATTAAAACCTTGATGAATAGTGAATTTCCACTGATGAATAGTAAATTTGCTGACGAAAAGTTTTTCAGCCCACACTATGTAGACGACATGGAATGAATGTTTCGAAGTGATATTATTGATGTATAGGAAGAATAAAAGAATGTAAACGCGATCAGAATCAGAAGATTCCCATCCGAGTTTTAAATCACTATTCACTGGACAGTTAAGGATGAATTGATTTGATCGTTTTGAGAAAGTATGTGGAATGAGAAATACATGATCGTATCTTAAACCAAGGTGAGAAACCTAAGATTATATATTAGACAAAGGTAATGGAAGGATAAAGGAAGTACCCTAGCTTTGGTACAGAGAAACGTCTTTAGAACCACTAGAAACTATCGCGAAACAAAAGCGTAATAAATTATGGATTAAACCCTAACAAAAGGAGGAGTATTATATGAGATCATCAAGTGCAATATATAAAAGAATTGAGGATGCAAAGGATGACATAAGCAATGTTAGAAATGAATACTACTAGAAACTAGACAGAGGGGGGGGGGGTGAATGGATAGTTTGATATGTTTTTCGATTCTTGAAAACTAAGTAACAGACTGTATATGATTATGATATGTAATATGCAGAAAGTAAATAACACACACAATCACTTTAATCTACTTTGTATAAGCAAATTAAATACTACAGCTTTCCAAGAAATTCACAATAGAATTTCTGGCTTCTAAACAAGAACAGTTTGAACTTGCTTGCTTACAGAGAAAAGAGCTTAGCAAATAACTATGTGTATCTCTCTTGCCGCTTACAGTTGTGTGTGCACGATATATATATATTCACCTATACAAACTAGGCACACACAATATTACACAGCTACCCCTTCTGAAAGTCCAACTTGTCCTGCCATAAGAAGTTCACTGTGTCAGGAAGGACCACCTGCTTTTCGGAGTCTTTCCCGTTTCTGTAGCTGCTTGTCTCTTATCTTTCTCTCCAAGTTTAGCTGTAGATTTGCCATCTGTTCTTTGGACCACCTTGCCAGAACAAATGCTTCAGTATTTGTCTCCTTTGATTCTTGGTTCTGTACCTTGATTTGTCTTGTTATAAACGGCTAAGTGTTGATATCGTGAACTCCACTTTATTCCTGACTTCGCGATCTCCCTTGAGAGGACTACGCGATATAGCCTTTGAAGACTTTGCGACATATGTCATTTGACGACTATGCGACATAGGTCATTGGACGACTATGCGACATAGGTCATTTGATGACTATGCGACATAGGTCATTTGATGACTATGCGACATAAGTCATTTGATGACTATGCGACATAAGGCTTCTGAGGACTTCACGATCTAGGCTCTTTTGACTTTGCTGACTTCAACACTTCACGACATGTGTCTTGAGGACTTCTCGACATAGTTCAAAGTGGACTATGCGATATAGTACTTCACGACATGGATATTGGTGACATCACGACATAGCTTTCTTTTGACTTTGCTATATAATGCCTTAGACAAATTTCTGCAACTTATTTCTTCATAGCCTTATTCATCTCTATCCTGCTGCATGAACACTTCTGAACTTCTACCAGGATAATTATTCAATGGCCTATATACAATCTAGATGCAAGAAACTTTACTAAGCTCATTATAAAACTGAGCATACATGATAGAGCTAGTGGTATTCAGACATGTCTTGAGCCTAACAATCTCCCCCAAATTGTGAGTAAGATCCTTAGGCACAATTTCATGTCTGATAACAAGCCTAACTTACATAAAAGGAAATTTAGTAACAGAGAGAACAATTCATGAACATTGAGATCAGAAATTTGATTACATAGAAAAATTGAAAGCTTACAGATTACTTTTGTTGCTCAGCAGCTTCAGCTTCCAATTGCTTCTCTAGCAAATCATCATATATCTTCTTTTTCCTTATCTCTTCTTTTCTCTTCATGTCTATGATGGCTTCTTGAAGTTCTTCTCTTGCAATCAGTTCTTCAATGAGAGGTGAGCCTTTCAAGTCATCAATTGCAGCCTTGAGTGCACTTTCTACATAGGAATCAAGAAACTCCATCCTTATTTTGCTTTGACCTCCATGTGAGTTTTTGTACTCCACAATGTAAGGATTTTGTTTGACCCTGCACATCCCTTTCTGCCTTAGCTCCTTAGCCCTCTCTTCCATCTCAGCCATTTCTTCCTCTCTCTGTATGTTTTTCTCTTCATTCTCTTTCCTCATGTTTTCTTCATAATCAGCATGCATCTTCAAGTACCTGGCAATATCTATCTTCCATGTCCTTTCTTCTTTTTCTTCAAAATTCAGTAAGGCATTTATCCTTTCAAGCTCATACTTATAGAAATATTGCCAGCTTCCTTGCTTCATTATCCTTTCTCTTCCATCAGTGTACTTGATCTCTAGATGATCCAACTTCACTTTGACTTCAAAGATCCTTTGAGCCCTCAAAAATGCTAGGGCATCTTCATCATAGTCCTCATCTAGTGGAAGCACATTGATGCCAATAACATTTGTGAGTTTTCCAGTCTTCTTTGTTATCCTTATCCTTCTGGGTACACTCTTGATCTTCAAATGCTTCACAAGAGATACCTTTCTGGAACAAGGAGAATTAGTCTTCAGTGCCACATCACTTGGAAGTAGCTTCATTCCTTTCCCCTTCATCCACTGTAACACTCCACTAGCTGTAACTTTGTGGAAGTGTTTTCTTGAAATTACTTTAGTGGCTTCATCTTTCTTCTGTGGCAATTCTGGTTCAGAAGTCATGGATAATGATTTTGGAGGATCATTGCTAACAGTACCCACCCTAGACTTAGAGTCTTGTGTTGTGGTTAAAGTACTGCTAGCAATGTCCTTGACTTGCTGAATTCCACTTCTTGTTTTCCTGGTTGTTTCCTTTGTCCCTTTGGAGTCCCTCTTGTCATCACCAGCATCTTTTGATTTCTTAGGATATTTGCTCCTGCTGCTCTCACTAGGTCCATCCTTATTTCTCCTTGTCTGAGATCTCCTTTCATAGGTTTTCTCCTCATCATCATCCTCCCCATCCTTCTTTTTGCTCTTTTCTTTGACAGATTCAGGAATGACTCCATGAATCAGAAAAGATTGTAGAGTTCGAATCATCTCTAGTTCCTCAGCTGTCCTAGCTCCTCTCTTAGCTCTCATCATTTGCAGCACCTGGTTGATCTTTGCATTGTTCTTCATTAAAAGGTCTGAGGGAATTACTAGTTGGTCAATACTACTGTCTTGAGATAGGCTTTGGTAAATTATTGTCCTTGGCTTGGATATAACCTCAGGCAATCTTTTATTCTGGTCCATCTTCAAGTCATTATAAAGACTTTCATTGTTCATCCCATGCTTTTCAATCAACTCCAGAATGATTGACAGCTCAGTAAATCTTAGTTTCTCTAGAGTTTGAAAAGCTAGGTGCCACAAGTAGTTGTCCTTGCACACCATGATTATCTCTCTTAGATGGACATCCTTGATTTTCCTTACTGCCACTGTGAAATACTTGATGCTTTCCTTGATCTTCTGTCTGTACATCCTTGCATCTCCTTGAGCACTACTGTAGATGGCTTTCAGAAACTCTAGGAAGGCCTCATCATGATAGATGTTTGAATTGGCAACTTCCTGTAGCTTGTCCTCTGTGATAATTGCAGCTTTGACAGGTTTAGCATTGGGAGTAGGTTGAGTAGGTTGAGGAGTTGAGATATCTTTAGGCATTGTTGATGGATAGTAGGTGGTTGAGATTGTGCTCTTCTGACCTGCTGCACTTATGACCTCTACAGGGGGAAGAATGATTGGCTGTATGGTTTCTTCAATGAGTTTGCCCTTGCCCTTATGCTTTAGCTGCTTGGCAGGTACTCCCCCTTTCTGTTTCAGAATGACCTCCTTTTGTTTCTCCCCCTTAGGTTTGGGATCAGACAAGATGTCTTGAGCTTCCCCAGGGATAGGCAGGTTCATTTGTTTCATCATTGAAGTCATCATCTGTTGTTGCACCAGCAGGATATTGGAGGTGTTGTTGCCTTGGGCATCCAGTTTGTCATTGAGCTATTTTAGAGAGTTGGCAAGCTCCTTGTTTTCATCTGTCAGAGAGGCCACTTCTCTTGCAAGACCATCCACCTTTGAGAATAGTTGTTGAGACTTGAAAGAATTGAGAGATTGATCCTTGAGCTTGGCAAATTCAAATTTGGAGATGTTTGACAGAGGGACCTCATCCACCAATTTGTCACCATATTGATTCTTCCAAATTACATTCAGCATTGCATTTGAGTTGATATTGGCCTTGACTTGATTTTCCAGGGTTGTAGCCAGCTTCCTGATGTTGTCTGTGACCATGGCCAGAGAGATGTCCATCATGCTTACAGTAGAGTTTGTCTTCTGGATTTCTTTAAGGATACCATCCACCTTGGGAAAATCAGAGAGATATGAGTTTCTGAGCTTAGTGAGGGATCTGTCTGTCTCCTCCTGGATTGAAGAAATCTCTGATTGAAGCCCTTTCCCAAGATAGTGCAGAGCCTTTAATTGATTCCTGTAGACATCATTAACAGCATCATAGATGGCAGCAGGAGAGAGATCCTTTGCATTGGAGCCCAGAGATGTTAGGTAATTTTCTCTTAGAAAAGCTAGGGCATCCTTGAGCTTGAGAGTCCTCTTAGCATCCAACCAGGCATCCACATTTCCCTCTAGTTCAGCTGCATCCACTATTTTCTCCTGCTGAGCTTCAATATCCTCCTTGTGGCAGAGTAAAATGGCTTCATAGTCAGCATTTGGGAGATTTGAGGTGAGGAGATGTTGAGCTATCTTTGAGAACTCATCAATCTGTGCCACATGGAGATCTTGTATGGCTTCTTCTGTCATTTTGGAAGGCACAGATGATGATCCTGAAGGCCTGTCATGGTGCACAGGCTTCAGCCATTCTGACATAGTGGCCTGAGCCAAGTGAGAGCTAGTGCTAGGCACTTCATGAGATGTAAGATTTTGAGTCTCCTCCAGCCTTGGAATGGCTGTAGGGTCTAATGTTGTCTCCATTGAAATGGGATGTGTTACAGCATTAGCCCTATTTGTCTGTGAAGACAGTTCCACATCCCTAAGGATGGGAGAATTTGGCATAGAGTCTCCAGTGAAAACTGGTGAAGCCTCCATGTTTGTGTTGGTGTCATTAGGATATGCCCCAGCATGCATTCCCTGACCAACTAGATGTGGTTCCTGGGTGGTGAGCATAGTGTCATGCACCATGTCACTTGAAATTGGCTCAATCACAGGAGAGAATTGTGATTGATCAAAGGCAAGATTGTCATTGGAATGACTCTCTTGTTCAGAAGAAATTTTTATGGAAGAATCTGAGAGAGAAGTGGGGTTTAGATTAGATTGTGGCAACTCCCCCTGAGAAATAGGAGGAGTTTCAACAGTGATGTGCTCTCCACTCTGTGTATTATCAGCCTTATCACTCCTAGGGTCAAGAGTGAGGTCTTGACCCTGTGTAGACTCTGTACAAGATGCAGTGGGGAGGCTGCTCTTTTCAATGCCAATGACCTGTTGAGAGGCCATGGACAGTAACAGGTGTACCCCTTTTTCCACATCTGAATCCTGTTGGGAGGATCCAGTGGTAGGTTTGGATTTGGATTTCTTCTTTTGTCTGGTGAGAGGTGACTCAAGATTCTCACTAGCTATCTCTACAGATTCATTTATCACTTCTAGGGCTCTCTTCTTTGACTTCTTTTTAGTAACACCAATCTTTTGAGAGATTGATGCACTTGGCTGCCTAACTTCTATGGTACTGTTTGCAGTGGGGTTGCTGGATGGGATGGGAAGGCTGGGGTTAGACTGTGTAGCTCCTCCAGTCTCAGCCTCCCCTGTCCAGGAAAGTGCATGGTATATGGGCTTATCAAGTGGATAAGACTCAAATGTGTCCTGCATATGCTTGGTCACACTTAGAATCACATCCACTTGATTCATTGTGTCCAATGAACCAAATAGTACTTTGGACATGGACTTGGAATAAGCCATTTTAGTGTTATCTATACCCTCCAATTCATGGACATTTGCATCAAGAAAATTTAAAATAACTTGAAGGAAACGAGGGTAAAAGATGTCATTACCTCTACCACGAACTGTCCTGCCTAGCCTCTGAGCCAATTCTTTGAGAATTATGGCTCCCACATTGATCTCCTGGTTGTTGGCCAAGGAGTAGGCTAGCTTCATAGCAATGTGACTGATATGGTCCCATCCTGTCTTCCTGCAGAGAAACACCTTCTGGAGTGCGTCAAACAGAAATGACCACTCCCTTCTCACAAACTTCTTATTCAGCTTTCCAGTATCTATCTCATCAGCATACCGAATGAAGGTCATGAAATCTACGATTTGAGCATCTGTAGCTTCTTGGTCATGACCCTCCACCTTGAACCCCAAGGCTTCATTGATTTCCCTTTCACCAAACTGAAAGTGTTTGCCTCCAATTGAACAACTAACCTCCTGGAATGAGGTTCCATCTTCCCTAGCCATTGTTGATACCAACGCCGTTCGCCAGAATCCTTCCAACACATCGACATACAAGGTAGGGTTCAGGGTTAGGGCTTGGCGTAGGTAGGAAGTGTTCAAGAACCGTACAAAACACTTGTACCTTGGGTTAGCCTCAGCCTCAGAGGGAATGGTGAGAAGATTGGTTTCTTTGGGAATGGTTAAAGGGATAGAGGATGATACTGTTTGAGATTTGGGTGCCATTTCAAGAGAGAGAGTGAAAATTAGAGTAGAGAATTTGTGCTTAGGTTTGAGAATTTGAGAGCAATAGACAAGATGAAAAGTTGTGAACGGTTAGAAAAGGGTATTTATATGATAGAGACACTGCGATATGGAGTTATGAATTTGTACAGTCTATTTGTATGTCGCGAAGTCAAAAATGGCCTGTACCGCAAAGTCTTGCACAGTATATCGCATAGTCTCAGAAATGAACTATGTCGCAAAGTTCTCAAGATGAAAGGATCGGGGAGACTTTGCGATATAGTAGAAATACCCTGTCTAAAGCTCTCTTTTAGGAATTTTAAGCAAATTGTCAGACTTTTATCAAATTTTGAAATAAAATTAATTTAAATCAAAATTCTGTCAAATGTGGAGACTTGTCGATATAGTTATTCTAAGTCGCGAAGTCATAAAATGAACTATGTCGCAAACTCATGAAATGAACTATGTCGCGAAGTCTCACAATCTCAACAGTTTGCGATATAAGTCTGTTTGATTTGAATTGTGTCGTGAACTCTGAAAATCATCTATATCGAGATGTCTCAAAAGCTCACAACTTTACCAACAAAAGTGATTTTGAAAAATATGCAGTAAAATACTGAAATATTTATAAATCATATCTCAGCTAATTTTCACTCCAAACAAATAGAGCATTTAAATACAGTGAAAATTTACTGCTGCATCAATTTACTGGCATACTTACTTAGAGCAACTAAATGAAGGATTGAGCATTCCAATTTCACTCACAAGTCTGTTGAAGACTGCTTCATTCAGAGGTTTAGTAAATATGTCAGCTAATTGTTTCTCAGTGGGAACATAAGAGACTTCTATGGTACCATTTGCAGCATGTTCCCTAATGAAATGGTACCTGATCTCAATGTGCTTTGTAGTAGAGTGATTAACCGGATTGGCAACTATGGATATTGCACTAGTATTATCACACATTAGTGGAATGTGTTCTAACACTAGCCCATAATCCATGAGTTGATTTCTAATCCAAAGCAATTGAGCACAACAACTTCCAGCAGCAATGTATTCAGCCTCAGCTGTGGATGTTGCTGTGGACTGTTGTTTCTTACTAAACCAGGACACTAACCTTTGACCTAGGAATTGACAGCTTCCAGAGGTGCTCTTCCTGTCAATTCTGCATCCAGCATAATCAGAATCTGTGTAACCAACCAGGTTAAACCCAGTGCCCTTTGGATACCATAGCCCAAGATTAGGAGTCCCCTTCAGATACTTGAAGATTCTTTTGATAGCCATCATGTGAGATTCCTTGGGATCAGACTGGAACCTTGCACAAAGGCATGTGGCAAACATGATGTCTGGCCTGCTAGCTGTGAGATAGAGTAAGGATCCAACCATTCCTCTATAGACCTTGATATCAACTCTCTTGCCTTTCTTGTCTTCATCCAGCTTGATTGCAGTAGACATAGGAGTTTTAGCTGGGGATGACTCTTCTAAACCATATTTCTTTAAAAGATCCTTGACATACTTAGATTGGTTTATAAAGATGCCATCCTCCCTTTGATGTACTGCAGGCCTAGAAAGTAGGTTAACTCTCCCATCATACTCATCTCATATTTGCTTTGCATCAACTTAGAGAACCTTTCACAGAGTTTTTCATTTGAAGAGCCAAAGATGATATCATCCACATAGATTTGAACAAGAATGATATCATTTCCATGCTTCTTGAAGAATAGGGTTTTGTCAATTGTACCCCTGGTAAATTGATGCTCAAGAAGGAATTGAGATAGAGTTTCATACCAGGCTCTTGGTGCCTGTTTGAGTCCATAGAGTGCCTTGAGCAGTCTATACACAAAGTTTGGGAAGTCTTCACTTTCAAAGCCAGGTGGTTGAGACACATAAACTTCTTCAGCAAGATCACCATTGAGAAATGCACTTTTCACATCCATTTGATACACCTTAAAATCTGAGTGAGCTGCAAAAGCCAGGAAGATTCTGATGGCTTCCAGTCTAGCTACAGGTGCAAATGTCTCATCATAGTCAATGCCTTCTTGCTGACAGTATCCTTTGGCAACCAGCCTTGCTTTGTTTCTAATTACCACTCCTTCTTCATCCATTTTGTTTCTGAACACCCATTTGGTGTCAATAACATTCTTTCCTTTTGGAGGAGGTACTAGTTCCCATACTTTGTTTTTCTCAAATTGATTCAACTCTTCTTGCATGGCAACAATTCAATCAGAATTCTTCAAAGCTTCTTCAATTAATTTAGGTTCCTCTTGTGACAGAAAGCAGCTATATAGACATGTATTTAATGTTGCCCTTCTTGTTCTAACTCCCTCACTAGGATCTCCAATGATTTGATCCCTAGTGTGGGCTCTGTCCCATTTCCTTGTGTGCCCCTGTTCATTTCCTTGATCTGTTCCAAGCTCATTTTGGTTGATAGGTGCATTCTCTTCTTCTCCCCCTGTGTTTGTGAACCCTTGCACAGGTGTTTGAAGAAGATTGTCAACTTCAAGGATTTCATTCTCTAGAACAGTTTGAACAGGGGGTTCATCTTCACTTTCAGAATCCTCAAGATAACCTTGATTCTCAAATCTCAATGGCACACTGTCTTGATCACTTGTTTTCAGTCCAGGAGTTTTCTTGTCATCAAAGGTAACATCCATGCTTTCCATGACTTTGTGTTGCTCAGGTACAAATACTCTGTATGCTGTCCTTTCCAGAGAGTATCCAATGAAGATACCTTCAAATGCTTTTGCATCAAATTTTCCAACATGCTCAGAGGTATCTTTCATCACAAAGCACTTGCTTCCAAACACATGCAGGTGCTTGAAGGATGCTCTTTTTCCAGTCATTAACGAGTAAGGAGTTTTGCCAGACTTCTTATTGATTAATGTTCTATTTTGCACATAGCATGCTGTGTTAACAGCATCAGCCCAAAAGCTAGTGGGTAGCTTTGCATCCAGCAGCATTGTCCTTGCAGCTTCAATGAGAGTTCTATTCTTTCTCTCAACTACTCCATTTTGTTGAGGTGTTCTAGGAGCTGAGAATTGTTGAGAAATTCCTTTATCTTTGCAAAACTCATACAATGTTGAATTTCTGAACTCAGTCCCATTATCACTTCTCAAAGCAACTACAGAGGAACCAGTGCTTTGTGCTTCTTTATCAACTCTCTTGATATGCTCTATTATGACTTGGGGTGCTTCATCCTTGGAGAATAGGAATTCCACCCAAGTATATCTTGAATAGTCATCTACCATCACTAGAGCATATTTCTTTTTGGAGAGGGACATTACATTCACAGGGCCAAATAAGTCCATGTGAATTAGCTGCAGAGGTTTTGAGTTTGTATTGAGCAACTTGTTCTTGTGACTGGATCTTTTAATTTTTCCTTTCTGACAAGCTTCACATGCTCCATCTTGCACAAACTCCAAGGCAGGCAAATCCCTGATAAGTTCTCTCTTGGTTAGAGAGTTCATTGCCTGAACATTCAAGTGAGACAGCTTCTTGTGCCATAGCCAGAATTCCTCATTTGTGGCTTTAGTGTAGAAACAGCAGATTTCTCCCTTATCTGCAGCCTTGAGATTAGCTACAAACAAGCTTCCTTTCTTCACACCAGTTAGAACAACTTCACCACTTTCCCTTTTTGAGATTGAACAAAGGTCTTCATCAAATTCCACTTTGAAACCTCTGTTGGTAAATTGTCCAATACTCAAGAGATTATGCTTCAGTCCTTCAACAAATGCTACATCTTCAATAATGACATTTCCAGATTTAACACTGGCATATCCCATTGTATAACCAATGTTGTCATTTCCAAAGGTTACTGATGGGCCAGCCTTTTCCTCAAAATGTGATAGCAGGGCTATATCACCAGTCATGTGACTTGAGCATCCACTGTCCAAGATCCATATGACTCTTTTATTCCTGTTGCCCTGCATTCACAAAGTGACTAAGTTGTTTTTGGTACCCACACTTGGTAGGGTCCAGTTGATTTAGAAACATTTTGATTAATAATTCTTATGTCGTAAATTGCATTTCTCATAGTAGGAGACTTCACTTTTTCTGTGGCTTTGGAGTTTACACTCTTAGGCTCACATGAAGTTTTCACCCTCTCAACCCTGATTGGGGACCCTGTCCTATGAGAATGTATGTGTGTGTGTGATTCACCAGATTGTGCAGAGTCAAGTTTATGTTTAAGAGATAAACAGTTAGCAATCACAGTCACATAGCATGTCATGCAGTTTGGCTTACCACAGAAAGAATCATGACTAGAATTTATGCTTGCAGAAAGGTTACTTAGGTTGTCAACTTCAACAATTTCAGGCTTACTACACTTATGAGTCAAATGATTAACAGATAGGCATTTCTGACATTGTTTCCTGGGAGCATTTGGCACATAAGCATAGTTATTTCCTTTGTTAACACCAACTTTACCATTTCTGTTTTGTTTCCTTTTCTTAACAACTTCTTTCTTTGCTTTAGGACTCTTGACAAGATTGTCTTTGGTCTCTTTCTGATTGACAAGTTCAGGAAAGGAAGAAGTGTTCTTAGCAGCCTCATCTTCTTCAAGTAGTTGTTGCTTGATGATCAGTAGTTCCTCATCAAACTCAACAACACTCTTTCTGAAGATGGGCTGTTCAACACTTGACAGTATGGTTGGGGCATTTTTGTTTGTAAAAGTTTCCTTTCCTTTGCCCTTGACCTTCTTCCTTCCCTTGTCATTATCATAGTCAAAACCAACTCCAACCTTGCAGTCTTCAGTGTGTTCCTTGTGGTAGGTTTGAATAAGTTCAGAGGAGTTTTTGAAGCTTCTTAGTTTCAGTTCAGTTTCAGCAATTTGTTCTCTAAGGGCTTTCTCTATCTGCTCAACACAAATCACTTTGTTTTTAAGATACTCAACCTCCTTTTTCAAACCATCCAGGTTCACAACCATTAACTCAAGTTTCTCATTCTTTTCTGTAAGATCAACATTCTTAGCAGTTAGTCTATCAATTTCTTCATTAGCTACTAACATGCTAGTATGAATATTAAACATCTCAGTGCTCAAATCTTCAACAGTTTGCTTATATTGAAGGGGAGTCATATCAAGAGAAGTAAGAATAGGTACCTGACTTGAATCACCTTCATCAGAAAATGCCATCAAGGCATAGTTTGAGTACTCTTGTTCTTCTTCTTCATCAGAGTCATCCCAGCATTTTCCCTCAGCAATAAAAGCTTTGCCCTGTTGTTTCTTGAGTAGAGCCTCATACTTAGCTTCAAGCTCTAAGTATGCTTTGTCCTTCTTGACTTGTTTAGGCTTTTTGCACTCAGTGGCAAAATGCCCAAGTTCATTGCAGTTATAGCACCTTATTTTGGTCCTATCCACACTTCCTGTCTTGTATCCACCTTTAGCAGCACCAGTAATCCCTTTTCCTTTATTGAAGGTGTTTGAGCCACTAGATCCACCAGTGTTTCCATTATTGAACTTGGACCTGAATGGCTGCTTTCTTTTAAACCTTATGTTAGGATACCTCCTAGCCATATAAGCAAAAGATTTGTTTTCCATTTTGTCCAGCTCATCTATACTGTAGAACTCATCCTCTTCAGGTAAATCATACACAACCTGAGTTTCATCACCAGTGTCTTCAACTTCCAGTTCCTCAATCTTGACCTGACTGATTTTAAGAGAGTCCATTCTTTGACTTAGGTTGTCAGCAATAAGTGCACAGGAGGTATTAGCCACTAATCCTTGCTTTGCTTGGATAGATCTCTTTTGAAACAGCTCTAACTCATATGTCTTTAAAACACCATACAACACATCAAAACCAATCTTTGTTAGATCTCTTTCTTTAAGGGAAGAGATTCTTGGTTCCAAGTGATCTGGAAGAGTTAGTAGAAACTTCATATTGAGCTCTTCTGTTTCATAGTGTTTGTCATAGAGTTTGAGCTCATTTATCAGCTTGTTGAATCTCTCAAACACTTCTGTGATCCCCTCTTTTGGCTGAGCCATGAAGGCTTCATATTGTGAAACAAGAATCTGCTTCTTGTTCTTTCTTACTTCAGTAGTTCCTTCACAGAGCACTTCTATAAGATCCCACATCTTCTTGGCACTAGTACAATGAGCAACAGTGCTATACATGTTAAAGTCCATAGATTCACAAATGATAAGTTGAAGATGTCCATCCAATGCTACTTTTTCCTTTTCAGGATCAGTGTATTTTGAGGGATCTTTGGGCACATGTTTTGCTGGTACAATCTCAGTGCCAATGGTTGTTTCACCAATCTCGATCATTGGAATGAAGGGACCATGCTTTAGAATATCTAAATACACGGGGTTAGAAGCTTTGATGAAAAGCAACATCTTCTTCTTCCATAAACTGTAGTGCTCCTTGTTAAAGGGAGGAATCTTGATACTGCTTAGTTTCTGTGAACTCATTCTTGATCTTTTCCTGTTTGTACGTTAACAGCCTACGCTCTGATACCACTTGTTAGAAATGAATACTACTAGAAACTAGACAGAGGGGGGGGGGGGGAATGGATAGTTTGATATGTTTTTCGATTCTTGAAAACTAAGTAACAGACTGTATATGATTATGATATGTAATATGCAGAAAGTAAATAACACACACAATCACTTTAATCTACTTTGTATAAGCAAATTAAATACTACAGCTTTCCAAGAAATTCACAATAGAATTTCTGGCTTCTAAACAAGAACAGTTTGAACTTGCTTGCTTACAGAGAAAAGGGCTTAGCAAATAACTATGTGTATCTCTCTTGCCGCTTACAGTTGTGTGTGCACGATATATATATATTCACCTATACAAACTAGGCACACACAATATTACACAGCTACCCCTTCTGAAAGTCCAACTTGTCCTGCCATAAGAAGTTCACTGTGTCAGGAAGGACCACCTGCTTTTCGGAGTCTTTCCCGTTTCTGTAGCTGCTTGTCTCTTATCTTTCTCTCCAAATTTAGCTGTAGATTTGCCATCTGTTCTTTGGACCACCTTGCCAGAACAAATGCTTCAGTATTTGTCTCCTTTGATTCTTGGTTCTGTACCTTGATTTGTCTTGTTATAAACGGCTAAGTGTTGATATCGTGAACTCCACTTTATTCCTGACTTCGCGATCTCCCTTGTGAGGACTACACGATATAGCCTTTGAAGACTTTGCGACATAGGTCATTTGACGACTATGCGACATAGGTCATTTGACGACTATGCGACATAGGTCATTTGATGACTATGCGACATAGGTCATTTGATGACTATGCGACATAAGTCATTTGATAACTATGCGACATAAGGCTTTTGAGGACTTCACGATCTAGGCTCTTTTGACTTTGCTGACTTCAACACTTCACGACATGTGTCTTGAGGACTTCTCGACATAGTTCAAAGTGGACTATGCGATATAGTACTTCACGACATGGATATTGGTGACATCACGACATAGCTTTCTTTTGACTTTGCTATATAATGCCTTAGACAAATTTCTGCAACTTATTTCTTCATAGCCTTATTCATCTCTATCCTGCTGCATGAACACTTCTGAACTTCTACCAGGATAATTATTCAATGGCCTATATACAATCTAGATGCAAGAAACTTTACTAAGCTCATTATAAAACTGAGCATACATGATAGAGCTATTGTTCATGAGAACAAGACAAGTACATTTAGAGACCTATACTATATCCCAGTGATAGAAATCACTAGGTCATGTAGTGTGACATAGTCACATAGTGTAGGCTTGTTAATAGTGGTATTCAGACATGTCTTGAGCCTAACAAGCAAGATGCAAGGGAATGACATAAGCATGACAAGTGATGACAAGGTGATGAATCACCACCTTGTCACCACTTTCACCACCACCACAAGTTTATTTTGGTCTTGTCATTGATGACAAGTCCTTGTATTAGCCACACAATTAATTGGCAAAAGTATTAAGGTTAATTAGACAAAAGAAAAAGGAAAGGAAACAAAACAAAACAAAGCAAAAAGATGCATCCATGAAGAACATGAAGCATTCGGCTTTTTCATCTCTCCAAGGGCTTAAAAATTTTGCTCCTACTTCCACTCAACCATAATTCTTGATCTTGGGCTCTAAATCACCCTCATCCTATATCCAAGGTAGATCTCTAATCTTAGCCTCATCCATAGATCATAGCTTGATCAAAAATGGATTCAAAGTTGATGATGAATAGTGATGTGAACAGTAACTTCATAGAATCTTGTTTTGTTTTGATGATTTTAGGTTTGATTAACATAGTTAAGGAGCAAGGGAGGATATATCACCCATATATACCCTTTGTTAAGATCCAAGGAAGGTATAAACTTCTTTCTTTTTAAGATTTTTGCTTGATCTAGTAAGTTAGAAGTGTTTGATTAGAACTATGTTGAGATAAAGCATGTATGCATGATTTTAAGCATGTTTGATGAATGATTTGTGGATGAACTTATGAAATAGAGTGTGACCTTATTTGGACAGATAAAAGGTAGTATAAGATTGAGTTTGATTGGTGGTTGGTTGATGGTTGATTGTAGTTTGGTTGAGTGTTTAAAAAACACGGGAAGTACGCATAAACGCCGTTACCATGTCGGATTTTACTTAGGTAGTTTTAGACAGAAGCCACGACTGAAAAACAGGGCATAAACTTGAGGTTTCTGACCATGAGCATGTAGGCTCTGTTTCCTAGATTATTTTAGCGAAAGAATCGTATCGTTTTGATTTACGGTTTAGGAGTAACGTCCGTTTTAGTAAAAGCGGTTTCGCGTAACGAGATAGTTCATTGTAAGAACTTTGAGATAGGGATCAAGCCCTTTAAAATTGGAATTGGGTTGAGATATTAAAATGGATACTAGTATGTATAATAAGGAAAGGAAGCCTAGAAGGGTTTGAGTTAAAAATATGAGTTGGTGATTTTATAAAAATACGCGAACGAAAGTTGCGCAAGTGAAATACCCTTAAGGGGATGGTTTAAAACAAGGAAATGGTAAAGTAAAAGAACTTGGGATTTGTGAATGGTTTTCAACCAAGCTTTTGACTTAGAGGTTTACGGAACGTCACGAGGTTATAGATGACCAAGAGCGAGACGTTTAATTTTCATTGGTAGAACTGTAGTGCTTGAGTTATAGCACATTAAATGGTTCAAGGGGACTGACTGTGAATTATGTATCTTGTTATAGATCGACGCGCACACTCTCAAGCCCCCACTACCACACCACCAAGACCCCAAGGCAAGTTTTCAAACCCTACATCATATAATGATGTTGTTGTGATATATGTTGTGGTATTACTATATATGCTGCTTTAATGCTGTGAAATAACGTAAAACTGTTTTTGCTTTGTAAAAAGCTGTATAAGGTATAAGGTTTATATGCTAGCTAAGTACTAGATATATACCAAGGTTAAAGATTAAAGACTCTAAGTATAGAGCACTTGCACGATGGTTTTAAAACTTAGACCGGGAGTCAAATTATTATTTTGTTTTAAATTACTGTCAAAAGCTGGAAGGTTCCAGGGACGGTTATATTTTAAATATTTATTAAATATTCCAATATCTATATTGTGGGATATTTAAGGTGAGATATTTAAATAATATTAAAATAAATATTATTTGAATATTATTTAATTAAGTGAATATTATTTTGAATATTCACTTAAGTAGTTACATTGAATAATAATTTAATATTTATTAATTGGGTATTTATTAAATACTCCAAAAATGATTTAAAATCATAGAACCTTATTATATGATCCAAGGTTCTATTATTTACACAAATATGTAACTTTCTGATTTTCAGAAAAGATATTAAAATTAGAGATTCCCAAATATTATCTTAAGATAGTTGAAGGTATTAAATGCAAACAATATTTATTTCCAACTCATCGAAAACTGAGAATCTAGTTCAAGAATTCGAGGACAGTGATTTACTTCCACTGTTCCTCTAAAGTATCTATAACTAGGGTATGACTCCCCCATTCAAATAAGAGTTTTTCCAAACTCACTGAACTCTGATATTTCAATAAACTCCCTGGTCATGATTTCAAAATACGTAGTAATCATCGGTAGTCTCGTTGACTAATGTCAACCCACACTTTGACTTACTCCTTTCAATTACTATGGAGTAAGGTGTTCTAAACAGTTACAAGGTTTTGACAAGTATTCGTACTTGGGAAATGTGGAATTAAATTCCGATTTCCGTTTCATTAATGTTTTTCTTCATGGGAATTGGAAAGGCCTACACGGCAATGAAATAGGTGCCGGGGTAGTGCCAAATTATCAAGGCTTGCCCGGTGATGAAAAATAGGCGCCGAGGTAGTGATCTCTTGAGTGCTAAGGCTTGACCGGTGATGAAAAATAGGCACCGAGGTAGTGATCTCCTAGCACAATGGCCCATATGCGGTCAGGGTGATAACCGAACAGGAAGTCGTCCTTCTACTAGTAGAAAAGAAAAGTTATGATACAACGGCTGATCACCGTGTATCGGGTGTTCCAGTACATTCCCTTCCCTCCAATTGGAGATGAGCTGCACATTATAACAAAAGCCTAGGCGCTGAGTTACTGATAATGTGACAGTAATAAGTAATGATGTTCCTCATACAGTAGTAGTACTGTATGGTATGTTTTGACGAAAAGAGAAATAAATATATCATTCTGTATACGAATGAAGTTTTAAAGGTTTTCCTTTATGATATAAGCTTACTTATATGCTTAAGCTGTATTGTATTATTGCTGGGCCGAGTGCTCACTCTTGTTTTTTCTTTCTATATATATATATCACAACACAACAGCTAGAGTAGATGGCCAGGATTCGTCGTACCGCTCGGAAGCGCGTCAGGGACATACAGGCCGCCTGTAGCATGATTGTTACAGAGGATCAGGTAGAAGTACTGAGCCGGTTCGGAGTATAACTCTTGTTGCTCCGGTTTAATTATAAGTATCACTTATGTACATTAATGAACCAGAACAAACTTTTGCGCTACCTTATGGTTTCACATAGAAATCATACTGGTAGTAGGTTGCAGTATTTTACTTTTGGGTTGTAATAACTTTAATTTGTGGATCATATGACTACTGTATTGTAAGTTCGTTTCTGAGACATAACTGACGTGAGTATATTGATGGTGGGGTCACCATGTGTGATGATTTATTGTTTTATAGTTCAAGTATTAAGTGTTTGTACGGAACAAGGGTTCGTGACAACCCAGATCTCCGACCCCGGGTCTGGGGGTGTTACACCAGCTTTCATCCACTGATGCTTTACTGATGAGACAAGTAGGAGAGCCATCAATATTTGATTGAATGTTGGCTTCATATATGTTACCATGCATGTAGCCAGTAAATACTGTCTTTCCTGATTCTTTGCTAACTACTTCACAATGAGTGGAATAGAAGTGGACATGATAACCTCTGTCAGTGATTTGACTAATACTCAACAAGTTGTGTTTCAGTCCCTTCACTAGAGCTACTTCTTCAATGATGACATTTCCAATGATTATATTGCCATATCCCAAAGTTTGTCCAATATTGCCATCTCCATAAGACACGGTTGGGCCAGCTTTTTCTTCATATTCTGATAACAGGGCTTTGTTTCCAGTCATGTGCACAGAACATCCACTATCCATGACTAACACATTTTTCTTTTTTCCCTGCAATCAGAATAACAAATCACTAGTTAGAATATTTAGGAACCCACACTTGTTGGGTTCCTTTTCCATGCATTTTATTAATTTTAGCAGCAGAAGACTTTTTGACTTTAACAGTCCTGTCAGGATTACCTCCATCAGGATTTGCTTTGTCAGTATCAGTATTAACAGATGCATGTTTCACATTGACATTCTTAGATTTACCAGAATTTGTACTTTTATTGAATTTAGGT